>OX596287.1:17932845-19365345 GCA_951394225.1 Harpalus rufipes
TGCATTGGTCATGTTAGAAAGAAAGTAGATCCTTTATATATTGTATATAATAAGAAATCAAAATTGAAAAATAAAGTAGGTAAATTTAAAAAAATCATAGCAACCGGATCCTGCGGGCCCCAATCTTAGCGGCCCGAGGCCGTGGCCTCGTGGGCCTAGGCGGGAATAAGACCCTGAAATCAGTAATCAGATTTTATTTTACGTATTTTGTAACGTGTAAAATACTATTTGAAATGTTATATACCTTGCTTATTATAGTGATAGCCATGAAATTGACACGAAATTACAAATAAATGCGTATGTTTGAATTGTCAGAACAATGCAATTAAATTATTTGCAAACTTTTCTTCTTGAAATTATTTTGTGATAATCTTGTGTGCACCTCGGGTTAAAACTTCCTTTTTCGCCTCATCTAATTTGCTGGCCTCGGCCTTCGCCTCGACTACAAACTTCAGATGCAACCAGAAAAGATCACTTTTACAGCTATGATACACAAATAACTATTCCTGAGAGTTCAAACATTATGCATTTATTTGTAATTTCACGTCAATTTCAAGGCTGTCACTACAAATGTCAAATTTCAATTTCTATTTTACGGGTTCAAAACGTGCAAAATAAAATCTGATTACTGATTTAGGTGTAGAAATATTATCTACAACATTTATTTGAAACATTTTTGTCTGAAAATAATAGGTAACTAACTAAAGCAAAATTAAAACAATTATATTGTAGTCCCTAACAGATTTCAAGTAGACACCTGGTATACAAAAAATATTTATTATTTTGTTTTGTTAAATAAAAAGTTAATTGTGATTTTTAATAACTTAGGTATTAGTATTTAGTTTTGACATTATACATGGAAATGGTGCCGTCCTAAAAGATTAACAGCCTAAAAGGTATAATGATTATAATTATAAAAATCTCGGGTCTGCTTTAAAACTTTGAAAAATAACCCAGAGAGAATCTAGTATAAGAAAGTGAAAAGACGAAAAATTCCATCAAGGGATTAGTTTAAAGATAACTAATATTGCCTTTTCCGACAAAAACCCACCTCATGCTGTGGGATGGGTCAACAACATGAGTCGAGGGGAAAGGGGTATACTTGTTCCTCTAAAATGCAGCGTACCACCACAGTATAAAAATACTCAAGTATTTTTATACTGTGGTACCACTACCAGCGACATCTGACGGTGAAAAAATTTTCAATTTTCTTTTCCTTTAATGTGCAATAACTAATAAAATAATTATTAAGTTTTATTTAATATAAATCGATTCAGAAAACCACCTCTACAGGGCACCGATAAGATAATTTATAAAATCATTCCCCTGGTAATAGAAAAATGGGGCTAAAAAATGGCAATTTTTACTTCTTTATTTATTTAAAATCTCAAAAATGAAGGGAAAAATTATAATAATCTCATCGCTGCTCTCGAGCTATAAGTGTATACTTTCCAAAAATACAAAACAGATTTTTCCAATTATGCCCACTTATTGTATTTTTGATAAAACTTATTCAGTATTTTTCAACACTTTTTCTGTCTACCAGTACATCCTTAAATGCGACCAGGCTTTGTTTGAACTGATAGTTCATATTTTACCCGGTAGCGCCACCATCGATTTTATAAGTAAAATCATCCATTTGTACATAATACAGAGGATTGACGGAAGGTAATGTGCTGGCCACATCAGATTTTTTAAGTTATTACTTGAATGAGATATAAGATATAATACAAGAAGCAGAAAATTGTATAATACTTGCAGTTGTATAAAATAGAAATCTATTTTTGACATAATTTGTCTATTTATTATTATAGATTGCGTACCATATATAACAAGGATGGGGAACCTTTTACCTGACGGAGGCCATTTAGATACTTATAATATCAGTCGCGGGCCATACAAAATCATCTTAAAAATTTAGCCTCTTATGTTTGGTCAAACATTTAATTATTTAGCCACTAATGTAATGATTGCAACTACTTCTCTTTAGTAAGGCGTGTTAACTTAGCTGGTATTGATAACATTACTACTCGCAACTGTTTCTCCTATATTTATTGAACTTTGAGTTTACCCTGCGGGCCACATGAAATGGTTTAGCGGGCCTTATAAGGCCCGCGGGCCGGAGGTTCCCCACCCCTGATATATAATGTTAATGGTCAGGTAGAATGTAGAAATTTACAGGGTTCGTATTTTTCGAGTATTTTACTTTCCGAGCTTGTACCACTGATTCCATTTACAGCCGGTATATTTTTAACATCGTCCAAGTTCTTCAACTTTCTAATCTCAATTTCCGTGTGTGGTGTGGTGTATCTTGTAATATTTAACTAATATTAGAAAATATAATGCAAAACTAAATATGATAAAATGGTTTACAGAATTTACACATTTTATGGGAAAAATTATACTTCTTTATTCATTTTAATATATTATGATTATGATGTACAATTTTCATATGCAATAGCAAAAACTCAAAATAAAGTTGTAAATTGTATCACCTTCTCGAAATGTTAAAATTTATTCGATACTGAAGAGTTACAAAATATGCACATCGCCTCCGGAAATAGCAGCTGGCACTAGAGAGCCAACCATGTTTACATGCATTAAATAAATAATTTAAATTATTGAAACCAATCACTATCAGTATTAAATATTTTAATCTATAAAAATGTACAAGATCTGAATATTAAAAATTACAAAGTCGATATCATAAACATGCTTAAATATAACTTAATTCTGACAGTTAACAGTTGATATTTTTTCATACGAAACTTTTCACCCATGTTTGTATACTATTTTATTGACAATCGGATATTAATAATGGCTAATTGATATTTAAACAATTATAATAATCTAACATAAATAAACGAATGGTCTGGGCTTGTTCACTTGTCACATGAACTCTCAGTTTGATATTTTAACAAATTTAAAAAAAATCTTGACCGTGATGTGGATAAGGTGTTAACAATTACTCAAAATCTCAATCAAACAGAATTTATTGTTACAACACCGACGTTTTGATGCACACTTGCACCTTCGTCAGGGTAGTAAGATTTTACAGATACAATTTGCTTTACAAAAATTGTACACAAAAACTTAAGACATATACAGTATATTTGAGGTTAATATTTTAATATGACTTCATTTTCAATATAGGTTCCTAAATTATTCAACACCTTTAAAGAACAGCAAAATAGTTACTTACAATTTCAGGCATAAGGTATTCTACTTGAGTAGCAATTTTGTTGTCCAGAATGTTGCAATTGTTTTCATTTGAGCACAAGCACATAAAACACAAATCAATCATAGAACACATGTTTCATAATTTTTTTATTCACTTTCATTAAATAATATCTGCTAAATATTTATTAACAAACAATGAACTTTTGTATCAGTTATAATTACAAAATTTGGTATTTTATCTGAGGTTAGATTTTTGTTTTACATTTTGTATCACAGATGGCATTGTATTTTAAAGCTTGATTTACACTGTTTCTTACCGCTATTTGCATAAAATATATAGAAGAAACTTTATATGTTGTATACACAGTTCACAGTACATAATAAAGAGAAGTATTCCGACGTCGTAGCGTTCAAGTGTATCGCCAGAACAAAGGCAGTTGTGTGCGAGAGAGACAGAAAAAGGTGGCTATCATGCCGTGCGCTACCTGTGTTAACTGAATAAAAATAATTCATTAATACTTATATAATTATATATATTATTATATATTATATTATTTTAATAATAATTTTTGTGCTGTAGACATATTTTCTAGTTGATCAATTTTCTTTATTACATGTGTGTTCATCATTTAACTGTTTGATTTTTTGCCGTGCAGCTTTTAGTTCATCAATTATTATTTTATTCTTAATTTTTAGCCTTTTCTGCACTTATCTCATACTGTCTAATCGTCTGCGCACTAACCGATTCTTAGAAACTGTATTTATTTTAAGTTTGTTTTTGAAATTTACGGTTGCTTTTTTAGATTTCTTACAAAATGTACAATTAGATTTATTGTTGCTACTTTCAGAAATACAATCTTCCAACAAATATGGACAACTAACGTGTCTCCACACTTTTATAGGCAGTGATCTCTGACATATTTAATTGGACTGAAATTTGTAGGACTTTCAGCTATACCAATTCCACCGTAGAAAACGGCAGTATTATGTAATTTATTTACAATATCTTGTATTTCTTCTATGTTAGAGGGGTTTTTAGTTTTACCAGTTTTACCATAAATTATTAAGTGATCAAATATATAAATGTTCATCGTATTTGGAGTTAATACAATTTGTCTTTTTATAACTGTAAATAGAAATTATTTTATCTGTGTTCCAAGATAAACAATGCATGGCCCATGACTTGGATGGTAAATCAAGTAAATTAGGTACAGAAGCAAGTTGATCTACAATTGTCTCTAGATCCATATTATTATTTACTACATCACAAGCCAAAGAAATTTTTGGACAATAAAATAATGTTACTTTAAATTTAAATTAAACTAACTTGTTTCTGGTTCAATTATTTCACTTTTTTGTCAATGAAAGCATGTCGTGAACGCCGCTGTTTTATGTCTTTTGACAAATATTTTGGGCAATTCGGGAATATTGTTGGTATATTGCATCCTGCGATAACCTTGGGTATGCTAGTGAATACTTAAAAAATTGTATAAATATTTAAGAAAGATTTTGAAAATACGTATATGAATTATGCTTACTGAATACGTTTCAGTTGTTACTTCCTTAATAATATACTGAGGTTGAAAATGCTTTTCACAAATATAGTCTTTCGATGTTAATATTTTATCTTTTCGTGGTATTTGTCGTTGCCATAGCGACATTTTGGCAGCTGGTACCCGAAACACTGACACCTTGTCAGTTTGTTTATCATACCCACTTTTACAATTGGGTACCTCTTACCCATTTTTATTAGTTTATTATGTATGCTACTGTTAACACAACCACACAAGTAAACACCATTAATAAACAAGAACTTGAAATCGTGAAAATAATATAGGAAAACTCGATATAGCAACACAGAAAGCGAACGGAATGCATAGACACCGTTTTCTGTCTTTCACTATCCTTCTCTCTCGCACAATTGCCTACGGACGAGCGACGCTCATCGCCGCTTGCAATCGGCTGGGTTACAATACCTGTATGTATCTTCTACCGTGGTTGTATATAAATAGGGGATTACAGCTCAATCGAATTAAGAGAAATAAGTAAAAAATAATGAAAGTATATGCTTAATATTGAATATTAATAAATAAATAAAATTATATAATTGAAATACTTCGGAAATAAGGGGTATTTTGTTATAGCAGCTCGTCACTCATACGAATTCCATACCTATATACTATTTTGATTGACGACTCAAAGAGTGTTATAATATTTACTTATATATTTCAAGAACATTTAGGTCCACGAAGAAAACAGCTTGCTATAAAAAATTATATTCGTGACGTCACATCTACATTTTCAAACTTCGAGGGACCATAACTCGTTTATTAATAGGATTTTTTTCACCGGATTTTCACCAATAGTCTTAGTTTTACTTTCAGATGAAATTATAAAAAAAATGGTGGAATCCCCTATTTACATTTATTTCACAATAGATGATTCTGCATACAGGATGTTAAAAAACAAGTGTAACACATTTATAGGACGTAAAGAAAAAGTCAAAATAAGCCGAAAAGTTTTATATAATTTGTGTCCAAAAATGAACTATTTCAAAGATGTGGGAAGCCATGAATTTATTTGTAAAATTTCGAATAATTGTTGCGTGGGAACGGACAGCTAAGTGTCAAAGATGACATTTATGACAGTAGTTTATGGGTATATTCCCTGCAACCGGGTCGTCAACGTCGACCGTCAATGGAGTAATAAATTATGTTAATTGCTTTGTACACCTGTAGAAATTTTAGGGAATCGTTGATTACTTTTAATGATATCTGAACCCTGAATGTATGTTTTAAACTTTGTATAAAATAGAAAATGGCGTCGGGCGCAATATATAATACAAAGTTATAATTTATATTTCATTCTTATCGAACTGTGTCTGTTGAAAACATCATCAGCCCCCTAGCTAAATAAGAAAATATTTTAAATCATATTTATTAATTCTATTCATTTTAAAAATTTGTTCTTAGATATGGATTTTCCGAAACTAAATGAAAGGGCCAAGGTGACCAATATTAAACCACGGAAGCAATTAACCAATTTGGAGGTGAGCCGGGCATATAAACTCACTGATATTAAAGCTGTAAACACTGGTTTCGGAAGAAAAATAATTGCAGAATGTGAGGAGTTTATAATTTATCTTCCTACAAGATTCGACGACCTAACGGATGACGAGATATCCCAGCTGAAAAAATCTGTTGCCAAGTGGAGTATAATATATACAGGAATAATAGATTATGGTAACGGTAAACAAGCTAGATTATTAGAATTTGTTGAAATATAAAATGTATATGTATATTCTTATTAATAAATATTATGTATAAATTTATGGTATTTTAGTATAATTTCATACTCCTTACCGACAACATGTCTTATAAATTTCAACACCCACTTTCGGCAATAATAGCAGGCCCCTCAGGTAGCGGGAAATCTTACTTTGTTAAAAATATTTTAACGGATATTATAGAAATGAGTGATACCCGTTTTGTGAAAATATCTTGGCATTATGGAGTATGGCAAAAATTATTTAGTACAATAAAAGGAGTAGACTTTGTTGAAGGGTTACCCGATATCGAGAATATAGACGGAAATGATCCTCATTTAATTATAATTGATGATCTGATGTCTGAAGCAGATCAAAGAGTTGTGGACATATTTACAAAATGGTCTCACCATAAAAATCTGTCTGTTTTTTTTTTCTAACTCAAAATTTGTTTCACCAAGGAAAAGGACAACGAGACATCCCTGAATGCTAATTATATAGTTTATTTTAAAAATCCTCGAGACAGAGCACAAATATTACATCTGTCACGACAAATATTTCCAGAAAATGTAAAATTTATACCAGAAGCGTACGGTGACGCAACCTCGGAACCACACGGTTATATAATTTTTGATCTTAAGCAAAACACACCTGATTGGCTGCGTTTTCGTACGTCACATGACGGGTTTACATGTGTGTATTTACCTAAAAATAAGTATAAATACAACTGCAAACACATGCTGTGACGTTTTTCCTTCTCTGCGGTGTCTGGTTCTCGGGCGCCTTTCTGAAACTGACTGCGGGGGAATAGGAGGTGCGGATAGCTAGTCGTAGGTCCAGGGAAGGAACACAATCACGAGATATTTATAACTAGGTTTATTAATATTCTATGTACAATATATGAACAAACTGAAGAAAAACTGGATATGCTGCCCTTAGGCATTCACCGAATGTACGCTTTAATTACCCTTACTAACTGTGACTCTAAGTATACAAATATTTACTGAATTGACTTTTACTGTGGACTGACTGAGACGCTATGTATTCTATAGCAAAAACTGATCTAACTCCGCGTATTTAGACTCTGTTGGATTTCTCGCAGACTCACCAATCCGTTGTTTGGGACTTAGCGCAAATTCTACGGCTGGTCGCTGTGGACGTATTTGAGCCTACAGGGAACTGTGGATCGCTGCTGTACTCAGGCTTCTAGGTCTGAGCCGGGAACGGCGACTGCATAGAATCAATTCTAAGTCTGGCGGCGTAGAATTTATACCCAACTCGGGCCGAGTTTGGTTTGAACTCGCGCGTTTATGGTGTGGGAACTTTGCCGGTGTTTTCATTGGTCTAAGGGAGGAGTCTCATGGTGGTTCCGATTGGCTGAGGGCCAGTGTTTGAAAATCATTTTTTAGTGACCTTATCACGTTATGAAAATCTAATTTTCCATCTTTTCTACGATTAACAATACCAGGTGAAATATACGAAATAATAAAATCAACAAATAAATACATTTTGTTTTTCGTAGTTCGTGTTCTCGCCGACGTAGCGCTAGTGGTGATCAGCTGGCCTTGTGGGTGTCACATGTCACATGGTTTTCTTTGGTGGCTTTCTCCGTGCCCTGGAGGTGGATTTTTGGCGATGATGTTCTCAGCGTCCATCAGAGGGGTGCATACGGCCTGTGGTTTGTGGTAGCGTCGCTCGGCAGACGGTGATGATTCCCACGTGTGACTGGTAGGTTCTAAACATGTTTTGACGAAACAAAATACATTTTTCCGTCCCGTTTCTTAGACAACCCCAGTGATGCCTGGTGTATGGCCCCTCTCTGACCCGCTGTACGGCCCTCGGAACGACTGTGAGGCCGTGGATCGCTGAGAACATCATGGACACGAAGACCGCTTGGCTGTGAAAACTGGCTGGCGACCTTGCCATGAGACATGAACAGGAAACGTGGAGGACCATAAGGAGACGAAAAATATGACTTCGTCACAATGCCTACAATTATTTCACAACAATGAGCAAAGCGGTAATAAACAACGCGAAATATCTGCGTGCACTGCATAAACTGAAATCAAAGTATAGATTTGCCTTATTCAAAAACGCTGATTGTAACTCTATTCAATGTATTTGTGAATGTATTTATAATATTTTACACGGTACAGTTCCTCTCAGTCGAAAACAGCAAGCTCCACTTGTAAGACATAAAAACATTTTAAGGAAACTTACAAAACGTGCCGGCAGTTGGGAAGCTATAAAGCGAGTGTTAGTACAATATGGAGGAGCATTCCTACCTTTCTTATTAGCACCTTTGTTAACCGGTGTTCTAAGTAGTTTATTTAAAAATTAAATGGAACATGCTAGAAAAATGGTCTTAATATCACCAGAAAATTTAAATCGCTTACATGGTAATATTAGTGAAAAAGAAACTAACAAGTCAAATGGACAAAGACATGAAAAATATTTTAAGTTTACAATTATCAGAATATGAAAAATGGATGAAGTATCAATAAATATTACAGACATATTTATACTTTCAAAAACAAAATAGAGAACCTATAAAATTACCCATCGAACATGAAATTACTTCAGATTCAAAATTAGTTTTAGAGAAGAAAGACGCTGCTGTAGGCTGTATAATAGAGTCAGAATCAAAACTAGTTGAAGAAAAGAAAGTTGATACGAAAAATATAATAAATCTTATTCCAAAGTCTCAAGAAAAAGCTCATGTAATAGTTGAAAAAATAATATTAGACGGTACAGTTACATGGAATAATAGTGGTTTAGTTTCAATATACGAAAAACAAATTCCAAATTCGAATATAACAGATTTATTTAGTTGCAGATATTGTTAGACGTCGAACACGTAGTAATCCCCCGGGTTGGGAACAATTTTTAGATGCACTAAAAGAAATAAACATTCCAGCAGAATTAATTAATAATCCTCTAAGAAAAAAACTTTTTACACCTGTATCAGTTATTCAAACTCCTACGAAAAATAAAAGAAAACGAAAAGACGATTCGTTTGAAACAGCAAAAGTTAAAAAAAATTGAATGGAAACGATTTACGTTGTAAAATGGATAAAAATTTATCTAAAATTGATTTTGATGTGTCAAATCCGGCAGTTTTTCGGGGGTAAATAATCTTATAAATTCTATGAAAGGTAAATCTGAAGCGAAAGATATTAAAAAATGGGTTAGCTCACAGGATGCATATACGCTACATAAATCATCCCGAAAACATTTTGCACGAAATAAATTTAATATTTCAAATATAAACGATTTGTTTCAAGCAGATTTAAACGATATGCGCAAATTAAGCTGATACAATGATAATTATAAATACATTTTAACAGTCATTGATGTCTTCAGTAGACATGCTTGGGCTATTCCATTAAAAGATAAGAAACTATGTTCAGTGGTTTAAGCATTTGAAAATATATTTAATGAGAGAAAACCAATTTATCTACAGTCGGATAAAGGCTCGGAATTCATTGCAAAATCAGTACGCTCATTTTTCAAGGAAAATGATGTTAAATTCTACGTGACGAATAATCCCGATGTAAAAGCATGTCTTGTTGAAAGATTCAACAGAACTTTGAAAACAAAAATGTATCGTTATTTTACTTATAAAATACATACAGATATAATATATAATATGTAGATGTATTACAAAATTTGGTTACTGCTTATAACAAAACAAAACATTAATCAATAAAAATGACCCCTTACGAAGTAAATGATTGTAATATATTAGAAATTTGGAGAAATCAACATAACATTAATCAAAAAATGAAAGATAATTCGAAAAAAATTAAAATTGGAGATTGGACTTATATCCAAAAATAAAAATTTGTTTGAAAAGGGATACGAGTCAAATTGGAGTGAGGAATTATTTAAAATATATGCAATTAGTAATAGAATTCCTACAGTTTATAAATTAAAAGATTTAAATAATGAGGCTATAGAGGGCACTTTCTACAAAACCGAATTACAGCGAGTATATATAGAATCTGATACATTGTATAAAATAGATAAAATACTATCTACAAAAGGCACAGGCAACAGAAATAAATTACTTGTCAAGTGGAAAGATTACAGCGATAAGTTTAATTACTGGATTTCTGCAAAATCATTGCATGTATTAAATCATGAATGAGAAAGAATTTTTTATAACACTGCCTAGTAATAATTCTATGCAGTATTTTCCTGATAATAAAACTATAGGTTATACAATACAATTGCCTCAAAATATAAAATTAACTGGCTCATACATTTGAACTGAACTGTGTAACCATGGAGTTGTGTTTAAAGTTTAAAGCATAGGCTCCGGGATATCATTTTTATATTACTTTATAAATTTATCCATAAAATATACAGAAAACTATTAATGCAAGCGTATAAAAAGTTCAATAATCTATAATTTTTCGCGTAAAAATGACATTTGAAGATATTTTTGGAAGAAAAACTATTTTGAACTTCAAGTAAAGTGCGATTACCGGTCATCCGATTTATACCAAAATCTAATGGCATCTTTCCATATTAGAATAGGGTCGAAATACAAGGTTTCAAAATTTTCGGAATGATAGTATTTGAGTTAGTGTCCAGAAGATACATACACATACAAACCCACAGACATCATTGTGAAAATGCTACAATCGGATTCTATGGACCTTGAACGTGGTCATTTATCAAAATCTCGATATGCGATTTTTAGCATGATCCCTATATATCTCCCTTACCAAGGGCAGCGGGAGGTAAAATATTGTCACTATCAGTCAAGTCACTCAAAATTAAACATCCTATTGGTTAAAATTTAAAAAAAAATAACATTGCCTTATTCAAATAACTATGTATGCGTTTTTCAGTTTTCAAAAAAAAAAAATTATGCCGTCTTCCACATATGTCAACTTTTGCAAATCTCTACCACTATGAAGTTGGCGCGGATTGTTATATTTGTTTCTGGTTTGTTCACCACTGTTTTATTCCAATACTGTGTAGTGATATTTGATTTTACAAATATAATTGAATTACAAACAAATGAAAATGAAAAATATATTTGTTACGTTACAATTTAAAAATAATTAAATGCATATTTTATATATGCCAAATAAATTTATATATTTACAAATGATATGTACAAATTTTTGATACAAATTTAGTACATATTTTGTCCTTCCATCTTATCTTTGGTCTTCCTGTTTCTTTTGCCGTCTACTATTTATTCGTCTTCAAATATATTTTTCATCTCTCCTCATGACATGTTCAAACAAATGCAATCGTTTCTCTTGTATCTATCTAGAAACTTATCACTAGAGCCATTTCCCTTATCCTTGAATTACTTACCTGTCTTTACATGTCTTCCCGAACATCCATCTCAACATCCTCATCTCTGCCACATTCATTTTAATTTATTGACACTTAGATCTGTCAGTTAGAATTTTCTTAATATTGTAGCTGGTTCCATGGTTATAGCATAGCTATAATTTTTGGAATTCAAGTATTGGAGATATCGCGGCCGAAAACGCGGTCACATACACACGCACACACATACAGACATCATCGTAAAAATAGTAAAATCGTATTGTAGGTACCCTAAAACGTGCTTATTCATTGAAACCTTACCACCGAACTTTTTGACAATACCTTCCTTACTTAGAGGTGACGGGAGGTAAAAAACAACGATCAAAGCATACTTTTAAAATTGTGCGTTAATCGTACAAAAAAACGTAATAAGCATTGTGGTCGTCAGTAAGTGCTCTTCTACCGGAATCGGACTCATCCTCAACCGGTAGGATGCACTGACTGACCTTTAATACTTAAATAACTGTAATAATGTTTGAATTCTGTAAATGAAAATATTTTCAGAATAAAAGACTTAGAAGATTTAATAACATTTAATACAATTAAAAAGAGCACAAGGTAATAAAATACAGATTTTATTATGTACAAGAGAAAATTACTTCAAATACTTTCTACAGGTTGTTCAACCACCTTAAAAATGAGCACCCTGTCTATTTATTTTAAACTTATTTTTTATAATTCACACATAATACATATATGTAGTGTAAATAAACGAAATATAAAATGGTTTTGATTTATATTAAACATATAAATTTGGGGTCTCGTGGCCGTGTGCCTGAGTGTCTGGTCGCGAATCTGGGGACCCGGGTTCGATCCCGACCGACGCCAAAAATTACATCGCATTTTAATGGCACAAAATTGACCCCTGTGGCGCACTCTCCACGCCAGCAATGAGTGCCCGTGAGGTGACGCCTGGTAAGCACCCGCACGGTACAAATATTCCATCATTACCGATATCTGTATACGAAGCAGATTGGCACACCCAGCAATAGGTAATATGCCGTGATGAAATATATATTTTTTTTTATAAATTTGTTAAAGTGAAAATGATTAGATAGAAGACGCACGTCATCTAGCTGAAAAAAATCTTATAAAATTAAATATAATTTGTAGAAATTATTGGGTGTATATTTTTTTTTTAAAAGAAAAAATATACGAGTATTAAAGAAACGTATATATTAATGAATTTACAATGATTTCTACGTCAATCCTTATTCATTTTACTCAATATAAAATTATTTCTTGAAGGCTTTCTTGAACTGTCAAGGTTGTGACATTGAAAGTTAAGTGTCTTATCAAACTACAAATATTGTGCCAAATACGAGTTCCAAGCTATCATCAGAAGGCAAGAGAACACCGGAGAAGGTACGGTACCCATCCTCAGTCTCTCAAACCTCCCTCCTAATATACTTGTAATAAATTAACCAAAATAAAATATAACATCTTGGAACCAGCTGTATTTCTTTTCGTACACTAAACGACATCTACGGCCCAATAGCCGTAATGTCCAATAAAACAAAACTGTTCATAACTATAAAATTCTATTTCATACTTGCTTAACTAATACAACACACGTCGACGGCCTCTGGCAACAGGAGCCGCCACGGAAACCAACATGCAGCCAAATATCAGTGCCAGTAAATTCACAGAAAACCACAACCAGTCATACGCAAATGTTACCCGGATCACAGAATTTCCTAAAAAGGATCAAGCCATAATTATGCCTGCTATAGAAGACCTAAAAATCAGGGATTATATAACAGCCGTAGGATCGATTGTTCAACCAAAAAATGTGATATTCGCTTCAAAAATATCGAAACAAAGAATCTGCATCTTTCTAAGCTCTAAAAAAATCGCGGACGAATTAGTGGACAAATACGGAACAATAACAATAGAAAATAAAGTCATAAATATAAGACACTACAGTACACCGGCCAAAAGAATAATAATCTCCAACGTTAATCCCATAATTCCGCATCATTTAATTGAAGACAAACTTAAACAGTACAATCTAAAACTAGTATCACCCCTCAATTTTCTAAGAGTAGGCATGCAAAATACCGAATACGCCCATGTAATGAGCTTTCGACGTCAAGTTTACATAATACCCGACGAAAACACCACAATACCAAATAATATATCGATACACTACGATGACACAACACATAAAGTATTTTTAACAACTGAAGAAACTATGACATGCTTTATATGTAAAAAAACTGGTCACACAGCAAATCAGTGTGAAAACGAAGACGTAATGGACATTGAACAAACCCAGGACATTACTGACTGCAACACAAGCACTCAAAGTCAAATTTATCCAGCAGAAAATAATAAGGAAAAGGAAACCACCACAAAGGAAGATAAGACAAAAGAATCACTGATACAACAAGAAAACAATACAGAACATATACACACCACTACAGAAAGTATAGCACAACAATCAGCCCATTTCAAAAGGCCTGCCTCCCATGGACTGAGCGACTCGACAACAACAGACACCAGAAGGAAAAAGAAAATCAGACCTAATCAGACTAGCCAAACCTCAAACATAACAACACAAGAACATCTACAACCACTTAAAGAAATAATGGAAAATGATCCTAATAAATACATACTTACATTTAACCAGTTAAAGGACTTCATAGAAAACGTATATGGTAGCGATAATCAGCTCAGTATTGCGAGGGAGTACACGGAACAGACTGAATCACTGATAAAAATGTTAAAGGAACTTTAACCTTATTTAAGAAACAAAACTATGAAAGCCAGAATCACTAGAATATCCAGAAAATTAATTCGACAAATGGACGCAGAAAAAGGAGAATACTTCAGTGACGCAAGTCAAACAACTTACGAACCTACCGATAGTGATAACTACGACAATGAACAACAATAATATAAATACAACAATAATACAGTGGAACTGTGACGGCTTCTACTCCCACTTAGCAGAGCTTCAGAGACTTATACATCAAACAAATGCACACTACATATGCCTACAGGAAACAAACTTTAAACCAACACAAAAAGTAAGATATAGAGGCTACAACTGCAGCCGCAAAGATAGATCAAATAATCAACATGCTAGCGGAGGGGTAGCCATGCTAATAAAAAACGAACACCACTATGAAGACCTAAAATTAAACACAAACATAGAAGCTCTCGCAATAAGAATACTCGTACCAGACGAAATAACAATATGCAACATATATTTGCCACCTAATCAATCATTCAGCAAAGAGGATATCGATAATATAAAAAGACAACTACCAACCCCTTATATAATAGTAGGCGACTTTAATAGTAACAATGTTATCTGGGGATCAAGATCAACCAATCGTAAAGGCAAAATAATAGAAGAATGTTTTGATACTGAAGCAATCATGAACGATGGAACACCTACTCATTTTTCGTCAAGATATGGAACATTTTCTTGCATCGATCTGTCTATCTGCAGCGAAAACATAGTATCGGATCTCATATGGGAAGTACTTCCAGACAATTTCGGTAGCGGCCACTTTCCCATACTAATAAACCATGTAAATCACATAACACAACAAAACGACAGTAATTACAATATAATAAAATGGAAAATTAAAGAGGAAAACTGGGAAACATACACAAACCTACTAAAAATTCAATACCCGCCCTTAACCCCAAACTCTGACGTAAATAAAATTGTCGACACATTCACAAACAAAATACACGAGGCGGCTACACAAGCATTCGGAAAGAAATCTACAAAAATTAGAACTAAAACGACACCCTGGTGGAATAAGGAGTGCGAAGCGGCAACAAGAGAAAATAAGAAGGCACTATACAAGTACAGGAAACACCAAACTACCGACAATCTAATAAATTTAAAAAAAGCTAGGGCACAAGCACGAAAAATAATAAAAAACGCTAAGATAACATCATGGAGACAATACGTAGCAAACATAAACACCAATACGCCTGCTAAAGAAATGTGGAATCAAATTAGAAAAATAAAAGGACTAAACACAACACACGGAACATCGGTATTGAAAATTAATGGATCATATATCACTGGAAACCAAGAAATTTGCAATGAACTAGCAAACACATTCGAATACAATTCATCAAACAATCACTATGATCATGAATTCCTACAAATTAAAAAGGAGGCTGAAAAATCCGAAATATCAATAAAAGAATGCGACAATCCTATAAACAAACCACTTACATACACGGAAATAAAAGATGCCATAAAAAACACGAAATCGAACACTAGCCCTGGCCCCGACAACATTACACCGGAATTAATAAAACATTTACCCGAAGAAGCTATTTTACACCTACTAGACATATACAACTTAATATGGAAAATCAACACGTTCCCTGATCAATGGAAACAAGTAATACTAATACCAATTTTAAAACCTGGTAAGGATAAAATGCTTCCTGAAAATTATAGGCCTATTGCACTTGCAAGTACACTATGCAAAATAGTTGAAAAAATAATAAACAAAAGACTTTTATGGCATCTAGAAAAAAACGACCTATTATCAGTGCAACAAAATGGTTTCCGAAATGGTAGATCAACAATTGACCACCTAGTATCCGTAACGTCAAATATACAAACGGCATTTACAAACAAGCAACATCTTGTGGCAGTATCCTTCGACCTGCAAAAAGCCTTTGACACTACATGGCAATATAACATATTAACAACACTAAAAAGATACGGAATTGACGGACACCTACTACACTTTGTAAAAAACTTTCTATCACACCGCAAATTCAAAGTACGCTACAATCGTTGCATTTCTCCAACAAAACTACAAGAAAACGGTATACCGCAGGGATCAATAATTAGCCCAACACTGTTCATTATAGCAATAAACAGCATCACTGAACACATACCCACAAATATAAAATACTCATTATTCGCCGACGACCTAATCATACATAGCAAGAACAAAAATCTCCAAACAATAAAAGATAATTTACAAACTGCGATAAACAACATAACACAATGGGCGAAACAAACTGGATTTAAATTCAGTGACACGAAAACAAAAGCCATTCACTTTTGCAAAATTAGGAAAGATCAACATCATCACCCCACTCTCTTTATAAATAACAAGTACATATCATACGCAGATACAATCAAATTCTTAGGCATGCACTTAGATAGAAAATTAACGTGGAAGACACATCTTGAACATCTAAAGCAGGAATGCAACAACAAACTAAACCTACTTAAAAACCTGGCAAGTAAAGATTGGGGCGCAGACCACGAAAGCCTAATGAAAATCTATAGAACACTGATTAGATCGAAACTCGATTACGGATGTGTTGTATATCTAACTGCTAAGAAACACCAACTACGTAAAATAGAAGTAATTCATAATGCAGCAATAAGAATAATATGTGGAGCCTTAAGAACAAGCCCTGTCGTGAGTCTTATGGCAGAAACAGGAGAACAACCATTAGTAATACGCAGAGAACAACTCCTGCTAAATTACCTAACCAGATTAGCAACAAACACGAAAAATCCTACACATAATAACCTATTCATACACAAAAATCATAAACTAATGTTAAAAAACGACAACGAGTATCAAAAAATATCAACAAAATATTAAAATCTATAAATTTAACCATACCACCCATTCAAGAATTATATAAAACTCAGCATCCACCATGGACACTCCAAAGAGCACACTTTAACCTACAACTAACAAAACACGACAAACAAAACACACCAGCAACTATTATAGGAAACGAATTCTTGAAGCTAAAAAATGAAACATATACGAACCATGAATTTATCTATACAGACGGGTCCAGAATTAGCACCCAAACTGGCGCCGCTGTATTCACCGAAACATCATCAAAAAAATATCACCTACCGAGCTACACGACTATCTATACAGCAGAAGCATTTAGCATCTTAAAAACAACACAATACATAAACAAATGCAACAGTAACAAATTCGTAGTATGCACTGACTCACTAAGCTGCATACAGAGTATACAAAATCTATTCCCATCCGATCCTATAATTCTAAAAATTCAAGAGAACATCCATAAATCCATTTCAGAAGCCAAATCCATTACCATCCTTTGGGTACCGTCTCACTGTGGAATAAAAGGCAACGAAGAAGCGGACACACTTGCTAAACAAGCTGCAACTCAGACAATGATTACGCAAGTGCCCATACCACCAAGAGATCTCATATCGACCATCAAGAAAAAAATGAAAGAAAAATGGCAACAACAATGGACTCAAACCACCAATAATCACTTGAGAAGAATAAAACAAACAGTAGCCCCATGGAAAATAAGTGCCAGCAGAAGAGAACGGATAGTAGCAACCAGGCTTCGAATCGGCCACACCCTCCTGACCCATGACTACCTATTCAAACGGACAGAACCAACAAAGTGTGAACAATGTAATACAAAACTTACCGTGGAACACCTTCTCACAGAATGCAGACAGTACACCTCACAACGTAGTTCACTCAACACACCAGCCACACTCATAGAATGCCTCGGAAATGAAGAAAACTTAAAGAAAGTTTTTAAATATTTAAAAAGTATTAACATATTTAACAAACTATGAATAGATATGAATGTAAACAAATAATGTACTGTAAATTATACTTATTAACTAACTAACTACTCCAAATGTAAACAAGAAATAACACTATAAAGTATACCTTTGTTAAGCCGGAGCACTAATAACTTCTGTAGTTGAAGTGCTCGATAATATTAATAAATAAAAAAAAAAAAAAAAAAAATTATTTGACATAACACGGTCATTCTCAGTAGTGCCAACGTATGGTACGAATATAAACGACAATTATTTCAAATATATTCTGTAAAAGGAGTAACAATTGACTTAGAAATCATTGTAAATATCATTAATGTATAGATTACTTAATGCTAGTACCTTTTTTCATCTTTTTTTAAAAAATAAATAACACCTAATAATTTCTACAAGTTGTTTTCCATTTTATAAAGTTTTTTTTCAGGTTGATGACGTGTGTCTTCTGCCTAATTATTTCTACTATAGTACATCCGAGTACACAGTATAGGTCACCCAATTAATAGTAAACATACATAAAACTAAAGGAATGATACCAGGCGGTACTAATTTTTTTTTTTTTTTTTTCCGTGAAAACATTTTTTTCTTTTATTTCATTGACATTTTTTACGTCACTGTGTTGTTCCATATGTATCACCAAAATATATGTATACAAAAACCATTTTTGTGAAAACCATTTTTTACATTCATTACATTAATAATCATTAATGCCAGTGTGTTGTTTCATATGTGTAACTAAATTTGATTTATGTAAAAAACATTTTTTACATTCATTGCATTGTTAATCTTTAACGCCCGTGTGTAGTTTCATATGACTAGTTAAGTGTGATTTTTGTATAAACCATTTTTTACATTCATTACATTGATAATCTTTAACGCCAGTGTGTTGTTTCATATTTGATTTATGTAAAAACCATTTTTCATATTCATTACACTGATAATTTTTAACGCCAGTGTTGTTTCATATGTGTAACTAAGGTTGATTTTCGTGAAAACCATTCTTTACATTCAGTACATTGATAATCTTTAACGCCAGTGTGTCGTTTTATATGTCTGGCTAAGTCTGATTTTTGTGTAAACCACTTTTTACATTCAGTACATTGATAATCTTTAACGCCAGTGTGTAATTTCATATGTCTAGTTAAGTGTGATTTATGTAAAAACCATTTTTTACATTCATTACATTTAAAATCTTTAACGCCAGTGTGTTGTTTCATATGTCTAGTTAAGTGTGATTTCTGTGAAAACCATTTTGTACATTCATTACATTGATAATTTTTAACACCAGTGTGTTTTTTCATATGTGTAACTAAGTTTGATTTTTGTGCAAACCACTTTTTACACTTATTACACTGAAATTCTTTGTTGTTACCACTTGCACCACCAATAACTGCAATATTTTTGTCAGAGTTAATTTCATTATTATCAGACACTACATCATGGTCATCAGAATTCTGATCACATTCATTGTCCATGTCAACGATGCTGTCTTCTTGAAAATTAGTATCTGTTACAAGTGGGTTTTCCTCCTTCAGTATTTCTTGTAATAAATCAAGTTCACGGCCAGAGGGATTTTCTGGAAGAGGGTCTTCCTTAATGGAAATTTCGTCCACTAATGAATATTTTACTTCTATTTCATAATTCTTATCTATCACTTCCTCTTTTATACAAACTTCATCGATTTTATTAATCTTTGTTTTAGATGTCGTACACTTGTCTGTCACGTCTGTGTTGTCCGATGCCTCCTTGATCCACGCTTCCAGACGTTGAGTGTTCTCCACACAGTCCTTTTTAAATGTACTAAACAATTGAAGTTTCTGTTCGCAAATGGAACAGAAGCGTAGCGAAAGCCTCAACTTGAAGATTGTCTGAAACATGAATTTTCATTGTAAAAATCTGATATGACCAACACAGTACCTCCCGCCATTTACCTATGTATATAAATTTTATATTACTTTATAAATTTATCCATACAATATATAGAAAAAGTATTAAAGCAAACTTGTGGAAAATGGAATAATCTTTAATTTTTTAATAAGAAATTGAGAAAAAATTACATTTAAAGGTATTTTTTGAAGAAAAACTATCTTGAGCTTCAAGTAAACTGCCATTTCCGGTTATCCGATTGCCACCAAAATCTAATCAGTTCTTTCCACACACACACACACACACACACACACGCGCGCGCGCGCGCACTCACAGACATCATCGTGAAAATGTTAAAAATGGATTCTAGGGTCCTTAAAACGTGGTCATTTACCAAAATCTCGATATGCGATTTTTAGCACGATCCCTATACCTCTCTTAGGCAGTGCCTCACCGGAAAAGAAATAAAGCTGTAAATAATGTAAAGTAGTATGTAAATTAAAATTTAACTTATTCCGCTAATGCTTGTCTTTATTGGCAAGAGCCAACAAAGTGTCTGACATCTGGTGGCAAAATAAAACATATAAGTCGTAGGGAAAACATTGTGCTGTCAGATAAGGTTATACGTAAACAACAACTAAAAATGACCAGCAAATCGAAGAGATATTGTTCTGTACCGCAGTGCAATAATTATGCAAGTGCTGACATATCCCTTCATTATTTCCCAAAAAGAGAAATATTAAAAAAATATGTGCAAAATCGCGTTAAAAATCGGAAAAGACATTTCACCGTTCATGAACGTTTGTTCACAACATTTTTTACCTAGCGATTTTATTCCATGTAAGTATTTATAAAAATTTATGTTTCAAAACATTATTAGATTGTTTTTGTAGTCATTAAAAGAAAAATATTACAAAGAAGTGCTATACCAAGCCAAAAATTACCACAAAGAAAATTCGACAGAACCCCTGTACAAAAAAGAAAAAAAAAAGACTTTACCTGTAAGCAGAGCTGAGACCAGTACTCAAAAAAGTATTTAAGTACTAAATACTCACAAGAAAAGTATTTAAATACTAAGTAAAGTAATACTTTAAGTACATTTTTGTGCAACCGGCCGCGAAATAGGCATTTCGCAGCCGCAATATAGGCCACGAAATTGAGTAAACAATCCCTATGACAAGTGTTTTGTTTATCAAATGTCAATTCCATAGCTACCTTGAAAACCAACTTTCAATTTACAGTGAAACTGTTTAAAATTAATAAAATTTGTAATTACATATTTTTTACGGTTGCACAAAAAATATTGTATACACCTTGTCCGCGAAATCCTTTAGCGTCCTCGAGATTGGCTTGCCTCGGCCGCAAGCGGCCTCGGCGACAATTTTTCTCTCGGTACGCTAGAGTGATTTCGCGGCCTTGATATACAAATAACTATTTTTTAACTACTTACAGTACCAGTACGAAATATTTTTTAATGAAATCAGTTAAAATAATATGACGAAAAATTATCGAGTTTAGGTACATATTTGTATATCACTCTCATCCAATAAGACAGTTAATAATATATACCTATTAAAAAAAATAGCATATAAAATGTTTTAAAATAAACTCCATAAGAAATGCATTGCATTTTACGTATCTCTATTAAAAGCCACACTTCGCGTACTGTGATTAATGTCTGTAGTTACTACTTTACGCTTTGGAGTAGAAAAATTGTTTACTTATTTAGTTCTATAATATTGATGAGCATGTAAATAAATTGTTCAAAATTACTTCTTGATTTATCTTTATCTAAGTCTTCAACTATTCGATTAAAACAGTAGATAGCAAAAACTTTAATAACTAGCAATACTTGCTCAAACCTGTGTTGACAGTAGTGCACAAAACACACAGCAATCTGTTCTTGCGCATGCGTGAAGTATTTAGTATTTAAAGTACTTAAGTTACTTTAAATACTTTTGGATACTTTAAGTACCAAAAAGTATTTCAAATACTTTTTATGAAAAAAAAAGTATTTTAAGTACAGTACTAAGTACTAATTTTCAAAAGTATTTTAAGTAAAGTATTATAAGTACTGGATGTATTTAAAGTAATACTTCCAGAATTTTTACTTTAAGTAGTTCCCAGCTCTGCCTGTAAGTAGTAATTATTATTCTTTAATATTATATATTTATTTTAAATTGTTTATAGGAAAGATAGAGACGAAGAAGGAACGATAAAAATACAAGAAATTGAGCCACAGCAAGAGGAAGACGTGCAAAACAAAGAACTGGATGTGCTTGAAGCTGGAAGTAGTAGAGCTTTCTTTTCAGACAAGCAATGTCAAGTTGATATAGGTGTTAATGTAAAGTTTTCAATTATTGACAATGTTTTTATACAAGACAGTTTCTTATCATTCACGGGTGTAACAAAAGATATATTCCTTTCAATAGAATTATGCCTTAATAAAATTTCAAATTCTTTGAATATCTCAAATGTTTTAATTAGAGAAAAATTGATGCTCTGTTTGTATAAGTTAAAAACTGATAGTACATTAAAATTGCCACATTTCTACATTATTCTGTTTATTTGTCTTATACCCGCATAAAATAATATGTCCAACTAAAAATAATTAAATAAGTAGTTAAACCTCAATTTTGAATCTTATTTTACCTTTATAAACGGCTTCTCTTTTGACCATAGGCCGCACATCACCATATAAATAAATGTATATGTCTGACATTGTGATAAACATATTTGAATTCAATTAAAAATAACAAAATATTCTCAAACCGAAGCATCAAAATGCAAAATACAATGCTTTCCCTATAAGTCGGTCACTAGTGCTGCTATCTCTAGGATGTGGCTCTTGCCGATAAATATCAAAAGAATTTAAGCCACCACCATAACTAATATGTAATGCAGTTCACCTAATTTACACCCTATAAAGTGCTTCTCGAAATGATAGTATACTGCCTAATGTTTTTGATCCAGTTAGTAATTCCGTTAAGAAATACGTGTGCTAGAGAAAGAGCTGTTTTTGCGGCATGCCTAAATGATAAATGCAATGAGTGCGTAAAGGATAAAAGATAGCCACTTTAATTTCCACGCGATCCTACAGAGGCCGCCATACGTTCAAGACATCTATCATCTATTTCATTTTGCATTAATTGTATATTCTATAATATTCTTGCAAATAAGATTGAAGATTGAATAATAATTAATACTAATATTATTTACTGCATTGTGAATTCAAATTCAACAATAAACAAACAACTTGCATTGCAGTAAGTATTTAATTTTTTTTTTGTCGTTGTTTTTATGTTTTACGTACGTAGTGTTTTTGTATTTTAAATTTTAGTTAAAACAAATAAAATGGCTTCAACTTTGACTGGAACTTCTGATACTGATAATATAAGGCATTCCGATGACATTATTAACTTCTTAATTCATAAAAATCCATTTAGTAAATTATCGTACGAAGATAAACTATATGAAGCAAAATATTTCTACCGCTATTGATAGTGCAAGAAAAACTGAAATTCAAAATTTAAATTTGAAAGTGGAAGAAAACAGAGAAATTCTGAAAAGATTAATTGATATTTCAATTTTTTTATGTACACAAGAGTTACCATTTAGAGGTCATAATGAAACCGAAGAATCTTGTAATAAAGGTCATTTTAAAGAATTAGTTTTACTAATGAGAAAAAGAGATGATAAATTACAAATATTTTTGAAGACAGATATCAATTTAATAGATTGCATTCATTTTGTTATAAATAAAAAAATAGACTACGAAATTAGTAAATCACAATTATCAGCAATTTTACGTTATGTAAATGTAAATTCAGGTAATGAGAATGTGGTAGAAAGATTCATAGGATTTTTTGACGTAAGCGCCGGACGCTCTTTCCTAAAATGTTCTGTGATCAGGCAATTTATTTTTGTACATGAAAGGGGAAAAATACGCATTTGCACATTCCTTGAAAAATGTAACTTTCAATTATAAGGCATTTGACCTTGAATGAAAAAAAAATTTCGTCTGCGGCGCATTTTTTTTTCTGGATACCTTGCCTCAGCAAAATTTAATGCACGAGCCGCCACTGGTATGTATGCATGTGTGTGTGTGTGTTTGTCTGTGTGTGACAAAAGTTTCGGATCGCATAACTTCAATACCACGCTTCCAAAAATTATATTTTTTTCGTATTCCTCAAGTTTACATCCAGAAGAACAACTAATTAAATTTTGGTTATAATTGGTGAACTGGAAGGAGCCTCATTTGAAAATTTAACAGTTAAATTTGACTTATTGATATTTAACGTTATTATAACTTAAAAAATATGTATATTATTCTCTATACGATTTAATTGCATTTTATACTTTATATTCAATAGATATAAAGTATTTTACAGAAATTAAATTTTATAAATCAGCCAGCTATGCTAAACATGGAAACTACTAATATGTTCATATAATTCAAAGTGACAGATGTCAGTATAAATAAAAAGTAAATTAATGTGATAGAGATGAGGATGTTGAAGTAGATGTTGGGGTTGTTATTTATTTTGTCTCAATTCCATGGCTATTGCTATTTTTGAGATGATTTTCGACATTTTCATACCTAATTTCTTTTTTGCTTATTGATTCAGTTGTAGAATTTTATGCTTTACAACTTTTATTTGAAGCTTTTTTACTAAAATTTTACATGTTAAAGTCCTATGTTCGGCTGTGCCGTCACCAGCCTATATAACAAGTTTACATTCTTTTGTTTTAAACATAAATGGATACAAGAAATATTAATTTTCGGAAGAAATATTGAAAATGATTAAGAAACAAATGAAAGAAAAACTCTTTATTTTTAACATTATTTTCTTTAATTTTCTTATTTTTTCAATTTATAGATCTCAGAAAGCATATTAAACCACATTTTTCGACTTGTGCCAAAGCCAACTATAACAATGATAAAATACAGTTGATCATTTTAAATGGGCCACTATTGCTATCTCGAGACCTATAAGATCTACAAAGACGATTAAATGGGCAAACAATTTCTATTTTACAAGACAAAAAAAAATCTATCAGTGGTTCTCAATATACAGGAACTAACTTTCATATTTTAAATGAGAACATGTATTTTTATTATTAGAATTCCATGCAGGAAATACGTGAATATTTCGTTTGCGTTGACATTTATGATTAATTAAAAGAAAAATATTCACTTCTTTCTGTCAGGGCACTCTAATGGGGTCATTAAAAATAGTTTTTTATAAAATCGTTAAATCCGTCTCATTTAATAAATATAGTAATATAAAACATGAAATATGCGACTTTTCATTCATAAACTTGCTAATAAACTTTCGCGGCTGTAAAATTCGTGACGTCACGGCTTGTTACTCACATAAAGTAGTGATGGGCATAACCGAATAATTCTGATAACCGGTTATCTGTATTCGAATGATATTATTAACCGAATAATTATTTGAATGATCATTCGAATAAATTCAGGCTGCACAGTGAGCATAACGCATGACCACGAGCACCACCCCACCATTCGCATTGTATAACTTATAACTCGAGCGGCAAGTGTTATTTCATTCTTTTGATTGTTGATTGTTTGTTTCACTTCAATGTTGAGCTCTTTTTTACCTTCCGTCACCTCAAGGAAGGTATTGTCTTTGGTCAAAAATTTCGGTGGTGAGTTTTCATTGAATAAACACGTTTGACGGTCTTTACAATACGATTTTACTATTTCTACGAAGATGTCTGTTTGTGTGTGAGTGTGCGTGTGTGTACGCGTATGAGTGTGTGTATGTGACCGTGGTTTTGGCCGCGATATCTCTAATACTAGAATTCCAAAAATTACAATTCTTGCGTATTTCTCTTCCTTACAACCATATGCAGACTTGATTAGATTTTGGTTAGAATTGATCAACCGGAAGTATCCTCATTTGAAGATTTTAACAGTTTTTCTTGAAAAACTCAGTTAAATATTATTGTAACTTAAAGAATATATTATTCTCTATACGATTTGATTGCTTTTTATATTTCATATTCCACAGATATATACTTAAAGAATTATAAAGATAATAAATTTCATAAATCAGCCAGCTGTGCTAACTTAACCATGGAAACTGCTAATATATTCAGGTAATTCAAATTGACAGATGTCAGTATTAATAAAAAGTAAATGAATGAAAGAATAAGGGAAATAACTCTAATGTTTCTAGAAAGATATAAGAGAGACAATTACATTAGTTTGAACATATCATGAGTATGAATATATTGGAAGAAAAAATAATAGTTTAGTAATAGAAGGTGAAAGAAACATAGGAAGACCAAATATAAGATGGAAAGTCCTTCCTTTCGGAAGACTTGAGAGAAAAGGAAATGAATGAGAACGACACACAAAACAAAAATAAGTGGAAGAAGAAAATAAAAAATAGCGACCCCCTAACGAATAAGAAAATTAAAGAAGGAGATGTCAGTGTCAAGTGCAATTTGCATAGTTTGTTTATGAAATAATTTTACTGGAAATATAAGACTTGCAAGATAATTTATGTATGGGGCCGCGTGCAATAACATGATTTTGCTGACTTTGGCAAGCAGATATGGGGACCTGTGTCAAAATAACAGCAATTAATTATGTCCATAACTGACAAGTGTTATAATTTTTCATTCAAAATTTCATAATTTTGTTATTTCATGTAGTTTATTTGTTATCAGGAGTATGGAATTCAGTTGCCGAGAAAGGGAATCATAAAATACCAAAAATTTAGAATCTTTTGCAAGAAAATTTATGTATGGAATTTGTACATAATACACAGGATTGACGGAAGGTATTTTGCTGGACACATCAGATTTTTTAATTTTATAATAGGAACATATAAATTTAATATAATTTTTCACTCAATAAGCTGTTGTTTGAGTTGTTGCGAAATAAATTTGTAATATTTCTGTCACCACTTTACGAATTATAAAGCGCGCGACACGATACTTCGCTGTGAATGAATAATGTGAATATCGACAAGATAAGAACGAAGAAAAGAAATAACAAAGAATTAAATAATCCGCCAAACGCGCAAGCGCCAAGTCAGTGTCAGTTAGGGCACGCTATGTATTGCGCCATACGACGACTTTCGAAATCATCTTAGCGATCAATTATTCAAGTGACGGTTACGAAAAGATCAAGATTCAAGTTCAATTACGATCACAGTTAACGAGTTAACGTTAACACATTTATTTACAAATTATCAGAAATCAGAACACTTACAAAGCATCAAGTTATTTTTAATTCGAATACTTGAAAATAAAAACCGAATTATTGGCATGTATTTTTTAGGGTACCTTTATATACAGGGTATAGCCATGGGGCATGATCGCCGCCATAAGCGAGCCAATGTCAAACATACTGATAATTCATTTCCCTATTTAGTTGTAAGAAATGTGATATTATATTATACAGGAATATTAAGTAATCACACTATGAATCTATAAAGGTAATAAAAATTCATTTATTTAAGAGATACACAATTATTATTATTACATAGATTTAGAAGTTACGTAGATCATAGGATATAGGTTGTTATTATCACATCAAATTTAATAACTGTGGTTATTATTTACATAATAAGTATATATTTTAAACTTACCTTTTAAAAATTTAAATGTTTGTGCTTAATAATATTAATTGTTTGTGTGGTTGGCACTTGGTGAAACATTTTGAAATTATTTAAAATAAAAAACACTTGGTAAGTTTCACGAATTTATAATATTTATTTATTATATTTTACACAACGCGTTTCGACCCTTCGGTCATCATCAGGTGTACTATTATATTACAAACATTTACAGATTGACATCACTTATAACTAAAATATAATATTGAGTAGGGGGGAGTTACTTAGATCTAGCTGTTCATTCACTCTGTTTTTCTTTGAATTAGACGCTTTGTGAATTTCCAAAATCTCAAATGTGTTCAGCTTAAGGCCTTTCGGTTCGGTATGCAAAATTTTATAATCTTTTATGGAATGGTTATTTTCGATGCAATGTTGGGAGAAACCAGTTGTATTTGTATTTGTTTCTATGGATTTTAAATGTTCATCCTTATCTTGAAATTTCTGCCGCTTTGTCCTATGTAAATAGCATCACAATCTTTACATTTAATTTCGTATACTCCAGACAATTCATCTTTATCGATTTTTGGTTTGTTGTTTATCAGCAATTTACCTAAAGTCATTTTATTAGTGGAAACAGTGTTAATATTAAGATTTTTGAATATTGAAGAAATTTTCTGTGTAGTTTTCGGAATATAATTTAAATAAACCCAATTTTCTTTATTGTTTGTTTGTATTGGTGTATACATAATGTGCAACATACGTTTTTTTATTTTTATTTCTTAATAATTTGTTAATCAACTCCACTTTATAACCATTATTAACTGCTATTTGTTTAATCATCCTAAGTTCTTTGTCAAAATTTGTTTTGTTTAATGGGATTGTTATTAATCTGTGTATCATGCTATGAAAGGCTGAAAGTTTTACTGTGATTGATTGATTTGAACTCATAGGTATTATGGTGTCTGTGAATGTGGGTTTTCTATAAATGTCATACTCTATGATATTATTATTGTTAATGATAGTTAAATCAAGAAAGTTTAGTTTCTTGTTTTCTTCTTTTTCTAGAGTGAATTGTATATGCTTGTTAATCTTGTTTATATGTGCGAGAAATTGATCTAACTCTCTGTAAGTTCCTGTCCATATGCAAAATATATCGTCTACATATCGAGCCCAAAATTTTATCTTATTTTTAAATGTGGTGGATGAGTTTAATAATTTTTCTTCAAAATGGTCCATAAATATATCTGCAAATAATGGTGATATTGGTGAACCCATAGGTAGACCATTTATTTGTTTGTAACATTTACCGTTAAACTAAAAATAATTTTGGTTGAGACATAAATCTATGACGGAAAGCAGTTCTTGCGCTTTGCAATTTGAAATTTGGCTATTGAACAAATGTTCTAGGACTATTGTTTTTAGTTCCGGAATAGGGATAGAAGTAAACAATTTTTAACATCGAAAGATACAAATTTACAACTACTATTTATGTTAACATTTTTACCTTCCGTCACCTTTAGGTAAGGAAGGTATTGTCTTTGGTCAAAAAATTCAATGATGAGTTTTTACTGAATAAGCACGTTTTAGGGTCCATATAATACGATTTTACCATTTTTACGATGATGTCTGTATGTATGTGTGTCTGTGTGTCTGTGTGTGTGTAACAAAACTTCCGGATTCCATAACTTCAATACCACGATTCCAAAAATTATAATTTTTTCGTATTCCTCAAGTTTACATCCAGAAGAACAACTGATTAGATTTTGATTATAATTGGTCAACCGGAAGTAGTCTCATTTGAAGATTTAACAGTTAAATTTGATTTATTGACATTTAACGTTATTATAACTTAAAGAATATATTATTCTCTATACGATTTGATTACAATTTATACTTCATATTCAATAGATACAGAGTTAAAGAGTTTTAAAGAAATTAAATTTTATAATTAAGCCAGCTATGCCAAATTTGGGAACTAGTAATATAATCATATAATTCAAATTGACAGATGTCAGTATCAATAAAAAGTAAATTAATGTGGCAGATATGAGGATGTTGAAGTAGATATTGGGGAATATACGAAAAGATATGGTAAGAAAATAACTCTAGTGTTACAAGTTTTTAGAAAGACACAAGAAAGACGATTACATTGGTTTGAACATGTCATAAGGAGAAATGAAGAATTATATTGGAACAATAATGAATAGTTTATTAATAGGACGTTAAAGAAACAGAGGAAGACCAAAGATAAGATGGAAGGACTGTATTGCGGAAGATTTGAGAGAAAAGGAGCTGAATGAGAACGACATGCAAAAATAGCGACCCCTAACGAATGGGAAAAGCTAAAGAAGAAGAAGATGCCAGTGTCAAGTGCAATTTGAATAGTTTGTTTATGAAATAATTTTACTGGAAATTTAGAATCTTTTTTAAGAAAAATTATGGAATTTATACATTATACACGAGAATGACGGAAGGTATTGTGCTGGCCACAACAGATTTTTTAATTTTTCTATTAATTCCAATGAGTTTTTAATAGTATATGTCGGTTTGAAATTGATTAGGTCTGGAAGAATTGTATTTAGTTTTTTACAAATTTTATATGCTGGTGCGTTTATATATGAAACAACAGGTCTCATAGGACAGTCTTCTTTATGGAGTTTGGGTAACATGTACAATATTGGGGTTTTGGGATTCATATTCTTCAAAAAATATCTGTCTTTGTCACTAAATAGGCCGTACACTCTTTTAATATAACTTGCACATCACGTTGAAATTTAATTGTTGGGTCTTTTTTGAGTGGCTCACATTCACTTTCACTTAAAAGTTTTAAAGATTTATCCATGTAGTTCTGTTTATTCATAATGGCGATGGTATTCCCTTTATCTGCTTTGCATAGAACGAGGTCTTCATTCACTAGTTTATCTTTTATGTTCTTAATGGTATTTCGCTCCTTTTATTCGTGAAACTTACCAAGTGTTTTTTATTTTAAATAATTTGTGCTTAATATTGGTAATTTTTATGTGTTTTCAATATTGCCAGTCATTGTAGTCAGTATCTCAAGAAAATATACATATAAATAAAATAAAAGTATTACTTACACTTTAAATAAATATTAGAAGTATATTTAAATGTGTTTTGCATTAAAATAAAACAAGTAGCCACGAAAATACATAATAATTTGCGCAACAACAACGAATATGACAGTGGCCCTCTAAGGGCGGACGAAACGCGAGCCACGTCATGGCCATACCCTGAGTGTATAGGTACCCTAGTAAGATCGCAGCGCTGAGGTGGCAAGTTTTAAACTACAGGTTGAACGAGATATGACGTGAACCTTCTGTCAAATGGGCAAACACATAATTTATAGAATTGTGTATTTCTCATAGTACTGTATTATATTTAATTTTCTTTTTATATTATTTTATAGTAGGTTTTATATTATGTATTAAGGGTAAATTAATGTAAATTTCTAGTACACTTTTAAAAAACTTTAACTTAAATTATATAACCACTTCTGTTTTAGATGATATCTTCAAAAAAATAATTAAAATAGCAAAATTTCATTATTATATTTCGTATTCACTTGTGAACATTAGTATAGGATGTATTCATGGAAGTGAAGATAACTTAAATGATATTTTTGTGAACATTTATAAAACTAACCTCGTTTTAAAAATAAAGTTTTCTTTGAAATATAATGAATAAATCTTCAAAATAAACAATACGTATATATTTATAATTTTCTGATACACTCACTGTATTATTATCTTTTTTTACCTTCCGTCACCTCTAGGTAAGGAAGGTATTGTCTTTGGTCAAAAAATTCGGTGGTTAGTTTTCATTGAATAAGCACGTTTTAGGGTCTTTACAATACGATTTTACTATTTTTACGATGATGTCTGTATGTGTGTGTGTGTGTGTTCGTGTGTGTGTGTGTGTGTGTGTGTGTGTGTGTGTATGTGTGTGTGTGTCCCCGCCTTTTCGGACACGATATCTCCAATACTAGAATTCCAAAAATTACAATTCTTGCGTATTCCTCTTCCTTACAAACATATGCAGACCTGTTTAGATTTTGGTTATAATTGGTCAACCGGAAGTACCCTCATTTGAAGATTTTAATAGTTTTTCTTGGAAAACTCAGTTAAATGTTATTATAACATAAAGAATATATTATTATCTATACGATTTGATTACATTTTATATTTGTTATTCAACAGATATAGAGTTAAAGAAGAATAAAGATAATAAATTTGATATAAATTTCAGAATTCAGCCAGCTATGCTAACTTAACCATGGAAACTGCTAATATATTCAGGTAATTCAAATTGACAGATGTCAGTATCAATAAAATGTAAATCAATGAAAGAAAAAGGGAAGTAACTCTAGTGTTAGAAGTGTCTAGATATAAGAGAGACGATTACATTGGTTTGAACATGTTATGAGGAGAGATGAATATATTAATAGAAGGTGGAAGAAACATAGGAAGACCAAATATAAGATGAAAAGACTGTATTGCAGAAGACTTGAGAGAAAAGGAACTGATTGAGGACGACACGGAAAACATAAATGAGTGAAAGAAGAAAATAAAAAATAGCGACCCCCTAACGAATGGGAAAAACTAAAGAAGAAGATGTCAGTGTCTAGTGCAATTTGCATAGTTTGTTTATGAAATAACTTTACTGGAAATATAGGATCTTTTGCAAGATAATTTATGTATGGGGCCGCGTGCAGTAACATGATTTTGCTGACTTTGGCAAGCAGATATGGGGACCTGTGTCAAAATAACAGCAATTAATTATGTCCATAACTGACAAGTGTTATAATTTTTCATTCAAAATTTCATAATTTTCTTATTTCATGTGGTTTGTTTGTTATCATGAGTATGGAATTCAGTTGCCGAGAAAGAGAATCACATAATACCAAAAATTTAGAATCTTTCGCAAGAAAATTTATGTATGGAATTTGTACATAATACACAGGATTGACGGAAGGTATTGTGCTGGCCACAACAGATTTTTTTATCTTGTCAAGCATATTTTTAATATTAAAACACGAACTTTTCGTTTACGTGGGAATTCGTGACAACATAATTTATTACCTTTCTAAAGTGACAATGTGCACTCAAGTAAGTAGCAATAATTGTTACTCATATTACAATATATATGTCACTTTAGATACACAAATACGTATATTATTTAAAAAAATTCTAGTATGTATTACATACTTTAATACCTATAGTTGATTATTTTGCCACCAGATGTCATATCGCCTAGCAATACACGCCAATATCGGTTATTTTTCATTAGAATTCGCCCATCACAGACATTCCTCTCTCACACACACAACGGTTCACGTAGTTTCCGTTTGCTGTTGTAAACAAACTAACCTAAAATTGTGACAGGTGACAGAAAAAAAAAGCCGGCTTCTCACGGCCTGTGGCGCGTACAAGCCACTACCTGATTTTGCACGCAACGATCCATGGGAAGGGACAGCGCGTGCGCGTGGCGCGTTCGCGCCGCCCGTCCTTTCCCATCAGTTGTCGGTAAATGTTGCACGAGTCAAAAGAAGCAGTCGGCGCGAGATGGCGCGGCGTATGCAAGTATGCCCATGGTCTGTGCTTGCTTGTCCCTACACGCGTTCCTTTCTTGCATTATAGTTTCAGTAGCTTTGATGTACAGTACAATAAAACACAAGTAGCTGCAGATACAGCAAACTTTCTCTATTGACAATTCATAATGAACGTACTACGCGCTAACGCGCCGTGCGAATGATCGAGGCTTGTATAGTTGGAGGAAGAAATATTTGGAACTCATTATAGATTCTGCCAATTGGTCGTTATAAAGTTTTATAATATATAATAATTCGTTTTAAGTGTATATCTTCTAAAGTCAATTTGTAAAGTGAAAAGAGATTAAAATATTATAAGATATTTCCTAATTATGTACTTTTAACTCTGTATTCAAATAACAATTTATACAAACATTGAGTATGATTTTTTTTAATACGGCCCATTTCTTACCCTAAAATTGATGTCTTCGAATAATTTATGAGTCCTGACCGCAAACAAACCCAACCGTCCATAAAAGATTGTAAACCCTGCATAAGTCAGTTCCAAATATTTCTTCCTCCAACTATAGTGTAGAAGCTCATGGAGCGAAGCGTGTCTACTCAGGTACTAGCGCGACGAGCCACAGGCCGTGGAAAGCCGGCTTAGAGTAAAGGTATGAGAATAAAACATTTGTTAAAATAAATACTAAAAGTTGTATGAAATATGTTTTTAGTTAACAGTATGTTGCTGTCACAAAATCAAACTGACAAGTGATAGCCCAAACAATCATAGTTACAAACTCAACCGGTAGAGAGCTACTGCCGCATCCGCCAAGCCGTGACGTCAGCGTCCAAATATTTGAAATTAAAGACAACTTTTAAAAAATCATATCTCTGATTCTAAAGACTTGTAGGGTGACTGTAAAACATACACCTACATATTTAATTCGACTTATTCTTTCAAGAAAAAATAAATTAGAAAATGTGAAATGACCCAATTCTATGTAAAAAAAAATTAACACGTACTCATTTTTCTCATTTATGGCACTCTTACTATAGCCATATTTAATATAAAACTTTACATGCATTTTTCTTTAAAAAATCGTTATGTAAGGATATAAAAATATTATACCACTGAATTCAAATTAAATTGCGTAACGAAGGAGCAAATTATAAAATACTCTATCGAATGGGCCTAAAAATTATATACCATCGCATTAAAAAAAATATAAATTTGTATGTTAAACTTGAACCCTAGAATCCATTTTTAACATTTTCACGATGATGTCTGTGTGTGTGTGTGTGTGGATCCTCTTTACGCTCTAACTCAAATACTATCATTAAGAAAGTTTTAAAACCATGTATTTCTACCTTATTCTAATATGGAAAGAAGCCATTAGATTTTGGTGGCAATCGGATAACCGAAAATGGCAGTTTACTTGAAGCTCAAGATAGTTTTTCTTAAAAAATACCTTTAAATGTATTTTTTCTCAATTTGTTATTATAAAAATTAAATATTATTCCATTTTCTACAAGTTTGCTTTGATACTTTTTCTATAGTATGGATAAATTTATAAAGTAATATAAAAATTATATACATAGGTAAATGGCGGGAGGTATTGTGTAGGTCACTTTAAATTTTTTTTCGTGTTGTCTATCGCTCGGACACGTGTATACATGCGCATGCGCTCGCAGCCGGTAGGCGAATAACGAATGGGGTATTCTAATAATCTTTTTTTTTATTTTTTTTCTGAAACTTCAATAAATTTATAATACAAATATGAAAATTTGAGTTTTTTAGTGTGTCATTTCCGCGAGATATGAATTTTTGAATTATGCTTAAAAAATTGAATTATATGGTATGACGTCAATTCGCTTCATGACGTAGAAAATGAAATCAGCGGTGCCTAGTGTTGATCTATGGAAAGACTACAGCTGTTAATCGCTTGGCTTGGAGCGAGTAAAGGGAAGGGGATTTGGTTTGTTCACAGTGTCAGATGATATTTTGTTTTGTTATCCGTGGATTTTAGTTGTAACTATATTAAAGTATTATTAATTAAAAATTTAGTTGTTGTCATTCTTACAGCAAAATATCAAAACTAGCAAGAAACACACAAAGATCAGCTGAGAAACGAGAAAGCATCAATGGTGAACGCAGTGCTTTTTCTTTTTCCACAAGCAGACAAGTACGTTATTACATACATCATAGAGCGAATGAACGTCATACATCATGTGAATCTTTTCCGCGCTAAAATAAAACACATGTAAAATCATATTAAATAAAACAATTTTGAGTTTATTTTTCAGAATTCTGTAGTTTTTCAACCTAGTTAAAACATTATAATGTTTTTTCTTTTAAATTTTACTACACTGGAATACCCCATTGAATGCAGGTGACGCATGCGCATAAGGGGCCGAGTTCACGCTTGAAGAGTGCAAATTGTTCCGGACATTTCTTGTGCGCGTTTTGTTTAATAGGTATATTAGTGCAACAGAAGCTATGCGGTGTACCGCAGTTGTAGGATCAAATCGAGACATACGTTCATTGAATTTTGTAGTGTTGTATTTTTGTTTAAATAATTATAAATTGTGCAGAGTTCAAGTGAATATTATTGTACGAATCAGGAAATAAAGGACCGGTTTAGGTGCTACATATAATGCTGTGTGAGAGATTTAATTTTATGAGATTTCTCGGCCTTTAAAGTTGAGCAAACATTTCTTCCGTAAGAAATACACGAAGATCAAAATTATGTTCTTAGCGTTATGAACTGAGTTTAAATTTGGTGCCTATGTTTGACCGTTACACTTTTTTGGTCCATTGTGACCATCAACCTTGAACTATCTTCTATCTGTCATTTTTAATACCGGATTGTAAAGTGCACGAATTTTATTACATAGTTCTAGCCAGTATATGTCTAAGATGGCGTCATGGTTATAGTTGGAGAAACAAATATTTGGAACTGACTTATGCAGGGTTTACAATCTTTTATGGACGGTTGGGTTTGTTTGCGGTCAGGACTCATAAATTATTCGAACTTGAAGGCATCAATTTTAGGGTAAGAAATGGGCCGTATTAAAAAAAATCATACTCAATGTTTGTATAAAATTTGTAAATTGAAACTATATAATAAATAAAAAAATCTGATGTGGCCAGCACAATACCTTCCGTCAATCCTGTGTATTATGTACAAATTCCATACATAAATTTTCTTGCAAAAGATTATAAATTTTTGGTATTATGTGATTCCTTTTCTCGACAACTGAATTCCATACTCCTGATAACAAGCAAACCACATAAAATAAGAAAATTATGAAATTTTGATTGAAAAATTGTAACACTTACCAGTTATGGACATAATTAATTGCTGTCATTTTGACACGATCAAAGTCATGTTACTGCACGCGCCCCATACATAAATTTTCTTGCAAAAGATCCTATATTTCCAGTAAAGTTATTTCATTAACAAACTATGCAAATTGCACATGACACTGATATCTTCTTCTTCTTCTTTAGTTTTTCCCATTCGTTAGGGGGTCGCTATTTTTTAATTTCTTCTTCCACTTATTTTTGCTTTGCGTGTCGTCCTCATTCAGTTTCTTTTCTCTCAAGTCTTCTACAATACAGCCTTTTCATCTTATATTTGGTCTTCCTATGTTTCTTCCACCTTCTATTAATATATTCATCTCTCCTCATAACATGTTCAAACCAATGTAATCATCGTCTCTCTTATATCTAGAAACTTCTAACACTAGAGTTACTTCCCTTTTTCTTTCATTGATTTACATTTTATTGATACTGACATCTGTCAATTTGAATTAGCAGTTTCCATGGTTAAGTTAGCATAGCTGGCTGAATTATGAAATTTATATCAAATTTATTATCTTTATTCTTCTTTAACTCTATATCTGTTGAATATCAAATATAAAATGCAATCAAATCGTATAGACAATAATATATTATTTAAGTTATAATAACATTTAACTGATTTTTTCAAGAAAAACTGTTAAAATCTTCAAATGAGGACACTTCCGGTTGACCAATTATAACCAAAATCTAATCAACTCTGCATATGGTTGTAAGGAAGAGAAATACGCAAGAATTGTAATTTTTGGAATTCTAGTACTGGAGATATCGTGCAGGAAAAAACAGTCACATACACACACACACACACACATACACACACACACACACACACATACACACACACACACACACGCACATACGAACACACACACACACATACAGACATCATCGTAAAAATAGTAAAATCGTATTGTAAAGACCCTAAAACGTGCTTATTCAATGAAAACTCACCACCGAATTTTTTGACCAAAGACAATACCTTCCTTACTATAGGTGACGGAAGGTAAAAACAAAACAAAATTTTAGTTTATTAACTGGGAAGAAATATTTACATATAAAAAATCTGTTGTGGCCAGCACAATACCTCTCGCCATTTCCTTTTTTGGTTACATAAGTATAGGGCGCGAACAGTCATGTTACATTGTTGGCCTTGACAAGCAAATGTGGGGACCTGTTTCAGGGTGATAATTAGTAATTATGTACTGTCAATTTTTCATTCAGAATTTTATGATTTACTAAATACACGTAGTTAATTTGTCACCAGGAGTGTGGAATTTACTTGTCGAGGAAAATAAAGCACATGGAATTGGAATATCACTAAATTTAGAATGAGAAATTTTGATATTTGACATCTATATACATAATTACTAGCTATCATTCTGACATGGGCCCCCATAATTGCTTGTCAAGGCCAACATAATCACATGACTGCTCGCGCCCTATTGTATTTAACATTTCTTGTATACCTACACTCTATACCAAAAATTCTACTTACATATATCTATTCCTTATGTTTAGATGGTTTAATTTTAAATTCATTTTATGAAGAAATTTTGTCCTCTTCTAATTTTTCGAAATGTTTCCAATTCATTGTCAGGATTGACAGTATTTTTGAAGGATATATGTAATATACCTATAATTTTAAATATTTAACTATTAATACATTAAGAAATAATATAATGTATGTACTTCCCAGAAAAAGTCTTCAGTAATGTCTCCGGATTTCTGACACTGACATTTATCTGTCAGTGACAAACAATTTAAATTTTCAACTATTTTCCATGGCCAATCTTTCGGCTGTAAAATTTATTATAACAGATTATTTTACATATTATATTTCTTTTATCTCTAAATCTATAGAATATATTATAAAATATTTAAATGTATCAGATAGAGAATTTAATTTTCTTTAATATTACCAAGAAAAAATTTCAAAAAATATTATTTAGAAGATTTTTTTTCAAGAATCTTCTACTTCCGGTTGTCCAATTGTTACCAAAACCTTTTCAGATCTTCCCATGAATGTCCGATTGGGAAATACGTAGTTAAACAAATTTAAAGTCTTATAGTTTTTGAGTAATCGTCCTTCCAACATCCTACATACATACACACACACACACACACACACACACACACACACATACATCCACACACACACACACACACACACACAGAGACATCATCGTAAAAATGTTAAAATCGGATTGTAGGGACCTTAAAACGTGCTTATTCAATAAAATCTTGATATGCGATTTTTAGCATGAATCCAATACCTCTCTTAGCGAGAGGTAAAAATCTGGATATGCGATTTTTAGCATGAATCCAATACCTCTCTTAGCGAGAGGTATAAACAACACATAGTAATATAGAGATTTAGTACAGAGTGCATGGCACACTGCAGTCAGATAAAGAAAACAAAATACATTATAACAAAAAACAACATATTACAATAAAATAAAGATTTAGTACAAAGTACATGTACAGTACAGTGAGTTAGATATAGAAAAAAATATTTACATATAAGAAAAAATCTGATGTGGACACCACACGACTTCCTTGTACGATTATTAAACTATACATATTTTTTAATAAATAAATTACAAAATATTAATTTTAACTTCAAAACAGTAAGATATATAGCGACCATGCATGAAGAGAGTTTTTAAAGAGAGTTTTGATTACAACAAAGAAATATTTGATTACAACAATGAATATGACTAATTTCACAATAAAAATATAATATTTGTTATTGTACGAATCATAAAATTACACGTATTTAACGTAATTTGACATGAATATTTTTTTTATGTTTTGTCCTAATCCATAGCAAGCTTTATTACAAAAAAATAATTTTTAAATTTACATATCTCGCTTATACCAAGGGCTAATTTAATAATACTTGATGTGCTAGACGCAGAAATTAATTCTCTAAACCTTTTATTTGAAGCAATTATTTCTAAAATCAAAATAAAATCATTTTATTCAAGAAAAACTGTTAACAACTTCAAGTAATGTACCACTTCCGGTTAGCCTATTTTAACACACACACACACACACACACACACACACACACACACACACACAAACAGACATCTTCGTAGAAATAGTAAAATCGTATTGTAAAGACCGTCAAACGTGTTTATTCAATGAAAACTCACCACCGAAATTTTTGACCAAAGACAATACCTTCCTTGAGGTGACGGAAGGTAAAAAAGAGCACACACACACACACACGCACGCACGCACGCACGCACGCACGCACGCACGCACGCACGCACGCACGCACGCACGCACGCACGCACGCACGCACGCACGCACGCACGCACGCACGCACGCACGCACGCACGCACGCACGCACGCACGCACGCACGCACGCACGCACGCACGCACGCACGCACACACACACACACACACACACACACACACACACACACACACACACACACACACACACACACACACACACACACACACACACACACACACACACACACACACACACACACACACACACACACACACACACACACACACACACACACACACACACACACACACACACACACACACACACACACACACACACACACACACACACACACACACACACACACACACACACACACACACACACACACACACACACACACACACACACACACACACACACACACACACACACACACACACACACACACACACACACACACACACACACACACACACACACACACACACACACACACACACACACACACACACACACACACACACACACACACACACACACACACACACACACACACACACACACACACACACACACACACACACACACACACACACACACACACACACACACACACACACACACACACACACACACACACACACACACACACACACACACACACACACACACACACACACACACACACACACACACACACACACACACACACACACACACACACACACACACACACACACACACACACACACACACACACACACACACACACACACACACACACACACACACACACACACACACACACACACACACACACACACACACACACACACACACACACACACACACACACACACACACACACACACACACACACACACACACACACACACACACACACACACACACACACACACACACACACACACACACACACACACACACACACACACACACACACACACACACACACACACACACACACACACACACACACACACACACACACACACACACACACACACACACACACACACACACACACACACACACACACACACACACACACACACACACACACACACACACACACACACACACACACACACACACACACACACACACACACACACACACACACACACACACACACACACACACACACACACACACACACACACACACACACACACACACACACACACACACACACACACACACACACACACACACACACACACACACACACACACACACAGGGGGACAAGTGCATAACTGTGGGGGGTGATTATGTTGAAAAATAGCCTTAATTTTGAAAGATTGAAATAAACCATTTTTGAGCTATAGCCATTTGTCTCTTTACTTATTGAATGACCCTCGTATTTTGCAACATATAAAGTGTAAAAAGAAACACGAAAAATACATACCGGGTGATCATTTGAAAACTTCCCACCTTGAATAACTCTTTAATTAATAAAATTATCAAAAATCACTAAAACAGGTCAATGTTATTTTGGATGGGGACATTTAATAACCTATTCCAATCAGTTGGGAAACTTTCACCCTCCCCTCCAGCCACCCCCACCCCAAAATTTTAAATGGCACTACCCCATGTGTGATACATCATTTTAAAGGTTGTAAAATTCTCAATATTTTAAAGCAAAGAAAATTAAAATCGGCCGAGCCGTTCATGAATTAGAGACAAAAATGTATGCCCATTTTGAGTGGTTGATCAAGCCATCTACCTACTTTTTGCTTTGTATCGATGGGATACATGTTTATTTAGATGTCTTGCATTAAATTCATTGGCTGTACGTCGAGCACACTGATTTTCAGCTCCATAAATGAAAATTATTTCAATTCTCTCTTCTAAAGTGTATGTCATTTCAGTGACACAATTGGCACAAACGCTACCCCAAATCAAAGTAATCTAAAGTTATCTGAAGCGGCGATATTTAAATCCTGAATTCTACAACACTTGACACTTTGAACTTGTACGACGCACGTTCTTTTGTTTCAAAGCAAAACGTAGGTAGATGGCTTGATCAACCACTCAAAATGGGCATACATTTTTGTCTCTAATTCATGAACGGCTCGGCCGATTTTAATTTTCTTTGCTTTAAAATATTGAGAATTTTACAACCTTTAAAATGATGTATCACACATGGGGTAGTGCCATTTAAAATTTTGGGGTGGGGGTGGCTGGAGGGGAGGGTGAAAGTTTCCCAACTGATTGGAATAGGTTATTAAATGTCCCCATCCAAAATAACATTGACCTGTTTTAGTGATTTTTGATAATTTTATTAATTAAAGAGTTATTCAAGGTGGGAAGTTTTCAAATGATCACCCGGTATAATAGTAATTAATGTTATAAGTCCGGGAACACATACTTTACAGTATGAGTGAGACATTTAAAGACGAGGCGACAAAGGAGCCGAGTCTTGAAATTCGAAACGAGTACTGTAAAAAGTGTTCACGGACGAATGTCGTTATGTATTTTATTTCATTCTGTGTCAAATTGCGTTTTAAAGAAATATTGAAATTAATTTAAAAATAATTTAACAGATGCTCCAAATCTAGTTACATTTTCGTAACATGATTAGCAACGGTTGTTTGGCAAATGTTTAATTTGTTTAAATAATTTGTTGTGTCAAAATGAATTCTTATGCAAATTGCCCAGAAATTGTAAATCCTCCAGTAATTGTAAGAAAATCTGAAGAAGCGTGTGCGAAATTAATACCTATTAAGTCTGGTGAAAGGTATCAAAAACAATTCAGCCATTTTTGTGAATGGAAAGCAGAAAATAATGTGATGAAAATTACGGAAGAAGTTATGTTGGCCTATTTTTTAGATTTGGTAAGAATTTAAATGATTACATTTATTATTTTATTTGTGAACTAATGTTTTTAGTCTAAGAAAATAGGTGCGTCTTCTTTGTGGCCGAAATATTCCATGATAAAATCAACATTAATTGCGAATGAAAATCTTGACATATCTCGTTTTTCTAAAGTGGTAGCATTCCTGAAAAAACAATCAATTGGTCATGAATCGAAACAATCTAAAACATTAACCCGAGAAGAAATCTATAGATTTATGAAAGAAGCTTGTACTGATAAATTTCTTCTGGCAAAAGTAAGAGGAAATTTTAAATAAAACAAGAAAATATACGAATTTTTTTGAATTTACAGGTTGTAGCTTTGATTGGAGTAGCTGGTGGTTGTAGAAGAGAAGAATTGTACAATATTTCACTAGACGATATCCAGGAAACTCAAACGCAGTTAGTAATTACAATTCCGTGCACTAAGACAAATCAAAGAAGAACCTTTACTGTAATAAACGAAGTAGATGAAATTAAATGTTTGGAGTTATTCAGAAAATACGTATCACTGAGACCAAAAAATGTTAATCATAGAATGTTATTTTTGGGATATAGAAATTCAAAGTGTACCGTACAGAGGGTAGGAATACACACAATTGGAGGGATGCCAAAACAAATTGCACTGTTTTTGGGTCTTCAAGATCCTGACAAGTATACTGGTCATTCGTTTCGGAGAACTTCTGCTACGCTTTTGGCTAATGCTGGTGCTGATTTAGCAGTACTAAAAAGACACGGTGCTTGGAAGAGTTCGTCTGTGGCTGAAAAATACATAGAAGACTCTGTGGAAAACAAAAATAAAATTGCTAGGATGATACTGAATGGAGAAACCTTTGTCGAAGTATTGCAGCAGCAAAACAAAGAAATTATTAATAAAACAAGTTTTAGCAGTAATTTTCCTCCAGTAACTATTGAGGGCAATACAAATTGTACTATTAATCTGAACATTAATATTTAAGTTTAATTGTTAATTTTTATTATACATATATTATGTATTTTTGAATAAATTATTTCTTAAATTTGAATAATTGTTATTGCCATGATTAATTTTGTGTTTCCAATAGCAACACTTTACCGGACCGGCCGTTTTTTGTGTTTTCCCGGATTGAAACTGTTGACGTAAAGTATTGGAATTTGACACAGTATGAAATAAAATAAATAACGTACCTGGGAGAGTTTCAATCATATTTGATGTTTCTGAGGCAGATGGCAGCAAAAAACACTGATTATATGGACCACCTTAAATAATAAAGATCATTTAATAAAGACAATGTAAAATAATATAAATATATGAAATATCAAACCTGGTAAGAACAATGTTGGAACAGAATATATCTTCAACTTCTTCGAGCCAACAACTTTGCAATCCCTTGAAAAATGCTTGTCACATACAAAACGAGACTTGTACACGGCTTCCGGATGCATGGTTTGAAGATTTTCAACACTAATCGCTCCACCCAAGTGTTGTACACATCTTCATAATATATAGGGAATCTGTGAACTACTGCTTCCAGTCGATCACAGAGAGGAACACAACAACGGTTTTTGGAAGGCATGGTAAAGAATTGGAAAGTATAAAGCCTGATTTATAGATTGCATAGAATAGAATGGAATAGAATAGAACAGAATAGCACAGGGAATAGAAATATAAATCAAAGTAAATGCATGGAATCATTTATACTTGCATAGAATGGAATAGATTAGGAAATAACCAAATTTTATTTCTTATTCTATTCCATTCCATTCGGCTTGCTCCGTTAATATTCGTGTGACTTCGTTGCTTTTGGCCCATCCCCTAACCTAAAAACTTACCGTGGATAACAGTTTTTCTGCATAAATACTATCTTTTTTAGCAAAAACAAACAATGATATTATTTACTATGTTCTAAATGAAATTAGTGAAAGAAAAAAATAACCAATAAATTAGTTAATTTAGTGTAAAAGTAAAACAAAAGTGACGTCATTCTATTCCAAACTATTCTATTCTATGCAATCTATAAATGGTCTTAAAAATTTCTATTCCTATTCTATTCCATTCCTTATTCTATTCTATTCCATTCTATTCTGTGCAATCTATAAACCAGGCTTAAAAATGGACTTTGTAAATGGAAAAATAAGGTTCAAAATATATGTATACAAAGATATAAACAACACACAAGAACACAACACTAAGGAGTGCGCACTCAATGTTAAAACAATAGAACCGTCAAGGCGGCATGTTGCTTAGTTGGGGCTACTGCCGCAAGATGCCTCTCATGGCAGTTTTCTATTAGGGTACCTCTATATACAGGGTATGGCCATGGGGCGAGATCGCCGCCATAAGCGAGCCAATGTCAAACATACTGTTAATTCATTTCCCTATTTATTTGTAAGAAATGTGATATTATATTATACAGGAATATTAAATAATCACACTATGAATCTATAAAGGTAATAAAAATTCATTTATTTAAGAGATACACAATTATTATTATGACAGAGATTTGGAGGTTATGTATAGCATATGATATAGGTTGTTATTATCACATCAAATTTAATAACTGTAGTTATTATTTACATAATAAGTATATATTTTAAACTTACCTTTTAAAAAATTAAATGTTTGTGCTTAATATTGGTAATTTTTATGTGTTTTCAATATTGCCAGTCATCGTACTCAGTATCTCAAGAAAATATACAAATAAATAAAATAAAAGTATTACTTACACTTTAAATAAATATTAGAAGTATATTTAAATGTGTTTTGCATTAAAATAAAGCAAGTAGCCACGAAAATACATAATAATTTGCGCAACAACAACGAATATGACAGTGGCCCTCTAATGGCGGACGAAACGCGAGCACGTCATGGCCATACCCTGAGTATATAGGTACCCTATTTTCTATATTTTTTTTATTAAATTTAATTTTTTTACAATTAAAAATTAAATATACACAAAATATTATTATTTTACATACATTTTATTTTAACCTAAAGCGTACAATACATCATTTTAACAAAAAAATTATTATACACAACAAATTATCTACACAATTTTCAAATGAAGGAAACCTAAAAAAAACCTTTTATTTAATATTATTCTTAATTAGAATAAAGTGGTTTAATTACAACAAATATACTTTAATTATAACAGAGAAAGTTTGATTGCAACAAATGAGAATTTAAATTTGATTACAACAATAAATTTTGATTATATTAAAGATAATTGATTGCAACAAAGAAATTAAATACAAAAAGTGTAGTCTCCCCCAACAATATATAAATTTAAAAACAAGTTCAAACTAACAGAAGAATAGTAAGAGAAAATTTATTCGGGGAATAATCAAATAGTTTTTTCTCTAAATTAAATGTAATGGAAATACCTTTGGTAGGAAATAATGTTGGAATTGCTCCCGGTTTTAAATATTTTTTCGCAGAATTGTAATCAATCCATTGCTCCTCAAAATGCCCCATACATATCCTATAATTTTCATATACTTTTTCTGGTGGCATTGCTAAAAGCAATGGATTTTTAATGATAGTGATCCACTTTTTGAACAGATCCATCCTTGTTTCAGGTGGCGGAAATCGTACTTTTAATTTCTCGCTAAACAAATAGCAAGAAGGGACGCAGCACGATCTCGGCATCTATAAATTCGAAAGTTACATACGTCTTTATTGTACATTAATGTATAATAACGAAAGAAGTTCTTACTTACCTTTTCATAAATATACACCACTTTAATTAAAGATAAAAAGAATAATTTCTTTACAATTTACTTTCACGACAAATTTTTCAAGAAAAACTTTCGAAAATTATACGTCACTGTTATGTTGTCATGACGACAGCATTCATATTTCTCATTAGTTAATCAATACAAACGCTTTTACGATAAATATCAATTTATTTCGTAAATAAATAGTTTACATCTTTTTACTAGCTTATACATTAAAAAATAATAAATATATGTTATAGTCAATAACAAATACTGAGAAAATTCAAATTTTATATTACACCTAGTGACATCTAACAGGTAATAAAGAACTAATTTTAGTTGGGGCCACTGCCGTATGATGGCGCCACAAATGACACAAGCTGCTAATCTAAGTGCTTTCTCCTGTTCCTCCTTGATAAACACGAAGTAACGATCTGAATTTGCAGACAATGTGATAACGCTGACTGTAAAAACAGGAATAAATTTCTGTAACATTTCTGCTATATTGAAACCTCGCCATATTTTCAAAACAATAGGGGTGTAGAGTGGGGATGATTGTCAAACTTGACAATAAGAGTGTTTTTCGCATATCAAGATGCGATACTACCGACAAGTGTGTGTTCTAAGAACTAATCAGAAAAGCCTTCCACCCCGCATTGAGTGCGCAGGGCTGAATTGTAACAGTTGACAGCTGTAACACTGTATGTTCACGTTTGAACCGTTTGCAGTTCCATCTCATGACTGCTCTCCCGAGTTATACATTGAATACTCAATTGTAAATGTACTATATTTCGCTTGAAAGGTTTTAGACAATGGTTCATTATGAACAATAGATGAACTTTTATTGTATTTATTTTAGATTTACACAACGTTTCGATTGCATATATATTATCAAGGGTAGGGCCAGAGAGTGTATGAAAATGGAAGCAGGCGGTGGTGATATAGCCATGTACTTTCTACAACTATGTAATAAAATTTGTTCACTTTAGAAGGCGCACGCTAGCACAAAGTACTCATAATTGAAGAAACCGGTATTAAAAGTGACAGACAGTTTATTTGGATTCTTCTTTTTAAAAAATGCGTTCTTGTATTAGGTAAATGCAAAAGTATAAGTAGTTGAACAAAAGATGAAAGAATTATAAAATTTAAATACAAAACAAGTATTTCTTTGAGCAGATCATTTTGAGAAAAATAACTTTTTTTATATACAATTGGTAAAAATTATAATAATTACCATTGTTTCATGTGGATTTGACTTTAATTATCACTGTCAGTCAAGTCACTTAAAATTATCCGCGGCAACAATACATGGCTAGGATGCTGCCATCTACGTTGAGCTTTGTCCACCTGCTTCCACTCAAATATCGCTTTATTCATACATCAATTTATAAAAGATCCTATTGGGTAAAATTAAGAAAAAACATTTCCTTATTCAAATAACTACTTATGCGATTTTCAAATATTCAAATCTCAACTTGTGCAAACCTCTACCAATATGAAGTTGGCGTGCATTAATATATTTGGTTCTGGTTTGTCATATACGTATTAGAATTCTAATACGTATATGTGGTTTGTTCATCACTGTTTTGATTCCAGTACTGTTTAGTGATATTTGATTTTATAATTATATTTGAATTACAAACAAATGAAAATGTTAATATATTTGTTGTTACAATTTAAAAATAATCAAATGCATATTTTATATATGCCAAATAAATTTATCTATTTACAAATGGTTTGTACATATTTTTGATATAAATTTAGCACATGTTTTGTTTGTTCATAATAATAGTCTAATATTAATACTATTTAACTAAAGGTATATAAAAACAATAAACATTTTATAATGTTTTTAAAAAAAATAAAAATAGAAAGGCTGGAAACGGCTAAATGTGAAACATGCAGAAGATAAAGTAAAATGTATGGGAAAAATAAAATCACCTTTTTTAATAAAAATATATATTTATTATTTGATAATTACAGCTTTTGAACGGGTTTGTTAAACATGTACCTACCATAAGCAGTAATACAGACGGGTGATACGATTGTAATTAATCTATATTTACAACATTTTTACTATGTTTTTACTCGAACACTAAAATTGTAAATTCAAAAATTTAACAATTAAAAAATTTATTCTCTAAATCAGGGGCCTCCAGTCTGCGGCCCGCAGATTTTGTTATTAGATCTGAATATTTGTGATTAATGCATTTTTTATAAGTTTTAATTAATATTCAACTAAGAATGTTATTATGACTTTGTTCTATTGCTTTGTAACGATGGTCCCTGTTCGGGCGCCATTTGTAACGGTGGCACCTGGAGCGGTGGCTGGGCCATCGTTGTATCGTCCTTTCAGCCGTCGGTCGGATTGCTCGGGCGCCGTCGGCGGTAGTGGCTGAAAAGGGATAATGTGGTGCCGGGATAGCTGGTGGAGGCCGGCCAAGGTTTATTTGAAGAAGCACGCTTGTTACCCGTAATAAAATAATATTTATTTTTCCTAACCCAAAAATACAACCCAAAGTAAATAGAAAAATATAATGTAGACAAACGAAATGCGTGGCGGACTACAAACTGCTACGGTACGGCCCAATGAACGGCGACTGTGCCCCCGCGATACGGCAATGGCACAGTCTTTGACAACAGTAAGTAAAATCAATAATGAAATGTGTTTCCAAAAACAACAAACGGTAAATTAAACTATAACTTGCGCCAGCAGCAATTTATGTGATAGCGCAATTTCGACGGCGGAGCCTCTATCACCAACAAGAGGCACGGATGGTGAATTTACACTCACCAAATAACGGTGGCAGTTCCAACGGAAGACTCAGACGTTCGCAGCTCAGCCGATGATCCCCAAGAGACCATCCAGGCGAACTGATTTCTCCAAGTGATTCGGCGTCTTTTATACCCAAAATCTGGTAATCCGACAGAATCTCGCAAATCATTTGGAGGGGAAAGTTTTAAACTTAGTTTGTATGAAATGGCGCTGCTGGCGTTTGTACAACAAAAATAAAATATATAAAAATAACTAGAAGTCATTAAACATCCCGATTGTTCCAGTTTGTAACCCACAACAATCAAAATTCAACAATAAACATTATAAAATAATGACAACTACAATATTATTGTTGTAACGGTAGACGTCTGACAGAGCGTTGTTGCTAATTTCCGTGCTGTCAACCAATGACAGCCGCTACAATTTGCGGTTAAACGAAGTAAAATAAAACCTGTACAAAGCAAATAAACAAAGAATACAACAATACAATACACATGGTATGATTTACATATTTATATCATCAATCATCGGTCAGGTAAACATATGTTTATTTGTACAAACTTTTAGGGTTATATTGACAATAAGTGTGGAACCAAATACGCTCTACATCGCTTGTGGCTCGCTATAGGCCCAAGTAAATGGCAACAAATATCAAAATAGCGCTCAACATCATGTATTTTATAAGTTTAATACGGTTTATGAGCGGCAACATGCTCTGGACACAAACACATGTGATCGGGGTCAATGAACTCCATCAGCGAATTATACTGATTTTACAAAACTGAGAAAGACATTTGCGATAAGGTACGTATCGTCACAGCTTATATATTTTATAATTATCATATTTATATTATGATGGCACTTTAATTGAAAAAAATCTGTTGTGACCAGCACAATACCGTCCGTCAATCCTGTCTTTTATGTATAAATTCATAAATAAATTTTCTAGCAAAAGATTCTAAATTTCCAGTAAAATTATTTCATAAATAAACTATGCAAATTGCACTTGATACTGTGTAACAAACCTAAATATCCCCCTGGTAACTTAGAATTAAGGAAAGTAGGGATAACGCATGTGCGGTAGAGAGATGGAGAGAAAGAGAGGCGGAAGGAGACAGGTGGTGATCAGGGTGCTCTCGAAAACTCTAAAAAGTATCCAGACTAATTGAATAATAATAAATATTGACAATTATTAGCAGTGCAAAAGAAGTGAGTGTTGGTAAAAAGTGTTCGGAAGGGTGCTGATGGTCGTGTGAAAACGGGTGCAAGCCAGCGAGGAGTCATAACCTCATTGTCACCAGATTTGGCGCGACTGCCGAGGCTGGAGAGGAGTGCGTCACAACACCGTTGATGGTACACCGACGCAAACGAGAAGAGACCGACGAAGATATATATATATATATATATATATATATATATATATATATATATATATATATATATATATATATATATATATATACTGTTCTGTAGAGATAAGTTTTGTGTGTGTCTACAGCTTTGTGCGAGAACCTAAAATTTTGATATGTATGTAACATCTTAATTATTAAAATAATTAAGGTTGAACACAATTTCATTTTTTTATGCAACCCTGTTAACGTCGATGTGTTGTATCAAAAAGGGGTTGTTACAACTGACATCTTCTTCTTTAGCTTTTCCCATTCGTTAGGGGTCGCTATTTTTTATTATTTTCTTCGCAATACAGTCCTGCAGTGAAAAATGAGTCTTTACGGGGTTAAGTTATCTCTACTATCTCAAAAACTATAAGAGTTATGATTTCGATTAAATGAGACTTTTTGTTTATGTTTCGGAGGTTATCTTAGATGTGCTTGTTTTTCAGAAATAATAATAATAATTGAACTAAGTTAATTGTAGGAACCTTGACCAATATTTAATTTTTAAATAACTTTGTAACTGTTAGAAAATGAGAAAAATGTTTCATATAAAATTTTATTGTTTTTATAGTCTATTTACTGACAGACAAAATTTTGTTTGATGACTATCTTTTGTCAGTTTTTCTTCGATTTTTCGTTTTCTCGTAAACACTTATCAGACTTATATTAATTAAGCCTTTTTTTAATTGTTTTGGTCAGTACTATACAGGCCGTCCCATTTAAGGTACAAATGCATTGGGATCTCGAGAACCGTTGGTTAAATTAGACAAGTCACCCCATTAGTGGGCCATTTTAGTGGTGTTTCGTTTGTTCGAAAAAAATGCATGTCACTAGATATTGGCAAAAATGTAAATTTTTACTCAACTCTGCTGTCACCTCACATTTTTAGGTTAGTTTGTTTACAACAGCAAACGGAAATCACGTGGATCGTAAATGTGTGCGTGAGAGAGAATTATCTTTGTGTGAGTAAAACTGTGACGTCACGAATTTTACAGCCACAAAGTTTATTAGCAAATTTATGAAATAAAAGTCGCATATTTCATGTTATTTTATATTACTAAATTTATTAAATGAGACGGATTTCACGATTTTATAAAAAAAAACCACGATTTTCTTTAAATGACCCCATATAAGGATATGAAAATTGTATATCGTTGGATTCAGAATAAAAATATAATTGAATAAGCAAATAAAAAGTATGTTTCTATTTAAAATAAAGAGCAAGTTTACATTCTTTTGTTTTAAACATGAATTATTAATTTTTGGAGAAAATATTGAAAATCATTGAGAAACAAATGAAAAACTCTATTACAGATCACCTTTTTCTATTTTTAATATTATTTTTTCATCCTATGATGTAATGTTGGAGTAACGATAATCGACTGGAAGTTGGATGAGGGAAGAAAAATAGTCGGAATACAGTCTAAAGATGTTTAATTTTGATTTTAAACCAACGTTTCGATCATACAATGATCATTTTCAGGGTTACTACAAATAATAAATTAGACAATAAAGAACATGGTACAAACAAAAACCTATCAATAAATTATAATTATACTTACAATCAATTCAGAAATTAAAAAGTTTTAGTAATAAAACGTTAACAAACATGGATGAATATTTTATATGAAAAACACAACGTTAAAAAATAATAATTATACCGGAACAGAAGTGAAATACAGTATTAGAAAACAATTACAGAAAATTTCGGAATTGTACTTAATTTAAGCTATGGGAAAAGATTAAATGAGACGGATTTCACGATTTTATAAAAAAAAAAAACCACGATTTTCTTTAAATGACCCCATATAAGAATATGAAAATTGTATATCGTTGGATTCAGAATAAAAAGATAATTGAATAAGCAAATAAAAAGTATGTTTCTATTTAAAATAAAGAAGTTGGTATCCATATTTTGAGAACCACTGGTTCAATTCTTTTTCAGTTTTTCATTGAAATACCCATGTAAAATTTAGATTCTTTGCTAATTGAACCAACTTCGTATCTCTTATAGTTCTCCAGATCGCAATGGTAGCCACTTAAAAATGAACACCTATATTTTTATTTTAAACATTTATTTTTAATAATTCACACGCACATACCGGGTGGCGCTCGAAGTCCGTTACATAGGCATTTAACATGGGAAATAAGAATAATTTGAATATTTGCCTCCCATTAAAACTTATTGTAGTAAAACTTTGCACACATGTTTGGGAACACTTATTGCATTATATGAATAACAAATCGTTTAAAATTAATAAATAAAAATTAAGAGAAATAAGAAAATGTTTTAGCAATTTTAAAATACTTATTATCACTCATAAAAGGATGATTAAGTCATATGCGACCGTAACACAATGGTAACGTTCTTGCTTCTTGTTCCAAAGGTACTGGATTCAAACCTAGAACACCTTAATTTTTTTTTAATTTTATTTTTTACTGTATTTTTGTTTTTTTTATTGGTTTTAATTTTTTATTTATTCTTATTTATTTTTATTTGTTTTTATTAATTTTTAATTGTTTTTATTAATTTTTGTGTTTTTATTTATTTCTATTTATTTTAACAATTTGTTATTAATATGATGCAATAAGTGTTCCCAAACATGTGTATAAAGTTTTATTACAATAAGTTATAATGGGAGGCAAATATTCAAATTATTCTTATTTCCCATGTTGAATGCCTATGTAACGGCTTTCGAGCGCCACCCGGTATATGTAGTGTAAATAAACATGATCGACATATAAAATGGTTTTGACTTATATTAAACATAAATTTGGTAGTTTATACACAGTACATACGAGTACACAGTATAGTACACCCAATTGATAGTAAACATACATAAATGATACCAGGCTGTGCTAAAAATGTTTTATTTCATCGAATTTTTATTACTCCATTGTGTTGTTTCATATGTGTGACTAAGCTATATTTATGTAAAAAACATATTTAACATTCACTAAAAATCTTTTACTCCAGTATGTTGTTTCATATGACTATTTAATTGAAATTTTCGTAAAAAACATTTTTTACATTTATTACATTGATAATCTTTAACGCCATTGTGTAGTTTCATATGTGTAACTAAGTGTGATTTAAGTAAAAACCATTTTTTACATTCATTACATTGATAATCTTTAACGCCAGTGTGTTGTTTCATATGTGTAACTAAATTTGATTTTCTTGAAAACCATTTTTTACATTCATTACATTGATAATCTTTAACGCCAGTGTGTAGTTTCATATGTCTAACTAAGGTTGATTTATATAAAAACCATTTGTTACACTCATTACATTTATAATCTTTAACGCCAATGTGTTGTTTCATATGTGCAACTAAGGTTGTTTTTTGTGAAAACCATTTTTTACATTCATTACATTGATAATCTTTAACGCCACTATGTAGTTTCATATGTGCAACTAAGGTTGTTTTTTGTGAAAACCATTTTTTACATTCATTACATTGATAATCTTTAACGCCAGTGTGTAGTTTCATATGTCTGGCTAAGGTTGATTTTTGTGAAAACCATTTTTTACACTTATTACACTGAAATTCTTTGCTGTTACTACTTGCACCACCAGTAACTTTAGTTACTCTAGTAAATATAATATTTTCGTCAGAGTTAATTTTATTATTGTCAGAAACTACATCATGGTCACCAGAATTCTGATCACTTTCGTAGTCCAAATCACCGCTGCTGTCTTCTTGAAAATTACTACTTGTACCACCAGTAACTAGAATATTTTCTTCAAAGTTACCTTCATTATTATCAGAAACTACATTATAGTCATCAGAATTCTGATCACTTTCGTCACCTATGTCAACACTGCTGTCTTCATGAAGATTAGTGTCTGTTTGAAGTGGGCTTTCCTCCTTCAGTATTTCTTGTAATAAATCAAGTTCCCGGCCAGAGAGATTTTCTGGTAGCGGGTCTTCATTAATGGAAATTTCGTCCACTAATGAATATTTTACTTCTAGTTTATCATTCTTATCTATCACTTCCTCTTTTATATAAACTTCTTCGATTTTATTAAACTTTGTTTTAGATGTCGTACACTTGTCTGTCACGTCTGTGTTGTTCGGTGCCTCCTTGATCCACGCTTCCAGACGTAGAGTGTTCTCCACACAGTCCTTCTTAAATGTACTAAACAATTGAAGTTTCTGTTCGCAAATGGAACAGAAGCGTAGCGGAAGCCTCAGCTTGAAGATTGTCTGAAACATGAATTTTCATTGTAAAAATATGCTCATTAAGGATGTACAGGTGTCTCATTTTCGATGTTTTTTTTAAAGTATCTCGGGTATTATTAACGATAGAACAAACCTGTTTTCACATTCCATAGTCAACTTTTCGAGAGAAATTTAGTAGTCACCACAGGAATTTTCTATCTTCACTCGTTTTTCGCTAATTTCGAAAATATCTCATATCTTATTCAGTATAAGTTAGAGAAAAATTGTTTAGACATGTTTTGTACCGCTTTTTACGTACAATAAAATGGCATAATTAGATTTTTTTGAAAACTTACTAATTTTCGAGATGTAATATAAACTTATATTTTTTAAGTGGGAACCTATGTTGAAAATAGTCTCACTTTTTTGCGTATTTGATAAGCTTTTCAATGATATATAGCAAGTTTACATTCTTTTGTTTTAAACATGAATTATTAATTTTTGGAGAAAATATTGAAAATCATTGAGAAACAAATGAAAAACTCTATTACAGATCACCTTTTTCTGTTTTTAATATTATTTTTTCATCCTATGATGTAATGTTGGAGTAACGATAATCGACTGGAAGTTGGATGAGGGAAGAAAAATAGTCGGAATACAGTCTAAAGATGTTTAATTTTGATTTTAAACCAACGTTTCGATCATACAATGATCATTTTCAGGGTTACTACAAATAATAAATTACACAATAAAGAACATGGTACAAACAAAAAACTATCAATAAATTATAATTATACTTACAATCAATTCAGAAATTAAAAAGTTTTAGTAATAAAACGTTAACAAACATGGATGAATATTTTATATGAAAAACACAACGTTAAAAAATAATTATACCGGAACAGAAGTGAAATACAGTATTAGAAAACAATTACAGAAAATTTCGGAATTGTACTTAATTTAAGCTATGGGAAAAGACGTCACAACCAATCACGAAGCAACACATTGTATTTTTATAAAAGTTTTGACTTAAAACGTAGATTACCAGTTATACTTAAGTGTATTGTATTATTTTTATTTACAATGTAATATTTTATTAAATCATAATAATATAATTTAAAATATTTAAATTGTAATGTAATTTATGGTATTTATGTTACACTATATAATGTTCTTTTTTTGGTTTTGTAATTAATAATGTTATGGTAAATAGTACTCAGATTATCAATATCTGTTTGCGCGTTTATACTGTTTTTATCTAATTTAATATGTAGCATTTCGTGTGTTTTTTTTTGTAATATAGGTTCTTGTTGTAAAATTTTAGTATTCTCAAAGTCAAATTCATGTCGATTTGTCTTCACATGTTCTACTAAGGCACATTTTATTGTTTTATTTTGGTTAATGGAGTTTCTTTTATGTTCATTAATCCTTGTTTTTAAGTAACGTTTAGTTTGCCCTATATATGTTTTATTGCAATTTTTACATGGAATTTGATATATTACATTAGATCTTTGTTCTTTTTTTGTTTGGTCTTTAATATTGCTGAAAAGTCTATTTATTGTTTTATATTGTTTGAAAGCCACTTCTAGGTCTAAATTATTTTTAATTAGTTTTTTAGTTTGGGTGCAAGATTTTTTATGTATGGTAACGAGACATATCCATCTTCAGCTTTATTATCTTTAACATTTCTAACCTCAAAATTGTTTAATATTACATTTATCATTTTATTTGGATAATTATTTTGTTTCAATATTATTTTTAATTTTGTTTTTATTTCTTGATGGTATTTATTGGTGGTGAGTTCTAATGCCCTGCTTTTTAGATTTCTTGCAATAGTCAATTTTTGATGTAGAGGATGGTTGGATTTAAAATTTAAATAACGATTGGAAGTTGGTTTTTGTACCATTTTGTTTCTATGGTATTATTATCAGTGTGAATTAATAAGATGTCTAAAAAGGGGATTTGGTTGTTAGTTTCTATATCTACTGTGAACTGTATGTTGCTATGGTATGGAACTTATTAAATTCTGTTGTTATTTGATCTATTTTGTCTGCAGGAACAATTAGTAGCAAATCATCTACATATTTTTTTATAAAATCAATTTCGAACGGTAAGTTGTCCAGTGCAGATTTTATTACATGGTCCATTACTAAATTTGCTAATACTAGAGAAAGTGGTGAGCCCATAGCGCCAGAAACTTGTTTGTAAAATTTATTGTCGAAAGAGAGATAACTACAGTTATACCAGAAACTAATTAAATTGATGAAATCTTCTTGTGGTACTTTGGTTTTCAGACAAATGATATTCCATTTTTCTTTTATTACAGTAATGATCAGTTCTAGTGTAATCTTTGTAAATAACGATACAACGTCTAGTGAGATGAGAATCCATCCTTCTGGAATATTAATATATTAATATTATTGTTTTCTAAAACTGTATGTCACTTCTGTTCCGTTATAATTATTATTTTTTAACGTTGTGTTTTTCACATAAAATATTCATCCATGTTTGTTAACGTTTTATTACTAAAACTTTTTAATTTCTGACTTGATTGTAAGTATAATTATAATTTATTGATAGTTTTTTGTTTGTACCATTTTGTTCTTTATTGTGTAATTTATTATTTGTAGTAACCCTGAAGATGATTATTGTATGATCGAAACGTTGGTTTAAAACCAAAATTAAACATCTTTAGACTGTATTCCGACTATTTTTTCTTCCCTCATTATTTTTTCAGTTTTCTCATTTTTTCAATTTATATACCTCAAAAAGCATATTAAACCACTTTTTTCGACTTGTGCCAAAGTCAACTATAACGCTAATAAAATACATTGTTTATTTAAATGCGCCACCATTGCTATCTCGAGAAGTATAAGAGCTAGAAAGACTGTTAAATGGGCAAACATTTTATATATCACAAGACAAATTTACGCAAAAGAAAAATATTTATTTCGATCAGTGGTTCTCAAAATACAGGACCTAACTTTCTTATTTTAAATACGAGCATGTATTTTTTATTTTCTTCTTCGTTACGTTAATTCTAAATTCCGTGATATAATATTTTTATATCCTTACATGACGATTTTTTGAGAAAAATGCATGTAATTTTTTTTATCTTAATTTGATTAAAATATGGCTATAATAAGAGTGATTGAATGGAAAAAATTGATACGTGTTAATTTTTTACATAGAATTAGAAATCCATGTAAGAAATACGTGAATATTTCGTATGCATTGACATTTATGATTAATTAAAAGAAAAAAATATTCACTTCTTTCTGTCAGGGCACTCTAATGTAATAAAAATTAACACGCATGAAAGCGTCACTCGCGTTCGTAAAAAAAAGGAAATAATGGATATAAATAAAAATTCGTCCGTCTCGTACAACCGTTTATTCAGAACTGACTCCTTCTCTGACACATAACATAATTTTTGCCTCTCCGTGCACGTAACATTACGATTATCCCAACAACTTAATTAAATTAAACAATAATAATGGGTGAATGATTGATTGCGTAAACTGGATGCTCACAGTCGGCCATCCTGCGGTCCTTCGCGCCCTCGTGAAGGCACCAGTCGTTCTGTAACAGAGGAATTAATTTAAGGCCGCTTTTGCTCACACAATGTGTTGATACGGAATATAAGCGTGACGTCTACGCCTACTTCTCCGCTTTCCGTTTTTGAGTTTTTTGTTTTGTGTCGTCGTTTGGCAGTTGATTCTGCGTTCGTCTCATGGCTTTATCGCCCTCGTCGAGCGTGTCGTCGTCTTTCGTTAAGACAAGAGAGTCGTCATCGTTTGTCGACTGACCGTGTGTACGTCTCGTGACATTGTCGCTCTCGTCGAGCGTGTTGTCGTCTTTCGTCAAGACAAGACAGTCGTCATCGTTTGACGGCTGACTGTGCGTACGTGTCGTGATATCACTCTTGTTGAGCGTGTCATCTTCAGTTGAAGATGAAGTCGATTCGGACTCGTCGTCCGGGACAACAAAACGTTTCATCTGGTCAACGGCGCATACACCTACGTACGGTTTTTGATGAGGAGGCTATGGAAGCGGTTATTGTCTTATTAACACGTTCTACTTGCCCGTTTGCTCGTGGCGTCGCCGTGGCGTTTGTTATTTGTTTTATGCCTGCGTTTGAACAAAAGGAACTAAAGTTTTTACTGGTGAAAGCTGTTCCTCTGTCACATATAAGTCGTCGAGGAGTGCCGAAGATGGCTATCACCTCATTTAAAAACTTTACTACCGGTCCGGATTTGGTGTTTGGGACGGGTTTAATTAGAACATACTTAGTAAATGCGTCTACCAATACAAGTACGTATGAATTGCCTTTCATACTTTTGATGAACGGGCCTACGTGGTCTATGTGTATAGTGTCGAATGGCATCGCAATCTTTTCAATAGGGTGTAAGTAACCGGGGCGTTTACCGGAAGGTTCTTTGTTATATAAACAATGTAAACACTGCGAAATATAACGTCGTACATACCTTTTCATGCTTGGGAACCAGTAATGACGTTTTATTATTTCGATGGTCTTATCTAGTGCGAAATGACCGTTTTTATCGTGATACATCGATACAACCTGTCGTTGCGCGCCTCGCGGAACCACCCAGCGTACCCCGTCGCTCGTTTTGCGATACACACGATTATCTTTAAGACAATACTCATTATGTATACGTTTTTCATCTCTATCTTTAGGTTTAAGTGAAAGTATTTCGTGTATGCTTCTAATTTTGCTATCTTGTAATTGGGCTATGAGGACCCAGTCTGCGTCATTAATGTTAATGTGCAATATATTTAATTCGTCATATCCGTTTTCTACTGTTACTGCATTTCTACTCAGGGCATCAACATGTGCCATCCTTTTGCCAGGTCTATACTCGATCGTAAACGTATATTCAGTTGCAATAAGCCACCATCGGGCTATCCGAGGTGCTAGATCACGTTTCGCGAACGTACTCCTAATTGCATTACAGTCCGTGATAATTTTGAATTCTAACCCAATGAGATAAACGCGGAATTTTTGTAATGAGTTAATTACCGCTAAGGTTTCTAGCTCGTACGAGTGGTATTGTTGCTCATGCTTACTAGTCTGTCTACTAAAATAGGCTATCGGTTTTAGTGCCCCGTTACTCTTTTGCATTAATATTCCACCTATACCCCATTTAGACGCGTCTGTATGTAATTCTGTTTCACACGCGGGATCAAAAATACCTAATACAGGTCTCGATGTTAGTGCAACTTTTAATTCGTCGAAGGATCGCGTTTGTTCGTTACCCCATGTAAATTGAACATCTTTTCGAAAGAGTTTTGTAATAGGATGCGCTGTGAATGCATTTTTTTTAATAAACTTCCGGAAATAGCTTGCTAACCCAATGAACTGGCGTGCCTCGTGCACGTTTCGTGGGGTGGGGAACTTTTCTACTGCTAAAGTTTTTAATTTTCCGGGCCTTATGCCTTCGACGTTAATTTCGTGTCCTAAATACTCTATTTCGGTTTTAAAAAAGTGGCATTTTTCTGGACGCAATGTAAGACCGGCTTCACGTAATAATTTAAGGACTTCTTCAAGCCTGTCGAGACCTTCGTTGTAATTTGTTGAAGTTATTAATATGTCATCCATATATGCTAATGCGTGAGAGAATCGTAACGGTCTCAAAACGCGATTAATTAAGCGTTGGAATACTGCCGGGGCATTCGTCAAACCGAATGGCATTCTTAGAAATTCGTATTGCCTGTCTGGTGTTATAAAGGCAGTTTTATGAACGTCTGACTTAGCTATTGGAACCTGATAATAACCGGATGCTAAATCAAGACTAATGAAATACGAATTTCCTTTAAGTCTATCTAATAAGTCGTCAATGCGTGGCAGGGGGTATTTGTCTTTTGTAGTGATTTTATTAAGGGCCCGATAATCAACACATAATCTCTGTTCACCTGACTTCTTTTTTACTAATAGTATTGGAATTGAAAAAGGTGAATATGATTCCCGTATTATACCGTTTTTTAGCATCTGATCTATCAGTCCGCGTACAACTTCGCGTTCACTATGTGAAAGTCTGTATGGTGCGTAGGTTACTGTTTTGTCGGAGTTTAAATTAATATTCATATCGAGTAATGTAGTTGAACCTAATTCTGATAGGTTATTTGAAAAGCATTCTCTATACGTGTTTAGTAACGCTAAAAGTTTACTGACAACGTCCGCTGGCGTAGTATTTTCAATATGAACGTCTGATTCTGTAAAGGAATGAAAGTTAATAGAAAAATTACTTACGTTTGCCATATGTTCATTTTCCTCAGTGCATATCTGTCCTCTGGCTAACACTTGTCCGGCCTTCAACAGCAACTCGTTGTTGCTTGCGTTTAACAAGGGCAGCACTGCACCAGCGGAGGTAGTAATTATACAACTTGGGGATGCAATGAGCATGACCTGCCCACATCCGATTTTGCAGATCAACGTAAGTAGTAATAGTTGACACCTTTCCCGCTCTGGAATGCAGACTAATTGCTTTTTAATTGCTTTTTAATGACTTCCTGGAATTTGTGGTGACGTATGTTTGCTTTCTAATGACCTTGGAATTTCAGGAATGCAGACTAATTGCTTTTTAATTGCTTTTTAATGACTTCCTGGAATTTGTGGTGACGTATGTTTGCTTTCTATTGACCTGTTTTAATGACTTTTTAATTGCTTTTTAATGACTTCCTGGAATTTGTGGTGACGTATGTTTGCTTTCTAATGACCTAGGAATTTCTGGTGACGTATGTTTGCTTTCTAATGACTTGTTTTTTAATGACTTTTTTATTGCTTTTTAATGACCTTTGAATTTGTGGTGACGGATATATATGCTTGCAGTAACAAGAACAACTAGGTAAGGTTATATTTAAATTAATTAATTATGCGCACTCTCCACGCTAGCAATGAGTGTCCGTGAGGTGACGCCTGGTAAGCGCTCGCACGGTACAAATATTCCATCATTACCGATATCTGAGTATGAATTTAAAAAATATATCGGGAAATATGCTCATAGTATAATAATTAGTCACATTGTGTCGGAAATGATAGAAAAATTTGGCATAGCTTCACCTCCATATTTATTTGTAACATGGAATAATCCAAAAGAGAAATAAATACTTTTAAATAATGTTTATACCATCAGTCTTTATCAAAACTAGCAGACCGATATATACACGGAGAAACAATTTGTGACAACTACTTAAATAAAAAAAATAATATTATAGAGTTTCTAATAAAATAAAACTATTGAACTATAAATTGGATATCGAAGCTAGTAAATTCTTCGAAGAAGAAATCAAATTTAGATAAACAATCGAAACAGAACGAAAATATTAGTAATCGGGTAAGTTTTTTTTCATTTCTGTTTTCCAATTTGTTAATTTTTATTTTATTCTTTTCAGGAGGACACTATTTCAAGGCAAAATGACCCAGCAAGAAGTAATAATAAACAATAAATCTCGCTTACTTAATCAACACTTGTTTACTATAGATGACAAAAATATATTAGCTGTGGGTATAAGTCCACTGAATTTAGAAATTGTTATTAAACTTGTACGTCAAACATCACAAAATAATATTACATTTAATATAGCAGAATGGAATAATTTTGTAAAGTACATAAAAAGTATTGTAAATAGTGCTAATAATATACATCACATCGAATTTCATTCTTTTAGATTAGAATATAAAGTTTATATACAATGGCTACAAAATGAAATTTCTTTAGATGTATTGTCACTGAATGTAATCTGTGAGATATGCGATTTTGTATCTGTATTAACGGATTATTTAAAAGCCATTAATTTTGAAGAATATTACAGAGATATAAATACCCAAGCATATTTTACATCTGGAGATTCTATAACTAATGTTAAAAAATTGATATCTAAAAAAAATAATATTCAATCAATCATATACAAAGAAATGTTAATATTTTATCCTAATTTAATTAAGAATGATTTAATATCAAATATGTATTATGTACCTAGTAATTATAATAAATTTAAACATTTGTTAGAAACTGATAATGTACCGAAATAAAGTATAATATATTTATTTATAATCCTGTTTTGTTCTTACCTAGTTTATATCATTCCTTCTGTTCAGTACGTAGAATAGAAGAAGTCACGTGATATTTCTGTACAGAGTATGGCGGCATCAAGGTTTCGCGCTGTTTGAAAACCCCTTGATTTTGTAAATTCGTCACAGTTTATATAACCGCGTCATCTGTATGACCTGATTGCCGTGCCAGTGTTTATAAAATGGAAGAGTTTATTATTGATATACAAGGATTTAGAATCGATAATAATCGATTTATTATGAAAGAAATAGCAATTTTGACAAGAAATGATACGAAATTATTTCACATGTTGATTCAACCTCCATGTTCATGGAACGATGTCAGTTTTTCACTTCGGAAACAAATACGATGGTTAGAACGTTCGTACCATGGCTTATCATGGGATGACGGGCATATACCTTATTATACAGGCCCAAATATAATAAAGAATATATTATCCTGTGAATGTATAATATATTTAAAGGGAAATGAGAAAAGAAAACTAATGGAGAAACTACTTAAAGATGATAAAATATGTACTATAGTTGATCTGTCAGAAAGTATAGATGACTTTGAGGAGGAGCCGCCATCACTACGTACAAAGAATGAATATACTTCCATTTATTCGTGCTTTCATCATAAAAAAATTTCAACAAGAAGAGATTTCGCGGCATGTGCTCTAAACAACGTATTTACAATTCACGCATGGCTGACAAGGAAAAAAGATGTTCTATTATAAATTTATTTCTACCTATATGCTTCAATATGTATTTTACATCTTATTATCAATCATGTTGTAAAATGTACTTGCACTTATTAATATTGTATTTAAGAATAGTTAAAATAAAATTTGTAAATTGCATTTTGTAGTTATATTACTTACCCTGTGATACACTTTTTTTTTAGGCTATTGATACTACGTACTGAACAAAAGGCACAAGTTCTTATAAATAAATAAGCGTATATAGCATGATGTGTAAAATTTGAATATAAATATATTTACTTATCTGCGAAAAGCAAACTCACCCAAAATTTTCAATTTTAAAATGAATCCGAGTATACATTCGTGGATTCATCAATTTCTACTTTAAAATGAACCGACTATATTGTTTGTTGTCGGTATGCTTGTTAAGAATGTATGACGCCTAAGTCTGCAAAGTAACAGAGACTCAGTTTTCTCCAAGTATTCATATTCTTGTATCGTCTGAAATTACAAATATTAAGATACAATTTTTGATTTTTAACTCGAAAATTTTAATACACGTAATATTCTTTCTTGGCACTATTTTCTTGAATATTAAACAAATTTCAAAAAACTTAAGTATTTCGAAAATATATTTTAGAAGATTATTACTTTTTCATAATTTTTCTGAAATACTTGACAGTCGTTTAGAAATTTATACAAATACAAAACGTACTTTGTATTATTTTCGGGAATGTGTAACTTTCTACTTGTGATAAATAAATATTTGTTTTAAAATAAATCGGGAAATATGCCCATAATATAATGTTTATACCATCAGTCTTTATAAAAACTAGCAGACCGATATATAGGTACAAGGAGAAACAATTTGTGACAACTATTTAAATAATAAAATTAATATTATAGAGTTTCTTATGAAAAATGCTATGTTTGGCACAAGAAAATCATAATAATAAAAATGCAGAACAGTTTTAAATGTTATTTTGCGTGATTAAACTGCAAAGATAATTATTACAAAAATTTTGGCCTCAGGAAGTAAATTTCAACTTTTAAATGAATGCTAGTACTTCCAATTTTCCAAATTTGCATGATATTCTGTTGTAAATTAACATAGGATCAAAAATATTACAAAATAAATCTGTTATTTTATCAGATTGTGACAAATTTTGAGAAACAGTCATTCTTTTTGAGAAACAGTCATTCTTTTGAAAGATTATCGTTTAAACGATTTTAAACAAATGTTATGTTTGGCACAAGAAAATCATAATAATAAAAATGCAATACAGTTTTAAATGATATTTTCGCGTGTTTAAACTGCAAAGGTAATTATTACAAAATTCTTTGTCTCCGGAAATAAATTTCAACTTTTAAATGAATGCTAGTATATCCAATTTTCCAAATTTCAGATTTAAAATGAGCAGACATTTCTAAATATCAAATTACTACGCCGCTGATTACAAATTCAGCGTCGATATGACAACTGTCAAATATTGCTTTAGGAACAATTTGATTTTTAGATTTAAATATCAGTAATTTTGTGAATATGAACTCGTAAATATAATTATTCAAATACATTCCAAATATAGGTATAAATAAATTTTACTAATATTAATTGATTTTTTAATTACTTAACTTGAATGTATATAAACAGTTCTGAAGTGTTTGTCACTGTCCAATCCAAGTTTATAACTATAGCATATATGCTATTCACATAACCCAGCAATATTTTCAATCATGCCGCTGGCAAGTTTCCAAAATTACTTCGTACAATCATCTGAGTGTTGGGATGATGAAGGTTCTTCCACTTATAATTCGGAAATCGGAAAATATACCTATAATATAATAATTAGTCACATTGTGCCAGATGTGAAAGAAAATAATATAACAACGCGTCAGGTTAAATATGTTGAAAGTTTTGAAAATAATCCATGTTTTAGTTATCTAATATTTCAGAAATAGCTACATACCCAATCGGTTATTAATGACCAAATTTTTCATGTTTGTTATATTTTCACTTATTTTTGGGAAATTTAAAAATGTTTATTAATAATTTGTAACAGAACTAATAAATTACGTGCAAGTTTAATAATAAAAATGTATTTAAAAATAATTACATTAGTATACTTTACCAACATACTGTTCCTAAAATAAATGAATCCGAGTATACATTCGTGGAATCATCATTTTGTACTTTAAATTGATTCGACTATATTGTTTGCTATCGGTGAATGTGTGACGCATAATGTTTTGTCTGAAATTAAAAAATATTAAGATACAATTTTATAAAATAATATTCAATCAATCATATATAAAGAAATGTTAATATTTTATCCTAATTTAATTAAGAATGATTTAATATCAAATATGTATTATGTACCTAGTAATGGGGTTATTTCACATTTCCTCTTGAAAGAATAGATCAAATTAAATATGTAGGTGTATGTTTACACTTTACAAGTATTTAGAATCAGAGATATGATTTTAAAAGTTGTTTTAAATATTTGAACGCTGACGTCACGGCTATACGTCACACTGTGTCGGATACGGGTAGCAGCTCTCTAGTGGATGTATTTTGAACTACGAGTGTTTGAGTTCTCACGTGTCAGCTTGATTTGCCGACATCAACATATTGTTAACAAAAAACATATTTTATACAACTTTTGCTATTTATTTTAATAAATATTTATTTACATACCTTAACTCTGCTGTCACATGTCACAATTTTAGGGGTATATTGTTTATTACAACAACAAACGGATATCACGTGGACTGTTGTGTTCGTGTGTGAGAGGAATGCTAAATAGCTACGTATAACTTATCCATGCTAATGTCGTTTTAATGTGTTTCAGTACTTAGACTGTTACAAAATATAAGGTCGTAACAGAAGCCGAATATATATTTTGTCGCTTGTTTTGCTGCATGTAAAAATATGGCGCACAAATTCAAATATCATTTGTAATATTTGAATATATTTTCAATGAAAATTAATGAATTACGTAAAAATAACATAAAATATTTGTACTTGAGTTCACTTGCGTGGAGTATCCTACTAAAATTAAATTATGTATGTAATTAATACCATTGAGAGTTTATTTTCTATTTATTATTTATCTGACACTGCATTCAATATATCAGTATAATATAAAATAATAATAATAATATATAATAATTAATATCCTTATTACTTTCTGTACATTCACATTTATTAATATTACAGTAAGTTTTTATACAAAGCAAAACTTTTTGCAATTAGGTTAGGTTTGGTTAGGTTAGGCTAATTGCAGCTTTTATATTGTAAGTTTTGCAATTAGGTTAGGCTAGGTTAGGGTAGGTTAGGTTAATTGCAGTTAGGTTAGGTTAGTCTAATTGAGCTAGGTTAGGTTAGGGTAGGTTAGACTAATTGCAGTTAGGTTAACCTACCCTAACCTAGCTCAATTAGACTAACCTAACCTAACTGCAATTAACCTAACCTACCCTAACCTAGCCTAACCTAATTGCAAAACTTACATTGCAAAAAACTTACAATATAAAATATACAGGGTGTCCCTTAACTTGGTGCACAAACTTTAAGGGCATATAATACTGATCAAAATGAGTAAAAAAAGCTCAGTCAAAATGTGTCCGATCTTTAATAGTTTCCCAGATATAACGCAGTGAAAAATGAGTTTTTACGAGATTTACCTTTGCTATCTCGAAAACTATAAGAATTACGATTTTGATTAATTGAGACTTTTTGTTTACCTTTGAGAGGTAATCTTAGATGGCCTTTTGTTATTTTATAAAAATCAAAAGTGAAATGTTGTGGCGACCTTGGTCAATATTTAATTTTCATATAACTACGTAACTATAAGAAATTGAGAAAAATGTTTCATATAAAATTTTATTGTTTTTTATAGTCTTTTTACTGACATAGACAAAATTTTATTCGATCGCTATCTTTGTCAGTTTTTCTTAGATTTTTCGCTTTTCTCGGAAACAGTTGAAGATCATTCCTATGTTGATGAAGTTTTTTTATTCATTTTGGTCAGTACTATATGCCCTTAAAGTTTTTGCTCGAAGTTAAGGGACACCCTGTATATATATATATATATATATATATATATATATATATATATATATATATATATATATATACATATATATATATATAAAATATATAATTGCGCGCAATTAGACTAACCTAACCTAACTGCAATTAGCCTAACCTACGCTAACCTAACCTAGCTCAATTAGACTAACCTAACCTAACTGCAATTAACCTAACCTACCCTAACCTAGCCTAACCTAATTGCAAAACTTACAATATAAAAGCTGCAATTAGCCTAACCTAACCAAACCTAACCTAATTGCAAAAAGTTTTGCTTTGCATAAAAACTTACTGTAAAATTAATAAATGTGAATGTACAGAAGGTAATAAGGATATTAATTATTATATATTATTATTATTATTTTATATTATACTGATATATTGAATGCAGTGTCAGATAAATAATAAATAGAAAATAAACTCTCAATGGTATTAATTACATACATAATTTAATTTTAGTAGGATACTCCACGCAAGTGAACTCAAGTACAAATATTTTATGTTATTTTTACGTAATTCATTAATTTTCATTGAAAATATATTCAAATATTACAAATGATATTTGAATTTGTGCGCCATATTTTTACATGCAGCAAAACAAGCGACAAAATATATATTCGGCTTCTGTTACGACCTTATATTTTGTAACAGTCTAAGTACTGAAACACATTAAAACGACATTAGCATGGATAAGTTATACGTAGCTATTTAGCATTCCTCTCACACACGAACACAACAGTCCACGTGATATCCGTTTGTTGTTGTAATAAACAATATACCCCTAAAATTGTGACATGTGACAGCAGAGTTAAGGTATGTAAATAAATATTTATTAAAATAAATAGCAAAAGTTGTATAAAATATGTTTTTTGTTAACAATATGTTGATGTCGGCAAATCAAGCTGACACGTGAGAACTCAAACACTCGTAGTTCAAAATACATCCACTAGAGAGCTGCTACCCGTATCCGACACAGTGTGACGTATAGCCGTGACGTCAGCGTTCAAATATTTAAAACAACTTTTAAAATCATATCTCTGATTCTAAATACTTGTAAAGTGTAAACATACACCTACATATTTAATTTGATCTATTCTTTCAAGAGGAAATGTGAAATAACCCCATTACTAGGTACATAATACATATTTGATATTAAATCATTCTTAATTAAATTAGGATAAAATATTAACATTTCTTTATATATGATTGATTGAATATTATTTTATAAAATTGTATCTTAATATTTTTTAATTTCAGACAAAACATTATGCGTCACACATTCACCGATAGCAAACAATATAGTCGAATCAATTTAAAGTACAAAATGATGATTCCACGAATGTATACTCGGATTCATTTATTTTAGGAACAGTATGTTGGTAAAGTATACTAATGTAATTATTTTTAAATACATTTTTATTATTAAACTTGCACGTAATTTATTAGTTCTGTTACAAATTATTAATAAACATTTTTAAATTTCCCAAAAATAAGTGAAAATATAACAAACATGAAAAATTTGGTCATTAATAACCGATTGGGTATGTAGCTATTTCTGAAATATTAGATAACTAAAACATGGATTATTTTCAAAACTTTCAACATATTTAACCTGACGCGTTGTTATATTATTTTCTTTCACATCTGGCACAATGTGACTAATTATTATATTATAGGTATATTTTCCGATTTCCGAATTATAAGTGGAAGAACCTTCATCATCCCAACACTCAGATGATTGTACGAAGTAATTTTGGAAACTTGACAGCGGCATGATTGAAAATATTGCTGGGTTATGTGAATAGCATATATGCTATAGTTATAAACTTGGATTGGACAGTGACAAACACTTCAGAACTGTTTATATACATTCAAGTTAAGTAATTAAAAAATCAATTAATATTAGTAAAATTTATTTATACCTATATTTGGAATGTATTTGAATAATTATATTTACGAGTTCATATTCACAAAATTACTGATATTTAAATCTAAAAATCAAATTGTTCCTAAAGCAATATTTGACAGTTGTCATATCGACGCTGAATTTGTAATCAGCGGCGTAGTAATTTGATATTTAGAAATGTCTGCTCATTTTAAATCTGAAATTTGGAAAATTGGATATACTAGCATTCATTTAAAAGTTGAAATTTATTTCCGGAGACAAAGAATTTTGTAATAATTACCTTTGCAGTTTAAACACGCGAAAATATCATTTAAAACTGTATTGCATTTTTATTATTATGATTTTCTTGTGCCAAACATAACATTTGTTTAAAATCGTTTAAACGATAATCTTTCAAAAGGATGACTGTTTCTCAAAAAGAATGACTGTTTCTCAAAATTTGTCACAATCTGATAAAATAACAGATTTATTTTGTAATATTTTTGATCCTATGTTAATTTACAACAGAATATCATGCAAATTTGGAAAATTGGATGTACTAGCATTCATTTAAAAGTTGAAATTTACTTCCTGAGGCCAAAATTTTTGTAATAATTATCTTTGCAGTTTAATCACGCAAAATAACATTTAAAACTGTTCTGCATTTTTATTATTATGATTTTCTTGTGCCAAACATAGCATTTTTCATAAGAAACTCTATAATATTAATTTTATTATTTAAATAGTTGTCACAAATTGTTTCTCCTTGTACCTATATATCGGTCTGCTAGTTTTTATAAAGACTGATGGTATAAACATTATATTATGGGCATATTTCCCGATTTATTTTAAAACAAATATTTATTTATCACAAGTAGAAAGTTACACATTCCCGAAAATAATACAAAGTACGTTTTGTATTTGTATAAATTTCTAAACGACTGTCAAGTATTTCAGAAAAATTATGAAAAAGTAATAATCTTCTAAAATATATTTTCGAAATACTTAAGTTTTTTGAAATTTGTTTAATATTCAAGAAAATAGTGCCAAGAAAGAATATTACGTGTATTAAAATTTTCGAGTTAAAAATCAAAAATTGTATCTTAATATTTGTAATTTCAGACGATACAAGAATATGAATACTTGGAGAAAACTGAGTCTCTGTTACTTTGCAGACTTAGGCGTCATACATTCTTAACAAGCATACCGACAACAAACAATATAGTCGGTTCATTTTAAAGTAGAAATTGATGAATCCACGAATGTATACTCGGATTCATTTTAAAATTGAAAATTTTGGGTGAGTTTGCTTTTCGCAGATAAGTAAATATATTTATATTCAAATTTTACACATCATGCTATATACGCTTATTTATTTATAAGAACTTGTGCCTTTTGTTCAGTACGTAGTATCAATAGCCTAAAAAAAAAGTGTATCACAGGGTAAGTAATATAACTACAAAATGCAATTTACAAATTTTATTTTAACTATTCTTAAATACAATATTAATAAGTGCAAGTACATTTTACAACATGATTGATAATAAGATGTAAAATACATATTGAAGCATATAGGTAGAAATAAATTTATAATAGAACATCTTTTTTCCTTGTCAGCCATGCGTGAATTGTAAATACGTTGTTTAGAGCACATGCCGCGAAATCTCTTCTTGTTGAAATTTTTTTATGATGAAAGCACGAATAAATGGAAGTATATTCATTCTTTGTACGTAGTGATGGCGGCTCCTCCTCAAAGTCATCTATACTTTCTGACAGATCAACTATAGTACATATTTTATCATCTTTAAGTAGTTTCTCCATTAGTTTTCTTTTCTCATTTCCCTTTAAATATATTATACATTCACAGGATAATATATTCTTTATTATATTTGGGCCTGTATAATAAGGTATATGCCCGTCATCCCATGATAAGCCATGGTACGAACGTTCTAACCATCGTATTTGTTTCCGAAGTGAAAAACTGACATCGTTCCATGAACATGGAGGTTGAATCAACATGTGAAATAATTTCGTATCATTTCTTGTCAAAATTGCTATTTCTTTCATAATAAATCGATTATTATCGATTCTAAATCCTTGTATATCAATAATAAACTCTTCCATTTTATAAACACTGGCACGGCAATCAGGTCATACAGATGACGCGGTTATATAAACTGTGACGAATTTACAAAATCAAGGGGTTTTCAAACAGCGCGAAACCTTGATGCCGCCATACTCTGTACAGAAATATCACGTGACTTCTTCTATTCTACGTACTGAACAGAAGGAATGATATAAACTAGGTAAGAACAAAACAGGATTATAAATAAATATATTATACTTTATTTCGGTACATTATCAGTTTCTAACAAATGTTTAAATTTATTATAATTACTAGGTACATAATACATATTTGATATTAAATCATTCTTAATTAAATTAGGATAAAATATTAACATTTCTTTGTATATGATTGATTGAATATTATTTTTTTTAGATATCAATTTTTTAACATTAGTTATAGAATCTCCAGATGTAAAATATGCTTGGGTATTTATATCTCTGTAATATTCTTCAAAATTAATGGCTTTTAAATAATCCGTTAATACAGATACAAAATCGCATATCTCACAGATTACATTCAGTGACAATACATCTAAAGAAATTTCATTTTGTAGCCATTGTATATAAACTTTATATTCTAATCTAAAAGAATGAAATTCGATGTGATGTATATTATTAGCACTATTTACAATACTTTTTATGTACTTTACAAAATTATTCCATTCTGCTATATTAAATGTAATATTATTTTGTGATGTTTGACGTACAAGTTTAATAACAATTTCTAAATTCAGTGGACTTATACCCACAGCTAATATATTTTTGTCATCTATAGTAAACAAGTGTTGATTAAGTAAGCGAGATTTATTGTTTATTATTACTTCTTGCTGGGTCATTTTGCCTTGAAATAGTGTCCTCCTGAAAAGAATAAAATAAAAATTAACAAATTGGAAAACAGAAATGAAAAAAAACTTACCCGATTACTAATATTTTCGTTCTGTTTCGATTGTTTATCTAAATTTGATTTCTTCTTCGAAGAATTTACTAGCTTCGATATCCAATTTATAGTTCAATAGTTTTATTTTATTAGAAACTCTATAATATTATTTTTTTTATTTAAGTAGTTGTCACAAATTGTTTCTCCGTGTATATATCGGTCTGCTAGTTTTGATAAAGACTGATGGTATAAACATTATTTAAAAGTATTTATTTCTCTTTTGGATTATTCCGTTACAAATAAATATGGAGGTGAAGCTATGCCAAATTTTTCTATCATTTCCGACACAATGTGACTAATTATTATACTATGAGCATATTTCCCGATATATTTTTTAAATTCATACTCAGATATCGGTAATGATGGAATATTTGTACCGTGCGAGCGCTTACCAGGCGTCACCTCACGGACACTCATTGCTAGCGTGGAGAGTGCGCATAATTAATTAATTTAAATATAACCTTACCTAGTTGTTCTTGTTACTGCAAGCATATATATCCGTCACCACAAATTCAAAGGTCATTAAAAAGCAATAAAAAAGTCATTAAAAAACAAGTCATTAGAAAGCAAACATACGTCACCAGAAATTCCTAGGTCATTAGAAAGCAAACATACGTCACCACAAATTCCAGGAAGTCATTAAAAAGCAATTAAAAAGTCATTAAAACAGGTCAATAGAAAGCAAACATACGTCACCACAAATTCCAGGAAGTCATTAAAAAGCAATTAAAAAGCAATTAGTCTGCATTCCTGAAATTCCAAGGTCATTAGAAAGCAAACATACGTCACCACAAATTCCAGGAAGTCATTAAAAAGCAATTAAAAAGCAATTAGTCTGCATTCCAGAGCGGGAAAGGTGTCAACTATTACTACTAACGTATACGGTTTCCTCCTTATCGCAGTCGGTTGTGACCATGACATGCGCAATGTGATGTGGAGGTATAACAGAACTCTCTGCCACTCGTATGGTGACCCTTTTTGTTGGTAGTTGGTCTACTTCCGGTAAGTCTGCGAGCTCTTTATTGAAGAGACGTACTATTCCATTTTTGATGGTCATTATGACGTTGGGATGATTTATCAAAGGTTGTCCTATGATTATGTCAATCTTCTGAACTCGGTCAGGAACGATTAATGCCTTGACGTTGGCACAGGCTAGATCAACCTCTAATTGAACATCGGCTTCGCCAATGGCTGCAACCGATCCACCTGCAAACCCACTTACTACTACCTTACTTTTACTTACTGGAAGTTTTAATTTGGATGCTGTTGATTCGTTTACCAATACGGCAGCACTACCCGTATCGACATATCCGCGGACTTTTACACAATTTATTGAACAGTCAATAAAATAATTGTTCTGGTGCGTCTTGTCCGTCGAAGATTGAACGGCGTACGTTCGTGTACGTATTTTTCGCTTACAATTCTCTGCCTCATGACCTAACAAATTACACCGTTTGCATTCCAGTCGAGGCTTCGGACAGTTCTTAGAGAGATGGCCATCCTTTCCACAATTGTAACACTTCGGGCAGTTCTTAGAGATAAGATTATCTCCTCCGCAGTTGAAGCACTTTGATCTCTGTGCTTCAAGGCGAGGATTGCGGACCTTTCTCGATGGTACACTAGACCCACCAAAACTATGCCCCTTTAAATGATGTGTTCTTTCGTATGTTGGTATTGGTGTTGATGGTTTCTCGTTTATTGTGGACAAAAACTCTTCATAGAGCAGTTCGGGCGTATCGTAACGTCCTGCTTTTGCCCCAGTTTTATGCGTGCAGTTATCTAAGCCATCAATAAGACACGACACAGCATCTTTACCTGTTATTTTACATGTCTGAAGAAGTTCCATTTTGCTATAATAATACTGTAACATAGTTTCGTTAGGTGTTTTAACGCGATTGATCAATTTCCTAAGCGATGTCGCGAAATCGTTATTATCTGGGAACGCACGAATTAACATACACTTCCATTCGTCCCAACTATGATCGTAAGAGGTCAAGTTATCGTACCACCTTCGAGCTAAGCCGCTTAAGCGTGACTGCATATAATACGTCATCAGTGATTCGTCCCAGTTATGAATAATAGCTAACTGTTCGATCTTGTGTAACCACTTATTGATATTTGCGTTAGGTTGACCGGGGCTAAATTCAGGAATACACTCGTTCTTTACTACGTACCTTGTGTTATCTCGTTGCTTACGTGCAGCATTTAAATCACTTTGTTTGTCGTTGACCAATTTTTCGACCAGACGTTCCAGTCGAATAACGTTATCATTGCTACTACTAGGCTCGTTTCGTTTGCTACGTGAGCTGCTAGATGCTGATTGTTCCTTGCTTGTCTTTTCACCATGGAATCGTTCTTTTCTGTCCTTCCGATAGCGTTTGGGGCTCTCGTCAGAGCTGGAATCGCGTTGGCGATCTCGTCGCCTTTTCCCGTGGCTTCGCGGCATGGTTTTATAATTGCACTAGTTAAATTTTACACAATTGCACTAGTACACTGCACTATTAGTGGATACCGTGTGTTCTATCCCACTTCTGAACTGAAAGCGTCACTCGCGTTCGTAAAAAAAAAGGAAATAATGGATATAAATAAAAATTCGTCCGTCTCGTACAACCGTTTATTCAGAACTGACTCCTTCTCTGACACATAACATAATTTTTGCCTCTCCGTGCACGTAACATTACGATTATCCCAACAACTTAATTAAATTAAACAATAATAATGGGTGAATGATTGATTGCGTAAACTGGATGCTCACACGCATTAATTTTTCTCATTCATGACACTCTTATTATAGCCATATTTTAAACAAATTAATATAAAACTTTACATGCATTTTTCTCAAAAAAAAATCGTTATGTAAAGATATAAAAATAATATATCACTGAATTCAAAATTAAATTTCGTAACGAAGGAGCAAATAAAAAAGCCTATATACAGTGTGTTTGAAAAAGTGGTTACACCCTGTTTTCTCGCTTATTATTACAGATACATATATTGCTTATAGGGCATGATTTAATCAGTGCAATATTTGTGATTGAAATGTGTATAAACTGTAATTGTAGAGCTTCCGGTATAACCGGAAGTGACATCAACTTTTTTAAATTTAAATACAACATATACCATTTTTTTATAAATTTGGATTGCATTTTTTGTCCTCTTTCCGACAATACTAAATTTATTAGTGTTAACGTTATTCATTAGTTAAAAATAATTATTTTCTTTTGCACGATTTTTATCGTTGAGATGTAATTTAATACTTATGTGAGAGGGCTATGACAGTAATTGTTGTCATGATATTATGTTAATAAATTCATTTATTTTTAATTTAATGAATATGAAGTAAGAAATTTACAAGTAACAAAACATTTATTCATTATGTCCCCCATTTACATTAATACATTTTATAGTATGGCTTCTTAATTCACTCATAAACATTATTAAATTCTTCAGCCGCTTCTCTAAAACTTCTGTTATTATCCTTCAACTAATAATACTATCTTCACTTTGTCTTCTACAGTCAGTACCAATGTAATAAAATACTTTCGTTAATTGCTGTCATGTCAATGTTACGGGCGGACATAGTATCTCTTATCCGATTTTTTAATACATTAAACTACATACAAATATTGCAATGAAAATAAGTTTTGCGATATTACTCGTATTACTTATAAAAACATAACCACACATGACATATTAAACATGACACATGTTGCAAGTGGGTTAAGCAAGCCATATATCGAAGGCACTTTCCTAATTTAGAGGATAGAAATTAAAATATTAATAATTAAAGGTGTAAATGACAAAAGAGTTTCAAGTTAAGCAAAAAAGTTCGTCCTATAACATTCTTTTGTAAAATTAGAAATAAAGATCTTTTCCCACTTGTATACTTAATCCGGGGACATTCTGTATATTTCATCATTACCAATATTTATGTACAAAGCAGATTGGCACACCTAGTAATGGGTAATATGCCGTGATGATATATTTATTTTATTTTTATATTTTATAATTCAATAATAAAGTTGTAAACCTTCTTTCTGGCTATCTGTATGAATTTAGAGTAATTATTTTTTTTAAATAAAACGTTTTATATTTTAATCCATACCAAATAAAAATTTAAACATGCAAATTTTTTTTTACATATATTTGAATGCACTTATTACATGTACTTTCATATTTGTAAAATTTGATGAAACAGGTAGATAATGTTAATTCATATTTGTGTTATTTACATTATGTTTATATATTGAATTATATTTGTCTTTCAGTGCATATTCTTCATTTACATTACAAACCCGTTGTATTCGTAAACTATTGTACAGTATTTATTTGGTTAACTGTTGTTGACTACTATAGTACCTCCTTTTACGCACTATCGCACTGTATTAACTACATAATAAACTCGCCATCTGTTGTTCAATTTCAAATAAATGTAGACATATTTACAGTTTTCTGTATTACCAACACCACTGGTAGTGGCCGAAATAAGCCATGTCAAATTTAGCCGCTATGGCAATTGGTGGGGGGGGGGCATCATTTAGACGCTATACAATTTAGACGCTGTGAAATTTAGACGCTATGGAATTTGGGCGCTATGACATTTAGATGTATGGAATGCTTCGCATAACACTACCTACATAGGTGGTGTTATCCCTCCTACTTTTTTTCAAGATTCTTCACCGAGAGTGACGTCATATAGTTTGTACTCTGTCTAACATTATCGTGTGCGCTCTTTCCAAAATGGCCGTATCAACACGATATCGGTGTTGCTAAAAGTTACAGAATAGGGGTCCAGTTCATGACGTCACACATCTAGGGTGCGGTCCGAATCACGCTGTAAGTACCAACAGCGCGCTAACAGTTGGTCCGAATCATACTCACAACGCTTAAAGTTTGCGCTGTGAGGTATATGACGTCAGATGTGACGTCAACATTTCATGCTGACAGTGCTCACGTCGAAGAGGATAGGCAGTGTAAGCACTGTAAGCACGCTTGTTATATTTGACGCCATTACGCGTCGAACAACGAAGTATGTACTCGTAATATTTATTATTATACAGGATAAATCCCAATAACAATAATTTTACATATAACTAGAACAGATACAGGTTGTACATATGCAGTATTTATAACAAGTATATTATAAAAATAATTATAATACATAGATACATAATACTTAATAATAAACAAAGAAAAATAATAACAAAATCAGTAGAAAAAGATACAAAATCTAAAATAAACCATCGTAATATTACAAATTATTAATAAATGAATAAAGTTTGTTTTTAAATTAATTACAAAGTGTCTGAAAAATCTAATTCAGCGCTTACAAAATTTAATGCAAGACACATTGAATTTAGAGGTAAATTATAACTTAAAGCAGTTCTAGCAAACTTATATAAAAATGTTGATGTATTTCGGACATTACATGATTTTAAATAGAAATTTAAGCTTGCTAAGAGAGTGGAATCATGAACCAAGTTGTTTACAATTTTGTACAAAAACATAATTTGGTGACCAGCGCAACGAGTTTGTTGCAATTCTAAATTAAAGGCAATTAATAATTCTTTATAATCCAAATTTGGCCATACATGTTTTATTCTGTGGTAAGATATTTTGGGAAATCTTTTTTGAACATTTTCTATTAATTGTATTTGATATACATGGAATGGAATTCAAATTATGCAACCATATTCGAGTTTATTGCGTACAATTGCGAAAAACAGAGATTGTAAATTATTCTTATTGCGAAAATTATGTGTTACGCAATATAAAACCCATACTTTTGGAGGCCTCAGATAACATCCTTTCAATATGTTACTGAAGTTATTCGATGCAGATACACCATTAATTACTCATAACTTGACATTTATTTTCATTAAAATACAATTTATTTTTTAAAGACCATTGAAGAACGTTATTAATATCAGACTGCAATTTGATACATGGAAGTTGTTAGCAAAGTAAAGGTCTCCGTCCTAGTTCATCTCTCCTATTTCCCAGAACAAGAGCAACGTATAGGATTCTTTCATCATCTTCGTCACTACTTGAACTCGAAGATGAGGACGAAGAATCAATAAATATTTCTGAATCACTATCATCGCTCTCTCAAATGAGGGAAACTGTTTCTATCAGAACTATTTTTTCTTGGTTAATCATTGTGCAGAGGTTATATATGTCACAAATGACAAGCAAGATGTAAGCGCGCTTACGAACGGTCCGAATCGTTAACGTATTCACAGTCGTCAGGGCGCTCAATCATATCGGACCAGCTGTGAGCGCTCTAAGCACTGTAAGCTATGATAGCACGATTCGGACCGCACCCCTAGTTACTTTTATTAATGACGTGCATTGGGGAACAGTCCACACTGTCGAAAACCGTACCGTCGAAAAGCCATACCGTCGAATAGCCACACTGTCGAAATGTCATAGTGTCGACACTTACCCCCTCCACAATGTCCGTAGCGTCGAAACCTTAAATGTCCACACTGTCGAAATGTCATAGTGTCGACACTTACCCCCTCCACAATGTTCATAGTGTCGACACTTGAATGTCCATAGCGTCGACATTGAAATGTCCGTAGTGCCGACATTGGAATGTTCGTAGCGTCGACACGTACCCCCTCCACATTGTTGGTAGTGTAGACCAGATGAATGTTTATAGTACGAAAGAGCCGGCCACAAGCAGTACAATGTTCTAAACAAGTTTCACGTTGTTTTCTTGTATTACATATTAACATCTAAATTATGAATTAAAATTTTTGAATGCGCAAATACTATTAAATATTACATATTTTACATGTAAATAAAATTAAGCAAAACAATAAAATATTAAATCCACATACTTAAATAGAATGGGGGTCCTACACTACTTTTATAAGAAACTTCATCTGAACTAAAAACGATCTGTAGTATGGTTTTTCGTTAAGTCGTAATAAGTTTTTTAATATTCTATGATAGCAACAAATTATTTTATGATATCAAGATATATAAAATAAAAAGTCCAAGTTGATATCATGAATTAAATTTATGACATCAGAAATATATATTTTTGCCATCATAAGATCATTTAGCGATAACAGCACATTACATTTGAATTTTCTGTAAGATGTTAACAAAAATTTAAACTACCTTGTCGTTATCACAAATAAATACTCCCTGCACATATTAAAAATTAAAATTCTATGTACATATCATAAATGAAATGTCTTTGTAGGTACATATCAGAAATACATTTGAAATAGTCCATTCTCCTATAGAGAATTAGTCCACACAATAATTCAATCTTCTCCGGATATGGCACCATCTTTGTCTCAGTACGAGAGCTACTCAAGACAGAGTTTGGCGCCATTAGTGCGAAAATTTAATATTCAAAATATAAAAACTGTTCATTAAATAAAAAAATTACATTTATTTGTTACAGTCAAATATTAAAATTATACAACATACATTTGTAATAATGTTAGTTACAATAATAAGAAATTTAAATACAATAATAAGTATACAGATTACGCTAAAAACGATATTGCCTCTTGCTCAGTGTTGATTGCAAAGATCGAATGAATTATTCAAATTAATTAAACTTTTATTGCAATATACTGATATCAAATTTGTGTAAGATATCGTTCTGTATTTTTAATTATTTTTACTAACTTTGATGTCTATTGGTATTAGATTTAGAAAATTTTATAAAATATTTGACTAAATGTTAAAACATGAGAATCGTAAGTTTATTTTAAATATATAAATATTTTAAAGTAGCGAATGCGTATTTCTAGTAATATTATAAGGAATGTAATTATTTCTACTAAAGTATAATTTTACAGTGCTCAGCTTGGCGTTCAAATTCCTAATGGGATAATCCCACATTTTCTAATTTATTTTTTTCTTGAAAGAATAGATCAAATTAAATATATACAGGGTATGGCCATGGAGCATGATCGCCGCCATAAGCGGGCCAATGTCAAACATACTGAGTATTCTTTTCCCTATTTATTTGTAGGAAATGTGATTTTATATTATACAGGAATATTAAATAATCACACTATGAACCTAAAAAGGTAATAAAAATTCATTTATTTAAGAGATACACAATTATTATTATGACATAGATTTAGAGGTTATGTAGAGCATAGGATATAGGTTGTTATTATCACATCTAATTTAATAACTGTAGTTATTATTTACATGATAAGTATATATTCTAAACTTACCTTTTAAAAATTTAAATGTTTGTGCTTAAATATTAGTAATTTTTATGTGTTTTCCATATTGCCAGTCATCGTAGTCAGTATCTCAAGAAAATAAATAATTAAATAAAATAAAAGTATTACTTACACTTTAAATAAACATTAGAAGTATATTTAAATTTGTTTTGCATTAAAATAAAACAAATTACCACGAAAATACATAATAATTTGCGCAACAATAATGGATATGACAGTGGACCGCAAATGGTTGACGAAACGCGAGCCACATCATGGCCATACCCTGAGTATATAGGTACCCTAACCCCCTAACGGATACGGCTCTACCGGTTTACTGAGGAACTATGATTGGGTTAAGGAAACATATTTAATGCAAATTTTGGTTATTTATATAAATAACTATATTATTTTTATACCTTCTATTGTACTTTAAAAACTATAATAATAAAAAGATTCCTTACTCTTGAATACACAACTGTCACAATTTTAGGTTAGACGCTACAGCAGGATTGAAGGAATTTTAAGAATAATATGTATCTATATTATCCACGACGAATAATCTCAAATTAATCCAAATATTTCAGTAAATATGTCATAATATATACCTAAAAGCAAAAGGTATAAAGATGCCTACATACGCTGCGCTAGAATGTAAAAATTCATATGGGGCTATTTTTGAGAAAATCATCTTTATATTCTACTTCATAGCATATTGAAAATTTTTTACGACTTAACGGAAAACAATACTACAGATCATTTTCTGCTCATATGAAGTTTCATAAAAAAATAATGGATGACCACCTATTCTGTTTAAGTCTGTGGATTTATTGTTTATATATATATATATATATATATATATATATATATATATATATATATATATATACGAGTATATATATTATTGTTTTGCTTCATTTTATTTACAAGTAAAATATGTAATATTTAATAGTATTTGCGCATTCAAAATTTTTAATTCATAATTTAGATGTTAATATGTAATACAAGAAAACAACGTGAAACTTGTTTAGAACATTGTACTGCTTGTGGCCGGCTCTTTCGTACTATAAACATTCATCTGGTCTACACTACCAACAATGTGGAGGGGGTACGTGTCGACGCTACGAACATTCCAATGTCGGCACTACGGACATTCCAATGTCGACGCTATGGACATTCAAGTAGTGTCGACACTATGAACATTGTGGAGGGGGTAAGTGTCGACAGTGTGGACATTTAAGGTTTCGACGCTACGGACATTGTGGAGGGGGTAAGTGTCGACACTATGACATTTCGACAGTGTGGCTATTCGACAGTATGGCTTTTCGACGGTACGGTTTTCGACAGTACGACATATACTCGTGCATTGGCTGGATGTCCGATTTGAGTATATCCAATCTTGTCTAGAGCTCGGACACGTGTCTACATGCGCATGCGCCCATAGACGGTAGGCGAATAGCGAATCTAATATGCGCATAAGGGGCCGTGTTCACGCTTGAAGAATGCAAAATGTTCCGGACATTTCTTGTGCGCCTTTTAGTGGTATATAGTTTAATAGGTCATATAAAAGAGTAATCCATATATAAAAACAAAAAGAAAAGCTTGTGCTATGGCCCGAATTTTTTACAATAGCGAATAAAACATTTTATTTCATCTAACTAATAGTACGTTTTCAAGCAAATCTTCCTTTATGTTAGTTCTCTTATATAAGTACTTAACATAACTAATAAGACGAATACCGCCAGTGTGTGCAAATGAAAATTATCGCAGTCAGTGTTCAATAGATGAAACTACGGGTATACAGTTTAACCTAACACGTAACAGGGTTAACTACGGGAGAGTTACTTTGAAAGTCTGCTTGTTTGCAAGTCAAATATCTGAAAATTCAATAATATTTGCGTGTAAAATATTTGCTATAAATAAAATTAAATAAAATAACGGTTAAAACCGGTAACTAATATTAATTATTTTGTTTTCAATCATGAACGAAAAAAATATATTGCGTTTTCGTTCCTATAAAAATTTCAAATTTCGGTTTATTTCGTTTTCGTTCTCATTTCGTTTTTAGTCCCTGCTTTTAATACCGGATTGAAAAGTGCACGAATTTTATTACATAGTTCTAGATGGTGTCATGGTTAGAAACATGGAGGTAGCAATATGGAGGGAGTATTGCATTCGTTAGTGTAGTTGCAACCCTGCAGGATTACATTCCCCTTACCCGTGTTGAAGTTTATGCTGTCTCCATATTATTCCTATCTCCATTATATCACGCCTGCTCATTCATTCATTACTCTTTACAACACATTGTACATATATTTAATTAGCAGATGGAAATTTTCCATAGACACTTATGCCTAGGTCACACCTGTATGATTCTGTACGATGTACGATGAAAATCGAAATGTACGATGAAAAACTATAGGCATGGTGTCACACTTGTATGACAAAAACCATATGAAAAAGTTATCTTCTTTAGATTATTCAACATGATACCATGTATTACTCATTTCACGACGAAGCTTTCGAACAATGTTAAACCTATGATCATTCATGTTTATTGTTTGGATGTTTGAGACGCTTGGTTTTATATTTTTTTTTTCAACCACACAGATCTTCGCTTCTTAACCTTTTTATTTTGTTAATAAACATACACGCAGACGTTAAAATTATGGTTTCGTCGGAACTACTACTCGATATCATATTCGTCAATGTAAATATTGTTTATAAAATGACTATTTGCTTGATTCAAAATAAACACATTCAAAAACTAATTATCCCGAAGATAAATATAATGTAGGTATAAGAATAAATATATGAAATATTATAAACAATACGGTATAAAAATTGCTAAATAAAACAAAATATGATATAAAATAAAGGAAATTATATTACTAAATTACCAGTTTACTACAAGAAAAGAAAATTAATAATAAAAGCTACAATACTAATGCAAAAAAGCATTACAAAAAACTAAACAGATTATAAACAAAGATAAGAAAAGTCAAGATTTAAAAAAATACTAACCTAAAATTCTCAAATGTCAAACAATACAGTGAATTGAGATCCAGTAGTATTGAAATGTATAGTCGTGAAAGTAGTAGCAAATATTTCATATGATTCTGTACGACAAAAATAGAAACGCTTCTATTTTTCATTGTACAAAACAAGTTTCATCGTACATCGTACAGAATCATACAGGTGTGACCTAGGCATTACGTGTTAAAGGTAGTAAGGGTGGAAAAAATAATATTGTTAATTTATAGACCAATCAGTCAATAATAAGTATCCCAGCTTGTTTTTAGAGGAGAATAGGATTTAAATTGTGGAGGAATGTGGCGTTTGTAACTTTTGAGGTTATTTTCCTTATATCACTTCGTATTTCAATATAAGTTCCAAAGTTATTAAATATCTTTAAATAAAAGTAAAATGTATACAGTTACTTACAATTTCAGGCATAAGATATTTCACTTGAGTAACAATTTTGTTGTCCACAATGTTGCATTTGTCATCATTTGAGCACATAAAGCACAAATCAATCATGGAACTCATGTTTAATAAATTCTCTAATCACGTTCACTAAACAATATCTACACAATATTTATTTACAAACAAATAATTTGTAGTAGATGCAAGAGAAATTAACTCAGTTCGATTTACAACTCCAAATTACACTGTAACAGCTGACAGTTGTATTGTAACACAGGGCGCGTTCAGCACAGTCCAGCGCTGCCAGCGCTTCATGCATTGAACGGTACGCTACTTCCAGCGATTTTTCACATCGCTGTCACAGCGGCACAGCGAAATCTATTTACGCTGGATACCGACAGCGCTGTCAGAATTATATTCAAAATGGCGTCGAATATGACAACTGTTAAATATAATTATAATAATTATGAAATTGTGGTGACGGATACGAGAGAAAATCACTTGTGGATACAAAATGGTAAGAATTTAATAATTATATGTGAATATATAACAAATACAAGACATTTTATATTTAGATACTGTTGTACTTGGTACTGGGGAATTCGGGTAGTAGGTATTTTAAAGTAACAGATTGTTATCTTGTATATATAAAGTTTATTTAATATCACCACGTGCTATATGTGTCGTACTTTTATTAATGATCTCAACTTCTCTTAAAACATCTAGATGTCTCTTAATACCTAAAGGTACGTTCACAACAACATTAAAGCTCAATATACAACATCTCCCTTTTTACAATGTAGTTAATATTTAAATCTAGTAGGAGCTTTAATGATTCTGCCAAACCTAGTTACTTTAACATCCCCAGGAATAGCTGAACTAGTAGGCAAATTATTAGTAACTACTTTATCATCCCCAGGAATAGCTGAACTAGTAGGCAAATTATTAGTAACTACTTTATTTTCTTTATTATTTTCGTCTTCCAAATTTATATGCGCATTCTCATTATTTTGAGTGTTATTGTTACTAGCTTGATGATTATAATTGCGTTGATATGTATTTGGGTTTAACGTTTCATTCGGTTTGGTTATATCGTTAAAACTCCTTCTTAGATGTACACTGTTTCGCCTTAATAATTGATCTTTGGAATCTTTTATGATATAACTTCTAGGACTATCTAATTTTTTAACAATAGTGGCAGGTGACCATGTTTTATCTCGATTTTGCGTAACAACAATGTCTTGTGGTTTGAATTCATTTTTAACATGCGCTTGTCTATCATAGTACTGTTTATATTTAATTTGTTGTTTCTCTATTAAGGGTTTAACATTTTTGATCACTTTAGATTTTAACTTATCATTAAAAATGGGTAGTTTGGTTCTCAATAACCTACTCATTAAAAGTTCGCAAGGCGCAGCACCTATATGAGGTATAGGTGTGCACCGATATTCTAACAACGCTTCATTTATATTTCTATCTCCTTCCGTAGATTTTTTAACAATTTGCTTTGCTATATGTACTGCTTTCTCAGCCATGCCATTTGACCGTGGATAGTTTGGGCTAGAGGTTATTAATTTAAAATTGTACTCTTTAGAGAACTGTTTAAACTCATAAGAACCACAAGGCATGTTGTCAGCTACAATATTTTGTGGAATACCGTGAGTGCTAAACAATGATTTCAAGTGACTTATTAATTCAATAGCAGTCTTTGTTTTTAACCTAACTATTTCTAGCCATTTAGAAAAATAATCAATGACTACTAAATAATCTACTGCTTTGTAACTCATTATATCCACACCTATTTTTTCGAAAGGTACTTCTGGCACTTCGGAAGGAATTAAGGGTTCTTTATAATTAGATGTTCTATACTTTTCACAAATTTTACATTTAATTACAAAATTTTCTATTTCATTATTTAATCCTGGCCAGTAAAATAATTGTTTAGCCCTCAGCTTTGATTTGGTAATTCCGTTATGTGAGGTATGTAACAATTTCAGAATATGACCTCGTATCACAGCTGGTACAATAATTCTATCATTAAAATACACAATGTTATTGTTGACAGTTATATCATCTTTAATTTTCCAATAATGTCTTACTTCATCAGACACAGAGTTTTTGTTCTGAGGCCACCCTGTTTTATAATATTCAACAATTTTACATAATACACTATCATTTCTGGTTGCTTCTATTACCATTTCATTAGTTACATATTTTGACTCAACGGTTTCCAAGCTATGAACTACTCCAGCGATATTGATCTCATTATTATATGTTTTATCAGTATAATTACGTGACAACAGATCCGCAATATACATATATTTTCCCGGTAAATACTCAATATTTAAGTTATAAATCATTAGTTTGAGTTTCATTTTTTGAATCCTCATAGAAGCTATTTTAGACAGTTCCTTTTGATGTATTTTAACTAACGGTAAATGATCCGTTTGAATTTTAATTTGATACCCATAAATATAATCATGAAATTTTCGACAGGCAAAAACTATACTTAATAATTCCTTTTCAATCTGAGGATATTTAACTTCACATTTATTTAAAGCTCGTGATGCAAATGCCACTGGTTTTCCCTCTTGCAATAAACAACACCCAAGGCCTGTTTTTGATGCATCACATTGTATTACTATCTTCTGGTTATAATCAAAATTTGTAAGGGTTGGTAATTTAGAAATAACATTTTTTACCTTACTAAATGCTTCAGTATGCATTGAAGTCCATAACCAATGGACATCTTTTCTTAACAAACTTCTTAATGTTTCAGTTAGTTCAGTCATATTCGGAATATAATCCCTCAAGAAATTGACAGCACCTAGTACTTTCTGAAGCTCAGTTTTATTTTGGGGTTCTTTCATGTCTAAAATAGCCTCTACATACTTTGGATCAGGTCTAATTCCATCTTTGTTAAAAATGTGACCCACATACTTGACTTCTGTTTGTTTATATTGTATCTTATCAGCATTAAATTTAATATTATATTTTTTAGCTCTTTCTAAAACTACTTTTAAAATTTCATCATGATCTGCTTCATCATTTGTGGCTATCACTATATCATCAAAATAAACAGTTACATTGTCAATATCACCGAAATACTTCATATTAAGCTTTTGGAATACCTCCGGAGAGCAAGCTAATCCAAATGGTAATCTTTTGAATCGGTAATAACCGAATGGTGAGCTAAAGGTACATAATTCAGAGGATTTTTTATCTAAAGGGACTTGCCAAAATCCATCCTTAAGGTCTAAAACAGTGAACAATTTTTTATTTGCTAACTGCGATCTAATTTCTTCAATTTTTGGAATCAAATAATAATCTCGTTGTATTGCTTTATTTAAATCAACTGGATCTAAACATAATCTTAATGTTTTATTATTCTTTTCAACTATAACTAAATTACTAGCCCAGTTATTTGGTGTGTCAACTTTCTGTATAATATTTTTATGTTCTAACTTTTTTAATGTTTCTCGTAACCTTTTCTGAATGGATTGAGGCACTCTTCGAGGTGGCTTAATAGTACCTTCGACATTGGGATTTATTTTAATTTTATATTCATCAGGAAATCTTCCAATTCCGTGAAATACATCTTTGTTATTAGAAATTAATGAATTTTTATCCCTGAACATTGTAATTTGATCTGTTCTTTTAATTAATTCTAACTCTAAACACCCTGACAACCCAATAATTGGTGTTGTCTTATAATTACTCTGAATAACAACAAACTGCAACACTTTAACCTTATTTTTAATTTTACACTCTAACTTAATTTTACCTTCTGTATTAATAAGAGAACCCCCATAGCCCTGTAATACCATACGAGATTTCCTGATTTGACGTTGTAAACCTAATCTCTTAACAATACTATAATTAACAATATTAACTTCTGAACCAGTGTCTAGTTTAAATTCAACATTAATATTATGTATTCTGATTGTTTCTAACCACGATAACTCATTCACTGTAAAAAATTTATTTTCGGAATCATTCATCACAACTAACTCACTAACAATAGAATTATTAGTTTCACTTACTGCAAACATTTCTCATTTCACATTCTCATCATTGGTCGTAGTTACTTCTCGGACTCTTCGTTTAAATTTGCATCCTACAGCAAAATGGTTCATCTTGTTGCAATTTAAACATTTTTTTCCAAATGCAGGGCACTGGAAGGCTTTATGTCTGGTATTACATTTTCTGCAAAGATAAACACCATCACCCGAACAAGTACCATCTTTACGCTTCACTTTTCTGTTAGTTTCTTGGGAACCCTTGTTATGGAATTTTTGAATCGCATCCGTCGTACGTATATTTTCTTGCTTAATATTTTGAACTTGTAGTTTACTAACTTCAGCTGCTCTACATATGGATACCGCTTTATCAAGAGTTAAATCAGACGTACGCAACAATCTTTATTGAATTTCTTGCTTGCTGATACCCAAAACAATTCTGTCTCGAACAGCTTCATCTGACTTATCAAATTCACACGTCTTGCTTAACTTTTTCACTTCCGTAAGAAAGTGTTCAAAATCTTCATTTTCCTCTTGTTTGCGACTGTAAAACAAAAACCTTTCGTAGATTATATTTTTGTGTGGTTTTACGTAGTCGTCAAATGCAGCTATAATTTTATCTGGATCCTTATTGTCTTCCTCACTTAAATTAAGGCTATTATATACTTCCAACGCTTCCTCACCCAGGAAATTGAGTAGCATTGCTGCTTTTGCTTCCTTCGATCTCGTATCATTTCGTGGGGAAAGTTCAAGAATCTCTAATTTAAAATCCTGCCTTTTAAAATACTGCTTTTTAAAAGTTTGACTTTTATAAAACATGACTTTGAAAAATTCCTAAAATGGCGGACCAACTTGGATGGTAGGTTTTCGCTAGTCGTCGCAAGATGTCACCACACTTAGTATCATTTGATGACAATAGATGGCGTATGAATAAATCCTAAAGTGAAGATATATGACGTACTGACAACTCAGGGGGAGCGTTAGTTTAAAAGCACAGATAACCTATATACCCTACTAAAAGCGTGAAGCTAACAGCGCCATTTGACGTTTGTATTGGCAGCCATGTTACAACGGTCAACGTATTCGGCAAATTATTTCAAATTGTTGTGCTTTTATATTTTCATAATATTTGTATTTTTTGATATAGTAGTTAAATTACTCTGTTTAGTGTGTAAATATATTATTTCTAAGGACTTTAATAACGTTCATATCTTCATTTATCGACGAGGATAGTGTCTTGTTTGCAATATTTATACAAATATCAAATTTTATATTTCTATTTTTGTTTTAGTATGTTATTTTACAAATGCCTGCTTGTTTTGCATTTGGATGCAACAATACAGCTTCAACCAAGTCACGCAAACAACGGTTATAGGAGAAGGAAATTAATATTTCATTTCACAAGTAATCAAATAATTTGTTGTGGTTTGTATTATACTTATATTAATATTACATTATTGTATTTAGATTTCCCAAAAATCCTGAACGGCGAAATACTTGGTGAAAGCTATTAGAAGAGTTGGATGGTTTCCGACAGATACACGAAGTGTATTCCTCTGGAACAAATCAGCAATTTACATTGTTCCAGCTCGAAAAATGAAACGAATGCAGTACAGATAATAAACGCATCAACCAATAATTACAAGAAGAAGACTTTATTAGAGTACACATAGACATAGACTATATAATATAGTCCTATATATACTATCACGATCCACAACAACTTACCGATTTCAGTAAATCTGTAATAACACATATTAGTAGTTTTGTAGTGCGACAATTAAATAAAGAAATAGTTTGTGAAGAATGTATAATTTCACTTGAAGTCAATAGTGCTAATATGTTTCATTCACAGCAAGGCATCTCACATATCCGGCAGAAGATATTAATATTTACCGGACCAGAAAAAGTTATAAAGCAAGCTTTATTAGAGAGTGGTGGAATTTTTTTAAAGAAAAAGTATTCCATCTTATATTTAACTTTATCTGTTTTAAAACATTATTTACATAATAAAGTATTTGATTAACTACAATTCCATTCGATGGATCAAGATGTTTTTGAGAATCACAAAATTCAATTAATCAGGGCAATAACCGAAAAACACATTCGTATACGATTGCATTTCATTACTAAATGAAGATCAGAAGTAGAGAAAAGTCAAAGACAGCGTTTTAACAAACTTATGTTGTTTTCTAATTATTTTATTATTTATTATCCGTCATTTAATGATTCAATATTAAAGTTACTGCATTTGAAATAAATATAAAATAACTAATAACATGGATTTTATCATATAACATATTTTAAAAATTGACCCTCCTAAGATGGCGGCGATAAACTCCCCCCTTCCGTTTCATGGCTTTAACGTTTACAAAAAGCAGTTTACGCTCCCTCCATTTTTATCTCCCGCTACCCTTGGTAAGGGTGGTATAGGGATCGTGCTAAAAATCGCGTATCGAGATTTTGGTAAATGACCACATTTTAAGGTCCCTAGAATCTAATTTTAACATTTTCACGATGATGTCTGTGTGTATGGTGAAAATGATTAGGCAGAAGACTCACGTCATCAACCTGAAAAAAACGTTATAAAAAGAAATATCTTATAGTAATTATTAATTGTTATTTATTTTTAGAAAAAGAAGAAAAAATATTCTACTACTAAAGAAACGTATATATTAATTAATTTACAATTATTTCCAATAATTTTATATTCCGTAAAAGGAATAACGATTGAGTTAGAGATAACTGTAAATATTATTAATATATGTATATATTACGTAATACTAGTATTTTTTTCTTCTTTTAAAAAATAAATAACACCCAATAATTTTTACAAGTTATATTTCATTTTATAAGGTTTTTTCAGGTTGATGACGTCAGTCTTCTGCCTAATCATTTTCACTATATATGTGCGTGTGTGGATCCTCTTTACGCTCTAACTAAAATACTATTGTTCAGAAAGTTTCTAAACCTTGTATTTCTAACTTATTCCAATATGGAAAGAAACCATTAGATTTCGATGTAAACCGGATAACCGGAAATGACACTTTACTGGAAGCTTAAAATAGTTTTTCTTCGAAAAATACCTTTAAATGTTATTTTTTCGAGATTTATGTTATATAAAAATTAAAGATTATTAAATTTTGTACATGTTTGCATTAATACTTTTTCTATATATTGTATATATAATATAACTTAATACAGTTACCAGCATAACTAAATATGTAGGAATATAGGTGTAAGTATACAAATAAATATATCTTCACGGCATATTACCCATTGCTGGATGTGCCAATCTGTGTTGTACACAGATTTCGGTAACGATAATAATATATTTGTACCGTGCAAGCGTTTACTAAGCGTGGAGAGTGTAAAACAGGAGTCATTTTTGTGTCGTTTAAAATTCGAAATATTTAGCGGTGCTCAGGATCGAACCTCGTATTTAAATTTAAGGATTTACGTGAATATAAATTAAATGGGAAGTATTGTGTTGGCCACATCAGATTTTTATTTATTGCTCCGAGACTGACGTCCTCCATTTTTGGGAAAAATTACCCGCCAAATTTGAAATCATTTGATTGAAATATGTATATTGTTTAATTTATGTAATTTTTAAATGTATTTATGTATAGGAAATGCATATAATTATATATTTTTAAAGATAAAAATTTAATTTCAGTATTAAATAAAAAAAATTATATTAAAATAGCTCGCACATCAATATTTCGACTGTATAGTCCACTTCTCAAAAATAATTTTCTATTAATTTACTGAAGTATATTGAGACATATTTGGAGGACCATTTTCTTTAAAACATAAATTTTAAATTGTGAAGAATAAGTCTATTTTTTAATTCAGTTACGCTTATAATTTTTGATATTCAGTTAGTAATTACACTTATTGAACAAATGTTGGTTGTTCAGATGAAAAACAATTAGTGCCGTCCACTTCTGGTTCTTAAGTCGTAAGACCGAGAATCATAATAAAAAATAGTCTCATGTTCAAAATCACTATTATTCATAAAAAAACACTACCTTTACCAAATTCGAAACAAAGAGTTCCTGATAATAATGTAGGTAATTCTCCTTCACAAGAAAAATCACATTTAAAGTAAATTTCAGACAGTACGGAAATGATAAAATACGAAAGAAATAAGTCTTTATAAAGAATGATTACTAGTAATTTACCCTTTTTATATTAAATAAATATAGTACAATAATTTTAAAATTACTCCAATAAATGCACAATATACATAGATCGGCAAAAAAACCGTACCACCTAAAAATATTTATATAAAACAAAAATATTAGCTTATTTAAGACAGAAAATAAGTAGTTCTGTATTTATTTGTTATTTTATATCTTGTCTAGTTATACTATTTTGTTATCAATAACTAAGATTTTTTCAATATTTATTGCTGACATCAATTGTTAACATTTAAGGAAAAAAATGTTTATTTGTGCATTGTAGGACATTGCCATTAGATAAATAAATTACATTTTTTTTCAATGCTTTATTATTTATTTCTGCTCTAGATTATGCACGCATATTGCATTTTTGGAAGATTCTAGAATCAGTCTAGAATTTACCGGTATGTTGCGAGAGCTTTAGCAGTACTAAAAACTACAGTATAGAGAGTACACAACTGTTAAGTTATAATTTTATTGTTGTCGTATTTTCTTATGTTTACATATGTTTATATTGTCATGTAGGCGTTGACATGTTAGTTCAGTTCAGTTGTTATGTACATATTTTTGATATGTAGTTGTCAAATCCAATTCTCGATTCTTTTTCAATAAAACTCATTTGTATTTGATACCTGTGCCTTAATTTATTACTTCCACACATCACATTCTCAAGAGGTTATGGGCCCAGAGCACGATTGTGGTAAATAAGCATAGAAGTGAATAGAGAATCCGTGAATTGACAAGTCCGCGCGCGAAAGTATCGAGTCATGGCCGACGAAGGTTTCGTGAGAAATATCGTGAAATTCGACGGCACGAATTTCCAACTATGGAAATTTCAGATGCGCACCGCTTTTTGTGCGTATGGTATTTACGACGTCGTCACAGACGCGCGAAAAGTTCCTGAAAACCGGGAAAGTGAAGAAGGCAAGCGTTGGGTTAGAGACAACGCAAAAGCAATGTTTATAATTTCTTCTGCCATCGATCAGTTACAACTGGAATACTTGATTACTTGCACTTCTGCAAATGAGATGTGGACGAAATTAAGTACGATTCATGAGCAAGTATCGGAAACAAATAAATTAGCTGTCATGAAAAAGTTTCATGAATATCGCATGAATGCCACGGATTCAGTTGTCCATCATATAGCGAAGATACAAAACATCGCGAGCCAGCTGAAGGATATTGGCGAGAGTGTGTCAGATCTAGCTGTCATGGCAAAAATTATTGGCAGTCTTCCATCAAAATTTCACGCATTTGTGACTGCGTGGGACAGTGTCGCAGCTGATCAGCAGACAATACAGCGTCTACAGGAGCGGCTCATCAACGAAGAAAAGCGTTTACACGAAGCTGATGAGATTTCGGGAGCCCTAGCAGCCATGTCGTCCAATGAAACCAGGAAGAAGGACAGTGTTACGCTCAAAGGGTCTCGAAAAACAAAGAAAAATATACGATGTTATGCGTGTGGGAAAGTCGGACATTTCGCTCGCACGTGTCGCAAAGACAAGTCATTTAAATCCAAAACTAATGACAAGTGCACGAGTGCGTTTATTGTCACCGATGACATAAAGACCGAACGCGATTTCCAGTACCCTATGAATAAAACCAATGATGCTTTGGACGACGTGGTCAATGAGGTGATGGGTAAATGTATTGAAGATGTCTGGATTACTGACAGCGGTGCATCCAAACATATTTCTTTTCGACGCGAATGGTTCAATGATTTCCGTTCATGTGAGGATATTGAGTTCGTGCTTGGAGATGGTGGCATATGTAAAGCACATGGCATTGGTACCATTCTCATAAAGAAATTCGTTAATGGTGAGTGGGAAGATGGTCGCATTGAAGACGTTTTATACGTGCCGAAAATAAGGAAGAATCTGTTCTCGATAGGCACTTGCACATCAAAAGGTTTTGAAGTAAGCTTCAAAAATGATTTTGTTAACATCCGCAAGAATGATTACATAGTGGCACATGGCATTAAACAAGAAAATGAAATTTGTCGAATGCTTTTCTCAGTTGTCACTAAATGTCAAATAAACGTCACAGCAAGTCTTAAAATCTGGCATGAGCGTTTGGGTCATGTCAATGTGCAAACCATCAAGGATATGGTTAAGAAGGGTTTGATTGACGGGATGAAGATATCAGACATAGACTCATTCTGCTGTGATGCGTGTCATCTTGGGAAATGTCATCGACTTCCCTTTAGAAGCAGAAATCAAGAAAAAGAATTACAACCTGGGGATCTTATTCACAGTGACATATGCGGACCAATGCAGGTAGAATCACTTGGAGGTGCCAGGTATTTTTTACTTTTTAAGGACGATATGTCTGGATTCCGGTATGTCTATTTTCTCCGCCATAAATCCGATGTTTATGATCGATTTAAAGAATTTCAAGCTATGATACACACCAAACTTAATCGACCAATAAAAGCTCTTCGTGTAGATCGAGGTACGGAGTATCTCAATGAAAAAATGAGGGACTACTTGAGGACTCATGGAATTGAACTGCAAATGACCGCTCCGTACACTCCACAGCAGAACGGTAAGTCCGAACGAGAAAATCGCACGATTATGGAGAGTGCACGGACCATGCTTCTTGCAAGAAATTTGCCTCAAAATCTATGGGCCGAAGCTGTAAATACAGCAGTTTATACCCTCAATCGAACACCTGCAAGACAAAAAGATGTTACTCCATACGAACAATGGATTGGAAAGAAGCCCAATCTATCCCACATAAGAGTCTTCGGAGCAGAGGCATTCGTCCACATACCAAAGCAATTTAGAAAGAAGTTGGATCCAAAGGCAGCAAAACTAATTCTAGTTGGATACCAGGGACAATCTTGTAACTATAGACTCTACAATCCAAAGACCAAAAAGATTACAGAGTCACATGATGTATCCTTCAATGAATCGTCCAATGAGCGTCCACCTTCAGTCCCGGATCATGTTGGCATGAAATTACTTTTCAATGATGACGATGACAACATAATTGCTGCACAAGAAGATATCCAAAATCTGCTTGAAGATGATTCTGCTCCGGATGACCATCAACTCACTCAAGGAGAAGATCGTGGTGATAAAGATCATGAAGTCTACCAGCTCCGTCATAGAAGTTCGTTGAGGAAACCTGTCAGGTTTCTTGACGCAAATGTCGCTGAGTTCCATGAACCAAAGTCGTATGAAGAAGCAATGAATGGACCTGAAGCAGAGAAATGGAGAGTTGCAGTAGACGAGGAGCTGCGAGCACATGAAGAAAATTCTACGTGGATGATTGTACCGAAGACTAATCAAAAGACTGTAGACTCTAAATGGGTCCTCGTTATTAAACATTCAAGTGATGTTCCCCGATATAAGGCCAGATTGTGCGCAAGAGGTTTTACTCAAGAACATGGCTTGGATTATCAAGAAACTTTTTCGCCAGTCGTTAGATACGATTCCTTGCGCATACTGCTGTCAATAGTTGTTATGAAGAATTATGAAATAATTCAGTTTGATGTAAAAACTGCTTTTTTGTATGGGACACTAGACAAAGAAATTTTTATGGATATTCCAAAAGGAGTCCAAACAAGCGGAGATTCATCGGGATACGTCTGCAAATTGATCAAATCTTTATATGGTTTGAAACAGGCGTCGAGGTGTTGGAATCGAACTTTCATAACTTTTTTGAGAGAATGTAATTTTGTTGAGAGTGCTGTAGATAAATGTGTGTTTGTTGGTAAAATTAATAATGATGATGTTTATTTAGCACTTTATGTAGATGATGGCCTGGTAGTAGGCAGAAATAAGGAGAACCTTGATATTGTCATTAATAAATTAAAAAGTGTTTTTGTTATTAAAGTTTCAGATGCTACGAATTTTTGTGGTATGCAGATCGAAAGGGACAGGATTAACAATATTTTATTTATTCACCAGAGTATGTACGCAGAAAAGATCCTCCGACGTTTTGACTTGAATGATACGAGAACTGTGAGTGTGCCTGCTGACTCAAATGTTATTCTTCGAAATGCCGAGAACTGTGGATCTCGTGATGTAAAATTCCCTTATCGAGAAGCAGTTGGTTCACTCTTATTTCTGGCTACGGTTAGTCGCCCAGATATTGCGTATGCCGTAAATATGGTCAGTAAGTACTTAAATAATCATGATGAAAGTCATTGTAATGCAGTTAAAAGAATATTTAAGTATTTATTAGCCACAGTTAAATTTGGCATTATGTATAAATCTGGTGAGAAAGAGTCCAATTTGGTTGGATATTGCGATTCAGACTATGCAGGAGACGCTGATACTAGAAGGTCGACTTCGGGATTTGTTTTTCTATTAGCAGGAGGACCTATCACATGGTCTTCACAGCGGCAAAGAATGGTCACGATGAGCACCACAGAAGCTGAGTATGTAGCAGCTAGTACAGCGACGAAAGATGTTGTATGGATTCGTCATTTAATGAATGACCTCGGATGTCAATGTGTAGGTCCAACTATCATGAACATTGACAATCAAAGTGCAATACGTTTAGTGAAAAACGCGGAATTTCACAAGCGCACCAAGCATATCGACATCCGATATCATTTCATACGAGAAAAGTATGATGATGGAATCATTGACGTTGAGTATGTGCCAACGGATGTTCAGTATGCTGACATTTTTACAAAAGCAATTCCTAAAGATAGATTTACGTTGTTACGTTCAAATTTGAATATTGTAAATCATTGTTAAAAGAAAATACTTCAACAGGGAAAGTGTTAAGTTATAATTTTATTGTTGTCGTATTTTCTTATGTTTACATATGTTTATATTGTCATGTAGGCGTTGACATGTTAGTTCAGTTCAGTTGTTATGTACATATTTTTGATATGTAGTTGTCAAATCCAATTCTCGATTCTTTTTCAATAAAACTCATTTGTATTTGATACCTGTGCCTTAATTTATTACTTCCACACATCACATTCTCAAGAACAACTGGTTTTTGGAGACTGAGGAATTTGCTTGAAGATCAGAAAAGGTGCACAATAACTAGAGACAACCATTTTGTTGTAATTATTATTATTGTAATATGGAATAAACGACTGTGTTGTTGATTAGACGAAAAAATAAACAGCAAACAGGATTGCAGTCCAATTTTTTTTTTATTTAATCTGAAACGTTGGCTTCAGATTAAATAAAACATTTTTGGACTGAAATTCTGTTTATTTTTTCATCTAATTATTATTAATATTTGCTAAATCAACACCCTCAAGTGATGTAACTTTTTGAGACGAATTTGAGGCCATTGCATGTCGCAAATGGTCAGGAGAGGAGATATTCTGGAGAAAGTAAAATGAAAGATATATGTACAGCTGCTATCCAAAAGCCAGCTAAAGGCTGGTTTGAGCGGAGATATCTTTTAATGATCACACAGATCTCATCTTCATAACAACTTAACGGTATTTTGAAGATATATTCCAGGAGGTTGTAATTCCGTTTGTTGCATATACTGGTGACAATTTTCAGCTAATGCAGTAATGCGGAGTAATACATGTTGCGAGAAGTGTTACGCAATATTTGAACGATGTGTGAATTTCAACTCTGGAGTGGAGTGGCCAGTAGATATACAATCCAGACATATATCTCATTGAACATCTGTGGAAAGTTACAAATAAGGTATATCGACGTGTTAACCTGTCTTAAAAATTTACAAGAACTAAAACGAGCCCATCTTGAGGAATAACATTTGTTAAATACATTCTCCCAAACAAATTTGAAATTTAAACTTAACAAGCAGGCATTTTTAAAATAAAATACTAAAACAAAAATAGAAATATAAAATTTGATATTTGTATAAATATTGCAAACAAGACACTATCCTCGTCGATATATGAAGATATGAACGTTATTAAAGTCCTTAGAAATAATATATTTACACACTAAACAGAGTAATTTAACTACTATATCAAAAAATACAAATATTATGAAAATATAAAAGCACAACAATAAAAACTTGAAATAATTTGCCGAATACGTTGACCGTTGTAACATGGCTGCCAATACAAACGTCAAATGGCGCTGTTAGCTTCACGCTTTTAAACTAACGCTCCCCTTGAGTTATCAGTACTTCATATATCTTCACTTTAGGATTTATTCATACGCCATCTATTGTCATCAAATGATACTAAGTGTGGTGACATCTTGTGACGACTAGCGAAAACCTACCATCCAAGTTGGTCCGCCATTTTAGGAATTTTTCAAAGTCATGTTTTATAAGTCACACTTTTAAAAAGCAGTGTTTTAAAAGGCAGGATTTTAAATTAGAGATTTTTAATGCTACCCATTTCGTGATGCGACCAAAAATATTTTATAGGCTTGCTTAAACTTTGACCAATTATTAACAATATTACCATCAACAATTAATGGTTTTGGTGGTCTATAATACAATTCCATGATTAGCAGTACTTTCCCTCCAAATAATTTTAGGTTATGTACTTATCTCTTACTGCCTGAGACTATCACAGACCTTACTATACTCTACTGACTTTCATTTCTCCGCAGCGCCATGTTGTACTTGGTACTGGGGAATTCGGGTAGTAGGTATTTTAAAGTAACAGATTGTTATCTTGTATATATAAAGTTTATTTAATATCACCACGTGCTATATGTGTCGTACTTTTATTAATGATCTCAACTTCTCTTAAAACATCTAGATGTCTCTTAATACCTAAAGGTACGTTCACAACAACATTAAAGCTCAATATACAACAGATACAGAATATGCGGCAACATATTTCGGGCAGCTTAACATTCAAGGTATGTTTTTAGTATTTTTAATAAAATTTTACTAATTCTGCATTCCTTGACTTTATAAATTAATAAGACAAATGATTTTAGTTAATAATAGCACCGATAATATAACCGAAACCCAGCCCCAATCAATTCCAGTTCAAGCAAAAGGTATTTAGAATAGTGTTGCAATATTTGAGAAATTGAATATGTTTAATTCAATTACAGTAACTATTTAGATATTTACAGTAATTATTTTTTCTTTATTTATTATAAAAATTGAAACTCATGGTTAATACCTATACATACAAGTTCATTTCGAGGTTAATTTGTACTTCACATTGGATAGTATACAGTAATATTAGAAATAGTAATAATTTAATAAGATCTTCGTAAATAAATACTTACGCAAAAATACGTTCCAGAGGATTCCTTCGTATGGGATAATAAATCAACCCAGTTACTTTTATCGCAATATGAGATTTATTATCCAAAATTCCGTGATCCCAAAATTAAAAAAATCTGTTGTGGCCAGCACAATACCTTCCGTCAATCCTGTGTATTATGTACAAATTCCATACATAAATTTTCTTCTAAAAGATTCTATTTTTTTGGTATTTTATGATTCCCTTTCTCGGCAACTGAATTCCATTCTCCTGATAACAAACAAACCACATGAAATAAGAAAATCATGAAATTTTGAATGAAAAATTATGACACTTGTCAGTTATGGACATAATTAATTGCTGTCATTTTGATACGGGTTCCCATATCTGCTTGCCAAAGGCACGCGCCCTATACATATTTTTTTTTGCAAAAGATGCTATATTTCCAGTAAAGTTATTTCATAAACAAACTATGCAAATTGCACTTGACACTGACATCTACTTCTTCTTCTTTAGTTTTTCCCAGTCGTTAGGGGGTCGCTATTTTTTATTTTCTTCTTCCACTCATTTTTGTTTTGCGTATCTTCCTCATTCAGTTCCTTTTCTCTCAAGTCTTCTGCAATACAATCTTTTCATCTTATATTTGGTCTTCCTATGTTTCTTCCACCTTCTATTAATATATTCATCGCTTCTCATGACATGTTCAAACCAATGTAATCGTCTTTCTTTTATCCAGAAACTTCTAACACTAGAGTTACTTCCCTTATTCTGTCATTGATTTACATTTTATTGATACTGACATCTGTCAATTTGAATTAGCAGTTTCCATGGTTAAGTTAGCATAGCTGGCTGAATTTTGAAATTTATATGAATTTTTTTATCTTTATTATTCTTTAATCCTATATCTGTTAAATATGAAATATAAAATGCAATCAAATCGTATAGACAATAATATATTCTTTAAGTTATAATAACATTTAACTGAGTTTTTCAAGAAAAAGTGTTAAAATCTTCAAATGAGGGTACTTCCGGTTGACCAATTATAACCAAAATCTAATCAAGTCTGCATATGGTTGTAAGGAAGAGGAATACGCAAGAATTGTAATTTTTGGAATTCTAGTATTGGAGATATCGTGCAGGAAAAAACGGTCACATACACACACACACACACACACACATACACACACACACACGCACATACGAACACACACACATACAGACATCATCGTAAAAATAGTAAAATCGTATTGTAAAGACCCTAAAACGTGCTTATTCAATGGAAACTCACCACCGATTTTTTTGACCAAAGACAATACCTTCCTTACCTATAGGTGACGGAAGGTAAAAAAGGAGTTATGGGATGAAATTAGAAACACTTTTGCCCATTACAAATACGTAGTTTCAAACGAAATTTTGGATCGTAAGATAAGAAATTTAAAAGGAACGTACAAAAATATAAAGTTTAATAAAAAGTCTACGGGTAGGGGCACAATTAGTTGGGAGTTTTATGACTTTTTTGACAATTTATTAGAAGATAAAACAATTAATCTTCCTCCTACCCTGTCTTCTTGCACTCCTATTGAGGTAAATATTTTATCAAGTGATACTTAAATCCCCGTATTATTTTAATTCTCTTTTTCAAGTATCCGAATCCTGATCCTAATTCCAACCACGAGCATTCCATAGAAATTCCGAGAGAAATCCCTTCCCAAACAAAACACCCAAAAAGAAAACGAAATACGGACGCCAGTGTTTTCAGAGAAAAATTATTAAACATAGAAAAAGAAAAAATACATATACTTAAAGATATTCATCACGAATTGAAAGTAGCAAATGAAATTAATTTAAAGCGTATTAAACTTCTTGAAGAAGCTTTAATATTACAAAAATAAGATAATTAAACCTTTTATTTTAACAAAATTATTGTTTAATTTCTCAGGTGTAAAATTATTTATTTTTTTGTTTTTATTACAGGTGTCGGGCTATATTATTTCGTTTTTCTTCCGCAGCATTGCCTCATCCATTGTCGTCATCATCATTATTCTGAACGTCATCATCATGCTCAAAATCTTCTTCGACATTAATGACTATGTCCTTTTCATGCAAAAGAATAAAATTATGGATAACACAAGCAGCTGTGACCACAACTGGTATCATGTCACCACGTGACATGTCCAAATATTTTAATTTTCTAAATTTTCCTTTTAACTGTCCGAAGGCTCTTTCAATTGTCGATCTTGCGCGACTCAATCTGGTATTAAATAGTATTTGTATATTATTGAGTTGGCCATTATCTCTGTAAGGTTTCATTAGGAACATGGAAAGAGGGTAAGCCGCATCGCCAAGAAGTCGTTTGCTAGCCGTTCATGTAGTGTGCTAAGTTGGTATACTCTAGCGTCATGCCTTCGACCTGGACCAATGTAAAACGTATTTAATCATCAGTAGGATGGACCATACAATAAATTGTTGGCAATTACGCGTATAATATTAATTACCCGGGCATCCAACGAATATGTCAGTAAACAACATATTATTGTCACAAGTTCCTTGCAGAATTACTGAATGGTAATTATTTCTATTGTAGATATCCACCGCGTTATTTACTGGAGCCTTTATTTCAATGTGACAGCCGTCAATAGCACCCACAATACCACCTATACCTAAGTGAAACAATTTTTGAAATATATTTAGTTAAAAATGTAGTTTGTATAGATATGTAGTAATAAGAATAATTTAGATATCAGGAAGCGGGGGTGTAAGAATGTATCAATTGTGGATAGTATGAGATGTACGTTTTAATCTAATTTCTAAAATATACTAACCACATTTTATTTCGAATTCATGCGATATAATCTCCCTTTTGGTATTATTTGGCCATTGAATGTGCTCATTTCGAAAATTTGAAATTAGTTCTATTATTTCATAAAATACGAAATGAGCACTGCTTTTTGCTAGATTAAATCTATCCCCCGTTGCCAAAAACGATTCTTGTTTCGCAAGTACCCAAATGGAAAAAAGTAATTTCTTTTCTAATGGGATAGTAGGTGGTACTACAATATTTTTTCCCAACTTTTCGAGGAGTAACTAGATTAGGACAAAATAAATTAATTATCAATAAACCATACGTAATTGTGTGTCCGCATATAAGGTCTTTTGGAAGTATAATATGAGGTGTGTATGTTTTTGAATGTATTATATATACATATATTATATTTTGCTATATGACCAGTAAGTACAAACTCGTATAAACATGTGGAGTAATTCTGTAGATGCTCAATAATTAATATATTACCTTTCTTACCTGGAATGTTCCTCTGTTCATTCTAAAATGATCATAAAAATCGTCAGGAGAATAATTTAAAATGGTTTGTTCATAATAATTTTCATTTCGGTGATGAATATCACCATCCACCTCATATTGCAGTATATGATTATCTGAAATTTGTACATTTTAAATATAATTAAGAGATTACTCGACTTGTATACTAAAACTATGGACCTAAACCTAATTTTTAAATATTTGTTCATTGTTATGTACTGTTAAATAAATTTAAAAACATATTTTTACCTGCTAGTTCATTTACGGCTAACCCAATAATATTAAAATTCATATTCCCCATATCTTCCAAATCATTAATAATGTCTTGAATGTCCATCCTGAAAAAGATCCATTAGTAAATAAAAAAAAAAAATAATTTAATAACTGTTATAATAAAATATGTATTCAAGTATACTTACTTCAACAAATAATGTATAGCACACAAATTAACTAATAGTTTTTACGCACTTTTGAATTTGTTGTCATTTAGTTGCTATGGTTACTATTATGTCCGTTCAACGTTACCACCCAGCGCTAAACAGCGCTGTAGCTTTTCGCTGGCAGCGCTGTGCCCTAGGGTACCTTTATATACAGGATACGGCCATGAGGCAAGATCGCCGCCATAAGCGAGCCAATGTCAAACATACTGATAATTCATTTCCCTATTTATTTGTAAGAAATGTGATATTATATTATACAGGAATATTAAATAATCACACTATGAATCTATAAAGGTAATAAAAATTCATTTATTTAAGAGATACACAATTATTATTATGACCCTCCTTGATTATGACATACATTTATAGGTTATGTAGAGAATAGGATATGGGTTGTTTTTATCACGTCAAATTTAATAACTGTTGTTATTATTTACATAATAAGTATATATTTTAAACTTACCTTTTAAAAAAATAAATGTTTGTGCTTAATATTGGTCATTTTTATGTGTTTTCAATATTGCCAGTCATCGTAGTCAGTATCTCAAGAAAATATACAAATAAATAAAACAAAAGTATTACTTACACTTTAAATAAATATTAGAAGTATATTTAAATGCATTTTGTATTAAAATAAAGCAAGTAGCCACGAAAATACATAATAATTTGCGCAATAACAACGAATATGACAGTGGCCCTCTAATGGTGGACGAAACGCGAGCCACGTCATGGCCATACCCTGAGACCCTGAGTATATAGGTACCCTACTGTGCCCGTGCTGAACGCGCCCACTAGTATAATTAAAGTTTGAACTGTTTGCAGTGCCATCTCATGAATGCTCTCCCAAGTTATATATTAAAAGCTCTTAAGTGTATTTGTTTAAAATGCTCTAGACAATGCTTCATTATGAATAATAGATGAACTTTGAACTTTCATTGTCTTTATTTTTGATTTACACAACGTTTCGATTGAAGATATTATCACAGTATAAAAATACTTAAACCAGTAGCGACACTTCGCATATTTCATGATACCAAAATTTGAGTAGGCGTGGCCATTTCTGCTTATGAGAAGTTGGCCACTCGCTCACAACCACTTGTCTGATTGTTGCTGTTATTGTCATTTTTACGTATAAAATGAGTAGAAAAAAGAGAGGTGAAGTTATGTGTGCTATGAAAGACTGTAAAATCTTTTATAGTGTCGGTGGAATGAGTTTTTTGAATTTCCTACAGACCCAGAAAGGTAATATTTAAGTTTTACATTAATAACCAAGTTTACATTATTTGTATTTCCTCATAAATATTTGATAAAATTGTATTGCCGTATGCGATTATTTTATGAACTAATTTTTATAAATATAAATTTAAAATCATCCAAAGGGAAACGGAAGCGCGGGCACTCAGCTGATCGCGTAACCTTCGAAACAGCTGATTGTACTGCCCCCGGCTTGTTACTCATTTCATTTAGCAAATAAATGAGGTCGAGCGACAAATACGCCATCTATTCAAAGCGAGTTTTCCTTAGCGCTAATTCAAAATCTGAAATAAGTTCGTTGCCTTACAAAACAAATTTCTCTCGTATTTCATTGTGCGAGATTATTTAATGGTTTCTATAATGTATGTGTATTTCAAAAAGAAGCTGTCATCTGATATGCAACTTCGCTAATTAGCAAAAATCGAGTTAATTTGTAATATTGACCCGCACGATTGTGATGAAAGTGGGTTTTCACAGGATATATCGGATTTTCTGAATATTTTGCCAATGGATATAATCAATTATTTGTTACCAACGAAACTGTTTAAACCCAAGAGCAATTAAACGGTTTCCAGAGTTTAAAACCGTATAAGTATTACTGGTGTAGTTGGCTGCGGGTGCATACTCAACGCCCGAATATTCAAAACCAGAATATTCAAAACCAGAATATTCATGCACAGAATCATTCAAATCCCGAATATTCAAAACCAGAATATTCATACACAGAATCATTCAACGCCCGAATATTCAACACCCGAATATTCAAAAACCGAATGAAAAAGTTTAGGCTACCTGTCACTAGATGTCACTACGAAAGCTAGTTCAACGCGTGTTCAATGGTGGTGCAACATATGCGTTGTCGATAATCTAGTGAACTTTAATTTGGTCAAAAGAAAGTAAGTGGACATACGTCTGCATTCAATCCATTCAACTGTCCACAGCAACTGTCAAAAGTGACAGCTACGCTAATAAGAGAACATATACTAAAAAACAAATTAATAAATATTATATTCCAAATTAATAACATATGTTTGGTGAACGTTTATTTCTTTTAGAACGAGTTAGCCACTATTTGATAAGGTGAATACAACAGGTATCACAAAAATTTGTGTAAGAATACTGCCAATTGAATTTTTTTAAACAATATTAGCTTACTTATAATTTATTAATTTTATTTATAAAATTTCTTTTACAAATAGGAGATTTGTGTCATATTATGTAGCAGCTTTCTGTTAAATTGATATATGTATATCTTAATTAATTCCACTTGTAATACTTTGATGATTTAATTGTGGAGCAAAGGAATGTCAGGAATGTAAATAAATAAATTTACTCATTTTTTAAAGCAAACGAACACATTTTATTCAAATATATACAAGCCCAGGTTCATAATAGTTAGCCAGCTAACATTTTCAAGAAATTTTCCACAAAATTCTTTCGTTTACTTCAAATATAGACTAAAAACTGTGGATCAAAAGACGTATGATAATAGCTCGACCGGCATTTAAAAGGTTTGGCACAAGACATATGGGACAATAATCTAACAGAAGAATGTGCAGAGCTTGTGAATACAATGCCTAATAAAATTAAAGATATATTTATAAAGGCGATATAACTCCTTCCCCCATTATTAATTGGTGGAGTACTTAAATAACATATACAGTTTTTGTAAGTTTAAAATCTATATTTTAAAGTAGAGGATAGAAATATCTCACCATTTTTGTAGGTTTTATAATTTGTTTATAGGAAATGTAAACTGATTGAACTATTATGAGCCTCGGTTGGTATGAAGAGTATAAATGCCAAATTCACCCTACAAAATTGTATGCACCTCTTACAGAAAATACGTTTGTATTTGACATAAATAATTATTTCATAAAGTAAGTAAAGTGAACCAAAAAAAAAACGATGAGGTGCTGCTGATGAAGCAATTGAAGCTATGGAGATGATCCAGCTAAAAAATCTGTTGTAGCCAGCACAATATGGTCTGTTTTCTGTATAAACCCATTTTGTATAAATTCCACATAGAATGTTTCTTGCAATAAATATATTTCCAGTAAAATTATTTCTCAAACATAATATTCTGACATCTGCCCATCAATTATATTTACAGAACAGATTCTGTTTCCATAGTGGTGTATAGCAAGATTTATGAGACGTAATTTCTTTATAATAACCTAAATCTAATCAGCTTTTCATTTGGATGCAAACTCAAGTATATACCTACAAAAATTATAATTGTAGTATTGGAGTTACCGAACCTGAAAATATCAACACACACATACACACACGCACGCACATACGCACACACACACACACACATACATACATCAGATATAATTGTAAAAATGGTAAAATCGTATTGCGAGGACCCTAAAACGTACTTATTCATAAGAATTTCTCCATCGATTTTTTTGACCAAAGACAAAGGTTTGTTCGTTCCGCTACCCTGCATCTGCCGCAATCCGCGGAGGTGTAATTTGCTGTTCTATCCAGTGCATGGTTAACTGTAAACTTACTAGATTCTGTTCGTTCCATTTTTCCAGTAACTTGCGGTAAAAGGCCGAGGTAGCTGGTAGTAATAATTTTTACAGTGAGCCATGACTATTAGGAAAAAACTGATATTTTTCAATAAGTACATGCTATGTAATGTTAGAATTGAAATAAATAAATAAATGTCATTGTCATATAAAAATAAATATATCATCACGACATATTACCCATTGCTGGGTGTCCCAATCTGCTTTGTACACAGATGTCGGTAATGATGAAATATTTGTACCATGCGGGTGCTTACCAGGCGTCACCTCACAGACACTCATTGCTAGCGTGGAGAGCACACCACAGGGTTCATTAATATTCGCAATAATTTTTGCCGTCGGTCGGGATCGAATCCGGGTCCTCAGATTCGCGACCAGGCACATGGCTACGAAATTTATAATAAAGTAAATTTATTTGATAACAATAGTAAACAATTAAAATAGTGGCGAATGGAATACTATATTTTATTGGAAATAGTCACTAAATTGTGCAAACATCGACATTAAAAATTCAGTAATTAGCACTAAAGTAATCCATTATAAGACGATTTCATACAAATGTAGTGTTGCCAACCGTATGATAATTATTATATATGTAAGATAATTTGGGCAAGTGTATGATGTACAATAGTAATTTTTTACATAAAATGATAAAAAATATGTGCAAGACGAACTAAATAATTCAGATAAACAAGTTTCAGATAAAACATATAATTTTGAGTGTTCTCTACAATAACTTCAGTGTCGGAGATTAGCAATATTGAATGTCAAACTGACATATATAACCTATAAAAATAAATATTCCTGTCGGTTCTACAATTTTTCGATTTCAAATAAAATTTAATATGCACCTCTGCACTTAAGTTTCTTTTTATTACTCATATGCTTTATTTTCCTCGGCTATAAGAACCCCAACAAATAAATGTAATAAACTTCAGTGCCTTGATACATAAATAACTACTTACTGAGTATCCTTTATAAATATAATAGAACCTGAAGTATTTTCTAAAATAAATAATATGGCGGAAACGGATCAACAGAAAAATAATTTTTAGTCATTTAAATTATTACCACGGCGATAGGCAGTAAATTGCAAAATACAGCATAGCGGAACAAACAAACCTATTTTCCTTACCTAAAGGTGACGGAAGGTAATAAATGGAAGTAAAAATTCTTTTCAAAAAATATTTGGGTGGCCCTGAAAAGGGCCGATTTAAATATGTAAACACATATAACATATGTATTGTGGCGGACGTGGCCAGTTTGTGGTTACTGTAAAAGATATATTTGTAAAAAATAATTTAAAATCAAATATACTATAATGGTAATTTTATAATACTAGCGACAATTAGTGCTCTATGAATTTTTAGATTAACAGTGTAAATGAAAAAGTTGTTTAGAATTAAAATCTACGTCGAATTTGTTTATTTTTATTGTTTTATCTTAATATGATATTCTACGTTTTTTCGAAGTACCAATAAAAATACATTTTAAAAAATCCTTTGAATTGAAATAATATCTGCCCTGCCCAATAGGCTAGGCAACGATCTCTATTCTGCGTCCTAATTACATTAGCACACTCTGCACACATACACAGGTGGCCGCATTGGAATCACAGTTGTTCAAATATCAGGACTGGTGTTTTATAAAAAAATAATAATATGAATGAGAAGTTCAATACAATACATCAATATTTGCAAAATTTCTGATGCTTCTCCTTCTCCCTAACTAAAAGTTACTAGAGTTAGTTATAGTATCGTTTATCTGGAAAATGAAATAAAATGTGCTGTCAAAATAAATGCCTAAGGCCTCAGTCTTTAATAATAATAATAATGTTATCCCGCACTACGAGCACATTTTCATAACAAAAGCGCTTTTACGGAGCGCACTTTCATATTGTATTCTTATGAGGATTGTGCTCCATAAAAGCGATTTTATTAGAAAAATGTGCTCGTATTACGAGCCACGCGCCACAGGTAGATGTATAAATTTTTTTGGAAGATATTGGCAAATACAAGTAAAAAAAAATCTGATGTGGCCAGCACATTACCTTCCGTCAGTTCTATGTACAGAATGTCTGCCGTAAGCGGGCCACCATTCCTAACTTTCTTATTTGAATATATTGGGATATTTCATTAAGAATACGAACCAGGTGGAAAAATTTGGAAATAAAAACAAGGGAGCAATTTTATTTCATTCGTATGTTTTTACATACGCACGTAGTGTATATAATTGAAAATAGATAATAGAACTAATATTTACAATTAATTAAACTACTATTATCCAATATGTGCTCTCCGTAAGAAAAAACAAATCTGTTATCATAACCTAACAACTACTAACTAAAGTATTTAAAATGAAAAATAATAATTAATCTTCCGCTACAATTAATAAAACAGGATACAAACCAATATACTCTACCTAAAATAATAACAAACACTGAGAGAAAAGTCAAAATACAAGAAGAATCAAAGAAAAACTCTTAACAGCAATGATACGCTTATGGAAGTTACACAAATGTGCCACCTTGTTGAAAGTTTAACGTTGATGGTACACAACGCCATCTCTACATAATGAAATATCCCAACAGCAAAAATGTTATATTTGTATTTAAATAAGAAATACAATATTTAAATTTGAAATTGAAATAACTCTTTTGTTTTTAATTTTAAAGGCATAGTGATAATGAACTTTTATATTCAGATAAAAAAATCTTTTAAATGGTATCACTTTCAATTTAGCATTCTATTAAAAAAATGTTATTTTTTTATTTTGAATAAGTCGCGTATTAGATGTTCAATTGTTTTGCATTTTTCACCGTTAAATTTTTCATATAATATCGCCTAACTTTGTCCATTTAACCGTCTTTCTATATCTTCAAATAAGAAAGTTTGCAATGGTGGCTCGTTTATGGCAGACACCTGTACGTATTTTACCCCAATTCCATACAGAAATTTCCTTCTAAGAGATCCTATATTTCCAGTACATTGCCTTCCGTCAGTTCTAGGTATTTTGCACAAATTCCATACAGAAAGTGAAAGTTTGTAACAAAAGTTTATATATTTCTAGTAAAATTATAATACAAACATACTATGTCAATTGCACTTGATACTGACATCTTTGAATCAGAATTTTCTTAATATAGTAGCTGTTTCCATGGTTATTATAGCATAGCTTGCTGCTTATGACATTTAATTTCTTTATAATTTTTTTAACTCTATGTTTATTGAATTTGAATTATAAAATGCAATCAAATCGTATAGAGAATAAAATTTAACAGCGCTTGTTCAAGAAAAACTGCAAAATTCTTCAAATGAGGGGACTTTCGGTTGACGAATTATAACCAAAATCTAATCACGTCTGCACATGGATGTAAGGAAGAGAAATACGTAAAAATCGTTTTTTTTTGAGTTATCGCGGCTGAAATTATCGTCACACACACATACAGACCTCAGTAAAATCCTATTCTAGGGACCCTGAAATGTGCTTAATCATTAAAAACTCACCATCGAATTTTTTGAATAAAGACAATACCTTCTTTACCTAAAGGTGACGGAAGGTAAAACAATGTAATATTATTAACACGCTTGCGAAATGTGAGCGCCGAAGGAAGCAATTTTTTTATCGTTATTAACTTCCATGTATTATACAATTTTAAGTGGCTCCCATCAAACCCAAACCATAACAAATACAAGCTATCAGTGTCATGGTGGCCACTGTTTTCAAATTTCACACGGTCAAAGTGCTTACGTTACCGCTGCCATATATGATTAGCTTTACGTAGTCGTGCCATAAATACTGTCCCTAATACAAGGGAGGCTTATTCTACATAAAAAAGAAATCTGATAAAAAATGAATGTGATTTTATTGTTACATAACTATTAATTTAAAAAAAAAAATACTCAAAATGACCGGCTCGTTCTTTGACACACCAAAAGCGGTAATCCAAAGGATTGAGGTCTGGACTTCCAGAGGGCCAATCTTCAACGATAATAAATTTCGGTAAATTCAGCTCTAACCAGCGTTGCGACGACTTCGCTTTGTGTGCGGGCGCTGAATCTTGCTGAAAAATCCAGTGCTTACCAGCGAACAAGGAGTCATTCAATGGCTTTACAACTTGCTCTAATATGTCGCTCTGGTAATTTCCTGCTCACGTTTTTACCCCTTGTTCGCAGAAATGCAATTTCATAACACCGTCATACGACACCCTCCACAAAACCATCACTGACGCTAGGTGGTGACCCCTTTCTACCTTCGGGATTTTCTCTGCAGCTTCACGAGAGCTATGGGTATACATTCAATCATTTTGGCGGTTGAATTTTTCTTCTACAGTGAAAAATTTTTCATCCGTAAAAAGAATTTGCCGATGACTTCCGTTTGCGTGTCGCTGGAATAACATCTTGGCTCTCGTGGCTCTTATGTGACGTATGATCGCTGTTAATCGCTGCCCTGTGCTTCTGCGATAAGTTCCAAGTTTAAGATCTTTCAGAATGCGTGACATGATTCTAGCGGGGAACTTCATTTCCCTACACATGATTTTCTGATTCCGGAGTGGATTTCTCCAAATTCTCTCGCGAACAGATTTGACGGCTGCTGGATCCCTAGTTGTGCATGGTAAACAAACTTCTTCGTAATTTTCAGAAGTTTTAACAAATTGAAAATCTCTACTGGTGTTTTGTTGTACTTGTATAGCGCAATCACTGCTACACGGTTCTTTTTAATACCCCACTCCATGTTTACTTCATGAACCAAGTAGGAACGCATGAACTATCGGTTTGAAATTAATGATTTACAATATTTTGACAGATGAAAAAACAAATGCTCAAGGCACCCTTAATTTTATTTTTATATTTTTTTTTATCGTGTTTTATACTCAGGGACAGAATTTATGGCACGACTACGTATTTGAATAAAGATGTGAGGTGCAACAAAAAAATAGAGCGACTGTATAAAAATATATTTATTTTTAAAAAATTAACCAGAATAACAACTTATGAAAGAAACTTAAATTAAACAGAAAATAAAGAAAGTTACTTATTAATACCTACTTTAATAATTATTTATAGTAGATTGTATTCGTCATGGCATTTTGTGCTTTATAGATCTCCATGCATCCGTTATAATTATAAATAATTACCTGGAATTATTAATATTATACCTTGCAATATTTTTGTCAATGGTTTCCAACAGATTTTCAATTGTATTAAAGATCAGTGACTATTTGCAAGTTATAGACACATATTCAAATCGGCTCATTACTCCTTTTTCTTTCACCACTCTCACACGGTTATAAATAGGACAACGCAGTTTCGAAATATGAGTTCAGCATGAAATTCTCTGTCTTATTATGTATTACACGATTTGAGTGAAAGAGTGGGTCACAAATAAAGCACACTTCAATTCCAAAGAAATTTCTGTAATATTTTGAACAGATTCATATCGGCAAATTTCAAACCTACTAACCATTTCTCAGCAACAATCGTGCAAATTCATGAAAGGAAAAAAAATCATGTCGAATTCAAACCATGTTATAATGTCTTTAACGGTGTCGGATTAGTGGATGAAATATGAGAAATTTGCTGATTTGGCATTTTCTAACATTTAGGGAATTGTTACTACATCATGAAATAATATTAAAATAATTTTAGAAGATAGTGGGCTCGACATTTCTGAATATTTTTACATTATCAAAGTTGTTTGAATTTAATTCAAAGCACAAATTGTCTATAAAAAGAGCGAAAATAGGAGATGTCAGAGCAGAGCTTTATACGACGCCAAACCAAAATTAACAACGATTTTATGTGTATTATAGATTGCCATGTAGACATAGCCCATAATCATCGATGTTTGATAGAACTTTGCAGTATTCATGGCTCTCACGAAACGATTTTTTTACTATAATCTTTGTAATCAAACTATGAATCTGTAATGAGAAAAATAACATTTATTTCGTGTTATTATAATATACATACTTTATAATATTGGCACTTCGTGTAGAAAATGTAACTGTAATTGTTTATTTATTAAACGGTAGAACGGTTTATTATTCAAAAAATGTTTTAAGTTCCACATATTTTCCGTAGACATGCCTATACTATACCTATAATCTAGATTTCAGTTATTCAATCACATCGTATATAATTATCGATGAAGCTGTCATTTTTGACATTTGAAAACGTATGTCTATTATTATTCTCATCTAAATAAATTAAAGTACACTACAATATCGACAATGCATACGTTTCGTAGTGACAGGTAGCATAAACTTTTTCATTCGGTTTTTGAATATTCGGGTGTTGAATATTCGGGCGTTGAATGATTCTGTGTATGAATATTCTGGTTTTGAATATTCGGGATTTGAATAATTCTGTGCATGAATATTCTGGTTTTGAATATTCTGGTTTTGAATATTCGGGCGTTGAAGACATTCCCGTTGGCTGCGAGATATTAATATGAAGAAATTTGGAAAACTTGAACCTACTAGTAAAAGAAAAGGTGAGTAATCTATTTATACTGCAATGTGTTAATTTAATGCTTTATTATACACATTTTATTACAATAAAAACATTATGTAATTATAATAGAACATGCAAAGTATCAATCCTCTAAAAGTCATTACGAGGAGAATCAGAAATCTCATATACCGTGATGATTTATTTATTTTATTTATTTAACATCCATACATTGACATGTAATATTATTTTATAGGTAATGCATTCACAAAGAGTTATTAGACGAGGTATTAGACGTGTGGATAATTGTTATACAAGATGCAAAATCAGAAGAACGGGATCTGTCCGTAACGAGTTTGGAAAACAAATAGAAAGTTTCTCGTAGAAGGCAGGGAAAAATAGCTGACGCTGGACTATGGTCCGAAGAGGCTAAGAAACATCGACTTCTACGGTCCTACGTTGTTCCACCACTATCTTCTCAGGATGTATTCTACATTCAATAAATAATGAAAGACTTAGATAAAGAAGTATATTCATTTTTAACAATGTTTTTATTGTAATAAAATGTGTTTAATAAAGCATTAAATTAACACATTGCACTATAAATAGATTACTCACCTTTTCTTTTACTAGTAGGTTCAAGTTTTCCAAATTTCTTCACATTAATATCTCGCAGCCAACTACACCAGTAATACTTATACGGTTTTAAACTCTGGAAACCGTTTAATTGCTCTTGGGTTTAAACACTTTCGTTGGTAACAAATAATTGATTATATCCATTGGCAAAATATTCAGAAAATCCGATATATCCTGCGAAAACCCACTTTCATCACAATCGTGCGGGTCAATATTACAAATTAACTCGATTTTTGCTAATTAGCGAAGTTGCATATCAGATGACAGCTTCTTCTTGAAGTACACGTACATTATAGAAACCATTAAATAATCTCGCACAATGAAATACGAGAGAAATTTGTTTTGTAAAGCAACAAACTTATTTCAGATTTTGAATTAGCGCTAAGGAAAACTCGCTTTGAATAGATGGCGTATTTGTCGCTCGACCTCATTTATTTGCTAAATGAAATGAGCAACAAGCCGGGGGCAGTACAATCAGCTGTTTCGAAGGTTACGCGATCAGCTGAGTGCCCGCGCTCTATAGCTTCTTTTTAACACAGGAATAGCTATTCTTAGTTTATCAAGAGTTTAACCCACAAATGTATAATAATAAACATGAAATAAGACTTAACTCTAGAATAAACCCTCCATAAACGTCATTTTAACACAGGGTTAAGAGATATTCTCGGAATACCTAATCTGGGAATAGGAAATTATTTATTATTACCGCTGAAATACTTTTAATTTTATTTCAAATAATACACATAATACATTGTTAAAAACACAAAAATTCATGCATTATTGTAATATTTAATACAAAAATACAATAAATAATATAACAAATGTTGCCAATCATTCGCTATTTTGTGGGCTAAACAATTCGTACACAACATACAACAGAGGTCGATTGAATACCAAAAAAATGCGGTTACATCTATTATATTAATCTTTAAAGTGTCTTAATTCAATACCTAACATTACAAACTATAAAATACAAAAATGTCTCGGTCTACAGGGATGGGAAAATGTAGCAATATTTCTATTTACTACATAACTACTTTTACTACGTAGTAAATGTAGCAAATTAAAAATGTCGTAAATTGTGTGTAGTAAATGTAGTAAATTTTTTGATTGGTCAGGTCAGGAGTCACATGTTAAGTTAGACAGATCAGAAAGAAGTAAGAAACGGTTGACATTACATTAGTGATATTGATGTATGTAGTTCTCTAACCAAACAAAGAAAAATAGAGGGTTTTTATTATAAAAATATTTATATACATATACGACTGACATAAAAAATAAAAGAAATGGATTGAAAATTACATAATTTTTTATTTATATTCTGTACTGTTTCCTTTTCTTATTAATTTATTATGTTTATAAATGAGATGACATATGAATTGACGTGACGTGACAGATGGAGATGAGATGAGGATGAGAGAAAAGATATGATAATGTTAATGACAATTTTCATTAATTCCAATTAAAATATTATGTCGTAAATGTAATAAATTCGTGTAGTTATGTAGTAAATTGACCATGTAGTAAATGGAATTTGCTACTGTAGTAAATAACGTCGTAAATGTATAATTTACTACGTTCCCATCCCTGTCGGTCTATAAGGGCAGAAACGCGCAGTAGGGCCAAAGATGATATCAAACGGGTGATGCAAGTTGTTGACAAAGTTCGACATACGCCATTTTAAAACAATATAAACACTACGTTCATACTAAAACAATATTAAATTGTATATTTATTTATTTAACGTACATTTTTTCAACGTTTTATATTTGTATTTATCCATGTTATAGTCAAAATTATTATTGAAATATATGTATTGTTAAAAACTATACAGAAATTAGTCATTAATAATAAACCGAATTTTTCAAACAGTTAACAAAAACAGCAACATATTGTTAACGAAAAACATTTCATACAACTTTTGGTATTTATTTTAATAAATGCTTTATTTACACTGGCTTGCAAAAAAATCGCGTACACCTGTTTTTTGCTGTATTGAGTCGGTCTCGATTGTTAACTTGTCAATGTCACAAGTCAGTGTCATTAGTGCCAATTAAGATGCCAAAATTTTCAGAAAACGAGAAAGTTGTAATACTTTCTAAGTTAGAAGAGGGGTGGTCAATCAGATCAATAGCAGAACATTACGATTAAATAAAGTACTGGACGCTGATGGAGCGATAATAAATTACTAATGTTACTTCGTCCATAATTTGTTTCAGTCATAATTTTTACTTATTTATAATCCATTTAAAATAAATACTTGGGTGTTCTTTAATTTTTCTAGAATATATTTGTAATTTAGTAGTAAATTAGCACAATAGAGCGCGGGCACTCAGCTGATCGCGAAACCTTCGAAACAGCTGATTGTACTGCCCCCGGCTTGTTACTCATTTCATTTAGCAAATTTTGCATATGGACATAATGAATTATTTTATTTATAAAAAAAGTGCATACACTAATGCTGAGTTAAAAGCTTTTAGAAGCTTGCAAGCTTATAAATTTTATCAGTGTGGTTGGGTGCGGGACATTAAGGTGAAGAACTTTGGACAAACAGTTTTAATCAAAGGGAAGGTGAGTTAATTTTCTATAATTACAGTGTGTTATACAGAATCTGATTTTGTTGTACGAATATTTCATATAATGTGGATTAGTCTTATTTCATGATTTATAAATTTGAACACTCACAGGATATTATAAATATTTTGTAATTTTTATTTATTTCCCTAAGAACACGATATTAAAAATATTTCATATGAAATTATTGTTTTCGTAACAATACCGTATTCAATATATATTTAAACTTAAACAAATATTTTCTGAAATTACATTATTTATTTTTGAAAAAACATCACTACAAACATGTAGGTACACTTATTGGCTGGTACCACAAGCCTTGTTTTGAAAATTCCAAATTTCTATATTTAATTTCACTCTTATGTTTTGGAGAACGATTATATTATGTTTGAATAGAAAGTATGTTCTGCTTTAAAAAATAATTTGGAAAAAAACCGTTCTTCACACGTAATGATGAAATTTGAAATTTTCAATAAAGCCATTGCTTTTAAAAAAGTTTCCACGCTTTAAGCGCCATGTACCGCAATTCACTGCTCCATGATGAGTAATTATTTAATCAAAATACATGAAACTCGAGACTTTTTGTCTACATAAAAGTGAATTAAAATTTCTGAAATAAAACGGGTAATTCATAACATTTTTTAGTATTTTCCATTAGCAATATTTAATTTGAAATGTTTTTACAATATGTTTGAATCGTACATTATAAGTTTTCAAAAACTTTTCCATCTTCTTACATTTATTTTATTTATCTACGAGATATGTAAGTAGGCAGAATATTTCAGGTCTTGCATTCTCAGAGGGTAAATGAGCCCCCATTACAACCCTGGATTATCACCAAAGAGGATGGTGAGATTTTTTGCGGTCACTGCACTTGTATAGCAGGCCTCGGTGAAACTTGCAACCATTTGGGAGCAGTATTATTTGCAATCCAGCACGAAAAGTCGAAAGAGGAGGAAAAGTCCGTTACAGATAAACCGGCAAAATGGAAAGTCCCTCGCGGGAAAATATCGGAGGGAGGACGTTGGTGTGAGAGGGCTGAGATCTCGGCTGAGATTCTCAGAATTGTCCCATCCTACCCAGTTCCATCATATTCTTCTGAACAACGTACTCAATTCCTACAAAGACTGAAAGATGGAGGTAAAAAAATGCATTATATTTTCTTTGCTGTTTATTCCTTGTAAAACCGATAACAGGGATATCAGTAAAATTAAAATGAATTTCGTAATCTTCCTTTTAAAATTTAAAGAAAATGAAAATGTCAAAATTCTGCAAAGTCCATCAGTATTTGGGTCTAATAGGATTACAGTAATACAACCTTTTCTCAAAGTACCCATTATATTATTGTCTCGATTAATAAGTAGATTATGTTCATTATGTCAAAACTCTGGTAAAAACTACAGTGAACAAGGCCAAATCCTAGAAAAGAAGATATTTTTTAATACTGAGTAATTTTTTTCTGAAATATTTAGATTATTGTTTCTCCAGTGTTTATTGAGAGATAGGTAAAACATATGTTTTACTTTTTATTTTTATTTTATTACTTTATATTACAGGAATTATTGGTTCAGTATTGCTATCGCAAGCGCCTTTCTGTTTTCAAATAGCCGAAGAAAGGCGAAAATATGATACCGACAATCCATTAAGGAATTTATTTGATGACAGTTACGCGGGTTTATCTCTTTACGAACTTCGGGTAAAGAGTGACTTGTACAAGATGACTGTATTAGCAGAACACTGCAAAGAGATTGAAAACAAAACTCGTACACTAAGTGGTAAGAATAAATTTAAAAACTCCATTATTTACCTTAAAATAACATGCATAATTTCTATTCTAGACAGCAGAGCATGGCATGAGCAACGTTTGGGTAGAATTACTGCCTCCAATTTTAAAGACATGTACCACAAGCATAAATAATCCAGCTATCTCCACAATTAAAGCTATTTGTTACCCAATAAAATTTAAGTCCCAAGCAACAGAGTATGGGTGTAAACATGAGAAAGATGCTATTCGAGCTTATGTTAAAGTAGTAACGAAGTTATATGAAAACTTCATCATGGAAAATTCGGGACTAATATTGTCGCCTGAATACCCGCAGTTTGGTGCCTCGCCTGATGGCTTAATATCGTGTACATGTTGTGGAGATGGATGCCTGGAAGTTAAGTGCCCTTACTGTGTAAGAGATAAAGAAATTAATGAAATTAACTTACCAACCTATTTAGAGAAGAAAGGCGATTATTATTACCTTAAAACAAAACATGCATACTTTTATCAAATCCAGATGCAGATGGCTTTAGCTAAAAGAGATTTTTGCGATTTTGTTGTCTGGACATATAACCAGATGATATTACAGCGCGTCCAATTCGATCCTGATTTTTGGAATGCAGAAAGTCAAAAAGCTGACAAATTCTGGAGACAAGTTATCCTACCGGAATTATATGGTAAGCTGGAAATATGATATACATATTTACATTACTATGCTAAAAATATATGTAATTCAGGGAAATACTTCACTCGCAAAAATGAGCAGCCGAAATTGGATGAGCAGGAGCCAATAACAAAGAACCAGGAATCGACAGTGGTGGAGCAGCAGCCGTCACAAGACGACGAGCAACCATCAACTTCCGTAGGTAGAGAAAAGGAGCCCTTAGTGGAGGTATGGTGCTACTGCCGGAAACCAAACGAGGGACAGCAGATGATACTTTGTGGAAATTCTTCGTGTCACATCAAATGGTTCCACGTGAGGTGTCTGGGGTTGGAAAACCCCGGAAAAGTATGGTACTGTAAAGAGTGCCAGTCATTAGGAAAGACTCCAAGGAAGAAGAAACGTACATCCAAATAAATTATCTGTAAGTAAATTACAAGAAAGTATTTTCTGTGATGTTTTCACAGGCTCGCATAACTTGTGATTAATACTAATATGTTTTACTTTTAGGTTCTTATAATTTCCATAAAATTAGAGGGGCGTATTTAACACCATGAATTAAAGCGGCATTTTTTTCAAATTTTTGACAGTATTTCATTAAATGGAAAGTACACTAGCTTAAAATACACCGAAAAATGGAATAAAAGGAAAGTTATCAATATAATATACTATGAGAAATGTACTAATCATTATATGTTTCAGATTTTGTCCATCATTAATGAAACGAGGCCTGGTGTTAATAAGGTAAACGAATGTATTGCAAGCTAATGGATATTGTGTTAATAACATAATTTTGTAGATGTAAGGTAAAAGTTATTTTTCGATAATTAATATCTGTTTTAATATATGAAGATTTTTAAGTTTAATACTTAAATAATTTTGTGGGTAATATTTATTAATCCACAACAGACCGACACTATTTTGTCCATTCTGGATTTTCCGTTTTCATCTACTTCCCTCAAAAAGTACATGGGTATAGACCGCTCATAATTTTGTAGCACTGTCTAATTAAGCCAATCACACGTTCTACATGTATCCTAATATTGGATATGTTTCGTGTGTACTCGACTTCTGATGGATGTAGCTGCTGTTTTCCTGTATAGTAATATAAATAGTAAACTTTTTGCAAAATAAATAACATTTTAATACTTCTAACGAATGTGGGCTGGAATAATTTAGCACCATACAGCCCCACCGATTCATTAATATGGAACCCTTTATCGGATAGAACCAAATCTCCTCGGCGTAAGTTTCTAGGATTCCACTGTGGTCCGTAATATATGTATCACTGGTTCTCCTGTATATGTTTCAGAAATGAAACAAATGTATCCATTAGGTAATATACCTACAAAAGTAATGTATAGCATACAAAAATATCCAGTAATAAATAAAATATTCGATATCAACCTAACAGATACTTTATTGTATTCCCGACCTTGTAGTTGCTGTAAGTGTTAACTAACTCACTCGGAACTCCTGATCTCTCAATATACACTTCAAAACAATCTACAATTACTGTCAATTTTCCAAATTGTTGGACGCATTCCGGTATACATGAATCTATTTCCTCCGGCAAGGGCCATTGTGAAAATGCTATTAAAAACCTATATAAAATGTCTATGCATTTGTGAAATATTCGGCTGACTGTTCTCCTGTTAATATTGAACCTATATCCCAAATCGGTGTAATCAAAATTATGTCTTAATTTCATTAATGTTATAAAAAAGCATTGCGTCGTGTTAACACGTGTATGAGTCTCCATATGAGGTTCCAAAATTTGTATGAGTTTCGAACAAGTCTGTCTTGGTAATCCCGTATAATATGTAATAATCTCCTCAGAAAGTAAATTTAATTTTTGAAATGTTGCACAATCTATTTTAGTTTTAGCATGATCTAAATTTCTCCTGGAAATAAAGGTTTTTAGTTCTTCAGGAGTTTGTCTCATTGGTGGTATGTTTGGAGTCCATTTTGACGGTGTTGTAAGAAAAACCGGTGAAGTTCGTGATGGGGTAGTAGGTACAGTAGGTCCTTTAACAATTTCTTTACAAATTTCATCCAGTTTTGCCTATAGTCATATATATATAGGTTAATTTTTTACTATTTATTGTGTGAATCCAACCACAAATGATTTTGAAAAAAACAAAACTGACCGATGTGGTGCTTTTCTTAAAACGTTAAATTATTTGAAAAAGAACATGAGACTGTTTTAAAATAAAATTATTGCAAAATGAAATGCAAAACTACATAAGCTAGCCAATATTTTAAAAGCAGTGCATTATTACTACATATTGCATACAAATAATGCATGCAATTATCTACTTACCACAAAATTCACACTCATGTAAACATCTAAAAATAAATATTCTCAAAATACAAACACACACACACACAGGATAAATAATAAAAATAACTTCTGAATATTATCCATATATATTTTACTTTATTGTACAAAATATGCCCTGTAATGGGGTAAGAAAAAATACTCAATATTATACATATATTATTAAAATATGAGGGTTCTTATTACAATAAACACTGTACGTTTACTTAATAGTACATTAAAACACAAGTATCATAAGGCAATCTGTTAACGTACGAGTCCAAGTTTGGAAAACGAGCCGCTAGGCGAGTTTTACAAAGGACGAGTGCGTCAACAGGCCTTATGATACGTGTTTTTTATACTATTTTTTCTATTGAGGTAATTTTGCGATTAATTTATTTAAATTGCGACGTCAAATTATGACTAGGTTTTTTTTTTGTTAGTTATGTTTATGTTGGTAACGCTTCTCGCTAACACTTGAAATTTCATATTTTGTCAACTATTGATTAATTAGTGTATTGCAAGGTGTATTGTATTTATGATTCAAGGTCTGATTCTGGTTGTGAAATTAATATTATATTTCTTTCTAGTCCTATCACCTAAAGAAAGTATAAAAATCCATAATTAAAAGTAATATGTTGAAATATTATCAACAACTTATCGTTTTGAGGTTACCTGTCATCTGTCAGTTATGAAAGCATGACTACCAACTCTAGAACATGAAAGGCGCCAAAAATAGTACGCTTATAGATCTTCTAAACGTCGTGTTTGCAGTACAAAACAGTGCGTTTATAGAAACATAAGAACACCGAAATAGAAAAATAATATTTAATACTTGTAATATTTATTGATACATATATTTATAATTAAAATATAACGTCAATGGTTGAGCGACTTTGATTGACTGAAATAAATGATGGATGGAGTCACACCCTAGTGTTAGATAGACTCATTCGTTTGTTAGTCACAATTTCAAATATAAGCTGACTGCATAACAATCCGGAAACAAGAACGTGTTTACGTTGGAGAAAAAAAAGTTCCTCAAATTTTGTGGGTGTCTGCTTTCACATCTTCCCAAACGAAAAAAAAAACATTATGTGACTTACGTACTTTAGAAACTTTCAAAGTAATTGAAAAGAACATGCAACTAAACTTAACAACGGTTAATAAAATTCATGTCATCTACTGAGGTTCCTTTTGTTCTTATTAAAATATATAAATTTACTGTACTTCATTGTTCATGTTATCATGTTTTAAAATTGTAACCTAGGTAACGTACAATACAGTTGATTGATGTGTCATAATTTTCTGTAAATCTATTTTGACTTTGACTGATGTACATTAATAATAGTATATTGTGTTATTAGAAGTAAAAGTGAGACTTTGTGTGACGAGCGTGGCAGTTTAAACGACGAGCGAAGCGAGTCGGATAAATGCACGCGAGACACTTTTACTCCGAATGACACATTATATTTTTTCTTCAAACGTAGATATTTAAAGAAAAATATCTACTACTGACGTTACATTTTACGTAAATTACGTTTGCGATTTCAATTGCCCTGTAGCTATGGATACTTATTTGTTCACTTTTTGTTATAAACATTGAAATCACATTGAAATGAAAATTTTGACGTTTAAATAAAAACTGTGCAATTTTATATCCTCCTTGTATGCAATTATGTCGGAATTTGAAGGATTATAATGTACGCCCCCTGAAGTTGTTCAATTGGTTGGAAATCTAACAGTGTGGCTTAAAGATATGTCCAGTAATCACTGCAAAACAATATAATCTTTTCTTATCACTTTAATTCTAAGTATTCTTATGCTCATTACCGTCCCTGTAATTGTAATCTCTGTCTGCTATTCTTTAATAATGTTATTTCCTCAAAAGTAAACACTGTTTATATTTCAATTTACAGGTTATATATTTAAGTTTGACAGCTATTGATCGTATTTAGTAACTTTACTCTTAGGTTACCTAGCGTGTTATAGTGACATTTAGGCCGATATTACAGGTTTCTTTTATTAAAGTTAATTCTTATTCGTTGATTCTGTATAGTTTCCATGAATATTTATTTATTTTATTTCTACTCCGGCGGCGTAGAAATTAGCTATATCTATTCCGGCGGCGTAGAAATTAAACTTCTACCTTGTGAATCAAGTCACAAAAGATGCTACTTTTATGATCTTAAGATGGCTGGTATCCCAAATTTTGGTTTGGTACCCAATCCGGATGATTTGCCTCATCTGCTGGGTGTCCTAATACATAAAAAATTATCAATATGAAAATTATAATCAGTAAAATTATTACTAACTTACCTGTCAGGAAATGTAATGCACATATTCGTATGTCTTTCTTCCGTGCTAAAACTTCCTCCTTGAGACGGATGGCATCGATCCATCTTCGTCTTTTCTCCACTTTTAATGGATCTATTTGTCCTACACGAATGTACTTCTTATTTACTAATCTCATGAAATCGTATAAATACCTTTAGTATTCCTAGCTGATACTAATAAGAATGTTTTTATTTTGTCTTTTGAACCAGGAATACAACATTTATGTTGCCAACCCATGGTTGACACGCACACACACACACATATACTAAATATTAACAAGTAATTACAGAAAATTGCAACACAAACGACAAATAACACAAACCATACGCGAATACAAAACAAACAAAATGCTGTACTGTCACTATGACAACTGAGGGCGCCTGCACATATGTTTTCAAGGACACTTGAAACAGCTGTATGCCCGCGCCCTATACCCATGTATACTTCCTGGAACTATATAATAAAATTTGTTCACTTTAGAAGACGCGCGCTAGCACAAAGTACTTATAATTGAAGAATCCGGTATTAAAAGTGACAGATAGTTTGTTTAAAAAAGTGCGCTCATGTATTAGGTAAATACAAAAGTTTATAGTTTAACAAAAGATAAAAAAAGAAAATAATAAAATTTAGATCCAAATACACAGATGTGCAGATCATTTTGAGAAAAATGAATTTTTAGTTATACAACTGGTAAAAATTATAATAATTAGCATTGTTCGATGTGGATTTCATTTTAATTGTAGTTTAAGGGCAGAAACACAATAAAAAATCTCATGTGACTAGCATAGTACCTCCCGTCATTTAATTTTTATTAATTTCAACCTATGAGGTTTCGTGGCCGTGTGCCTGAGTCGCGAATATGAGGAACCGGAATCGATCGCGAACAACGCTAAATATTTCGAATTTTAAATGGCACAAAATTGACCCCTGTGGTGCATTCTCAATGCCAGCAATGAGTGTCCGTGAGGTGACGCTTGGTAAACGCCCGCACGATACAAATATGTCATCATCATTACCGAAATCTGTGTACAATGCAGAGTAGAATACCCAACAATGGGTAATATATTAAGTTCCTTTCCAGATAATTATGTATCGTTCTATTTACAATTTCTTTTTTAATACGTTACTATTATTAATTTGAAATGATTTTTTTTTGACAGTGACATTTATCTGTCAGTTACATACATTTGAACTGAACTGTGTAACCATGGATTTGTGTTTAAAGCATAGGCTCCGGGATATAATGTTTATATTATTTTATCAATTTATCCATAAAATATATAGAAAAACTATTAATGCACACGTATAGAAAATTCAATAATCTATAATTTTCATAATCATCTAAATCGCGAAAAAATGACATTTCAAGGTATTTTGAGCTCCAAATAAAGTGCGATTTCCGGTTAGCCGATTTATACCAAAACCTAATGGATTCTTTCCATAATAGAATATGGTCGAAATACAAGGTTTAAAATTTTTCCGAATGGTAGTATTTGAGTTAGAGTGTCCAGAAGATTCACACACACATACACACCCACAGACATCATTGTGAAAATGTTAAAATCGGATTCTATGGACCTTGAAACGTGGTCATTTATCGAAATCTCGATATGCGATTTTTAGCATGATCCCTATATCTCCCTTACCAAGGATAGCGGGAGGTAAAAAATTGTCACTGTTATCAGTCAAGTCATTCAAAATTATCCGCGGCAACAGTACATGGCTAGGATGCTGCCATCTACGTTTAGCTTTGCCCAGCTGCTCCCATCAAATATCACTTTATTCATACATCAATTTATAAAACATCCTATTGGTAAAAATAAAAAAAAAAATAACATTGCCTTCCACAAATCTCTACCACTATGAAGTTGGCGCGGATTGTTATATTCGGTTTTGGTTTGTTCACATTACAGTACTGTTTAGTGATATTTGATTTTATAATTATATTTGAATTACAAACAAATGAAAATGTTAAATTATTTGTTAAGTTACAATTTAAAAACAATCAAATGTATATTTTATATATGCCAAATAAATTTATCTATTTACAAATGATATGTACATATTTTTGATACAAATGTAGCACATATTTTGTTCAGTAATAAATGTATGGGGAAAATAAAATCACCTTTCTAATAAAATAAATATATTTGTTATTTAATAATTACAGCTTTTGAACAAGTTTGTTAAACATGTACTTACCATAAGCAGTAATACAGACAGATGATACGATTGTAATTAATTTATATTTACAACATTTTTACTACGTTTTTACTCGGACACTAGAAGCGTAAATTCAAAAATTTTAGCACACAAAAATTAGAAATTTTATACTATAAATCAGAGGCCTCCAACCTACGGCCCCGCGCCCACAGAGTTTGTCATTAGATCTGGATATTTGTGATTATTTCATTTTTTTTGTAATTTTTTATTAATATTCAACTAGGAATGGTATTATGACATTATTCTATTGCTTATATATTTTATAATTATCATATTTATATTATGATGGCAATATAATTCAAAAAACTACAATTATTTAAAAATCAATGGCTGGTAGCATGATCAACAGATTAATGATGATTAGCGAGTGGTTGACTAACAGTGTTTTATGTCTCTCTATCTGTTATGGATTATTTTAGAGAATTGTGTGGGCGCGGGTCGTGAATTTTATCGGGTCACGATGGGTCACGATGTGACCCGCGTGATCGTGACTATATTTTAAATTTTGCTTCGTGATTGGGCGTGAGCGTGAGTGCCTAAAGATATATCGTGAGTGATCGGGCGTTATTGCAATTTAATAGGGCGTGAGCAATATGATTTCTTCTATTTTAGCTAAAAAATATATAGTTTTAATATTTATATTTTACGTTATACTGTTATTATTATTAATAGGTCGAAATATGTGATATTTTTTTTAAATAGTTTTCTAGTTCCCATAATTGTATATAATTAGCTTCAATATCATTAAAGATACACATATTTTAAATGTAGAAACAATTACGTGACACGAACGTGACCCACCGGGCGTGATCGGCCGTGAGTGCCAAAATAAATTCGTGAGCGTGAGTGACCGTGAATCAAACATAAAAAGTCGTGCGTGATTGGTCGTGATTCCATTTTTAGTTTCGTGACCGTGCGTGATCGTGAACAAAAACTTACTCACGCGCCCACCTCTAATTTTAATTAACAGTTATAGAAAAACTAATTGTCGCATCATTTATTTGAAGTATTTTACAAATAAATTCATGGCTTGCCACATTTTCGAAATAGTTCATTTTTGGATACCTATTGTATAAAACTTTTCGGCTTATTTTGACTTTTTCTCTACGTCTTATAAATGTGTTACACTTGTTTTTTAACATCCTGTATGCAGAATCATCTATTGTGAAATATAAGCGAGTTATAGTCCCCCGAAGTTTGAAAATATAGATGTGACGTCACGAATATAAGTTTTTATATCAAACTGTTTTCTTCGTGGACGTAAATGTTCTTGATATATATAAATAAATATTATGACACTGTGCAAGTCTGCATGCTTTATAATTGCACGTGTATTTAAATTATTAAGTTTAATGCTAGACATTTATATTCAAATAAAAACTATTTGAGAATTGTAATACTGGACTAATAGCCACGCCTCCGCTATTTGAATTTCACTACTTCCATTGGTAGTAGGCTCCTCCCCCTAACTCAGTATTTGTTCCATATTTATAAACAGTTTTTGATTCGCCATTCAAAATAATATAAATGGAATTCATGTGAATGACGAGCTGCTATAACAAAATACCCCTTATTTCCGAAGCATTTCAAGTATATCATTTTATTTCTTTATTAATATTCATTATTAAGCATATACTTTCACAGTTTTTAATAATTTCTCTTAATTCGAGTGAGCTGTAATCCTTTATTTATACAGGGTGGAAACGAACTTAATGTCATAAATTTAAGGGTGAGTAGTATGACATGTGTAGATTACGAAACTGAAAGATTTTTTTTAAATTTCGAAAAACGAAAATTCGACTTTTCTTGACGAAACTTTTTTTACTGCTGTTTTAATTCACATTTCATTAAAAAATGGTTATCAAAAATACATTCAAAATTAGTTGTATAAGATATTATTTTTAATAATTAAATTAAATAGCATTTTTAACGACAATAATTGTGTAATAGATAAAATAATGCAAATGCGTTGCCAGTGGTCCAGTGGTACCAAAAATGTTAGTTTCATGAAAACTACCCTTAAATATGCGAATTTTTAAAAAATTCTTTCTGTTTCGTAATCTACACATGTCATACTACTCACCCTTAAATTTATGACATTAAGTTCGTTTCCACCCTGTATACAACGTATAAAGTTTCTTCAGTATATTTTGTTTCTTTATTATTCATAATGAACCATTGTCTAGAACATTTTAAACAAATACTTACATTAGAGCATTAAATATATAACTTGAGAGAGCATTCATGAGATGGCACTGCAAACAGTTCAAACTTTAATTAAACTAGTGTTACAACTGTCAGCTGTTACAGTGTAGTTTGGAGTTGTAAATCGAGCTGTGTTAATCTCTCTTGACCAGAGTGATTCTAGCGGCCAATTCTAGCGGCCACTTCTGTAACACAACCTATTGTGAACAAACATTATACATTGCATTACCATGACCTAACAGATATACCAGTGGTAATTATTATAGAAATTAAGGAATAAATGACAATAAAGTATATATTAAACGAAAGAATAAATAAAAATAATACATATAAAATTATCAGACGCAGGTAATTTATTAATTTTGATGATACTAACCACATAAACTTTATAGGTTATGGCAGTATATAATCAACAAATGTATTTATTCCCTAAATATCTTGAGAGTGCCGCATCGAAATTATTATAAATAAATAGTATGTATTATAACAAATATACTCTTATATATTTTGTAATAGAACCACCCGTAGGGAATTTGTAAAAAAATAATAAAGTTTACGTTATCTATCCTATGTGCATATTTTTTTAGATATCTCCTATATAATGCCGCGTGCCGCCTTGAAATTAATATAAATAAATAGTATGCATTATAACAAATTATATAATATATATTTTAATATTGCATCACCTGTAGGAGGGTGTGAAAAAAATTCATAAAGAAAGTGTGACCCGTCCTTCATTTTTATTTAATCTAAGATATCTCCTATATAAGTTCGCGTGCCGCCTTTAAATTACTATAAATAAATAATATATATTATAACAAATTAAACAATATATATTTTAATGTGGCACCACCCGTAGGAGGGTGCGAAAAAAATCATAAAGATTGTGCGACTCGACTTATATTATCGTATAATCTTAGATATCTCCTATATAAGTCCGCGTGCCGCCATAAAATTAATATAAATAAATAGTATATATCATAACAACTTATTTAATATACATTTCAATATGGCGCCACCCGTAGAGTGGTGTGAAAAAAATTCATAAAGATTTTACGAGTCGACTTATATTTTTCGTATATTCTTAGATATCTCCTATATAAGTTCGCGTGCCGCCATGAAATTATTATAAATAAATAATATATATTATAACAACTTATTTAATATACATTTCAATATGGCGCCACCCGTAGAGGGGTGTGAAAAAAAATCATAAAGATTTTATGACTCGCCTTGCGTTTTTGTATAATCTTAGATATCTCCTATATAAGGTCGCGTGCCGCCATGAAATTAATATAAATAAATAATATATATTATAACAACTTATTTAATATACATTTCAATATGGCACCACCCGTAGAGGGATGTGATAAAAATCATAAAGATTTTGCGAGTCGACTTATATTTTTCGTATATTCTTAGATATCTCCTATATAAGTTCGCGTGCCGCCATGAACTTATTATAAATAAATAATATATATTATAACAACTTATTTAATATACATTTCAATATGGCACTACCCGTAGAGGGGTGTGAAAAAAATCATAAAGATCCGTCCTAGGAAAGGAAAGTACAAATAAAATTATAATAACCATTTCTCTTCGTAACATTACATGAAGTTAGCATGTATAGATGAATAAATAATAATTAGAGAAAAAAGAATAATTAATTATAAGATCTAACAAAACAAATTCCCCAGGAGCTAAATTTACCGAGTGTAAGTTTGGCTTTCAAAGCGCGACAATTTCAACAAATTTAAATTTGTGTAGTATATCCCATTTACCTAGATATATTTTTCATATATCTCCTATATGAAATATAAATCTGTTTCGCTTACGAATTATTATAAATAAAATAAAGAATAACAATTATAATAAATTACTCCTTATTTTTTGTTGCAGTGTCACGCTACGGGGAGGTACAAAAAATTAATAACTTGCTTTCATATCAATTCATTATAAACAACAACAAAATATCTAGAAAAGATTTAGACTGAGCTTGACTTATTACATATTTATGACGAATGAACATTGTTTATGATTAATTTTCTGTTTGAATATTATTAATTAGAAAATAAGGATCTCATAATTTATGGAAAGGAAATGAAGTAAGAAATATAATAACAAAAATCAACATAATCTAAAGTATATTTTTATTATAATATAAATATATATGTATTTATATATAAAGAACTTTTGTCGATATTAATCTTTTGATATGAAACTTTTCTCCCATATGGCTGTGCCGTGTCTCAAGTGATGGAAATACGTTTTTAGTGCAATTAATGTGTTCATATATACATTTTTTCTATTGGTAGCCTTCTGTTTGTCACTGTCAACATTCTTCTTAATTATTTATTTTTTACTCTGTAGCCCATATTTTGACAACTCCTTCCGAAGGAACAACAAAACTATCTACGAATTAAAACATGCACATTGAAAAATAACAATTTTAGAAATAACAATATGTACTCGCTTTTGTTTGGCAATATAGCTTCAGTTGCATCTCAGGATGTTATACATTTCATGGAACTATTTGCGCAAGATACCCACTATATTTTTCGAATATTCGGACAAGGATAATTACAGTGAAATTTCGTAACTGTTTTCTTCGAGCAAATCTTAATTTAATTCCATATTTCTTAATAATTTTTATATCGTTTATGTCTACGGTTGGCATAATCTTCAATTTAATCGTATATTTGAAAGAGAAAAGTACGTCTGCATATTCTTATTGGACATTAGCTTGACTGATACCACAAATTGCATTATGCAGAAAAATATTTTTTTGTAACTATTGTAAAACATCAACGCCGGTGAATTATTATTCCACCCATTTTTAGTGAATGTTTCGATCGAAGATGATGGATATTAAGATCTTGAAGTCGTTCATAAATTCTATTTCTTCCATTAAAACGTTTTGTTTTCGACTGAATGTTTCTGCAGGCTGACTGTAAATTAAATAGATAATTTATTTAATTTATTTTGAATATGAAAATAATTTACCTATAATCTGCTATATCTAAATTGATTGCTGTTGTTTATGAGATTGACTCTGTAGAATCGTTGAAGAGACATTATCATCCATCGTAGGTATGGTTGTTCAACTTCGTTTGGCGAAAAAATTTTTTTTTTCATTCATTTACATGTTTTTGTTGATGACGCTAATGCTGAACATTTATATCTTTACATTTAGTCATTGTTAAATATAAAGTAGGTTTTGCGAATAATTACATTATTCAGATATTTTATGAAATTTTCTGGAAGGAAATAGTCGGAGCAGATAACTGACAGTGGAAACTTTCCAATAACAGCATCCAATTCCAATCTTTCTTAATATTTGTAAATATTCTGTAAATAATAATACACAAATAATGTACATACATATGCCTTCCTACCAACTCCTTACATTTACGTACAAAACACCAATTAACTCGCTCAAAAGTAAAAAAGTGAAAATTAAAACAAAATCAAATCATACCACATCTAACAAAGTATAATGACATTTGCGAACTTTACAAAGTAAAATGTTACTATGCATGTCAATTATTATTTATTATTAATTTTAAAGCGTTGATTGATTCTTCTTGAAAATAACTACATTTATTGTATCTATTTATAAATAATATTGCACTACTTTCAGATTGCAAATAAACTAGAATTTCTATTTTCAATTTCCGTAAAAGTTATTTTATTATATTATTATGGCACGACTGGTATGCGCGCGCAATTAGCGTCTTGATGTAAAAAGGCGGTATTTAAATTATTACAACGCTAAACACTGGATATCTCTCCACAAACGTGGTCTAAATAGTTATTTAAAATACAATAGAATCTATTTAGTACGATTTAGTTTATAACGGCCAACCGCTTTTAAAGACGTAGATGCATCGTCCGGTTAATACGACGTAATGTCGCCGGTTCCTTGACGGTCACTCTATCCGGGTTCTACTGTGTTTGTATTTTGAATACATTACTGTTATAATTCTTATAAACACAATTGTTAGCTTAATAATTTGATTAATTTGAGAATTAAATAGGTAATTTAACAAAATAAATCCACAATGTTATTAGCATTGTTATGACATTTTTTTAACTAAGATATAATCTAATTAGATTCTAATATAAAATAGATTACGAAATACCTTATAGCTCCGCTGTATTATTACCACTTGGATTTAAAGGCACCAAAGTATAGAAGTCAATACTATTCAAAAAAATATTAGTAATCTTTTAGTTTCTTTACCGGTAATCGTTGGTTGCCCAAATGAATAAAAGTGTACTGTTGCTTATTGTAGTAACATAAGCAAAAATTTATTTAAAGCAATTTGGTCACATTATGTCGAGAAAAAAATATTTTGCCAAATTTGTCGCGATTATTATGATACTAGTTGTGTAGATCTTGCATATTTTGATAGACAACCTAAATTTTTCATAATGCAGGAAAGATTATCGCGATGCACAAAGTTAAAATTATTTTTTTAATGAGGCAAGGAGTCCATACGAGTTTGGTCCTCGTATTCAGTTGAACTTCAGAAAAATGTCAAAGAAACTGGTTTCACAAGCCGACGAATGAAAGTACCATCGTTGCCAAGAAACTATCTAAAACTAGTGAATATTTTAGCACCAGGATCTTCTGAACACGAAAATTTGTAATATAAGGTTTTTACATGGCAAAACATTATTTTTTTTCATTCGCTATCTTTCCTATAAACTTTATAGGATAGGATGCATTTTACGATTTTAGAACATAAAATCCAGGATTTTTTAATGCCAAAATTTCTGAATTTCTGCCTTTGATGACCTAGAAATCTTAATTTAAAGACGTTACAAAAATAGATTATTATTGTCTAAAATTTAATGTATTGTAACGTTTTTATTTATATGGGTGAAGTGTAAAACATAGACAAATATTATTAACAAAAGAATACGTTTATTAAACGATAAAATAAATAAAGATTAAATATTAAAAGATTATAAAAGTAACTATCACTATGATTAAATAATTATAAACACTAAGAATATTATTAAATGCTTAAACACTACGATTATTTATCTAACTAACATTTATATCACTGCACTTATTTATATAACTACATTTATTTATGTTAACAACTGTTTAACTGTTTATTTATATCCCCGAGTTCATATCAAGTTACTGGTATATATGAGACTGAGCGTCCGCCTTCTCCCGGCCAATATTTATATAGCGCGTAACAGTCTAGAAGCCACTCGAAGCCTTCCACGCGACAATGACCGGCACACAAAGGAACGAGGTCACGGCGCAATTAAGAGTCCAGCCGCTGCGGCACCAGGGATCGCGTGATCGCTCTTGTTCAGTGGCGGCGTTGTATATTCTTCTCTCGGGGGCGCACGTCACACTGCCCCCTCCTTAAGACTGTTTCGTCCCGGAACAGTTCTTGATGACGAAATTTACATGCATTGCCCTTGGTACACTTTGAAGTCTTGAAGAAGTGACAGTCGATGGTCCGCTGGAGTTCTCCTTTCTGTCTGTTAGGGTTAAAGCTGCAGACGAGAATTTCGATACCGGTATAGCGGAAGAGGATCTCTAACATGTTCCTAATAACTCTCCAATCCAAGCCATCTAGTCCACAGCCTAACTTCGGTACTGCCAACTTCAAAATGTCATTTTCTAGCAGATGATCCTTCAAGTCACACAGCGAGCTCCATAGATTGCGATATGACGGCTTTTGGTACGAGCGTGGTTTTGTGACCAGGTAGTAGATATACCGCTGCTGTTCTGTATTGTTATCCCTCAGTCGTAGCGTCTTCCCGACGGATGGACCTTGGTTGGCCAGTTCTTGTAGTCGTCCAAATTTTGTCTTAAAGACTGACGCTATGCCGCGTGACATCTTTAAGTCTTCCGATACGCAGTGGCCGAGGGAATAATCTGAGGACACGGTGAACAGATCTCTATATTCTTCTGTCGTCACGCCATACCGCGCCTTGTGACCAAAGGAATACTGTTCCATGAAGTCTTCAAAAGTCGGTTCCTGAGCTATGATCCGACGAACCGTTGCTCCATGCTGGTCTTCATTGTTGTCACCGGCGAACGGGGCTAGCCGATTAAAGTGTACTACTCTCGGCTTCCCGGTAGGTGTTTTTCTAATTCTGTATATCACGTCGTTTATTCTCTTAACGACCTCATAAGGACCTTCCCAATTTCTTTGTAGCTTTGGTGATAAACCTCGGCGCCTTTGAGGATTGTAAAGCCACACTAAATCCCCTGGTTGGTATCCACCTTTTTCTGCCTTGATGTCATACTGGTCCTTCATTCGGTCGCTGGCAGCTTGAGTGTTTATGCGGACTTGTTCATGAATGTCGTTCATTCTTCTCCGTAAGTCCGTTACGTAATCTTCCCCGGCCAGATCTTCCCCAGGTTTACTGCCGAACACCAAGTCACATGGCAGGCGCAACTCACGCCCAAATAAGATGTTCGCAGGACTTTGCCCTGTGGTTTCATGCACGGATGAACGATAAGCCATTAAGAACAGATGAAGATGTCGGTCCCAGTCTCTTTGGTGGTTGGAGACTACCTTCGACAAATATCGGTTGATCGTTCTGTTCATGCGTTCAACCATGCCATCGGACTGCGGATGTAATGCAGTTGTCCTCGTTTTATTAATCCCTAATATCTTACAGATATTTTGGAAAACGGCAGACTCAAAATTTCTCCCCTGGTCGGAGTGAAGTTCACGTGGAACTCCGAATCGGCATATACACTCCTTGACTAAGGTTTCGGCGACCGTAGTAGCTTCCTGGTTGGGTAATGGATAGGCCTCAACCCATTTGGTGAAGTAGTCCATGACAACCACGATGTATTTATTTCTGTCTTCGCTTTCTGGAAATGGTCCGGCCACGTCAATCGCAATGCGCTCAAATGGACTGCCAACGTTGTATTGACGCATTGGAGCTTTCCGTCGTCTATGAGGGCCGTTGCTTCCAGCGCAAACTACACATTTCTTGCACCAGTCTTTAACGTCTTCCTTGCAGTTAACCCAGTAAAATCGCTGGCGCAATCTTTCTAATGTTTTGTTGACTCCAAAATGGCCACCTCCAGATCCGTCATGGATCTCTTTCAGCACGTCTGGAATTCTATTCTTAGGAATAACCAACTGAGTTCTCTTCTCAGTTCCATCGGTATTTTCCACCAAACGCTTTAACAGGCCATCTTCAATCATCATCGAGTCCCATTGCGCCCAGTATGATTTTACACTCTGTGAGTGTGGTGCAACTTCTTCCCATCTTGGTTTTCTCTCTTCTGCTTTCCACTCCAGCAGTATTTTCAACGTCGGGTCATTCTCTTGGTCTTCGCGTAGTCCATCGGTCTGCCAATTATCGTCGACTACTGTTGTCCTGGCGACAGTAAAATGTTTCTCTTCCAGTCGACTACAATGCTTGCACTCATCTTGGCATGGCCTTCTGGACAATGCGTCGGCATTACGATGGCTGGTACCCGCCCTATGATCGATTTTGAAATCGTATTCCTGTAGTCTTTCAATCCATCTAGCCACCTGACCTTCAGGATTCTTGAATTGTAGCAGCCATTTTAATGCAGCATGATCAGTCCTAATCAGAAATCGTCTTCCGTACAAATATTTGTAGAAATGTTCCACGGATTTCACGAATGCCAAGAGTTCTTTTCTAGTCACACAGTAATTCCTTTCTGGTTTTGACAAGGTCTTACTAAAGTAGGCAATAACTTTCTCATGCCCATCTTGTATCTGGGAAAGAACGCCACCAATTCCAACGTTGCTGGCATCTGTGTCTAGAATGAATTCTCCTTCAGGTAAAGGATAACTCAAGACGGGTGCGCTTGTCAAAGCATGTTTTAGTTCTTTAAATGCAACTGTACAGTCCATTTCCCAGATAAATCTTCTTCCTTCTTCAGTAAGCCTTGTCAGTGGCTTGGCTATGTTGGCAAATCCAGGTACATATCGCCGATAATAGGTACACAAACCAAGGAAACTTCTGAGTTCGTGTTTGTCCCTAGGTGCTGGCCAGTCTCTCACAGCCTTTATCTTCTCCTGGTCGACTGCAATACCCTTACCGGAAACCACGTGTCCCAGGTAATGAACTTCTCTTCGAAACAGGTGACACTTCTTCGGGCTAAGTTTCAGGTTAGCCTTCCTCAATCTCTGGAAAACCTCTTCCAAATTCTTCATGTGGTCCTCGAATGTCTTACCAACCACAATAATATCGTCGAGGTACACTAAACAGGTTTTCCAAGATAGCCCAGCCAATACTGTTTCCATGAGTCGTTCAAACGTTGCAGGAGCATTGCAGAGCCCGAACGGCATTACGGTGAATTGCCAAAGTCCTGTACCAATGGTGAAGGCTGTCTTCTCTTTGTCTTTTGGATCCAAATCCACTTGCCAGTATCCGCTCTTTAGGTCCAAAGTGGAGAAAATCTTTGAGCCAGCTAAGGTGTCTAATGTGTCGTCTATTCGAGGTAGCGGGTAGCTATCCTTCTTCGTCACGTTGTTAAGTTGACGATAATCGACGCAAAATCGTGTAGAGCCATCCTTCTTCTTCACTAACACCACTGGTGAAGCCCATGGACTGCTTGAAGGTTCAATCACACCTTCCATCTTCATGTCCTCGATTATTCGTTCTGCTTCCTCACGTTTCGCCAGTGGTAGTCTTCTTGCTGGTTGACGGATGGGTCTTGCGTCTCCGGTGTCTATTTTATGGTGAACTACATTAGTTCTCCCTTTGTTCTTCTCATCAAATTGGAACACATCTTTAAAATTTCCAATTAGATTCTTTGCCTTCGTTCTCTGGTCGGCGGTCAATTCTTCAAACGATGTTGTCAGTTGATTGATTAACGTGTCCGGGACTTTCCGAGATGTGTTCCCTGTGGCCTTTACAGTTCTAATAATCGAGGATACTGTCATGCATTCTCCTACAATTGTTCCTCCCTTCAGAACAACAGGATAAAAATTGACGTTCATTATTCGAACTGGAATTACCTGGCTGGCTTTGACCAGAGATTTTCCAACAACAATTCCAGTGCCAGTTTTGGCATCATCATTTTTGGGCTCCAGCATAACGATACTTCCCTCACAGAAACTACCATCTAAATGTGCTCCCAGGATAGTTTCACTTCGTTCTGGGAGGGTGATGTCTTCGGCCATTAGTACACGCACAACCTTGTCGTCTCGTGGATTTAATATCAGTTCTTCTTCATTGACCATCATCACTCCCTTCTTCAGGTCAAGTTTAAAACCATGCTTTGACATTGCGTCCATTCCGAGTATTACTTCATCTTCAACTTCAGCTACTAGTGCACGATGTTTAAAGGAGGTGTTTCCAATAGAGATGGTGACATCTACTTCTCCTAATGCGGTAGCTTGTTCTCCCGTTGCTGTGCGTAACCGCCACTTGGTTGGTTGAAGATGCGTCTTGCCAGTTTTCCTTATGAAGTCGGGTCTAATTATAGTTTTTGTCGCACCTGTATCCAGTAGCATTTTCATTGGCCTTCCGTTAATAGAGCCATCCACATAGATGCTATTGGCTTTATGATGAAGAGATGCGACATAACTGATGGATTGTGGAGCTACTAGATTACGGGTCGACAGTTGCTCCTTCGCATCAACCCGATTTAGTTTTCCGACTCCTTTTCTTCCTTTGCAGATTCCGTCTTCTTTTGCATCTTTCTACAAAGTCTTTGCGGATGGCCCAGTTCACCGCAATTCCAACAGCGGAGTTTCTTTCTTCCGGTAAACACTTCACTTGCAATTCGTCGCACTGTCTCTTCTAGATCTTCAGTGTTTTCTTTTCTCTCAGCATCCATATTTCGCACTCGCGATTGGTTACGTGAAGCTTGTTTGGCAGCTTCATGCTCCAATGCATATGAGAGTGCGTCAATTAAAGTTTTTGGACGGGCCAATCGCAGTGCTTGTTGAGTTTCGCTGTCTCGAACTCCGTAGATAAATGATTGAGTGGCCAAGCACTCCAAAACGCTGTCAGGAGCTGTAGGATGTGCGAGGTGAACTAAACGAGCTACGTCAACTTCAAATTCTTGAAGGCTTTCTTTTGAACTCTGATACCGGTTCCTCAGTTGCGTCTGGTACACCTGCTCCAGATGCGCGTTTCCATACCGCATATCCAATCGTTTGACTAGCTGGTCGTAGTCTTCTTGTTCTTCTTCTTTCAGCGTTTGCAGGATGTCGATAGCTTCTCCGCGCAATGAGACAGTCAATGCCGTAGCCTTCTCCATGGTCGTCCAGTTATTTGCTTTGGCAGCCGCTTCAAATTGTTTTAAATAATTCGGCCACGAAGACTTCCCATCAAATTCCGGTGTTTTTATGTGCATTTTTGAAGTAGTATCAGCTTTTACTACTTTTCTTCCTTCTATTAGACATGGCTCAGTCACACCAGAATTCGGGATTGACGACGATGTAATTTTAGTGAACGTTTGTTGTATTTCTTCAATTTTCTTGTCATATTCATCTTTTAAATTCTTCAGGTCTTTCTCGGTTTTTCTAGAATTCTCCTCTAATTTTTCTTCTAGACTTCTAGAATTTTCTACTAATTTTTCTTCTATACTTCTAGAATTTTCTTGTAATTTTTCTTCTAATTTTTCTTTTAAACTTCTAGAATTTTCTTCTAATTTCTCGTCTAAACTTCTAGAATTATTCTCTAATTTTTGTTCTAGTGCTCTGGAATGTTCCATTAGTTCATTTTTTAGGGTTCTGGAATTTTCCTCTGCCTTTCTAGAACTTTCTATTAATTTTTCCTCTAAAGTTCTAGAACTTTGCTCTGATTTTCTAGAACTTTCTGCTATTTCCTGTTTTAAACTTTGTTGTATCTGTTTACCAATGTCGGATACGTCATCCGGAATTTCGAATAGGTAATCTTCAGGATTTTCCCCAGCATCGGTTAATGCCTGCCGCAGTCTTTCTTGAAGTGTTGATTTCCTTCCTGTTGTTTCCACATCCCGTTCTTCTAGTTCTCTCTTGAGATCACCTACTTTTAATTCACTTAATTTTAATTGTTTAGTCGCCATTTTATTTATTTTTATTTATTTACACTTCACAGTTTAACCACCCCACACCTGACACCAATTGTAACGTTTTTATTTATATGGGTGAAGTGTAAAACATAGACAAATATTATTAACAAAAGAATACGTTTATTAAACGATAAAATAAATAAAGATTAAATATTAAAAGATTATAAAAGTAACTATCACTATGATTAAATAATTATAAACACTAAGAATATTATTAAATGCTTAAACACTACGATTATTTATCTAACTAACATTTATATCACTGCACTTATTTATATAACTACATTTATTTATGTTAACAACTGTTTAACTGTTTATTTATATCCCCGAGTTCATATCAAGTTACTGGTATATATGAGACTGAGCGTCCGCCTTCTCCCGGCCAATATTTATATAGCGCGTAACAGTCTAGAAGCCACTCGAAGCCTTCCACGCGACAATGACCGGCACACAAAGGAACGAGGTCACGGCGCAATTAAGAGTCCAGCCGCTGCGGCACCAGGGATCGCGTGATCGCTCTTGTTCAGTGGCGGCGTTGTATATTCTTCTCTCGGGGGCGCACGTCACAGTATAATATATCCCATAAAGTTTCAAGGTACAAATAATATTTGAAAAGAAAATGTTATGTGTAAATCTAGCTTTATGCTACAGTGCCATCTATGACACAAGTTATAACACAAACATAAATTCTAACCTCTACAATTTTTTTAATTAAAAAAAAAACAAAATTTAAATGTTGCAAATAGAAGTGTTTAATATAATTTATTTGTATTTTCCTTCCTTTCAGTATATTTTCCGTGTGTAATGAAACTTCTGCAGGTGTTTTTCCGAATTACAGGACTGATTAAAGTTTACGATTTTTTTTCGTACCCCTTTTACGAAGGGAATTATATTTAAATATATGTTAAATAATTTGTTATAATACATTCTATTTATTTATAATAATTTTAAGGCGGCACGCGAGCCTGTATAAGAATAATGTAAAATTACATACGAACGACGGGCCATACAACCTTTATGATTTTTTGTTATAATATGTACTATTTATTTATAATAATTTCATGGCGGCAGGCGGACTTATATAGGAGATATCTAAGACTATACAAAAATGTAAGGCGGGTTGCAAAATCTTTATGAATTTTTTTCACACCCCTTTACGAGTGGTGCCATATTGAAATGTATATTAGATAAGTTGTTATAATACAAACTAATTATTTATAATAATTTCATGGCGGCATGCGGACTTATATAGGAGATATCTGAGATTATACAAAAATGCAAAGCGGGTCGCGAACTTATATAAGAGATATCTAAGAATATACGAAAATATAAGTAAAATCTTTATGATTTTTTTTCACACCCCTCTACGGGTGGCGCCATATTGAAATGTATATTAAATAAGTTGTTATAATATATATTATTTATTTATAACAAGTTCATGGCGGCACGCGAACTTATTTAGGAGATATCTTAGAATATACGAAAATATAAGTCGACTCGTAAAATCTTTATGATTTTTTTTCACACCCCTCTACGGGTGGCGCCATATTGAAATGTATATTAAATAAGTTGTTATAATATATATTATTTATTTATAATAAGTTCATGGCGGCACGCGAACTTATATAGGAGATATCTAAGAATATACGAAAATATAAGTCGACTCGTAAAATCTTTATGATTTTTTTTCACACCCCTCTACGGGTGGCGCCATATTGAAATGTATATTAAATAAGTTGTTATAATATATATTATTTATTTATAATAAGTTCATGGCGGCACGCGAACTTCTATAGGAGATATCTAAGAATATACGAAAATATAAGTCGACTCGTAAATTCTTTATGATTTTTTTTTCACACCCCTCTACGGGTGGCGCCATATTGAAATGTATATTAAATAAGTTGTTATAATATATATTATTTATTTATAACAAGTTCATGGCGGCACGCGAACTTATATAGGAGATATCTAAGAATATACGAAAAATATAAGTCGACTCGTAAAATCTTTATGATTTTTTTTCAAACCCCTCTACGGGTGGCGCCATATTGAAATGTATATTAAATAAGTTGTTATAATATATATTATTTATTTATAACAAGTTCATGGCGGCACGCGAACTTATTTAGGAGAGAATATACGAAAATATAAGTCGACTCGTAAAATCTTTATGATTTTTTTTTCACACCCCTCTACGGGTGGCGCCATATTGAAATGTATATTAAATAAGTTGTTATGATATATATTATTTATTTATGATAAGTTCATGGCGGCACGCGAACTTATATAGGAGATATCTAAGATTATACAAAAATGCAAGGCGTCTCATAAAATCTTTATGATTTTTTTTCACACCCCTCTACGGGTGGCGCCATATTGAAATGTATATTAAATAAGTTGTTATGATATATATTATTTATTTATAATAAGTTCATGGCGGCACGCGAACTTATATAGGAGATATCTAAGATTATACAAAAATGCAAGGCGTCTCATAAAATCTTTATGATTTTTTTTCACACCCCTCTACGGGTGGCGCCATATTGAAATGTATATTAAATAAGTTGTTATGATATATATTATTTATTTATAATAAGTTCATGGCGGCACGCGAACTTATATAGGAGATATCTAAGATTATACAAAAATGCAAGGCGTCTCATAAAATCTTTATGATTTTTTTTCACACCCCTCTACGGGTGGCGCCATATTGAAATGTATATTAAATAAGTTGTTATGATATATATTATTTACTTATAATAAGTTCATGGCGGCACGCGAACTTATATAGGAGATATCTAAGAATATACGAAAATATAAGTCGAGTCGTAAATTCTTTACGATTTTTTTTCACACCCCTCTACGGGTGGCGCCATATTGAAATGTATATTAAATAAGTTGTTATAATATATATTATTTATTTATAATAATTTCATGGCGGCACGCGAACTTATATAGGAGATATCTACGAATATACGAAAAATATAAGTCGACTCGTAAAATCTTTATGATTTTTTTTCACACCCCTCTACGGGTGGCGCCATATTGAAATGTATATTAAATAAGTTGTTATGATATATACTATTTATTTATAATAATTTTACGGCGGCACGCGGACTTATATAGGAGATATCTAAGATTATACGATAATATAAGTCGAGTCGCACAATCTTTATGATTTTTTTCGCACCCTCCTACGGGTGGTGCCACATTAAAATATATATTGTTTAATTTGTTATAATATATATTATTTATTTATAGTAATTTAAAGGCGGCACGCGAACTTATATAGGAGATATCTTAGATTAAATAAAAATGAAGGACGGGTCACACTTTCTTTATGAATTTTTTTCACACCCTCCTACAGGTGATGCAATATTAAAATATATATTATATAATTTGTTATAATGCATACTATTTATTTATATTAATTTCAAGGCGGCACGCGGCATTATATAGGAGATATCTAAAAAAATATGCACATAGGATAGATAACGTAAACTTTATTATTTTTTTACAAATTCCCTACGGGTGGTTCTATTACAAAATATATAAGAGTATATTTGTTATAATACATACTATTTATTTATAATAATTTCGATGCGGCACTCTCAAGATATTTAGGGAATAAATACATTTGTTGATTATATACTGCCATAACCTATAAAGTTTATGTGGTTAGTATCATCAAAATTAATAAATTACCTGCGTCTGATAATTTTATATGTATTATTTTTATTTATTCTTTCGTTTAATATATACTTTATTGTCATTTATTCCTTAATTTCTATAATAATTACCACTGGTATATCTGTTAGGTCATGGTAATGCAATGTATAATGTTTGTTCACAATAGGTTGTGTTACAGAAGTGGCCGCTAGAATTGGCCGCTAGAATCACTCTGGTCCTCTCTTGCATCTACTACAAATTATTTGTTTGTAAATAAATATTTTGTGGATACTGTTTGGTGAAAGTGATTAGAGAATTTGTTCAACATGCGTTCCATGATTGATTTGTGCTTTATGTGCTCAAATCATGACAATTGCAACATTGTGGACAACAAAATTGTTTCTCAAGTGGAATATCTTATGCCTGAAATTGTAAGTAACTATATTTTACTTTTCTTTAAAGGTATAGAGCGCGGGCACTCAGCTGATCGCGTAACCTTCGAAACAGCTGATTGTACTGCCCCCGGCTTGTTACTCATTTCATTTAGCAAATAAATGAGGTCGAGCGACATATACGCCATCTATTCAAAGCGAGTTTTCCTTAGCGCTAATTCAAAATCTGAAATAAGTTTGTTGTCTTATAAAACAAATTTCTCTCGTATTTCATTGTGCGAGATTATTTAATGGTTTCTATAATGTATGTGTACTTCAAGAAGAAGCTATCACCTGATATGCAACTTCGCTAATTACCAAATATCGAATTAATTTGTAATATTGACCCGCACGATTGTGATGAAAGTGGGTTTTTGCAGGATATATGGGATTTTCTGAATATTTTGCCAATGGATATAATCAATTATTTGTTACCAACGAAAGTGTTTAAACCCAAGAGCAATTAAACGGTTTCCAGAGTTTAAAACCGTATAAGTATTACTGGTGTAGTTGGCTGCGAGATATTAATGTGAAGAAATTTGGAAAACTTGAACCTACTAGTAAAAGAAAAGGTGAGTAATCTATTTATACTGCAATGTGTTAATTTAATGCTTTATTATACACATTTTATTACAATAAAAACATTGTAAAAAATGAATATACTTCTTTATCTAAGTCTTTCATTATTTATTGAATGTAGAATACATCCTGAGAAGATAGTGGTGGAACAACGTAGGACCGTAGAAGTCGATGTTTCTTAGCCTCTTCGGACCATAGTCCATCGTCAGCTATTTTTCCCTGTCTTCTACGAGAAACTTTCTATTTGCTTTCCAAACTTGCTACGGACACATCCCGTTCTTCTGATTTTGCATCTTGTATAACAATTATCCACACGTCTAATAACTCTTTGTGAATGCATTACCTATAAAATAATATTACATGTCAATGTATGGATGTTAAATAAATAAATCATCACGGTATATGAGATTTCTGATTCTCCTCATAATGACTTTTAGAGAATTGATACTTTGCATGTTCTATTATAATTACATTATGATTTTATTGTAATAAAATGTGTATAATAAAGCATTAAATTAACACATTGCACTATAAATAGATTACTCACCTTTTCTTTTACTAGTAGGTTCAAGTTTTCCAAATTTCTTCACATTAATATCTCGCAGCCAACTACACCAGTAATACTTTTACGGTTTTAAACTCTGGAAATCGTTTAATTGCTCTTGGGTTTAAACACTTTCGTTGGTAACAAATAATTGATTATATCCATTGGCAAAATATTCAGAAAATCCCATATATCCTGCGAAAACCCACTTTTATCACAATCGTGCGGGTCAATATTACAAATTAACTCGATTTTTGGTAATTAGCGAAGTTGCATATCAGGTGATAGCTTCTTCTTGAAGTACACATACATTATAGAAACCATTAAATAATCTCGCACAATGAAATACGAGAGAAATTTGTTTTATAAGACAACAAACTTATTTCAGATTTTGAGTTAGCGCTAAGGAAAACTAGCTTTGAATAGATGGCGTATATGTCGCTCGACCTCATTTATTTGCTAAATGAAATGAGTAACAAGCCGGGGGCAGTACAATCAGCTGTTTCGAAGGTTACGCGATCAGCTGAGTGCCCGCGCTCTATTGAATAACTTTGGAACTTATATTGACAACTGACAAGCTGTGACATGACATCTGGTGGGAAAAATATGAACTTTCCGATTTGGTACTATATTGTGACTGTATGGTTGAGTTACATGTGGTTTGATCATTTGATGTGAATAAAAATGGGAAAAAGTACAAATTGTTGTATATTCTGATGTCACTCTCAAGATCTGGTCGAGACACATGCATTGCGTTTTATAATTTTCCGAAACATGGCCAAAATAAAGTTAAAATTACGACAAGAGCAAGTGTTGAAATGGATATGGATCGACGAAAAGCATGGGAATATGCAATTCGTAGTGCAAAACAAATAACAAAGCATATGAAAGTTTGTTCTCGTCATTTTAAATCGGATAATTACATATTTCGTGGTCTTTATCTAGCTTTACACGTGCATTCTGCACTAATAATTTTTAAATTTTTTTTAAATGTATTTTGATTTCATGTGGTTTTGCAGAAATTGCACTGGTTCGCAGACAAAGAGCAAATATTACCCACATTATACCGTCATTTTTTAATACTCCACATAATATTATGTGGTTAGCGTTTATAATTCGCTCACCAGCGATCATCTATTTCGATTGATTAAATATATATAAAATTATAAATACATTTTAACATATCTTCTATAATACATTTAGAAGTAGCTGTTGCTTCCAGAAATCTAAAATGTTCTGTGGTACCAAACCCCATTTTAAGTGAAACAAATTGCTTTTGTTGTTTGTTTTCATATGTCACAACACTGCGAGTACCAATTCAGAAGCAGCTGATCGGCCCGATGGTGCTGCCGCCATCGGACATGTCAGTTCTCAATTGAAATACGAAGTCATATAAAGAAATTAACCTCAAAAGTCCAAGTTCTTGTATACAATTTTTTTACAAACGCCACATTCCTCCACAATTAAAATCCTATTCTCCCCTAGAAAACTGGAAATTCTATTTAAAATAAAGAGAACTTATTATGGACTGATTGGTCTGTAAATTAGCAATATTTTTTCCATCCTTACCCGTCTTATGTGAAGGCTACGTACTACCCCTGATCACATAACTATAGGTCGTGCCAAATAGAAATGACCTGTCAATCATTTCTTGCGCATATACTGTGTACCACTATTTTTAGAGCGGAGTAGTCTCTGACTATCCATTTCATAGTGATACATGCACCTTTTCCGTACGCCGCTTACCCAAAAAGAATTCTAGGGACTGCCCACTAGCCGCTCGTGTAAGTAATGTAATGACATAAATGCAAAACCGATGAAGACACAAGCGTTCAACTGACAATGGATGTAAACACTGTGTTGTGTCAGTGGCGTAGAAATAATTAGGCAACAATAGTATTTAGAATATTTAAATTAAACTTAAAAACTAAAATATGTACAAAATACCTAAAAATAAATGAAGATCATTTAATATTCTCCATAAATTTGATTACCTTGTACACTAACAACCTACTTTTACTATTTAGTACCATGTTTTCTAGTCAACATCACTATACACAATAAATTTAAATCTTTAATAATATTATTCGGACGCCACTGAGACAAACCCGCTTAAGTACAGTGCATGCGATTGGCCCTTTAAGTAAGAAGGGCGGAGAATGCGTAAATGCGTTTTACGCGCAGGTCATTTCTACTTGGCACGACCTATAACAGATTCGCCGAACTTATGTACCGAATGGCAGCAGATTTAAAAATTAATTTTATTCTCAATAGATGTCTCTAGACGCAAGAATCTTTTTAAAGCAGTTTTGTTTACGTTGTGGCAGGTGCTTGGGTTTGAATCTTCGGTACGGCAGTGGAGGGGCAAATAAGAGAACTGCTGAGTTTCTTTCGCATGAATCACAAACCGCAATATGCAATAGAAAAATAAAGTTGAAAGGATCACAATCATTTATTATTAAATATGTTCATAACATAATAATAAGTAAAAAATACTAATAATAATTTACTATTAAATAACAAATATATTCTGGAAAAAATATAAAAAAGAAGTATGTATTTGAAATATAAATAAGTAAAATTTTTGGAATTTTCATTCACACATACTAGTGCCATTGACGAGTTAAAAATCAAAACAGAGTCAATAAAAATAATCAAAACCGACAGATTGTGTATCCATGGTTAATATCAATTGCAATACTCAAAAAAATGAAGTAAAACATTACATACCTAGTACTACGAATATGAACTTTCAAGACTCAAGATAGCCGTAAAAACACAATTTTCTTGAGGGCTCGGGAAAATGAATTATACAGAACACTGGGACAGGACTGGTGTTTATAAATCAATGCATGATGAATAAATATACAGTTAAAATAAAATAATTATTTTTCCTTTATTCAACAATTTTACAAGTTCTTCAATTGTTTAATTTATGGGTAGGTATTGTTGTATTGATATTAAATTTAACAAACAATAATTTTCATGTTTTAAAAGTTCCGCCAAAGGTTACCGGACATTAGAAATTTTGAACATTTATTGCTTATATTAAATCACTGAAGTTTAATTGAGGCTGTGTCAACCAAAAATAATAATAATAATCGTCAGTAATTCGATTTTTTAAACAAAAACTAATCCATTCTGTGACAATAAAAAAATACAGGTACATAAACACAAATAAAAATATATATTACATTAAACAATAAAGTAAAGAAATCATTTATGTTGTAAAATTCTTAATTTTGGATTAATTTTTTTTTCATTTGCTATTTTTTGACACAGTAGTTTCGAATTTTTGTAAATTTTGCATAATAATAATTTTTCAATAATGTACATTTTATGATTTATGCATTCCTCATCAATAGATAACCAATCACATATTAATGGAATTTGTTTAATATGTTGAAATAATTTAAGTTTTAGGTTTTTTTTACTATATAATTTAGGAAAATATTTTTCAAAAGTTTTTAAACAGATTTTTATTATTTTGTAAAATTCGTCAGTTGGAACAGTCAGTCCAGTGTATTTGTCTACGTTTAAAGAAATGTTCTCATACGTTCGAAATAAAATAAAAAGTTCTTTTTTATTGTCTAATTGGGATTCACAAGTCAGTTTTTCTTTGCATATATTGCAGGAAAATTCTTTTTGGCTTTTAAACGCTAAATATCCAGCAAAATATGCAATAGAGCATTCTTCTGAAGTTACTGTATCGATGTCTGTCGAGGATACTGTACTCGAAGCTACAGATGTTACAGACGAGTCAGAATTAGAACTTCCGGTACTATCTACATCTTCTGCTGTTGAAGTTGAAGATGATTGTAAAACAGTACTCGTATCTAAAAATGTGTCGTTGTCAGGTTCACAATTTGAAGAATGAGCTGGTTTCATTAAAGAATCATAAAGAAGAATCATTTTGATCGATCAATCAATCTTATCAGATGGAACACAGGCTATGTGTTTTCGCGATCCTTCTTCCTCTAGACGTATAGACTAAGGACAGCGCTTCAGCAATGCCGTTGCTCATTTTCGCATACGTACACATGACCTTGACATGTTGTTGAATCGATCAGATCGATTTATTGTTGAACTGATCAGTTAATTATAAATAAAAATCGATTAAACGAACAGATCGATCGATCAATTAAATGTTGTCTGAGATCTTTCTGATCGATTAATCGATATTCTGATCAAATCGATCACATCGATGTTTTTTCGCAGCAACGCAGCCCTAATACGGAGCTCATTACTGGGCTTGGGTGTGTGTTAAATAGTCAAAAATAATAGATATTTGTCACATATCAGGATCATATTACACTACTATGTGGCAAATATCCACTACGAAAATTATGATATATTATTCGCGAAAAAACTTTTATTTACTTTAGTTGATTTTAGATTTTGATTATATACTAAAATATTAACAATATTTTTTTTAGTCTATTTCTAGGGAGGGGGACTGCCCCCTGCCCCCCTCTAAGCTACACTCATGATCCTATTCATTTGTTTCTATTTATTACAAATTTTAACAGACTGTTCAAAATTCAAAAAATATTTTTTTCTACTCTGAAAATAAAATTTCCTAGTTTGTTTTTCATTCTGAAAGCGACTCTGCAGCATAGTTCGGTATCCTAGCAACGAATTTTACTTATGAATGTTGTATCTCTGGTTGTATACAATATTTGTTATTGAAATAGAAACGCATCACAAGTAAGTGTCAAATTATTTTTAAAAAATAATTCTTGATTTACTTATTTTTCATCTTGTACGAGTAGAAAAATGTGTATAACACTTTTGAAAGTCCTTTGTCTAACACAAACGATTGCAGCCTAGGCAAAGTAGTTCGACAAAAAAACACTTTCAGCACTTGATATGCAAATAATTATTATTTCCTCTTATGATATCAATAAAATACGTTAATATATATATTTTTTTTATTTTAATAAAAGAGAATCATAACTCAAACGCGTACGAAAGAAGTTAATTATTCATTATAATTATATCTGAAATGTAAAAAATCAGTTTGAATTTGCTCAAATAATATGATACTGCAGTAACCATAATTATCGGCAGCAATGCGGCCAGCTAGTAGCTGAAGTCAAAACTACAATGCTATAGTAGCGCCGCCTGGACACCGAATGCAAACTAATCATGAAAATGCCTGCCAAATTTTATACGGACTTGGCAAATCTGATTGTTATGTGATCAGGGGTACTACTTTTAACACTTCAGTGCTTGTGGAATAATTTCATCTGCTAATTAAATGTTTATATGTACAATGTGTTTTAAAGAGTAATGATTAATGGGAGTTGTGTAATTATAGGTGGGGACGGACGCAAGTACTGTAGTAGTACACATTGTAGTTGGGATTCGCGAAACATCTAATAAAAAACGTGATATATATTAAAAAGTCGCAAACGGTGAACATTTTTCCAACGCAGGTACACATACAAAAACATACAATGCACAATTGACAGCAATAACCTCGTAATTTCAACACGTAGCATACATTTTAGAGTGGGAAGCGGCTACACTTGCGAATACAAATACTCTCTCCATATTAATCCTATATCTATGGTTGTAACTGTTATTTTATTATTTATCGAGCATTAACTACATCTTTGTATTTATCAAAATACTTTTATTTTGTAAAAGTAACCATATAACTATAGTCATGTAATTGCGTATGCGTAGGTGTACAATATTTTGATGTGATCGGCCTGAGGTCCGGGGAAAGGGGACTGTGCCCCTATACGATGTTTTGTTGGTTGCTTACTTGCAGTAAATAAAAGAGACGTGGACTTCTCAGCCAGTCCTCAACCATTTCGTTTGTGTCATTTGAGGCGAATGGTTATGTTTAGGTATTTCATTTAGTTCTATATTTGTGTTTTAGACTTTTTTAGTGTTTGTTTATAGTTATTTAATAGTTTTTATGGTGTTTAATTGGATTCTCTTCAGAAGAGGAAAGCGAATACTTCAGTATTTACTATTTCCATTCGTAAAATTGGGGAAAAATATTATAGACAGGTGGAACATATATCAACAATATGGCAGAAAAATATTGTTAATATGTTAACATTACAAACGCTAAAGAACCTCCCAACTTATGTACTGCAAATTTTTGACGTGAAGCACATAGATTAAGGAAAATATATAGTAGAAGATTGGGTATCTCCCCTATAAACCGTGATAACAAGTTTTAGTGCCGTCTATGAAAAGGTCAGAGAACTAAATTTGACAGCCGAGAAAGTGGAAGGAAATATGAATTCATTTTGAATTATTCGAAACTTTAAATTTTATTTCTTGAAAACGTAATTAATTAAAAATTCTATCGCAAATACATAATTTATTAAAGACTGTCAAGAAATGTGGGCTAAATTCTAGAATAACGAGAATCACAAATTTTGCTTTGATGGTTATATATAGTTGCAAAACCGTTATAAACACTAAATTCCACAAAAATTAGGGCACGGAAAGCTATCCGTATAATAACAGGCATAATATTTATAGTATTTATGGTGATTTTGGCATTTTTTCTGAAAAAAGTAAGGTTACATGAAGCACATATTTCTATATTTAATTAGTTACTTACACTTAAATACGAATAATACTGTTTCATATAATGTATATTTGCAAAAATATGTTTAATATCCTTTCTTCTTCTTGTTTTTATTACATTTTTAATTTATAATTTTACGTTCATGTGTCAAAATATTGTCAATAAACATGAATATAGTGCAAATATAGTGGATATTGAAGTTACAAACCAGTGTTGCCAGATCAAAATTTTAAAAGTTGCCAAATTCAAGCGAAAAAAGTTTCCAGATTTCACCAGATTTGATATATATATATATATATATATATAGGTGGGTCTAAGGAGAACCCCCTTAACTTTTTTTATTATAAGTAATAGAAAGTTTTATTATTTTAAATATACTATTTTTTATAGTCAGGTTTACAAGATACGACTATCAACTTTTATTTTTTAAATAGCAACCTATAATTATTTTACTAAAATATAAAACGCCATTTCTTTCTCTTTTTAACGATGTATTAGTTTTTATTAATGTATTTGAAAAAAATCGAGAAAAATAAGATAATTGAGAATATTGAGATATATGGGAAATAATTTTTATTCAAATATATAGGTGGCTATGTGAAAATAAACAAAATGTAACAATGTTAATATCAACAAACTACACATTTGTTTGTTACTTATTTATTATTTACTTATTTATCTATTTATTTATTATATATTTTCATCATAAGCGCACATGCCACAACATAGTACGCAGTGGCATCACGCTCGCGCAAACGAAATGCTCTGTCTACATCTACAACTGAGTGGGAGTAGCGTTTACAGCACGGTTTACGCTCTGTACGATATTTTTTTAATTAGTATTACAGTCTGCTATGTAATAATGTATATTTTTTTTCAAAATATTTCAAAATTACATTACAAATTTTGTAGAATAAAACTGCATTTTCTGTAACTATAAAATCACCAGATTTTAATAATTTTATAAAAGTTTTCACCAGATCACCAACAAGTACTAAAAATCACCAGATCTGGTGAATTTTCACCAAATCTGGCAACACTGTTACAAACAGTGGTACGAAAACTGTTATTTTTTTCGATTCAAAACCCTGTATTACCGACATTGTTACTTTTGCCGCACTCGGCTTTTGCCAAATTGAGTTCTTTGCGTTAGGTATCGTTATTGTCTATATTTTTTTATAAAATCATATAAAAATGAATAACGCAACCACTCGGCTTTTGCCAAATTGAGTTCTTTGCGTTAGGTATCGTTATTGTCTATATTTTTTATAAAATCACATAAAAGTGAATAACGCAACCACTCGGCTTTTGCCAAATTGAGTTCTTTGCGTTAGGTATCATTATTGTCTATATTTTTTGATAAAATCACATAAAAGTGAATAACACAACCACTCGGCTTTTGCCAAATTGAGTTCTTTGCGTTAGGTATCGTTATTGTCTATATTTTTTTATAAAATCACATAAAAGTGAATAACGCAACCACTCGACTTTTGCCAAATTGAGTTCTTTGCGTTAGGTATCGTTATTGTCTATATTTTTTGATAAAATCACATAAAAGTGAATAACACAACCACTCGGCTTTTGCCAAATTGAGTTCTTTGCGTTAGGTATCGTTATTGTCTATATTTTTTTATAAAATCACATAAAAGTGAATAACGCAACCACTCGGCTTTTGCCAAATTGAGTTCTTTGCGTTAGGTATCGTTATTGTCTATATTTTTTTATAAAATCACATAAAAGTGAATAACGCAACCACTCGGCTTTTGCCAAATTGAGTTCTTTGCGTTAGGTATCGTTATTGTCTATATTTTTTGATAAAATCACATAAAAGTGAATAACGCAACCACTCGGCTTTTGCCAAATTGAGTTCTTTGCGTTAGGTATCGTTATTGTCTATATTTTTTGATAAAATCACATAAAAGTGAATAACACAACCACTCGGCTTTTGCCAAATTGAGTTCTTTGCGTTAGGTATCGTTATTGTCTATATTTTTTTATAAAATCACATAAAAGTGAATAACGCAACCACTCGGCTTTTGCCAAATTGAGTTCTTTGCGTTAGGTATCGTTATTGTCTATATTTTTTGATAAAATCACATAAAAGTGAATAACACAACCACTCGGCTTTTGCCAAATTGAGTTCTTTGCGTTAGGTATCGTTATTGTCTATATTTTTTTATAAAATCACATAAAAGTGAATAACGCAACCACTCGACTTTTGCCAAATTGAGTTCTTTGCGTTAGGTATCGTTATTGTCTATATTTTTTGATAAAATCACATAAAAGTGAATAACACAACCACTCGACTTTTGCCAAATTGAGTTCTTTGCGTTAGGTATCGTTATTGTCTATATTTTTTGATAAAATCACATAAAAGTGAATAACACAACCACTCGGCTTTTGCCAAATTGAGTTCTTTGCGTTAGGTATCGTTATTGTCTATATTTTTTGATAAAATCACATAAAAGTGAATAACACAACCACTCGGCTTTTGCCAAATTGAGTTCTTTGCGTTAGGTATCGTTATTGTCAATATTTTTTTATAAAATCACATAAAAGTGCATAACGCAACCACTCGGCTTTTTCCAAATTGAGTTCTGTGCGTTAGGTTACAGTGACATTAAAGTATTTTTTTTTAATTTACAAGCGATAGTTTTTTTCAAATAGTTTTCACAAAAACATACAATTTTACAAATAAAGCCACTGTTTTAGTAACACTGGTTTACCCTATATTACCGACTTTTAATTTGAACTATGTTCGTGTTATTTGGTTTGGTAATAATTTTAGGTTAAGTTTTATTTTAGCTAAAATATATATAAATAACAACTGCTGTACCCCATATTTATGTTTTAATATGATATTTTATCGAAACGTATACTGTGTCTTAAAAACAAGCATTTCTAGTGTTCATTCAGTGAAAAAAACACAACTCTACAATAGGTAAAATCTGACTTTCTTTTTACAAAAAAGTATATAAATACCTCCTTCCGTCCACTCATTTTGTGCTTCCGTCCACTAATTTTGTGTTTCCTTGTTATTTTTTAGCTAAAACAACACATTGCTAAACAAAAATTGCAATTTTAAGATTCTCGTCTTTCTAGAATCCAGCCTAAAGTACTATATATCAATAAAGATACAAATAACAGTTTTAAATGTCAAAGAATTTCGAACAATGCAATAGAGAATTGTGGGAAATTTACAGCAGTTCTCAAACATATACAGGGTGTATCAAGATAATGGAACAGTGCCATTTATTCGTGAATATGAAAAGTTACACAAAAAAGTGATTAAGATATTTTTTCTATTTTGCATCTGTAACAAAGCTATAACAGCACCCAAAGGAGTTCGTTAATAGCTCGTTTGAGTGTTGTAACAGCCTAGTACAATTTATTTTTATAAAGTTGGTAGCATAGCTGAAATGTTATGTCAAAAAATATCAAAAGTCAAACCTTACTGAATAAACGATACTAACGATTGTTAAGGTTTTTATTTTTGTTTATATATATTTAGGGCATAAATAGTTCAAAACACTATTAATTGTTGATATTTAAAATATGTAATTTATTTGTGAACTCTGTCGGTAAATTAGTTCGAGCTTTTTGAGACAAAAGCAAAATGGCGGCGGAGGAGAAATGTCAACAAGAATTGTGTTTATTTATAAGAAAATAGTGTTTTAAATATAAGATGTGTATAATTATTATATAGTTTTACACTTTCCACATCCTTTTCAGTTAATTTTATACAATAAAATGTAAGTAACTTGTAAAAAAATTATATTTGATTATGACTATGAAACCTGACTTTTTTCATTGTTTGTTTTTGGAATTATAAAATGTATTTTCCGTAATTTCACGTATTTCAGGTGGAGTACACAAAAAATCGTATCTATTCATTTTTAATTTGATATGAATTTGATTGTAAACAACACGAGACAATTTTATATTCAAACATTGAATTTTCAAATGTCACATTATTACCAACTAACACAAAATTCCCTAAATTTTGAATTTACGATTTTTTATTTAAAAAGATCATAAAAAGCGCAAAATAGAAAAAATAGTATAAAGAACTCATGTCATAATTGTCGATTATTTTGTTCGAAGGTTTGGGCAACTCCGCTACGCGTCGTCACCCAAACTTCCTTCTCACAAAATAAAATGACAATTATGACATTCGTTCTTTAATATACTATTGTAAAGCATAGAGGGGGACACATTTTGACATAACCATTATTATTTTACAGCCAGTGGTACTCAACTTATGGATCAATGTTACACTTTTTTAAATGGCATTATATATTTTTTAGTAGCTAACTAAATAGAGAATTTTCTTCTGAATTCAACAGTATAATAATATCATAACCCTTACATTGCGAAAAAATTGATAAAAGTTAATTCAAAGTTAGTATCTCATTTCTATTTTAATTTTTTTAAGTAGGCTGTGTAAACAGTTAATCATTAAATCAAAAGAAAATTATTTGTCATTTTCGTATTTCATTGTTATGCATGATTACAATTAAGGTAATTTTCGTTACCTTTGTAATAATTAATTTAATAATGGCAGCAGATTTAACAAAAACTGATTTTATTTATTGATGCAAGACCCAGCAAAATGCATTCCTAGTATTCAATTTATTTGCAGAAAGTTATCCTAATTTCGCAAGACTAAGTAGTAATTACGCGAAATAAAAAAAAAAACGAAATTTGGAACATTGCGAAAAGTAATATAATACGTAACAATAACATACAAAAATGACAAAAAAAATTCTTTTGATTTAGGCCCGGTCTTTTCACCTCTGGATAAAGTGCCAGTTAACTTATTTGCCAGATAAAAGAAAAATATCGCATCGTATAATTGACGTGTGTTTAATTTTGTGAATTTACGCTGTAATATCGATGCGATATTTTCATTTTATCTGGCAAATAAGTTAACTGACACTTTATCCAGAGGTGAAAAGACCGGGCCTTAATAGATAAATGTTTGCTTGGCCTACTTAAAAAAATTAAAATACTAACATTGAATTAACTTTTATCAAATTTTTCGCAATGTAAGGGTATGATATTATTATATTGTTGAATTCAGAAGAAAATTCTCTATTTAGTTAGTTACTAAAAAATATATAATGCCATTTAAAAAAGTGTAACATTGATCCATAAGTTGAGTACCACTGGCTTTAAAATAATAATGGTTATGTCAAAATGTGTCCCCCTCTATGCTTTACAAAATATCTTAATCACTTTTTTGTGTAACTTTTCATATTCACGAATAAATAGCACTGTTCTATTATCTTGATACACCCTGTATAACATTATTTTGCACCCTAGAATATTTTCTTACCCTCCTGAATATCAGTCACTCGTTTTTCATTCATTTCACATTTTGTGTATTCATATTTCATTTCATTCTTACCTAATTCGTCCCTGATCTATTTCCCACTCATTTTCCCAAAGTGTTTGTCACGTTTACTGTCCTTATTTTCCCTAATATTTCCCTTGCTTTTCATAAATCATTTCGTACTAACCTTCATTAATTACTGTTGACATTTGAGTTTCGGATTTTTGCCGCTAGTAATTATTGTTCAAATATGGTTCAAATCTTCGCAAGTAAATTCAGCCTTACGCTCAGACTACCGGGGAAACGGATCTGTCGTACAGGTGGTGTGCACTAGTTTTTTTACCCTTTAAGTGAGCTAATTATTCATTACTTAGAAGTCGCTAATTAAACCGACTTAAGTCAAGTCCCGTTTGCATCTACGAAGTTTCTTCTGAAAAAGTTATTTGAAGGTTGTAGACGTTGTGTGATCCGCTTAGATAGTTTTTTTGAATTGTGATTATTCTAAGCACTCAATTGTTGAGGATTTGATCCACGTTGATCTACATTGAGAGAATTGTTATTCTCAGGAGTTTTCCTGGATTCAGAAACCTTCACCACTTATTTCAACACATTTTAGCCGCCCTCTAACAAAGGTAAAGATTTCATAGATTCAAGTATATAAAACCCTATTAGTAATGTCATTGTAGTTCTTATTTTACATTTAAAAATTCACATAAAGTACAGAATATATTAAAGTAATATTGGTCGCCATTTTGGCGATGTGCACATCATCACATGTTGACTGATTCTTTTCTTTCAGGCTATAATTATTAATTACTACTATTTATTCGTAGTTATTTATTTTTCTACTATTTTTATTCTTCATTTTGTGGCGTGGTTGCAGGGACGTAGCCAGGATATTTTTGTAGGGCGGGCCAGCGGTGGGCCAAAATTTTTATAGGTGGGCCATTAAGAAAATTTTTGTACTTAGGGGACCAGATTTATAAATTGCAAAACCGGGACATTTTTTAAAGGATTGTAAAACCAGTTGCGGCTTGTGTATCAAAACTTTGGTGAGGTGAGGTATCTAGAAAAATAAGCGCCGCAGGCGAATTTTTTTTTTCATTCAAGGTCAAATGCCTTATAATTGAAAGTTACAATTTTTCAAGGGATGTGAAGCTGCATGTTTTTCCCATTTCTTTTTTATATTCGTCTTCTTTATAAACACACTTTCTTTTTGGCATTTTGAAATTCGATAAATAAATGAACCCGTTTCTGTAAAACTGTGTTTAAAAAATAAAAATAATACTTATACATATAATTTAATATTATGTACTTACTCATAAATTAAAGTAAAAACATCCTTTATTATACGGATCTATGACAATTTTGTTTATGTAGGGGTTGCCTACAACCCCTACATAAACATTTCCAAGTGAAATATATTATTTCCCACCCAAGAGATTGTCATTGCAGTTAGGAATGACGTATTTCCCAACCTCTAAAAGGTTAGGAATCGACATATAACTATAATGATTGTGAATAAAATAATATTACTGTTTCTTTGCCATAAATGTCATTCTTGTTTTGGAATGAGAAATGCAGTTCAAATAATGTGCGTGAACTGTTTTCCCTCATTTGACTTTTAAACGGGTGGGCCAGAGTTTTTGTAAGGTGGGCCTGGCCCACCCCTAGCTACGTCCCTGCGTGGTTGTTTACGCTGTTCGACCAGTATAATTTTATTACGACTGTGTGACGCTTTTACCGTTGGCTCCGCTTTGCTGGACCGAGCGTTTCCTTCCGTTATCTTCATCGTCATCTCCATCTGCATTTCATCGCCGCTACTACCTGTCCCGTATCTCCTGGATTGCTGTGCGTACCGGGGAATATTTTCCATTGTTGGCCGCATCCTCGACGCAGGAATGACCACCATTTTGTTACTGCCATCTGCCCCCACCGCCACCATTCAGATAAGAGATATGATTTTTATTATTATCCATTTTATGTACATGTATATTGAGAACTTACCTGTTGAGAATATTTCTCGTATATTATTGTTGTTGGGGTCACGCTCTGTGTGCCCGGTTTTATTTCTATGTATGTATTTTGTGGGCTATATTGGAATATCTAATACAAAAGGATTTGGCTCTCGCGAGGCCACTCTACGGATTAACATTTCTGTTAGTCGTCTACGGAATAGGAATAAGGACTCGAACTGTGAGTTTTGAGCGAACGTACTACCTTTTATCGGCGCCGCGACGACGTAATTGATCGATCAACTGCGAGTCCACCTTTCATGCGCTTTCAATTATATCTACGCAACCTCTCAGCGACCCTTACTCCTTCTGCGACGTGCCTCTTCAAGGCTTATATAATCTTGGCTCTCCGTCAGTACTCGCGTGGGACAGCCCTTGCGATTAGCCAATACGCAACTGAATTTGTAAAAGTTATCTGGTTTAATATAGTCTACATTTGTGACGTAAAATCATTGATTGATGCACTCCGAACACCCTCATCCACTTCCCGCACTCCATATCCCGAGAGCTAGTCTCTCAGCTGTTTGTAGGCTCTGAAGAGAGGCTGGCGCCCTATTTATATCTTACAGCTAACGTCGGAACCCTCCCGTCTTCACTGAAGCTAGTTGAGCCCAAACCACGCTCGGGATTTGCACCCCTGCCTAAGTTTGGCTTTTTATAACCCCCAAACCCTTTTGGGCCTGTTATACTTATGTTACCTTTTTAAAGTATTTTGACATTAAAGTTTGAGAATCCCTGTAAAATCTGTACTATTAAAGCCATCTATGAAAGGGTCAGGAAGTAATTTCAAACGCTACTAGATTGAAACTTGTTATCACATTTCTGAATGCAGATTCACCCCCCTGGTGAAGCATATATCAGCTGATGATATTTTGGCTAACTATTTCATTCAAATTGTAAAAGCCACATTAAAACAATATTTTAACCTGAGAATTAGACATCAGTATACAAAACTGATACATTTCAAAAACCACTAAATGATTCTACGTATGTTTAAATGTTTGTAAATAAAATTGAAAATGTGTGTTCTAATTATATTTTCCTTCTTTATTTATTACTTATATTTTGCAAGTTACAGAACTGTATTTAACATAATCCATTTTCATATAGTATATCGCTATAAAATTGTTTATAAATGTTTTATTAAAATTGCTGTTATTACATTAGAAGTGATCAAAATTAATTATTTTCCTTTCTTTTAATTCATTATACAGTGTAACACAATGAAACTAATAACATTAAAAATTGAATATTTTTAAATAAATTGTGATAGGTATTATGTATTTAATATTTCAAATTAAATACTTTCTATTATGCAACCAACTTCCCGTCTCTTTACTGTACGCAAGCAACCAACATATCAACTTATAGGGGTAAAATACCCTTTCCCCGGAACATAGGCCGTTCGGTTCATAACAAATGCCCGTATTACGTGTCTATAGTTATATGATCGAAGACAATAACCATGACGCCATCTTATGCATATACTTTCTAGAACTATGTAATAAAATTCGTGCACTTTACTATCCGGTCTTAAAAGTGACAGATCAAACATAGGCGCGAAATTCAAACTTAGTTCATAACGCTAAGAACATAGTTTTGATCTTCGTGTATTTCTTACGGAAGAAATGTTTTCTCAACTTTAAGGGCCGAGAAATCTCATAAAATTAAATCTCTTACACAAAACATTATATGTAGTACCTAAACCGATCCTTTATTTCCTGATTCTATATTATTAAAGATACAATAAAATACTGAAAGACAATCTTGTCGAAAACCAAGGGGGATATTCGAATAGAGAAGATTTTTTTTTTAAATCAGTGGTTTTCACGTTAGAACACAAATTTAAATTTATTTCAATGGGGTGCTATATACTTTTTAGGCCCATTCGTATATATTTGCTCCTTCGTTACGGAATTTAATTTTGACTTCAATGTTATAATATTTTTATATCTTTACATAACAATTTTTTTTGAGAAAAATGCATGTAATGTTTTATATTAATTTGTTTAAATGTGGCTATAATACGAGTGTTATGAATGAGGAAAATGAATTCGTGTTATTTTTTTACATAGAGTTAGAGTGCCCTGACAGAAACAAGTCAATATTTTGTTGTTTTAATTAATCATAAATGTCAATGCAAACGAAATATTTACGTATTTCTTTCATGGCATTCAAATTCTACGTAAAAAAATAAAACGTTATGTAAGGATATAAAAATATTATACCATTGAATTAGGAATTAAATTCCATAACGCAAGAGCAAAGGAAAAATACATGTCCTCATTTAAAATAAGAAAGTTAGGTGTATTAAGAGAACCACTGATCGAAAAAAATAATTTTCTTTTCCGTAAATTTGTCTTGTGAAATAGAAATTGTTTGCCCATTTACCCGCCTTCTAGCTCTTATAATTCTCGAGATAGCAATGGTGGCCTATTTAAAATGAACAACTATATTTTATCAGCGTTACAGTTGGCTTTGGCACAAGTCGAAAAAAGTGGTTTAATATACTTTCTGAGGTCTATAAATAGAAAAAATGAGAAAACTGAAGAAAAGAATATTAAAAATAAAAAAGGTAATCTGTAATAGAGTTTTTCATTTGTTTCTTAATCATTTTCAATATTTTCTCCAAAAAATAATAATTTAGACTTGTTATATGTCATTGAAAAGCTTATAAAATAATCAAAAAGGTGAGATTATTTTCAACATAGGTTCCCACTTAAAAATATAAGTTTATGTTATATCTCGAAAATTAATAAGTTTTCAAAAAAATCGAATTACGCCATTTTATTCCACGTAAAAAACTGTACAAAATATGTCTAAACAACTTTTCTGTAACTTATACTAAATGAGATATATTTTCGAAATTAGCGAAAAACGAGTTTTTACCTGTAGATCAAAAACAAATGAAGATAGAAAATTCCTGTGGCGGCTACTAAATTTCTCTCGAAAAGTTGACTACGGAATGTGAAAACAGGTTTGTTCTATCGTTAATATTACCAAAAATATCTTAAAAAACATCGAAAATAAGACACCTGTACATCCTTAATCAGCATATTTTTACAATGAAAATTCATGTTTCAGACAATCTTCAAGTTGAGGCTTCCGCTACGCTTCTGTTCCATTTGCGAACAGAAACTTCAATTGTTTAGTACATTTAAGAAAGACTGTGTGGAGAACACTGTACGTCTGGAAGCGTGGATCAAAGAGGCACCGAACAACACAGACTTGACAGACAAGTGTACGACATCTAAAACAAAGTTTAATAAAATCGAAGAAGTTTATATAAAAGAGGAAGTGATAGATAAGAATGATAAACTAGAAGTAAAATATTCATTAGTGGACGAAATTTCCATTAATGAAGACCCGTTACCAGAAAATGTCTCTGGCCGGGAACTTGATTTATTACAAGAAATACTGAAGGAGGAAAGCCCACTTCAAACAGACACTAATCTTCATGAAGACAGCAGTGTTGACATAGGTGACGAAAGTGATCAGAATTCTGATGACCATAATGTAGTTTCTGATAATAATGAAGGTAACTTTGAAGAAAATATTCTAGTTACTGGTGGTGCAAGTATTAAGAACAAAGAATTTCAATGTAATGAATGTAAAAAATGTTTTCTATATAAATCACACTTCACTACACATATGAAGCAACACACTGGCATTAAAGATTATCAATGTGACGAATGTAAAAAATGGTTTTCACGAAAATCAAACTTAATTACACATATGAAACAACACACTGGCGTTAAAGATTATCAATGTAATGAATGTAAAAAATGGTTTTTACATAAATCACATTTAGCTAGACATATGAAACAACACACTGGCGTTAAAGACTTTCAATGTAATGAATGTAAAAAATGGTTTTCACAAAAATCAACCTTAGTTACACATATGAAGCAACACAGAGGTATTAAAGATTATCAATGTACTGAATGTAAAAAATGCTTTTCACGAAAATCAACCTTAGTTACACATATGAAACAACACACTGGCGTTAAAGATTATCAATGTAATGAATGTAAAAAATCGTTTATACAAAAATCGCACTTAACTAGTCATATAAAACAACATACTGGAGTAAAAGATTTTTAATGAATGTAAAAAATGTTTTTTTTACATAAATATAGCTTTGTCGCACATATGAAACAACACAGTGGAGTAAAAAAATTTCAATGAAATAAAATAAAACATTTTTAACATCGCCTGGTATCATTCCTTTAGTTTTATTTATATTTAATATTAATTGGGTGAACTATGCTGTGTACTCGTATATACTGTGTATGAACTACCAAATATATGTTTAAGGCAAAACCATTTTATATTTCGACCATGTTTATTTACACTACATATATGTACTGTGTGAATTATAAAAAATATATGTTTAAAATAAATATACAGGTGTTCATTTTTAAGTGGCTACCATTGCAATTTCAAGAACTATAAGAGATACGAAGTTGGTTCAATTAGCAAAAAAACTATATTTTACATGGGTATTTCAATGATAAACTGAAAAAAATTCAACCAGTTTCTCAACATATGGGTACCAATTTTTTTTTATTTTAATTAGAAACATACTTTTATTTGCTCATTCAATAGATCTCTTTATTCTGAATTCAACGATATACAATTTTTATACCCTTATATAACAAAATGTGGTCATTTAATTTTTTTTTATAAAATCTTAAAATCCGTCTCATTTAATAAACGAGCCTTTTACTTCTGAGGGCCTAGTAAGTGTGTCGGAGGTTGGCGAAGCATCGGAAAAGGTAGGGGGGGATCCGCTCCAGATGACTCAAGGCCCAGCTGACCGCCCGACCGATTTCGTTAGCTGTCCTCACAATGAGCGAAAGAGAGGTTCATCCGTCGATTGCGCAACTCATAATTATAAAGTTTTTAACGAAGGAAGGCGTTAAATCAGGCGAAATTCAGAACCGACTGCGTGCACAGTTGCCATGAGTGCAAGCCTGGTGTGCAAAGTTCAAAAAAGGGCGTGAAAAAGTAGAAAATGTGAGTCGCCGAAGACGCCAAAACTCGCTTGTCAGCCAGGAAGGTGATGTCAGCTGTGTTTTGGGATTCTCAAGGAGTTTTACTCGTTAATTTTCTTCATGATCGTCGCACAATAAACGCTGCCTACTACTGTGACCTGCTTGACCAGGTACGAGCTGCATATCGGTCAAAAAGGCGCTGTCAGCTCATCCGAGACGTCCTGCTCCTGCATGACCCCACACTGCAGTCCTAACAATCCAAAAATTGGTTGAAATGCACTGGACTACACTTGACCACTCTCCCTACAGTCTTGAGCTCTCACCATGCGATTTTTACATGTTTGGACCTCTCAAGGAAGCACTTGGAGGAGAGCGTTTTGCGAACGGTCAAGAAGTTGAACAGTTTTTGCGCAATTTGTTGGATACCCGCCCGAAGTCATTCTTCGAAACGGGCATAAAAAAATTACCTGTTCGGTGGGAAAAATACATAACTAAGGAGAGGAACTATATAGAAAAATAATTATAAGTTTGTGATTTCTGCCTAAATGTAAAATAAATTTTCTTTTGCAAAAGGCTCGTTTATATTTGAATGACCCTCGTAGTAATATAAAATAACATGAAATATGCGGCTTTTCATTCATAAATTCGCTAATAAACTTTCGCGGCTGTACAATTCGTGACGTAACGGCTTGTTACATAAAGACATTCCTCTCTCTCTCTCTCTCACGCACACACACACACACACATACATATTTACGATCCACGTGATTTCCGTTTGCTAAACTAACCCAAAATTGTGACAGGTGACAGCAGAGTTAAGAGTAAAAATTTACATTTTTGCCCATATCTAGTGACCTATGCAATTTTTCCGAACAAACGAAAAATCACTAAAATGGCCCACTAATGGGGTAACTTTTGTCTAATTTAGCCAACCTCGTAGCTCTTACGGCTCTCGAGATCCCAATGCATTCGTATCTTAAATGGGACAGCCTGTATAGTACTGACCAAAATGAGTAAAAAAAGCTTAATTAATATAGGTCTGATCAAGTGTTTTCGAGAAAAACGAAAAACCGATGAAAAACTGACAAGAGATAGTGAACGAACAAAATTTTGTCTGTCAGTAAATAAACTATAAAAAAAACAATAAAATTTTATATGAAACATTTTTCTCAATTTCTAATAGTTCAAAGTTATTTAAAAATGATATATTGGTCAAGGTCGCCACAATTTACATAGTTCGATTTTTTACCTCTCGCTAAGAGAGGTATTTCATTCATGCTAAAAATCGCATATCCAGATTTTATTGAATAAGCACGTTTTAAGGTCCCTACAATCCGTTTTTAACATTTTTACGATGATGTCTGTGTGTGTGTGTGTGTGTGTGTGTGTGTGTGTGTGTATGTGTGTGTGTGTGGATGTATGTATGTGTATGTATGTAGGATGTTGGAAGGACAATTACTCAAAAACTATAAGATTTTATATTTGTTTAACTAGGTATTTCCCAATCGGACATTCATGGGAAGATCTGAAAAGGTTTTGGTAACAATTGGACAACCGAAAGTAAAAGATTTTTGAAAAAAAATCTTCTAAATATTATTTTTTGAAATTTTTTTTCCTAATATTAAGGAAAATAAATTCTTTATCTGATACATTTAAATATTTTATTATATATTTTATAGATTTAGAGATAAAAGAAATATAATATATAAAATAATCTGCTGTAATAAATTTTACAGCCGAAAGAATGCCATGGAAAATAGTTGAAAATTTAAATTGTTTGTAACTGACAGATAAATGTCAGTGTCAGAAATCCGGAGACATTACTGAAGACTTTTTCTGGGAAGTACATACATTAGATATATTATTTCTTAATGTATTAATAGTTAAATATTTAATATTACAGGTATATTACACATACCCTTCTGAAATACTGTTAATCCCGACAATGAATTGGAAACATTTCGAAAAATTAGAAGAGTAGGACAAAATATCTTCATAGAATGAATTTAAAATTAAACAATCTACATGTAAGGAATAGATGTAAGTAGAATTGTTGGTGTAAAGTGTTGGTATACAAGAAATGTTAAATACAATAAGGCGCGAGCAGTCATGTGACTTTGTTGGTCTTGACAAGCAGATATGGTGGCCCGTGTCAGAATGATAGCTAGTAATTATATACATAGATGTCAAATATCATAATTTCTCATTCTAAATTTAGTGATTTTCCAATTCCATGTAGTTTATTTTCCTCGACAATTCCGCACGACAGGTGACAAATGAACTACGGGAATTTAGAAAATCTTGAATTTTTTGAAGCAACATTCTAACATTTGACATCTACGTACATAATAATTAATTATCATTCTAAAACGGGTTCCCATATCTGCTTGTCAAGACCAACAAAGTCACATGACTGTTCGCGCCCTATACTTATGTAACCAAAAACGTAAGTGGCGGGAGGTATTGTGATGGCCACAACAGATTTTTTTCTTTTGAGAAGATTATAGTAAAGTACAGTATTTATACCAAATCTCTATTCTATATTCAAGTTAAATAACAATTGACAAAAATTAATTTATTAATTAAAAAACATCTTTTACAATTTTTCAAAAATGTTTCCTTTCCATCCTTTGGCATTTTTTGTACATCACTTTCACAATCTGGTCCTAAACGTATTTTTTCTTCAAACGTCATAAAAGTAGCATGTTTTGTGACTTGATTCACAAGGTAGAAATAAAATAAATAAATATCCATAGAAACTATACAGATCAACGAATAAGAAGTAACTTTAATAAAAGAAACCTATAATATCGCCCTAAATGTCACTATAACACGCCAGGTAACCTAAGAATAAAGTTACTAAATACCATCAATAGCTGTCAAATTTAAATATATAACCTGTGAATTGAAATATAAACAGAGTTTACTTTTGAGAATATAACATTATTAAAGAATAGCAGACTTACAGATTACAATTAAAGGGACGGTAATGAGCATAATGCCTAGGTTACACCTGTATGATTCTGTACGATGTACGATGAACCTTGTCGTGTATGATGAAAAATAGAAGCGTTTCTATTTTCGTCGTACAGAATCATATGAAATATTTGCTACTAATTTCACGACTATGCATTTCAATACTAGTGGATCTCAATTCACTGTATTGTTTGACATTTGAGAATTTTAGGTTAATGTTTTTTTAAATCTTGACTTTTCTTATCTTTGTTTATAATCTGTTTAGTTTTTTTTTGTTGCTTTTTACCTCTCGCTAAGAGAGGTATTGCATTCATTTTAAAAATCGCATATCCAGATTTTATTGAATAAGCACGTTTTAAGGTCCCTACAATCCGATTTTAACATTTTTACGATGATGTCTGTATGTGTGTGTGTGTATGTATGTATGTAGGATGTTGGAAGGACGATTACTCAAAAACTATAAGACTTTATATTTGTTTAACTACGTATTTCCCAATCGGACAATCATGGGAAGATCTGAAAAGGTTTTGGTAACAATTGGACAACCGGAAGTAGAAGATTTTTTTATTTTTTGAAAATTTTTCGTCCTAATATTAAAGAAAATTAAATTCTCTATCTGATACATTTAAATATTTTATTATATATTTTGTAGATTTAGAGATAAAAGAAATATAATATATAAAATAATCTGTTGTAATAAATTTTACAGCCGAAAGAATGCCATGGAAAATAGTTGAAAATTTAAATTGTTTGTAACTGACAGGTAAATGCCAGTGTCAGAAATCCGGAGACATTACTGAAGACTTTTTCTGGGAAGTACATACATTATATTATTTCTTAATGTATTAATAGTTAAATATTTAATATTATAGGTATATTACACATACCCTTCTGAAATACTGTTACTCCCGACAATGAATTGGAAACATTTCGAAAAATTAGAAGAGTAGGACAAAATATCTTCATAGAATGAATTTAAAATTAAACAATCTAAATGTAAGTAGAATTGTTGGTGTAGTGTTGGTATTCAAGAAATGTTAAATACAATAGGGCGCGAGCAGTCATGTGACTTTTGTGATTTTCCAATTCGATGTAGTTTATTTTCCTCGACAATTCCGCACGCCTGGTGACAAATTAACTACGTGAATTTAGAAAATCTTGAAATTTTTAAACAAATATTGTAACATTTGACATCTACGTACATAATTATTAATTATCATTCTGAAATGGGCTTCCATATCTGCTTGTCAAGGTCAACAATGTCATATGACTGCTCGCACCCTATACTTATGTAACCAAAAACGTAAGTGGCGAGAGGTATTGTGCTGGCCACAACAGATTTTTTGCATTAGTATTATAGCTTTTATTATTAATTTTCTTTTCTTGTAGTAATTTAGTAATATAATTTCCTTTATTTTATATCATATTTTGTTTTATTTAGCAATTTTTATACCGTATTGTTTATAATATTTTATATATTTATAATTATACCTATATTATATTTTTCTTCGGGATAATTAGTTTTTGAATGTGTTTATTTTGAATGGTGCTACCTAATTTGCGGACCACAAAAAAAAAGCGGACTGGTCATAAGTATTGGTTCTATAGCATTAAATCACAACATCTACGTTGCTCTTATGTTTCTCTTCCCTATACTATTTAATTAAAACTCGAAATCATCTTCAGAAGGTTACTTTACTCTTTGTGAATCTTGCGGATTGGCTGGTCTCTTTCGCTTCAGTCGAAATGGCCAGTCCGCAAAATTCACCGAGAGTAAAGAAACCTTCTGAAGATGATTTCGAGTTTTAATTAAATAGTATAGGGAAGAGAAACATAAGATCAACGTAGATTTCAAGTCTGGTCTTTTTCACTTCAGTCGAAATGGCCAGTCCGCAAAATTCACCAAGAGTAAAGTAACCTTCTGAATATGATTTCGAGTTTTACTTAAATAGTATATGGAAGAAAAACATAAGAGCAACGTAGATTTCAAGTCTGGTCACTTTCACTTCAGGCGAAATGGCCAGTCCGCAAAATTCACCAAGAGTAAAGTAACCTTCTGAAGATGATTTCGAGTTTTAATGAAATAGTATATGGAAGAGAAACATAAGAGCAACGTAGATTTCAAGTCTGGTCTTTTTCACTTCAGTCGAAATGGCCAGTCCGCTTTTTTGTGGTCCGCAAAATAGAACTTCCCATTTTGAATCAAGAAAATAGTCATTTTATAAACAATATTTACATTAATGAACATGATATCGAGTAGTAGTTCGGACGAAACCATAATTTTAATGTCTGCATGTATGTTTATTAACAAAATAAAAAAGAAAAAGGTGAAGAAGCGAAGATCTGTGTGGACCAAGAATTGGTTGAAAAAATTTATAAAACCAAGCGTCTCAAACATCCAAACAATAAACATGAATGAACATAGGTTTAACAGTGTTCGAAAGCTTCGTCGTGAAATGAGTAATACATGGTATTATGTTGAATAATCTAAAGATGATAACTTTTTCATATGGTTTTTGTCATACAAGTGTGACACCGTGCCTATAGTTTTTCATCGTACATTTCGATTTTCATCGTACATCGTACAGAATCATACAGGTGTGACCTAGGCATAAGAATACTTAGAATTAAAGTGATAAGAAAAGTTTATATTGTTTTGCTGTGATTCCTGCACATATTTTTCAGCCACACTGTTAGATTTCCATCCAATTGAACAACTTCAGGGGACGTACATTATAATACTTCAAATTCCGACATAATTGCACACAAGGAGAATATAAAATTGCACAGTTTTTATTTAAACGTCAAAACGTGAAAATTTTCATTTCAATGTTTATAACAAAAAGTGAACAAATAAGTATCCATAGCTACAGGGCAATTGAAATCGCAAACGTAATTTACGTAAAATGTAATGTCAGTAGTAGATATTTTTCTTTAAATATCTAAGTTTGAAGAAAAAATATAATGTGTCATTAGGAGTAAAAGTGTCTTTGTGTGCCTTGCGTGCATTTATCCGACTCGCTTCGCTCGTCGTTTAAACTTCCACGCTCGCCACACAAAGTATCACTTTTACTCCTAATAATACTAAAGAAAGTTAAATTCTCTGTCTGATACATTTAAATATTTTATTATATATTCTATAGATTTAGAGATAAAAGAAATATAATATATAAAATAATCTGTTGGAATAAATTTTACAGCCGAAAGAATGCCATTGAAAATAGTTGAGAATTTAAATTGTTTGTAACTGACAGATAAATGTCAGTGTCAGAAATCCGGAGACATTACTGAAGACTTTTTCTGGGAAGTACATACATTATATTATTTCTTAATGTATTAATAGTTAAATATTTAACATTATAGGTATACTACACATACCCTTCAGAAATACTGTTACTTCCGACAATGAATTGGAAACATCTCGAAATATTGGAAGAGTAGGACAAAATTTCTTCATAGAATGAATTTAAATTTAAAATAATGTAAATATATAGAACAGATGTAAGTAGAATTTTTGGTGTAGAGTGTAGGTATACAAGAAATGTTAAATACATTAGCGCGCGAGCAGGCATGTGACTTGACAAGCAGATATGGGGCCGATGTCAGATTTTCAAATTCCATGTGGTTTATTTTCCTCGACAAGTAAATTCCACGCTCCTGGTGACAAATTAACTACGTGAATTTAGAAAATCTTGAAATTTTTAATGAAAAATTCTGACATTTGACATCTATGTACATAATTACTAATTATCATTCTGAAATGAGCCCCCACATCTGCTTGTTAAGGCCAACCATGTAACATGACTGTTCGTGCCCTATACTTATGTAACCAAAAAAAAGGAAGTGGCGCGAGGTATTGTGCTGGCCACAACAGTTTTTTTCTCTAAAAAAGACCGAATACACGCATTGCTTTATAAAGGCTTACTGAAGTTATTTTAATAGTAAGAATTAAGAATTTTCTTTTCTGTATAACTGTAATTATACTCTATTCTGACTTTTTTTTTAAATGTAATTATACAGGCTGTTCAATAAAGCGAATCAAATGTGCTCAATTTCAAATGACTATAACTCGTCATTTTCAAATGGAACACCCTATATTTTATTATTCAGTTGTGTGTATTTTTGTATTATCTTCATATGTTATTAACGGTATCACATGCCTAAAATCAATAATTTTGGAGATTTTCACCATTTTTCTCTAAAATCTAGTATACCATTGATATTGTTTTTTGAATAAGAAACAATTGCAGTAATGATAGTATTTTCATTAGCCAGATTGTTATTAATGACAGAGGGATTACGTGAAAGGTGAAAATATCCGAAATTATTGGTTCTAGGCATGGGATACCCTTAATAACATATAAAGATAATACAAAAATACACACAACTGAATAATAAAACATAGGGTGTTCAATTTGAAAATGACGAGTTATAGTCATTTGAAATTGAGCACATTTGATTCGCTTTATTGAACAGCCTGTATAATTACATTTTAAAAAAATATGTCAGAACATAGAGTATAATTACAGTTATACAGAAAAGAAAATTCTTAATTCTTACTATTAAAATAACTTCAGTAAGCCTTTATAAAGCAATGCGTGTATTCGGTCTTTTTTAGAGAAAAAACGGAATAACTTGGCAACGCCGTGGAAAACTAAAACAAAATTCATATATTCGTATAGGTGAATAAAATACAATTCAAAATATATAAAAATATATAGAGTGTTCCATTTAAAAAAAGAGAAACTATTCTCGCCGAGCCGTAATGCAACACCCTGTATATGTGAAAATAATTTTACCTTATGCTCCTTGAGTAGACGAATAAATTCTGTTAATAAACTTATGCTGTATTCCTAACGACAAGGGAGATATATATATATATATATATATATATATATATATATATATATATATATATATATATATATATATATATATACATATATGTATATATATAAACTCTATATCTCCCAGTTGATCCTCACGTCATCATTTTCCGATGCAAGAATTACTAAACTTTTATCTCGCATCTTTGTCGTACACACATGACACATATGACATTTTTATTCGCTATCTCATTATCGTCGGATTTTCAGAGGGGGTATCCAACCAAAGGCTAAAAATGAAATAGAAACGGTATTGTAACCGCGGTAACAAAAAATGTTACTTTCAAATATTTTAATTATTTGAATATTCATGTCATTCATGTGATTAAGGTTATTTTCACGTTATATATAAAAAAAGTCCGTTTCCACGTCTTGATCCCCACGTCATCATTCGTAAACATATGGTTCAAATCGCCAGGGGTGGGAGGGAATTGATGACGTCATGTCGGGTGGAATCGGATGAAATCGCGTGATTTCCGAAGTATCTATACAAATCAAAACTGACATCTGACAGTATTATAATATAACCTATACTGTATTGATATTTATTAATTATTCATAAAAATTCGAAGTAAGACATGTATTTAGCAATAATTATGATATAAGTATACTAAATAAAATATACCTCTTTTATTGTCAAATAATTGGCAATTTTAGAAACGGCGTCTTTGTAATAGCAATATGCACAATATAATTTGAATAAAACTCAACAAAAATATTTTTTACGAAAATAGTGTTAATTTACAAGATTGGATTTATTTAGAACAAAAACCGGAACAAAGCATGGATTTATTATTGTCAGCAGTACGGCAATGTGGCTAAAACGTTAGTTTTGTGAACCAGAGTGATTCTAGCGGCCACTTCTGTAATATAACCTATTGTGAACAAACATTATACATTGCATTACCATGACCTAATAGATATACCAGTGCTAATTATTATAGAAATTAAGGAATAAATGACAATAAAGTATATATTAAACGAAAGAATAAATAAAAATAATACATATAAAATTATTAGAAGCAGGTAATTTATTAATTTTGATGATACTAACCACATAAACTTTATAGGTTATGGCAGTATATAATCAACAAATGTATTTATTCCCTAAATATCTTGAGAGTGCCGCATCGAAATTATTATAAATAAATAGTATGTATTATAACAAATATACTCATATATATTTTGTAATAGAACCACCCGTAGGGAATTTGTAAAAAAATAATAAAGTTTACGTTATCTATCCTATGTGCATATTTTTTTAGATATCTCCTATATAATGCCGCGTGCCGCCTTGAAATTAATATAAATAAATAGTATGCATTATAACAAATTATATAATATATATTTTAATATAGCAGCACCCGTAGGAGGGTGTGAAAAAAATTCATAAAGAAAGTGTGACCTGTACTTCATTTTTATGTAATCTTAGATATCTCCTATATAAGTTCGCGTGCCGCCTTTAAATTACTATAAATAAATAATATATATTATAGCAAATTAATCAATATATATTTTAATGTGGCACCACCCGTAGGAGGGTGCAAAAAAAATCATAAAGATTGTGCGACTCGACTTATATTTTCGTATAATCTTAGATATCTCCTATATAAGTCCGCGTGCCGCCATGAAATTATTATAAATAAATAGTATATATTATAACAACTTATTTAATATACATTTCAATATGGCGCCACCCGTAGAGGGATGTGAAAAAAATTCATAAAGATTTTATGACTCGCCTTGCATTTTCGTATATTCTTAGATATCTCCTATATAAGTTCGCGTGCCGCCATAAACTTATTATAAATAAATAATATATATTATAACAACTTATTTAATATACATTTCAATATGGTGCCACCCGTAGAGGGGTGTGAAAAAAAATCATAAAGATTTTACGAGTCGACTTATATTTTTCGTATATTCTTAAATATCTCCTATATACGTTCGCGTGCCGCCATGAACTTATTATAAATAAATAATATATATTATAACAACTTATTTAATATACATTTCAATATGGCGCCACCCGTAGAGGGGTGTGAAAAAAAATCATAAAGATTTTATGACTCGCCTTGCATTTTTATATAATCTTAGATATCTCCTATATAAGTTCGCGTGCCGCCATGAACTTATTATAAATAAATAATATATATTATAACAACTTATTTAATATACATTTCAATATGGCGCCACCCGTAGAGGGGTGTGAAAAAAAATCATAAAGATTTTATGACTCGCCTTGCATTTTTGTATAATCTTAGATATCTCCTATATAAGTTCGCGTGCCGCCATGAACTTATTATAAATAAATAATATATATTATAACAACTTATTTAATATACATTTCAATATGGTGCCACCCGTAGACGGGTGTGAAAAAAAATCATAAAGATTTTATGACTCGCCTTGCATTTTCGTATATTCTTAGATATCTCCTATATAAGTTCGCGTGCCGCCATAAACTTATTATAAATAAATAATATATACTATAACAACTTATTTAATATACATTTCAATATGGTGCCACCCGTAGAGGGGTGTGAAAAAAAATCATAAAGATTTTACGAGTGGACTTATATTTTTCGTATATTCTTAAATATCTCCTATATACGTTCGCGTGCCGCCATGAACTTATTATAAATAAATAATATATATTATAACAACTTATTTAATATACATTTCAATATGGCGCCACCCGTAGAGGGGTGTGAAAAAAAATCATAAAGATTTTATGACTCGCCTTGCATTTTTGTATAATCTTAGATATCTCCTATATAAGTTCGCGTGCCGCCATGAACTTATTATAAATAAATAATATATATTATAACAACTTATTTAATATACATTTCAATATGGTGCCACCCGTAGACGGGTGTGAAAAAAAATCATAAAGATTTTATGACTCGCCTTGCATTTTCGTATATTCTTAGATATCTCCTATATAAGTTCGCGTGCCGCGATAAACTTATTATAAATAAATAATATATATTATAACAACTTATTTAATATACATTTCAATATGGTGCCACCCGTAGAGGGGTGTGAAAAAAAATCATAAAGATTTTACGAGTCGACTTATATTTTTCGTATATTCTTAAATATCTCTTATATACGTTCGCGTGCCGCCATGAACTTATTATAAATAAATAATATATATTATAACAACTTATTTAATATACATTTCAATATGGCGCCACCCGTAGTGGGGTGTGAAAAAAAATCATAAAGATTTTACGAGTCGACTTATATTTTTCGTATATTCTTAGATATCTCCTATGTAAGTTCGTGTGCCGCCATAAACTTATTATAAATAAATAATATATATTATAACAACTTATTTAATATACATTTCAATATGGTGCCACCCGTAGAGGGGTGTGAAAAAAAATCATAAAGATTTTACGAGTCGACTTATATTTTTCGTATATTCTTAAATATCTCCTATATACGTTCGCGTGCCGCCATGAACTTATTATAAATAAATAATATATATTATAACAACTTATTTAATATACATTTCAATATGGCGCCACGGGTGTGAAAAAAAATCATAAAGATTTTACGAGTCGACTTATATTTTTCGTATATTCTTAAATATCTCCTATATACGTTCGCGTGCCGCCATGAACTTATTATAAATAAATAATATATATTATAACAACTTATTTAATATACATTTCAATATGGCGCCACCCGTAGAGGGGTGTGAAAAAAAATCATAAAGATCCGTCCTAGGAAAGGAAAGTACAAATAAAATTATAATAACCATTTCTCTTCGTAACATTACATGAAGTTAGCATGTATAGATGAATAAATAATAATTAGAGAAAAAAGAATAATTAATTACTTATAATTAATCTAACAAAACAAATTCCCCAGGAGCTAAATTTACCGAGTGTAAGTTTGGCTTTCAAAACGCGGCAATTTCAACAAATTTAAATTTGTGTAGTATATCCCATGTACCTAGATATATTTTTCATATATCTCCTATATGAAATATGAATCTGTTTCGCTTACGAATTATTATAATTAAAAAGAATAACAGTTATAATAAATTACTCCTTATTTTTTGTTGCAATGTCACGCTACGGGGAGGTACAAAAAAATTAATAACTTGCTTTCATATCAATTCATTATAAACAACAACAAAATATCTAGAAAAGATTTAGACTGAGCTTGACTTATTGCATATTTATGACGAATGAACATTATGATTAATTTTCTGTTTGAATATTATTAATATTATTAGAAAATAAGGATCTCATAATTTATGGAAAGGAAATGAAGTAAGAAATATAATAACAAAAATCAATATAATCTAAAGGATATTTTTATTATAATATAAATATTTATATAAAATACTTTTGTCGATATTAATCTTTTGATATGAATTTTTTCTCCTATATGGCTGTGTCGTACATTTGGTTCTCAAGTGATGGAAATACGTTTTTCATTAAAAAACTCTGTGAAAGTGCAATTAATGTGTTATATATATATATATATATATATATATATATATATATATATATATATATATATATATATATATATATATATATTCAGTGTGTTAATTAAAACCTGGCCATAGGCGTTTAATATGGGAAATCAGTTTTTCCTTGCGCAAAAGTTCCCAAATTATTTTAGACAAAAATACTTCAAATAAATGTTGTAGAGAATTAAATTCTGCACCCGAATTAGTAATAGGATTTCATTTTTGACATTTCATAACCGAGAAAATCAATTTTAATTTTTTCTGGAGATAGCTGAGTTATAGCGGTAGCCATGGAATTCAAACAAAATTACGAACAAATGTATGCCACCTGAAGTGTCAAAAAAAGTTGTGTTTTGTGATTTTCGTTCAATAACATATTTCTTTGAAAGTATGGAAGCTTTCTCATGAAGAAAAGCTTCAGATTATAAAATAGTGGACAAATTCTGTTTGAGTTGCATGGCTTTCGCTATAAATCAGCAATCTTCAAAAAACTTTAAAATTGATTTTCTTGGTTATTAAATGTCAAAAATAAAATCTTATTACTAACTCTGGGACAGAATTTAATTCTCTACAACATTTATTTGAAGTATTTTTGTCTAAAATAATTTGGGAACTTTTGCGCAAGGAAATACTGATTTCTCATGTTAAACGCCTATGACCAGGTTTTTAATTAACACACTGTATATATTTTCTATTGGTAGCCTTCCGTTTGTCATTGTCACCATTCTTCTTAATTTTTTATTTATTTTTTTCACTGTAGCCCATATTTTGACAACTCCTTCCGAAGGAACAACAAAACTATCTACGAATTAAAACATGCACATTGAAAAATAACAAAATAATTTTAGAAATAACATTATGTACTCGCTTTTGTTTGGCAATATAGCTTCAGTTGCATCTCAGGATGTTATACATTTAATGGAACTATTTGCGCAATATACCCACTAATATATGTGACTATATTTTTCGAATATTCGGACAAGGATAATTACAATGAAATTTCGTAATTGTTTTCTTCGAGTAAATCTAAATTTAATACCATATTTCTTAATAATTTTTATATCGTTTATGTCTATGGTTGGCATAATCTTCGATTTAATCATATATTTGAAAGAGAAAAGTACGTCTGCATATTCTTATTGGATATTAGCTTGACTGCTACCACAAATTGCATTATGCAGAAATTTTTTTTTTTTGTAACTATTGTAAAACATCAACGCCGGTAAATTATTATTCCACCCATTTCGTCCTCTGCAATAACAATATATTGTTAATAATTCAAAAAAAATAATGGAAACTAGTTTAATACTTTCTGGCATAAAAAAACAACTCCATTAATATTTCATTTGCAGCATATTCAAATAACATTAAGATACAATAGAAAAATTCAGTAACAATAATTATTGATATATTTCTTCCGTCACGTCGTCTTATTTTTAGCGAATATTTCAATCGAAGATGATATTAAAATCTTGAAGGCCTTCATAAATTCTATTTCTTCCATTAAAACGTTTCGTTTTCGACTGAATAATGTTTCAGCAGACTGTAAATTAAATAGATAATTAACTAATTTATTTTAAATGTGAAAATAATTTACCTGTAATCTGCTATATCTACTGCTGTTTATGAAATTGAATCTGTAGAATCGGTTGAAGAGACATTATCAACCGTTGTAGGTATGGTTGTTCAACTTCGTTTAGCGAAAATCTAATTATCTTTTTTTTTTTTGATCTACATGTTTTTGTTGATGCTGCACATTCATCTCTATATTTAGCCATTGTTAAGTATAAAATAGGTTTTGTGAATCAGTACTTTATTCACATATTTTATGATTTTTCTGGTAGGAGCAGATAACTGACAATAGGAACTTTCCAATAACAGCATTCAATTCCAGTCTTTCTTAATATTTGTAAATATTCTGTAAAAAAATAATACATACAAAATATACATACACATGCCTCCCTACATTTACCTATTAAAGCACCGAGTAAACTCGCTCAAAATGTAAAGAAGTGTAAATTAAAACGATTTCAAATCATACCGCAACAAAACCAAACAATCAAATTATAATGACATATGCAAACTTTATAAAGTTAATGTTACTATGCATGTCAATTACTATTTATTATTAATTTTAAAACGATGATTGTTTCTTATAGAAAATAACTACACTTATTGTTTATGTTTATAAATAATATTATACTACTTCCAGATTGCAAATTAATTAGAATTTATATTTTCAATTTTCTTAATAGTTATTTTATTTTCCTAATACGGTACGACTGCTAAGCGCGCGCAAGTACCGTTCAGATGTAAAAATGGCGGTATTTAAATTATCACAACGCTAGATATATCTACCATGATACAAACGCTACTATTATAACTCATATAAACACTCATCGAATGTTGGCAATAGTGAAGTGCGGTAGCAACCTTAAATTGAACTTAGTTATAACTCTAAATACTTAGTTAAACTATCAAATAATTCAAAAGTGTTGTGATTTCCAAACAAAAACACTAGTGCGAACTACCTGAGATTAAAATTTCAGTGAATATTATTATTATTAAAGGTTTAAAAATCACAAAATAAAAACAGTGAGCAGTGTGTGACTCAGCACATCTTGTCGAGCGCGCGCGTTTAAGCGCAGCGCTGAGCGATTGAAATCAGTGTTGCCAACTGTACTGCAAATAAAATATTTCTGTTTTAAGTATAAACCAAGAAAAAACTGTAACAATGCAGCAAACAAGTGGCGGATATAATATAACAACTACAACTACTACATATATAACAACAACATTGGCAACTACACCGATATACAGTCAACCAACAACGACAACCCAACAAACGCCTATTGTGAGTACACTGGATATAAACTCCATATACACCAATTATCAAAACAACTATCTTTCACCAAGATATACGACACCACCGACTACGACACCACCGACTTCGACACCAAATGCTGTGACATCCCCTATAGGATTATCCTGGCAAAAAGTCATCAGAAAACACACAGCCAAAAGAGGCAGAGAGACAGAAACTGACGCCACGAATAAACGTACTAATAGAAATAGTCAAAATGATAGCATCATAACATCACCGACATACAACACAAACAGATTTGTTTCATTAAGCGACGAGCCTGTCGAGCCACAGAAGAAAAAGGATCCAAACCCACCACCAGTATTCATTCAAGACGTTGTAGATTATCGTCTAATGCTTGAAAGTCTTAAAACAGTCCTAGATCCAAAAGAGTTTATCTGCAAAACACAAGCGAATAGCTGTGTAAAAATCAACACTTATACCTCAGATGGATATAGAAAACTGATCCGCCTATTAGACGTAAATAAAACAGCATTCTACACTTACCAACCACGACAAGAAAGAGCTTATCGAGTCGTCCTTAGAAACATTCATCAATCTGTCCCTGCAAAAGATGTACAAGAAGCACTAGAAGAGAAAGGATTCGAAGTAAGAAATGTAATTAACATCAAAAGCTGGAAAAACAAAGAACCTCTCCCTATGTTTTTTGTGGATCAGGAACCAGGTGCAAACAATAAGAAGATCTACGAATTAAACCACTTGCTCGGAACAAAAATCAACGTGGAAGCTCCAAGAAAAAAAAGAGAATTGCCACAGTGCATGAGGTGCCAAGAATACGGGCACACAAAGAGCTATTGCAGAAAGCCATTTTACTGTGTGAAATGCGCTGAAAATCATCCAACGAAGGAATGCAAAAAAGACAAGAATACCCCTGCGATATGTGTCCTATGCTCAGGCCCTCATCCAGCTAACTACAAAGGCTGTAGCACCTATAGAGATCTTCAAAAAATGAGAAATAAACCGAATCAAACTACAAACTATCAACGTTACCAAATACGAGAAAACGTAAGCTATCTAAATGCAACAAACAATAACACTAATCAAGAACCAAACTACCAACAAAATCAGGAAGCAAATAACAACTACATGGCTACATTTCTAAATAAATTTGAATCCTTATTTAATCAGCTAATGAAGCAAAACACAATGATTTTAAATCTACTCACGACACTGGTCAATAAAACAAATGCCTAACACAATCCGAATTGCACTTTGGAACGCCAATGGTTTGGCACAACACAAAAATGAAACCGAAATATTTCTAAAACTAAACAAAATCGATATTATGTTAATAAGTGAAACACACTTTACAGAAAGGAACTATTTAAAAATCCAAAACTATAAAACATATAGTACAAATCACCCCGACGAAACGGCACATGGGGGCACAGCAATTTTAATATGCGAAACAATAGAACACTATGAATTAGAAGAGTTCAGAAAAAATCACCTGCAAGCAACGAATGTCAAAATTAAAGACTCACACGGATCGCTTACTATATCTGCAGTCTATTGTCCCCCAAAACACTCAATAAAAAAGCTAGATTTTGAAGAATATTTTACCTCACTGGGAAGCAGATTTATTTCAGGGGGTGACTATAACTCAAAACATACCCACTGGGGCTCAAGACTGAACAACCCAAAAGGCAAGGAACTACAAAAAGTATTATTAGATAAAGGATACAGTCATATAAGTACAGGTACACCTACATACTGGCCTACAGATACCAACAAGATGCCAGACCTACTTGACTTTTTCATTATAAACAATATATCAACAAATTATACTCATGTAGAATCAAGCTTTGACCTAACATCTGATCACTCGCCGATAATTTTTACTCTGAGCTCAACTATTATAATAAAAGAGAAGAAACCCTCTCTGTACAACAAGAAAACTAACTGGAGTACTTTTCAAAAATTGTTACACGACAATGCCAATCTGCAAATCCCTCTCAAGACCCCCAGCGACATAGACGAAGCTGTGGAATATCTCACTAGCCTGATTCAAAGTGCGGCATGGCACTCAACACCTAACGACTCAAAAGATAACGACAACACCCCGAATTATCCGAAAACCCTCCTAGAACAAATTTCAGAAAAAAGAAAAGCCAGGCGGATCTGGCAACAGTCTCGCCATCCAGACGACAAAAGAAAGCTAAACCGTCTATCAAATAATGTAAAAAACACGATAAAGAAAATAAAAAACGACACTTTTGAAGATTATTTACGTAATCTCTCCGCACTTCCTGAAAATGATTATACTCTCTGGAAAGCAACAAAAAAACTAAAAAGACCAACACCCAATAATTCACCAATAAAAAAAGAAGACGGGACTTGGACAAGAGATAACAACGAAAAAGCAGAAGAATTTGCAAAACACCTCGCAAACGTGTTCCACCCCTTTCCTTCTACCTTATCAGCTGAAGAAGACAGAAATTTCGAAGAAAAATTAACTACTCCGCTACAGTTATCTCCCCCAATACAGCACGTCACCCCCAAAGAAATCAAAAGCGAAATTAATCATTTAAAAAGTAACAAATCTCCAGGATACGATCTCATTAACTCAAAAGTGCTCAAAGAAATTCCAAGGAAAACTATCGTATTACTGACCCACATCTACAATGCAATCCTCAGAGTACTATACTTCCCAGTACAGTGGAAATTTGCACTGATAACAATGATCCACAAACCTGGTAAACCATCCCAACAAGTATCATCCTATAGACCTATATCACTCCTGCCAATACTTTCCAAGTTATTTGAAAAGTTACTACTTAAAAGGTTAAAAATAATTATAGAAGAAGAAAATATAATCCCACTGCATCAATTTGGATTCAGAGAGCAACATTCTACCATCCAGCAGGTACATCGTATAGTAAATGAAATTGAAAATAGTCTCGAACACAAAACAATAAGTACTGCAGCATTCATCGACATAAGTCAAGCTTTTGACCGCGTTTGGCATACTGGACTACTCTGTAAAATTAAATCTAAACTGTCAGATCAATATTTTCTTCTGATAAAATCATACTTGCACGATCGATACTTTAAAGTTAACTACCAAAATTCCTATTCCCAAATATATAAAATAAACGCCGGAGTACCCCAAGGCAGCGTCTTAGGTCCAACTTTATACCAAATCTTCACTGCTGACCTGCCATGCCATGAGAAAGCCACAACAGCCACCTATGCGGACGACACGGCCATCATAGCCACACATAATGAACCAAATGAAGCAACTACAATCCTTCAGAAATCCTTAGATGACATTGTAAAATGGGCTAATAAATGGAGAATACAAATTAATGAAAATAAATCAACCCACGTTGTCTTCACAAATAAAAAGGTTACCTGCCCAAAAATAAAAATAAACGACAAAGAATTAGAAACCAAAGAAGATGTGACTTATCTGGGTATGACCCTCGACAAAAGATTGACATGGCAAAAACATGTCAAAATTAAAAGAAAACATTTGGACCTAAAAGTCAGAAAAATGTATTGGCTTCTACGCCCCAAGTCTCAACTAACCGTAGAGAATAAACTCTTACTATATAAAACCATTATTGTACCAATATGGACGTATGGAATCCAACTATGGGGTTGTGCTAAAAAGTCCAACACTAATATCATACAAAGATTACAAAATAAAACGCTAAGAATGATAATAAACCCTCCCTGGTACGTCAACAACCACACGCTACATAAAGATTTCAAAATTCCATACGTCCATGAACAAATACAAAAATACGCCACAAAACACGCAAACAGACTAGAAGCCCACCCGAACGAACTAGCGACCAGTCTACTAAACAATGAAGACGATCTCCGAAGACTGAAGAGAACAAAACCACTAGATCTCAAATCCACTTAAATATGCAAATATTCCAATTAATAAATTACTTTTGTACATTTATCGAGGAAGCTCCACTGGGAACTTACCTCACACATGACATGTAAATACCTTATCAAATTTGCTGGTTGGCCACAAGGCCAGTTGTAAATATTATTATTAAATTATAAAAAAAAAAAAAAAAAATATAAACAACTTTTGGCTTAATATAATTTGATTAATTTGAGAATTAAATAGGTAATTTAACAAAATAAATCCTTTAATATAAATTTTACAATAAATACAAATAATAAATAAATACAAAAATGCAAGAAGTAAACTTATTTCCATAAGTTCATAACTACTTACTTAATAATACATAGATAAGTACATATTACAAAATGCAACATATCAGTGTTAAGAAATAGTATAATCTAAATATATAATAGAAATAATAGAGGGTTAATAGAGTCATATTATATTATGAATCCCAATGTCGAAGCTATCGATATTTTGAGAAAAAGGGACATCATGGTTTCCATTTGTAAAACATTACATTATTAAATGCATAAAAATGTTATACGTTTTTTTTTCTTTATGAATAACGTGTGATCGGATGCGGTATTTCGCTACCGAAAATCGGCTGCAGGTGGTAGTGGATGATATATTAGAATCTAATTAGATTATATTTTAGTTTAACATGTTTTCGTAGATACATATTTAAAACTACGAGACTCGTAGTCTGGATGCGGTATTTCGCTACCGAAAATCAGCTATGTACTTGTAGTTAAAAATATGTTGTAGTGCATGTTCTTGCTCCTGGAATCAGTGCCTAGTCGTGGCGAGCAAGCTTACTTAAGTTACACGTTATTCATAAAGAAAAAAAACATATAATTTAAAAACTAAACTGATTCATTTTTATGCATTTGCGAGTCATAAAATCTTTATGATTTTTTTTCACACCCCTCTACGGGTAGCGCCATATTGAAATATATATTGAATAAGTTGTTAAATATATATTATTTATTTATAATAAGTTCATGGCGGCACGCGAACTTATATAGGAGATATTTAAGAATATACGAAAAATATAAGTCTACTCGTAAAATCTTTATGATTTTTTTTCATACCCCTCTACGGGTGGCACCATATTGAAATGTATATTAAATAAGTTGTTATAATATATATTATTTATTTATAATAAGTTCATAGCGGCACGCAAACTTATATAAGAGATATCTAAGAATATACAAAAATGCAAGGCGAGTCATAAAATCTTTATGATTTTTTTTCACACCCCTCTACGGGTGGCATCATATTGAAATGTATATTAAATAAGTTGTTATAATATATATTATTTATTTATAATAAGTTCATGGCGGCACGCGAACTTATATAGGAGATATCTAAGAATATACGAAAATGCAAGGCGTCATAAAATCTTTATGATTTTTTTTCACACCCTCTACGGGTGGCACCATATTGAAATGTATATTAAATAAGTTGTTATAATATATATTATTTATTTATAATAAGTTCATAGCGGCACGCGAACTTATATAGGAGATATCTAAGAATATACGAAAATGCAAGGCGAGTCATAAAATCTTTATGATTTTTTTTCACACCCTCTACGGGTGGCACCATATTGAAATGTATATTAAATAAGTTGTTATAATATATATTATTTATTTATAATAAGTTCATAGCGGCACGCGAACTTATATAGGAGATATCTAAGAATATACGAAAATGCAAGGCGAGTCATAAAATCTTTATGATTTTTTTTTACACCCCTCTACGGGTGGCGCCATATTGAAATATTTATTGAATAACTTGTTATAATATATATTATTTATTTATAATAAGTTCATGGCGGCACGCGAAATTATATAGGAGATATCTAAGAATATACGAAAAATATGTCGACTCGTAAAATTTTTATGATTTTTTTTCACACCCCTCTACGGGTGGCACCATATTGAAATGTATATTAAATAAGTTGTTATAATATATATTATTTATTTATAATAAGTTTATGGCGGCACGCGAACTTATATAGGAGATATCTAAGAATATACGAAAATGCAAGGCGAGTCATAAAATCTTTATGATTTTTTTTCACACCCCTCTACGGGTGGCACCATATTGAAATGTATATTGAATAAGTTGTTATAATATATATTATTTATTTATAATAAGTTTATGGCGGCACGCGAACTTATATAGGAGATATCTAAGAATATACGAAAAATATAAGTCGACTCGTAAAATCTTTATGATTTTTTTCCACACCCCTCTACGGGTGGCGCCATATTAAAATGTATATTAAATAAGTTGTTATAATATATATTAGTTATTTATAATAAGTTCATGGCGGCACGCGAACTTATATAGGAGATATCTAAGAATATACGAAAATGCAAGGCGAGTCATAAAATCTTTATGATTTTTTTTCACACCCCTCTACGGGTGGCGCCATATTGAAATGTATATTAAATAAGTTGTTATAATATATATTATTTATTTATAATAAGTTTATGGCGGCACGCGAACTTATATAGGAGATATCTAAGAATATACAAAAATGCAAGGCGAGTCATAAAATCTTTATGATTTTTTTACACACCCCTCTACGGGTGGCACCATATTGAAATGTATATTGAATAAGTTGTTATAATATATATTATTTATTTATAATAAGTTTATGGCGGCACGCGAACTTATATAGGAGATATCTAAGAATATACGAAAAATATAAGTCGACTCGTAAAATCTTTATGATTTTTTTCCACACCCCTCTACGGGTGGCGCCATATTGAAATGTATATTAAATAAGTTGTTATAATATATATTAGTTATTTATAATAAGTTCATGGCGGCACGCGAACTTATATAGGAGATATCTAAGAATATACGAAAATGCAAGGCGAGTCATAAAATCTTTATGATTTTTTTTCACACCCCTCTACGGGTGGCGCCATATTGAAATGTATATTAAATAAGTTGTTATAATATATATTATTTATTTATAATAAGTTTATGGCGGCACGCGAACTTATATAGGAGATATCTAAGAATATACATAAATGCAAGGCGAGTCATAAAATCTTTATGATTTTTTTTCACACCCCTCTACGGGTGGCATCATATTGAAATGTATATTAAATAAGTTGTTATAATATATATTATTTATTTATAATAAGTTCATGGCGGCACGCGAACTTATATAGGAGATATCTAAGAATATACGAAAATGCAAGGCGTCATAAAATCTTTATGATTTTTTTTCACACCCCTCTACGGGTGGCACCATATTGAAATGTATATTAAATAAGTTGTTATAATATATATTATTTATTTATAATAAGTTTATGGCGGCACGCGAACTTATATAGGGGATATCAAAGAATATACAAAAATGCAAGGCGTCATAAAATCTTTATGATTTTTTTTCACACCCCTCTACGGGTGGCACCATATTGAAATGTATATTAAATAAGTTGTTATAATATATATTATTTATTTATAATAAGTTCATGGCGGCACGCGAACTTATATAGGAGATATCTAAGAATATACGAAAATATAAGTCGACTCGTAAAATCTTTATGATTTTTTTTCACACCCCTCTACGGGTGGCGCCATATTGAAATGTATATTAAATAAGTTGTTATAATATATATTATTTATTTGTAATAAGTTTATGGCGGCACGCGAACTTATATAGGAGATATCTAAGAATATATGAAAAATATAAGTCGACTCGTAAAATCTTTATGATTTTTTTCCACACCCCTCTACGGGTAGCACCATATTGAAATGTATATTAAATAAGTTGTTATAATATATATTAGTTATTTATAATAAGTTCATGGCGGCACGCGAACTTATATAGGAGATATCTAAGAATATACGAAAATGCAAGGCGAGTCATAAAATCTTTATGATTTTTTTTCACACCCCTCTACGGGTGGCGCCATATTGAAATGTATATTAAATAAGTTGTTATAATATATATTATTTATTTATAATAAGTTTATGGCGGCACGCGAACTTATATAGGAGATATCTAAGAATATACAAAAATGCAAGGCGAGTCATAAAATCTTTATGATTTTTTTACACACCCCTCTACGGGTGGCACCATATTGAAATGTATATTGAATAAGTTGTTATAATATATATTATTTATTTATAATAAGTTTATGGCGGCACGCGAACTTATATAGGAGATATCTAAGAATATACGAAAAATATAAGTCGACTCGTAAAATCTTTATGATTTTTTTCCACACCCCTCTACGGGTGGCGCCATATTGAAATGTGTATTAAATAAGTTGTTATAATATATATTAGTTATTTATAATAAGTTCATGGCGGCACGCGAACTTATATAGGAGATATCTAAGAATATACGAAAATGCAAGGCGAGTCATAAAATCTTTATGATTTTTTTTCACACCCCTCTACGGGTGGCGCCATATTGAAATGTATATTAAATAAGTTGTTATAATATATATTATTTATTTATAATAAGTTTATGGCGGCACGCGAACTTATATAGGAGATATCTAAGAATATACATAAATGCAAGGCGAGTCATAAAATCTTTATGATTTTTTTTCACACCCCTCTACGGGTGGCATCATATTGAAATGTATATTAAATAAGTTGTTATAATATATATTATTTATTTATAATAAGTTCATGGCGGCACGCGAACTTATATAGGAGATATCTAAGTTTATACAAAAATGCAAGGCGAGTCATAAAATCTTTATGATTTTTTTTCACCCCCTCTACGGGTGGCGCCATATTTAAATGTATATTAAATAAGTTGTTATAATATATATTATTTATTTATAATAATTTCATGGCGGCACGCGAACTTATATAGGAGTTATCTAAGAATATACGAAAAATATAAGTCGACTCGTAAAATCTTTATGAATTTTTTTCACACCCCTCTACGGGTAGCGCCATATTGAAATTTATATTAAATAAGTTGTTATAATATATATTATTTATTTATAATAAGTTTATGGCGGCACGCGAACTTATATAGGAGATATCTAAGAATATATGAAAAATATAAGTCGACTCGTAAAATCTTTATGATTTTTTTCCACACCCCTCTACGGGTAGCACCATATTGAAATGTATATTAAATAAGTTGTTATAATATATATTATTTATTTATAATAAGTTCATGGCGGCACGCGAACTTATATAGGAGATATCTAAGTTTATACAAAAATGCAAGGCGAGTCACAAAATCTTTATGATTTTTTTTCACCCCCTCTACGGGTGGCGCCATATTTAAATGTATATTAAATAAGTTGTTATAATATATATTATTTATTTATAATAATTTCATGGCGGCACGCGAACTTATATAGGAGGCATCTAAGAATATACGAAAAATATAAGTCGACTCGTAAAATCTTTATGAATTTTTTTCACACCCCTCTACGGGTGGCGCCATATTGAAATTTATATTAAATAAGTTGTTATAATATATACTATTTATTTATAATAATTTCATGGCGGCACGCGGACTTATATAGGAGATATCTAAGATTATACGAAAATATAAGTCGAGTCGCACAATCTTTATGATTTTTTTCGCACCCTCCTACGGGTGGTGCCACATTAAAATATATATTGATTAATTTGCTATAATATATATTATTTATTTATAGTAATTTAAAGGCGGCACGCGAACTTATATAGGAGATATCTTAGATTACATAAAAATGAAGGACGGGTCACACTTTCTTTACGATTTTTTTTCACACCCTCCTACGGGCGTTGTTATATTAAAATATATATTATATAATTTGTTTTAATGCATACTATTTATTTATATTAATTTCAAGGCGGCACGCGGCATTATATAGGAGATATCTAAAAAAATATGCACATAGGATAGATATCGTAAACTTTATTATTTTTTTACAAATTCCCTACGGGTGGTTCTATTACACAATATATATGAGTATATTTGTTATAATACATACTATTTATTTATAATAATTTCGATGCGGCACTCTCAAGATATTTAGGGAATAAATACATTTGTTGATTATATACTGCCATAACCTATAAAGTTTATGTGGTTAGAATCATCAAAATTAATAAATTACCTGCGTCTGATAATTTTATATGTATTATTTTTATTTATTCTTTCGTTTAATATATACTTTATTGTCATTTATTCCTTAATTTCTATAATAATTACCACTGGTATATCTGTTAGGTCATGGTAATGCAATGTATAATGTTTGTTCACAGTAGGTTGTGTTACAGAAGTGGCCGCTAGAATTGGCCGCTAGAATCACTCTGGTGTTTTGTGATCGGCAATTCCGAGCAGACTAGACAGTACCACAGTAATGATATATTGGATGGGAGACATTCGGCAACAAAAAAGAAATTATCATATCGCGTCACACTGCGGCTCGGTGCGCCCGGGAATACCCTTACACTGAACGGTACATAATGGAATTACCTATTTTTTTTTTATTGTGGGGAATTATAATTAAGAACACAATAATAAGGAATATGATAATTAAATAACAATTATTATTAATCGTATATACATAACTAAGTTATTAAAACAAAATATACTGATATAAAATCGTCAATTTTATAATACAATAATTTACTAAGCGCGTCATTAACTAAGATGGCGAAGACACATCTCCAGAAATTCGTCCTTCACGCCTGTGGAAATCCGTCCGCAAAATCCTGAGAGAGAAGTGGCCTGGATAAATTGTATTTTTCTAGAAAAGAGCATAATTTATAGCTGCTGGTGTTGCCTTAGTCGGGTCTTCTTTCGTGCATTTTTCTTCTAGGTTGATACAATATACATATTTACTTCACACATTCCTACTTGAATTTGCAGGTTTTATAAAAGCGAATTTAATTTTTATTCAGGTTTATAATTATAATCCAAGGTTTTGTGTATATACAAAATCCCGGATTTGAAATCTGAGATTAAATTATGTTTATAAAACCGGGAATTAGAGTTTTTTAATTGGTCCATTTTTGGTCATTTCCTGGTGGTAGTTGTTCATCAGGGGGATACCTATTGTTATATCTTCTGGCTTCAACGTTGTATTCCACTTTAAGCGTTTTGTTGCATTCTTAGATTCTGGTAGAGGATGAACAGAGAGGATGATCTGAGTCGAGTTCGACCAGGTAATTAGCCGAGGATCATGTAACTGTTTGCAGTCCTCTTCCATACTGGCCATCGACCGTATAATTTTTGGTGGAACTAGCCCTCTAAACAGGTACAGTTGGTTGACTGGTGTATGTTTCAAGCAACCAGTATTTATTCGGCAAGTTTAGGTTAATAAAGAATTCAACCGTTTATCGTTCCCATACTAAAACAACATACTCGGCGCATGAGTAGAACAGGGTAAGAGCTGATCTTCTAAAGCATGTCTGAGTTTATTAACGTAATGCTCAGCGTAAGTAACGCCCAGATAGGATGGAGTTTTGTTGAATTGTATTGGCTATCCATTCCCATGTAATTATTAATACAATCGGTTAGTCGTTAATATAAATACTGAAAATGGTGGGTGCTAAAATAAGAAATAATACTGAAAGACATCATAGATAAAGAAATGAATGAAAAGAATGAACATGGACAAATATTTTTTTAAATTATAACAAATCTTCATCTTCTGTATCCGATTCTTGTAAATGAATTATGACCGATTGCTGATTTTCAGAGATGTCGAGTTGCATTTCTTCCTGCCATTGCTCGCCAATAATTCTATCAACATGTGTAACATAATTGTTCCAATTTTAAACAGTTACATTATTGAGAGCCTCATGCCACATGATAATTACTTCTTCAGCTTTTCCACTGTTCCGCCCAATATGCGCATCATAATAGCGTTTAGCTTGCGATCAAACCATCTCTATTGCATTAAAATGACAATGATACGGCGGCAATCTTAATACCTGATGCCCGTTTAAATTAATTAGTTCGTCCAAAGGCACATACTTTGCCTTAAATAATAATTCTGTTTTTAAATCTGTTTCCTGGAATGATACGTTGTGCTTCGTCAAAAATTCTTTTAAAGCTTGCTTACTCCATAAATTGTTTGGATTTTTTTCCTTCACTCGTGAGTGGTATGGCGCATTGTCTAAAATTATTAAACTGGGCTCATCTAGTTTTTTCAAAAGAGAATGTTCCAGCCAATGCTCAAATGTTTCTGCGTTCATTTCACCGTGGTAATCCCCGACGTTGGATTTTGAAGCAAAAACCAAATGAGTGTCAGGAATAAATCCTTTTTCACCACCAGCACTTAATACAATGTATCTAGGAAAATAAGCAAAATATAAATTATTGCAAATAATAGAAATAACAAATAATGAAAAAATAAATACCTACATATAACAAATACTAAAAATCATACTCATGGTATTTATAATTTTAATATTAAATACTTTAAAATAGACCCACCTTTTTCCTACAGTGGTGAGCTTTTTCACTGTATGTGGAGTATCATCTTGTCAGGAGCGTCTATCGGATCCTTTCGAAAAGATTCAAGTTTCGTCTAAGAATACGAGAGGAAGTTGAGCGTGTTTCTTATTTTCCATATATTGTCGCAGAAAATTAATTCTTTTAACAATAACAGAATCAATTTCGCACAATCCTCTTCGGTTATCATCTTTTCTGTATTGAAATCCTAACTGGAACATTGTAAACCTAAGGGCATTCCTGGATATTTTACATACTTCTTGTTGTATAATCCTGTCTAGTAATGTATCCAAAGTTATATGTTCTCCTAATAATATGCGAACTTTAATAAAAATTAATAAAATATAAAATTAACTTACTTTTTGTATACATGTCGTAAATAATTCTTCTAATAGCTTCTTTGGCGAAGTCGTCCACATAACTTTTTTGCCTTCTGGATTTTTCTGTTTGTCTTCTTTTCCGTGGGCTTACAGGTTCTTCGTTCGTCTTTCGGTTCCGACCAACTATGCGTTTTACTGTCGCTGTTCCTATTTGTAATGCATTAGCCACTCTCTAAAGAAAGAAATGTAATTATTTAATAATTCAATAAGTCTCTCAAAAATATATTTACCTCAATCACTGCATTAACTGGTAATAATAGAGCATTATTCTCTTTTTCTTGACAAAAATAATTGTACAAATTAAGTACCATTTTCCGGCTTGCACTTTTAAGTATTGGTTTTTTCCGCGTAACATTCATACCAGAAGTAGAGGCTGCCATTATGAAACACTTTAAATACTAAATATAAACTCACTTTAAATACTAAATATAAACAAATAAGAAATTAAACTACGAACAAAATTGAAAATAAACAACAACAAATTAATATAAAATAACACGAAATAACAAAATTATAAACACACAATGAAATACAAATTATTAACGTGAAAATAACCTTAATCACATGAATGACAGGAATGACATGAATATTCAAATAATTAAAATATTTGAAAGTGACATTTTTTGTTACCGCGGTTACAATACCGTTTCTATTTCATTTCTAGCCTTTGGTTGGACGGAGATAGAGTATACCCCCTCTGAAAATCCGACGATAATGAGATAGCGAATAAAAATGTCATATGTGTCATGTGTGTGCGACAAAGATGCGAGATAAAAGTTTAGTAATTCTTGCATCGGAAAATGATGACGTGAGGTTCAACTGGGAGATATATATATATATATATATATATATATATATATATATATATATATATATATATATATATATATATATATATATATATATATATATATATATATATATATATATATATCTGAATTGCAATATACTGCTTTATCATTCAATATATTTTCGGTAAGTATATTATCTTTCATATTAGCATTATTATATTGGGATGATATAAAAAAGTAACAACTGAATAATATTTCAGAAAATATTTGTAACTTCTGCGCAGTTAAGAGAAATTCTTGCAGAAGTTGACAGTTGTAGAAGAAACGGTGTGTGTAGCTGAACCAGGAGAATACATATTGTAATAATTTAAGTCACCTTTAGGAAGGCTTTATTAAACTCAAATGAACACAATGACAGATATTTACAATGACATTTCAGAAATAAGATAACAAATACATAACAAAACAATAACAACAACTAACTACATATATGATTTATATTACATTCACCCCAGCCCATAAAACTAACGAGGAAGACAATCTTTATGGTAAGATGGGGGTTTCCGGAGCCTTGAACTTCGATGTAGAATTTGAGCCTGAGGATCCATGTGGACAGTCTGTCGATTGATTTCGTCCATAGGAGCTGTCTCTTCATGTGTTGGGAATGTTTCAGAGGATGCTTCGCAATCATTAGACGAACGAATAACATTTTCCTCTTGAACTTGACGGTCTGAATTTATTAGTTGTAGATCAGTTGAATGTTCTCTGTTATTTTCCTGCAAGGTCTCTTCTTTCGAATTCCTTGGAACAGGAGCTAGATGACGAGTGGAAACAGTAGATTCTTTTCCATCGGGATATCGAATATGAGCATACTCAGCATTGCTATCAAGAAGAGTGACCTCTGTGACTAGAGGATCAAATTTAGAATTGCGTACCGAACGTCGTAGATATACTGCTCCAGACTAGAGTAACCATGTGGGTGCAGATTGTCCATTATTCGTATGTCTAACAAATGCCGAAACATTCTCTCATGAGGTGATTCATTTGTAGCCGTACATAGTAATGACCAAACGGAATGGAGTGCATTAGAGAGAACAGATTCCCACTGTGTAATTTTCTTTCCTTCCGATTTAAGTGCGAGTTCGGTGGTTTTCCAAATTATACCATTGTAACGTTCGATTTGTCCATTGCCTTAGGGGTTGTATGGTGTTGTCCTACTCGTCGCAATACCATTAGTATTCAAGAATTTTTTAACTTCATTAGACATAAATGACATCCCTCTGTCAGTGTGGATGTATTAAGGGATGCCAAATAACGAGAAAATATTTTTTAATGCAATTATAACAGTTTGTGAAGTCATATCTTGACAAGCGATGTCAAACGGATATCGTGGGTATTCATCAATTATTGTCAGCAGGTAACGATTGCGAGAAGAAGATGGTATAGGTCCTTTAAAATCAATATTCAGGCGCTCAAATGCAGAATGTAGCTTTAATAAGTTTACCTTCATGTTTGTAGAATCGTGGCTTTATTTCTGAACAAACGGGGCAATTCAATGTTACTCTTTTAACATCTTCGAGAGAAATTGCAAGATTTTTACTTCGAAACCAGTGATACATTCGACTGATTCCAGGATGGCACAAGGAATTATGTAGATTTATAAGACGTATGTCATTGGATATTGTAGCCGAGCAAATGCGAGAGAACGTATCAGCAGCAGCATCAGGCCCGGCAACTTTTAATTTTAGCGTGTGGTGCTCAAATATATATTTTTCTTCTCCCAGAATCTATCTAGCAATATTACAAAACACAAATGTGAATATAAAAGTAGTAGTAGAAATACTTTGACTATAAAAAACTGAAAAAAATATTATTTATCAATCCTCTTAAAATTCACACAGACGACAGGTACACGGGCTCCTGCTTTTAAAGATCAGCTGCATCGCTAAGATTTTCATTACCATACAGAGAACAGGGGACGCGCATATGCTCAAGTACAATGCGCATACCCTGGATTTTGTTATAGAACACATGAGTAGATAGCAGTGATTACATTACTAATACTAATAATTATTTTAGCTTTATAACATAACATTATTATATAAAAAATAGTAATAAGTTATCGTGTGGTGCAGAGCACCACCATTTAGTTTTACGTATGGTGCTCGAGAACGCGAGCACCACTGTTGTTGCCGGCCCTGAGCAGCATTCTCAGTTCCGGGCCTATAAATTATATCATAACTGTAACAGGATAATTCGAATCTCCATCTGAGAATTTTTTCGTTCTTTATTTTACTGGTAGTCTTTAAATTGAACATAAATGCAACGGAACGCTGATCCGTGATAAGCCGAAAATGACGACCCATGAGATAAGGTCGCCACTTACGAGTAGCTTCGACGATAGCGTAAGCTTCTTTTTCCACGGAAGAATGTCTGCATTCAGATCCAGAGAGAGTTCTAGATAAAAAAGCCACAGGTCTCCCTGAGTGAGAAAGGGTAGCTCCAATTGCGTCATCTGAAGCATCTGTTTCAACCTTAAATATGTCTTCATCATCTATTGGGGCAAGAGCAGCAGTTTCTATATCTTGCTTTAAATCTTGGAAGGCTTTAATTGCCTCCAGTGTAAGAGGAACAGTACTGCGAGTGAGAGGTACTATTTTCTGTCCGAATCGAGGGATATAGTTGGAGAAATGCGCAAACATCCCAATAACTCTTTCCAGTGTTGAAGGATTATTTGGAGGTTGAAGCTCTCTTAAAAGTTTAAGTCTGTCAGGATCAGGTCGAATTGTTTTATTGGAAATAGAAAATCCTAGCAGACTAATTGATCGTAAAGAAAATGCGCTTTTCTCATTGTTCAGAGTTAGATTGTATTTACGAGCGGCTTCCATATAACGTCTTAGGTTTTCGTCATGTTCTTTCTGGTCTTTACCACATATAGTGACATCGTCTAAGTAGGCGTAAGTATCCACCAAGTTTTCTGAACGTATAATGTTGTTTATCCCTCTTTGAAAAGCGGCAACACCATTAGTTACGCCAAAAGGAATCCTTTTCTACTGAAATAGTTGTCCACAGGCCTCAAATACAGTATATGGTCTATCTTTTTCTTTTATTGAAAACTAGTGATATGCACTTTTTAAATCTATGGTACAGTACACTTCGTATCTTGTAACATTGTTTATTACATCTTCTATACGAGGTAGTGGATATGCATCCAACTGCATAAATCGATTTATCGTCTGCGAATAGTCAATAACCATTCTTCTATTATGATTCTCTGATGATGTTACAAGCACTTGAGCCCGCCAGGGAGATTTACTAGCTTCGATTACATCTTCTGATAGCAATCGTTCCACTTCGGCTTCAATAAATTTAGCATCGCTGTTTGTTTGTCTACAAGATTTTACTGCTATTGGTTTACATTCGGGAATGAGATTTTCAAAGAGACCCGCTGGTTCCACTTTAGCTACTGTCAGACTACATATATTCAATGAACTTTTAGATCCTCCAAATTCGACGTTGATACTTGAATGTCTTTTGACGATATCATGACCAATTATTATATCAGAACAAAGGTTTTGCAGGACACTTAGGCGAGCCTTTTTATATGTATGAACTTGAATACAGATAGTCACAATACATACACCAGCAGTGTTTGAGTGAAGAGAAGTAGTTGCCATTGATACTCGATCTCGTGAAGGAAATACAGGTAATTTTAGTTCCTGTACAGATCGATCGTTGATGAAGCTACAGGAACTACCAGTATCTACCAATGCTTGAATTTTAAAACCATTTATTCGAGCAGGATTTATAGCTTTCTTTAGACTTGATGAAAATGAAGTAATACAGTTAGTAGCAATGACCATTGATGCAGTTTGTTTCCAGTCTGATTTGGTAGATCTACAAACCTTCGCATAATGTCCCTTTTTCTTACAGAGGTGACAGATGATATTCCTAGCCGGGAATTTGATCCGCGGATAAGATTCGAGACCGCAATATATACATCTTCGATTCGCGGCTGCAAGAGTTTCTCCCGAGTGACTGGAGACAGGTAAATTCTGAGTAGGAACTTGACAAATTGATGTAGCATTCACTACGAGACTTTGATTGAAAGATATGGCTTGCTGTTGAGCTAATTCCAGAGATCTGGCCTTTTCATAGGTATCACTGAGAGATAGAACTGTGTTTTCAAGGAGTCTTTGCCTTATATGAGAAGCCGATAGTCCGCGAATAAAAGCGTCTGTCACAAAATCTTCACGATTTTTCTCTGCAGTAACAGCTTTAAAATTACAATCTTTAGCTAAAAGATTCAAACTTTGCAGGTATTGGTCGACAGACTTTTCGGGTAGCTGAGATCTGGTTGCAAGTTTATGACGACTATAGACCTCATTGACGGGCTTTTCATATATACTTTTTAATATCGAAATAGCATCATTAAATGTGCCTGCTGCACTTACATATTGATAAATGGTAGGAGAAATATAATTAAAAAGGAGTTTAAGCTTTTCTGAATCAGTTCTTTCCAATGAAAAGTTGAGAAATCTTTTATACCAATGTTCCCATTCTATGGACGCTGTCAAAGAGTATGGATCTGTGTCAAATCTTTCCGGAGTTAAAAGTCGTTCCATCGAAACTTTGGTTTTTGAAATTGAGTTTAATAAATTTTAATACTTTAAGTCACCTTTAGGAAGGCTTTATTAAACTCAATTGAACACAATGACATATATTTAAAATGACATTCCAGAAATAAGATAACAAATACATAACAAAACAATAACAAGGTCCATACAATCCAATTTTAACATTTTCACGATGATGTCTGTGTGTATGTGTGTGTGTGTGTGTGGATCCTCTTTACGCTAACTCAAATACTATCGGTCAGAAAATTTTGAAACCTCGTATTTCTACGTTACTCTTATATGGAAAGATGCCATTAGATTTTAGAGTAAATCAGATAACCGGAAATGACACTTTACGGGAAGCTCAAAATAGTTTTTCTACGAAAAATACCTTTAAATGTTATTTTTTCGAGATTTATGTTATATAAAAATTGAAGATTATTAAATTTTCTATAGGTTTGCATTAATACTTTTCCTATATATTTTATGGGTAAATTTATAAAACTATAATTTTAATCCCGAAGCCTACGCTTTAACAACTCATACACATGGTTACACAATTCAAATCTCAAATGTTTGTAACTGACATATATATGTCGCTGTCAACAAACTAATAATTTTAAATAATAATATTAACATTTAAAAAATTAGTAAATGGAACAATAATTATATGGAAAGGAACTTAATACAGTTTCAAACATAAGTAAATATGTAAAAATATAGGTAATATAATAAAAACATATATCATCATGGCATATTACCCATTGATGGGTGAGCCAATCTGCTTTGTACGCAGATGACGGTAATAATGATGACATATTTGTTCCGTGCAGCCGTTTACCAGGCGTCACTTCAGGCGAATCTTGAGAACGGGTTCGATTCCGACCGACGCCAAATATTTTATAATTTGAAATGGCACAAAATTGACCCCTGTGATGCTCTCTCCATGCCAGCAAGAATATAGGTAAGTATGTAAATAAATAAAATAAATATATCATCATGGCATATTACCCATTGCTGGGTGTGCCAATCTGCTTTGTACACAGATTTCGGTAACGATAACATATTTGTATCGTGCGGGCGTTTACCAGGGGTCACCTCACGAGCACTTATTGCTGGCATTGCTGGCGTGAAGAGTGCACAACAGGGTTCATTTTTGTGCCATTTAAAATTCGAAATATTTGGCGTCGGTCGGGATCGAACCCGGTATTTAAATTTATTTTAAGTATTTACATTAATAAAAATTAAATTAAACGGGAGGTATTGTGTTGGCCACATCAGATTTTTTATATAGGGCAACATATATTTCTCATTTGTTGATAATGTCTTTAATAAAGTATCTATGTTTAATAGATTTTTTATTAATTTTTTATTTATTACATTATCATATGAATTTTGATTTTCAGAATAATTAAATAAAAATTATTTCCCGCCACTTTCTGAGCTGTCAATTTTTGTTCTCTGACCTTTTCATAGACGACACTAAAACTTGTTATCACGGTTTATAAGGGAGATACCCAATCTTCTACTATGTATTTTCCTTAATCTATGATATGCCTAAAAGAATGAAATGTTAAAAATAAAATCAAATTTGCGATCTGAGTGCGATCTCTTATCAAAGTCACTGACCTTGTATATTTTTTACGCAATGCGCAATATTTTTGTAAGGTACGATAAATTAATTTATTACTACACTCTATCTCCACGTCATTCATTTCTGATGCAAGAATTACAAAACTTTTAATTAGCATCTTTGTCATACACACATAACATATATGAGACTTTCATTCGCTATTTCATTATCGTAGGTGTGTCGGAGTGATATACGCTATCTCCGTCCAACCAACAAAAAATGAAAAAGAAACTGTATTGTAACCGCGGTAACAAATGTAATTTTCAAATATTTAAATTATTTAAATATTCATGTCATTCTGTCAATCATGTGCATATCATATTGTGATAAAGATGTTTTTTACCTCTCGCTAAGAGAGGTATTGGAATCATGATAAAAATCGCATATCCAGATTTTAGTGAATAAGCACGTTTTAAGGTCCCTAGGATCCGATAATAACATTTACGATTATGTCTCTCTCTCTCTGTGTGTGTGTGTGTGTGTGTGTGTGTGTGTGTGTGTGTGTGTGTGTGTGTTTGTGTTTGAGGTACGATTTCTCAAATTCTATGAGACTAAAGACCTGTGTATACCTTGTCCAAAGATATTTCGTTATGGCTTTAACTTACTAAGTCTGAGGTGAACCGCACACAGCAAGAGAATCTACCTGTTGGCGCTCAGGGTAGGATTGCAAAATATTTAAATTCGGAAATCTCTAATCTCTGTGCGCATTAAGTATTTCAGATTTACTTGAAATAATAATGAATTCGCAAAATTAAATTAAGTCTTTCACTATTACTAGAAATATAAGATGAGAAAATCGTCCTTGACCGGTATTAATACATATTGGGGAAACTAAGATAAAGGGTTTTCCAATAAGAGGTGTTATTTTGATATTCAAAGAAAAATGCCATTTTTTAATATAAATGATCGGATGTTTATTTCATTATAAAGAGGAAGGTATGCCGTTAATAGTGGAAAATAACATCAGGCAAATGACCACCACGACCACGCTGACAGGACAATATCCTTTTCATGAAATTTTCCATAACCAAATCGCAAAGTGGCTGTCCTATGTCCTCGATAGCCTCACGAATTCCATCTTTGAGGTCTTGAGTCGACGCTGGGCAGTTGGCATAGACCTTCTCTTTCACGTGGCCCCAAAGAAAGAAGTCGCAAGGTGTTAAATCACAAGATCTCGGTGGCCAATTGTGATCACCTCTTCGAGAGATAACACGGCCCGGAAACTTTTCCCGTAAAAGATCAATGGTTTCGTTGCTTGTGTGGCACGTAGCGCCGTCTTGTTGAAAGTAAACGTTGTCCAGATCAATACCATCCAATTCCGGCCATAAAAAATCGTTAATCATCTCTCGATAGCGCAATCCATTCACCGTAACTGTTGCTCCAGCCTCATTTTCGAAAAAGTAAGGTCCAATGACTCCGCCGGACCATAAACCTCACCAAACAGTCACACGTTGAGGATAGAGAGGCTTTTCAACAATAACTCTTGGGTTTTCTGAGCCCCAGATGCGACAATTTTGTTTGTTGACGAAGCCACCGAGGTGGAAATGGGCCTCATCACTCAAGATGATTTTTCGATGGAATTCCGGATCATTTTCATGCATTTCAACGACCCAATCAGCAAAGACACGACGTTGTTGATGATCGGCCGGCTTGAGTTCTTGTGTTAACTGGACTTTATAAGCCTTAAGACCCAAATCTTTATGCAAAATACGGTGTAATGACGTTTGTGGATTGCCTAATTCCAAAGAACGACGAGGAATGGACAAACCTGGGTTTTCTTCAACACTTTCGGCTACAGCAGCAATATTCTCGGCTGTTCTTGAGCGACGTGCACGGGTTTTATTCTTCACATCACTAACTTGTCCCAACAGCTCGAATTTTTCCACCAATTTCTGTATTGCGGTCCGACAAGGTGCTTCACGACGACCCAAAAATTATCGAGTTTTACGAACCGTCTCTGCCAAATTTTCACCATTTTTATAGTGAATTTTAATAATTTCAATGCGTTGTTGAAGCGTGTATCGTTCCATTTTTATTAATGGCGTAGTTTCTACTTGTCAAATGTCAAAAAATGACAGCTTCAAAAGCGACATCTACCGAAATAGCGGGCTATTCAAAATAACACCTCTTATTGGAAAACCCTTTACCAAAGGCGTACCTAGTGAGTAGGTATGTAAATGAGTTTTAAAAAATTTAAAATTAGTAGTAATATTAACTTTCGTACTGAGGTCAACAATATACGTATTTAATATGTGGCGACCATTTGAAGAAGACAATACTGATGTTTTACCAGCTGAAAATTGTGATAATATTGAATACATACCTGTCCTTGCACCCCTATAAATCAAGCTTAAATCCCTAACAATAGACCCGCTGAGAGGGCCATAACGAAATATCTTTGGACAAGGTATAACTACGGATTCCTCAATCTAAAAGTAATGGGAAGAGTTGAATAAGTTCTGGTAACAATTAGATAACCGGAAGTAGTAGTATTTTAACAAAAAAATTCTAAATATTATTTTTTGAATATTTATGTTATTACAAATATTAAAAAAAAAAAAATTCTCTATCCGACACATTTAAATATTTTTTTATACTTTCTATAGATTTAAAGATATTGATATATTATCTATAAAATAATCTGTTATAGTAAATCTCACAGCCTGCTCACAGCTCAAACATCTCCATGGTAACTACTTGAGAAATTAAAATGTTTGTAATTGACAGATAAATGTCACTGTCAAAAATTCAGAGATAGTACTGAAAGCTTTTTCTGGAAACGATATTTAATATTTCTTATTGTATTATTAATTACATATTTAAAATTATAGGTATATTACATGAACCCTTTAGAAATACCGCCAATCCCGTTAATGAATTGGAAAAACCTCGAAGATTTAGAATAAATGGAAAAAAACTTGCTCATAGAATGAATTTAAAATTATAGAAAATACGTAAATATATAGATTAGAGTAATTAGAATTTTTTGTGTGTACAAGAAATGTTAAATACAATACACCATAATGGAAAGGGTGTGAGGGGTATTGTGATGGTCACAACAGATTTTTGATTTTGGCGTCGATAATTTCCGTTTCGTTGTGTGTTGGTAGTTTTGTTAATTGTTGGTATTATATTGTGCATTTTGCTATTGCAAAGACGGTGTTTCTAAGATTGCCGATAATTATTGCAACATATTGCTTTTGGACAATATAAAGAGGTATCTATATTTCATCTATTTTACTTATATCGTATTTATTCAATTCGTTTAGTATTGCTAAATAACTATTTATACTTCGAATTTTGATGAATAACAAAACTGACACAATATTGGCTATATTTATTATAATACTGTCAGTTTTGACATTACATCATAATTATTCAATTGATTTATTTTGCGAAATAACTGTTTTACTTCGAATTTTGATGAATTCACACGGTATAAGTTATACTGTATACTGTCAGTTTTCAGTTTTGATTTATATGAATACTACGGAAATCAGACGATTTCGCCCGATTACATGACGTCATCAATTTTCTCCCTTCCCTGGCGATTTGAATCATATGGTTAAGATTGATGAAGTGGGGATCAAGTCGTGGAAACGGAGTTTACATGTCTATATACATATGGTGGAAATGATTAGGCAGAGGACTCACGTCATTAACTTGAAAAAACCTTATAAAAAGAAATATAACTTGTAGAAATTATTAGTTGTTATGTATTTTTTGTAAAAGTAGAAAACATATACTAGTATTAAAGAAACGTATATATTAATGAATTTACAATTATTTCTAAGTCAATCCTTATTCCTTTTACGGAATATAAAATTATTTGACACAATACGGTCATTCTCAGTAGTGCCAACGTATGGTACGAAAATTAACTACAATTACTTCAAATAATTTTATATTCCGTAAAATGAATAACGATTGGCTTACAAATAATTGTAAATATCATTAATATATACGTTACTTAATTCTAGTACTTCTTTACCTTTCGTCACCTCTTTGTTCTGCCGCTCGTTTTGTTTCTTCCTATGTTTTAACTGCTCTGCCTATCTCCCTCTTCTGGTGTAACTTTGCGGAATATACCTGTTTCGCCAGTCTTTCGTCACTCATTCTGTGTACGTGGCTCGCCTATCTCAGCTGTCCTTCTTGGATGATGTGTGCTATTGGTTGTGTGCCTAAATTTTTCCTAAATGTTTCATTTCTTATTCTGTCCATTTTTGTTTTCCCTTCTATCTTCCTTAGAAATCTCATTTCTACATTTCGTAGTCGACTTTGGTGTCTCTCCTGCGTTGTCCATGATTCGCTCCCATATGTCAGTAAAGGTACTGCTACTTTCTTGAAGACTTGAACTTTGGTTTGTTTCGGTACTTCTTTCTTTCCAAGAAATTTCTTCTTTAGTGAATTGAAAAGCCTTCCTGTTGCTGCCACTCTTTCTTCTACTTCCTGGTCTAGAGTTCCCTTTTCACTTATCACCACTCCCAAATATTTAAATGACTCTACTTGTTCTATATCCTTTCTCCATTTATTGTTAAAGAGTGACTGTGTCCATTTATTACCATCGTTTTTGTCTTCTGTGTGTCTATGACCATGTTCCACTCCATTAATTCGTTGTTCAGTATGTTAATATTGTCTTGTAAATCTTTTTCGGTTTTGGCGATTATTATCATGTCGTCTGCGTAGCATAGAATAGATAGGTTCACTGCTTTCATTTTCCAATTGCCTACTTTATATAGTTTTAGTTTGCCTTCAATGTTTTCGATGGCTTCGTCTAGATATATTGTAAATAGAAGTGGACTCAGGATACAGCCTTGCCTTAGTCCTACATTGGTGTTAAAGGCGTCTGATGTGTTGTTTATTTATTTATTTATCAACGAACCCAATAGGCTAAGCCCAGATTAAGGGTTGTAAAAATACACAAAAAGTACACAAAATACATAAAAATACACACAAAGATCAGAATAATTACGACATACTACATAATACTTTAATGAATTTATTAAATTCTAAATGAAATATATCAACCCTCGAAAATTTACAATTATAAAGATGGCACATACGATTTAGAGGCGACAGCATTAAATAATTAGTTTTAGCAACCGGTAAGTAAAAAGTAAAGCTACTTCTGGTGCGAATAGAGGGAGTGTGAAATTGGAGAGAGGATAGAGTACGGGAATCATCAACGCAGCCGTTTACAACTTTAAATAAATATATTATTAGAGCATTTTCACGTCGTTCAAAGAGACTCTTGAAATTAAACATAAGTAACATCTGTTTATAAGTTACAGAATAGTCGGGGTAGTTATTATGTGACTTGTAATAAAGGTATTTGAGGAATTTTTTTTGAACAGATTCAATCTGATCTTGACGAACTTCGTAAATAGGGTTCCAAATGATATGACAGTACTCCAGCTTTGAACGGACGAAAGAATAATATAGGCTAGTAATTGCTGATAGGTTTTGGAAAGTTCGACTATTTCTTATTATGAAGCCTAGCATTCTCATGGCATTGTTATATATATCTTGTATATGATCCACAAAGGTAAATTTGGTGTCATATGTTACCCCAAGATCTCGTACAGTAGTATATCGCGACAAGGTAACATTTTCGATCGTATAATTATAACTAAATGGCGATAGTTTTCTAGTAAAAGACATGACTGTACATTTATTTAGATTAAGATGTAATCAACAAGCCTGGAATAAGGTCGGGACCACATGACAAAGTAGGTTTAAGTTGTTTTATATAAAGTTTTATATCCTCTGAGGTGATTTTGTTGAGGGTCACATTGTCATGAGAAGGATTAGGAAATTTAGAGTTAGGAGGACCAGAAGTAGGAGTGTAAACTGAACTAAAGAAATTAGCGAAAGCATTGGAAATGTCACTTGGTGAAGAAATAGTTGAGCCGTTAAAACTCATAGAAGGTGGAGAAGCTGATTGTTTCTTTTTAGAATTTATAAAATTTCAAAATTTCTTTGGATCGGTACTGATGGAAGTTTCACAGGACTGCACATATTCACTGTAAGTACGTCTAATTAAGTTCTTTAACTCAGAACGCAAGTTATTAAATTGATTGCTATAATGGTGATTATGTGGAAATCTTGATGATAATGTCCTCATACGATCTTTTTTCTTAAGAACCCTAATGACTTGTTTATTAAACCAGGGTGGATAACTTTTTTGAACAATTTGACTTCATAGGAACGCAAGAGTCTATGAACGAATACAAAGTTTTGTAAAAAAATTCACAAGCAAGATTAATGTCAGTGAATTCCAGTCAAATTGCTCAATCAAGTTATACAGGGTGTTTCCTTTAAAACAACCAGCGCTTTTTTGGGCGAACTAATGACTTTAGAGAAAAATGTTATATACAAAAAATTACCAGGAAAAAGGGCTTAATTTATGAGGAATAATAAATTAAAAACCAGTGGTTCTCAAACGGTAGAATAAAATTATATTTTTTTAAATGGCAACCTATATAAATTTTTTGTCCATTAGATAGAGATTTTTTTTCTGATTTCATCGATATAAATATGATATGGGGTTGTATAACAATTATTTAGAGAAAAATGATATTAAAAATCAGAAATAATTTTACAATATTGAAGTAGGCTATGCAATAAACAACTATTAATACGACTATTGCCTAGGTTACGATAATATATTATGTTCTTATATCTAAAATAACTTGTTTTACTAAGAAATTCATAATAACAAATGAACTACATAACGAAGAAATATCAAAAAATAATAGTACTAACATAAAAAGAAAAACAATATGATGGAAATTATTTACAAATTTATGCAACCTTAGGTATTTTTGGTATAAATTTGTTAATTCTTGCAACTGCAAAGCCATTTTTTATTAATAAGTAATTAAACAATTACGAAAACAAACACTTAATAACGTAACAAAACTATCTGTCACCTGTATCATTTGTTTGCATTTGTTTATTGCATAGCCTACTTCAATATTGTAGAATTATTTCTGATTTTTAATATCATTTTTCTCGAAATAATTGTTATACAACCCCATATCATATTTATATCTTTGAAATCAGAAAAAAAAAACTCTCTATCTAATAGACAAAAAATTTATATAGGTTGCCATTTAAAAAATATAATTTTATTCTACCGTTTGAGAACCACTGGTTGAATTTTTAATTTATTATTCCTTATAAATTAAGCCCTTTTTCCTGGTAATTTTTTGTTCATAACATTTTTCTCTATAGTCATTAGTTCGCCCAAAAAAGCGCTGGTTGTTTTAAAGGAAACACCCTGTATAACTTGACATAGTTAGCCTTCTTAAAGTTATAATTTCTAAATGTTTTACGATCGTTGTTAATGCTTTTCGATGGGCTAAAGTTGAACGTAATATTTAGAGCCGGGTGGTGTCTATATTCAACATTAAATAAGAGATCGGTTGAGTGGGAGACATCACAATTATTAAAAGTTTTACAAATGACAACATCAAGCAACTTATTGTTCACATTAAGTATCGTGTTACACTGTTTGGCGTCCAAAAATTTAGCAGAGTTACAAATTTATTAACTTTTGAGGATTCTAGATTGCTGTTTAGTTCTGGTATATTAAAATCTCCAGTAATAAATAATAATAATAATTTATTTTCTTTAGACACAATACATCATGTATAGAAAACGTCAAAATACACAAAAGTTACAATAAATAACAAAGATACAATGTAGACAATAAAATAGTATCAATTAAAAAAAATCTGATGTGGCCAGCACATAACCTCTCGCCGTATATTTTACCTGGCTGTATGCATAAAGCAAAGAATATTTTTATAAATTCAAATAATATATTCATATAAATCTATGACGTATGAACTTCTTTATTATTCAATAATAGCATGTCTCAACATGAAGATATTTTACCATAAATTATATTACAATAAATTACAAAGTAGAGTTTACCATATATAAATATTAGGCTGGTAACTGCAATTTTCAATTCGAACAACGTTGTTTACTTTCTCTTCATATTCTTCTAGTAAAAACATTAATTTTGGGCGGTCTAAAATGTATATATGGATTGTGCATCTATTCTTACATATCTTCTTTTACATTTTATTTTTTCATACATGTTATATCTAAATAACACTAATTCCCTTTAATAAAGTGACGGATAGATTGCACTCCGATTATTCTTATATCGATGTGTAATTTTGTCAATATTTACAACTTACTTGAGAAGAATTTGATAGCTTTTTCGCAATTCAAAGTTACTCTAGTCTATAGTACTGGTGTACATTGTCCCATAATGTTTGAAACAAATTTAAGTCCTTCAACCTAGACTTGTCATCTCCATAATAGTCACAGATCAAGCATTAAGGGATTCTCCAAGTACATTTTTCCTTCATTACTCATTATTTCTGACACTGACATTTATCTGTCAGTTACAAATAATTTAAATTATCAACTATTTTTCATGGCATTCTTTCGGCTGTTAAATTTATTACAACAGATTATTTTATATATTATACTTCTTTTATCTCTAAATCTATGGAATATATAATAAAATATTTAAATGTATCAGATAGAGAATTTAATTTTCTTTAATATTACCACGAAAAATTTTCAAAAAATAATATTTAGAAGATTTTTTTTCAAGAATCTTCTACTTCCGGTTGTCCAATTGTTACCAAAACCTTTTCAGATCTTCCCATGAATGTCCGATTGGGAAATACGTTGTTAAACAAATTTTAAGTCTTATAGTTTTTGAGTAACCGTCCTTCCAACATCCCACACACACACATACACACACACACACACACACACACACATCCACACACACACACACACACACACACACACACACACACAGACATCATCGTAAAAATGTTAAAATCGGATTGTAGAGACCTTAAAACGTGCTTATTCAATAAAATCTGGATATGCGATTTTTAGCATGAATGCAATACCTCTCTTAGCGAGAGGTAAAAAATCATTTGGCTCATAATAGTTATGTTGCAGTAAGAACCTTTATAGACCTTGTTTTATCAGAGATGGTCGGAAGTGTGAGTCCTCTCCAAGAATTCATTAATGGAGTAACAATTATTGTTTAATAGGTACAGCTTTAGGTTTTTTGAGAAGGTTTTATAATTGGAAGTACTGGTTAAATTGGTTGGAAGTTTATTATATATCCTTAAGCCAAGAATATTTGGAGTAGTCATTGTCAAAGTGTTTCTGCTAAAAGGAACTCTAAAAGAGTCCTTTTGGCGAGTGTTAAAGTTATGAAAATGATTATTAGGTGTGAATTTTGTTTTATTTTTGAAAATATATTTACATGTTTCTAGTATGAATAGACTGGATAAGGTGAATATCTTAAAGTTTGTGAATAGCCGCCTGCATGAGTGCTTGCCGCCAACCCCAGCCATACATCTTAAGACTCGTTTTTGTGCCATAAATACCTGAGATGCTCTAGTTGAGGATCCCCATAGACTAATAGCATACCTCAGGTAAGGTTCAACCATTGCAAAGTAAATCATGCGAAGTTGTACATGATTAAAATAATTTCTGAGAAATCGCAGGATTTATTTACCGTGGCAATGGTCATCTCGCAATGAGAATGCCATTTCAGATATTCGTCAAAATTAGAACCGAGAAATGTGGTACCTTGTTTTCTGTTTAACATTTGTTCATTGATACAAATTGTTTGGTTTATTACATTTGTATTCTGGTAATTATGAAATTGGTTTTGGTCTCATTGAGAAATAGTTTATTTGCATTGCACCACTGCAAGAGTGCTATTGTATTAATTTCACATTTTTGAACAACTTCGTTGATGTTACGGCCAGTTATGATCATTGAAGTATCATGTGCGTACTGCATGAGGTCGGCACCATCACCCACACAGGCGGCTAAGTCGTTGATATACATGACAAAAAGAACTGGAGCAAGTACTGTTCCCTGGGGAGTACCGATATTACTTTTTAAAATGTCAGAGTGGACATGATTATGAACATTGTTTTCGTCTTTAAATTTCAGTGATACAAAGTGTTCTCGATCGCTCAGAAAACTTTTGATCCAATTTAAAGGTAAACCCCTAATTCCATATGAGTATAATTTGTCCAACAGTCTTCTATGCTAGACCATAGAAGCAATCAAACGCTTTTGTTATATCGCAAAATACGCATATCGCGATTTGTTTACCTTCTAATGAGTTAATTACTTTCTCATATAGATGGTTAATTGCATCCAAGGTTGATACATTTGGTCTAAAACCGAATTGATTATGGTTTAAAATTTTGTACTTTTTGATAAAACATTCTAATCTCTCAAAGAAACAGTACTCAAATATTTTGGAAAAGATAGAAGTTTGTGAAACTGGTCTATAATTATTTATATTCTCTCTATCTTCTTTTTTATGTATTGGTGTAATTTTACTTAGTTTGAGTTTTGTTGGAAATATACCAGTAGAAAAGGACAGATTTACCATGTATGTCAATAATGAATTCATTGGTCTGTATAAATGGTAGACTTTCAAAAAAATCGTATATAGAATCGTATGATGAAGTATTAAGGGCAGGTGGAATATAAACAACAAAAATATACACGCTTTTAAAGTTATTTGTAATTTTGCTGCACACAATATCAACGTTACTGGGGAGAATATCACTGCACGCACTCAGGTCGACACTGCAGGAATGAAGTGATTTGTTGATTAGCAGTAGAACTCCACCTCCTTTGGACAGACGGCACGCCTCCAAATCACGGTCGCTGCGGAACACCGAAAACGTGTTGGAACAAAGTTCAGCGTCTTCAACACTAGATGTAAGCCATGTCTCAGAAAGTGCAATAATGACATAGTCAACAGAACCTTCCAGAGACTGCAGTAGAGCGAGCTTAGAGTTGAGTCCTTGTACATTTTGATAAAAGCAAGTGAGATCTTGTGTTGACTGTGGACGAGTTTCCTGCTGTGGTTGCTATTGTGAACTTAGTATGTTGGATTTAAAGCGCTTCAAAGTTTTCGTATAAACATGGCAATTTTTATCCCGTGCATCATGAGTGGTAATTATTTTTGTTTTATGGAGCTCGTTGAATTTCGTGCAGTTAATACATTTAAACTCTGTGGTCTTGCAATCTTTTATGTCATGACTACCAGCACATTTGGGACAGCAGGGCTTGGTGTTGGAGCATTGTTTAGATGTATAGTGGAAGCCACAACATTTATAACATCTACGTAAGTCTATGGCGTCGTAGACAGAACAGAGATCGTAACATATATAAAGTTTTTCACTTTTCAGCATACGGTCGTAGATCACACGATCTACTTGAATAATAATAATAATTTATTTTCCGGGGACTACAAATACAATAGTATCGGAATAGTCAAAGTTACAATAAAAAATTACGAAGAATACAACAGAAATTGAACAGTCATTTTTATCCTATGTTATTAAGAAATTCGTCGATGGTATAGAAACCTTTATTTATTAAATATTGTTTGAAATGATTTTTTAATTTTTTGTTATCATTAATATCCTTCAGATATAGCGGTAGATGGTTATAAAATTTTGAACCCATAATGAAAGGATTATATTTTGATTTATTTAAATTCACCTTAGGTAGGTACTAGAATATTATTTTTGCCTCGAGTGTTGTACTGATGTAAATCACTATGGGTCGGCAGTGTGTGTAATTGGTCTCTTATATGTAAAGCAGTATAATATATATATATATATATATATATAGGGTGTCCCAGAAGTCGACGATCAAACTAAATGGGGTGATAGAGGAGATCATTTCCAATCAAAATAACTATATATATTGTCATGCAATTGTTGATGGTTCAAAAGTTATTGCAACTTTTGTAGTTTCTCCTAAAAACGGCAAGGCGTCCAATAGAATTATTATTATTTTTATTACGAGACGTTTGTTTCCCTTTTCCTTTTTTATTGTATGCACCTGAAGGGTTCTACTTTCTAATAAAATCATTTTCTTGAACATGAGTACCTTCTATTAATAATAAAAATATTGTTTTGTGAAAAATTTTTCTACCGAAAAAAAGCTACTTGATTTTAAAGTGACGCTGACAGAAAAAAATGTCCTAAAAAAAAAATTAACCAACTATTAGAAGAAGTTGTGTATTTAATGTAGATTTTAACGCGGTATAACACATGGGGATATTCAGAGCAGATTTTCTTAAATAATTTTTTTTTCTACAAGAAAGTATTTCAGTTAAAAATACAATTGAAAAATTCGAGAATTATCTTCGATGCTGTGTCAAAAATAAAACAAAATAATAGTTGTAATAGTTTTTATACAACATTAAAACAAAATAGGGTTTATGAAGCTTTTCATGATGTTTTCAAATTTTACAAAAAGTGTTCAAAATTTCTACCATGTTTTCTAATGCACATTAAGCATCGCCGAATAAAATTTCTTTTTATTGTTCGGAACGCCCGTTGATTATTTTTAATAATGTTGGTAGCCTCTCTTATTTTTTGTTGCAACTCTTGTTCATTCTGACTTTCTGTCATGTAGACTATTTCTTTAAAATAACCCCATAGAAAAAAATCTAAGGGGTTAAGATCAGGGGATCGCGGTGGCCACATAATAAACCCTCCTCTACCAATCCACCGATTCCGAAATTCTGTGTCAAGGTGTCGTCTCACATCTACAGAATAGTGAGGAGGAGCTCCATCTTGTTGCAGCCACATATCTCGGCGTGTCTCCAATGTCACGTCTTCAAGTAGATAAGGTAACTCATTTTGCAAAAAATGCAGATAATTTTCGCTGTTAAGCCTTCCTGGGAGCTCAAATGGACCAATCAATTTTCCTTCAATTATTCCCGCCCATACGTTGACCCCAAACTTGTGTTGAAAGTTGTCATTTCTAACAACTCTAGGGTTCACATAGTCCCAAAAATGTAAATTGTGAATATTAAATATCCCGGTTCTACAAAAGTTTGATTCGTCGCTCCACAAAATCTTGTTAAAAAATTCGGAGTCTTCTCTATGACGACGCAGCATTTCCCGACAAAATTGCACTCTTTTGTCATAGTCCGCAGGTAAAAGTGCTTGCACGCGCTGCACATGGTATGGATACAACTGGCCCTTTTGCAAAACACGATGAACCCTAGATTTTGGAATTTCCAAATGTCTGGATATACGACGAACACTTGTTGACGGGTTCTCTGTCACCATTTCAATTATATCGTCGTCATTGCACTGAAGCGCAGGGGTATAAGACATATTTTTGAGACCAAGAAGAACGAAGTCCAAATGAAAGGAGTATCAAAAACCAAAAAATACGCAAAATCACAAGAATTAAAACAAAGTTTAAGAAACGAAGAACTGATAAATCAAAAACACACAAACAGTAAAGTTATTATCGATATGTCACTTCATATACCTTCTTTTGTTTTATTTTTGACACAGCATCGAAGATAATTCTCGAATTTTTCAATTGTATTTTTAACTGAAATACTTTCTTGTAGAAAAAAAAAAATTATTTAAGAAAATCTGCTCTGAATATCCCCATGTGTTATACCGCGTTAAAATCTACATTAAATACACAACTTCTTCTGATAATTGGTTAATTTTTTTTTTAGGACATTTTTTTCTGTCAGCGTCACTTTAAAATCAAGTAGCTTTTTTTCGGTAGAAAAAATTTTCACAAAACAATATTTTTATTATTAATAGAAGGTACTCATGTTCAAGAAAATGATTTTATTAGAAAGTAGAACCCTTCAGGTGCATACAATAAAAAAGAAAAAGAGAAACAAACGTCTCGTAATAAAAATAATAATAATTCTATTGGACGCCTTGCCGTTTTTAGGAGAAACTACAAAAGTTGCAATAACTTTTGAACCATCAACAATTGCATTACAATATATATAGTTATTTTGATTGGAAATGATCTCCTCTATCACCCCATTTAGTTTGATCGTCGACTTCTGGGACACCCTGTATAGGGAAGTTAAAGTTAGTAATTTTTCTTTAATAAATATTTGCCTGCAAGACGACCGAAAAGGTAAAAGATAAATATTTCGGATTACAAGTTTTTGTAGGGTGAATACTCTAGTAGCAGTTTGACAGCCACCCCAGAAAATTATACCGTAACACATAATGGAGTAAAACTTTGCAAAATACATTATTTTGGCTGTATGAGAGTCCGTTAAACAGCGTATTCTTTTTATGAAGTAGCATATCGAAGCTAAGGATTTAAATATTTCATCTACGTGAGAATCCCACTTTAAATTTTCTTGTAAATGAAGTCCTAGAACTTTTGTAGAATTGACTTGTTATATAGTGTGGTCATTACACCGAACCAGTACACTTTCAGATCGTTTTACATTTGAAAATTTAATAATTAAGTATTTATTGGTATTAAGTGTTAGATTTATATTTGCAAACCAATTCGATATGTCACTTAGAAAGTTGGAAATGTTTGAGGAAACATTGTTGTGTTTCTTTTGGGGGATAATTATACTCTCATCATCAGCATATGCAATAAAATCTGTTGATTTCAAGACATTTTTTTATGTTATTTATATAGAGAGAGAACAATAGGGGCCCTAGTATCGATCCCTGAGGTACTCCAAAAGATACAGTCTGATAATGAGAAGTACAATTATTATAGGATACTACCTGCTTTCTTTTGTCTAAGTACGATTTTATCCAACTGGAACATGTGCCTCTTAGACCATGATTATTACAGATGTCAATTAAAACATCATGGTTAATGCAGTCAAAGGCTTTCGACAAATCTAGAAATATTCCATATACCTCCATGCCAATATCAAAGTTTTTATAAATTTTATCCATAAGATTAACTAAAGCGGATGTCGTACTTGGACCTTTTCCGAAGCCATGCTGCTCATCTATCAACATCTTATGACTTTCAAGGAAGGATAAAATTCTAACCAACATTATTTTTTCAAAAATTTTATGAAAAGTAGACACAAGTGATATTGGTCGATAGTTTGAGATTAACTCTCTGTCTCCTTTTTTAAACACAGGGATTACTTTAGTAAATTTCAACAGATCTGGAAATATTCATTGTGACAAGGACAAGTTAATACAATGTGTTAAAGGTTGAATAATAATTTCATAACAATTTTTAAGAAAGTTAGTGGATATTTCATCAGTTCCTGTAGAGAAAGAATTGCTTAATGATGATATTATAGATGCAACTTCGGCTTCAGAAGCTGGTTCTAGAAAAATGGAAAATTTACATTGTTCTGTGCTGTTGTTCAGACTATGAAGATCAGTTGGAAGGTCTTTTATAAGTTCATGTGGTATGTTTATAAAATAATTATTAAATTCATTGGCAATATCTGAAGGATTGTTTATAACTCCATTATCGTTATTTCTAATATCAGCAACTTTACCTTTACTATTATTGTCATTCAAATTATTTTTAATAAGTTTCCATACCCTCGAAGTGTTATTTCTACAATTTTGTATTTGCGTGATATGAAATTGACATTTTTTATTTATTAACAATTTACGATAGTCTTTCTTACGTTTATTATAATATTCTTTGCTTACTAATCCTAATCTATGAAACTCCTACAATTCTTTCATTTTAACTGACTGTATTTTGATATCGTTTGATACCCAAGATTTATTTGTTTTATTATTTGACCTTATAATTTGTGTAAATTTAGGGTGTGTCCGCTCGAAATGATATTGAAAAGTTTCAAGGAAATTATTGAAACTAGAATTTGCATCATTTATGTCTAAAACGGTGGACCAATCTTCTTGATTTAAACAAGATATGAAGTTTTCTAAATTACTTTGGCTAAACAGTCTTTTTTCAATTTTAGAATTATTCCAAGGTAGTTGTCTTTTAGCACTAAAACTAATACTCTGTGCTGAATGGTCTGATATACCATAATGAATAACATAAGAGGTATAAGAGTCACATTTTAAATTTGTTAAGATGTTGTCTACACAAGTTTTACTTGAATGAGTAATACGAGTTGGCTCATTTATGACATAATGAAGGTTATATGACATTATTAAATCCAATAATAGTTTTTTATGATAATTTTCTACTAAGAAATCTATGTTAAAGTCTCCTAAAACAAAAATATTTATATTTCCATTCAATGAATAAATTTTAGACAAGCATATTTGCAACTGTGATAAACATTCATTTACACATGATTTAGGAGATCTATATATGACTAAAATATATATGGTTGTATCACAGTTTTTCAGTTTTATGACACAACATTCAAAGGTCTTTTCAATATTAAATTCTATAACATCATCTACTTTTTCACATTCAAGCTTGTTGTTGCAGAAAATGATTACACCTCCATTCTTAAAAGAGTGTCTAAAATAACTATTTGCTATGTAAAAATTATTTATATTATAAACATCATTATTGTCTTTATTCAGCCAGTGTTCTGAAAAACAAAGAATATCATGTGGATGTAAGCTTAGGAAATGAGGGCTTGAAATACATTTTTATCACGTTTTGTGGCAAACACATCCAAAATCTCACATTTATGGTTGGCATCAAAACAGAATTTATTTTGATGACGAAGATATTTCAGGAGAGTGTCCTTGTTTAGCAACTCGGACATGCCAACTATACGGACTCTGGGATTCAACGCAGGTAATTGTTTAATAGTGTATTTTTCGGATAAATTCTCATTAATTAGTTCCTTTAGTTTACTGGATTGATCTGTTCGAATGATAATAACGCCAATACTGACTTGTTGGACTGAATTGACCTGGGTGTTAGACGTCACAGGATTTGCGGTTTTTAACAGATCGGACTTTGTAATGGAAGTGGACTGAGAAGTGTTCTTTGGACGTAAGATCACTGGAGGATCGGACGAAAGCAACTTAGATAAAAAATTTGGGTTTTGGTTTAAATTTAAACCGGTCACAATTGTAAAAAACACAGAACAACAGACAGCACGTGCGACTTTTTGACTGGCATTAGATGCTTGTTACGAGTTCTCACGTAGTTTTGATTTATCTTATATAGGCTCTTAACACATTGTATGGTTTGGGCGTCTATGTTTCTTGTTTCAATAGCACGACTCCAAAAATTATATTTTTTTTCTATTTCTCAAGTTTACATCCAGAAGAACTAGTGATTAGATTTTGGTTATAATTGGTCAACCGGAAGTAGCCTCATTTGAAGATTTTAACAGTTAAATATGATTCATTCACACTTAACGCTATTATACTTAAAGAATATATTATTATCTATACGATTTGATTGCATTTTATACTTCATATTCAACAGATATAAAGTTAAAGAATTATAAAGATATTAAAGTCCATAAATCAGCCAGCTATGCGAACCATGAAAACATTTAGATAATTCAAATTGACAGATATCAGTATCAATAAAAAGTGTGACAGAGATGAAGATGTTGAAGTAGATGTTGGGGAAGACACGGAAGGATACGGTAAGGAAATAAAATAACTCTAGTGTTACAAGTTTTAGAAGTTCTAGAAAGATACAAGAGAGATGATTACATTCGTTTGAAAATGTCATGAGGAGAAATGAAGAATATATTCGAAGAAGAATGAATAGCTTAGTAAAAAAGGTTGAAAAAAACAGAGGAAGACCAAAGATACCATGGAAGGACTGTATTGCGGAAGACTTGAGAGAAAAGGAACTGAATGAGATCGACACGCAAAACAGAAATGAGTGGAAGAAGAAAATAAAAAAATAGCGACCCCTAACGAATGGGAAAAGCTAAAGAAGAAGAAAAAGATGTTAGTGTCAAGTGCAATTTGCATAGTTTGTTTATGAAATAATTTTACTGGAAATTTAGAATCATTTGCAAGAAAATTTATGTATGGGATTTATACATAATATACAGGATTTACGAAAGGTGCTTCTTTTAAAAATAAATAACACCCAAAAATTTCTACAAGTTATATTTCATTTTATAAGGTTTTTTTAGGTTCTAGCTCGACCCTCGTATAAGTAATAGAAAGTTAGTATTTGTAAAAAAAATAATTGGATATGTTATGAGTATTGCGATATGAAAAGATATAAATGAAACATCTATGCAACAATACATTTTATTCTCTACATTTATTTTTTTTATTTGAAAGAAAATTACCTTAACATTTTGGTTATTGACATGAATTATACATACGTGATATTACATAGTGTATTGTATTATAATATTATTTTCATATTTTGTTCCATATTTTTGTGCATTTTAAAAAGAATATATTTTTTTTGGTGGTGTCGTTGTTGGTTATTGTTTCTTTGAGTGTGGGTGGGATCATGTGACATTTAATATTTATTTTTATATTAAAATTCAAACGTAATACATCTGTGTTGACATAAATATTTATTATACGATTATACGAATATGAAGTACAGTATCATAAACTTTATGATTTACCAACATCAAAATTCATCATAAATGTTAAAAGAGAGTACATGATCTTTGAAACCTGAAAAAACGTATTAAAATTATACATAAGTCTGTAGTTACAGTAAGTTAAAAAAAAATTGAAACAACTTCTTGTTCGGTACGCGACCACTGGGTGACGAACAATAGAAGGGCCAGGGCAATTGGGTGGTAAAATAATAGATATACAGGCATTTTGATGTAAGGCTCCAGTTCAGAGTGCATGATAAATGTATAAACGGTTGAAAAATATATGTAAAAGCACACTGTTGTTTATAAAGTTTTATATATATATATATATATATATATATATATATATATATATATATATATATATATATATAATCTCTTCAATTATCGATTTCAGCTATGGATGGCCATCTCAAAAAAATCTGTACAAAAAAACCACATGTTTTCTAAAGAAAAAAAAATTCATATACAATAACTTTTTGTTAATTTTCTGGTTTTCTTAAAACTTAATTATATGTACATGTAAATAATATTTATATCTATATTGTAACATACAAAATGTTTTAGCTCTCAATCCGAGGATGGCCATCCATAGCCGAAATCGATAATTGAAAAGATGTTATAAATAAAAAACTTTATAAACAACAGTGTGCTTTTACATATATTTTTCAACCTTTCAAACATACAGGGTTTTCATTTAATTTTGTCCACTATTGCTATCTTGAGAACTATAAAAGCTACAAGATCGGTTAAATTAGCAAACAATTTCTGCTTTACTAGACTATTTTACAATGAGCAAAAAAATATTTTTTTCTTTCAATGGTTTTCAAAATACGGAATACAACTTTCTTATTTTAAATGGGAACTATTTTTTTATTCACTTATTCAATTTAGTATTTTTTTCTGAATCCCACGATATACAGGATGTAACAGAAATAAGTACATTAAATTTAACCAGTGATAGAACTCGTCGAGAGTAACAATATTTCTTAATAACTTTTTTTTGAAATCTAATTTTTTTTAGCATTGTTTCGTCAATTGCAGAGTTGTTCTTCATCGACTGCATCTTATAAATGTCCTACAATTTTTGGATTGTCTAACCTGTTATAACATAAAAATTTGACGTATGATTTTTTTTCTTACCTTAGTCGAGGTATTCTATTCTATCTTTTAATTTTCCCGATTTGTGTATTGGCGAATGAAAATAAGATCGCAGCGCCGTAGCGGTGATACGCGTACTAGAGGTTATGTGATAGCTAGGCGCCATTTGCCAACTTTGCAGTGTTTACAGCTAACTGAAGTTATGAAAATCTACATTTTTTAGCATTGTAGCATTTTCCATTGCATATTAGATGAACAAGTAAGTATCCTGTTTGTTAATCATTAAAATTAAATTACATGTACGTAACAAATATTTGGTAAACAGCAAATTAATAAATATTGTCAAAGTACTCAATAACCTAACTAACACGTGTTTACTGTTTTTTTTTTTGTAATAAGGAATCAAAGATTACTACTGTAATTAATTACATTATGTTTTTTCAGGATGGACAATAATTTTAAGTTAAGATTACATGAATATTTTTAATTCTTGGAAGCCAATCCTAATTCACGATGCGTGTACGAAGGAGAAGAGGTTTTGGGAGCTGGCCACATTATATTATGTGGAAAACTGAATAATATCAATAAAAATCATGTTTTATTATACGCCTTATGCCGCCAGACTTCAGCAATAAATTCATATCCCCAAACATGTATCTGCGGTACTTTTGTTGTGAACAAGGTGTGAAAATGAAAATTTTAAACAAAATATACTTTTACTTATTTGACGTTTTTTAACGTATCAATTTTCTCCATTAATCCATATTTATTTTCAAATTTCATAGAAATCTCGTCTTTCTTGGGAAAATTGTGAAAACTTTAGGAAGTTTTTTCTGCATTGATTTGCAGTTGAAAACAGAACAATATACATTACTCATTGTAACATAAAATACATCAAACACAATTGTCTTTTTCTTTTTTAAAACCTTTTTCTTAACCATCTCGACATACAATACCAACACTTGTATCACATAACCTCTAGTTCCAGAAACGACCACCAGACTGCGTATCGCTTAGGAAGATTCGCCTATAGTTTCACCATCTGGTGTATCGGTCAATCTATTCACCAATTTCTTATGTTTCTTATGTGTTGACAAATTCATTCAATCTTTCATTATATTCAGTCGCAGTCACAACGGTAACAATTGGTTGTAGACGCATGTACAGTCCATTTTGAATTCAACCATAGGTGGGTAATGAGATATGTAATAAAACATTGAAGAATTTTAACTCAATATCTAGAAGGTTTACAAGAAATAGTTATTAAAAAATATTGTTGCATTCGACGAGTTCTATCACTGGTTAAATTTAATGTACTTATTTCTGTTACGCCCTGTACATATGTCATACCTTAATATTACAAAATATTTGAGATAAATGCAAATGAATATTATGCTGATTTAATTTAAATCTGATTGTAATAAGAGTGCTTTAACAAACAATGAAATATTTTGTCTCATTTTAATTGTTGTTTAGTATCAAAATAGTTATTTAACTATCAAGTGTGTTAATGAGGGCGATTAATGATCGAGACAATTGTTGAGATCATTAATCGTTAATTAACACACGTGTTAGTTACAATATTTTTTCGTTGACCGTATCTTACTTAAATGGAAAATCTAATTTTATTCCATGACAATTTTTTTTAGGTTAGTAATGGTTGACCGTACGTTGTAAAATTTTACGTCAGAAAATCAATAAGTTTTGTCATCAAATGTTTTCAGTTTACTTAATGCTAGACAACACAAGCGGTTTTTTATGTTATTTAAGGAATTTTATTCTTTCAAATTCATTTTAAAGGTATGCTACGTGAATATACCTAGCTAGTAAGTGTCAAAAGCATGACTTTTAATTCTGTCTACCCTTTTGCTACAACTTAGCGTTAGCAATACATGCTGTGTTCCATGTGGTGAACGCACCCAATAAATCGTTTATTAATAAAAAAAAATGCATTAATAGAGGTCATTAATGAATGATTTTCTATACATTAAGATAGCCTATTAATAAACGGTCGACGGAAAAATATATTTTGTATACTTTCTCAGTGATAAAATGAATTTTATTCACGAAGAAAAGCTTCATATGTGCAAAGTTTATATTTTGTTTTCTTCATAGCACTCTTATTACAGATTTAAATTAAATCAACATAATTTAATTTGTATTTTTCTCAAATATTTTATAGTATGATGTATGTATATCGTTGAATTGGAAAGCTGGTTCTGGCTTTTGTTTTGATTGATATTAAAGTTGAGAAACCGCTCGGATATCTATAAGTGGTAGTAAATGAAGTTAAAATTTTTAGAGCTCTGGCAGTTATAGTATTCGCCGACCACTTTTCTCCAAAATGTAACGGGGTTGATTGAATTTCCAATTTTAAAGTGATATTCTGTCGTAGTCCAAGAAACTGGACTTTAGCAGAGACATCTTCATCTTTAAATATTCCACCATTTGTAAAAAATGGTTGCAATATCCAATAATTAGCTTGACGATCATTTATGTCCCGGAAATAGTAATTCTATTTTTCTAATTTATTTGCTGGGGGGCCCTATTGAGAAATCCTAATTCTTTTTAGCTCTAGTCATTTTATCCCCTCAGGGGTAAATACCCTTATGTTAATTATGTGTCTCAAACTTTGTTGGACTTCCTGTACCTACAGCAAGTTATACTTCGTTTCAAAATGAACTGGAGTAATAAAATAGTCCGTCAAAGATATTCCAGAGGCGGGTCAATAATTGTTTGCTAAGGCCGTTTTCAGGTCTCAATTATTTTTTCTTCAATTGAAGTCATCTTACATTGAAATAAATATAAATTTTGATAAAGAACTTTTATTTGCAGATAATATAAATACATAATCAGATCCATCTACGCGCATGTAACTCTTTAAAAGGGATTATCGAAACATTTATTGAGTTCTTTATATTGTTATGGAAGTTACAGGTATAAAGCGCCCGGAGTTCTATGTGCACTCTAGAAAAAGTTAACATATGTAACATAAATTTTTGAATGAACGATACTGTGGTTTAAGGTAGTTATATCATGAAACCATTTTACCCAGAATTTATTGAAATTTTAAGTATATCTCAACTGAAGTATAATCTACCTGCTCTCCAAGTTTTAAAACAATTGACCACGCGGTACCTGAGATATTTGCAATTAAATTTGGCCTTTTTAACACGTGAAGAATAGGAAATGGCAAAATAAACACAACATTTTAAATTATAACTTTTATATGCATACCGACATTTAATCGAAAAACTAGTATGTTATAGAAAACTAATTAACGGATTTTATGTAAAAATTATTTACCATCCAGATTTAATTTTATTGTCTCTAGAAAATTATAATCTCAAGCTACGATAAATAGGTAGAATTATACTTGACAACCATGTACAAGTGTTCCAGATGGAGTATCAGTTAAGTTAACAACGCCCGCTTGGTATTCGCGAATAAGAGGTGATCTTTGGTTAAAGGAATTTCAGACGTACATTCGAAGGAAATATTTTTTAAATTGGTATTTTACGTGAAAAGCATAAAAACTTTGAACAGTTTAATACTACTTTTGTAATTTTAAGAAAGAAATATATTAATTCGTTTTGCAGTTTCCATTTGTAGTTTAGAATTAGTATTATATCTCAAAATATCTCATTACTATTATATATTTATAAATAAATAAATAAATATCTTATAACTTTTATACCCAAATGTACCAATAAATGTCTAGGTGCGACATTGCCACAGTTATTCTTTAACATTCATACTGTAGTGTGAGTATATTGAAATACGACACTTGTGTATGTGTTAGTGTGAGTGATACAGTTAAAAAAAAACTTTTCTACGGAAAAATAAAGAAAATTCATCTGTTAAAGTGTTTGATATTAGCTTTTAACTATTTTGATGCAATCTGTGTATATAATATAATGTTAAAAAATACAAGTTATTGTAAATATAAACTGCATTGGCTTAATTTTTATTATGAACATAGAACAAGTTTTTGAATAGGTACACTCAAGTGACAACTACGTTAAGGATAGTATATTGAATCTGCTATTACTACAACAATTAGCATAGCTTAAGCTTTAACATTCATGTCTAATATAGAGTTAGTGGTCCAATTTCTTCTATACGACGAAGTTTAGTTTTGACTTGCCCCTTGAGTCATTCAGCCTGATTCTCGTCACACTTGTATTGAAAACAATATTGTTTCATATACAATATTGAAAACAATGTAGTTTAAGATATTCAATTTATTGTATTGTAATGTATACAAGTATGAATTTAGTTCATTTCATTATTTGACATTTATTTACTTGATTTTTTTGACATACGTGACATTTTTTAAATCCAAAAGAATTATTATATTTGTTATTAATGGTCTTGTAGAAGAAAAAAAAAGTATGGATGGCTCAATAACAGATATATGTACAAGAACATTTAAAAACCGGGAGAATAAAGCCAAATTTAAATTCGTATATATTTTAGGTATGACAAGAAATGGTTTTAAATTTATATTCTTGTTGAAACGGGCCATTTAGAGATGAAGAGAACTGGAGAAAAACATAAAAGTAACAACAGTTAATATCGTATTACAATTTAATCAAATTAACTAGGGCTCTACCTATCATAACATTCTAGTAACAACAACTACCCATTTTCTGAATCTACTGGCTGAAAAATTCATTTACGTTTGTTTCTGTTGGTCTTCATCATTTAGTACAATAATATAAACTTGTTGAAATTAATCTTATAATAATTATTATGGATTACATTTGTTAGTAGAAGTAAGCATCCACTAACTGATATGAAAAATAATACTATTTAACATCAATAGATAACCATGGGCGTACGCAGGAATTTCTTCAGGGGGGGAAGAAGAAATTATGTTTAAAATGCTTTTGTTATTATAGGTAAAGGTTTACTTAAAGTAAATAACAAAGATAATCATTTTATTTAAAAAAGAACAAATAAAAATTAATAATATATTTAGCGAATTTAAACTTTCTAAAATATTAACCGTAGTGGATTTTCAGAAAATCTTTGTGTCACTTCTACCTCTATGCGTATAAAAGTATATGTTCTTGGTTACTATAAAATGTACTGTAATTTTTTTAAAGATGTCCGATCAACAATTTGGATGAATTAGGATTTTAGCTCCGTCTATTCCGATAAATACAGTAGTGTCGTTCACTTAGTTTTTATATGGGTCCATAAGATACTACTGTTATTTTAGTATTATAGCAATATATGTTAATGCAAAAGCATTCAAAATTCAAAACGGAAATGGACTAATACATGTAAAACCAAAAATGTGAAAAATATGATACTGACACTCTGTTAGTGTCAGTGACACTGATAGAAAATAAAGTTATTCGTACGGCTTTGAATGAAGGTAATATATCTGAATTAATAAATAAACTTGCGTTACAGCGTAAGTAATGTCAACAACGAGCATCGTTTTAATATGGAATGCCCTAACTTAGTCGAAACAATATTAATTTTTGAAAGACAAGCGTATTGTATCCATCCTTATCGCACACGCTTCGTGTTATGTAAATGAAAGAAATAAATGTATGCCAATTTATTAATTCGGTCATGATACAGATGACCTTGATCGGACATCTTTTAAAAAAAATCTGTTGTGGCCAGCACAATACCTTCCGTCAATCCTGTGTATTATGTACAAATTCCATACATAAATTTTCTTCTAAAAGATTCTAATTTTTTGGTATTTTATGATTCCCTTTCTCGGCAACTGAATTCCATTCTCCTGATAACAAACAAACCACATGAAATAAGAAAATCATGAAATTTTGAATGAAAAATTATGACACTTGTCAGTTATGGACATAATTAATTGCTGTCATTTTGATACGGGTTCCCATATCTGCTTGCCAAAGGCACGCGCCCTATACATATTTTTTTTTTGCAAAAGATGCTATATTTCCAGTAAAGTTATTTCATAAACAAACTATGCAAATTGCACTTGACACTGACATCTACTTCTTCTTCTTTAGTTTTTCCCATTCGTTAGGGGGTCGCTATTTTTTATTTTCTTCTTCCACTCATTTTTGTTTTGCGTGTCTTCCTCATTCAGTTCCTTTTCTCTCAAGTCTTCTGCAATACAATCTTTTCATCTTATATTTGGTCTTCCTATGTTTCTTCCACCTTCTATTAATATATTCATCGCTTCTCATGACATGTTCAAACCAATGTAATCGTCTTTCTTATATCCAGAAACTTCTAACACTAGAGTTACTTCCCTTATTCTGTCATTGATTTACATTTTATTGATACTGACATCTGTCAATTTGAATTACCTGAACATATTAGCAGTTTCCATGGTTAAGTTAGCATAGCTGGCTGAATTATGAAATTTATATGAATTTTTTTATCTTTATTATTCTTTAATCCTATATCTGTTAAATATGAAATATAAAATGCAATCAAATCGTATAGACAATAATATATTCTTTAAGTTATAATAACATTTAACTGAGTTTTTCAAGAAAAACTGTTAAAATCTTCAAATGAGGGTACTTCCGGTTGACCAATTATAACCAAAATCTAATCAAGTCTGCAATATGGTTGTAAGGAAGAGGAATACGCAAGAATTGTAATTTTTGGAATTCTAGTATTGGAGATATCGTGCAGGAAAAAACGGTCACATACACACACACACACACACATACACACACACACACGCACATACGAACACACACACACACATACAGACATCATCGTAAAAATAGTAAAATCGTATTGTAAAGACCCTAAAACGTGCTTATTCAATGGAAACTCACCACCGATTTTTTTGACCAAAGACAATACCTTCCTTACCTATAGGTGACGGAAGGTAAAAATGCTGTATGTTATTATACCTGTACAATACACATGTATTATACATTTCATACTGTATAAAACGTATTATTCCTTTTGAGCAGTTTAAAAATATTTAGTATTGATCATATTCTATCATTTCATACACGTATATTATATTTTTATACAGTATTTTACGTATGTATGATACATGTGCAATATAAAATGTATAATACTTTTATTTTATATACATATATACAGTAAATTTTCCATTTTACTTTTTATATGGAAACTTTAGGGGGGGGCAACTGCCCCACCTTGCCCCACCCTGCGTACGCCCATGTAGATAACTTCTTTCATTGGATAAATATAATATGTATTTATAAATGAAAAAATAATATACAGTCTAATAAAACAGATATTTTATTTCGATCTGGATTTGGATAATTTGGCCTAGATGATAGCATTTTCATTTGATAATCTGTAAGTTATTTTTTGTAAAAGTTTGTTGTTTTTACAAGGATAAAGAATCATTCATACTCTGAAATGTATTTTTAATTAATCGACCACAATATCTAAATCAGGGACTAAAAACGAAATGAGAACGAAAACGAAATAACGAAATAAACCGAAATATTTGTAAGAACGAAAACGGTAACGAAAATGCAATATGCTTTTTTCGTCCATGATTGAAAACAAAATAATTAATATCGGTTTTTACCGTTATTTTATTTAATATTTAATTTTATTTACAGCAAATATTTTACACGCAAATATTATTGAATTTTCAAATATTTGAGTTGCAAACAAGCAGACTTTCAAAGTAACTCTCCAGTAGCTAACCCTGTTACGTGTAAGGTTAAACGGTATAGGTACTCGTAGTTTCATCTATTGAACACTGACTGCGATAATTTTCATTTTGCACACACTGTCGGTATTCGTCGTATTAGTTCAGTACTTATAAAAGAGAACTATCATAAAGGAAGATTTGCTTGAAAACGTACTATTAGTTAGGTGAAATAAAATGTAATTAATGTTTTATTCTTTATTGTAAAAATTCAGGCCATAGCATAAGCTTTTCTTCTTATTTTTATATATGTATTATCTTTTCTTTATATGTATGTTTTATTTTCATGTTTAATTAAAAAAAAAACTTATTATATTTCTATATTTTCATCAGTTGTTATTCATTAATAGTTATAACCGGTATTTAACTACTGTGAACGAAAACGAAAATATTTAGGTGGGAACATTAAGAACGGAAACGAAATTTTTCGGTTTCGTTCGGATAAGAACTGAACGAAATATTTTTCGTTTTTAGTCTCTGATCTAAACTATTTAATTCATAAATATAAATTATACACATGTAATACGTTGGCTATATATTCCTCTAACGTATCAGTAGTGAGTATTCCCCCATGTTGCGAGACAACAAAGTAATTAAAAACTAATTAACTGGCGCCAGTTCAGATGCCCTAGGGGCAATGGCCTTGGGAGAAAGTTTGTTATTAATTATTGATAGGAATTTGAGATAAATAAATATTTGTTTAAAATTAGATACGAAAATATGTGTACGTATATTGGTTAGTTTAGTTTGTAAATTCGAAACCTCAAGTTTACTAATGAGTTTATACCTGTCATTATTAGTCACTTAAAATTGTATTGTGAAAATATTTTGGGGTAAGAACTATAATGTTTGAATACTTTGCTAATGATAATTTTCGAATAGATTTTAAAAATGTCTAGTATCTGATGGAATATTAACTGGCCCATTATCTACCACTTATATTCTAATGTGAATATTTTGTGGTATGTAATTACTTTGTAATTTTAAAACTACACATGACTATCTTTAAGTGATCTGTAATGAGTTACAAATACAATTTGGTGTATGAGTCGAAAATTGTTTCTTAATATTTGTAATTTCAAATATTTAAAATATCCTTTTGATAATGAACTCGTATTCTTAGTAATGTGGATATTTTGGTAATGATAATTAGGTAGTTGATATAATTTTGTGATATGAAAAATATATTTTTTTAGGAATATAGATGAAATATTTATTTTAACTTTCTACAAAGTATTTCAAGGATGAAAAGAAAAGAAAGTGTTTTGTGGGATATATAAATGTAAGTTTTATTTTATATATTCTATTAGTATCGAAAGGGGTCTGCTGAAGACAACAATAACAAGAACAAGCTAGGTAAAGTTATATTTAAATCACTTATAATTATTTATTGTATTCACTTGTACAATTTGTTCTTAGATATGGCCTTTTCTAAACTATATCTGCGAGGCCAGTTTGCAGATACGAAACCCCGCATGAAGATATCGGACTTGGAAATAGATAAAATGTATAAACTAGTTGACATAAAGGCTGTAAATACAACATTTGGAAGAAAGATTATTGCAGATTGTGAAGAATTCATGCTATATCTTATCCCGTGCGTTTTGATAATTTATCCGGTGAAGAATTATCCCAGCTGAAAAAGTCTGTTACCAAATGGAGTTTAAAATATACAGGTGTAAAACAATATGGACTTGGCAAACAAGCAACATTATTAGAATTTGTAGAAATATAATTATTACGGGTATATGTATATATTATGTTGAATGTATAAATAATAATAAATTTTGCTTATATGTGTATTTTGATAGTAATAAATATATTAAATAAATTTACAAATACTTTAGTATTGTTTCATGCTCCATACTGACAACATGGCTTATAAATTTCAACACTCGTCTTCGGGTATAATAGCTGAGATAACAGACAACTTTTCATATCATAAAATTATAATTATATACTATACAAGTTGAAAATAAAATATATAATTTAAAAGTGTAGACAATTTTTATAATTTCTTTCGTCAACACGTTATATTGTAAAGGAGTTGCTAGGTTATTAAGCAAAGTCTGCATAATATATAAAGGGGTAGATAGTTGTGAATTTATCAGTATAGTTTTGTATCTGTGTAACAACTTTCGGTGTCATAATGGATCAGCAAAATTTTGATAACTTTTTTCGGATTTGTGAGGAAATTGTAGATTCGTCTCTTCGCGAAGAAGAAGATAATATCATAAATGTGCAATCCGGTAGTAGTGTCAACCCAGAGCAGCAAAATTTGGATAACATTTTAAAAATCTGTGAAGATATAATAGATTCGTCTCTTCTTGAAGAAGATACCATCATAAGTGTACAATCTGGCGGCGGTGGAAATATAATTGAGGAAAGTGCTCCGAGATATAATATTGTTTCTGATATCCAGATACATGCAACAAGATTCAATATTATGGGGTGAAGAATTACCTTTAATATTAACGATCCTCCACTCGTTAAAAACTCAATAACTTGGTTCTACGATGGGTTGAAAGAAGTAATCCAATATGCAATGAATGTGTGCAACCCTGATGACTACGTGGGATTTATTATTCAAACACCACGTTTGGAACATGGCCCAGCTTGGTTAAGCTACCGTCGTGCTGATCAACTACACATCGACGTCGTCTGGGAATTTTTGGAGAAAATTTTTCAAAGTAATAAAGAAGTATTTTATGACGGTCATTTTATAATAGAAATGACCAAAGTAACAATGCCTTCCGGAACTGGTAATATTCGTGGCCATGGTCTTTCGTACGCAGAACTTTGCCGAAGAAAATATGGTATAATAAACATTATCAACCAGGACAATTTATGTTTAACAAGGGCTCTAGTTGTAGCAGAATCATTTATTAAAAAAGATCCTTGTTTTAAAAATGTTGTAGACGACAAACATGGGATACAGGGTATGCGAGCACGAGCATTACTGTTGAAAGCAAACGTACGTAAAAATGATAATGGAGCGGGTATTACCGAACTCATAGAATTCCAACGGTATTATACTGATTTCAATATAGTTGTATATGAGTTTAATGGTCGCGGAAATATTATTTTTGAAGGTGCGAAAGGAAAAAATCTTACACGACTGAATCTTTTGTACCATCAAAATCATTACACTGTGATTCGAAGTCTAGCCGCTGCATTTTCATGCATTTTTACCTCTCGCTGGAGAGGTATTGGATTCATGCTAAAAATCGCATATTCAGATTTTATTGAATAAGCACATTTTAAGGTCCCTACAATCCGATTTTAACATTTTTACGATGATGTCTATGTGTGTGTGTGGATGTGTGTGTGTATGTGTGTGTGTGTGTATGTGGGATGTTGGAAGGACGGTTACTCAAAAACTATAAGACTTAAATTTGTTTAACTACGTATTTCCCAATCGGACATTCGTGGGAAGATCTGAAAAGGTTTTGGTAATAATTGGACAACCGGAAGTAGAAAATTCTTGAAAAAAAATCTTCTAAATATTATTTTTTTTAAATTTTTCGTGGTAATATTAAAGAAAATTCAATTCTCTATCTGATACATTTAAATATTTTATTATATATTCAATAGATTTAGAGATAAAAGAAATATAATATATAAAATAATCTGTTGTAATAAATTTTACAGCCGAAAGAATGCCATGAAAAATAGTTGAAAATTTAAATTGTTTGTAACTGACAGATAAATGTCAGTGTCAGAAATCCGGAGACATTACTGAAGACTTTTTCTGGGAAGTACATACATTATATTATTTCTTAATGTATTAATAGTTAAATCATTAAAATTATAGGTATATTACATATATCCTTCAAAAATACTGTCAATCCTGACAATGAAATGGAAAAAATTCGAAAAATTAGAAGAGGACAAAATTTCTTCATAAAATGAATTTAAAATTAAACAAACTAAATATAAGGAATAGATATATGTAAGTAGAATTTTTGGTGTAGAGTGTAGGTATACAAGAAATATTAAATACAATAACGCGCGAGCAGTTATGTGATTTTGTTGGCCTTGACAAGCAGATATAGGGGCCCATGTCAGAATGCTAGCTAGTAATTATGTATTCAGATGTCAAGTATCATAATTTCTCATTCTAAACTTAGTGATTTTCCAATTCCATGTGGTTTATTTTCCTCGACAAGTAAATTCCACACTCCTGGTGACAAATTAACTATATGTGAATTTAGAAAATCTTGAAATTCTGAATGAAAAATTGACGATTGACATCCATGTACATAATTACTAATTATAATTCTGAAACGGGCCCCCACATCTGCTTGTCAAGGCCAACAATGTAAAATGACTGTTCGCGCCCTATATTTATGTAACCAAAAAAGGAAGTGGCGAGAGGTATTGTGTTGGCCATACAAAAGATTTTTTTTTGTGAGCAATGCCATGTTCCTTACAATAAACGGGGAGGCCATATTTGCGAAAATATTTGCGCGTATTGTCTCCTGTTTGCCGCCCTGCTCGTGAAATGTTATCCTGCGGAGAATGTGGAAGAAATTTTCGTGGGCAAACATGTTTCGAAAATCATAAATTAACCCGGTGTAAAAGAGAAAAAAAAATGTTCCCAGTGTTTAAAAGTGTACAAAATTGCTAAAAATAGGCAGCATGTGTGTGGTGAGGTGTATTGTAAACATTGTACAAGTTATAAGGCACCAGACCATCAATGTAACATCGTAAAAGATACTTTAAGTATAAAAGATAATAATTTATTTATTTATTACGATTTCGAAACGACGCAGGAAAAACAAAATGGGCAAAATTTTGAACACGGAATTAATATATGTGTATTACAACAGTCATGTTCTAATTGCTTTGACATTTCCGACCTAAAGCAATTTTGTGGCACATGTGGCATTCGTGAACACATTTTTACTAAAGATCCATTGAAAAAAATTTTAACATATGTTTTGGCACCTCGTACTTCATTTTCATCTGTAATTTGTATTGCACATAACGCAAAATCCTTCGTCTGCCAATTTATTTTAAAATATTTAGTAGAAGAGCAGAATATGAAACCGCAATTAATTTTAAATGGATCAAAAATTATGATGCTAAAAATTAATCATGTAAAATTTATAGACTCAATAAATTACTTACCAATGTCTTTGGCAGCCTTGCCGAAAGCGATGGACTTACCGGCAACGATAAAAAATACTATTTTCCACATGTTTTTAATAAAGAAGAAAATCAAAATTATGTTGGCCCATTACCTTTTGCTATATATTACGGTGTAAATGATATGTCTATTTCTGTACGACCAAATTTTTTGGAATGGTACCGTAAACAAAAAGACAATAAGGTGTCATTTTTAATATGAAAAAAGAAATAATTGAATATTGTGTATCAGATGTCGATATTTTGTGTCGAGCCTGTGAAAAGTTTCGAAAGACTTGTATCCAGAATTGCAAAGTGTGTCCGTTTCCAGAGGCGGCAACTATAGCTTCATCCTGTAATCGTGTTTTCCGCCGATTATTCTTAGAATCAGACACAATAGGTATTATTCCTCCAGGGGGTTATAGATTAAAGGATAATCAGTCCAAAATAGCTTTAATGTGACTAATTCACCAAGAACAGGCGCGTGGAATTCAGATTCAATATGCAGGTAATGGTTCCGAAGCAGTTATTGGAAATAAGTTTAAAGTTGATGGTTATTACGCTGAGGGTAAATTAGTGTTTGAATTTTTAGGCTGTTTTTGGCATGGATGTACAATATGTTTTCGAAAAAATAGGGACAAAATTATATTTAATAATACTACAGAAACTTTAGATCTGAGATATCAGAGAACATTGGACAAATTAAACAAAATTCACAATTTAGGTTATACACAATAATTAAAATTTAGGAATGCGAGTTTAGAAAAGAATTAAAAAATGATAAAAAATTGAAAAATGAGCTTAATAATCATTCAATTTTAAATAATTTACCTATACAGGCACACGATGCATTCTTCCGGGGTAGAACAGGTAATACAACTCTGCATGCAAAAGCTGAGAAGAATGAAAAAATTAAACATGTCGATGTGTGTTCTTTATATCCGTTCATTTGTAAATACGGCATGTTTCCCGTTGGCCATCCAAAAATTTTTGTGGGTTCAGAATGTGATAAGTTATGCCCAAATAATAACATTCACATTGTCGAAGGATTAATAAAATGTACTATTTTACCTCCTAATGATATGTTTCATCCCGTATTACCAGTCAAAACCCATGGAAAACTAATGTTCGTTTTATGTCGAAAATGTTGCGATGAATTAGAACAGAACGATTGCACGCACGAAGACCATGATAGACAATTTACTGGAACTTGGGTTGCTGATGAAGTGCGCCGGGCAGTATTCTTAGGATATGTAATTATTAAAATTTTCGAAATTTGGCAATATAAAGTGAAGGTATATAACAAACAAACCAAAACCAGAGGCTTGTTTGTAAATTTCATAAACACATTCCTGAAAATGAAGCAGGAAGCTTCAGGATATCCAGGCGACTGCGATAATGATGTTAGTAAATCGGAATATAGAGCAGCGTATTTAAAAACAAGAAGGAATTCAACTGGATCCCGACCAGATTGAGAAAAATGCTGGAAAGAGATCGTTGGCCAAGTTAATGTTGAATTCTTTTTTGGGGTAAGAAAATATATATTTTGCATAATAATTATTTTACTAATGTTCATATGTATATATAGGTAAATTCGGTCAGGCTGAAAATAGTCCGCGAACAACAACGATTTCCACTGCAGAAGTACTGTATGAGCTGCTGTCTAATCCGGCAGTAGAAGTGAGAATACTTCCTGCAGGTAAAAAGATGCTTTACGTGACTTGGCGTCAACAGGAAGAAGCCATGGACCAGCTTCGTACAGTGAATGTTGTAATCGCAGCCTACACAACAGCCCAAGCTAGACTTTGTCTGCATGAATTCCTAGAACCTCTAGCTCATAGGGTTTTATACTATGACACAGATTCTATTATATATCGTCATTCATAAGGTCAATATGAGCCACCGATAGGTGATTTTCTCGGTGATCTTACCGATGAATTGACCTGTTACGGTAATGGTAGTTATATAACAGAATTTGTTTGTGGAGGTTCTAAAAATTATGGTTACAAAGTGTTTTCCCCCATAACCAGTGAAACTCATGAAGTATGTAAAGTGAAAGGATTTACTTTAAATTATAGAAACTCAAAATTTATTAATTTTAATTCAATGAAAACGTTAATATTAGAGGCAAATTAGCCAAACCCAGTGATAATGCGTAAAAATATAAGGTGTACCAGTGACCATAGTGTAAATACAAAGACTGAAACAAAAACTTTCAGTATAAACTTTATGAAACGTCGATTAGTGGACAATATAAACAGTTATACCCTACGGCGTGAAAAGATGTAGATATAATTAATTTATAGTTTTCTTGTTAGTTAGTTTTATTTCTAGTTTATAAGAATTAGTTTCATTATTTAGTATGTAAATCTATAAAAAGATTCTTTTATTTTTTTTAGTAATTTTGTGTATATGTACTCGTAAATACATTCCAAATATATATATATATATATATATATATATATATATATATATATATATATATATATATATATATACAGGGTGGAAACGAACTTAATGTCATAAATTTAAGGGTGAGTAGTATGACATGTGTAGATTACGAAACAGAAAGAATTTTTTAAAAATTCGCATATTTAAGGGTAGTTTTCATGAAACTAACATTTTTGGTACCACTGGACCACTGGCAACGCATTTGCATTATTTTATCTATTACACAATTATTTTCTTTAAAAATGCTATTTAATTTAATTATTAAGAATAATATCTTATACAACTAATTTTGAATGTATTTTTGATAACCATATTTTTAACGAAATATGAATTAAAACAGCAGTAAAAAAAAGTTTCCTTAAGTAAAGTCGAATTTTCGTTTTTCGAATTTAAAAAAAATTCTTTCAGTTTCATAATCTACACATGTCATACTACGCACCCTTAAATTTATGACATTAAGTTCGTTTCCACCCTGTATATATATATATATATATATATATATATATATATATATATATATATATATATATATACAGGGTGTAACACGAAAAGCGGGCCATAGGCGTTTAACATGGGAAAACAGTTTTTCCTTGGCCAGAAGTGGCCAATTAATTTTAGACAAAAATGCTTCAAATACATGTTGTAGAGAATTAAATTCAGCATCCAACTCATTATTCATATTTTATTTTTCATGTTTAGTAACCGAGCAAATTGAATTTAAATTTTTACAAAAGTTACTTATTTATAGTGTTAGCCATGACACTGAAACAAAATCAAACAAATGTAATGACTTTTTACCTGTCAGAAACACTCTGTTTAAGTCTAATTATTGAAAATGGAAAATTTATCACTCAAAATAAACTAAATAAACAACAATAGAAAAAAAGTTTTTGAACTCATATTTATTAAACATTAATTTTTATTACATTATTTTATTTATAAGTAAATATTATAAAAGGTGCTCAAAAAGCTGTCCATTTTGCGCTAAGGAATAGCCTAATTTATTATAAAAACTTTGCCTAACATTACTTAATTGTCTACGATTTATTTTATTGCATTCTGGTCCTCCTCGCCCTATCCAGCTTTCTGGAAAAGCATCATTCAGATAATTTATAATCTCCCTCGTACTATGTGCAGGACAACCATGATCATTATTTAAGTTCGTTATTTCTGGCCCAACTGTTTCCCTTAATAAGTCCAAATATGTTTTCGAATTTAGCCGTGCAATAAAAAAAGGACCAATAATTTTGTTGTCTAAAATTTCTGCCCAAACATTTACTGATTGCCGGTACTGTGTTCTTGATGGTATTACACTATGTGGATTTCTTTGAGACCAGTAACGAAAATTATTTTTGTGTGATTCGCCATTCAGTGTAAATGTGCACTCATCGGTGAAAAATATATTATTTAAAAACCTCCTATCCTGATTAGCCTTTTCCATAATTATTTCGCAGAATATTGCGCGTCGTTCAAAATCTTGTTCAAAAATTTCTTGGTGGTTTTGTATTTTAAAAGGGTGATATTTATGTTTTTTTTAATATTCTAAAAACGGTCATAAAACTGATTCCTATTTCATTTGAAATTTCTCTGACACTGAGATTTGGATCCATTTCAATTAACGCTAGAACATCTTCTTCGTTGTTGTAATTTCTATTATGGTTTCCCCGCAAAAGTTCCGGTTCTAACTTATTAAATGTGCCTGTCGTCTCAAATTTTGAAATAAATCTTTGAATTGTTGTTTTACTAGGAATATTATGATGATGCCAAAAAATATTAATTAAATCCCGAATTTTCCGAAAACTTTCCCCAGAATAATGCCACTTAATAATTTGTAATTTTTCTTCATGAGAATAACTTTCCATTTTCAATAATTATATTTCTTGACTTAATCAGAGCGTTTCTGACAGGTAAAACGTCATTACTTTTGTTCGAGTTTGTTTCAGTGTCATGGCTAACACTATAAAGAAGTAACTTTTATAAAAATTTAAATACGATTTGTTCGGTTACTAAACATTCAAAACAAAATGTGAATACTGAACTGGATGTAGAATTTAATTCTCTACAACATTCATTTGAAGCATTTTTGTCTAAAATTAATAGGCCACTTTTGGCCAAGGAAAAACTGTTTTCCCATGTTAAATGCCTATGGCCCGCTTTTCGTGTTACACCCTGTATATATATATATATATATATATATATATATATATATATATATATAAATTTTACTAATAATTGATTTTTAATAACATTTTAATTACTTAATTTGGAAAGAAGAAGATGGCAGAATTTAACCACCGTGACAAGTCCACGAAGCGACGAAATGGTAGAGGAATGTAAATAAAATTAATTATGTATATTGTATAAAATATATTTTTTCATTGTTATATTTACAAAATAAAATATTTATTAACACTTAGTGACTTTTATTGAAATAATAATAAAACATGTACCTTACAAATTCATTTTCATGTTGATTATTATTGAACAAATTTATAAAATCATTATGTTTATAAAAAATTATTCGAAATAACAAATACATTAAACAATAATAATCACAAACAGATGATGTGATGTCTTGCAGAGTATGTGTGTTGTAAGTCCACTTCTTTGTGTTTCGCTTGAGGAAGTCTCTATGTTGCTGTACATACGGCGGTCGTCCATAACAATCGAAGTAAGTACCATACCCTCTCGATCAATAAAAATTGCTATCCAGTGGGTACCAGGTAAAGTATCAGGGTCTGTATTAACTATAATGGCACATGGAAAATTAACATGCCATGGTAAATTATTAGCAGCATAAACACCATAGTTGCATGTATTTTTGAAATATTTTCTAAATATTCTTTGTATAAATGCAGCATTCATTTTGATTAATAGTACAAAATGCTTTCATCAAACTAAATTTTATTTCATAGTTATATGATTATATATACATAGGGGAGTAGTAAATAAGTCAATATATTAACATTTAAATATAAATATATTATTATCATTTAAAAATACAAATACACTTTATTAACTACCATAATCTACAATTACATTTCTATTCTTTTCAATTTCAATAATGTTATAGAATTTAGCGTATATCACACAATTTACTGTCTCTATTAAAGAAGACTCAAAACCAACTTCGATTCTTAAAGAACCATGGCGTGTCAAATTCCAGTGTGTCATTGAATTTGCTGAAAGGTCTGGAGTTAAGTCAAATGCCGCCAAACAATAGCCATCTGGATAACTGGTTCTGTCGATCTCGTTCCCGCTGTTTCCAAAGTGTATGCCTGTTCCGGAAAATAATGTATTGTACATCTGAATGTATGATTTTGTATCACCAAAAGACGGCTTCGATGGTAGTTGCTGCCCATTTACGTATAGAGACAAGTAATTTATTTTAAAATTTTCAAAGTTAAAAGAACTAGTTTTGTAGTCCCCGTTGAATGCTTTATTGGATACAAATCCAATTATACATCTTTTCGGAAGCTGACCTAAGAAAATATTATCCATAGATTTTCCTTGAATCCTCGCTGGGATGGTAACAGCTTTCACTTCGGCTCTAGTAACAGGATACTTGGCAGTAGACATTTCCAAAGCTCTGTTATGCGCCAAATAAATACTTGGATTTAATTTTACACGACGAACAAGTAATGTGACTTCGTTAATTTGTACTTTGAAGTTTAAGTCGGTTGCTAGTAAATTAAAACTATCCCTTGATCGAACTAGTCGTACTCCCATTTCAACGTCGTTAAGTAAAAAAAATTCTTGATTGAAAATATCCGCATGAGATGTCCGATCATATCAACATTTTTACTCTTCTCAGTTAATTTTTGTCGCTTATTATATCCTGGATTGGCAGCTATATCTGTATAATTCATTTTTCCAGCTTCATCAGTATACCATAAAGTTGAAGTAAGGTTATATTTTTTAGCGTCTTTTCCATAACTTAATAAAGTTTCAATATATGCTCTGTAGGCGTAAGTATTGTTAGGAGGAGACACAAGTTTTTAATTTAAATATATGTCCACTTGACTAAAAATTGAATGAAGCCAGTTATTAATAGGTGCTACATTAGAACCGTCATCCAAGGCAGAATTATCAGATTTAACAATTTTTGCGTTTATATAAATCATGGTTTGGGATAAATCAAGATAGTCTTCTCCCTGGCCAGGTATTACAAATTCAATGAGGCCGTCTTCAGTGATGGAGGGTAAAGGTTTATAATTTACCCATTGTCCACTTTCAATACTAGTTTGTATAGGAGGTATAGCAAATAAATCTAATTCTGTTTTTATACATTCACAAGACTGAGCGTGTAGAAATGCCATTTTACTCAAATATGTCTGTCTAGAGCGTTTCTTGTTCTTCACAGTAGCACGTACAGTTTTAAAATGAGTAGGTTTCTTAGTCATTCGCTTTTTTTATAACCAGCCCCACTGATTATATTTTCAATTTTATCTTCAGCTTTACGTTTTAAATTGACCCCCGCTTCAGCGAGACGTTTCTTGAATGATTCTTTTGGTGACTGTTTTGTTGTGAAATTACCCAAAAAACTAAAGCCTGTGTTAACTGCTTCTTTACCAAGTGCCCCTACGCCTTTCTTTATTAACGGAAAAATACTTCTAAACAATCCACTAAAAAAACTTCCTATCCCATGACCCCGTTGAAATCGACCTTTATATACAGAACTAACACCATTTCCGGCCTGTAAATTGTAATATTCCTGATACGGACAAGTTTTCATGATGTTCGTCGGAAATGTAGTTTAACACTCGACGTTCCAAATTGAAATGGTTTTAAAAAACCATCATTGGTCCTTATATCTATTTCTATATTTGAAAATTCTCTTCTCAACACAGGAACGAAATGAGGTTACGCGTATGATATTGTAACGTTTTTATTTATATGGGTGAAGTGTAAAACATAGACAATTATTATTAACTAAAAGAATACGTTTATTAAACGGTAAATAAATATTAGAAATATAATTAAAAGATTATAAAAGTAACTAACACTATGATAAACAAATATTAACACTAATTTAAAGACTAAGATTATTATACGACAATTAAACACTAAGATTATTTATTTAATCAATTAACACTACTGTTTATGTCCCTAATCACATTTATTTATGTTCACTTGTCGACTGTTCTTTATATCACCAACTATTCACTACACTTATTTATATTAGACTTCTGCACTCGTTGCTTGTATAATACAGAGTGTGTTTGCTGGCTTTGGCGACGGGTTATATACCTGGCGGCATTATTTCTAGGCCTTTCTGGAGAGCTCTAGAGGTAAACAGCGTGAACAATAGATAACCTCACCGTGACCTTATCCTAACACGTTCGAACGTGTGAGTGGCGGGCGAGACTCTGTGGCGCGTAGTAGGGCGGCGGCGGCGGTCGCGGGGGTTACGTTACAATATCATTTCATAACTTGTGGTTTTATTATTAGGATTTTGGATAAATTAAACAAACTAGACAAACTTGATAATATAGAAGCTGAAATAAAAGATATAAAAGATCATTTACAATCATTTAAAAGTGATCTCAATCATTGTAGTGAACACATTTCTTCATTACAACAAACAATTTCAGCTCAGCAAAAAACAATTGACAAACTAGAAAAAAACATCAAAAGAAGAAACCTAAGATTTATAGGTATACCGGAGACAGAGAAGAACAATAAAGATCTAGAAGAAATTCTCTGTGTATCAATTAAAAATCACTTAGATCTGCAAATAGTAACCACTGACATTGAATCAATCTACAGGCTTGGTCGTAAGACGAATAAACCCAGAGCCGTATTAGTAACATTTTCTTCTCTCAAAATAAGAAATCTTATAATGTCGAACAGAACAAAATATAAAGACAGCAAAATATTTGTGAATGAAGATTTTACCACCGCAGAACAAGAAGAAAGAAAAAAACTTTTGGTAACAATGAAAGAACACAAAGCTATGGGCGACAAGGTTAAAATCTATAAAAATAAATTACATATAATTAAACAAACTACCTATGATGAAGAAAGAAACACTAATAAAAGAACTAGAGATCGAATTTCATCCAGCGACTCAAACAGTCCGGCTTCAAACCCAATACGAAAACCAAAAAGGGACGAACAGCCAACAACTCAGGCCCAGGGAGTACCTACTCCTAATTCCAATAAAAAGGAGGAGACGTACCTGCAGAAGAAGAATATCCTCGAGAATTTTTTAGCCCAGGGATCGAACAGCACTACGAACACATAATAGACGATTCAGTACCGCTCCAAATATTCGACGAACCGGACTCTACGCCTAATTTGCACAATCAGTTAAGTACTTATACGAGTAATACAAACAACACTGTTATTAAGTCTAATTTTAAGTTAAACACGGAACATCTGCATATAATATTCTGGAATATAGAAGGCTTTAAAAATATTTTCAATGTTGATACAGAAATTCAAACAAAAATATTACAGGCAGATGTTTTGTGTTTCAACGAAACTTGGGACGCCAAGACAATCTCTGTTATACCATCCTTCATGAACAAAGAAAACTATTCTCTAATCTGCAGTAATGCTGTAAAAGAAAAAAGTAGAGGTCGCGCCAGTAGTGGACTAATAATTCTAATAAAGAAAAAATATTCACATAAATTATATTATACTCGAAATTTCCCATCTATGGATAATCATAAAATTAATAACTAAACACTCAAAATATATACTTGAATTTGTCTATTTAAAACCATCACTAAACAGTCATTACTGTAGTAAAAATTAAACTAACACAAAATGATATAAACAAATCTCAGTGCTCTAGTTATAACTACTACTATAAAACACTGAAACATGATTTCAGTATCTCAAATTATTTAACCTTTAATTTAGCAATAACTAAAATTCGAATAATATCACAAATAAGACTTGCTAGTACCAAATTTATATTTTTTTATTTTAATAATATTAAATATCAAATTGATACGTCGGTTATTTGCACAATTTGTAATTTAAAAACGAATGAAAATCTATTTCATTTTTTTATTGCTTGTCCCCTGTATTCTTCTATCAGAAATCATTATCTACAAAAGTATAATGCTATTAACATGAATGTATCAAATTATTTTCAACTATTCAATAACTTATCGAGGGAAAAAGTTAACAATATATATTATTTTGTTATAGAAGCCCTGAAAATTAGAAGTTTTTGTCACAACGAATAATTCTACTTTTCGAATTTTCAGGACGTGATCTTGTCATTTTTGTAAAATATTTATTGATTTTGTTGTTGTTACAATGTTAAATGGTTCTCTAATTCTAATTTTGTATGTACATATATAGATTTATATATTTTTAAATAAACAATCTCATTTGTAATTATAATCTTTATAACTATTGTTATCTTTGTTATTTTTTTTCATTGTTAAAACTTTTTACAAGTTCAATTGTCAATCATCTTTGTATAAGATTTGTAAAAATCTGGAAACAAATATACTTATTATTATTATTATTATTTTATTATTAGGAAAATATTGCATAGAGCTAGTACTAGGCAAAGTTATAAAAAATTCTTTCTCATTCATTTTGTAATACACGAAGTGAATTTGCAGGAATCCGGGAATTAAACTTATCACTGTAACCTCTCCACTTGACAAGTAATTTCTTTCTGTTGCCTGTGCCTTTTGTAGCTAATATTTTATCTACTTTATACATAGTATCAGATTATATATAAACTCGCTGCAGCTCGGTTTTGTAGAAAGTGCCCTCTATAACTTCATTATTTAAATCTTTTAATTTATAAACAGTTGGAATTCTGTTACTAATCGCATTTATTTTAAATAATCCCTCACTCCAATTAGATTCGTATCCCTTTTCAAACATTTTTATATTTGGATATACGTACAATATCTCCAATTTTTAATTTTTGCTGATTATCTTTTATTTTTAGTTTATTTTTATTCTGAATTCTCCATATATCTAATATATTATTATCATTTACTTCAAAAGGAGACATTTTTATTGATCGATGTTTTGTTTTATTATAAGCAGAAACCAGATCTTGTAAAACATCGATATATCTACTTGTATTTTTATAAGGAAAATAACGATACAATGTTGTTTTTAAAGTTCTGTTAAATCTTTCAACAAAACAAGCTTTTATATCGGAATTATGCGTCACATAGAATTTAACATCATTTTCCTTTAAAAATAAGCGTACTGATTTTGCAATGAATACCGACCCTTTTTCCGTCTGTAAGTAAATTGGCTTTCTCTCATTAAATATATTTTCAAATGCTTGAATAACTGAGGAGGGTTTCTTATCGTCTAATGGAATAGCCCAAGCATATCTGCTAAAGACATCAATGACTGTTAAAATGTATTTGTAATTATCGTTGTATCGGCTTAACTTGCGCATATCATTCAAGTCTGCTTGGAAGAGGTCATTTATATTTGAAACATTGTATTTATTTCTTACAAAATGTTTTCGCGCTGGTTTATGTAATGTATATGCATCCTGCGAGCTAATCCATTTTCTTATATTTTCTGCTTTATATTTACCTTTCATAGAATTTATAAGATTATTTACACCCGAAAGTCCTACTGGATTTGTCGCATCAAAATAAATTTTAGTTAAACTTTTATCCATTTTACAATGTAAATCGCTTCCATTCGATTTTTTTAACTTTTGCTGATTCAGACAATTCGTCTTTTATATGATCTCGTCTTCTTTTGTTTTTCGCAGGAGTTTCGTCGACTGACATAGATGTAAAAAGTTTTTTTCTTCGAGAATTATTAATTAATTCTAATGGAATATTTATTTCTTTTAGTGTATTCAAAAAATGTTCCCAACCCTCAGGATTACTACGTTTTCTACGTCTTACAACATCCCCCACTAAATCTAATATATTTGAATTTGGAATTTCTTTTTCATGAATTGAAACTAGACCTTTTTCATTCCATGTAACTGCTCCGTCTAATTTTAATTTTTCTAGTATCAATTGGGCTTTTTCTTGATGAGATTTAGGAATAACATTTATTATATTTTTGGTATCGTCTTTTGTTTCTAAAGCTATTTTTGGTTCTGAAATAGTTTCCTGTTTGATCGATCCTGTTTCACCGTCTTTCTTCTCTAAAGCTAATTTTGAATCTGAAGTAAATTCATGTTTGATAGGTAGTTTAATAGTTCTCTACTTTGTTTCTGAAAGTACAAATATCTTTGCAATATTTCTTGGTACTTTATCCATTTTTCATGTTCTGATGATTTTAAACTTAAAATATTTTTCATGTCTTTATCTAGCTGACTAGATATAGTTCCTTTTTCATTATTATTATTACTACGTAAGTGATTTAAATTTTCTGGTGATATTAGGAACATTTTTCAAGCATGCTCCATTTTAGTTTTTAAATAAGCTACTTAGAACACCGGTTAACAAACGTGCTAATAAAAATGGTAGGAATGCTCCACCAGACTGAACTAACACGCGTTTTTTAGCTTTCCAACTGTCGCCACGTTTTGCAAGTTTCTTTAAAATGTTTTTATGTCTTACAAGTGAAGCTTGCTATTTTGGACTGAGGGGAACTGTACCATGTAAAATATTATAAACACATTCACAAATGCATTTAACAGAGTTGCAGTCAGCGTTTTTAATAACGCTAACCTGTCCTTTGATTTTAATTTATGCAATGCTCGCAGAAATTCTGCATGGTTTATAACAGCGCTACTCATTGTTATGAAATAATTGTAGGTATGTGTTTGTTGCTGTACTTATACTTGTTTTTAGGTCAATACACATATGTAAACCCGTCATGTGACATACGAAAACGCAGCCAATCAGGTGTGTTTTGCTTAAGATCAAAAATTAAATAACCGTGTGGTTCTGAAGTTGCATCGCTGTATGCTTCTTGTATAAATTTTACATTTTCTGGAAGTATTTGTCGTGACAGATGTAATGTAACGTTTTATTTATATGGATAAAGTGTAAAACTCAGACAATTATTGTTAATTAAAAGAATACGTTTATTAAACGATAAATAAATATTAAAAAGATAATTAAAAGATTATAAAAGTAACTAATACTATGATAAACAAATATTAACACTAATTTAAAGACTAAGAATATTATAAGACACTTAAACACTAAGATTATTTATTTAAACAATTAACACTACTCTTTATGTCACTAATTATATTTATTTATGTTCACTTGTCGACTGTTGTTTATATCACGAACTTTTCACGACGCTTATTTATACCAGACTTCTTTAATCGTTAGTTCTATATCACAGACTGTGTTCGCTGGCCCCGGTGACGGATTATATACCCGGCGACTTTTGTTCTCGAACCTACTCGATCCTACTAGAACACTTCGCGAGGTAAACAGCATGAACAAGAACAATAGATCACGTCACCGCGACCTGCCCTAACAAGTCTGCTACGCGCGGACATTCGGCGCGACACAGCGGCGCCAGCTATGGCGCGGCGGTGGCGAGGGCTACAGAGCGGCGGTGGCGGCGACGTTACAGTAATATTTGCGCTTTGTCACGCGGATTTTTAAAATAAATTATATAATTCGCATTGAGGGATGTCTCCTTGGTGAAATAAATTTTGAATAAGAAAAAACACAGTCAAATTTTTATGATGTGACCATTTTGTAAATATATCAACAACTCGTTTATCTACTCCTTTTATTGTACTAAATATGTTTTGCCAGGCTCTATAATGCCAAGAATTTTTTCCAAAATTTGTATTACTCATGTCTATAATATTAGTTAGAATTTTTTTAACAAAGTATGACTTTCCACTGCCGGAGGGACCAGCTATTATAGCCGAAAACGGGTGTTGAAATTTATAAGCCATGTTGTCAGTATGGAGTATGAAATAATACTAAAGTATTTGTAAATTTATTTAATATATTTATTACTATCAAAATAATAAGCAAAATTTATTATTATTTATACATTCAAGATAATATATACATATACTCGTAATAATTATATTTCTACAAATTCTAATAATGTTGCTTGTTTGCCAGGTCCATATTGTTTTACACCTGTATATTTTAAACTCCATTTGGTAACGGGCTTTTTCAACTGGGATAATTCTTCATCGGATAAATTAACAAAACGCGCGGGAAGATATAGCATGAATTCTTCACACTCTGCAATAATCTTTCTTCCAAATGTTGTATTTACAGCCTTTATGTCAACTAGTTTATACAATTTATCTTTTTCCAAGTCCGATATCTTCATGCGGGGTTTCGTATCTGCTAACTGGCCTCGCAGATTTAGTTTAGAAAAGTCCATATCTAAGAACAAATTGTACAAGTGAATACAATAAATAATTGTAAGTGATTTAAATATAACTTTATCTAGCTTGTTCTTGTTATTATTGTCTTCAGCAGACCCCTTTCGATACTAATAGAATATATAAAATAAAACTTGCATTTATATATCCCACAAAACACTTTCTTTTCTTTTCATCCTTGAAATACTTTGTAGAAAGTTAAAATAAATATTTCATCTATATTCCTAAATAAATAATTTTTTCATATCACAAAATTATATCAACTACCTAATTATCATTACCAAAATATCCACAATACTAAGAATTATCAAAAGGATATTTTAAATGTTTGAAATTACAAATATTAAGAAACAATTTTCGACTCATACACGAAATTCTCTATCTTGTCATTGTCATTACCCAAAATATTCACTGTATATTAAAAAGTATTTACAAGTAATTACATACCACAAAATATTCACATTAGAATATAAGTGATAGATAATGGGTCAGTTAATATTCCATCAGATTCTGGACATTTTTAAAATCCATTCGAAATTTATCATTAGCAAAGTATTCAAACATTATAATTCTTACCCCAAAATATTTTCACAATACAATTTTAAGCGACAAATAATGGCAGGTATAAACTCATTAGTAAACTTGAGGTTTCGAATGCACAAACTAAACTAACCAATATACGTACACATATTTTCCTATCTATTTTTAAACAAATATTTATTTATCTCAAAGTCCTATCAATAATTAATAACAAACATTCTCCCAAGGCCATTGCCTCAGGGCAGTCTGAACTGGCGCCAGTTAATGAGTTTTTAATTACTTTGTTGTCTCGCAACATGGGGGAATACTCACTACTCACTACTCGTATCAATGTTCTCATTTCGAAGTCAATAATAGCACTAATTAATGTAATAAAAATTGTATTTATCATTATTCACAATTTATAGTATTTTAAAAATCATTTCCGTAACAACTAGCTCAGTTTCCTGTTCAGATTAAAATATTTTACAACAATTACTGTTTTTCATACAATACCATTTTGATCATCTGAATACCAAAGATTGTACAGTTTACAATATTTTTTTGACATTTTGTAACGCCACTACCCATTTGTTACGCCTTTGTCCCGGCGAGCCTGCGCATGACAGAGTCGTCGTCTTCCGGGACGCCAGTTGCAACATAAGAAATTTGTCAGTCTGTTCAGTTGTTTATTATTATATGTATTGATTGTCCTGATTATTTTTTAAATGTAATCATCGAGCATTAAAAAGTGTAAATTGTTAAGTAATAAATAACTAAAAAAACTTAAAATTGTAATACTTGGTTGCGAACCCAACTAAACTTCTTGTTTTAACAAAACTAACCTTACAAGTGGCCAAATAAAATACGTTTTGTGATTTAGTTATTACAATTATGCAAACTAAACGAAGAACCCGTGTACAACAATAGGATAATAATTGTGGAACTGTGTGCAAAATAGTGGACAAGCAATCGTGTAAAATTTCCGTGCGCTGTGCCCTCACACTACCCGCGTTTTTAACCGTACGATTTGTATGTATCACATTATTCGTTAGTTGTACATGTAAGAAACGAAAATGTCGCCCAAAAAGGCTGACGAAAGTGAAAAAAGTGCAGTAGCAGCAACTACACTAACACTTTCAAATGAACAGTTTACACAATTGATTGCTCAGATTACTGAGTCAGCAAGAATGTCCAGTGAAACAGTGCGTGGTTCTGCTACATCAAGTACAGTAACTGTCAATCAGTGTTCCGGTAACTTTTATAAATGTACTGCGCGATTTGACGGAACTGAAAAATCAGATGTCGATGCGTTTATCGATTCCATTAAAACCTTTAAAGATTGTGCTCAAGTGAACGATGACAATGCTAAAGCATGGTATATCAATGTTACTTGAGGGAACCGCAGCAACGTGGTGGAAAGGCGTACAAGATACGGTTAAAACATGGGACGATGCTATAAAAACTCTGAATGAGGCATTTTCACGAAAATTGCCGCCACATTTAGTTTACCGTCAAATATTTTCCCGCGAACAACGCGATGACGAATCAAGTGAACTATTCGTGTGTCATGTGCGTTCGTTGTTAGCGCAATTACCATACAAATTGCCCGAACGTGCGCAAATCGACATCGTGTATGGACTAATGAACCACAAAATTCGAAAACGACTCAAAACAGACATTAAATCGTTTAAAGTGTTGTTGAAAATGGCGAAAGACATTGAATTTGCTCAGCGAGAAGTTAAACAACAGTTCAAATCGACATCCGAAGTTGTCGTTCAGAAGAATGACACACAGGCGAAGAAACTTCGCCCTAAATGCAATTTCTGTAAGTATTTTGGCCACAACGAGGATAACTGCCGCAAGAAAAACCCAAAAAACGACAGAGAGTCCCGCAGCAAACAGCAATCATCTGATTCTAATAAGGAATCCAATAAGCCAAAGGTTGAATCTAGTAAGCCACAACTTACTTGTTTTGGACGTGGAGCACCTGGGTACGTACGAAGTAACTGTCCAAATTGTACAAATCTACAATAACCCCTGACTCTTCACCTTCATTAAGTTTCTTTTCAACCTATTTCCCCGTAGACAATAATGAAACCTGCTGACCTATGATAACAGTTCAAATTAAAGGATTAAATGGTGTAGCATGCTTAGACATAGGATCGAAAAGAAGCATTGCTGGTTCCAAATTATATGATATTCTAATTTCCCAAGGATGTCCGTATGTTGAAGACCATACGGATATCACACTAGCTGATGGTAAAACCAGGAAGATATTGACAAGAAACTTTACACTCGATATTTCCGTAAATAGCCGCATTATACCAACGAAGTTGATCGCAATTCCAGAGTTTAGAGAAAGTCGAATGCTTTTAGGAATCGATTTCATTCAAGATGCAAAAATAATACTGGATGCCGCCAAGAACGAGTGGTTCTTTAGTGATAACCCTGAAAAACGATGTAAGTTTTTACCAGAGTTACGTCGTAATACTTCTGTATCCGTAGCTGCAGCGGAAGAAGTCACGAATCTTCTTCGTCCCGATGAAGGTAAACATCTTACCAACAGTCAACATCTCAAGATGACGCAACTGCTGTCTGAATTTGAATGCGTATTTTCACCTAGCGAAGAGCCTACTACCTTTGCAGAACATACAATAAAACTTTCAGATGATACTCCTGTTGCTGTGCCGCCATATAGGTTGTCACCTATAAAGACAAAATTCTTACAACAAGAATTAGAGAAGATGTTAGCCGCCGATGTAATTGAAGAGTGCGAATCACCATACGCCTCTCCTGTTGTCCTAGTCCCAAAAAAGGACGAATCTTTCCGAATTCGCGTCGATTACAGACGTTTGAACAGTATCACTATACCGGATCGATATCCACTACCACGAGTGGATGAATTATTACATGACACAAAGAAATCAATGTACATGTCAACCATGGATTTAAGATCTGGATACTGGCAAGTTCCAGTCAAAAGTGAAGATAGAGATAAAACTGCCTTCACTACACCATTTGGAAATTTCAAATGGAAACGGATGCCTTTTGGCCTCCGTAATGCACCATCAACTTTTCAACGATTGATGGATCGTTTCAGGTCAGGACTAAAAGACATTTTCATTTTAGCTTACCTTGATGATATCATTGTTCTTTCTTCAACGTTTGAAGAACACGTCGAAGATTTACGTCGTGTGTTCCAAAGATTGCAACAATTCTATTTACATGCTAACCGCGAAAAATGTAGATTTGTTTCAGCAGAAATTAAATATCTAGGGCACTTAATAACTCCAGAAGGTATTAAACCGGATCCTGGGAAAATCTTAGCCATTACTGCCATGAAAACACCAGGAAATGTTAAACAGTTATTAACATTATTGTAAACTGGGTCCTGGTTCCGAAGGTTTGTGCCGAATTATTCAAGTATTGCACGTCCACTAAGCGATTTAACTAAGAAAAATACAAAATGGATATGGGGAGTTGAACAGGATGTTGCATTTAATACGCTAAAAAAACTGCTGACCACTACACCTGTGCTACAACCAGCTGATCCAACACAACCATATGTACTAAGAACTGATGCTAGTGCGTATGCATTAGGGGCGGTTTTACTGCAGGGGAGTCTCCAGAGCAACACCCAGTAGAGTACGCTAGTAGATTACTGACCCCAGCAGAACGGAATTATAGTACTACTGAGCGTGAGGCATTAGCAGTAAGTACTCTGGGCGATGGAAAAATTCCGAGGTTACGTTGAGGGATCAAGCGTAACAATAATATCAGATCACCAACCCCTTCGTTGGTTTATGAGTCTAAAATCACCAAGTGGAAGACTAGCACGATGGGCTTTAGTCTTATGATTTGAAGATTGAATACTTACCTGGTCGATCTAATGTAGTAGCAGATACGCTTTCGCGCCCGACGCATTGTGATGAAGAAATTACAATAAACCATGTTACAGTCGATTTTCCAGTATCTTCAGCTGAAGAAATGAGAGAACTTCAACAAGCTGATCCTAATCTAAAGAAGATTATCGACTGCTTTGAGTCCGCTGATGATTCAGTTGATTTCGCTCGATGGACTGAACGTGGATACATACTACTCAATGGTATTCTTTATAAATATTCCACTGACAATGACGATGAAGAAGCCGTGCTTGTAGTACCACAGGCACAAATAGCAAAAATTCTACATGATTATCACGATTCCCTAACCGTTGGTCATTACGGTATGGAGAAAACTCTACAGAAGATAAGTTCACGATACTATTGGATAGGAATGCGTCGTTCAATAGAAAATCACATCAGATCTTGTTTGGACTGCCAGCGATATAAACCCAGTAATTTAAAACCTGTCGGTCTCCTTCAAACGCCTATTCAACATAGAAGGTTTGAAGTACTTTCTATTGATTTATTTGTTCCTTTGCCAACCACTAGTAAGGGAGAGAAATGTATACTCATCGTGGAAGAGACTGCCACCAGGTGGGTTGAACTCTTTCCTCTCGCATCTGCAACTGCAGAGAGTTGTACAAGAATACTCATAGACGAAATTATTTTGAGGTATGGTACACCCAGACGAGTGATCAGTGATAATGGTCCACAATTTGTAGGCGAAGTGATGCAAAAGATTGCATACTGTCTAGGATTCAAACAATCGCTAAACCCTGTTTATCATCCTGAGGCAAATCCGGTTGAGAGAAAAAATCGTGATCTAAAGACTCAATTGGCTATATTAAGTTCGAAGCAACATGATCAGTGGGAACATTTGCCTACTATAAGATTCGCTATGAATACAACGGTAAGTCAGTCTACAGGTTTTTCTCCTGCATACCTTTGCTTTGGCCGTGAGTTACGTACCCCCAATGATGTTGAAAAGGATTTGCGTGCTATAGTCGAAAATTCTCCTTTCGTACCGCAAATAACTCCTTATTTACGAACTTTTGCAATAGCATTAAACGAGGCCAAAGAAGAACACGAACGTCAGCAAGACCGGTCCAAGAGATATGCTGATGAGAAACGACGTATAAGTCCAGAATATAAAATTGGAGATAAGGTTCTGGTTACAATTCATGCACTTAGTAAGGCGCAAATAGGTTATACGTCTAAGTTTGAACCCCGACGAGATGGTCCTTATGTAAAAAGGTTACTCATTCTAGTTATCAGATAGCTTCACCAGCATCCCCAGATATTCTCATTGGTGTTTATCATGTCTCTGCCTTAGCTCCTTTTGTAGCGTCCGACGAAACAGTTATTCCTGCTCCCGTGCGTCCATTACAGAAACGTGGCCGCCCACGGAAGAACCAGGTCCATACTGAACCCAACCAAGCTGTTCAACCCCGAAAGTCTGCCAGAAGAAGGAAGAAGAAAACTCCGTAACTCCGATACTACAGCATTGCACACGAGGTCGTTCATGCAATCCTGAGGGGGAGATTGTAACGCCATTACCCATTTGTTACGCTTCTGTCCCGGCGAGCCTGCGCATGACAGAGTCGTCATCTTCCGGGACGCCAGTTGAAACATAAGAAATTTGTCATTCTGTTTAGTTGTTTATTATTATATGTATTGATTGTCCTGATTATTTTTTAAATGTAATCATCGAGCATTAAAAAGTGTAAATTGTTAAGTAATAAATAACTAAAAAAACATAAAATTGTAATACTTGGTTGCGAACCCAACTAAACTTCTTGTTTTAACAAAACTAACCTTACAATTTAAATTTATTGTTTCAGAATACAATATTGTTTCCTAAACAAGTGTCACGAGAATCAGGCTGTTTGGCGGGTTTTTAAATTTATTTTGCGTACTTTTTGAAAAATCCTGCAGGAGAAACTTATGTTACATATGTTACATTTATTTTTTCTGATGGGTTTTATTTGCCGCATCCGTGACAAAAATCCAATACATACATACATACATACATAAAATCACGCGTGTCCCTCTTAGTGGGTTCGCACAAACCCGAAAACAATAAGAACAACATCATCATACAACAAATCCTTACTCTTAAACATATTAAAATGACCGATTTTCGGTCGCGAAATACCGCATCCGGATCACAATAATAGTTAGGAAACAATCATCCTTCGCCACACATTCCTTTCTAAGCAGACTTCTTCCGCCTCGGCCATACTCATAATCGCATTCATACATGCTCTTCTTCTCTTCTTACTTGGAAACTTTCTCTCGTTAAGCACCCTACCAACCACATCCACAAGATATATACGTTTAACAAGCCGTTCATTCGCCATTCTCTCCACATTCCCAAACCATCTCAACTGACTCACACCAATTCTCTTAATAACATTGTTCCTAATCATACATTCTTCATACACCAAATTATTCCTCACGCGATCCCGTCTTACATACCCACATACATCAAAGCAGGCACTAGCACGCCATTATATACACTTAGCCTTGATCCGTTAACGCTTCATGCAAACATGCCCAGAGTACCCATTACCTTATATCCCGCACTTACTCTCCTTTCTATCTCTCGATCAATACTATTTTTTCAAATTTTGATTGATTAATCCCGTTCATTTTGAAACATAGTTATAGTTACCGTCAAACAAGTATGGACTGTGGATTTCTACAATGTTACCAATTCCGTGTCAATGTTAAAAATGGTAAGTTATGTAGCAGCGGCAACACCGCAGGGCAAGGGACAGGGTGCAGAGAAGGAAAAAAGTTGAGTTCACAGTTATTTGACGGTGAATATAATATTTTTTTTTACCTTGGTGAATGTCTCAAAGCAAAGTATAAATAATCCTCCCATGGTAAGATTTACACATTTTTGCGATCTTAGAATAACTAAAACTAAACTCAGACGAATATCTTTGTCTGGAATGTCTTGCCATCGAATCATATAGACTGCATCAGCTACGGATTCTGTCTGCAAAATAAGTAAAAAATATCTTATGGCTACTCCTGATTTGGTAGTACGTAATGCGATATACAGTTTATTTCTTAAAGATGTCTGATCAAAGTCATATATCTCATTAACTAATTAATAAATTAGCATTTTTTATTTATTTATTGAAAAAAGAGATTCGCGTAACAAGTCGGTTTACAATTTCATCTGTTACATAAATCATTACACGAGAAAAAATATTATAGAGTGCTACAGTTTTTGTTTAGAGTTTTTAGCGCAATTATTTTTAATTCAATATTTAAAAAAAATATAGATAAACAATTTTTTTGGTTATGTTTATTATGCATTAATTTATATAATCTCTCACATAAAATAATAATAAAAAATCCTATTATAGGTGAGAGGGAAAGCTCACAGTTATTTTAATTATACATACATACATACATACATACATACATACATACATAAATACATACATAAAATCAGGTGTGTCCCACTTAGTGGGTTCGCACAAACTCGAAAACAATAAGAATAACATCAACATCATATCAATCCTTACTCTTATACATATTAAAGTGACCGATTTTCGGTAGCGAAATACCGCATCCGGATCACAATAATAGTTAGGAAACAATCATCCATCGCCACACATTCCTATCTAAGCAGACTTCTTTCGCCTCGGCCACACTCATAATCACATTCATACATGCTCTTCTTCTCTTCTTACTTGGAAACTTTCTCTCTTTAAGCACCCTACCAACCACATCCATCCACTTACACACTGGTCGGCCGCGAAATCGAAAAACTTCACACTTAACAAGCTGTTCATTCGCCGTTATCTCACGTTGCTCCTAACCATACATTCTTCATACACCAAATTATTCCTCACGCGATCCCGTCTTACATACCCACATACACCACGTAACTACCTCATTTCCACGGCAGTCACTCTCTTTTTATGCTTTCCCGTCCATGCCCAGCATTCGCTTCCATACATCAAAACAGGCACTAGCACTCCATTATATACACTTAACCGAGCATCCTTTGATACGTTAATGTTTCGTGCAAACGTACCCAGAGCACCCATTACCTTACAAACCGCACTCACTCTCCTTTCTATCTCTCGATCAATTCGACCATCCCCGACATCATGCTACCCTAATATTCAAACTCATTTACCTGCTCCAGTTTCACTCCATCTACCAACACATTGCACTCAGTCACCAATTAATTATTGTACAGATATAGCGATTAGTTGTGGATCACTAGATGCTTGGTTGATAAATTGTACACTGCATGGTATATGTGAGATATACAGTTATATTATTTGCTATAGCGGATCCAGAATTTGGGAGGGGGCTCAGATTCCCCCCCTTTTAACTTTTTTATTATAAATAATAGTAAAAAATGGCTCATATTAAAGTTTGAAATATACTATTTGATGGCAGAAGTAGATATTTTTTATAAAGTCAAATTTACAAGATACTACTATCAACTTTTCATTTAAATAGCAACCTTATAATTATAATTTATTAAAATATAAACCGCCATTTTTCTTCTTTTCAACGATGTATTACTTATTATTAATGTATTTGAAAGAATTCGCGAAAAATAATATACCTAATTGAATAATATGACAAATAATTTTTATTCAAATATTCTAGGTGGCTATGTGAAGATAAACAAAATGTAACAATGTTAAACAGTTAAATTAACGATCTGGTAGATTACTTGACTGAGATGGATGATGAAAGATAACGATATTTTTGGAATTCAGTCAACATTATTTCATTCCCGACTAGTTTCGACACCACATGTGTCTTCCTTAAAGACAACTCCATGGTTACACAGTTCAGATGTCAAATCTTTGTAAATGACAGATATATGTCACTGTCAACAAACTAATCATTTCAATTAATAATAGTAACGTTTTAAAAAGAAATAGTAAATGGAACAATAATTATATGGAAAATAAATTACAGTTTCCAGCATAAGTAAATATGTAGAAGTATAGGTAAGATAATAAAAATATATAATATTGTAACGTGCGCTCTTGACTTAAGAATATACGAGCGCCGTCAATGGTAGAATATTCCCGAGCGATGACGTAATCTCCGCCGGCGGAAAAACCGATACGTCTACACGTGTTAATTACACCGGTAACCTTGAATCCTTTGTATTCAATGTCACTGTGGCGTCGGAAAGTTCGAGAAGGACATTGCGCTGTATAAACCCGTCGCCAAAGCCAGAAAAAATAGTCTGTTATATAGAAGCAACGAGCAATGAACAGTGAGTAATATATTTAAACAGTCTACGAGTGGTGAACATAAATAAATTTAGTTAAATAAATATAGTGATATAAATATTTGTTTAAATACATATTCTTTGTGTTTAAGCATTTAATAATATTTTTAGTTTTAAATTAGTGTTTATAGTTATTTAATCATAGTGTTAGTTATTTTTATTATCTTTTTAATATTTATCATAATTATTTATCGTTTAATAAAAGTATTATTTTAATTAATAATATTTCTCTGATTTTTCACTTCACCCAAATAAATAAACGTTAAAATATATTATCACGGCATATTACCCATTGCTGGGTGTGCCAATCTGCTTTGTACAGAGATTTCGATAACGATGATGACATATGTGTACCGTACAGGTGTCACCTCACGAGCACTTATTGCTGGCGTGGAGAGTGCAACACAGGGGTAATTTTTGCGCCATTTAAAATTTGAAATATTTGGCGTCGGTTGGGATCGAACCCGGTTTTTAAATTTAATTTAATTTTAAGTATTTATATGAATAAAAATTAAATTAAACGGGAGGTATTGTGTTGGCCACATCAGATTTTTTATTTACACTTCACAGTGTAATAATAACCCCGCACCCACACCTGACACCAATTGGAACGTTTATTTATTTGGGTGAAGTGTAAAAATCAGAGAAATATTAATTAAAATAAAAAATTATTAAACGATAAATAATTAAGATAAAGAAGAATCACAATTTATACCTTTGCACTGACTACAACTCTAGTTTTGACGATGTTCAACTGTTGACTAAAACGTTTTGTTACTTATTTTTCGCTATTGTACACTGGTTCGCGTTTAGAACAATCAAAAAGCGGAATTGTAACTATCTTAGTCCTAAGAGAACGACACTATTGAATTTAATAGTATGACCGGAGTTAAAATCTTGGCTCATACAATTCGAAGTGACCTTAATCAGACATTTTTACAAAATTAAACTATATCGATATATTACCTCATTCTGAATAAATTGTCCCATACAACAATAAATAAACAGTTGCATCATGATACACATGACTATTAACGCATAATTAATTTTTCTTCCCCTAAAAAGATTAGAGAAAAAATATAAGAACATTAATACAGGCTGTTCGAAATTAAGTGGTATAGGGCTCGGACACTCAGCTGTTTCCAGTAACCTTGCGATCAGCTGTTCCGGCGCCCAGATAACAGCGTAATCTGTTCTGTCATAGTTTTCCTTAGCGCTAATTCAATAGTTGGAATCAGTTTGCTGTCTTACATTGAGGTGTGGTGTAAACAACATTTATTTTGCGCCTACAGTTTTTTTGTAAATTGTGTTTGAGAATGTAAGCTTATGTTAAAGCATTAAATAGTGACGTAAAAAATCGCTACTTAGATAAAATTAAATTAATAAACAACATTGATCCATATGATTGCGACGAAAGTAATTTTTCCAGGAATATTTTTGACTTCCCAGCAATTTTGCATATGGACATAGTGAATTACTTCATTTATAAAAAGTGCATACACCAATGCTGAGTTTAAAGCTTTTAGAAGCTTGCAAGCTTATAAATTTTATCAGTGTGGTTGGGTGCGGGACATAAGGTGAAGAAGTTTGAAAAAATAGTTTTAATCAAAGAGAAAATGAGTTAATTTTCTATACTTACAGTGTGTTATACAGAATCTGATTATGTTGTACGAATATTTCATATAATGTGGATTAGTCTTTTATTTCATGATTTATAAATTCGAACACTCATCAGGATATAAATATTTTGTAATTTTTATTTATTTCGCTAAGAACACGATATTAAATATATTTCATATGAAATTATTGTTTTCGTAACAATACCGTATTAAATATATATTTTTTATTTTGATAAATAAAATTGAAACAAATATTTTCTGAAATTACATTATTTATTTTTGAAAAAAACATCACTACAAACATGTAGGTACACATATTGGCTGGTACCACAAGCCTTGTTTTGATAATGCCAAAGTTCTATATTTAATTTCACCCTTATTTTTGGAGAACTATTATATTATATTTGAATAGAAAGTATGTTCTGCTTTAAAAAATATTTTGGAAAAAATCGTTCTTCACACATAATGATGAAATTAAATATTGAAATTTGACATTTTCAATAAAACGTTTTCAAATCAAGGCTTGTGGTACCAGCCATTGTTTTTAAAAAACGTTTCCACGCTTTATAAGCGCCATGTACCGCAATGCACTGCTCCATGGTGCGTAATTATTTATTCAAAATACATGAAACTCGAGACTTTTTTGTCTACATAAAAGTGAATTAAAATTTCTGATATAAAACGGGTGATTCATAACATTTTTGAGAAATTTTCATTAATATTTAATTTGAAATGTTTTTACAATTTGTCATTATAAGTTTTCAAAAACATAATAGACAATACACTAACACAAAACAACAAACAAAATGGCTGTACTGTACTATGACAAGTGGGGCGCCTGCACATATGTTTTCAAGGACACTTAAAACAGCTGTATGCCCGCGCCCTATACCATTGGGATCTCGGAAACTATAGGTCTGTTCGTTTGTCTTACTCTAAACATGTAGGAGTACTCTGATATTTTTCTCTTATTCGCTTGGATCAGATTTGAGCAATTACTCGGAGCGTATACAAATGAAGTAATTTTTGTGTAGTGCAGCGAACTTATCAAAACTTTAAAACTATCCTAAAGAAACAAATGTTTGAAAAACGTAGATCTTTTGATAGAAAACAAAATAATAAATGATGACAATGATATGTAGTACATGTCGTCGGACAGTAGCAATAAAGATGAAAATGTTCACAAAAATATAAAATTATTCATTAGTAGATCATTTAATAAAGAATTAAAAAAAATTATAAGTAAAAATAAAAATATTTTATTCAATAATAAAATTTTCGTGCTCTAAATATTTTGCACTTTGTTTATTTACGTCAACCACATGATTGAGGTTAATCTAAACACAACCCAACTGAGAAAATTACCCGCAATACTTGCTTGCTCTTTCGTACTCCTCCTTTCTACATAGAGTAAAAAAATTATGATCTAAACAGAGCTGAGCAATTGAAGCAAAATGATATGTGACAAACGAACTTGGAATTCCGAAAGGAGTAGAAAGAGTACGACAAACGAACAGACCTTATAAAATCTACGAGGTCGGTTAAAGAGGCAGTTTTGACGGCTCATTTATATTCCGCCGAACAGTTTGGAATTTATAAAAAAAAACTGAAAACCGCGATTTTCAAAAATGTCAAATAATTATAAAAGTATAAAAAAATATTTCATATAAAAGTTTGATAAGGCAAACTTAAAAGTGATGTCAGAATAAAATTCAAGATGGCGATTTCCAAGATATTAGTAGTAACTTTCTTATTTTAAATAAACACCATACTGGATTTTTAATTTTAAAAAAATCTGTTGTGGCCAGCACAATACCTCTCGGCATTTTCGTTTTTAGTTACATAAATATTGTATACCTACACTTTGTATCAAAAATAGTACTTATACCTGTTCTTTATATTTAGATTTTTTACTTTTAAATTCATTCTATGAAGAAATTTTGTCCTACTCTTCTAATTTCTCGAGATGTTTCCATTGACGGCATTGACAGTATTTCTGAAGGGTATATGTAATATGCCTATAATATTAAATATTTAACTATTATTACAATAAGAAATAATATATGTATGTTCTTCCCAGAAAAAGTCTTCAGTAATATCTTCGGATTTCTGACACTGACATTTATCTGTCAATTACAAACATTTAATTTTTCAATTGGTTTCCATGCCAGATTTATTACAACAGATTATTTTATATATTATATTCTTTTATCTCTAAATCAATAAAATATATAATAAAATATTTAAATGTGATAAAGATAGAGAATTTAATCTTCTTTAATATTTACAGGAACAAAAATTTTCAAAAAATAATATTCAATGTCGTAAATAAAGAAAACAAATCCCTTAGTCACGACTATAAATAAGGTGATAATTTCTTTGTTTTTTATCATCGCTGTGATAGACATGTAACTAGGGAGATTCTGAATGTTGATTGGCGGAAAACATATCACGTGACTAATGAATTATATTCTCTATAAAATAATCTATTGTAATAAATCTCACAGCGTACTCACAGCCCAAACATCTCATGGTAACTACTTGAGAAATTTAAATGTGTTTAATACACAGATAAATGTCACTAATGTCAGTGTCAAAAATTCAGAGATAGTACTGTAGGCTTTTTCTGGGATCATTATTTAATATTTCTTATTGTATTATTAATTATATATTTAATGAATGGAAAAACCTCGAACATTTAGAAGAAATGGAGAAAACTTGCTTATAGAATGAATTTAAAATTATAGAAAATACGTAAATATAAAGATTAGGTGTAATTAGAATTTTTTGTGTGTACAAGAAATGTTAAATACAATACTTATATATACCACAATGGAAAGGGCGAGAGGTATTGTGATGGCCACAGCAGATTTTTAAATTTATTAGATGAATACATCTTTCTATTTTGTTCTTCTTCTGAGAACCCTGTCAATATAAACAACTCTTCTTCAGAACCGTTCATCGTTGTTAAACCACACCAAATTTGATTATTTAAATTTGTGCTATGTTCGTCAGATCGGACACAGCCGGTATAGTGCGCGCAATTGCTCGTTAAGGTTGTATACAAATTGCCCCAGAAGACTTTGTCGAAGGAGTTTCGAAAACGGCTCAACGGATTTGAACAATTTTTGGTTTATGGCAATTATATTAAACATAGATTGTAACGAATATAAAATAACATTTTTAAATTTGTTATTATATAAGTAATAATTATATTTTTTACAACTTTAAATCGTTTTGGATTAAAATTTACTTCAATATAATCTTTACAAATTAAGAACTTCAGATACATTTCACTTTTTAATAACACAGATGTAGTATTTGAGATTAACTAGACAAAAGAATTGCCCGTATACGACAATGTAAAAGTAGTTCAGCGTTTTGTCGAAGAGGCGCCTCACAAATTCACTATCCTCGATGCTCAAAACTAATTTCTCGATTTAAAAATAACGCGGCCACAGCAGAGTTTGCCAGAAACGTAAATCTAAGCAGCTGGAGAACCGGAGAATAAGAATGAAGAAAAAAACAAGCAAATACTCGTAATATATACAATTATTCTTTATTCTTAATATTAAAATTAATAGTGTGAAATATTTCATATATATAAATTTATAAAGATATTCACATTTATAAGTACCTTTTTTGAGCTTGGATTATATTGAGGGTCTTAACATTTTTATTTTTTCTAATTCTCCCTAAAATAATTTCGACCAGAATGCATTCTTTATAAAATTAAATTAATCTCCGTTCCATTTCATGTTCCAGATTTAAAAAACCTTACTTTATATAAGTAATTTAAAAGTATCTTACATCTTACTAAATTTCACAAGTATTATTTATGAATTTTAATACGGATATGAGATAGAACAAATATATGTGAACACTAAGTAGTTTTTATTGTTTATAACACCTAGCATTCCTCGTGGCATTCAATGAAATGAATTTTCGATGATTTACTATATAATTTCCATGCATCCGTTATATTTATAATTAATTGCTTAGAATTATGAAAATTATTCCTAGCAGTAATTTTGTCAACGTCGCGACTTGTAAACACATTTCAAATTGACTTATTACTTATTTTTTCATCCTCTCTCAGATCAGATGGCTAAATTAGAATAACGCAGAAATTTAATTAATTTTCTTTCATATTATGTATTACACGATTATGCCGATTAGTGATTTACTCGTATCAAACACTGCCATTCACATAAAATTTCTCTAATTTTTGGAACATCTTCAAATCGGTTCATTTCTCATTTTTTTTATCAACCATTCCTACAATAATTGTTCCGTATTATATAAGTATGCTATGTATTATATAAGTATATATAAGTTATCCATGAAAAAATAATCAGTGAAAAAATATAAAATATATCTTGTGTGTCAAAATATAATTGAATTAATATCTTTGGATAAAAGTGCCTTTTAATAAATAAATATTTTACAATCAATCCGACTTCTTAGTTTTATTTTACGTATCTTCGTAGTTTTTGAGTGAACATATTTTGTGGCGACCGTGACAGGACGTGTTGGGTTGTATTGTAAGATAAGTATATAAGTAAATATGGAAAAGGCAAAGAAGACCAGGAGTGTCTTACGAAGTTCTTTTACAAGAATATATAATAATATCTTGAAGGATTTTGAGAAGTTAAAAGATAAAAGGATACCATTAAGTAACGTAAAAGCACAGATAAAGGTTTTAGAAGAAAAGCATAATGAAATGATAAATTCAGATAAAGTTATATTTGAGCTAATGATTCAAGATGATAATGTTGATTGCAAACAAGTAGAAAATGAAACAGAAATCGCTGATAAATATACAAAGAAATTGAATATTATAACCGAAGAATTAGAAGAGTTAATGAAGAACGAAAGAAATGAGACGGTTATTAATATTAATCAGAATGAACCGATTATCTCAAGAGATTCAGCCACGACAAATAATTTTAGACTTCCCAAAATAGAATTGAAGAAATTTAATGGGGATCTAAAAGATTGGCTACAATTTTGGAGTCTTTTTAAAAGAATAGATGAAGATCCAAATCTTCAAAATGAAGAAAAGTATCAATATTTGCTACAGAGTATGGTTCCTGATTCAAGAGCAAGAACTGTAGTTGAAAGCTTCCCACCGACTGCAGAAAATTACCCAAAAGCTATTCAAGCCTTAAAATCAAGATTTGGACGAAAAGATTTATTAATTGATATCTACGTAAGATAAATATTGAGTCTAGTAAATAAACGCTTCAAATCGCTTTTAGATTTGTATGACAAACTTGAATGTCAACTTCGGGCTCTTCATTCTTTGGATGTTACAACTGACAAATGTTCCCTGATTTTGTTTCCCATGGTTGAGTCGTGTCTTCCTGAAGACCTTCTTCGTGTCTGGCAGAGATCATCATCTATAACGGGTTCGTCGGAGGAGACTTCGGCAAAGGACAAATTGGACAAGCTGATGGATTTTATTCGGTCAGAAGTCGAAAACGAAGAGAGAGTTTCGATTGCTGCTGCAGGTGTTAGTTCGTTACATATAAGAAGCTCTAAGATGGTTAAGGGTCATTCTGGTAATTCAACGGCTGCTGGACTTCTTGCAAGTAGTAAAAATTTTTCATGTATATTTTGTAAAGGGGAACATAAAAATGACAAATGTGACGTTGTTATAAAAATGTCAGATAGTCAGAAAAAGAAAATTATTACTGAAAATAGATGTTGTTTCTATTGCTTAAAGCCGGGACATATTGCAAAAAACTGTAAAGTATTTATTAAATGTAGTAATTGTCAAAAACGTTACCTGTCATTTATGTGTCCTAACATAAATAGTAATAACAAAACTGTAGGTAATATTTCAAAAGAAAATTCATTAGCTAATATATCAAAAGTGTCCAAGGTATATATGCAAACATTTATTGTAAATTTAAGAGGAGCTAATAATAAAGAACGCTATGCTAGGGCTTTGATATATACGGCATCACAAAGATCATATATTTTAAAAAGTACTACTAGTGAATTAACTTTTCAGTCAGAAGGAAGCGAAAGTATAGTTAATTCTTTGTTTGGTGGTTTGACTACCAGCGAAAAAAGTCATATAGCCTATCGAGTTAGATTATGTAATATTGAAAAGGATTATTTTTGTAATTTTATTGCATTAGATCAAGATAAAATATGTGGCAATATTTTAGCTTGCCCTAATGAAGTGCAACAAGAAGACCTTACCCGGCATAATATAAAAATTCACGACTATGTAGGTGATATTGAATTATTAATAGGAGCTGTTATTGCAGGAAAATTATTGACTGGAAAGATAGTTCAACTTGAATCAGGTATGACTGCTGTTCAGACATTTTTAGGTTGGACTGTAATGGGCAAAAATAATGAAGCTGAAAGAGAGCAAGAAAGTACTGCTATGGTTGTCACGTCCATGCTCTTGCAGAATATGAAAATCTGCGATTTGTGGGATCTGGACATATTAGGCATAAAAGATCCTGTTGAAGTTAAATCAAAAAAAGAAAAAGAAGAAGCTATTTTACAGAAGTTTAACGATACTATTACTGTTAATGAAGAAGGTAGATATCAAGTTAATTTACTTTGGCGAGATCAACATGATTCAATCCCAAGTAATTATGGTTTAGCTATGAACAGGCTAGAAAAAACAATAAAAAAGCTCAAATATGATGGTTTTTATTCTGAGTATAGTAAAGTATTTGAAGAATGGTTAGCGGAAGGTATAATTGAAGAAATATTTGAGGAGAATCCGTGAAATCAAGGCCATTATCTGCCTCACAGACATGTTGATCGGCTTAACAGTACAACTAAAATTAGACCTGTTTTCGACGCTTCAGCATGTGAGTACCAATCACCTTCTTTAAACAATTGCTTAGATAAAGGTATAAATTTGATTGAAAAAATACCTTGTATATTAAATCGATTTAGATTAAAGAAAATAGGAGTGATAGCTGATATCAAAAAGGCTTTTTTACAAATATCTCTAAATGTATCGGACAGAAATTTTCTGAAATTTTTATGGAAAGAAAAAGATGGTAAATTAAGAATTTTCCGACATTGTAGAGTAGTTTTCGGTGTAACTTCAAGTCCCTTTTTGATGTCTGCTGTTATTAATTATCATTTGGACAAAACTTTAGAAGAAAATAAATTTAATAGTTTATATAATAATGAAGTAATCGAAACTTTAAAGAATAGTTTTTATGTGGATAATTCTATGACTAGCCTTGATTCTCTTACTGAAGTAAAAAACTTTATTGAGGAAGCTAAATTAATTATGGATGCGGGTAAATTTGATTTAAGAGGGTGGGAGTATAATGATCACACAGAAAATACAAATCAACTTTATTCTAATGTATTAGGATTGAAATGGAATAAAGTAGATGATACTTTAGCTATTTGTGAAAACAATCTTTTGAATTTAAAACTTGAAAAAATAACTAAAAGAACCCTTTTATCTATATCACATAGAATATTTGATCCAATAGGATTTACCTGCCCAGTTACAATACATATTAAATTATTATTACAAACCTGTTGTAAAGAGAAACTAGGATGGGATGAAGAAATAAATGAAAAGTTGAAGACTGAATTTTTAAAGTGGTACGAAGATGTAACAAATTTGTCAAAGATTAATATTCCCAGATGTTTTATTAAAGATAATATTAAAAATGTAAATTTGAGCATACATACCTTTGCAGATGCAAGTAAAACTGCATATGCAGCGGCTAGTTTTATTAGAATAGAAAGTACAGATGGAATTATTGTTCATTTAATTCAAGCTAAATCAAGAATAGTACCTTTAGATAAAAAAAATAACTATACCTAGATTGGAACTAATTGCAGCTACAATCGCAGCTCGACTTTATAAATCGATCATCGAATCGGGATTTGTTGACTTAAATAAAATTAAGGTTTTTTTTGGACAGATTCGACAACTGTTTTAGCATGGATTAAAAGAGAAATGGAATGGTCAGTCTTTGTAAAAAACAGAAGAGATGAAAATCTAAAATTAACAAAGAAAGAACATTGGCATTATATTCCAGGATCCATGAATCCAGCAGACCTTCCATCCCGAGGATGCACAGCAAAGAAATTGTTGAATGTAAAATGGTGGGAGGGCCCTGAATGGCTTAAACAGTTTCCTGAATCTTGGCCCAAGGAAAAAGAATACAATTTTAACGAAAATGAAATAGAAAACGAGAAAAGGAAAACCTTAGTAGTATCTTGCATTGTAAAAGAAGTGCAAAACCCTAGTGACTGGTATTATCGTTATTTCTCGAAATACAGTAAAATTTTAAGAATGATTGCTTGGATTAAAAGATTTATATTCAACTCCAGAAATTCTAATAGCAAAAAAAATGGAGAATTAACTGCATCGGAAATCAACGATGCAGAAATCATTGTATTTAAAATTATTCAATCCGTAGCTTTTCCTAATAATTTAGTGGAAAAAACGAATTTATTATCATATACTGACGAAAATGGAATTCTTAGAATCAAAACTAAACTACTGAATAGAGAAGATAGTTTAGATTTCAGGTATCCTATTTTGTTACCAGCTAAACATCCTGTTGTGGAAAGACTAATTTTCTGGGAACATAAAAACTCTTGTCATGTTGGATTAATTGGTTTGTTATCAATCCTAAGAGAAAAATATTGGATACTAGGTGGTCGGCGTACAGTTAGATCTATTTTACAAAAATGTGTAAGTTGTCGTAGACAAAATGCTAAGTACCTAGACATTTCACCTGCTCCTTTACCTAAAGACAGAGTACGTGACGCAACGGTTTTTGAAATTGTTGGTATTGATCTCGCGGGGCCTCTATTCTTGAAAAATAACAGGAAAATTTACATTTGTTTATTTACATGTGCAATTTATGCATTTAGAAATTGTGTCATCCTTATCAACAGAAATTTTTATAAAGGGTTTTCCAATAAGAGGTGTTATTTTGATATTCAAAGAAAAATGCCATTTTTTAATATAAATGATCGGATGTTTATTTCATTATAAAGAGGAAGGTATGCCGTTAATAGTGGAAAATAACATCAGGCAAATGACCACCACGACCACGCTGACAGGACAATATCCTTTTCATGAAATTTTCCATAACCAAATCGCAAAGTGGCTGTCCTATGTCCTCGATAGCCTCACGAATTCCATCTTTGAGGTCTTGAGTCGACGCTGGGCAGTTGGCGTAGACCTTCTCTTTCACGTGGCCCCAAAGAAAGAAGTCGCAAGGTGTTAAATCACAAGATCTCGGTGGCCAATTGTGATCACCTCTTCGAGAGATAACACGGTCCGGAAACTTTTCCCGTAAAAGATCAATGGTTTCGTTGCTTGTGTGGCACGTAGCGCCGTCTTGTTGAAAGTAAACGTTGTCCAGATCAATACCATCCAATTCCGGCCATAAAAAATCGTTAATCATCTCTCGATAGCGCAATCCATTCACCGTAACTGTTGCTCCAGCCTCATTTTCGAAAAAGTAAGGTCCAATGACTCCGCCGGACCATAAACCGCACCAAACAGTCACACGTTGAGGATAGAGAGGCTTTTCAACAATAACTCTTGGGTTTTTTGAGCCCCAGATGCGACAATTTTGTTTGATGACGAAGCCACCGAGGTGGAAATGGGCCTCATCACTCAAGATGATTTTTCGATGGAATTCCGGATCATTTTCATGCATTTCAACGACCCAATCAGCAAAGACACGACGTTGTTGATGATCGGCCGGCTTGAGTTCTTGTGTTAACTGGACTTTATAAGCCTTAAGAGCCAAATCTTTATGCAAAATACGGTGTAATGACGTTTGTGGAATGCCTAATTCCAAAGAACGACGAGGAATGGACAAACCTGGGTTTTCTTCAACACTTTCGGCTACAACAGCAATATTCTCGGCTGTTCTTGAGCTACGTGCACGGGTTTTATTCTTCACATCACTAACTTGTCCCAACAGCTCGAATTTTTCCACCAATTTCTGTATTGCGGTCCGACAAGGTGCTTCACGACGACCCAAAAATTGTCGAGTTTTACGAACCGTCTCTGCCAAATTTTCACCATTTTTATAGTGAATTTTAATGGACAAAAATACAGAAATATTCTTCAATAAGGAAGATAGAATGGAAATTTATTCCACCAACAGCTGCTTGGTGGGGCGGTTGGTGGGAAAGACTAATTAGAATTCTTAAACAATTATTACGTAGAACCTTGGGCAAATCTTATTTAAATTTTGAAGAATTAAATACCATAGTTTGCGATTGCGAATCAGTGATAAATAGTAGACCTATTTCCTACGTATATGATTCACCAGAAGGACTAGCACCTATTACTCCAGACATGTTTTTAAAAGATACAAGAGAAGCAGGAGTTTTAGACTGTGATAAAATTGAAGAAGAAATTTTGGGAAAAAGAGCACGTTACAGAAAAAGAATAAGTGAAGAATTGAGAAAAAGATTTAGAGTTGAATATTTAGGAGAACTCAAATATCGTTTCAAGAAAACTAATAACCGAGAATTAGAAATAGGAGAAATAGTTTTAATAGGAAATGATAATTTAAAAAGAACAGAATGGCCGCTAGCTAAAGTTGAAGATTTTATCAGTGGCAAAGACGGGAAAAATAGAGTAGTTAAATTAAAAACAGCTACAGGTCAAGTAATTCGTCCTATTCAGAGAATTTATCCACTGGAAGTACATAATAAGTTAACCACACTTGCAAAGAATGTTAATAATATTGTTTCGCCAAAATTTCTGACTCAAAAAGTTCAAAAGGATCAGAGACGAGTTACCAGATCCGGTAGGGCTTATTAAAAATTCTCCTCTTAAATAGATGTTTATTTTCCTACATCTATTTGTAAATTTTGTGCAAAATTTACAAAGGTGGGAGGATGTTCCGTATTATATAAGTATGCTATGTATTATATAAGTATATATAAGTTATCCATGAAAAAATAATCAGTGAAAAAATATAAAATATATCTTGTGTGTCAAAATATAATTGAATTAATATCTTTGGATAAAAGTGCCTTTTAATAAATAAATATTTTACAATCAATCCGACTTCTTAGTTTTATTTTACGTATCTTCGTAGTTTTTGAGTGAACATATTTTGTGTAAAGATACCTACAATATTGCGATTTGAATTCGCCACAAAATTATATTTCAAATCATATCTTACGAATGTTTCTGATGAGCGGTTTGCCTTTTTAAAATACATATTACATTCATGTGAAATGAAGTGTCAGTCGTGAACCAACTTAAAAAAATTAAATCGTGATATTTTTAAAGAGTGTGGTATGAAAAAGTAAGTAATCAGCCGAATTGAAAATATATTTAAAACTCGCAAACAGTCCCCGTATTTTAATTTAAATTGAAAATTGTGGGAAATCGTTGAAAATATTACTAGGATTAATATTCATTACTTTAAATAATTATTTATAAATATATAACGGATGCATAAATACATACTACATAATCATCAATGCCACGACGAATTCAAGTTGTTATAAATAATAAAGACTATTGTATAGTATAAAGTATTAAATATTTAGCATTATTTATTTTTATGTAAGTTAGTTTCTTTCATAAATTGTTATTGTTTTTTTTTAAGTAAATATGTTGCTTTATTTATGTCCACCTCACATTCGTATTGAATTTTACAAATATTTACTTGTTTTTGAGTAAGGTAAGTTCTTTTGATTCACTCATATACCTAACGCACATAAGGTTTTTTGAATATGTTGCCTTTGCATTATACACATTTGAAAATATGTATGTTAAATATTTAATATACCTATAGGGAAATAGGAACTTATTACCCATTACTGGGTGTGTTTTTATTCGCGCCCTAAAAGTTATTTAAAAATTAGATTCGAAGTCAGATCGTCAGAATCACTACAGCCATGCTATCGTTTAATAATAATAGTTTATACGTACATTACAAAATTAAAGGAATATCATTAAATTTGGTATTTACTTTTTACTCTGCTACACAATAATGATATAATAATAGTAAGTAAAAATAATAACTACAAGTTCGAAACATATGCGAAATGTATATCAAATGTATGTTTGCATATGTTTAAAGAAAGCATATTTTTAAGAAAAACGAAATATATATTTGGCAATTTTTTGAGAACTGATAGTTCTAAATTATTATTTCAAGGGTAACGGCCTTATGACAAAGATTAAAGTGTATTGCAAATGGTTTCTCCATTCTACAGGTAATTTTACTCCACTCTTTAGTTTTAATATTAAAATTTTGTAGAATTATTTTTTATTAGTTGTGTTGTAAGAAATGTTTGTTACTGTTTTAAATATGCCCAAAGAACATATTAGTAGTTCTGTAAAATATATTGCTAAGTTCATTAATGGAACATTAACAAATTTTTATTTACCCCATACATATTAAACAATGTTGTTTTTATGTTGACCTGGTTTTTGGTTTATAGTGCATATTTTACTATAATTATAATTTATATGTTTTTATTCACTACTAGTCTAAGCAACCGCAATTATTTACTTTTATTTGACAAGCGAAATTGTTTTTTCCTACCTGTACATTGTAACCATGGTTACCGATAATTACCCACCAAGGTCGGTAATCATTACCGACCTCTGTTAAATGTCAATATTGACAGTAACTTTTATACTTCCAAAACCATATAATAAATTTAAAAAGTGTACATTATTATACAGTAAACTTGGTCTATAATACTATAAATTCACAATAAGGCTGAATTTCTCAGAAATCAAATTGTCAAACATAGAGATGTAGGAATACATAGATGTATGTTGGCAACACTGGAATCAAGTAACGTTGGTGACATTGTAATATAATAGGGTTATGTTATGTTTTAAAAATGAAATTAATTTCAAATATTTTGATATCTCTATATCATCTTTAAGTAAAATAGTTGATTTTAACATAGAAAATATAGCCCATAAACTCGAAACCTTCTTAGTACATGACTGTTCTTGAAAATATGCGAGCAACACATTTCAGAGATTTTAGTTACCTTTTTTATCAGACACCAATCTTTAAATATGGTATACACTTTCATATATTTACTTTTTGATTTTTCTGGCAGTAATAAATTATAATACATTTTCAGCCTGCTGCCTTAATTCTGGAGGAGTGCAGTTAATATCACTTTCACTACTCATAATTAATGGTAAAAATTGATTCATACAAGATTCAAATGATTCGAACTGAAGAAACGTCAAACGTTAAAAAAAACAAATGAGACCTACTTTGATTTTGAAATATTACAAAACAAATGTTCATTTAAATATTCTTCGTTATTATCAATTTAAAAATCATTAACTAGAAAATATGTAAGTGCTAGTAGTGAATAAAATAGTATATTTACCTTGGTAGGGAAGACCATTATTGACCAGCGTCTTATATCTTGACGCTAGGTCAATAATGATAGTCTTTCCTACCTTGGTTAATAATATACATACTATTAATACATATTTTTGGATTCATCAACTTTTTGATTTCTGTTTGAGATATTGCATTGATTTGTAATATGATTTTTTAAAAATATTTACAAATTTAGTGAAAAAATAATTACCAGCGTGAAGTTGGCACGTCATTGGAAGCACAAATATTTTTTTTTATATTAGACATTAGTGCTTCGTTAATGCTCTTTTGTGTTGAACGGTTCACGAAATAATTAACATTATATGATGACGTGCCAACTTCACACTTAGCACGTCATTAATAAAATTTTAAATTACTTATTACATCTTTTGTTAGTGCTTCGTTAGTGCTCTTTTGTGCTTTATTTTTTTTTTGAAATTCATAAAGCGGTTTATGAAATAATTAAGATTATTTGATGACGTGCCAACTTCACACTTAGCACGTCATTAATCAAATTTCAAATTACTTATTACATCTTTTGTTAGTGCTTCGTTAGTGCCCCTTTGTGCTTCAAAAATTTTTGAAATTAATTGAACGGTTCACGAAATAATTAAGATTATTTGATGACGTGCTAACTTCACACTTAGCACGTCATTAATAAAATTTCAAATTACTTATTACATCTTTTATTAGAGCTTCGTTAGTGCTCTTTTGTGCTTCAAAAAATTTTGAAATTAATTGAACGGTTCACGAAATAATTAACATTATTTGATGACGTGCCAACTTCACACTCAGCACGTCATTAATAAAATTTCAAATTACTTATTATATCTTTTGTTAGTGCGTCGTTAGTGCTCTTTTGTGCATTAATTTTTTTGAAATTCATAAAACGGTTCATGAAATAATTAACATTATATATTGACGTGCCAAGTTCATGTCATAATAAAATATTAAATTAAATATTAAATCTTTTGTTAGGGCTATGTTACTGCTCTTTTGTTCTTTATAATTTTTTTAAATTCATAGAACAGTTCATGAAATAATTAACATAATTTAACAATATTTAACTTTTTACCTAAAAAAAATCCACATGTTTGTATTTTCCTGTTTTAAATGATATAAAGGCTGTTTAATTCCGAATTTGTTTTATTATATTAATATTAATTTAAAGATAAACTTAATTTCATGTTAACTATCAAAAAAATAATTTAATTACTAAAAAACACAATCTAAATTATTTAAAATTTTCCCGAATATTCTTAAAAAAAAACTTTGTATTTGGCCTTTATGTTCCTAAATTGTAAACAGGGCGAGTCGGGGTGACCCCCCCCCTCTTTAACTTGTGTATTTTGAGTAATAGAAAAAAAATACTCATACAAAAGTTTTATTATTTTAAATATACAATTTTATGGCAGATGTAGGTAGATATTATTTACAAAGTCAGGTTTACAAAATACGATTATCGACTTTTATTTTTTAAATAGCAACCTATAATTATTTTACTAAAATATAAACCGCCATATTTTTCTCTTTTCAATGATGTATTAATTTTAATGAATGTATTTGAAAAAATTCGGGAAAAATAAAATAATTGAGATATATAGGAAATAATTTTTATTCTAATATTATAGGTGGCTATGTGAAAATAAACAAAATATAACAATACTGATACCAACAAAGTATACATTTGTTTGTTACTTATTTATTATTACTTACTTATTTATCTATTTATTTATTTTCGCATAGCCACCTAGAATATTTGAATAAAAATTATTTCTCATATAACTCATTTATCTTATTTTACTCAAAAATTTTCAAATACATTAATAAAAACTATTAGATCGTTAAAAAGACAAAAATATGGTGGTTTATATTTTAGTAAAATAATTATAGGTTGCTATTTAAAAAATAAAAGTTGATAGTTGTATCTTGTAAACCTGACTTTATAAAAAATATCCATATTTGCCATCAAATAGTATATTTCAAATAATAAAACTTTTATATGAGCCATTTCTTTCTATTACTTATAATTAAAAAGTTAAAGGGGAGGCGTCGTCTCAGAGTCACCTGTATTCATTTAAGAGAGCAACTGATTAAATCTTACCTATGATCAACCGAAAATGGTACACTAGTTTGCAAAAAAATCGCGTACACCTATTTTTTGTCGTATTGAGTCGATCTTGATTTTTAACTTGTCAATGTCATTAGTGTCAATTAGGATGTCAAAATTAACCGAAATTCAAATACATACTTCGTTGTTATTTCATTTTTCTTAAAAAAAAATTAATTTCAGAGTAGGTAAATAATTTTTTTTTCTGTCACTGCATACGGTTGAGTTGAAATACATAACTTTTTTTTAAACTGGGTAGAGATACCGATGTTTTTACCTCCTGCCAATAGTAGAAATATAAGATCAAGCTAAAATTCACCGGTTTAGATTTTCATGAATAAACAAGTTTCAAGGTCTATGTAATCCGATTTTAACATTTTTACGATAATGTCTTTGTGTGTGTATTAATGGTATATACACTCTAGTTCATATACTATTTAAGAGAAATGGCTACACCTGCGTATACCGTGTGTCTGTCTTAAATGTGTACATAGGAAATTAACATGGGAAACCAGTTTTTTTGCAATTCCCTGCTTGCCTAATTATTTAAACAAAAACGCGTCAAATAAAAGTTTTAGGGTATAAAATTCTGCATCTAAATCAATAATTACTTTTACATGCTTTGTAGCGTCAGAAATTAAATATGAAAATTTCGAAAATTACGTTGAAAATATCGATAGGCATGGAATTGAACAAAAAATAAATAAATTCTTGACATTTTATCTGAACGTAAGTTCTGACAATTTGATTTTGTCTCTGGTTTTATTGTTTGAAATTATTAAAAAATGCATATTTATACTAATAAAAAGTTTTTATGGATAAGTGTAGACCACTTCTGTAGTACTAGATATATTGGAAATGAGGTGGGAGTACATCACAGCATCATACATAATATTTAAAAAAAAATCGTATTATTCTTATAAAATGCATTGTCACCAAGAACTTTTCCCATACGATGAAGAAAGTAGAAAAGTGTTTTGCGTAGATATGCAGAACCCGGCTAATAATGATCAAAATTTGTTCCATTTCTTTCACGGACGAATGCACTTTCACTTTGAACAATGAACCAAATATCCAAAATACCCGTTGTTTGGCTATAGAAAATCCTGGAATTAGTATTTCAACAAGGACACAATATCCTCGAAAAGTTAATATTTGGGCCGGAATTTTAGGTCACCACATAATTGAAATACGTGGCAATCTAAATACCGAAAATTATTTGGAGAGCTACAAAATGAAATTGGTCCTGCAATAGATGATGTTGTGCACCCAGATCGAGAGGTCAGGTTCCAACAGGATGGATGTTCTGCACACTATGGTAGGAACGTTGAGAATATTTGAATCTGGTATTTCTTGGGCGCTGGATTGGACGGGGGAGGGGGGTATTATTTACTGGCCTGCTAGATCTCCAGATCTTGCTCCATGTGAATTTTTTTATGGGGTTACATAAAAAATAAAATTTATAAAAAAGGCACGAAAACATAAATGATCTAAGAGATTCCATATTTAATGAATGTCATCGTATAACTATATTTAATGTACGAACGTCGTTTTACAATAGATTAGGTTATTGTCTGGTCCAAAATCGTTCTGCATTTGAATATTTATTGTAACTATTATTTTTATAATTACTTGTTATCCGTTTACTAATTACTACAAAACTTTTCTTGCTTGAGCATATTTTGTTACGCAATATTGAATTTTTAATAAATTCATATTATTTAACCATACATTCCCAACCCAACTACGGTAGTGAACAGACGTCTTTTGTGTGAGCTCCGTAAACATTATCTAATTCCTAGGTATTATCTAACCAACAGTGACTCTAAATAGTGATACTGCATGAAAACAGTGAAGTGTAGTGGTTACCTCCACGATACTACTATCTAGTAGTAAAATGGAGTACACCAATTCAGAAACAAACTCCAATATGTCAGCAAACCAAAACGAAGCAACCACCCACATACAAAACCAACAACAAACGAAAAATTATGCCAACATACTCAAACAAAACATGAACACCACACATCCATCCAAAGAACAAGCAATAGTCATCACAGCCGTAAAAGAAATACCATTAAAATCGTATATCATAGCAATTGGAAATATTGTGCAACCCAAAAATATAACCTTTGCGTCCAGAATATCGCACAATCGTGTCTGCATTTATTTAATAACCAAACAATTAGTGGAAGATCTAACAAGTAAGTACAAACACATTAGCATAGATAATCAAAACTTTGAATTAAGATTAATCACTCCAACAAAAAGAATCATCATATCTAACGCGTGCCCATCAATTCCGCATGAAACAATAGAACAAGCACTAAAACAAAGAAACCTTAAACTAGTGTCTCCAATCACCTATCTAAGAATAGGTGCGATCGGAGATGACTACGCACACGTGTTAAGTTTCCGCAGACAAGTTTATATAATCGAAAAAGAAGAAACATCTCTACCAGAATCAATAATCATAACATACGATAATACCGACTACAGGATCTACCTAACTGGGGACATTCCCACATGTTACAACTGTAAACAACAAGGCCACACTACAACACAATGCCAAGCAAACCTATTACCAGAACCCACAAAAGATCTATCCATATCTCAGACACTGTCAACAACAACCCTAATGCAAGAAAGAAGTCAACCCGACACAATCACACAATTTGTACAACCAACGCTAACAATACCACCATATAAGCCAAATCATACCCAAAATTTCTACCCGTTCACCCAAGTCTCACAAATACCAGTAATAACTCAAAAAACAACAAATGAAAATACAATAACAATAAACAATACACTACCATAAGAAACAAAAACGGCGATTAACTCCAAGAAGACGAAAGAACAAAACAAACCTACTAATCCAACCACAACCAAAAGATTAAATGAAGAACAAATTACTACAGAAAATACTGATACAACCTCCCAAAACACTATAACTAATGAAACAAGGCGAAACAAAAAACCAAGATCAATTAGCCCCACCCACAATCTAACAACCGACGAAATACTACAAGTACTAAAAAATGAAATCAACGACAATGGAAAACATTATCCACTAACATATGAAAGATTCAGAGACATTATTGAAAACGCCACGAGTAGCTTAGATCCACTCAAAATCTCCAGAGACTATACGCCCAATACAAATGAACTTCTAACCATGATGAACAAACTCTACCCACTTCTGAACTTTACAGCTTACAGAAAGGACAGGCAAAACACTAATAATGCAAGTGCGGGAGTCGCCATATTTGTCCATAATGCAAAATTCGCAACAGAAATAAACGTACAAACAAATTTAGAAGCAATCTCAGTATCCACCTACCTACCCATAAAAAGCAACAATTTGCACTATTTATCTTCCACCAAACCAAACAATCCCTATAGAGGAAATGCAACACTTAATTACTCAGCTGCCAAAACCTCTCATTCTATTAGGGGACTTCAATGCTCACAATAATATCTGGGGAAGCGAAAACACTGACAGGCGTGGAAAAGACATCGAAACCATAATACAGAACAATAATAACATCATGCTACTGAATGACGGGTCAAGTACCCACTTCATCGCAAGCTCCGGAAAACTATCAGCTATACATTTAACACTTTGCGACTCATCTCTCACTCCCAGTCTGTCATGGACAGTAATACCCCTATCCTACGTAGGAAACCACTTCCCTATTAAAGTTACTTATGCCTCGGAAGATATACAAGAAAACACGAACCAGCCCAACATCCATCCCAAATGGACCACAAAGAATGGAAACTGGGAAATATTCACGGAAAATAGTAAAATCACAAAACAACTACAAACCGAGGATATTATTATTATTATTATTTTTATTATTATTTGAGAACCATACCCAACAGGCTGAGCCCAATTACAGGGTAGGAAAAAAGCATACAAATTAATAGAATATTCTTTTAATATCATTCAATGAGCAAAAGAATATATCTAAATTGTCTTCGACAGCATGATACGAATTAATCATAAAATGTATAGGCGATTTGTTCAAAGCGTTGGATTTACCAGAGGTTACGTAAAAAGTAGTAGCATGTCTCGATGATAACCTTGGGACATGAAAATTTATTATTGACAACAAGTAAGGGCTATCGATTACATTATTAATGATTTTGAACAAAATAATAACTGTATGCATGCTTCTTCTCTGTTGCAGAAGAACAAGATTATATTTTGCTAATATTGATTCTTGCGACGTGTCCCTAGCGGGGTAAGCACCCTCTGCATAGAAAATGGCTGACTTTAAAAATCTTCTCTGGACTTTTTCTATTAGTACCGCGGACTTAGAATAAATCGGGTTCCAGACTGTTGAACAGTACTCTAAATGAGGGCGTACGAGGGATACAAAAAGCATTTTCAATACTTGGCTATTGAAGTTCTCAGCATTTCGGATGAGAAACCCTAAGTTCCTAAAAGCACATAAGACTTTATTTGTGTGCCTATCGAGCACACAGTTGTTGATATTGTAATTATATTTAATAGAATTGAGCTTTCGGGTGTATGTCATGACTTGACATTTAGAGACGTTGAGCTCAAGATTATTGTTTTTACACCAACCAGAAATAATGTTCAGATTTCTCTGAAGGTTTTCACAATCGGCAACAGAAGATATTCTACAAAATAACTTCAAATCATCTGCATATAATAAGTACTTGGAGTCAACATTTTTAATAATACCATCAATAAAGATGTTGAATAACAAAGGGCCGAGTACCGAACCCTGAGGGACACCAGATTTTTGCAAGAAATGATCAGACTTATAACCCTGATAACAGACATATTGATATCTATTTTCAAGGTAAGAAGACATTAGACTGATCAATGGATTCGAGAAACCAAAAAGATCAAGTTTCTTAATTAAAATCGAGTGATCTATTTTATCGAAAGCTTTTGAAAGATCAGTATAAATTACATCAACCTGGGAATTATCATTCATAGCTTCACAAATGTAATGTGTAACATACATTAAATTGGTCTCAGTTGATCTGCTTTTGACGAATCCATGTTGCTCACTAGATAGCATATTATGAACATGACTATAGATTTTCGTATGAAGAATTATTTCAAATATCTTACTAAAATTGCATATGATTGAAATAGGTCTATAATTATTAATGTTGTTCTTGTCACCTTTTTTGAAGACTGGTGTAACTTTTGAAAGTTTCCATGCTTGAGGAAAAACAGAAGTTTTAAGAATAAGGTTATAGATAATTAATAGGAGTTGAATAATGACAGATTTGCAATCTTTAATGATGAAAGCAGGAATGAGGTCGGGATCCATAGTCATTTTACATTTTAATTTATTAATGGCAAACACAATGTCTTCCTGAGTAACAGCGGTAAGTTGCAGAGTAGTACAGTTATCAGTAGCATGTGGGTAGATGTCGAGAATAGAGTCGGTGAAAGAGTTTGAAAAATGAAGAGCAAATTTATTAACAATATCCTGTGGACAATTTACTATTTCATCGTTATATTGCAGAATGGAAGGTATAGCAGAGGAATTACGTTTGTTATTAATGAAGGACCAGAATTTTTTAGGTTCAGTAACCATTTCATTTTGTATACTTGTGCAGTAACTCTTGTAAGCTTCCTGTACTTCGCGCTTTATAAGAGATCGTAAGTTAGAATACTCTAATTTGTCTTCAATATTATTCGATTTTTTATATTTGCTCCATGCTTTGTGTTTCATTTTAATTTTATGTATGATAGAGCCATTGAACCAAGGTGGATAATTTTTGGTCGTTTTGCGTTTTTAGGAACATTTCTACTGAGAAGTGAATTAAAAATATTGTATAAAGCATCAAGAGCAGAATTCACATTAGTGTATGCGTGTAGAAAATCCCAATTAATATTGGACAACTCTTCATATAATTGAGGGAAATTAGCTTTTTTGAAATTAAATGCTTCATTATTTACTGACTTGAAATTTTTGGAGAGTGATTTCAAATTAATTTCAACAGAAAGTGCGGGATGGTAGTTATCCTCTTTAACCTCCGTATTAATTACTCTTGATACTGAACAGTTTTTATTACTTATAATCAAATCAAGAATCCTTCCACTACTATTTTCAATAAAGTTGTATTGTTTCATATTAAAAAAGTCCAGAAAATGCAATAGATTAATATAGTACTGACATTTAGCATTGTTTTTAACGCAGTCTAAATAGTGAGGTATATTGAAATCACCGAAAAATATCACGTTTGAATTATACAGCAATTCCAGCAATGACAGTGAATTAAATAGAGAACTATAGTCATTAAGAGTACTAGAAGGTGGAATATAGATATTACAGATGTACAATATATTATGATGTAAGATAACTTTAATAAGAAGAATATCAATAAATGGAAGATCGGAAAACGAGGGACAAACACTAAGAATGTCAATCTGCATAGAATCGATAGATTTATTAAGAGCAACAAGTACACCACCTCCACGCTTTGTATCGGTTCTAAGAAAATCACGATCAGATCTATATACGTTAAAGTTGTTGATGTCAAAAATCTCAGAGTTATTAATTGAATTATTACAGCACGTTTCAGTTAAAACATAAACTTGATATTCTGGAGAGCTGACAGAGTGCATAAATATATCTTGGCATTTACCTGTAATTCCTCTAATATTTTGGTAATAAAAAGTTAAATCGTGTTCAGAATTACTGATGATATTCTTTGGTTGCTATAATTCACCTAGCATGGACTTTTTAAATTTTGATAAAACTTCTTTGTACACATGACACTCGGGATACCAAACTGCGTGGTCAGTAGCAATATTTAAATTTTGTGACAATTTTAGATGAGAGCAATGTGTACATTTTAACGTATCAGATTTGCATTCACTTAAATTATGACCTTCAGCACATCTAGGACAGGAAGGAATTAACTTGGTGCACTGAGCTGCAAGGTGATGGAAGCCACAGCATTTGAAACAACGACGTAAATCCGTAGCATCGTAAATAGAGCAGTAATCATAAGAAATCCAGAGTTTCCCTAGATTCAAAGCAGCATGATACGTCTTAAGATCAACTTTAAGAGTACACTGATAAATTTTTTGATTATTACGTAATGGCTTTATTGAGATAACTTCACAAGTACTGTTGTCAGTAAAACATAATTTATTTAATTGTTTTAGATTGTTAATAATTTGATGTGCTTCTAATTTCTCAGAAATACCGGTAACTCTTATTCTGGGGTAAAAAGTGGAAGCTTGTTAATTTCATAAGTATCACTTAGTTTTTCATTTACTAATTTTTGAAATTTGGATGACTCATCAGTATTTGCACAATTTATAATAACGCTACCATCTCGTGAATTACGAATATTAGTGATTTTTAAATTGGAATCAACTGGATTGACAGATTTATGTAAATCACTTTTAGTGGCGACAGAGCTTTGAACTTTCTTTGGCTTAATGATTATGGGTGGCTCAATAGGATTGGTTGTAATAGCATTAGAATAAGATTTAGTATTAATATTAGTCGAGTTACTTTTGGTATTGATTTCATTTAATTTGGAATCGAGTGACTGCTGAATTTCATCTTTAAATTTGGAGAATAGTGAATTTAAAGTAGAAAATATTTCACTTTGAAAATTTTCAAAAGCTTTGTTTAAAGAATCACTATTTAAATTTAAATTGGCCACATTTTTATGTAACTCTTTCAAATTAGATTCTATATTCAATGCCTTAGATTTATCAACAACATCACAACATTTTTTGCACACATCACACCAGTAGAAAATATTTGTATCTTTTTCAATGAATTTAAATTCAGCTTCAGTATAACCTGCACAACTGGAATGGAACCACTTTCCACAAGGATCTTGGCATCCTACTAATCCATCATTTTTTTTATATTTACATTTTGCACAGCTAGAGATTGTGACGACATAAAAATCTCTAGCCTATAATAAACACAAAATAAATTAAATAAAACCTTAATAACTAATCTAAAACCTGAACTAAATCCTATCTAAAATAATGGTAATAGGATATGTTGTTTAAAAATATAAATAAATGTATAAATACGAATAAAACACAAAATAAATTAGATAAGACCCTAATAACTAATCTAAAACCTGAACTAAATACTGTCTAAAATAATGGTAAAAAGATATGTTGTTTAAAAATAAGTAAATGTATAAATACGAATAAAATATAGGATAAATTAAATGAAAGCCTAATAAATAATCTAAAATCTGAACTAAATCCTACCTAAAATTATAGTAAAAAGATATAGTTGTTTAAAAATATAAATAAATATATAAATACGAATATTAGTTGTAAAGTAAGACCCAACAGCGACGCCATAACTAATAACCTACGCCACTGCTAACAGCAAGTAGTAAAACTTAACCTGTCAGAACTGACTCTACTTAAGTAATTTCAAGGCAACAAAATACAGATACATATAGATACACAAGTTGAATTTCTTACAAACACAATAACCGAGGCAGCAGATTTAGCTTTTAAAAAAATCAGGACCACCAAACGAAAGAAACAAGTACCGTGGTGGAACCAGCAGTGCCAAGAAGCTATAGATAACAATAAAAATGCCTTAAAAATATATAAAAAATATCCAACAACTGACAACCTAATATCACTGAAAAAAACAAAGGCACAAAGTAGAAGAGTAATACTCAAAAGTAAACAACAATCATGGCAAAACTACACTTCAAGCATCACAACCACAACCCCTATACCTGAAGTATGGCAGAAAATAGGAAGAATCAACGGCAAAAAAACTACATCCTAATGAAAAACAACGAAATAATAACAACACCACAAGAAATTGCAGATACTCTTGCAGAACAATTCTTCCAAAATTCAAGCAATACACAATATCCGCCAGAATTTCTTATACACAAAAACAACATAGAAACCGAACATATCGATACTAATCAAAACAACAACCACCCAATCAACGACCCTATCACAAAAACCGAACTCCATTCGACTCTAGAAGAAATCAAACACTCAAGTAGCCCTGGACCCGATGGTATCACTTACGAAATGATCAAAAATTTACCAAAAGAAACAACGGACTACCTATATTTAATAGGTATATAACATCTGGACTACAAACAAATACCCAAAAGCTTGGAAAGAAGTAATAGTGATACCATTACTAAAACCAAAAAAGAACAAAACTATAGCAGAAAACTACAGACCAATTGCTCTCTCAAACTGTCTTAGTAAAATATTGCAAAAAAATTTAAACAAAAGACTCACATGGTTCCTAGAAAGAAACCAAATACTAAACAATTCTCAGAGTGGTTTCAGACAAGGACGGTCCACAAATGACCATCTGATAGCACTACAGTCTGAAATCCATCATGCGTTTAAAAACAAGCAATACACAGCCGCGATCTTTTTCGACATATCCAAAGCCTATGATACTGTTTGGAGGTATTATATTATTAAAACTATGACAGAATACAACCTGGGCGGAAATATTTTAAATTATGTAAAGAACTTTATAACAGACCGCAAATTTAAAGTAAGATACAATGGACACTACTCAAAAACAATGACCCAAGAAAATGGTACACCGCAAGGTGAAATTATCAGCGTTACTCTGTTCCTAATAGCAATCAACAAAATACACGAACACATACTACAACATATAAAAACATCACTTTTCGCAGACGACCTTGCAATCTACTTCAACAACAAGAATACAAAAACCCTAAAACAAGAACAACAACGCAGCACAGATAGACTGTCGGAGTGGTCTAAACAAACCGGACTACAACTCTCAGAACAAAAAACCAGACTAATGATCTTTATAAAATTAACAAGACCCTATATTATTCCAAAAATAACATTGAATAACAAAACGATAGAAAACACAACAAAAATCAAATTTTTAGGAATGATATTAGATCCCCGGTTAACTTGGAAGTACCACCTGGAACACCTTAAACAAGAATGTTACAAAGGACTTAACATAATAAAATGCCTATGCCACAGCAAATGGGGGTCGCACAGAGAAATATTAATTAGAATATACCAGGCATTCATCCAGTCGAAAATAGAGTATGGATCAATCATATACCAAACAGCCAAACAAAGCCATCTAAAAATACTAGAACCAATTCTGAACACAGCTATACGAGTCTCAATTGGCGCATTCAGAACTAGCTCAGCCATAAGCATGTTAGTTGAAGCCGGAGTGGCACCATTAGAATACCGTCGATACCAACTTACACTCTCCTATTTACTAAATTAGCAAAATATCCTAACAACCCAGCTCACAAACATATATTCCAACGAAACCATAATATACTTACAGTGCCACACCAGACCCCTCTTCAACAAAATATAAACAATATTCTATCCTTATTAAACCTTACTCTACCTCCACTTGAAAAACACTACGACGACAATATACCACCATGGAAGAAAAGACAAGCCAGCTACATTCTGGAACTCACCAAATATAGCAAAACCGACACACCAATAGAACTCATAAATCAAGAATTTTTACGAATATGTAGCCAACAGAATCAACCGCAAATCATTTACACAGACGGGTCAAAAACAGAAGAAGGAACCGGGGGAGCAGTGATAATCAACAAGAAAGAAATAAAAATACGATTCCCAAACAACACATCTATATACTATGAGCTCATTCAACTTGATAAATACAAACTTGCGTCCAAATTCTGTCGTGTATCTCATGAATGTGGCGGTGTCGCTATTTATGTTTAAATTATTTGAATTTTACTACCTTGACTTTTGATAATTCAGTATCATGTGATAAAAATCTTGAGTACGCCTGTAATGAAATATTATTTTCAAACAATAGAAAATGCTTAATTTTAACTATATATAGATCACCAAGTGGAGATATTAATTTTTTTAGCCGTGAATTAAGAAATATACTTCATAATCTTTCGGATTACAGACATCCTATATTTGTGTGTGGTGATTTTAATATTAATTTCAGGTGTCATATGGAATCCAGTGGAGTTTGTAATATTTTTTTGTCGTATGGTTTAATTGCGCCTCATCCCGGTTTTCCTTTATTACAGAGTAACTCTGGACGATGTATAGATAATCTTTTTACTAATATTAATTTAAATAATACAAGCTTCAAAATATTGAATCCTTGTTTGTCGGATCATTCTGCTCAACTTTGGAGTTTAGAAATGAAATTTGATATCACTAGCTATTTAACAATAGACAAACGTATTTTCAATAATGAAAATAAAATTTATCTGAAACATTCACTACAGTCTGAGACGTGGCTTGGAGTTTATAATTCAAATAACTTCTCTGATAAATTTAATTTATTTTTAGAAACATTTTATCACTATTTTAATACAGCTTTTCCGAAAATGCATAAAAAAATGTATAACAAAACCTCTAAGTCAAATTGGATTACCCCAGAAATACTGAGGATGGCTGAGACATTGAAATTTATTTATTCCATTTATGAAACAACACAAAATCCTGAAATACTAATAAAATACAAGAATTTTAAACGTACATACGATAATCGCATAAAAAGCGCGAAACTTAACCATAACAATAATTATTTAAAGTCTGCACAAAATATTAATAAAGCTGCCTGGAGTGTCATTAACAAAGAAACTACAGCATCCACCTTTCACTCGCTTCCCTGTCCTATGTATTGTAATAACGTCGAAATTAATGAACCAGGATTGATCCCTAATATTTTTAACAATCATTTTATTGCATCTGTCATGAATTTAAGTTCAAATAGTGCTCCAAGATCTAATAATTCTAATATCCAAAATAAAAACTTAAACTCTAGCATTTTTCTATCCCCAGTATCCGAAACTGAAATTTTTAATATTTTGTATGAAATTTCAAAAAAAAGTTCCTCTGGTATTGACGAAGTACCATGTTCTTTACTTCTTTATATTGCAGATGAAATTATAATTCCTCTGACTTATTTAGTAAACGAGTCTTTGACAAACGGAATTTTTCCCGAACAACTAAAAACTGCATTGGTTACTCCAGTACACAAAAAAGGAAATAAAAGCTATATGGAAAATTATAGACCAATTTCCATTCTTCCAGCGTTTTCCAAAATATTTGGAAAAGTAATGTGCTCGCGTTTGAGAGATTATATTAATTTTAATAATATTTTAACTCCTAACCAATACGGGTTCTGTAAGAACAAATCGACTACACATGCCTCCTTTTTCAGTTTGAGTAGTATCTTAGACCGTCTCGATAAAAAACTCCATACTGCAGGAATTTACTTTGATCTGGCAAAAGCTTTCGATACTATAGATCATAACATATTACTTGACAAATTGTTTGAGTATGGTATACGTGGTAATGCTTTGAACTGGATAAAATCTTACCTGCAAGACAGATCTCAAGTAGTAAGTGTCAAAGTTAATGAAGGAAAATATTTTTCCGAAGTGCAGTTTCCTTCAACAGGCGTTCCACAAGGGAGCATTCTTGGTCCTTTGCTATTTATTTTGTACATAAATGATCTCCCTGATGCTTTTACTTATGCAGACGTGTGCTTGTTTGCCGATGACACATCCGTCATTATCTCAGCGTCAAGCACACAGGAACTTAATTCCAAAGTACAAGAGTGTATCGATACAATGGACAACTGGTGTAAAGACAATGCTGTGGTGCTTAACGCTGATAAAACACAATTAGTGCAGTTCATGTTAAAAGGCAATAATTTCAATGTTTCAGCCTCCCTTCACAATATAATGGTAAATCCTACTACAACAACTAAAACTTTAGGATTGTTCATAGATTATAACTTTGCTTGGGCCAATCATTCTCATCATCTTATAAAGCGACTAAATACATCTTGCTACGTTTTAAGGCATTTACGTAAATGTGTTAATATGGATATGCTCAAAATGTATTACTTTGCTCACATTTTCAGTATCTTGTCATATTGCATAATCTGCTGGGGTAATTCAACCCAAGCCATTAGTGTTTTCAAAGCTCAGAAAAAAGTTATAAGGGCAATTATTGGATGTTCTCCTGATACATCGTGCAAAGGTCTCTTCGTCAGTCTCAATCTGCTTACTCTCCCTTGTATTTATATTTTTGAATGTGCGGTTTTTGTCAAGAAAAATCCTTCTCTTTTTTTAACAATCAAACAAGCTACTGGGTTTCATAACACTCGTAACATCAACAACTTATATATTCCTAAATTCAGAACAAAAAATTTTCACGACAATGTTTCATACATGCCTATCAAGATTTTTAATCATCTACCTCAAGATTTAAAAGCTAATAACTCAATAACTTCTTTTAAATTTAAACTAAAACAATTTCTTATACGTAAATGTTTTTATTCCATTGACGAATTTTTTGATAATTAATTGTTGTTCTTATATTTCTGCTTATTTATTGTAGATACCTATTTTTTGTTGTAAATTTGTGTATGCAATATTTAGATTTTTTCTTTTTTTTTGCTATGTATTTATATATTTTTTGTATCCTGTTATTGACAAGCCAAATGAATTTTTGTAATTATCGTGGCAAATAAAGATTATGATTATTATGATTATGATACAAAGCAGAAGCAAATAGCATACTAACAGCACTCTCCGAAATAGAAAAGCTATAAAGCTCTGGCCAAAACTACATAATTGCCACAGACTCACTAAGTGTCATACAAAGCATCAAAAAAATGTATACTACACAACCAATTATCCAAAGAATACAAAACACAATACACAAAATAAGACAAAAGAACAAGGTATCATTCATGTGGACGCCATCACATACCAAAATCGAAGGGAATGAAGCAGCGGATAGAGCAGCGAAGAAATCGATACAGGAAGAAATACAATGTAGTCCCACCACAATTAAGGACTTTCAACAAAATGCAAAACACAAAATACGACACCACTGGCAGGACGCATGGACGAGAACCACAAATAACAAACTAAGGAAAATAAAACAAGACATAACCAGAGGGACACACCTGTCTAACAGAAGCGACCAAATTAAAATTACGAGATTGCGTATCGGCCATATATATCTGACCTACAAACATATTTTTGAAAAAACAGACCCCGAAACGTGCAATACATGTAACACGATGATAACGACAGAACATCTACTCATACACTGTACCAAGTTCACTCAACAAAGGATAGAGAACAAAATGGCAACGACGATAGAAGAAACGCTAGGAGACAACATTACAAACCTAAACCATACTATAGAATATTGTAAAAAGATTGATATTTATAAATACATATAATTTATTAATGTAATACTGAATGTAGGTACCGAACCGGGTACTAATGGCCAAAGCTGCCGATGTACTCAGAACTTTAAATAAATAAAAAAAAATATTATTTAACAAAACTGTATTTTTTAAATTTATTTATTAATCTAATATTTCTATTATTGTTATAATTAACGATATTTGCCTAAATAGAAAAACGTCAAGCATTTATTTATTTTTTGTTCAATTCCATGGCTGTCGATATTTTCAAAGTAATTTTCGACATTTTCATGTTTAATTTCTGCCGTTAGAAAGCATGTAAAAGTAATTCTGTTTATCGATTTCCATGTTAATCTGCTACTTACACCTTTAAGATAGATACACGGTATATGAAGTGAAAATTAAAATAAATTGTTCCTCTACTAGAACTATCAACATTTTAAAAAAATCAACATTAGATGAACATAGTTCTAAAATAAACCTGCGTTTTAAAAAAGTATTTTTGAGATCTATTAGTATTTGACTATGATTTTATGACGAAAACAGCATTTCTCGTTTTCCCTATAAAATCAAAGTCAAATACTAATAAATTTCAATAATACTGTTTTTAAAATGCAGGTTCATATTAGAAGTATGTTCGTCTAATGTTGAATTTTTTAAAATGTTAACAATTCTAGTACATGAAAAATTTATTTGAATTTTCGCTTCATATATAGTAGGCAGGGGTAGCTATTCCGCTTAACCATTTATCTAATTTTTACCTCCCGCTACCCTTGGTAAGGGAGGTATAGGGATCGTGCTAAAAATCGCATATCGAGATTTTGGTAAATGACGTTTTAAGGTCCCTAGAAGCCCTTTTTAACATTTTCACGATGATGTCTGTGTGTATGTATGTATGTATGTGTGTGTGTGTGTGTGTGTGTGTGTGTGTGTGTGTGTGTGTGTGTGGATCCTCTTTACGCTCTAACTCAAATACTATCATTCAAAAAGTTTTGAAACCATGTATTTCTACCTTATTCTAATATGGAAAGAACTGATTAGATTTTGGTGGCAATCGGATAACCGGAAATGGCAGTTTACTTGAAGCTCAAGATAGTTTTTCTTCAAAAAATATCTTTAAATGTAATTTTTTCTCAATTTGTTATCATAAAAATTAAAGATTATTCCATTTTCTACAAGTTTGCTTTAATACTTTTTCTATATATTGTATGGATAAATTTATAAAGTAATATAAAAATTATATACATAGGTAAATGGCGGGAGGTACTGTGATGGTCACATCAGATTTTTTGTATTTAAGTTTACGTCATACCATTATTTAGGATAGAAATCAATTACAACACTGTACATAACGTTATTAACAAATATTTGTTTCATTTTAAGTTAAGCTCATTTGTTTTTCATACATGACCCACTAAAAATTAACTATAAAAATATTTAGAAGATTTTTGTTAAAATACTACTACTTCCGGTTGTCCAATTGTTACCAGAATCTATTCAACTCTTCCCATTACTGTTAGGTTGAGGAATCCGTAGTTATACAGGTTTGTAATCTTATAGAATTTGACAAATCGTACCTCCAACAACCTCACACACATCCACACACACACACACACACACACACACACACACACACACAGACATCATTGTAAAAATGTTATTATCGGATTCCAGGGATCTTAAAACGTGCTTATTCACTAAAATTTGGATATGCGATTTTTACCATGATTCCAATACATCTCTTAGCGAGAGGTAAAAATTCCACATATTGAAAACATTTATTTCAATCTATTTCTTGCATATATTAATAATATTGTTCAATATTTTGAGCTTTACTACATAAGCACATTTTTAGTCATTCTTGTATTACTTCGTATTATAAATAAAAACCTATTTATCCATAAGTATTATTTACTTAGTACAAGTATTAAACCCGCTGCCAAATTTCTTGTTTTTCAGTGTAATCCAAGAACAGATATTAGGCAATGCAATAATATAATAGATTCTACAGATGGAAAAGACCTTACGTCATTTTAGGTAAGGAATATATTATCTTTGGTCAAAAAAAATCGATGATGGGTTTTTAGACAATAAGCACGTTTTAGGGTCCCTAGGTTACGATTTTACCATTTTTACGATGATGTATGTGTATGTATGTGTATGTGTATGTATGTGTGTGTGCTTGTGTATGTGTGTGACGAATTTTTCATAGACAACAACTTCAACACTACAATTCTAAAAATTGTAATTCTTTCGTATTCCTTAATGACTAACAGATGTTAGTGTCAATGAAAAGAAAATGAATGTGACAGAGAGATGAGTATGTTGAGATTACGTTGGGGAAGGCACCGAAAGGTAGGATAAAGAATGAGAGGATAAGAGAAATAGCTCGAGTGATAGAAGTTTCTAGAAAGATACAGGAGAGACGATTATATTGGTTTGAACATGTCATGAGAAGAGATGAATAATATATTGGAAGAAGAATGAACAGCTTAGTAGTAAAAGGTAGAAGAAACAGAGGAAGACCAAAGAGAAGACGGAAGGACTGTATTGCGGAAGACTTGAGAGAAAAAGAAATGAATGAGTATGATAATTAAAAAAGAAATGAGTTGATGAAGAAAATCAAGAATAACGATCCCTAACGACTGGGATAAACTAAAGAAGAAGATGTCAGGGCCAAATGCAATTTATATAGTTCGTTTATGAAATAATTTTACTGGAAAAAGAATCTTTTGCAAGAAAATATATGTACGGAATTTGTACATAATACAAAGAATTAACGGAAAGTAATGTGGTGGCCACATCAGATCTTTTTATTCAAATATCACTGCCATTTTGACTATGGTCTCTGTACCTTCCTTATCTGGATTATGGTATAAGTAAAATTTTTACAAACACCAAAAAGCAATAACAAAGCATCAACAAATAGTTATTTAACTATCAAGTGTGTTAATAAGGGCGATTAATGATAGAGACATTTTAACTGTTGATGCACTAACAATAGATGTAATAAGTAATTTGAAATTATATTAATGACGTGCTAAGTGTGAAGTTGGCACGTCATCATATAATTTTAATTATTTCGTGAACCGTTCAATTAATTTCAAAAAATTTTGAAGCATAAAAGAGCACTAACGAAGAATTAACAAAAGATGTAATAAGTAATTTGAAATTTTATTAATGACGTGCTAAGTGTGAAGTTGGCACGTCATCATATAATGTTAATTATTCCGTGAACCGTTCAATTAATTTCAAAAAATTTTGAAGCACAAAAGAGCACTAACGAAGAACCAACAAAAGATGTAATAAGTAATTTGAAATTTTATTAATGACGTGCTAAGTGTGAAGTTGGCACGTCATCATATAATGTTAATTATTCCATGAACCGTTCAATTAATTTCAAAAATTTTTGAAGCACAAAAGAGCACTAATGAAGAACCAACAAAATATGTAATAAGTAATTTGAAATTTTATTAATGACGTGCTAAGTGTGAAGTTGGCACGTCATCATATAATGTTAATTATTTCGTGAACCGTTCAATTAATTTCAAAAATTTTTGAAGCACAAAAGAGCACTAACGAAGAACCAACAAAAGATGTAATAAGTAATTTGAAATTTTATTAATGACGTGCTAAGTGTGAAGTTGGCACGTCATCATATAATGTTAATTATTCCGTGAACCGTTCAATTAATTTCAAAAAAAAATTAAGCACAAAAGAGCACTAACGAAGAACCAACAAAAGATGTAATAAGTAATTTGAAATTTTATTAATGACGTGCTAAGTGTGAAGTTGGCACGACATCATATAATGTTAATTATTCCGTGAACCGTTCAATTAATTTCAAAAAAATTTTAAGCACAAACGAGCACTAACGAAAAACCAACAAAAGATGTAATAAGTAATTTGAAATTTTATTAATGACGTGCTAAGTGTGAAGTTGGCACGTCATCATATAATGTTAATTATTTCGTGAACCGTTCAATTAATTTCAAAAAAATTTGAAGCACAGAAGAGCACTAACGAAGAACAAACAAAAGATGTAATAAGTAATTTGAAATTTTATTAATGACATGCTAAGTGTGAAGTTGGCACGACATCATATAATGTTAATTATTCCGTGAACCGTTCAATTAATTTCAAAAAAAATTAAGAACAAACGAGCACTAACGAAAAACCAACAAAAGATGTAATAAGTAATTTGAAATTTTATTAATGACGTGCTAAGTGTGAAGTTGGCACGTCATCATATAATGTTAATTATTCCATGAACCGTTCAATTAATTTCAAAGATTTTTGAAGCACAAAAGAGCACTAACGAAGAACCAACAAAAGATGTAATAAGTAATTTGAAATTTTATTAATGACGTGCTAAGTGTGAAGTTGGCACGTCATCATATAATGTTAATTATTCCATGAACCGTTCAATTAATTTCAAAAATTTTTGAAGCACAAAAGAGCACTAACGAAGAACCAACAAAAGATGTAATAAGTAATTTGAAATTTTATTAATGACGTGCTAAGTGTGAAGTTGGCACGTCATCATATAATGTTAATTATTCCATGAACCGTTCAATTAATTTCAAAAAATTTTGAAGCACAAAAGAGCACTAACGAAGAACCAACAAAAGATGTAATAAGTAATTTGAAATTTTATTAATGACGTGCTAAGTGTGAAGTTGGCACGTCATCATATAATGTTAATTATTCCGTGAACCGTTCAATTAATTTCAAAAAATTTTGAAGCATAAAAGAGCACTAACGAAGAATTAACAAAAGATGTAATAAGTAATTTGAAATTTTATTAATGACGTGCTAAGTGTGAAGTTGGCACGTCATCATATAATGTTAATTATTCCGTGAACCGTTCAATTAATTTCAAAAAATTTTGAAGCACAAAAGAGCACTAACGAAGAACCAACAAAAGATGTAATAAGTAATTTGAAATTTTATTAATGACGTGCTAAGTGTGAAGTTGGCACGTCATCATATAATGTTAATTATTCCGTGAACCGTTCAATTAATTTCAAAAAATTTTGAAGCACAAAAGAGCACTAACGAAGAACCAACAAAAGATGTAATAAGTAATTTGAAATTTTATTAATGACGTGCTATGTGTGAAGTTGGCACGTCATCATATAATGTTAATTATTCCGTGAACCGTTCAATTAATTTCAAAAAATTTTGAAGCACAAAAGAGCACTAACGAAGAACCAACAAAAGATGTAATAAGTAATTTGAAATTTTATTAATGACGTGCTAAGTGTGAAGTTGGCACGTCATCATATAATGTTAATTATTCCGTGAACCGTTCAATTAATTTCAAAAAATTTTGAAGCACAAAAGAGCACTAACGAAGAACCAACAAAAGATGTAATAAGTAATTTGAAATTTTATTAATGACGTGCTAAGTGTGAAGTTGGCACGTCATCATATAATGTTAATTATTCCGTGAACCGTTCAATTAATTTCAAAAAATTTTGAAGCACAAAAGAGCACTAACGAAGAACCAACAAAAGATGTAATAAGTAATTTGAAATTTTATTAATGACGTGCTAAGTGTGAAGTTGGCACGTCATCATATAATGTTAATTATTCCGTGAACCGTTCAATTAATTTCAAAAAATTTTGAAGCACAAAAGAGCACTAACGAAGAACCAACAAAAGATGTAATAAGTAATTTGAAATTTTATTAATGACGTGCTAAGTGTGAAGTTGGCACGTCATCATATAATGTTAATTATTCCGTGAACCGTTCAATTAATTTCAAAAAATTTTGAAGCACAAAAGAGCACTAACGAAGAACCAACAAAAGATGTAATAAGTAATTTGAAATTTTATTAATGACGTGCTAAGTGTGAAGTTGGCACGTCATCATATAATGTTAATTATTCCGTGAACCGTTCAATTAATTTCAAAAAATTTTGAAGCACAAAAGAGCACTAACGAAGAACCAACAAAAGATGTAATAAGTAATTTGAAATTTTATTAATGACGTGCTAAGTGTGAAGTTGGCACGTCATCATATAATGTTAATTATTCCGTGAACCGTTCAATTAATTTCAAAAAATTTTGAAGCACAAAAGAGCACTAACGAAGAACCAACAAAAGATGTAATAAGTAATTTGAAATTTTATTAATGACGTGCTAAGTGTGAAGTTGGCACGTCATCATATAATGTTAATTATTTCGTGAACCGTTCAATTAATTTCAAAAAATTTTGAAGCATAAAAGAGCACTAACGAAGAATTAACAAAAGATGTAATAAGTAATTTGAAATTTTATTAATGACGTGCTAAGTGTGAAGTTGGCACGTCATCATATAATGTTAATTATTCCGTGAACCGTTCAATTAATTTCAAAAAATTTTGAAGCACAAAAGAGCACTAACGAAGAACCAACAAAAGATGTAATAAGTAATTTGAAATTTTATTAATGACGTGCTAAGTGTGAAGTTGGCACGTCATCATATAATGTTAATTATTCCATGAACCGTTCAATTAATTTCAAAAATTTTTGAAGCACAAAAGAGCACTAATGAAGAACCAACAAAAGATGTAATAAGTAATTTGAAATTTTATTAATGACGTGCTAAGTGTGAAGTTGGCACGTCATCATATAATGTTAATTATTTCGTGAACCGTTCAATTAATTTCAAAAATTTTTGAAGCACAAAAGAGCACTAACGAAGAACCAACAAAAGATGTAATAAGTAATTTGAAATTTTATTAATGACGTGCTAAGTGTGAAGTTGGCACGTCATCATATAATGTTAATTATTTCGTGAACCGTTCAATTAATTTCAAAAAATTTTGAAGCATAAAAGAGCACTAACGAAGAATTAACAAAAGATGTAATAAGTAATTTGAAATTTTATTAATGACGTGCTAAGTGTGAAGTTGGCACGTCATCATATAATGTTAATTATTCCGTGAACCGTTCAATTAATTTCAAAAAATTTTGAAGCACAAAAGAGCACTAACGAAGAACCAACAAAAGATGTAATAAGTAATTTGAAATTTTATTAATAACGTGCTAAGTGTGAAGTTGGCACGTCATCATATAATGTTAATTATTCCATGAACCGTTCAATTAATTTCAAAAATTTTTGAAGCACAAAAGAGCACTAATGAAGAACCAACAAAAGATGTAATAAGTAATTTGAAATTTTATTAATGACGTGCTAAGTGTGAAGTTGGCACGTCATCATATAATGTTAATTATTTCGTGAACCGTTCAATTAATTTCAAAAATTTTTGAAGCACAAAAGAGCACTAACGAAGAACCAACAAAAGATGTAATAAGTAATTTGAAATTTTATTAATGACGTGCTAAGTGTGAAGTTGGCACGACATCATATAATGTTAATTATTCCGTGAACCGTTCAATTAATTTCAAAAAAATTTTAAGCACAAACGAGCACTAACGAAAAACCAACAAAAGATGTAATAAGTAATTTGAAATTTTATTAATGACGTGCTAAGTGTGAAGTTGGCACGTCATCATATAATGTTAATTATTTCGTGAACCGTTCAATTAATTTCAAAAAAATTTGAAGCACAGAAGAGCACTAACGAAGAACAAACAAAAGATGTAATAAGTAATTTGAAATTTTATTAATGACATGCTAAGTGTGAAGTTGGCACGACATCATATAATGTTAATTATTCCGTGAACCGTTCAATTAATTTCAAAAAAATTTAAGAACAAACGAGCACTAACGAAAAACCAACAAAAAATGTAATAAGTAATTTGAAATTTTATTAATGACGTGCTAAGTGTGAAGTTGGCACGTCATCATATAATGTTAATTATTCCATGAACCGTTCAATTAATTTCAAAGATTTTTGAAGCACAAAAGAGCACTAACGAAGAACCAACAAAAGATGTAATAAGTAATTTGAAATTTTATTAATGACGTGCTAAGTGTGAAGTTGGCACGTCATCATATAATGTTAATTATTCCATGAACCGTTCAATTAATTTCAAAAATTTTTGAAGCACAAAAGAGCACTAACGAAGAACCAACAAAAGATGTAATAAGTAATTTGAAATTTTATTAATGACGTGCTAAGTGTGAAGTTGGCACGTCATCATATAATGTTAATTATTCCATGAACCGTTCAATTAATTTCAAAAATTTTTGAAGCACAAAAGAGCACTAACGAAGAACCAACAAAAGATGTAATAAGTAATTTGAAATTTTATTAATGACGTGCTAAGTGTGAAGTTGGCACGTCATCATATAATGTTAATTATTCCGTGAACCGTTCAATTAATTTCAAAAAATTTTGAAGCATAAAAGAGCACTAACGAAGAATTAACAAAAGATGTAATAAGTAATTTGAAATTTTATTAATGACGTGCTAAGTGTGAAGTTGGCACGTCATCATATAATGTTAATTATTCCGTGAACCGTTCAATTAATTTCAAAAAATTTTGAAGCACAAAAGAGCACTAACGAAGAACCAACAAAAGATGTAATAAGTAATTTGAAATTTTATTAATGACGTGCTAAGTGTGAAGTTGGCACGTCATCATATAATGTTAATTATTCCGTGAACCGTTCAATTAATTTCAAAAAATTTTGAAGCACAAAAGAGCACTAACGAAGAACCAACAAAAGATGTAATAAGTAATTTGAAATTTTATTAATGACGTGCTAAGTGTGAAGTTGGCACGTCATCATATAATGTTAATTATTCCGTGAACCGTTCAATTAATTTCAAAAAATTTTGAAGCACAAAAGAGCACTAACGAAGAACCAACAAAAGATGTAATAAGTAATTTGAAATTTTATTAATGACGTGCTAAGTGTGAAGTTGGCACGTCATCATATAATGTTAATTATTCCGTGAACCGTTCAATTAATTTCAAAAAATTTTGAAGCACAAAAGAGCACTAACGAAGAACCAACAAAAGATGTAATAAGTAATTTGAAATTTTATTAATGACGTGCTAAGTGTGAAGTTGGCACGTCATCATATAATGTTAATTATTCCGTGAACCGTTCAATTAATTTCAAAAAATTTTGAAGCACAAAAGAGCACTAACGAAGAACCAACAAAAGATGTAATAAGTAATTTGAAATTTTATTAATGACGTGCTAAGTGTGAAGTTGGCACGTCATCATATAATGTTAATTATTCCGTGAACCGTTCAATTAATTTCAAAAAATTTTGAAGCACAAAAGAGCACTAACGAAGAACCAACAAAAGATGTAATAAGTAATTTGAAATTTTATTAATGACGTGCTAAGTGTGAAGTTGGCACGTCATCATATAATGTTAATTATTCCGTGAACCGTTCAATTAATTTCAAAAAATTTTGAAGCACAAAAGAGCACTAACGAAGAACCAACAAAAGATGTAATAAGTAATTTGAAATTTTATTAATGACGTGCTAAGTGTGAAGTTGGCACGTCATCATATAATGTTAATTATTCCGTGAACCGTTCAATTAATTTCAAAAAATTTTGAAGCACAAAAGAGCACTAACGAAGAACCAACAAAAGATGTAATAAGTAATTTGAAATTTTATTAATGACGTGCTAAGTGTGAAGTTGGCACGTCATCATATAATGTTAATTATTCCGTGAACCGTTCAATTAATTTCAAAAAATTTTGAAGCACAAAAGAGCACTAACGAAGAACCAACAAAAGATGTAATAAGTAATTTGAAATTTTATTAATGACGTGCTAAGTGTGAAGTTGGCACGTCATCATATAATGTTAATTATTTCGTGAACCGTTCAATTAATTTCAAAAAATTTTGAAGCACAAAAGAGCACTAACGAAGAACCAACAAAAGATGTAATAAGTAATTTGAAATTTTATTAATGACGTGCTAAGTGTGAAGTTGGCACGTCATCATATAATGTTAATTATTCCATGAACCGTTCAATTAATTTCAAAAATTTTTGAAGCACAAAAGAGCACTAATGAAGAACCAACAAAAGATGTAATAAGTAATTTGAAATTTTATTAATGACGTGCTAAGTGTGAAGTTGGCACGTCATCATATAATGTTAATTATTTCGTGAACCGTTCAATTAATTTCAAAAATTTTTGAAGCACAAAAGAGCACTAACGAAGAACCAACAAAAGATGTAATAAGTAATTTGAAATTTTATTAATGACGTGCTAAGTGTGAAGTTGGCACGTCATCATATAATGTTAATTATTCCGTGAACCGTTCAATTAATTTCAAAAAAAATTTAAGCACAAAAGAGCACTAACGAAGAACCAACAAAAGATGTAATAAGTAATTTGAAATTTTATTAATGACGTGCTAAGTGTGAAGTTGGCACGACATCATATAATGTTAATTATTCCGTGAACCGTTCAATTAATTTCAAAAAAATTTTAAGCACAAACGAGCACTAACGAAAAACCAACAAAAGATGTAATAAGTAATTTGAAATTTTATTAATGACGTGCTAAGTGTGAAGTTGGCACGTCATCATATAATGTTAATTATTTCGTGAACCGTTCAATTAATTTCAAAAAAATTTGAAGCACAAAAGAGCACTAACGAAGAACTAACAAAAGATGTAATAAGTAATTTAAAATATTATTAATGACATGCTAAGTGTGAAGTTGGCACGACATCATATAATGTTAATTATTCCGTGAACCGTTCAATTAATTTCAAAAAAAATTTAAGCACAAACGAGCACTAACGAAAAACCAACAAAAGATGTAATAAGTAATTTGAAATTTTATTAATGACGTGCTAAGTGTGAAGTTGGCACGTCATCATATAATGTTAATTATTCCATGAACCGTTCAATTAATTTCAAAGATTTTTGAAGCACAAAAGAGCACTAACGAAGAACCAACAAAAGATGTAATAAGTAATTTGAAATTTTATTAATGACGTGCTAAGTGTGAAGTTGGCACGTCATCATATAATGTTAATTATTCCATGAACCGTTCAATTAATTTCAAAAATTTTTGAAGCACAAAAGAGCACTAACGAAGAACCAACAAAAGATGTAATAAGTAATTTGAAATTTTATTAATGACGTGCTAAGTGTGAAGTTGGCACGTCATCATATAATGTTAATTATTCCATGAACCGTTCAATTAATTTCAAAAAATTTTGAAGCACAAAAGAGCACTAACGAAGAACCAACAAAAGATGTAATAAGTAATTTGAAATTTTATTAATGACGTGCTAAGTGTGAAGTTGGCACGTCATCATATAATGTTAATTATTTCGTGAACCGTTCAATTAATTTCAAAAAATTTTGAAGCACAAAAGAGCACTAACGAAGAACTAACAAAAGATGTAATAAGTAATTTGAAATTTTATTAATGACGTGCTAAGTGTGAAGTTGGCACGTCATCATATAATGTTAATTATTCCGTGAACCGTTCAATTAATTTCAAAAAATTTTGAAGCACAAAAGAGCACTAACGAAGAACCAACAAAAGATGTAATAAGTAATTTGAAATTTTATTAATGACGTGCTAAGTGTGAAGTTGGCACGTCATCATATAATGTTAATTATTCCATGAACCGTTCAATTAATTTCAAAAATTTTTGAAGCACAAAAGAGCACTAATGAAGAACCAACAAAAGATGTAATAAGTAATTTGAAATTTTATTAATGACGTGCTAAGTGTGAAGTTGGCACGTCATCATATAATGTTAATTATTTCGTGAACCGTTCAATTAATTTCAAAAATTTTTGAAGCACAAAAGAGCACTAACGAAGAACCAACAAAAGATGTAATAAGTAATTTGAAATTTTATTAATGACGTGCTAAGTGTGAAGTTGGCACGTCATCATATAATGTTAATTATTCCGTGAACCGTTCAATTAATTTCAAAAAAAATTTAAGCACAAAAGAGCACTAACGAAGAACCAACAAAAGATGTAATAAGTAATTTGAAATTTTATTAATGACGTGCTAAGTGTGAAGTTGGCACGACATTATATAATGTTAATTATTCCGTGAACCGTTCAATTAATTTCAAAAAAATTTTAAGCACAAACGAGCACTAACGAAAAACCAACAAAAGATGTAATAAGTAATTTGAAATTTTATTAATGACGTGCTAAGTGTGAAGTTGGCACGTCATCATATAATGTTAATTATTTCGTGAACCGTTCAATTAATTTCAAAAAAATTTGAAGCACAAAAGAGCACTAACGAAGAACTAACAAAAGATGTAATAAGTAATTTGAAATTTTATTAATGACATGCTAAGTGTGAAGTTGGCACGACATCATATAATGTTAATTATTCCGTGAACCGTTCAATTAATTTCAAAAAAAATTTAAGCACAAACGAGCACTAACGAAAAACCAACAAAAGATGTAATAAGTAATTTGAAATTTTATTAATGACGTGCTAAGTGTGAAGTTGGCACGTCATCATATAATGTTAATTATTCCATGAACCGTTCAATTAATTTCAAAGATTTTTGAAGCACAAAAGAGCACTAACGAAGAACCAACAAAAGATGTAATAAGTAATTTGAAATTTTATTAATGACGTGCTAAGTGTGAAGTTGGCACGTCATCATATAATGTTAATTATTCCATGAACCGTTCAATTAATTTCAAAAATTTTTGAAGCACAAAAGAGCACTAACGAAGAACCAACAAAAGATGTAATAAGTAATTTGAAATTTTATTAATGACGTGCTAAGTGTGAAGTTTGCACGTCATCATATAATGTTAATTATTCCATGAACCGTTCAATTAATTTCAAAAAATTTTGAAGCACAAAAGAGCACTAACGAAGAACCAACAAAAGATGTAATAAGTAATTTGAAATTTTATTAATGACGTGCTAAGTGTGAAGTTGGCACGTCATCATATAATGTTAATTATTTCGTGAACCGTTCAATTAATTTCAAAAAATTTTGAAGCACAAAAGAGCACTAACGAAGAACTAACAAAAGATGTAATAAGTAATTTGAAATTTTATTAATGACGTGCTAAGTGTGAAGTTGGCACGTCATCATATAATGTTAATTATTCCATGAACCGTTCAATTAATTTCAAAAATTTTTGAAGCACAAAAGAGCACTAATGAAGAACCAACAAAAGATGTAATAAGTACTTTGAAATTTTATTAATGACGTGCTAAGTGTGAAGTTGGCACGTCATCATATAATGTTAATTATTTCGTGAACCGTTCAATTAATTTCAAAAATTTTTGAAGCACAAAAGAGCACTAACGAAGAACCAACAAAAGATGTAATAAGTAATTTGAAATTTTATTAATGACGTGCTAAGTGTGAAGTTGGCACGTCATCATATAATGTTAATTATTCCGTGAACCGTTCAATTAATTTCAAAAAAAAATTAAGCACAAAAGAGCACTAACGAAGAACCAACAAAAGATGTAATAAGTAATTTGAAATTTTATTAATGACGTGCTAAGTGTGAAGTTTGCACGACATCATATAATGTTAATTATTCCGTGAACCGTTCAATTAATTTCAAAAAAATTTTAAGCACAAACGAGCACTAACGAAAAACCAACAAAAGATGTAATAAGTAATTTGAAATTTTATTAATGACGTGCTAAGTGTGAAGATGGCACGTCATCATATAATGTTAATTATTTCGTGAACCGTTCAATTAATTTCAAAAAAATTTGAAGCACAAAAGAGCACTAACGAAGAACTAACAAAAGATGTAATAAGTAATTTGAAATTTTATTAATGACATGCTAAGTGTGAAGTTGGCACGACATCATATAATGTTAATTATTCCGTGAACCGTTCAATTAATTTCAAAAAAAATTTAAGCACAAACGAGCACTAACGAAAAACCAACAAAAGATGTAATAAGTAATTTGAAATTTTATTAATGACGTGCTAAGTGTGAAGTTGGCACGTCATCATATAATGTTAATTATTCCATGAACCGTTCAATTAATTTCAAAGATTTTTGAAGCACAAAAGAGCACTAACGAAGAACCAACAAAAGATGTAATAAGTAATTTGAAATTTTATTAATGACGTGCTAAGTGTGAAGTTGGCACGTCATCATATAATGTTAATTATTCCATGAACCGTTCAATTAATTTCAAAAATTTTTGAAGCACAAAAGAGCACTAACGAAGAACCAACAAAAGATGTAATAAGTAATTTGAAATTTTATTAATGACGTGCTAAGTGTGAAGTTGGCACGTCATCATATAATGTTAATTATTCCATGAACCGTTCAATTAATTTCAAAAATTTTTGAAGCACAAAAGAGCACTAACGAAGAACCAACAAAAGATGTAATAAGTAATTTGAAATTTTATTAATGACGTGCTAAGTGTGAAGTTGGCACGTCATCATATAATGTTAATTATTCCATGAACCGTTCAATTAATTTCAAAAAATTTTGAAGCACAAAAGAGCACTAACGAAGAACCAACAAAAGATGTAATAAGTAATTTGAAATTTTATTAATGACGTGCTAAGTGTGAAGTTGGCACGTCATCATATAATGTTAATTATTCCATGAACCGTTCAATTAATTTCAAAAATTTTTGAAGCACAAAAGAGCACTAACGAAGAACCAACAAAAGATGTAATAAGTAATTTGAAATTTTATTAATGACGTGCTAAGTGTGAAGTTGGCACGTCATCATATAATGTTAATTATTCCATGAACCGTTCAATTAATTTCAAAAAATTTTGAAGCACAAAAGAGCACTAACGAAGAACCAACAAAAGATGTAATAAGTAATTTGAAATTTTATTAATGACGTGCTAAGTGTGAAGTTGGCACGTCATCATATAATGTTAATTATTTCGTGAACCGTTCAATTAATTTCAAAAAATTTTGAAGCACAAAAGAGCACTAACGAAGAACTAACAAAAGATGTAATAAGTAATTTGAAATTTTATTAATGACGTGCTAAGTGTGAAGTTGGCACGACATCATATAATGTTAATTATTCCGTGAACCGTTCAATTAATTTCAAAAAAATTTTAAGCACAAAAGAGCACTAACGAAGAACTAACAAAAGATGTAATAAGTAATTTGAAATTTTATTAATGACGTGCTAAGTGTGAAGTTGGCACGACATCATATAATGTTAATTATTCCGTGAACCGTTCAATTAATTTCAAAAAAATTTTAAGCACAAACGAGCACTAACGAAAAACCAACAAAAGATGTAATAAGTAATTTGAAATTTTATTAATGACGTGCTAAGTGTGAAGTTGGCGCGTCATCATATAATGTTAATTATTCCATGAACCATTCAATTAATTTCAAAAATACAAATTTAAAATGTTTTATTTTTATTCTCCAGAATATTGCAATAAAACGCAAAGTTAATAATAGATAAATACAGCGAATACAGAGAGAGAGAGAGATAGCAAATAAGTTGAAATAAATATTGGTATCAGAATATGCGATCCCCTGCGTTCGTCAGGCACCTGCGGAATACAGGTGGCGCCTTCGGAGAGCAAATGCGGATGTTACGAGTACTACCACAAAGTAGTGCACCAGTAAATCGAGTTTCTATAGATGTTCATAAAAAATTAACTATATGTTAAGAATGACCTAATACATGCACAGTTAATTTTTTTTCACGTGCAGAAAATGAGCTATCCGCCTCGAAAGTCAGACATTTTAACACGTGAAGCATAGGACCAATACTACCAAAACCAACGTTTTGTTTGATAGCATCATTTTGCTTCTATAGATTTTAATAAAAAAACATGTAGTGGTTTAATGTGTTTCGAATGTTATATCAAACGATGAAAGCGACCTGACGTACAGTTTCAGAGTAACTGTATTGTAAAATAATGTACTCGACGAGAGAAAAACTCGAGCGAGAGAGGCAGCGGCAACACTATATGTTTATGTCACGGGGAGGGGGTAAAACTAATATAATATACAGGGTGTCCCAGAAGTGGACGATCAAACTAAATGGGGTGATAGAGGAGATCATTTCCAATCAAAATAACTATGTATATTGTAATGCAATTGTTGATGGTTCAAAAGTTATAGCAACTTTTGTATTTCCTCCTAAAAACGGCAAGGCGTCCAATAGAATTATTATTATTTTTATTACGAGACGTTTGTTTCTCTTTTTCTTTTTTATTGTATGCACCTGAAGGGTTCTACTTTCTAATAAAATCATTTTCTTGAACATGAGTACCTTCTATTAATAATAAAAATATTGTTTTGTGAAAAATTTTTCTACCGAAAAAAAGCTACTTGATTTTAAAGTGACGCTGACAGAAAAAAATGTCCTAAAAAAAAAATTAACCAACTATCAGAAGAAGTTGTGTATTTAATGTAGATTTTAACGCGGTATAACACATGGGGATATTCAGAGCAGATTTTCTTCGCGGATTGCCAGGGATTTCGCCTTCTAAGTACGACCGATGAACATTTTGAAATACCCTATAATCAGGATAGCGTTCTCGATTAGGGTATCGTATCCGATACTCTCTTGCAGCAGCTCGAGCGTTCCCGTCACAAAACCCGTACACGTAATGCATTTCTGCATATTCTCGAGGGGTATAAGACATATTTTTGAGACCAAGAAGAACAAAGTCCAAATGAAAGGAGTATCAAAAACCAAAAAATACGCAAAATCACAAGAATTAAAACAAAGTTTAAGAAACGAAGAACTGATAAATCAAAAACACACAAACAGTAAAGTTATTATCGATATGTCACTTCATATACCTTCTTTTGTTTTATTTTTGACACAGCATCTAAGATAATTCTCGAATTTTTCAATTGTATTTTTAACTGAAATACTTTCTTGTAGAAAAAAAAAATTATTTAAGAAAATCTGCTCTGAATATCCCCATGTGTTATACCGCGTTAAAATCTACATTAAATACACAACTTCTTCTGATAGTTGGTTAATTTTTTTTTTAGGACATTTTTTTCTGTCAGCGTCACTTTAAAATCAAGTAGCTTTTTTTCGGTAGAAAAATTTTTCACAAAACAATATTTTTATTATTAATAGAAGGTACTCATGTTCAAGAAAATGATTTTATTAGAAAGTAGAACCCTTCAGGTGCATACAATAAAAAAGAAAAAGAGAAACAAACGTCTCGTAATAAAAATAATAATAATTCTATTGGACGCCTTGCCGTTTTTAGGAGGAAATACAAAAGTTGCTATAACTTTTGAACCATCAACAATTGCATTACAATATACATAGTTATTTTGATTGGAAATGATCTCCTCTATCACCCCATTTAGTTTGATCGTCGACTTCTGGGACATTCTGTATAGATAAAAATATAATTTACAGTTGCATTTAATGTATATTTTTATTCATTTATATTTATGAAAAACTGTATAACAACGTTATAACTGCTAAATTGATTTTTTGACATTTTAAAAATGACATTCAAATGACAGAAGGCATAAATCACGCCCTAATTACCGGTGTAAGAACTATTTGTAGCAGATTTTAAAACAAAATATGAGTTTCCCGGCTTTGTATTAATAAAGTAGGTTACGATCCAGCAGATATCAAATTTAAATGTCATTTTTAGAATGTCAAAAAATCAATTTAGCTATTATAACATTATATGGTTTTTCAAAAATATAAATGAATAAAAAATGCAAAAAATGCAAATGTAAGTAATATTAATATCTATATATAACTTGTTATAAGTAATATTATTTTTAACAAGTCAAAATTGACAGCGGAAATAAGTCACGTCAAAACGGCGAATTTGTTACTATGGCTGGATTCAGCGGGTCTCTTCTAGAGCTGTTCCCCTCTTCCCCTTCCGATCAAAAGGCGACGTTGCCAGCTTTCCGTTAACACCATTTCGTAGCGGTGTGGGTGTACATGCTTATGACTAAAGCTCGGATTATATGCAAAATGCACATTTTTGCATTTTTTTCATATTTCACCTAATTTTTGCATATTTCATTGTGATGTGCATATTTTCTAAATGTAAGGTTATTTTTATCAATTTTAATAAAACTCTAATAATAATTCTTGCATTTTTCTTGTATATTTCAATGTGATGTGCATATTTGTGCTTATTTTTAAAATTTACGTTACTTTGCTAATTTCAATAAAATTCTCATATCTATTGAAGAACATTGAAGTCACCGAACCAGTGATACGCCGCAAAAAATACCCAGAATTTCATTTATGACTGTAATTTCCTAATCCTAATCCCTTACAGAGAAAGTAACGGTCATTCTAGCTTTAAATATTTCTGTCGGTTTCATTATCTTAGTATATAGAGGGGGTGGAAAATGTACATCACTTTCAATTACATTTTGAAACCATTCATTCAGATTTTATCTACGGAACAGTAACGTTTTTAAAATAATGGCTTCAAAATTATTTGCGTGGCTTCGTCCCTGCCCGGAACTGTCTATAGACCGCGACAATATTTTCTGTAAACCTTGTGGCAAGTCGGTAAGTTGTTTAACATACATTTCTTTTTAATAACAAATTAAATTGATTTTATTTGTTATTTAATAGATATCCAGCTCAAGAAAGTACCTGATTGACCAGCACTGCAGGACTCCTCTTCACAAAAGAAATTATGAAAAGAAAAATACATCGAATGTATCGCAGACATCCATACGGGAATCTTTGTTGGTTCATTCAAGAAAAACTGAAGAGGATACATTTAAGTTCGATTTATGTCACGCCATGCTTGCATCGAACATTCCATTACATAAGTTAAGTAACCCAAGTTTTAGGATCTTTCTTGAAAAGTATTGTAAAAAGAGCTTTCCGGATGAAAGTACGTTAAGGAAAAGAACTTTAGATACATGTTACGCTGAAACTTTGTCCAAAATTAAGACACATTTACTCGTAGAAAATAATTTCTATTATATTATTGTTGATGAAACTACAGATGTATGCGGTCGATATATACCAAATTAATTAATTGACATTTTATCTGAAAATTTTGTAGCAAAACTTTATTTAATTGCAGGTAAAGAATTAGAAAAAACGAATAATGTAACTATCAGTAGATTTATACAAGAAAATTTAACTAATATATTTTTGCCAAATGCTGTACCATTCGATAAAAGCGTATTGTTGCTAACTGATGCTGCTACATACATGGTCAAGGCTGGAATACATTTAAAAGTATTTTATCCTAATTTAATACATTGTACTTGCGTCGCTCACGGAATAAATAGAGTCGCCGAAGAAATACAAAATCAATTTCCATTAGAAAACGATTTAATTAATAATAGGTCAAAACTTGAGTTTTATTAATAACAATTATAAATTAATTATTGAGACAATGACAAAATTAGAAAGACAGGGAGTACCTTTAAATGAATCAGTTAAATTAGTAGCACAATTAAAGTGAACTGTTAATGAAGCACAGGGGCTTACTGCTCAATCAGTATCAAAAAAATCTGATGTGGCCAGCACAATACCTTCCGTCAATCCTGTGTATTATGTACAAATTCCATACATAAATTTTCTTGCAAAAGATTATAAATTTTTGGTATTATGTGATTCCCTTTCTCGGCAACTGAATGCCATACTCTTGATAACAAACAAACCACATGAAATAAGAAAAATTTTCATCTTATATTTGGTCTTCGTATGTTTCTTCCACCTTCTATTAATATATTCATCTCTCCTCATGACATGTTCAAACCAATGTAATCGTCTCTCTTATATCTAGAAACTTCTAACACTAGAGTTACTTCCCTTATTCTTTTATTGATTTACATTTTATTGATACTGACATCTGTCAACTTGAATTACCTGAATATATTAGCAGTTTCCATGGTTAAGTTAGCATAGCTGGCTGAATTATGAAATTTATATAATATTTATTATCGTTATTCTTCTTTAACTCTATATATGTTGAATATCAAATATAAAATGCAATCAAATCGTATAGACAATAATATATTCTTTAAATTATAGTAACATTTAACTGATTTTTTCAAGAAAAACTGTTAAAATCTTCAAATGAGGGTACTTCCGGTTGACCAATTATAACCAAAATCTAAACAAGTCTGCATATGGTTTTAAGGAAGAGGAATACGCAAGAATTGTAATTTTTGGAATTCTAGTATTGGAGATATCGTGCACGAAAAGCGGTCCACACATACACACACACACACACACACACACGCGCACACGCACACACGAACACACACACATACAGACATCATCGTAAAAATAGTAAAATCGTATTGTAAAGACTCTAAAACGTGCTTATTCAATGAAAACTCACCACCGAATTTTTTGACCAGACAATACCTTCCTTACCTATAGGTGACGGAAGGTAAGAAGGGCAAAGGAATGGAAAACTTAAATGGTCATCTTTTTATTTATAGTGGAGTACAAGAAGGAGAACAAGCTAAAGAAGGAGTTGGAATTATTATTAGAAAAAATCTCAAAGACAAAATAATAGATTGGACATGTCACACAGAAAGAATAATATCAGTAACACTAAACATCGACAATACAAAAACAACTTACATCGTAATATACGGCCCTAACGAAAATGATAACGACGAACTCAAAAATAAATTTTGGGAAGACCTACAAGACGTTACGGACACATTCAGCAATAAAATATACGTCATGGGCGATTTCAACGCACGTGTTGGCCAAAATAACAAAGGTATCGAAAAAGTTTTAGGAAAATTCGGCGAAACAACAAGAAACAAAAATGGATTAAGAATGATCGACTACTGCATTGTAAATGACTTTAGCATACTGAATACGCACTTCCAACACAGAGACGTACACAAATACACTAGAGAGGTAAGAAGCAGAAACGAAAGGTCAATAATAGACTATATAGTAACAAACCAACAGGAAAAGAAAAGAGTGAAAGACCTACGCGTCAAACGAGGGTACGAGATAGGTAGCGACCATTTCTTAGTAGAACTAAAATTTAAACAAGAATTAAAAGTAACTAAGAAACTAATAAAGACATCCAATAAACAAAAGATCAAAACATATAAATTAAAACAAGAAGAAACTAGGAAAAAATATCAGGACAAGACAAACGAATTAATTAACAAATCTAGAGATTTGTCAGAAGCTAGATTAGATGAAATATGGGAAGCATTTAAAAATATTTTGCAGGCAGCAGCGGAACAAACGTGCGGAATAAAAAGAATACTCGCCAACAAAAAACAAACTCACTGGTGGAACGAAGAATTGAAACAGGAAATTAAAAGGAAGAAACAGAAATGGAAGAAATACTTGTCAACCCAATCGGCAGAAGACTATGAAATATATAAACAACAAAGGAAAAAGGTAAAAGTACTTGTGCAGGAAGCTAAGAAGAAAGATTGGATTGCATTTAGTGATCGAATTGAAAGAAACTATAAAGAGAATAAGAAACTATTTTATAATATAACGAAAACCCAAAGGAAACAGAAAGTACCTCCCTTAAAACAGATTAAAGACAAACACGGAAAAATACTGTCAAGTGAAAATGAAATTATTAACAGATGGAAAGAACACTACGAGGAATTACTAGAAGCAGAAGTAGTTAAACAGAGAGATAGACAATTACCATGTATTAAAGACAGCAACGACGAGATAACGATGGAAGAAATCAAAGAAGCACTGAGAAAGCTCAAAATTGGTAATGCACCAGGGCATGACATTATATACCCAGAACAAATAAAATATCTTGGCGACAGTGGGCTAGATATGTTACAACACCTACTGAATAAAGCTTGGAATAGTGAAGCTATTCCGCAAGATTGGGAAGTCACAATTATTCTGCCCGTTTTCAAAAAAGGCGATAATAAAGAATGTGGCAACTACAGAGGGATATCGTTGCTCTGCACAACAGCGAAACTGTACGAAATAATATTAGAAAACAGGCTAAGAATTAAAATAGAAAACACACTTGAAAAATCACATAGTGGATTCAGAAGAGGACATTGCACGCAGGATCATATATTTACAATCAGATAAATAATTGAAAAATTTAATATGTTTAATAAAAAAATTTATATATGTTTCATCGACTTGGTAAAAGCATTCGATAGAACTAATAGAGAACAAATAAATATGGATATATTGAAAAAAAGAGAAGTGGGAAATAAACTCATTAGAGCCATTCAAAGTATATACAAAGTAACAAGAAATATGGTAAGAACAGGAAACACTATCTCTACAGAATTTACCACCGTTAAAGGATTGAGACAGGGAGGCAATTTAAGCCCACTGTTATTTATAATTACGCTGGACGAAGTAATTAAAAATGTGAAAAATAGGATCAAGAAAGTAATGATTGGGAATTTAAAACTTAATGCAACAACAATAACTGAATGCGCATTTACCGATGACATGGCAGTATTCGCGAAACCAGAAAACGATTTACAAAGTAACATCAACATCTGGGAAGAAGAATTAGCAAAATACCATATGGAAATTAATAGCAGTAAAATGAAAGTTATGGCAATAGGGAAAGATACTGTAGATACAAACATCACAATCAAAGGAGAATTAATAGAACTAGTAACTAGATTTAAATATCTAGGTTGCATAATCGAAAACAAGGGTAGTATCGAAGAGGAAATAAATAGCCGAATACAAACAGCGGCAAAAGTATATTACGCTCTTAGCTCAGCTATAATAAATAATAAGAATATAGACAAAAAGTAAAGATGACAGTGTACAAAACAATATACCAACCTATACTACTATATGGTTCCGAAAACTGGGTAACAAATTCTAAACAAGATAGCAAAATTCAAGCAGCACAAATGAGATATCTACGAAGAGTGAAAGGAGTAACAAAAAAAGACCGAATTAGGAACGATGTAATTAGATCTGAGCTGCAAGTACCACCAATAAAGAGGAAAATCGAAGAAAAACAATTACAATGGTATGGGCATTTGATAAGAATGAACAGCGAAGCACCCTGCAAGAAAATTTGGCAAACTAGAACATCAGGCAAAAGGAAAAGAGGAAGACCGCTAAAGACGTGGGATAATATAGTTGAAGAGATCCTAAGAAAGAGGAACATCTCCGGACGTGAAGCGAGAAAAATAGCGTTAAACAGGAGCGAGTGGAAGAAACTAATTAAGGAAGAATGAAGGAATTCGAACGAAATCTCTACACCCTTTAGGGTAGAAGAGGAAAATGATAAATTTATAAAATTATCTATAGTTTTAATCCCGGAGCCTACGCTTTAAACACAACTCATACACATAGTTACACAGTTCAGATCTCAAAAGTTTGTAACTGACAAATATATGTCACTGTCATCAAACTAATCATTTCAAATAATAATATTAACGTTTTAAAAAGAAAATAGTAAATGGAACAATAATTATATGGAAAGGAACTTAATACAGTTTCCAGTACAAGTAAATATGTAAAAATATAGGTTAGATAATAAAAACATACAATATATCATCACGGCATATTACCCATTGCTGGGTGAGCTAATCTGCTTTGTACACTGATGTCGGTAATAATGAAGACATATATTTGTACCGTGCGGGCATTTACCAGGCATCACCTCAGGCGAATCTGGGGGTACCGAGTTTGATCCCGACCGACGCCAAATATTTTAGAATTTTAAATGGCACAAAGTTGACCTCTGTAGTGCACTCTCCACGCCAGCAATGAATATAGGTAAGTATATAAATAAATATATCATCACGACATATTACCCATTGCTGGGTGTGCCTATCTGCTTTGTACACAGATTTTGGTAACGACGATATATTTGTATCGTGCGGGTATTTATCAGGTGTCACCTCACAAGCACTTATTGCTGGCATGGAGAGTGCACTACAGGGGTAATTTTTGTGCCGTTTAAAATTCAAAATATTTGGCGTCGGTCGGGATCAAACCCGGTATTTAAATTTAATTTTAAGTAATAGAAAATTGTACAATGTACAATTTGCGACACTTGGTGAAGTTGTTCTAAATAATAAAATATTTAAAAAACACTTGGCACACTTCACAAGATTTCAGTCTCTGAATCAACCTCTCGGTCTTTATCAGAGACTGGCCCACTCAACCAGAACCACAGACGCGTTTCGCTCTTATTGGAGCTCTTCAGTGTGGTGTACTGACGCCTCTTGCGAGGCACTGAGACCGGTTGAGCGCACGGATGATAAACATCCCACAAAGATATTAAGCCTGTAGAGGTAACTAACCACATGAGTGGGCCAGTCTCTGATAACTGACCGAGAGGTTGATTCAGAGACTGAAATCTTGTGAAGTGTGCCAAGTGTTTTTTAAATATTTTATTAATTTTAAGTATTTACATGAATAAAAATTAAAATAAACGGGAGGTATTGTGTTGGCCACATCAGATTTTTTTTATTATATATATACATACATATCGTTTTCAGCCATGGAATGAAACATACATAACGTAGCAAGAAACACATTTGTGCTGGCCGAATGTAGAATCATTGTCGAAAATACTTCTTCTACACCGGACAAAAAACTGCAAAAAAAAAATATTATAATTGTGGGTAATTTTCTCGCCTGTGATGTGGATTAGGTGTTAACAATTATTCGAAAGCATTTATTCTTACTACCAACGTTTCGGTGCACCTTGCACTTTCTTCAGGGTAGTAAGATCTTACAAATTGTTTCATGTACACAATATACATTCGTACAAAACATTCAGTTAATTTATTAAAAATCGTACTTTGAATTTTTGGTACGATTTTTAATAAATTAAAAGAATTCCCCAAAAACTTTTATGCAAAATTATTCATTGTATCATGTTTGAAAGTAGTGAGAATTTAGAATAGAGTAAATGTGAATTGTGGAGATAGGGAAATTATTAAAACTCGATTATTTTAAAAACTAATAATTTTTTTAAACTTTGATAGTCCTTAAAATACAGTTTTAAGATCTAGTTTTAATATACGTATGTTCTAATTTGTTATGATGGAGGAGGAGGACCCCATGTTCTAACTTACTCAAAAAGTAAATTATGATGGTTGATGCACTCAGCAATTTGCTTCTTGTTTTCTTCCACAGAATCATTTGGATTGAGATTCAGAAATTTAAATTTTATAATTTTAAATTGCGCTATTACGAAAGAAATTAAAATGATGTATATGCCTTCTATCATAGTATAACCAGTGAACGTTGTGAAGCCATATAATAGTGCCTCTACGAGAAATATTACATGATGTCCTAGTACAGTCCTAGAAAAAAAAAAGGCTAAAATTATTAGTCATGAAGTTCCACCATGAATATGTAGACTTAAGCCCGATTTATAAATTGACGTATGTATGTATGTATGTATTTATGTATGTATGTATGTATGTATGTATGTATGTATGTATGTATGTATGTATGTATGTATGTATGTATGTATGTATGTATGTATGTATGTATGTATGTATGTATGTATGTATGTATGTATGTATGTATGTATGTATGTATGTATGTATGTATATATGTATGTATGTATGTATGTATGTGTGCTTGTGCGTGTGTGTGTGCGTGTGTATGTGTGTGCGTGTGTGTGTTTGTGTGTGTGTGTGTGCGGGTGTGTGTGTGTGTGTGTGTGTGTGTGTGTGTGTGTGTGTGTGTGGATCCACTTTACGCTCTAACTCAAATACTATCATTCAGAAAGTATTGAAACCATGTATTTCTACCTTATTCTAATATGGAAAGAAGCCATTAGATTTTGGTGGCAATCGGATAACCGAAAATGGCAGTTTCCTTTAAGCTCAAGATAGTTTTTCTTCAAAAAATACCTTTACATGTAATTTTTTCGCAATTTGTTATTATAAAAATTAAAGATTATTCCATTTTCTACAGGTTTGCTTTAATACTTTTTCTATATATTTTATGGATAAATTTATAAAGTAATAAAATTTATATCTCGGAGCTTATGCTTTAAACACATCTCCATGTTTACATAGTTCAGCTCAAATGTATGTAACTGACAGATAAATGTCACTGTTAAATAAATAATCATTTAAAATTAATAATAGTAATGTTTTAAAAGGAAAATTGTAAATAGAACAATAGTTTTATGGAAAGGACCTTAATATACATAATTTATAGCATTAGTAAATATGCAGGTATGTATTTAAATAAAGAAATAAATAAATATATTATCACGGCATATTATCCATTGCTGGGTGTGCTAATCTGATATGTACACACATTTCGGTATTGATGATGACATGTACGGGCGTTTACCACAGGGGTTTATTTTATGGCATTTAAAATTTGAATTATTTGGTGTTGATCAGGATCGAATCGGATTCCCCAGATTCGCGACCAGACATCAGGCACGCGGCAACCAGACCCCATAGGTAAATGGCGGGAGGTATTGCGTTGGTCACATCAGATTTTTTAAATTATGTTCGAGTAAACTTAAACTGTAGCTACGTTTTGGAAGGCAAAGGGACAGAGACGCGGGTCCAATATCAATAAAATGAGCCCACGGATCAGTCGCAACAGTTTGCTGAAAATTATACCATCTTTACCTGTTCCATTCTCTTAGTCCTTCGGGCATCCAGATATTATTGATAAGGTTCTCCTCGCTCTTGAAGTAAGAGGTTATACAATACCCAACTATAGTTATCCCTATGCCGACATCTTGAGTTCTTGCAAATAGTTTTGCCATTTTGTATACATTCTGAATAGCAAACCGTTCAGATTCTGGTAAATTAGTCAATTTCCAAAATTTATAGTCTATCGTATCTATAAGTTTTAGGAGAGGTGCGTGTTTTGTTAACAGGGTATATAATTTTATACTTATCTGAAACGAAATATATTCACAATGAAGTTTTAACTTAAACTTTATTTGATCAGTTGGAAACAATAAAACACTTATGTACAAGAAAAACCCTTCATTAATTAATAAATAATTATAATTTAGTTTGGTACTAAGGATGTGTTAACGAAAAATCTGCACAAACTTTATAATTTTTTTATTTAACTTACAAAAGGCAACAAAGTAAAAAAACTTTACCCTCACCTAAATTATAGTTCAATAATACAATCTACACAAAAATCCACCGCTAATCTAATTTATTTTTGAAAGTATAGTTAATACTTGAATAAGTTCTGGTACCAATTGGAAAACCAGAAGTAGCAGTATCTTAAAAAAAAAGTTCTAAATATTATTTTTTTGAAAATTTATATTATTAGTATTAAAGAACGTAAAATTCTCTATTCGATACATTTTAAAATTTTATTATATCTCCTATAGATTTGGAGATATAGTATATAATAAAATAGAATAATCTGTTGTAATAAATCTCGTTGCCCAAAAAACTCCATGGAAACCAGTTGAAATATTTATATGTTTGTAATTGACAGATAAATTCAAAATGTCAGTGTCAAAAATCAGCACTACTGGAAGATTTTTCTGTGAGGAACGAGTACATTTAATGTATATATTATTGTATTATTAATTAAATATGTTTTCTAAATTATAGGTATGTCAATATTACATATATTCTTAAGAAATACCGCTAATACTGTCAATGAATTTGAAGAATTTTGAACATATTAGAAGAGTAGGACAAAATTCCTCATAGAACGAAAGAAGAGATACAATTTCAATTATTTGTGCGTACAAGAAATGTTAAATTCGTTACTTATAGGGCGCGAGCAGTCATGTGACCTTGTTGGCCTTGGCAAGTAGATATAAGGATCCGTGTCAGAATGACGGCTAGTATTTATTTACATCCACATGTATTTAGAAAATCATGATGTTTTAAATGAAAAATTATGATACTTGACACCTATGTACATTATTACTAGCTGTCATTCTGACACGGGCTCCCATATCTGCTTGCCAAGGCCAACAAAGTCACAGGATTGCTCGCGCCCTTTCCAACATAAAATGATAATGGCGAGAGGTATTGTGCTGGCGACAACAGATTTTTTGTATGTAATTTCGTAATTCGATTAAATTTATATTCTGTCGGACCACGAATGCATTGTTTATAAAAATAACTTTTATTTCCTGCACAATCAATACCATCTAACTTGAAATAGAATTCGACATCGACAATTACAAAATTCTTATTCTAAAGGCCCATTCACAAATCAAAATTAGTGTTAGTTTTATGTTTTATGTTTTACGATTTAGTTTTAGTAACCTTGTAGCATTGGTTTCTTATATAAGCATTCACAAATCAGTATTTAGTTTTGGTTTTAGCATAGAACATTGCAAACTCCAATCTTTGGTTTTAGTTTTATATTTTATACTTAAGGTAGTTGTTACTCGAGTGTACCTATCAAAAACTTGTTCTATGTTCAAAATAAAAATTAAGCTAATGCAGTTTATATTTGCAATATCAATATTTTTTAACATTATATTATATACATAGATTGTGTAAAAATTGTTAAAAGCTAATATGAAACACTGTAACAGACAAATTTTCTTTATTTTTCCGTAGAAAAGTTTTTTTTTTAACTGTACCACTCGCACTAACACACAAAAGTGTCATATTCAAATTTACTCACACAACAGCATGAGTGTTGAAAAATAACTGTGGCACCGTCGCACTTAGACAAGGATAGAAATATTTGGTTTGTTTTGAGAGCTTGAATTTTAATTTTAACATATGTGAAAATGTCGAACCGTGTACGGTTTTCAGAGGTATAATATCAAAAAACATGATTAAAAAAATCTGATGTGGACACCACACGACTTCCTTGTACGTTTATTAAACTATATACATATTTTTTTAATAAATAAATTACAAAATATTAATTTTAACTTCAAAACAGTAAAATATATAGCGACCATAAAGGGAGTTTTGATTACAACAAAGAAATATTTGATTACAACAATGAATATGACTAATTTCACAATAAAAATATAATATTTGTTATTGTACGAACATAAAATTGCACGTATTTAACGTAATTTGACATGAACTTATTTTTATTTTTTTGTCCTAATGCATAGCAAGCTTTATTACAAAAACAAAAAAGTATATCATTTTTAAATTTACATATCTCGCTTATACAAAGGGCTAATTTAATAATACTTGATGTGCTAGACGCAGAAATTAATTCTCTATTCTTTTTTTTGAAGCATTTATTTCTAAAATCAAAATAAAATCATTTTATTCAAGAAAAACTGTTAACAACTTCAAGTAATGTACCACTTCCGGTTAGCCTATTTTAACCAAAATGTATTATGTTATTTCGATTGACATAAAAGTCTTGTATACCAAATTTGAAAAGTTTTGGATGAAAAACTGTTTTAAAATATATTTTAAAACAGTTTTTCATTAAAATCTATTATGGGCTTCATGTAAAGTGCCACTTCTGGAAATTGTGTAATAACCAGAAAGGGAGGTGCACAACTAGATGTTATAGCAGTCATAAATACAAAATTTCAACTTTCTACGGCTTACCGTTTTTGAGTTATGCGAGATACGTACAGACGTACGTACGTACGTACAGACGTCACGACGAAATTAGTCAAAATGGATTCAGGGATGATCAAAATGGATATTTCCGCTGAAATCTGAAAACCGAAATTTTTCGCGATTACAATACTTTCTTTACTTACGTACAAGGAAGTAAAAATTGCAAATAGTGGAATTAATTTTGAAACACTAAGTAGAATATATACAGGAAATGGAAGAAAAGGTGCAATTCAATTTTTATCAGAAATTGTAACCGGGAACACGAAACCACGTATAACCAAAAACAAAAGAATTTTAGACAAAATTGTTGATTTTTTAAGTAAAAAATCTGATGTGAACACCACACGACTTCCTTGTACATACAATTATTAAACTATACATATTTTTTTAAAAACTAAATTACAAAATATTAATTTTAACTTCAAAACGGTAAGATATATAGCGACCATAATCTAACCCGGTTCTTTTTAAAGAGAGTTTTGATTACAACAAAGAAATATTTGATTACAACAATGAATATGACTAATTTTACAATAAAAATATAATATTTGTTATTGTATGAATCATAAAATTGCACGTATTTAACGTAATTGACATGAACATTTTTTTATTTTTTTGTCCTAATCCATAGCAAGCTTTATTACAAAAAAATAATTTTTAAATTTACATATCTCGCTTATACAAAGGGCTAATTTAATAATACTTTATGCGCTAGACGCAGAAATTAATTCTCTAAAACTTTTATTTGAAGCATTTATTTCTAAAATCAATATAAAATCATTTTATTCAAGAAAAACTGTTAACAACTTCAAGTAATGTACCACTTCCGGTTAGCCTATTTTAACCAAAATCTATTATGTTATTTCGATTGACATAAAAGTCTTGTATACCAATTTTTAAAAGTTTTGGATTATATTTTAAAACAGTTTTTCATTAAAATCTATTATAGGCTTCATGTAAAGTGCCACTTCTGGAAATTTTGTAATAACCAGAAAGGGAGGTTCACAACTAGATGTTATAGCAGTCCTAAATACAAAATTTCAACTTTCTATGGCTTACCGTTTTTGAGTTATGCGAGATACGTACAGACGTCACGACGAATTTAGTCAAAATGGATTCAGGGATGATAAAAATGGATATTTCCGCTGAAATCTGAAAACCGAAATTTTTCGCGATTACAATACTTCCTTTACTTATGTACAAGGAAGTAAAAACAATAATTTTGTCTGAAATTCAATTTAATATAAACTCAAACTAAATAAATATTGTTTTTTTTTAATGTTATCTTTGTTTTATATTTTATCTTTGTGCTAAAAAATACATTAAATAAATATTTACATACGTATACAATTATTATTTCCATTCATGTTATTTTACTTTTTTTATCATCGTTATTTCAAAGGAAGGGCGGTAGGAAATATTTTGCTCCTATATTTACATTGTTATTAGTTGCCTAGTCAATTTTTATCTTTTTCTAGACAAACGCTTAAAAAATAATTTGAATTTTGAAGTTTTCCCACATTTATTGGTACATTCAGGTATAAAAGTAATCAGATGTTTTGAGATATAATACTAGTTCTAAACTACAAATCGGAACTGCAAAATAAACTAATATATTTCTTTCTTAAAATTACGAAAGTAGTATTATACTGTTTGAACTTTTCATGCTTTTCATGTAAAATACCCATATAAAAAATATTTCCTTCGAATGTACGTTTGAAATTCCTTTAACCACAGAACACCTCTTATTCGATAATAACACAGTGGGCGTTGTTAACTGACACTCCATCTGGGGTACTTGTACATGGTCAGTGCCGGTTTTACAAATTTGGAGGCCTAAGGCGGAAGGAAATTAGCGGCCAAGGGGGTGGGGCGGGGGGAGTATATACCATAAAAGTATCTAGAAGAAAAGAAAGCGCCGCAGGTGAAATTTTTTTTTATTCAAGGTCAAATGCCTTATAATTGAAAGCTACATTTTTTCAATGGATGTGAAGCTGCATATTTTTCCTCTTTCATGTAGGTACAAAAATAAATTTCCAGATCACAGAACATTTTTACGTGCGTTGAATGTATTCACGGTTTATTGTTATATACGTATTATGGGTCCTGAAAGATTTTTTAATAATTTATCATGTACCTTTTACTAATTTTTATAAATTTAGAATTATTGTATTTAAGTCAAAAGAAGATTAAACATTAAAGGTTGATCGGCCGTCACTGGTGCTGAGGGATTGTGTAGAGTAGCCTGTGCATGTGTGCATTTTGAGTTATGCGACGACGCTACGCAGCGATGCGATAGTCAGCACAATTGTACTAGAATTAGTACAATTATCAATTTTCTAGTACATCAGTACCTGTTTTCTAAGTTTAGTAGAATTTATTTAAAGTAGTAGGTAATGTCAGAAGGATTCAATTTCGCCGCCGTAACCTTATCAATGGCCGCGAAATTGGATTTCGCGGACTGTATTGCGTCTGCGAAATGTTTAGTTCGCGGGTAGTTGCACAAAAATGTATTTGTTTATTTTTTGTTTTTTATTTGTTAGTTTATCAATAAATATATTTTAAATATGTGGCGGGATTTTTTTAGTACAGAGTTAGTGATTTTAGTACAATTTGAGTTAAACTGTTGGTACAATAGAAATTTTCTCAATCGCAACCCTGACGCTACGTACTACTCCTTACTGCCACAACGCGACTACACAGTGCTGCTACATGTACTTACAATATATACCTAAAATACAAAACAATTCATTGCGGAAAATAGTATTTATATATATTTTTTGCTTTTTTTATTTTCCTTAGTAATTGTATATTAATTTCTTATGTATAAAAAATTCTAATTTGTATGACGCCGAATTTTTATGAGGCCGATAAAATCGGAGGCCTGAGGCGGTCGCCTCACCCGCTTTATGGCAAAACCGGCCCTGTACATGGTTGTCAAGTATAATTCTACCTATTTATCTTATCTTCAGATTATAATTTTCTAGAGGCAATAAAATTAAATCTGGGTGGTAAATAAGTTTCTAATTTTTACATAAAATCCGTTAAATGGTTATCTATAACATACTAGTTTTTCGATTAAATGTCATAATTCATATAAAAGTTATAATTTAAAATGTTGTGTTTATTTTGCCATTTCCTATTCTTCACGTGTTAAAAAGGCCAAATTTAATTGCAAATATCTCAGGTACCGCTTGGTCAATTTTTTTAAAACTTGGAGAGCAGGTAGATTATACTTCAGTTGAGATGTACTTAATATTTCAATTAATTCTGCTGAAAATGATTTCACGATATAACTACCTTAAGAACGAACCAATAGGAAGGATCGTAGAAAGAAATAGCGATATATAGTTGTTCTTGTCTATAACTGTCAAGTTTTGTTTGGAATTATTATGAATAATAAGAAAATTTTAAGTGCAGTTTTATTAATAAAATTGTATAATGAAAAAAAAAATAGAAGATGGTGGGTTACCGATTTATTTAATTTGTGTCGTATTTGCCAATAGGTGTCACTACCTACTAAAACCACGACTAAAACATGATTTGTGAATGCTGCTGCAAATTGCTATAAAACGTAAAACATAAAACTACCACTGATTTTGATTTGTGAACGGGCCTCAAGGCTCAGATGCAATTCAAGCAGCAAGTTTTCTTTCTTTCTTATAATGTACATGAGTACATGTTTACGCACATATGTGAAATTTTGAATTTTACAGTTCTGCAGAGTTTTCTATCCCTTTCTTTTGTTATATCATACCATTGATCTTTTATACTCAGATTCGCCATTTATATGAGTTTCATAGGCAGAAATAATTATTTCTGCAATGTGGGAACTATATTGATATATTTCCCACACTGCCGAAAGATGTCTCTACTAACCACGAGATAGATAATTCCGGCGCGTTGTTGACGGAATTTGACCTGCGTACTTCGTTCTAACTCACTTGAACTTGACCAGCCGAATTCACAAAAAAGTTGAATCCTTTATCGGTAATACTTTCTTAAACCGGTTTAGTTTAAAAGTTAACCCTACGTATCCATAGTAACAGTATCATTTGGTGTAAACAAATATTAAACCTATTCACAAAACTTTTCGCTTACAAATTTAAGCCATATATTTAAACCTGCTGAAATGCAGGATTAACGTTGTGTAAAATTTGTAATTGTAAATTTAAATCATCATAGAGGGTTGTTATTGTTATGATAATAACAATAATAATAATAATAATAATCTTTATTAAATAGCTTCATTCTAATACAAATAGGTATTATATATACATACAATTATTTACCTTTAATTAAATGTATATTTTTAGATGAAATATAGTTATCTAGAATACGAACGAAGAAAGAAAGGCAAGAATGAATAATTTTATTTAGAAACAAAAGACGTAAATTAGGGATCATAAAATTATATTTTTGCAAACATACCAACGGGTAATCCGATATCTACTCCATTTTCAATTCCTTCTATACTACAGCCATGGGAAGAAACAACATTTATTTTCCTTGTTATTTCTTCCCACACCCGTAATTTTTATATTGGTGTATTACTTGGCCATAATTTGCCAAATAATAATTTAGTTAACTAATACAGATATATTTAATTTTTAGTGAAATTTGGCTTTCTTTCACGTTTAATCGCCATTTTAATTTTAATTTTGACGTTAATAAATTTAGCAAAACAAACTCTAATCTAAGTCTATTACCATTTTTTTTTGAGAAAATGGTTTGGATTAACTTTTTAATACCGGGTTAGAAAAAGATTAGCTAAACCATATTTTGGATTTAGCTAATCATGTTTTGTGAATTCGGCTGGACATGAATTGGTTTTGCTTTATGCGCGCATGTATCGTGCTTGCCTGTAAATCAAGGCACTTGCCATTTAGGTACTCCTAATTTTGACAGGGATATATTAAAAATAGATTTAATTATAAAATATATTAATTGTAAATGAAAAATGATTTATTACTCCAAAAAAATAAATTTTCAATAAAGTGCATAAAACATAAGTAACAAAATATTTACTTAACATATGTAAAATATGTGAAACTTGCATTTATTATATTATTAAAATTAGTAGAAAAAAGTAAAAGAAATATTCTGCCAAACGGATAATTTTCTGGCATTGTTATGATGTTATGTTGGAATGCAAACTATAACTGTAAAATTGTTGATTACAACAAACAATTGTAATTATAACCTAATAATATTCCATCATTACCGTTATCTGTGTATGAAGCAGATTGGCACACCCAGCAATGGGTAATATGCCGTGATGAAATATTTATTTATTTATTTTATTTTTATATTGATTACATGAATGAATCTGACAAAAGAAATTTCATCAATATTTACATCTAGCATTTTTCGAAGAATTACAAATATAGTTTAAACTATAAAGTATGTCAATTCGCGAATTATGCATTATGAATGGGAGGGGGAATATAATTTCTCCAAAACTATTTTGAAAACTACACATTCCACAACTAAAAATTATGTTGGAATTATTATTACTCCAACAAACCGTGTATTATTCCGTACGCCGTTTGGAATAATTCCGCACGGCTTTCGACCAATCACAATCTATTTAGCCGCATATTAGCGCGATATATCAAATATCTTGGTTCGGTTTCTATGGTTATGACTCTTTGTTTTATATATATTTATTTCTGTATTCGTTTTTGATGTTTTAAAGTTTTGAACATTTTTAGAGTTTTTGTTAAGTTTTACATGTTTTTGGAGTTGTCCAGAGTAATAAGTTTATCTAAATAATAATATATTACTTAAAAAAATAACTGAAGACATTTTGTAGAAAAACATATAAAGTGGAAATGAAGATATAGATATGGAATGTACTTCACCAGAAATAAGGGAACGTGCTAATGATACAGGGAGTCAGTTATTACTAAATAAATTAAAAGAAAAATATGAATGGAGTTATTATAAGCAATTTATGGACTGGCGTCAAAAATAGTATATTATGTGGCAAGTGTGTGCAGCTGAAATTTTTACATGAGGGTACACCCGAATGTATAATAGGCTTCATACACGTGTTACATACTATACTTTTTCTACGACCTTGCAATAATATATATATATATATATATATATATATATATATATATATATATATTATAAATTAATAACACATTTCTCATGAAGTTGTTATTTCTACGGACCATTTACCAACACATGATTTACGTGTATATAAAGATATTCATTGTATGTGTTAAAACTGAACTATTTACTTCACGCGCACTATGCGTGAAGTGACACTTCACGCACAGTGTATATTTACTTCACGCACACTATGCATGAAGTTTCACTTCACGCACAGTGTACAAAAAATCAAGCTTCACACAAAAAAATTGATACGTGAAGTACTCACTTCATGCATGGGAGTAGAAAAAATATTTAATGGTATATGATAATATATTGTTATTATCAATCAACATTTTATGTATAATTTCTAAAATCTTGTTAGTGAAAGTATAGTGTACAACACGTTTGGAATGGCATAATCCACACTCGCAAACCGTACTCCTCGCCTTCGGCTCGGGCCATAAACTTTTTGCTCGTGCGGAATATGGGCCATTCCATTACTTGTTGTAGAATATACTATTTGCACTAAGGCGCCTTTTACCCTTCGGAGCGCCACTGTTTTTTCTAATTATATATTTCTATAAAACAAAAATACAGTAATAATTTTAATATTAAGTAATGCATAACGAAATGCAAAACGTATATCTGAATTTAATATCCATTGTTCAAGTTTTTCGCCATCGTTCTATGGAAATCGGTACATTTTTAAGCCACCTTTTGGTTTGTTTCGCAGTTCATTCATTTTACAATTATTTTAAATCTTAAAAGTAAATAAATCAGTAAATTTCGATAAAAAAATAAGATCTCAAATAATAATAAAAAAATGTTTACTTGCGACTGCTTACACAAATATAGAATTGAAAGAACGCTTAAATGAGTTAGAATGAAGTACGCAAGTTCCGCCATCTATTGCCGTACGGCGACCTAGTGCTGCCATCTCTTAGAGGCACGGTGGCAGCGGTTGTCACTATTTATATGGACCTTGAGCAATCTGATTACGATAGTATATTATAATCAAAAGTCATACTTACTTGCCAGTATGCACTAAACGTAACTATATCAATAATTAAAAATCCCAAATCAGTGTATTCGTAAGTGAACAAAAATACACCTTCTAATACAAAGATCAAAAATGATAATAAGACCATTATAAAGCCAATAACAATTTTTGGTTTCGTTCTAAGTCTTGGGTTATACCCAGCATAATTCATGCGACGAAGATGGTAGTTTAATATAGACATTGGAGTTAGTTCCTACGGTGAAAAAAACAATAGTATTTAGTTATTTTTCATAGTTATTAAAAACGAATAACGTATGTAACAAAAGTTTTGAGAAAAAGTTAGACCTATTCATCAAATAGAAAGTATTTTTTATTAAAACATTGACATAATGGGCTGTTCCTATAAACTAAGGAGATAAGAAATCTAGTTTTATAACACTGATAGGGGACCATTATGCGATGCAGTTTTTTTAATACCTTGTCCTTGTTTCATTTGTGCCTCGAGGATGTTAAATCTACATCCCGGATCGCCTATAACTTATGTTCGTCTTGGTATTCCAAGCCATTATTGTATAATCTTTTGTTAAGAAATGTCCAAAAGTATTCAATCAGTCGAACCTGAGAAACACTTGGGGGATTATATTCTCCCTCTGTTTTCTACGAGCCCAACCCCAAATGTATTCGTACCCTCTGAAATAAATATATTAGCAGCAATAAAAAATATTTTTTTAGATTACAATAGTTAATACTATATTTGGGCATTTTTTTATTTTATGTATTAATAAAGTGTACTGGATTTAAATACAATGTTATTAACTAAATTTCTCATTTAAATAATAATCTACGGGCAAATATATGACAAAAGACAAGTCCCACTTTTTTTTCGTTCAAACAAATACAATATTTATGTTAGTATTATTTATACAACTGAGGGTAATGGTAACTGACAATATACTCAATTAATTGCCATCTTAAATTTTATTACTTTAATAAAAATTATTTGCGAATTATTAAAGACGAAAATATTTGTCATATGCAAACAATGGTTTATTTGCAAATAAATTAAAACCTAAGAACACCATATCAAAATTTGTAGAATTGGAGTAATAATCATAGCATCCAGAAGTGATTTTATTCTTGTTTTTAATATAATTGTAGGTGGTACTTTAATAAATAAATATCACTTTGCAAATAATTTTACTAAAAAAATATAATTTAATATAGTAATTAATTGAATACATTGTCAGTTCCCTTTAGTTTTATAAATAATACTAACATAAATATTGTATTATTTAATGTTGGAACTAAACAAATTAGCATGTGTCTGTTGTAATATTTTTGCTCGTAGATGATGTTAAAATGATAAATTTAGGTAATAACATTACATTTAAATGCAGTACATTTTATTAATAAAATAAGAAATGCCCAAATATAGTCTTAACTATTGTAATCAAAAAGTTTATTTCTTCTTGCTGTTAATATATTTTTTTCAGAGGGTACGAATACATGTGGGGTTGGACTCGTATAAAATGTTGACTCCGTAATGCTCTGCAGCAAGCTGGGCTGCTGTTTATTTGGTTACATTATTTTTTTTTTTTCGAAATTTTAACAGGGAGTCGAACCGGTTCCGGAAACCCAAAACCCAAATTAACCAAAAAAATTCTAAAACCTGAACCCGAATCCGAACCTTAATTTTCAATTTTAAAAGAGCTGATCCCGAATCCGAACCGATATTTCTTAACGGGTTACCCGAAATTACATTGTCTGTACCGTCATAAGTGAGTGTTGAACAATTATTTTCATCACTAAATTTTATTTTGTTTCCGTAAAAATATAAAAAAGAAAAGAATACGGGGTCTCGTGGCCGTGTGCCTGAGTTTCTGGTCGCGAATCTGGGAACCCAGGTTCGATCCCGACCGACGCCAAAAATTACTTCGAATTTTAATGGCACTAAATTGACCAGTGTGGTGCACTCTCCACGCTAGTATTGCGTGCCCGTGAGCTGACGCCTGGTACAGATTAGTACACCTAGCAATGGGTAATATGCCGTGATGATATATTTATTTATTTATTTATTTATATATATTAGAAGACATTTTATTATTTCGAAATAACAATTATTTGGGCGTTTATTTTTAGATTCATAATCATTTCAATCTAACCTTGCACCATTGTCAAATGTAGGTATTTCTCGATCTAATAACAATACATCATTAAATTATTTTTCTATTGAATATTTTAACCCAAACCGATATTAACTGTTATTTTAAACGGTTACCCGGAGCATATGTTTGTTTGGGTTTTGAAAACCGAAGCGATAACCCTAACCTTTATTTTTCTTGGACCCGAAACCAAACGCGAACCTAAAAACATAAAGGTTCGTCTCTCTGTATTTTAAATTATTTCTGACCAAAGTTCTGCTAACAATTATCTTTAAAATTTTAAATTGTCGTGTTAATTTGCGTGATGAGCAATTTGAATGAGTCTACTGATTCGATTTGGGGGCGAAAGTTCGGGTCGTCCATTTTTTGGTAAATTAATACATACTACATTTGGCGATATTTTCAAATTTGAGGCTATTTAATGAATATTATTTTTAAAGTTTAAAATTTAGCGACCAAGTATTCAAGTAGGGGGCACCATATGTGAAATATAACTTGTTTTCTAATATTATTCGTTTTTAATAAAGTTTAAAAGGTGACACATATATGTATTTATTAAATATTATTCTTACCGGCTCTTCTGCCATTTTGCGATGTTAGCTCTAAGACTTTTGTGATACAAATTAAATTGTAAAACAGATATTACTTCACACATCCACATATGTTTGTTCTCTCATTAATTACACAATAAATGCCGTATATAAAGAAAAGTTTTAATTACTCTTTCTCAAGTCTTAATTCACTTATTTATGAAGAATGGTGAGAAAAGTTTTTCAATTGCAATAAATATTTTATAATACTAATTAGGGCGGATATAAGAGATTATAATAAAGCTGATTTTAAACAAAGAAAATCTTGCAGCTTTTAAATATACAATTTATTTTAGTTTGGAATCATAAACCTGTTTATTCGCCCTGAAAATCGGGCGCAATTTGTCTTTTTTCGCCCGAAGGCCAGTAAAGTTGCCAAGCTAGACCGCTGTCTATTTGATTATATTTATTTTTACCTCCCGCTACCTTTGGTAAGGGGAGATCGTGCTAAAAATCGCATATCGAGATTTTAGTAAATGACCACGTTTTATGGACCCTACAATCCGATTTTAACATTTTCACGATGATGTCTGTGGGTGTGTATGTGTGTGAGTGTGGATCTTCTGTGCGTTCTAACTAAAGTACCTACCATCATTCGGAAAAATTTGAAACCATGTATTCTACCTTACTCTAATACGGAAAGAAGCCATTACATTTTGGTGTCAATCGGATAACCGAAATGACACTTTATTTGTAGCACAAAATCACAAAATCATCAACTCATTTAATGCTAACCTTATTGATAAGTATAAATTTAGTTTCCTACTAGTTTAGTTCTCTAACTGTCAGTACTACATATTGTAGACCTGAACATGAAAATTCGGGCATTATAATGAGTCCAATTATAATTTTGCAATTGGCATGCAAATAGTGGTTTCTGTGCATAATCGACGCTGTTTTGCATGCGAACGGTGAAAGCTATCTGTCTTACTTGCCAGAACTGTTTACTTCAATTAAAACTAATGCATTTTATTTAAGTTTATAAACTGGACTGGATGGTTTAAATAATGGATTCTCAAACTTATAGTCGTACGTACCCAGATTAAATTTACCATAAGACTGCGTACCCCTTTTATAAAAAGAAAATAATAAAACCTAGCTATAGAAAAATAAGGTTTTTTACCTTCCGTCACCTTTCGGTAAGGAAGGTATTGTCTTTGGTCAAAAAATTCGATAGTGAGTTTCTAATGAATAAGCTCGTTTTGGGGTCCTTAGAATATGAATTTACTATTTTTACGATAATGTCTGTATGTGTGTGTGTGTTCATCTCTGTCTTTGTGTGTGTGTTTGTATGTGTCTGTGTGTGTGTGTGTGTGTGTGTGTGTGTGTGTGTGTGTGTGTGTGTGTGTGTGTGACGATCGTTTCGGATCACATAACTCGAATACCACGATTCCAAAAATTATATTTTTTTCGTATTTCTCGAGTTTAGATGTTTATGCAGACGTGATTAGATTTTGGTTATAATTGGTCCACAGGACGTACCATTCGAAACTTTTAACAGTTTTTCTTGAAAAGAAAACAGTTAAATATCATTTATTGACATCTAATGGTTATAAATTTTAAAGAATATGTTATCCTTTATACAATGTGATTGCATTTTATACTTCGTATTCAATTGATATATAGGAAACTGCTAATACATTCAGATACATTGATACTGATATCTGTCAATTTGAATTATCTGAACATATTAGCAGTTTCCATGATTAGCATAGCTGGCTGATTTATGAAATTTAATATCTTTATAATTCTTTAATTCTATATCTGTTGCATACCAAGTATAAAATGCAATCAAATCGTATAGAGAATAATATACTCTTTAAGTTATAATAAGATTTAACTGAGTTTTTTCAAGAAAAACTATTAAAACCTTCAAATGTGGGTTTCCGATTGACCAATCATAACCAACATCTAATCACCTTTTCTTTTGGATGTAAACTTTCGTCATACACACACACCACACACACACACAGACACACACACACACACACACACACACACACACAGACACACACACAGACACGCAGAGACACACATACGTACATACAGACATCATCGTAAAAATAGTAAAAACCTACTATATGGACCCTAAAACGTGTTTATTCATTAAAAACTCATAATTTAATTTTTTGACCAAAGACAATATCTTCCTTACCTAAAGGTGACGGAAGGTAAAAAATTTCACGTAGCCAGCACATTACCTTCCATCAATTCTGTGTATTTTGTACAAATTCCATACGTAAATTCTCTTGCAAACGATTTTGAATTTCCAGTAAAATTATTTATTATCATAAATAAAATAACGTATGTTCTAAAAGTTTTAGCACAAATATCAACATTTTTTTTGTAATATAGCATTTACTTAAAGTTTTGTAATACTTAATAATTATCTGCTTCATAAAAGTAACAAAACTTAAAAACTTAAATTAAATAAAGATGGGCGTGTTCTTCCACAAGGCGCAATCTACGGACACCTGGCAGTGGGTTTTGTTTTTGTCAATGTAATTAATGTTGCTTGACAGTATGACATTATAGTCTGACAGTGGGTTTAAGATGCGCAATGGTTCATAGACTGTGGGAGGGGGGGAGCGTGAAATATGGAACGGAGCTCATTCTGTCTTAACTCTGCTGCAGTTAAGATCGGAAAGTAGAAACCGAGGCATAAATTATGAAAGGATTTAAAAGTAAATTAACTGGGCGTGCGTTACATAGTCAAAGCCGCGAAATTATTGCGAATATTTAATAACGTGAAAGCGAAACAAGTAAGCCATTTATACCATCGTCGAATATAGCCGAAAGGGTTGCTATAACTACTAGTGTTCCGGAAAGCTCTATTTTTCGAATTTGTAAGGAGAACAAGCAAATTATAGAAGGTATTTTTTACAATTATTATTTTTCCTTATTCAGTTCATTTTCTCTTCCGCTATCTTAGCTTTGCTGCTCCTCTTTTTTTCTACCTTTTCTACTAAGCTATTCATTCTTCTTTCAATATATTCTTTATCTCTCCTCGTGACATGTTCAAACCAATGTAATCGTCTCACTTGTGTCTTTCTAGAAACTTATATCACTCGAGCCATTTCCTTTATTCTTTAATTCCTTACCCTATCTTTCCGTGTCTTCCCCAAAATCTATCTCAACGTCCTCATCTCTGCCACATTCATTTTATTTTCTTTGATATTGACATCAATTTGAATTATCTGAATATACGAGGTGCTACCCAAAAGTTCCCGAACTCTGTGTGTAACTCTTCTAACTATTGTAGTACACCGATTTACCGCTATGTTTCAACACTAATACATCTCCCAAACCCTTCCTTTCGTTTTCACAACATTTTGCGTTCTTTTGTCGTATCAGTGTGGTGATATCTGTGTTACTCTTTGTTGTGTTTTGCGATAGCGTGATGAGCGATTTTGTTTCAAGCTCGGGAAAATGGCGACCGAAACTCAATGGCAAAAACCCAGGCTTTTCAATGGTTTAAGAAGTTCAAGAATGGAAGGATGACTGTGGAAGACGATGAGCGGTTTGGACGTCCTTCAACTGGAATCAATGACCCAAACATCCATATTGAGCGTGGAACAATTATCCGAGACCGTCGACAATCAATTCATGACATCTGTAATAAAGTTGGAATGTCCTATGGCACAATCCAAAGAATTTTGGCGGACGAACTTGGGATGCGCAGAATTGCAGCAAAATTTGTTCCCCGTTTGTTGACACATGATCAAAAGGAAAATCGTGTTCTCATTTGACAAGAACTAAAACACGTGCCGAAAATGACGAAAACTTCCTTGCGACTTTTTCGTCTTCCCAAAAATGAAAACGAAGCTAAAAGGCAAGAGATTTAAGACTGTTGAGGAGATTCAAATTATATCGCAGGAGGTCCTAAGCGCTATTGAAAAAAATGACTACAAAAAGTGTTTTGAATAGTGGAAAAAAATATGGGACAAGTGTATAACTGTAGGTGGGGATTATGTAGAAGGGGATAATTTGTTGGTTTGAAGTTTTAATAAATACAGCTTTTTTAAAAAAATAAGTTCGGTAACTTTTGGGTAGCACCTCGTATTAGCAGTTTCCGTGGTTAGCATAGTTGGCTGATTTATGAAGTTTATATCTGTAGTGCCCCGGCATCTAGCCGCTTATTTTATACAGATATTTATTTTTGGATATACTTGGCGTTGGTCGCCAAGGCTTTTTACCTCTCGCTAAGAGAGGTATTGGATTCATGCTAAAAATCGCATATCCAGATTTTATTGAATAAGCACGATTTAAGGTCCATAGAATCCGATTTTAACATTTTTACAATGATGTTTGTGTGTGTGTGTGTGTGTGTGTGTGTGTGGATGTGTGTGTGTGTGTGTGTGTGTGTGTGTGTGAGGTTGTTGGAGACACGATTTCTCAAATTCTGTAAGACTAAAGACCTGTTTGACTACGGATTCCTCAATCTAACAGTAATGGGAAGAGTTGAATAGGTTCTGGTAACAATTGGACAACCGGAAGTGGTAGTTTCTAAAAAAAAAATTCTAAATATTATTTTTTGAAAATTTGTTACTACAAATATTAAAGATAATTAAATTCTCAATCTGACACATTTAATTTTTTTATTATATCTCGTATAGGTTTGGAGATATAGTATATAATAATATTGAATAATCTGTTGTAATAAATCTCGTTGCCCGAAAAACAGTTGCTATATTTGAAATTTTGTAATTGACAAATAAATGCAAAATGTCAGTGTCAGTTTTCTGGGAGGTATGAGTACATTTAATATATATTATTGTATTATTAATTAATTATGTATTTAAATTACAGGTATGTTAATATGACATATATCCTTAAGAAATACCGCTAATACCGTCAATGAATTTGAAGAATTTTGAACATATTACGTAGAATAGCAGGATAAAATTTCTCATACAACGAAAGAAGAGATATAATTTCAATTATTTGTGTGTACTTATAGGGCGCGACTTGTGACTTTGTTAGCCTTGGCAAGCAGATATGACGATCCGTGTCAGAATGACGGCTTGTAGTTATTTACATAGATGTCACAATTGTCATATGTCATAATTTTTTATTCAAAATATCAAAATATTCTGAAGTTTATTTGTTATCCATAGTATGAAATTTACTTTCGAAAATCATAATGTTTCGAATGAAAACTTATGATACTTGACACGTATGTGTATTACTAGCTCTCATTCTGACACGGGCCCCCACATTTGCTTGCCAAGGCCAACAAAGTCAGATAACTGCTCGCGCCCTATGCAACATAAAATGAAAATGGCGAGAGGTATTGTGCTGGCCACAACAGATTTTTTTGTTTTTATTGTTAGAATTTGATATCAAATATTTTTTGATGTTTTGTAATTTTGAAGAATAAAACGAAAGCTAAATTGAATTAGTTTATATTTTTATTTACAATTAATTTTACAATTTAACATTGAGATACATAATATTTTTATATATTGAATATGAAGTACAAAATGCAATCACATCGTACGTATAGAGAATAACATATTCTTTAAAATATAATAACATTAAATGTCAATTTTTTTTTAAGATAAACTGTTAAAAGTTGCAAATGGCAGTAGTTCCGGTTGATCAATGGGGTATGTGACCAAATTTTTATTTTTACATAATATGATAGTAGACAATAAAATAAAATACCCGTGTCTTTTTAAATCGATTAATTATTTCTACTTTACGAGAAAGTAATTATTAAAAATTTGGGGAAGGGATATGTGACGTGAGCATGGTAGAATAGTGGAAGAAGACGAATAGAGTGGGAGGGAAAGAGAAAGTTATAGGCAGCTGTCGTCATGTCACATCTACCACAACATAATCTCGACGCTGATCTATAACTATCTCTATCTCTCCTAGTCTATCTGTCTTGTTCCACGATTCTACCATACTCACGTCATATATCCCTTCTCCAAAACATTAAATTGCTAATAACAATATTAATACAAACTAATATTTAGTCTTTATTATTATAATAAGAAGCTATAGTGGTTAGTTTTTATATTTTATGACTTTTATATTGAAATTTGAAATGGTCACATACCCCATTATAACCAAAATAGCGGGTGTCCTAACTAGCGCACCGGATTTAATTTGAAAGAAAAATACATTTATTTTTTTAATTAACATTTTTATTTCAACATAAAGAAAAATAGTTCCGATTAAACGTGAAATACAACATCAGGCAAATGGCCACCACGAAACCTCTGGCACAGGGTTATTCTTCTGTTGAAATTTTGAATAACGTTTTCACATAAATGTGGCTGTATTTCACCAATAACGCGCCGTATTTCCTCTTTAAGATGTTCAACTGTTTCAGGTTTATTCGCATACACCGTTTCCTTCACATAGCCCCAAAGAAAAAAGTCCATCGGTGTTAGATCGTACGATCTTGGTGGCCAATGTTGATGGCCAAATGGAGAAATGACACGGCCTGGAAACTTAGTCTGCACTAACACCATTGTTTCACGTGCTGTGTGGCAGGTCGCACCGTCTTGTTGGAAAAACAAGTTCTCCACATCAATTATATCCAATTCGGGCCACAAAAACTCCGTTAACATTTCGCGATACCGCACACCATTAACAGTTAGCGCATTTCCAGCCACATTTTCAAAGAAATACGGCCCAATCACTCCGCCAGCCCAAAATGGTTGTTTGAGTATGATACGAGGATTTTCAGCACCCCAAATCCGACAGTTTTGCTTATTTACGTATCCGTCGAGTTGAAAATGTGCCTCATCTGAAAAAATGATTTTCTTCGAAAAATCCGCGTTAATTTGATGATGTTCCAACACCCAATCAGCAAATCCACGGCGCTGCGCATGGTCCCTTGGCTTCATTTCTTGCACCAATTGAACCTTGTACGCGTGCAAATGCAGATCTTTTACCAAAATTCGTTGCATAGTGCTTCTGGAAATGTTTAATTCTTGACCACGATGCCGAATGGAAGTTCCTGGATTCTCGGCCACAGATTCCCTTACTGTGGCTATATTTTCGAGTGACCGACAAGGACGACGACGAACAATGATCTTCTCGTCCCTCAGCGTAAATTTGGTCTCAAATTTTGTAATTAAACGCCTCACTGTCGATTCATTTGGCGCATTTTTTCGACCGAAAACTTGACGTAATTGTCGAACTGTTTTCGCAAAACTTTCACCAACTGTCAAAAAAAATTAACCTTACAACTCGTATTAACAAAATGGCGGCAAATTTAAATCCGGCGCTCTAGTTGGGACACCTTTATAATCATGTCTGCATATGGATCTAAACTTGAGAAATACGAAAAAATTATAATTTTTGAAATCGTGGTAAGTTATGCGATCAGAAACGATTCACATACAGACACACACACACACACACACACACACACACAACACACACACACACACACACACACACACACACACACACACACACACACACACACACACACACACACATACAGACATCATCGTAAAAATAGTAAATTCGTATTCTAGGGACCCCAAAACGTGGTTATCATTAGACACTCACTATCGTTTTTTTTCACCAAAGACAATACCTTCCTTACCTAAAGGTGACGGAAGGTAAAAATTCTTTCTATTTAATGAAAGAGGTCTAACTTTTTCTCAAAATTTTTGTTACGTACGTTACGCATTTCGGTCAGTATTATATGTCCGTAATGTTTGTACCCGGAGTTGAAAAACACTTTGTATTTCCAGATTTAGAAAGTACTCCAGATATATTAGAAATCTTCAACTTTTGTCGAATTTTTAAAAACATAAAACCTATAATAACATCGAATCTCGACTTCATTTTGTTCTGAAAGCATTGATTTCGTATTCTCCTGAATCTTTGTTAAAAATGTCTTTGAAAACCGATTTTCTGAAAACTTTTTATATTTTCGTCTTCTTTGTTCGCATCCATGTAATCAAGTGCTGCGAATCGACAGGTTGTAATCACATTTCTGTAAAACACATCTCGCGAGAGATTTTATAATATCTTCCTTACAGTAGAAGTAGAGAACCAGTAGAGTACATCAGCTATACGAAGTATGAAATAAAATTACACAATTCAATTCGCTGCTTCTCTTCTCGCTTGTCTCGTCCTATACAAGTTTTCTGAATGATATTTTTTACAATATCCCTGATTTTTATTTCTGGAGATTGAATGTAAAGAGTATTGTTAATGCAACGTACAGACTGTGAAATGTATGTTAGGATTTACTTTGTAATATGACGAGTACTTTATGTAGTTCCTAGAAATAATTTTTGCAAAAATATTAACTATGCTTTTGCACTAGGTAGTCGTATATTTTGTAGACGAATAACAATTGAATTAAATACAGAATAACTCAAAAGTGACAACATTGTTATAAATTAGCTAAAAGATAAAAGTCAGTATACTATTATTGAATCCACCTACAGTAAATTTTTTGAAAGATGTCCGATCAAGGTCGTGTACGAATTGTATGAATTCAGATTTTTGCTCCGCGCATTATGACAAACTCAGTAGTATCGTTTGCTTAGTTTTTATGAGGGTACATAAGATACTACTGTTATTTTATTATTATGAAAATATATCTTACAATAAAAGCATTCAAAATTCAAAAATAAGTCAACTGGTAAGTTTATTAGCAAATGTAAAACCAAATATGTGAACAATAAGATACTGATACAATGTCAGTGTCAGTGACTCTGACACAAAATAACGTTATTCGTACGGCTATGAATTAAGGTAATGTATCTGAATTAATATATAAACTTACGTTATAGCGAAAGTATTGTGACGTGCGCCCCTGGGAGAAGAGTATACAACCCGCCACTGACAGAACGTTCCAGAGCGATGACGCAGTTCCCGGCGCCGCAGCGGCCAGAGGCTAATTACGCCGTGACCTCATTCCTTTGTATACAGGTCATTGTCGCTTCCGAGTATTCTAGAACGATATAAGCGGTCTAAATACCGGCCGAAAGAAAGCGGAGAGACAGTCTGATATATATAAGCAACGAGCGATGAACTTGGTGATATACATATACAGTTTACCAGTTGTTAACATAAATAAATGTAGTTATATACATAAGTGTAGTAATATAAATATTGGTATAGATAAATAATCCTAGTGTTTAAGCATTCTTAGTGTTTATAATTATGTAATCATAGTGTTAGTTGTTTTTATTATCTTTTAATATTTAATCCTTAATTAATTATCGTTTAATAAACGTATTCTTTTAGTTAATAATATTTGTCTGTGTTTTACACTTCACCCATATAAATAAAAACGTTACAGTATTATCAACAACGAGCATCGTTTTAATTTGGAATGTCCTATCTTAGTCGAAACAATATGAATTTTTGAAAGACAAGCGGGTTATATCTATCCTTATCGCACATGCTTATAGCCTTTGCAAAGGAAAGAGATAAATGTATGCCAATTTGTTAATTCGTTAATGATACAAATAACCTTGATCGAACATTTTTCAAAATTTTTACTGTATTTGAAAAAACACATGTCATATTTTCGCTAAGAGAGGTATTGGATTCATGCTAAAAATCGCATATCCGCATTTGATTGCATAAGCACGATTTAAGGTCCATAGAATACGATTTTAATAATTTTACGATGATGTCTGTGTGTGTGTGTGTGTGCGTGTGTGTGTGCGTGTGTGTGTGTGTGTGTGTGTGTGTGTGTGTGTGAGACGATTTTTTCAGGGACAATAAATAACTCCAATACTACGAGGGCAGTTCAATAAGTAATGCAACACATTTTCTTTCTAAAACAGGGGTTGTTTTATTCAGCATTCAAATACACTATGTTATTCCCCAATATTTTAGCTACACAACACTATTTTTCAACGTAATCTCCATTCAATGCTACGGCTTTACGGCACCTTGAAATGAGGGCCTGTATGCCTGCACGGTACCATCCACTGGTTGATGTCGGAGCCAACGTCGTACTGCATCAATAACTTCTTCATCATCCCAGTAGTGCGTCCCAAAGATTGCGTCTTTCATTGAGCCAAACATATGGAAATCCGACGGTGCGAAATCGGGGCTGTAGGGTGGATGAGGAAGAACAGTCCACTGAAGGACACAGCTGTGCACGTGCACGGCCGGTCAGCACGCTGGAGATCAGACAGTATTGCTTGAACTTGCGTCGATGATGACACATGCTTTGACTCTGGCAATTTACCGTAATGCCGTTTGGGATCTGCAATGCTCCTGCAACGTTTGAACGACTCATGGAAACAGTATTGGCTGGGCTATCTTGGAAAACCTATTTAGTGTACCTCGACGATATTATTGTGGTAGGTAATACATTCGAGGACCACATGAAAAATTTGGAAGAGGTTTTCCAGAGATTGAGGAAGGCTAACCTGAAACTTAGCCCGAAGAAGTGTCACCTGTTTCAATGAGAAGTTCATTATCTTGGACACGTGGTTTCCGGTAAAGGTATTGCAGTTGACCAGGAGAAGATAAAGGCCAGAACCTTAGGATAAACACGAACTTAGAATTTTTCTTGGTTTGTGTACCTATTATCGACGATATGTACCTGGATTTGCCAACATAGCCAAGCCACTGACAAGGCTCACTGAAGAAGGAAGAAGATTTATCTGGGAATTGGACTGTAAAGCTGCATTTAAAGAACTAAAACATGCTTTGACAAGCGCACCCGTTTTGAGTTATCCTTTACCTGAAGGAGAATTCATACTAGACACAGATGCCAGCAACGTCGGAATTGGTGGCGTTCTTTCCCGGATACAAGATGGGCATGAGAAGGTTATTGCCTACTTTAGTAAGACCTTGTCAAAACCAGAGAGGAATTACTGTGTGACCAGAAAAGAACTCTTGGCGGTCGTGAAATCCGTGGAACATTTCTACAAATATTTGTACGGAAGAAGATTTTTGATTAGAACTGACCATGCTGCATTAAAATGGCTGCTACAATTCAAGAATCCTGAAGGTCAGGTGGCTAGATGGATTGAAAGACTACAGGAATACGATTTCAAAATCGATCATAGGACGGGTACCAGCCATCGTAATGCCGACGCATTGTCCAGAAGGCCATGCCAAGATGAGTGCAAGCATTGTAGTCGACTGGAAGAAAAACATTCCACCATTGCCAGAATAACAGTAGTCGATGATAATTGGCAGCCCGATTGACTACGCGAAGTACAAGAAAATGACCCGAATTTGAAAATTATACTGGAATGGAAAACAGAAGAGAGAAAACCAAGATGGGAAGAAGTTGCACCACACTCACAGAGTGTAAAATCGTATTGGGCGCAATGGGACTCAATGATGATTGAAGATGGCCTGTTAAAGCGTTTGGTGGAAAATACCGATGCAACTGAGAAGAGAACTCAGTTGGTTATTCCTAACAATAGAATTCCAGACGTGGTGAAAGAGATCCATGGCGGATCTGGAGGTGGCCATTTTGGAGTCAACAAAACATTAGAAAGATTGCGCCAGCGATTTTACTGGGTTAACTGCAAGGAAGACGTTAAAGACTGGTGCAAGAAATGTGTGGTTTGCGCTGGAAGCAACGGTCCTCATAGACGACGAAAAGCTCCAATGCGTTAATACAACGTTGGCAGTCCATTTGAGCGCATTGCGATTGACGTGGCCGGACCATTTCCAGAAAGCGAAGACGGAAATAAATACATCGTGGTTGTCATGGACTACTTCACCAAATGGGTTGAAGCCTATCCATTACCCAACCAGGAAGCTACCACGGTCGCCGAAACCTTAGTCAAGGAGTGTATATGCCGATTCGGAGTTCCACGTGAACTTCACTCCGACCAGGGGAGAAATTTTGAGTCTGCCGTTTTCCAAAATATCTGTAAGATATTAGGGATTAATAAAACGAGGACAACTGCATTACATCCGCAGTCCGATGGCATGGTTGAACGCATGAACAGAACGATCAACCGATATTTGTCGAAGGTAGTCTCCAACCACCAAAGAAACTGGGACCGACATCTTCATCTGTTCTTAATGGCTTATCGTTTATCCGTGCATGAAACCACAGGGCAAAGTCCTGCGAACATCTTATTTGGGCGTGAGTTGCGCCTGCCATGTGACTTGGTGTTCGGCAGTAAATCTGGGGAAGATCTGGCCGGGGAAGATTACGTAACGGACTTACGGAGAAGAATGGACGACATTCATGAACAAGTCCGCACAAACACTCAAGCTGCCAGCGACCGAATGAAGGACCAGTATGACATCAAGGCAGAAAAAGGTGGATACCAACCAGGGGATTTAGTGTGGCTTTACAATCCTCAAAGGCGCCCAGGTTTATCACAAAGCTACAAAGAAATTGGGAAGGTCCATATGAGGTCGTTAAGAGAATAAACGACGTGATATATAGGATTAGAAAAACACCAACAGGGAAGCCGAGAGTAGTACACTTCAATCGGCTAGCCCCATTCGCTGGTGACAACAATGAAGACCATCATGGAGCAACGGTTCGTCGGATCATAGCTCAGGAACCAACTTTTGAAGACTTCATGGAACAGTATTCCTTTGATCACAAGGCGCGGTATGGCGTGACGACAGAAGAACATAGAGATCTGTTCACCGTGTCCTCAGATTATTCCCTCGGCCACTGCGTATCGGAAGAATTAAAGATGTCACGCGGCATAGCGTCAGTCTTTAAGACAAAATTTGGACGACTACAAGAACTGGCCAACCAAGGTCCATCCGTCGGGAAGATGCTACGACTGAGGGATAACAATACAGAACAGCAGCGGTTTATCTACTACCTGGTCACAAAACCACGCTCGTACCAGAAGCCGTCATATCGCAATCTATGGAGCTCGCTGTGTGACTCGAAGGATCATATGCTAGAGAATGACATTTTGAAGCTAGCAGTACCGAAGTTAGGCTGTGGATTAGATGGTTTGGATTGGAGAATTGTTACGAACATGTTAGAGATCCTCTTCCGCTATACCGGTATTGAAATTCTCGTCTGCAGCTTTAACCCTAGCGAACAGAAAGAAGAACTCCAGCGGACCATCGACTGTCACTTTTGCAAGACTTCCAAATGTACCAAGGGTAATACATGTAGATTTCGTCATCAAGAACTGTTCCGGGACGAAACAGTCTTAAGGAGGGGGCAGTGTGACGTGCGCCCCTGGGAGAAGAATATACAACGCCGCCACTGACAGAACGTTCCAGAGCGATGACGCAATCCCCGGCGCCGCAGCGGCTAGAGGCTAATTACGCCGTGACCTCATTCCTTTGTATACAGGTCATTGTCGCTTCCGAGTATTCTAGAACGATATAAGCGGTCTAAATACCGGCCGAAAGAAAGCGGAGGGACAGTCTGATATTTATATATATATATATATATATATATATATATATATATATATATATATATATATATATATAAGCAACGAGCGATGATCTTGGTGATATAAATATACAGTTTACCAGTTGTTAACATAAATAAATGTAGTTATATAAATAAGTGTAGTGATATAAATATTGGTATAGATAAATAATCGTAGTGTTTAAGCATTTAATAATATTCTTAGTGTTTATAATTATTTAATCATAGTGTTAGTTGTTTTTATTATCTTTTAATATTTAATCCTTAATTAACTATCGTTTAATAAACGTATTCTTTTAGTTAATAATATTTGTCTGTGTTTTACACTTCACACATATAAATAAAAACGGTACAGTATTATCAACAACGAGCATCGTTTTAATTTGGAATGTCCTATCTTAGTCGAAACAATATGAATTTTTGAAAGACAAGCGTGTTATATCTATCCTTATCGCACATGCTTATAGCCTTTGCAAAGGAAAGAGATAAATGTATGCCAATTTGTTAATTCGTTCATGATACAGATGACCTTGATCGGACATCTTTCAAAATTTTTACTCTATTTGAAAAAAACACATGTCATATTTTCGCTAAGAGAGGTATTGGATTCATGCTAAAAATCGCATATCCGCATTTGATTGCATAAGCACGATTTAAGGTCCATAGAATACGATTTTAATAATTTTACGATGATGTCTGTGTGTGTGTGTGTGCGTGTGTGTGTGTGTGAGACGATTTTTTCAGGGACAATAATAACTCCAATACTACGAGGGCAGTTCAATAAGTAATGCAACACATTTTCTTTCTAAAACAGGGGTTGTTTTATTCAGCATTCAAATACACTATGTTATTCCCCAATATTTTAGCTACACAACATTATTTTTCAACGTAATCTCCATTCAATGCTACGGCTTTACGGCACCTTAAAATGAGGGCCTGTATGCCTGCACGGTACCATCCACTGGTTGATGTCGGAGCCAACGTCGTACTACATCAATTACTTCTTCATCATCCCCGTAGTGCGTCCCAAAGATTGCGTCCTTCATTGAGCCAAACATATGGAAATCCGACGGTGCGAAATCGAGGCTGTAGGGTGGATGAGGAAGAACAGTCCACTGAAGGACACAGCTGTGCACGTGCACGGCCGGCCAGCACGCTGAACTTGCGTCGATGATGACACATGCTTTGCCCAACGACTCACCGTGCTTTTGTCCACTGCCAGATCACCGTAGACATTCTGCAAGCACCTATGAATATCTGAGATGCCCTGGTTTTCCGCCAAAAGAAACTCAATCACTGCCCGTTGTTTGGAACGCACATAGCACCGTACAGCGCTGTCACCTGTCGGAAGTCAATGAAATAATAATAATAATAATTTATTTCAACCATTTTTTGTACATGAGATGCAATTATGGCACGTCAGTTTCAAATACAGATACATAGATATGCACGTTATATACATATAATATTTGGGGGGGTATCCATATATTCTTGAAAAGTGTAAAAACTATTTGTTATTAAGTAGTTACGGACAACATTTTTAAATTTAGGCTTGGAAAGTGCCTTAACATGATGAGGTAAAATATTATAAAATTTTAGTTGAAGAGAATTTCTTTCGGAGCGTTTGTTCTTAAATTTATTTAATCTTAATAAATTTGCTGATCTAGTGTTATGGCTATGTACATCACTGTTCCTTAGATATTTATCTTGGTTCGTGTGAATTTCAAGTAATGTTGCATAAATATATAGACAAGGCAAAGTCATTATCCTTAACTCAATAAAAAGGTTTTTACATGAATGTGTAGGGCTTACATTAGCAATCTCTCTGACAATCTTTTTTTGCAATATAAATATTTTGGTTACGTGTGTCGAATTACCCCAGAGTAAGATGCCGTAGTTTAAGTGACTATGAAAAAGAGCGAAATAGGCCATACGCAAAACTGGAACTTGACACATGTTCTTAAGCCTTCTAAATAGGTATATAGTACTTGATAGTGTTGCACAAAGTTTAATTATTTGGGAATGTCCTGTAAGGCCATCATCAATATCCATACCAAGAAGTCTGACAGATTGACCATTTCTGTTCTTTAGGTTGTTAGAAATTGTGAGACTTTGAGTTTTTGATGCATTTAGTTTCAAGTTATGTGATGCAAACCAGTGCTCAACATTGTTAGTTGTGTCTTCAACTTGTTTTTTTAGTATATCCATATTAGAATGACTGGAAAGTAAAGTCGTATCGTCGGCAAACAGGATACATTTGTTTGGTTTCAGAAAATTGTATAGGTCATTGATATAAAGAATAAAAAGAACCGGACCCAAGACCGAGCCCTGTGGGACTCCATGACTTACTGATAGAAAATCGGAGAAGGTATTATTTATGTGAACACATTGCATTCTATTTTGCAGGTATGACGCAAATAAATGCAATGGTATTCCACGAATTCCATATTGATGAAGTTTGTCAATTAATAATGCATGAGAGACGCAATCAAAAGCTTTAGACAAATCACATAAAGTCAAGACAGTATGTTCCCGATTTTCAGAGCTTTTGATTATTTCATTTATAAGTTGCATTACAGCTTTGTTGGTTGAATAGGATTCTCTAAATCCAAATTGGCACGGATTAAGAACGCTATTAGTTTCTAAAAATTCAACAAGTCTATGTTTTATGGTTTTCTCCATAATTTTACCCAGTAAAGGTAATATAGAAATGGGCCTATAGTTGTCTGGGTCACATAGTTCATTTTTTTTGTGAATCGGTATCACTTTGGCAACCTTGAATACATCCGGGAAAACTCCATCCTCGAAACATTTGTTAATAATGTATGCTAGAGGTTGTGAAATGTAATTGGAAATATTTTTTATTACTTTACTAGTCAGTTCAAAGATATCTGGACAAGAGGAATTTTTTAAGTTTAGTATTTCTTTTTGAACTTCCCCAGGATTTGTAGGAAGTAGAAAGAATGACTTATTGACCGCTTTTATGTTACTTAGCAAAGTATCTGTATTATATTTTGAATGAGGAAGTGAATTTAAAATATTACTAGGAATTGACTGAAAAAATTTATTGAAATCATTAGCTGGAATTTCAGTAGTAACTGGTTTATTAGTACTGTTTCTTTCCGAGTTAATTAATCTCCAACAATTTTTAGCATTAAAGTTAGAATTAATGATAAAATTTTGACAGGCATTTTTCTTTGTATCAGAGATTTTTTTAAAATAAAATTTACGAATTTCTTTATAAGCATGTAGATATCGTGTTTCACGGGTGGAGTTAAATAAATGCTTCATTAAATGGAGTCGATCCCGTATGTATTTCAAAGATGTATCGAACCAGTTTACTACTAAATTATTGTATTTGGATGTAATTATTTTCACTGGAGAATGCTTTGTTATAAGATTGTTTAGAGTTGTGGTAAGTAGATTGGCTAGTTCATTAGCATTAGCATTAGGATTTTCAAATATAGACCAATCAGTATTTTCTAGATCAAGTTTTAGATTACGTAATCCTTTTTCTGTTATACTTCTTTTCTGGACAGACTTCATGGTTTGCACATTGGATTTTATAAAAAGATATTGTCCACCATGGTCTGAAATTCCTGGGTCAAACACACCCAGATTACAGGAGTTATCATCCCAATTTGTTATTATGTTGTCGACTCGTGTAGCCGAATGCAAAGTTACTCTGGTAAATTCTTTTATTTTACATTTTAAGTTAAAAGATTCTAAGATTAGATTCAAATTTTGTAACTTATTTGATTTAGTAGCAAAGTCTATATTAAAATCGCCCATGATAATTATATTGGTAAAATTGCTAGATAAATAAGCTAAAATAAGTTCTAGTTGAGTTAAAAAAATGTTAAAGTTACCAGAAGGAGCTCTATACACAGCCACGACAACAGATTTGTCCTTACCTAGGCTAATTGAACAAAATTCTGCATGAAGTTCTATACAATACTGCTGGACATCTACAGGCTTGTAAACTACTTTGTTTTTCACATATATGGATACACCCCCATGGGAGATAATTGTTCTACAGTAGTATGTTGCTAAACTATACCCTGCAATATTGGTCATTTTTATTACATTTTCAACCATCCAATGTTCTGAAATACAAAACAGATCAAAATTATACGTATTTAACAGTAATGAAATAACATCAATTTTATTGTTTACTGATTGAACATTCAAATGATAAATACTTAAATCATACTTATAATTATTGAAGAGAGAGTTCAAATTTAAGACATTTCGGTCGATTAAGAGGGCGTTGTTTGTTGTTGTCGCCGATGAAAAAATCTTTTGACACGTGCATTTTCAGGCCATATATCTGGTTGCATTGCTCGTTCTCGATTTGCTGCGTGTATTGTAACCTTGAAGGAGGCGTAGTAATTATATTTAGAGTTTAATTTTTCAATTGTTACCTCTGGAAATATTTTAACAAGATGTTTTTTGAGATCTTCTGTATCTGTATTTGGATGAAGATGATAAACATGAAGAAATGTTAGTTTAGGTGCACCTTTTAGGTTTGAGTTCTCTTTTTGACCCATACTCCCAATTATAGGTGTGAATTCCGATTTCCTATTCATTGCTGGAGTTTTGAGGTTATCGTCAGGGTTTTTATTTGGAGTTGTATTTAAACGTTTGTTGTTCGTTTCAGAGGTTGTTGCTACCTTCACTTGATTTTCAATAATTGACGTATAGACTTTGGAATTTACCGGCGCGATTTCGTTTGCTTGCTGCTTAATGTTGCTAAAACTCTACGAGACGAAGCGGGAATGTTTGAAAATGTTCCACAAGAAAAGTCCGGTTTTTTCAACCAAAATTGGTTGAAAAAAAAATGTGTTGCATGACTTATTGAACTGCCCTCGTATAATTATTATGATTTTCATCTTGTAAAGAATTGAAAAGTTGGGTAATAGCAAATGTTTACCATGATGTGAACCTTTATGTATTTCGGGTAACCCGTTAAGAAATATCGATTCGGTTTTGGGTTCAGCTCTTTTAAAATTGATAATTAAGGTTCGGATTAGGGTTTAGCTTTTAGAAAAGTTTTCGTTAATTTGGGTTTAAGGTTTGGGTTCGGTTCGACTCCTTGTCTTTAAGTACCTTATGCTAAAGTGTGCTATAATAAAGTTCGGCCCTAAGATTTTTAAATAAAATTCTCGAAATTAGGGATTAGTTTTTAATGACATCTTGCTCTAAAGTCTTTCTACTTAATTTAATATTTATAAAATCGCATAAAGGCATCAGTAGTAATAGTTGATACCTTTCCCGCTCTGGAATGCAGACTAATTGCTTTTTAATTGCTTTTTAATGACTTCCTGGAATTTGTGGTGACGTATGTTTGCTTTCTATTGACCTGTTTTAATGACTTTTTAATTGCTTTTTAATTACTACCTGGAATTTGTGGTGACGTATGTTTGCTTTCTAATGACCTAGGAATTTGTGATGACGTATGTTTGCTTTCTAATGACCTGCTTTTTAATGACTTTTTTATTGCTTTTTAATGACCTATGAATTTGTGGTGACGGATGTCAGCTCAAGGATGGAAGAGAAAACAGCCATATGCATAATATATAAATGTAGGTTTTGTAAATTCTATTAGTATCGAGAGAGATCTGCTAAAGACATCAATATTCACTACTCAGTAGCAAGAACAAGCTAGGTAAGGTTATATTTAAATCACTTAATTATTTATTGTAATCACTTGTAAAATTTGTTCTTAGATATGGACTTTTCTAAACTAAATCTGCGAGGCCAGTTAGCAGATACGAAACCCCGTATGAAGATATCGAACTTGGAAAAAGATAAATTGTATAAACTAGTTGACATAAAGGCTGTAAATACAACATTTGGAAGAAAGATTATTGCAGAGTGTGAAGAATTCATGATATATCTTCCCGCGCGTTTTGATGATTTATCCGATGAAGAATTATCCCAGTTGAAAAAGCCCGTTACCAAATGCAGTTTAAAATATATGGACCTGGCAAACAAGCAACATTATTAGAATTTGTAGAAATATAATTATTACGAGTTTATGTACCTACATATATTGAATTAATAAATAATAAATTTTACTTGTATGTATTTCGATAGTAATAAATATATTAAATAAAGTTACAAATACTTTAGTTTTATTTCATACCGCATACTGACAACATGGCTTATAAATTTCAACACCCGTTTTCAGCTATAATAGCTGGCCCCTCCGGTAGTGGAAAATCTTACTTTGTTAAAACTTTTCTGGCGAATATTACAGACATGAGTGATACTAATTTTGGAAAAATTTCTTGGCATTATGGAGCTTGGCAAAACTTATTTAGTACAATAAAAGGAGTAGAGTTTATTGAAGGTTTACCTGATATCGAAAACATAGATGGGAATGATCCTTATTTAATAATAATTGATGATTTGATGTCTGAAGCAGATCAACGAGTTGTTGATATATTTACAAAATGGTCACATCATAAAAATTTGTCTGTGTTTTTTCTTACTCAAAATTTATTTCACCAAGGAAAAGGTCAACGAGACATATCTCTTCATGCAAATTATATAATTTATTTTAAAAATCCTCGTGACAAGGCGCAAATATTACATCTGTCACGACAAATATTTCCAGAAAATGTAAAATTTATACAAGAAGCATACAATGATGCAACTTCAGAACCACACGGTTATTTGATTTTTGATCTTAAACAAAACACACCTGATTGGCTGCGTTGTCGTACGTCACATGCTGGCCATACATATGTGTATTTACCCTAAAAACAGGTATAAATACAGCAGCAAACACTTGCCTACAATTATTTCATAACAATGACCAGCGCTGTGATAAACCATGCAGAATATCTGCGAGCACTGCATAAATTGAAATCAAAGGACAGACTGGTGTTATTAAAAAACGCTGACTGCAACTCTGTTAAGTGCATCTGTGAATGTGTTTATAATATTTTGCATGGTACGGTTTCCCTCAGTCGAAAACAGCAAGCTTCACTTGTAAGACATAAAAACATTTTAAGGAAACTTACAAAACGTGGTGATAGCTGGAAAGTTAAAAAACGTGTGTTAGTACAGTCGGGCGGAGCATTCCTTCCTCTTTTATTAGCACCTTTGTTAACTGGTGTACTAAGTAGTTTATTTAAAAATTAAAAATGGAGCATGCTAGAAAAATGGTCTTAATATCACCAGAAAATTTAAATCGCTCACATAGTAATAGTAATGAGAAAGAAACTATATCTAGTCAGCTAGATAAAGACATGAAAAATATTTTAAGTTTAAAATCATCAGAACATGAAAAATGGATAAAGTACCAAGAAATATTGCAAAGATATTTATACTTTCAGAAACAAAGTAGAGAACCTATTAAATTACCTATCGAACATGAATTTACTTCAGATTCAAAATTAGCTTTAGAGAAGAAAGACGGTGAAACAGGATCGATCAAGCAGGAAATTATTTCAGAATCAAAAATAACTGCAGAAACGAAAGACGATATCAAAAATATAATAAATGTTATTCCTAAATCTCATCAAGACAAAGCTCAATTGATAATACAAAAATTAAAATTAGACGGGGCAGTGACGTGGAATGAAAAAGGTTTAGTATCAATACATGGAAAACAAATTCCAAATTCAAATATATCAGATTTAGTGGGGGATATTGTAAGACGTGGAAAACGTAGTAATCCTGAGGGTTGGGAACATTTTTTGAATACACTAAAAGAAATAAATATTCCATTAGAATTAATTAATAATCCACGAAGAAAAAAACTTTTTACATCTATATCAGACATTCAAACTCCTGCGAGAAATAAAAGAAGACGAGATCATATAAAAGACGATTCGTCTGAAATAGCAAAAGTTAAAAAAATTGAATGGAAGCGATTTACATTGTAAAATGGACAAAAGTTTATCGAAAATTTATTTTGATGCGGCAAATCCAGCAGGGTTTTCGGGTGTAAATAATCTTATAAATTCTATGAAAGGTAAATATAAAGCAGAAGATATACGAAAATGGATTAGCTCGCAGGATGCATATACATTACATAAACCAGCGCGAAAACATTTTGTAAGAAATAAATACAATGTTTCAAATATAAATGACCTCTTCCAAGCAGACTTGAATGATATGCGGAAGTTAAGCCGATACAACGATAATTACAAATACATTTTAACAGTCATTGATGTCTTTAGCAGGTATGCTTGGGCTATTCCATTGGAGGGTAAGAAACCCTCCTTAGTCATTCAAGCATTTGAAAATATATTTAATGAGAGAAAACCAATTTACTTACAAACGGATAAAGGGTCAGAATTCATTGCGAAATCAGTGCGTTCATTTTTGAAAGAAAATGATTTTAAATTCTATGTGACACATAATTCCGATATAAAAGCTTGTTTTGTTGAAAGATTGAACAGAACTTTGAAAACAAAAATGTATCGTTATTTTACTTATAAAAATACATATAGATATATCGATGTTTTACAAGACCTGGTTTCTGCTTATAATAAAACAAAACATCGATCAATAAAAATGTCACCTTTTAAAGTAAATGATAATAATATATTAGATATATGGAGATTTCAGAATAAAAATAAACTAAAAATAAAAAATAATCAGCAAAAATTTAAAATTGGAGATGTTGTACGTATATCCAAATATAAAAATATGTTTGAGAAGGGATACGAATCTAATTGGAGTGAGGAATTATTTAAAATAAATGCGATTAGTAACAGAATTCCAACTGTTTATAAATTAAAAGATTTTAACAATGAAGTTATAGAGGCCACTTTCTACAAAACCGAGCTGCAGCGAGTTTATTTAGAATCTGATGCTATGTATAAAGTGGATAAAATACTAGCTACAAAAGGCACACGCAACAGAAAGAAATTACTTGTCAAGTGGAGAGGTTACAGTGATAAGTTTAATTTCTGGATTCCTGCAAACTCACTTAGTATATTACAAAATGAATGAGAAAGATTTTTTTATAACTTTGCCTAGTAATAGCTCTATGCAATATTTTCCTAATAATAAAACCACAAGTTATACTACACAGCTGCCTCAAAATATAAAATTAAATGGTTCTTGGGAGGTTGCACTGTCAGAAATTATATATCCCTGTTCGATCTACAATGTCAATGAAAGAGAAAATAAAGTTAAAATGATGTTAAAAACAAAGCAAGAAGAAAATGCACCAGTAAATATTGTACATGCAAAAATTCCTACAAAAAATTATGAAAGTATTGATGCAGTAATACAAGAAATGAATAAAAGTCTTTATGAGGCAGTAGAACAATTGAACGAGGATCCATCAGTTAAGAAATGTGTAACATTTACTTATGATAAAATAGAAAAACGAGTGTCAGCACAATTTGAAAAGACAGAGGTCCATGCCCTGAAACTATCTCCTCGGCTAGCATTGCAACTTGGTTATTCACCATTTACCGATATATTTGAGCAAGAGACTTCAATTAATCTGCCTAATTTAATGCTAGGTATTCCTCCGCAGTTATTTATTTATTGTGACATCATTGAACCTCAATTAGTTGGTGATGTTGTTAGTCAGCTGTTAAGAATTGTACACGTTAAAACTGATAAATATGTTTTTGGATCTAATGAGATGATATCATACGCGCAACCTCATTTCGTACCTGTGCTGAGAAGAGAATTTTCAAATATAGAAATAGATATAAGGACCAATGATGGTTTTCTAAAACCATTTCAATTTGGAACGTTGAGTGTTAAACTACATTTCCGACGAACATCATGAAAACTTGTCCGTATCAAGAATATTACAATTTACAGGCCGGAAATGGTGTTGGTTCTGTATATAAAGGCCGATTTCAACGCGGTCATGGGTTAGGAAGTTTTTTTAGTGGATTGTTTAGAAGTATTTTTCCGTTAATAAGGAAAGGTGTAGGGGCACTTGGTAAAGAAGCAGTTAACACAGGTATTAATTTTCTGGGTGATTTGACAGCGAAACAGTCACCAGCAGAATCATTCAAGAAACGTCTCGCTGAAGCGGGGATCAATTTAAAACGTAAAGCTGAAGATAAAATTGAAAAAGTAATCAGTGGGGCTGGTTATAAAAAAAAGCGAATGACTAAGAAACCTACTCATTTTAAAACTGTACGTGCTACTGTAAAGAACAAGAAACGCTCTAGACAGACAGACATATTTGACTAAAATGGCATTTCTACACGCTCAGTCTTGTGAATGTATAAAAACAGAATTAGATTTATTTGCTATACCTCCTACGCAAACTAGTATTGAAAGTGGACAATGGGTAAATTATAAACCTTTATCCTCCATCACTGAAGACGGCCTCATTGAATTTGTAATACCTGGCCAGGGAGAAGACTATCTTGATTTATCCCAAACTATGATTTATATAAACGCGAAAATTGTTAAATCTGATAATTCTGCCTTGGATGACGGCTCTAATGTAGCACCTATTAATAACTGGCTTCATTCAATTTTTAGTCAAGTGGACATATATTTAAATCAAAAACTTGTATCTCCTCCTAACAATACTTACGCCTACAGAGCATATATTGAAACTTTATTAAATTATGGAAAAGACGCTAAAAAATCTCACCTTACTTCAACTTTATGGTATACTGATGAAGCTGGAAAAATGAATTATACAGATATAGCTGCCAATCCAGGATATAATAAGCGACAAAAATTAACTGAGAAGAGTAAAAATGTTGATATGATCGGACATCTTCATGCGGATATTTTCAATCAAGAAAAATTTTTACTTAACGACGTTGAAATGGGAGTACGACTAGTTCGATCAAGGGATAGTTTTAATTTGCTAGCAACTGACTCAAACTTCAAAGTACAAATTAACGAAGCCACATTACTTGTTCGTCGTGTAAAATTAAATCCAAGTATTTATCTGGCGCATAATAGAGCTTTGGAAATGTCCACTGCCAAGTATCCCGTTACTAGAGCCGAAGTGAAAGCTCTTACCATCCCAGCGGGAATTCAAGGAAAATCTATTGATAATATATTCTTAGGTCAGCTTCCGAAAAGATGCATAATTGGATTTGTATCCAATAAAGCATTCAACGGCGATTACAAAACTAATCCTTTTAACTTTGAAAATTTTAAAATAAATTACTTGTCGCTATGCGGTAAATGGACAGCAACTACCATCGAAGCCATTACAACCGTCTTTTGGTGATGCAAAATCATACATTCAGATGTACAATACATTATTTTCCGGAACAGGCATACACTTTGGAAACACCGGCAACGAGATCGACAGAACCAGTTATCCAGATGGCTATTGTTTGGCGGCATTTGACTTAACTCCAGACCTTTCAGCAAATTCAATGACACATTGGAATTTGACACCTCATGGTTCTTTAAGAATCGAAGTTGGTTTTGAGTCTTCTTTGACAGAAACTGTAAATTATGTGTTATACGCTGAGTTTGATAACATTATTGAAATTGATAAGAATAGAAATGTAATTGTAGATTATGGTAGTTAATAAAATGTATTTGTATTTTTAAATGATAATAATATATGTATATTTAAATGTTAATAATATATTGACTTATTTACTATTCCCCCTATGTATATATAATCATATAACTATGAAATAAAATTTAGTTTGATGAAAGCATTTGTACTATTAAACAAAATGAATGCTGCATTTATACAAAGAATATATAGAAAATATTTCAAAAATACATGCGACTATGGTGTTTATGCTGCTAATAATTTACCACGGCATGTTAATTTTCCATGTGCCATTATAGTTAATACAGACCCTGATACTTTACCTGGTACCCACTGGGTAGCAATTTTTATTGATCGAGAGGGGCATGGTACTTACTTCGATAGTTATGGACGACCGCCATATGTACAACAACACAGTGACTTCCTTAAGAAAAACACAAAGAAGTGGACTTACAACACACACACTCTGCAAGACGTTACATCATCTGTTTGTGGTTATTATTGTTTAATGTATTTGTTATTTCGAATAAATTTTTATAAGCATAATGATTTTATAAATTTGTTCAATAATAATCAACATGAAAATGATAAATTTGTAAGATACATGTTTTGTTATTATTTCAATAAAAGTCACTAAGTGTTAATAAATATTTTATTTTGTAAATATAACAATAAAAAATATATTTTATAAAATATACTTAATTGATTTTATTTACATTCTTCTACCATTTTGTCACTTCTTTCCAAGCTAAGTGATTAAAATCAATTATTAGTAAAATTTATATATATATATATATATATATATATATATATATATATATATATATATATATATATATATATATATATATATATATTGGAATGTATTTATGAGTACATATACACAAAATTACTAAAAAAATTAAATAACATTTTTATAGATTTACATACTAAATAATGAAACTAATTCTAATAAACTAGAAATAAAACTAACTAACAAGAAAACTATAAATTAATTATATCTACATCTTTTCACACCGTAGGGTACACTGTTTATATTGTCCACTAATCGACGTTTCATAAAGTTTATGCGAAAGGTTTTCGTTTCAGTCTTTGTATTTACACTATGGTCACTGGTACACCTTATATTTTTACTCACTATCACAGGGTTTGGCTGATTTGTCTCAAATATTAAAGTTTTCATTGAATTAAAATTAATAATTTTGGAGTTTCTATAATTTAAAGTAAATCCTTTCACTTTACAAACTTCATGAGTTTCACTGGTTATGGGGAAAAACACTTTGTAAGCATAATTTTTAGGACCTCCGCAAACAAATTCTGTTATTAACTACCATTACCATAACAGGTCAATTCGTTTGTTTCCGAAATGAAAAACTGACATCGTTCCATGAACATGGAGGTTGAATCAACATGTGAAATAATTTCGTATCATTTCTTGTCAAAATTGCTATTTCTTTCATAATAAAACGATTATTATCGATTCTAAATCCTTGTATATCAATAATAAACTCTTCCATATTTTATAAACACTGGCACGGCAATCAGGTCATACAGATGACGCGGTTATATAAACTGTGACGAATTTACAAAACCAAGGGGTTTTCAAACAGCGCGAAACCTTGATGCCGCCATCCTCTGTACAGAAATATCACGTGACTTCTTCTATTCTACGTACTGAACAGAAGGAATGATATAAACTAGGTAAGTACAAAACAGGATTATAAATAAATATATTATACTTTATTTCGGTACATTATCAGTTTCTAACAAATGTTTAAATTTATTATAATTACTAGGTACATAATACATATTTGATATTAAATCATTCTTAATTAAATTAGGATAAAATATTAACATTTCTTTGTATATGATTGATTGAATATTATTTTTTTTAGATATCAATTTTTTAACATTAGTTATAGAATCTCCAGGTGTAAAATATGCTTGGGTATTTATATCTCTGTAATATTCTTCAAAATTAATGGCTTTTAAATAATCCGTTAATACAGATACAAAATCGCATATCTCACAGATTACATTCAGTGACAATACACCTAAAGAAATTTCATTTTGTAGCCATTGTATATAAACTTTATATTCTAATCTAAAAGAATGAAATTCGATGTGATGTATATTATTAGCACTATTTACAATACTTTTTATGTATTTTACAAAATTATTCCATTCTGCTATATTAAATGTAATATTATTTTGTGATGATTGACGTACAAGTTTAATAACAATTTCTAAATTCAGTGGACTTATACCCACAGCTAATATATTTTTGTCATCTATAGTAAACAAGTGTTGATTAAGTAAGCGAGATTTATTGTTTATTATTACTTCTTGCTGAGTCATTTTGCCTTGAAATAGTGTCGTCCTGAAAAGAATAAAATAAAAATTAACAAATTGGAAAACAGAAATGAAAAAAACTTACCCAATTACTAATATTTTCGTTCTGTTTCGATTGTTTATCTAAATTTGATTTCTTCTTCGAAGAATTTACTAGCTTCGATATCCAATTTATAGTTCAATAGTTTTATTTTATAAGAAACTCTATAATATTAATTTTATTATTTAAGTAGTTGTCACAAATTGTTTCTCCTTGTATATATCGGTCTGCTAGTTTTGATAAAGACTGATGGTATAAACATTATTTAAAAGTATTTTTTTTTCTTTTGGATTATTCCATGTTACAAATAAGTATGGAGGTGAAGCTATGCCAAATTTTTCTATCATTTCCGACACAATGTGACTAATTATTATACTATGAGCATATTTCCCGATATATTTTTTAAACGACTGTCAAGTATTTCAGAAAAATTATGAAAAAGTAATAATCTTCTAAAAATATAGTTTTGAAATTTGTTTAATATTCAAGAAAATAATGCCAAGAAAGAATATTACGTGTATTATAATTATATTCGAGTTATAAATCAAAAATTGTATCTTCATATTTGTAATTTTAGACGATACAAGAATATGAATCCTTGGAGAAAACTGAGTCTCTGCTACTTTGCAGACTTAGGCGTCATACATTCTTAACAAACACACCGACAACCAACAATATAGTCGGTTCATTTTAAATGAATCCACGAATGTATACTTGGATTAATTTTAAAATTAAAAATTTTGGGTGAGTTTGCTTAATTTAAATAACAAATGTCTGTAATTAAAAGAATTTTATTTTATTTTATGACGAAATACATACAAGTAAAATTTATTATTTATTCATTCAACATATGTAGGTACATAAACTCGTAATAATTATATTTCTACAAATTCTAATAATGTTGCTTGTTTGTCAGGTCTATTTATCTTTTTCCAAGTTCGATATCTTCATATGGGGCTTCGTATCTGCTAACTGGCCTCGCAGATTTAGTTTAGAAAAGTCCATATCTAAGAACAAATTTTACAAGTGATTACAATAAATAATTAAGTGATTTAAATATAACCTTACCTAGCTTGTTCTTGCTACTGAATAGTGAATATTGATGTCTTTAGCAGATCTTTCTCGATACTAATAGAATTTACAAAACCTACATTTATATATTATGCATATAGCTGTTTTCTCTTCCATCCTTGAGCTGACATCCGTCACCACAAATTCAAAGGTCATTAAAAAGCAATAAAAAAGTCATTAAAAAGCAGGTCATTAGAAAGCAAACATACGTCACCACAAATTCCTAGGTCATTAGAAAGCAAACATACGTCACCACAAATTCCAGGAAGTCATTAAAAAGCAATTAAAAAGAAATTAGTCTGCATTCCTGAAATTCCAAGGTCATTAGAAAGCAAACATACGTCACCACAAATTCCAGGAAGTCATTAAAAAGCAATTAAAAAGCAATTAGTCTGCATTCCTGAGCGGGGAAGTTGCCGTCTATTACTACTCTAGAGTTCGGTAAATAGTCTGTCACATGTTTGGATCCCCCAAAACGTTAACAATTTCAAATTTCAGTTTTCTGTCCAAGTAACCTATGTATGTATAGATTTGAATATTTCAAGTTTGTATCTTTCTTTAATGCTTCATCATTTGATTGTTTTTTAACTGTCACTGTCAACAAAGCTATTAGTGAAGCTGTCATAAATTATATTGTAATAATATTCAAAATTTATTATGCGTATATTATTTTAAATAGGTATTATTTTTCTATGGTTATAGTATGGCAATATTAATATGCAAATGCTTTGTAATATTAAACATGTATTAATAATTTTGCAAACCATTTCAGGTTTGGATTTCAGAACTCGTTAAAAGGCACCTAAAATTCTATATTAACAATCCATTGCATCGTTCTAACAATGCAGGAGCACACATTTGTCGGATGTTATAATAATGATACTCAAAGTGGAGATCATTGATTTATAATTAGCGTCAATATATAAGATCTTGAAACATACCCGGAATTGTTTAAAATCATAATTTTATTTATATGACCTGATTAAAGTATTAAAATACCAACTCAAGTGACAATGACAATGTGACAGACACAGTTTCGTGTGCGAATGATACTTTCAAGTGATTCATACCCATGCAATGTAATAACACACGGAATTATCGCATACGACCACACGATTTCGATTCAAGAATACCAATATGCAGTTCGCATACGCATCTCTCCCACTTACGTATGCGTGAAATTTCAAGAATCGGGCCCCTGGCGCCTGGCATCACAAGGTTTGTGCGTATGGGACAGCGTTCGAATCCGACACGAGTCAGTTTTTAATAAAAAACGACACACCCAGATGAATTCGAGTGGCAGCAGAGGTTACTATAAACTACACTGCATATAACAAGAGTGCCATCAGAGAGCACTAAAAATGTCTCCGTATAATTGTATATTTGTAAACTGTAAATTGTACATGTAAATTGTAATAATTTGTATAGGTCAAAACACCTTATACCAAAAATAAATACATTATTAACTATTATGTATTTATTATTCCATATTTAACAGTATAGTATATTATACATCAAGGTTATGAAGAGTATCATTACAATAATGCTCTTCAGCTCCTCATAACCGTGGTGTATACATATATTATTTTTTTCATTACTAGCACATACCTAATTATAAGAATTATACTGTATTTCAGATGAGAATAGACTTAGGAGTAAGATAGGGCCTACGATTCCAGCGTTCTGATTGGTTTACAATAACGAACAACTTGGAAACAAAACGTTTCAGTCAGCTGTCAACTGGAGTTGTAGTCAGTGCGAAGGTTGTAGCAAAATTGTAATCTGTAATAATTATCTAGTATTATATAGTATACTATAATATTTAGTATTTAAGAGTCAAGATATAAAGTGATTGAAGATTGAACGAAGAAATTAAAGACAGAAATATACATGGTAGACGAGTAATATCAATATTAAATAGTATTTTGTGAGATTAGACAATATCAAAAGAAAGTAAAACGAGATGTTTTAACTCTATAGTAAAAGTATAACTGCATATGGAGCTGAAGTTTAGCAGCTCAGCGAAAGATGGAAACGGATTTTAGGCAACCGAGATGGATTTTTGGAGACAAACCATAGGAAGATTCAGAAGGAAAAAAGTAATAAATACAAGAATCCGAGAAATTATGAATATTGATCACACAATAATAAATGATATTGAAACACAACTGAGCTGGTTTGGACATGTGCAAAGAATGGGAGAATAAAGATTACCAAAAAGGATATTAAAATTGCATCCATCTGGAAGAAAACGTGGAAGACCGCAGGGAAGTTGGATTAAAGGAATAGATCTGAAGATGGAAGAAAGAGGTTTGATGCAAGATCAGTGGAACGACAGAGACCAATAAATATATATATATATATATATATATATATATATATATATATATATATATATATATATATATATATATATATATACAGTGTGTTAATTAAAAACCTGGCCATAGGCGTTTAACATGGGAAATCAGTTTTTCCTTGCGCAAAAGTTCCCAAATTATTTTATACAAAAATACTTCAAATAAATGTTGTAGAGAATTAAATTCTGCACCCGAGTTAATAATAAGATTTTATTTTAGACATTTAATAACCGAGAAAATCAATTTTAAAGTTATTTGAAGATTGCTGATTTACAGCGATAGTCATGCAACTCAAATAAAATTTGTCCAACATTTTATAATCTGAAGCTTTTCTTCATGAGAAAACTGTTCCACACTTTCAAAGAAATATGTTATTGCGAAAATCACAAAACACAAACTTTTTTTGACAATTAAGATGGCATACAATTGTTCGTAATTTTGTTTGAGTTCCATGGCTACTGCTATAAATCAGCTATCTCCAGAGAAATTTAAAATTGATTTTCTCGGTTATTAAATGTCTAAAATAAAATCTTATTATTAACTCAGGTGCAGAATTTAATTCTCTACAACATTTATTTGAAGTATTTTTGTATAAAATAATTTGGGAACTTTTGCGCAAGGAAAAACTGATTTCCCATGTTAAACGCCTATGGCCAGGTTTTTAATTAACACACTGTATATATATATATATATATATATATATATATATATATATATATATATATCCGTCTCCTGAAGCTATGTATAAACCTGTTTTATGAGGTGGTCGATTATGTAGTAGCTGGTCTAACCAATCGATAGTGAAACTAGAAATCACTTGACTTAAATAGAAAAAATTATAACTGGTAAAGAAAGTAATGTTCAAAGAAAGACTAATTTTACACAGAGATATGTTTATTGATATCGCTCGGAATAAAAATCAGACAATCAAAAGTGTAACTGACGTAGTGGAGTTTTTGAAAAATGATAACACTGTACTAAATTTATTACCCGAACTGAAAAAACTTATCAAAATTATTTTAACTATTTCAGTTTCGTCATGTTTTGCTGAAAGATCTTTTTCAGCTCTTTGGCGACTACAGTCATCTAAGATCCATAATGACGCAGAAAATACTTAATTGCAGAGCAGTTTTAAATGTAAATAAGGGATATGGCGAAAAATTAAATTTACAATATCTCTCCAACGAATTTGTTTCAAAGGGGTAGACATACATTTCAGTTTAATGCTAATGTAGAGAAATTATTTAAAGGGTGCTCGCTACTATTATTAATTTATTGTACTTCTTTAAGGAAAATTTTATAATTTCTGATTAAGCAATGGTGGCATAACAATCCAATATTTTTTTTTGTTATTTTCTTATAGAGATTTATGTTTTGTATTGTATGTAATTATAATACAGTGTGTTCAAATAAAAACCTAACTCGGAATAGGCTATGAACAGAGAAACGTATGTCTGATCATTATTCAATTCAAAAGTCAAATTGTCAAAATTGATCTTGAAATGCAATTTTACGGAGAAAAGATAATAAAGAAAGATACAGTATATTGCCACTCGCCTTTTTCTAATTTATTTCCATTCCTAAAATAAGATTCAAGAATAAACGCCTTTAGTTCTTTTGATAACATTTTTGACAATATCTCGTGTCAAACTGGCATTTAATTAAATACTTTTAAATTGATATAGGTATGTTTCCTTGTTAATAGCACACTCCGAGTTAGGAATTTTTTTGAACACACTGTATAACTACCTAATATAATATAGCTTTATTAATAAATGTTTTGTGTACATAATTTAGCCCTAAAAAATAATTGCTCAAAAATTGAGTACATTTAAACCCACCACCCTTAACATAGAAGCAAAAGCTTTACCACCATGCTACGAAAACACTTTTGACATACATATTGCTGCTTACATTGTCATATGAGAAAGGCAGTAAAATTATGTTGTCAAGCGCCACTAATATAGTTTGAGAATGTCAAAATGGTTTTGTAGTACAAGAAAAATTATGTAATCAATTACTTGAAAAGGTTTTCTTATAATTTTCATGTTTTTTGGTAATATTATATACGTTTACAATTAAATATATTTTATTTCCAACTTTTTTCAATATTTACTAAACACCTATGTCTGTAGGTTGGCGGGAGGTAAAACAACAATTTTTTAATAATTACTTTGTGATATATTTGAAATTTATTGTTAGTGTCACTGTGACGTCACACTATTACTATTTTTCTCCCGCAGCCTACTATAGAATTTGGTACGTGAGAAAGATATAGCATTAGGTATCGTCGTGACGTCATACTGACTTAAAAATCAAATGCAGTTAAACTAAAAATAATTAAGACTTTAATACTAAAAATTGCTACAAAATTAAACGAACTTTCATTTAAAATAATAAAAAATCAGAATGGAGGACCTCAGTGGGGCGTGCGCACAATGGATCATGTCCATGCTTGAAGAGTGCAAATTTCAACCCTGATCCATGTGCAGGGTTAGTACAGATTGCGCGCACCAATTTAAAATTGTCAACATTTGTGTTTCATAAAATGTATTTATTTAAATGTTTCTTATTACAAACATTGCAGCACTATAGCAAGTTCTGAATATGGCAGTTCACACTTTGTGAAAATATTTCGAACAAATAAATGACTACATGGAACAATTTCTTATCAAAATAATCTAAAACAAATTATTCAAGTGGCCTTCCAGTCTCACTTGAGTCATCGTACGCAGGCTGTAACAGAAATAAGTACATTAAATTTAACCAGTGATAGAACTCATCGACTGCAATAATATGTCTTAATAACGTTTTCTTATAAACTTTCGAGATATTGAGTTAAAATTCTTCAAAGTTTTGTCCCAAATTTCATTACCCGTCTATGGTTGAATAAAATAAACAAATGCATTTCGGCAACGTAGAGCGCATTGCATAATGCCAAAATTCAAAACGGAACTATTTGCTCGTGCGTCTACAAACAGCTGTCCAGCTGTGTTTTCATTGTAGTTGTGACGAGCGTTATGCACCATTAATTTTTTTTGGTCTGTGGTAGCGACTGAATATAATGATTAGAAACTTTTGAATAAATTGACAGATACACCAGATGATGAAACTATACACAAATCGGAGAAGAAAAAAGATTGAATAGAATACCTCGACTAAGGTAACAAAAAATCATGTGTGAAATTTTTATGTTACAACAGGTTCGACAATCCAAAAACGGTAGGATATTTATAGGATGAAGTTGACCAAGAACAACTGTAAAACTGAACAGAAAACGCATAAAAATGATTGAAAGTGATGCAGGCATAAATGAAATCATAATAAATGTTCAATATGGCCACCGTCATTGTCAATGAAGACGACGACGAACTGAATCCTCCACTCGTTCCAGGATCTCCCTGTTGTTGAGTATGCTTGTAGCTGCATTTTCAAGGATGTAACTGCTGTTCTTTTAATATCCTCCAATTGCCATATGTGATACTTTGTGCTTGTAGCTGCATTTTCAAGGATGTAACTGTTGTTCTTTCAATATCCTCCAAATTGTCATATGTGTAACACGTTTGCATAGCTGCGCCTCTTTGTTTAAATTATTTGTAGCCAGACGTCAAGATTAGCTACGGATCTTGCGTTCAAAACTCTTATGTTTTGTATTTTTTTTTTGTAAGATTCTGTAATGGCTTTTGGAAGTTTTAGTCTTTGTTAGATTTTGGGATGGGATAGTTTCGTGATATTTTGAAAGGATTATTGGAATATATAAAAGGCAGATGTGTCACAGCGGGAGAAAGCAACTTTGGAAAATCTGATGAAGGACTTGTCACGTAGGCCACCGGGAATTCGGGAAGCCGTGAGAAATTCAGTTCTTCCCCCAAACCTACAAAGTGGTCTAAGTTACTTGACCAATTATAGTTGTTAATTTTTAAGTTAGCCAATAAAGGTGTGAAGATTGGACTTCCTTATTAGAAAGTGGGGTGAAATCAAGTGAAGACGTGTTTCACATGATTTCAACTCGAGGAGTTTTGTTCTGATTTTTGATCGTGAAATTTGTTCTCTTCTCATTCGATTGTTTTCTAAATTATAACTTCTTATTGACTTGTGAATTTGTAGTTGTCTTTGTGTCTCGCTAATCTGTTATATAAAAGTGGTGACAGCGGTGGGATCTAAAGACCCAACTTGTTATATAAAAGTAATGGGAAGTGGTGGGATATAAAAATATAGCTCGTATATGTTATATAGGGTGTTTCTGGACTAGTGTTACAAACTTTAACAGCTTATTCCTGAGGCCATTTTGAGCCAAAAATGTCATATGAACATAGGTCCTATTCCTTCTAGTTACCAAAATACAAGAGGTTGAAGTTCTATAAATAACACGAAATTTTCTAATTTTTGTAATCATGATACTTTCGAAAAACAAGAGTTATTATTGAAAAGTCATACCTTATTTGTATTAATTCATTTTATTTATTAATATTAACGAATACGATTTGGACAACAAAACATACGATGACACAATTATTAAATACACAAATAAATAAATTCTAAACACAGAACAACATGGAATAGGTTAACACAATATGAAATAAGATAACAAATTTTAAAAAAATTACAGCAAGTGCTCAAAATGCGCGCCTTGAACTCGTATGCATGCTTGACATCGGCGAATCATAGAATCATATACACGATAAATTACATTTTGATCGTTACGAATGGCAGCAGATGCATTCATAATTCGTTCAAGTAACTGTTCACGCGTGTTTATTTGTACCCTATAAACTTCTTGTTTCAAGTGTCCCCATAGATAGAAATCAAGAGGATTTAAGTCTCGAGATCTTGCAGGCCAAAAGTTTGGACCTCCACGTCCAATCCACCTATTGGGAAAGTTTTGGTTTAACCACTCAGTTGTCTACCATAGTGAGGAGGAGCACCATCATGCTGGTACCACATCTTTTGTCGTACAAGAAGTGGAAAATCTTCTATTAGTTCATGTAGTCTGTTTTCCAGAAAGTTTCTGTAGCCATTAGCTGTTAATCGGTCAATTAGAACTTCAATTTCTAGTAATCTAGTATTGAAATTTTCTGCCCAGGCATTTATGCTAAATCTTTGCTGGAAACGGGACTGAACAATCGCATGTGGATTTTCAATGCTCCATAAATGATAATTATGGAAATTGTTTACTCCATCTCTCGTGAATTGGGCTTCATCAGACCATAACACTCTGGAAATAAAGTCAGGATCATTTAAATTTTGACGGAGAAACCAGCGACAAAATTCTAAACGAGGACCATAGTCTCCGGGTAGCAGTGCTTGAACTCGCTGAAAGTGATAGGGATGTAATTCCTCGCGGTTTAATATCCGCCAAACAGTGCTGTGAGACTTGTGTAATTGAGCAGCGATGCGTCTTGTGCTGATTTCAGAATTATCGAGAACAGCATCAATTACATTCTCTTCATTTTCAACGTTATTATTAACACCAATGCCATCATTTTGAACACCTCCCCGTACAGTTGTTGGTCCAGCTTCACGTAGACGCTGAAAAGTGCGCGCAAATAGGCGATGGGAAGGTTGGCGTCTATATGGATATATGTCCTGGTATTCTCTGGACGCATAACGGGCATTACCATTACATAATCCATAAATAAAAATCATATCTGCATATTCAGCAGTACTATAACCATCCATTATGAAACAAAAATACAATCAAAAGTACAACAATTTTTAATTAAGACAATTAATTAATTAATACAAATAAGGTATGACTTTTCAATAATAACTCTTGTTTTCCGAAAGTACCTTGATTACAAAAATTAGAAAATTTCGTGTTATTGTATTTTGGTAACTAGAAAGAATAGGACCTATGTACATATGACATTTTTGGCTCAAAATGACCTCAGGAATAAGCTGTTAAAGTTTGTTACACTAGTCCTGAAATACCTGTATATGTGACACTGTAATCTTCGTGTAATAGACCGTGGGCGTGTGTTCTACCACGATTTTGAGTAGCAGGCTTAAAGGATCCATGATCTCGAAGATGTTGAACAACATGTACTAAGAGACGAACATTTGGAAGACGATTCGGAAAACGTTTTAAATAAATTTGATCGGCTTGAGCAGCGTTTCCCTGAGCTTCACCATAGTCCAGCACAACGTCTGTATACTCGCTATCCGTAAAGGCAGGCATTTTCAAAATTTATTTGAAAAAGTTAACAACTCGCATTTGTTAAAAACAATTATTTCATTGTTATTGCTGCTAGATCAAATTATTATGAAAATACCTAACGACCCATTAATTTATTGGGGGGAGGTTAAAAATGCTTAAAAAAATAAGATTTCGAAAAAAACTTATTAAGAAATATTGTTGCTCTCGACAAGTGGTTAAATTTAATGTACTTATTTCTGTTTAACAAGTTAAACTGTTAAACCATAAACTTATTCTATAACCTGAGATTTAAACATCAAAATCATATACACATCTAACGCGTTCGTAAAAGTATCAATAATCGGATGGATCTGATATATCTGTGATCTCATCGAACAGATAGATCGGATACATCCGATTGACTTTACGAAAACGCCTATAGTTTAATAGATATATTTGTTTGGCCTGTGCTGTGAACGCAGGTACACGTTGCCATAAGTTAAACTTGACGAATTTCTTGGTGTGAATGCAGCTTTAAAATACGAAACTTATTTTTGGCTCACTTCAGTATGAATCACGATGTATGATTTTCATGTGTTTTTTTAAAACAGAATTTTTTACAAAAGATTTGTTACATGTCGGACATTGAAATTTCTTTGTTTCAGTGTGCATATTCATATGATCTTTTAAACTGTCATGGCGCGTAAACATTTTACTACAGATGCTACACTCAAATTCCTTTATTCCACTGTGAGTTTTTACATGGAGTTTTAATGTGAAATTTTCTGTAAATAATTTGTGACAAATTGGACATTGAAATTTCTTGATTCCTTCATGAATTTTTGTATGTTTTTTTAGATCACTTTTGCGCGAAAATAACTTGTCGCATGAAAAACATTTAAATTCCTTAATACCTATGTGAATTTTCATGTGTCTTGTCAAGTCTGCCTTCCGCGATAAGCTTTTATTACAAACTGAACAACAAACAATTTTTGAATTAGTATTTTCAGTATTCGGAATATCATTATTTTCAGTAATTGGGTTGTTACTTGTTTTGTCAATATCGCTTATACATTTTTCCTTCGTTACACTTTGCAATTTAGTTTCACCAAATTCACAGTCTTGAGGAGTTCCTTCCCTTGGCTCTTCTTTGATAAAAATTCCTACAAAATTTTGATAATTTGTAATTGTTGAATCTTTGTCCATCATAATATTTTCAGTTTTTAAGTTGTCACCAATATCTTCATCAGTATCAGCCATGTACTCTTCTTTGGTTGTATTTCGTAAAACATTTTCATAAATTTCTTGGTCCTGAAGACTTTCATCCAGTGGCTCTTCTTTAATAAAAATTTCTTCCACTTTTACATACGCATTTATTGATGTTATTGTGTTCTCATCCTTGGTTTCAGAGATAAATGGATGTAGTTGAGTATCCATGGAGGTTCGTTTCATAAATGAATAAATTCTTCCAAACCAAGTATCAAATTCTGAATTAAATCAGACGAAACAAAATTAAAATCAACAGAGATTTGAATAAATACTTTGTTTATTTAATAAGAATACGAGCCCAGTCCCACATCAGTTGATGCATTCGCTTTAGTTTCATTTGATTTAGTTAATATATTATACAAATAATAATTTATCGCCAATTTTATTAATGGCTGCGTTCAGCACTTCACAGCGCTGAGTGTCGAACGCATTGAATGGACGAATGCGATTGGCCCAGTAACTGTATACGGCAAACTTCGATGCTCAACGCTGCCAGCGCTGTGATGTGCTGAACGTGGCTAATATTAAGCCTATGTCACACCAACATGATTCAGTGCGATGTTCAATGAAACGTGTTTTGTGCGATGAAAATAGAAACGCCGCTATTTCCATCAAACAGTCATACCAAACACTTGTTGCTGGTTTCACGATGGTTGGATTTTGACATTTGTTTGTCGTACGCACGTTGAAGTTGAATGAAAGAGTAGCCTAGAAATCAGTAGTTTATTTTATTATTTTAAGTATTGTTTTTATTATTTAGTTTATGTAGAAAAGTATATTGTATAGTGTAGATATACTTACTTCTTAGATACTTCATTTTTAGTATTTTTTATAGTTTATAGGTTAAATAAGTTTGTGTTTATTTGGTTTTTCATTTATTCATAGTACATAGCTTTATTTTTATGTGAAGTTTCAAGCAGAGCACAGAATATTCTAAAGAAGAAATTATTTTCATGATTCTGTTGTTCCGGTGGACACCAAATGTACACTTTTATCGCACAAAACACGTTTCATCGAACATCGCACAGAATCACGTTGATGTGACATTGGCTATCTCTCTCTATCTCTGCAAATAGTAAGTAAAACATTTTAGCTTCAATAAAAGCTGTTGTAACTTCTTAAAGTTTTTTATAGTTGTCAAACACTTTCCTTGCATTTTACGTATAAATTTTTGAAGAACAAATGCCACGGATCTCATGATAAGAGCGTAACCATAACTTCCGCCAGTTATGGTAACGAAAATGACCGATAGAGGCAGCACCGATTTTACAAAATGGCCGGTGCAACTAGTAATTATCAGAACTTGTACAGCATTGTACAGTGCGAGACAGGGAAATAAATAAATAAAGTTCATATATGTAAATTGATTTGAAGTGCAGTATTGTTTAAAGGGAATTATGACAACCGTAAACACAATAGTTTGATTACTCTTTAGACAAGTTCATAATTTTGCCACCACATAAAATTTATGAATTAGCTTTGTTTTATACACAAAACATACTTGACAGCTCGAAACGTCAAAAGTTGATAATTTACAATTCTTTGGGAATTAAACAGTTACTTAGAGAAGCATAGGCGCCAACGGTTAGGTATGAAGCGTCATAATGTTTATACATTGCCCTGTTCATTACTTGTTTCGTTCAGTTCATATGAACTTCGCGCGCTCACAAAGTATAATACACTAACTACAACTCTAACTCTTTCAATGTTCATCAGATAAATAAAACGTTTTGTTACACACTTTTCGCTATTGTAGACTTGGCTCGTGTTTAAACCAATTAAAAAGCTGAAATCTAAAGCCCTCTTTCTTACTTGTAAGTTCATTCTTACTGGAATAGAGTATACTTATGATATATGAATTTTGTACAAATATGCCATCAGATCTGAGACGGGGCACGGGACTCGTATAAACAACAATTACAAATAATGTTAACAATTTCAGAAATTTTTCTCTTCAAAATATAAATAGTGGGAAAACAGTTGTTCGAGTAGTAAAAACATGATGTATTGGCAGTTCTTTGTCAACACTTTTATAATTTCTTGTATATTAGTACAATTTTATAAGATATTCTAACTAAATATACTTACAATATAAAAATGATATCCTACATAAAGTTGACTTGCGTTTGAATTGCAAGCTTATTTTATAAGATTTTGCACTACATCAGTGGCCTCACCTACGCAAACATAATCTGCTTTTTCCCACAGAAAAGTGAACGAAGTATTTCATCATGATGGTGCAATAATACTTTAATAATGATAAAGCTTTTAGACTTATTGTTAACGAGGTACTTCTGAAAATATATGGTGTAATAGCAAAAAAGAAATATTAAATACTTTTAAATCTATAAAGGTTAGAATATTATTGTATTACAATTTCTATTATAGATGGCACTGTAGCCTAAATCTTACTTTACACCGTTCCAGTTTGATACAATAATGGGAACACACGGTTAAGCTCAACGTAGATGATAGCATCTTAACACGTTCACTGCCAACTACGAACTTTCCCGTACTTGGCTTTTGTCACAGTGAAGCCGAACCTATTTTTGATATGCTTTTCCCTGACGCCAGAGACCGTTTTATTTTTTTATTGCATATAATGCCGAAATAAATATATAAAGTAATTATGTTATATAAATACCCATGCCCTACATTAAAAATTTAGATTTGGTAAGTATTGCCCAAAAAATATGTATAATAATTAAATAATTGAACCAAATCTGTATCCATACGCCAATCCTATTTCTCCAATTCCTACCTCACACGCTTAGCTTTGTGAAACATCATTATATTGAACGAGAACAATCGTAGCTAGCTTCAAAAATTATATTGTGCGGCACGAGTTACTTCGTGGCTGGCGTCACAAGCTGAACTGCCAAATACAAGATAACTCGTAGTGGGCAACTGCAATACACTTGCCGAAATCTGCTTTGGCAGTGAACATGTTAATCTATAAAGATTATTTACACTTTTGCATATACCTACTTCAAGAACGCATTTTTTTAAAATTCTTCAATAATGAGTATTTTGTACTAGTGCGCGCCTACTAAAGTGCATAAATTTTATTCCATAGTTTTAGTAAGTACATGGCTAGTGTGGCGCCATAGTTACACTATATCATCACCGCCTACTCAAAATAGATGATCAAGTAACACTTTAACCGCAGGGGTAGATAAATAATATTTTAACAGCATGGGTAGATAAAATAATTTAATTTTTATTTAAGTTAAATACATTATAAACTGTGACGGTTTGTACTAATAACAAATTCAATTGTGCAATATTTAATGTTGCTATAGTTCATTCCAATTAATGGATTTAGGATTAGATAGGGCTTGCGATTACATCTTTTTGATTGGTCTAAAGTTTACAAAAGCGATAAACATGTAACAAAACGTTTCAGTCAGCTATTGAACGTCGTAAGAACTAATGTCCAAGGCAGCGTACTGACTTAAGCCACTGCCGACTCAATACTGTTGCATTTAGTCGGCAGTGGTTCAGATATTATCGCCACGAAACTTATTATTTTGGAATAGCACGATTCCGTAGGAGGTGGTATTCTAAAATAATGTTGAGTGGATCAACACAATATATTCTGATAATATTGAACACACGAGTAATATTCGTTGATTATATAATGAATAAATTTCATAACAAAAATAAAAGAAAATTTTTGACGTTTGTTAACAAATAAAACAATGTGTTTACTGGTGGCTACTGTGACAACATTACATTTGGGACCCAGCGATTATATCACGTCGCTTATAAATACATGGTAACTAAGTAAAATTCTCAAATGCCATTGGATAAATAATTTTGAATTTTATAATTATATAATACGAGACGATTGACAATTATCGAGTATTTCCTATAGGTAACACGCCGAGTATATCGAGGATTTGCGATTGTCGAGTTGTATACAGGTAGACTATATCATTCATTAAGTTGTAAACCAATAAGAATGCGTGATTTTCCTTAGTTACCACGTATTACAGCGATTATTATTAAGTAACCATGGTAAACGAATATACGAACCTTTGTATATTCGAATATACCTACCTTCGTATATTCACTCATAAGTGCGTTTGGTTATTTTGTTCTATGTACTCAGAACTGGCTATGTCATTTGTAATTATATTTACGGACATGATCTTTTTCCTTCGAACACAGTATCGAGTATATAAATGAATCTGTAGTTAGAGTTTGAGGAGGAAAATCGAGCGTTGTATGCTTTAAGTAGACATTTAAAATCACACTGACAGCTTCAAGTGCACGGAAACAAATAATTGAACGCATCTATTATTTGACAGCAAGGCATTATTGAAGTAAAAATTTGACAAGTAAACAAATAATTATTTGGATCACAAGTCTAGAAACTGCACTGTTGCTAGTTTCTTTGAAATCCAAGCATTTATTTTGAAATACGAGCATTTCAATGTAATATTACATACTACTACAACTATATTTGAAAAGATAGGTTATGTAGCATACAGTTTGACGATTCTGTCAAAATAAAATAGACCACAGGTCTACGTTAAATTTACTATGTATTTTTTAATTCATTTTTTATTCATGATATAGTCTACCTGTATACAACTCGACAATAGAAAATTCACGACATACTCAACGAGTTGCCTATTGGAAATACCACTCGACCTTTGGTCTCGTGGTGTTTCCAGGCAACACGTTTCGTATAATCGAGAATTTTCAATCGTCTTGTTGTATAATATATGACTATATCATTCATTAAGTTATAAACCAATAAGAATGTGTGATTTTCCTTAGCTACCACGTATTACAGCGGTTATTATTGAGTATCCATGGTGAACGAATATACGAACCTTGGTGTATTCGAATATACCTACCTTCGTATATTCACTTATAAGTGCGTTTGGTTATTTTGTTCTATGTACTCAGAACTGGCAATGTCATTTTTAATTATATTTACGGACATGACCTTTTTCATTCGATCACAGTATCGAGTATACGAGTATAAATGAATCTGTAGTTACACTTTGAGGAGGAAAATCGTGCGTTGTATGCTTTAAGTAGACATTTAAAATCATACTGACTACTCCAAGTGCACCGAAACAAATAATTGAACGCATCTATTGTTTGACAGAAAGGAATTATGGAAGTAAAAATTTGACAAATAAACAAATAATTATTTGGATCACAAATCTGGAACTGCACTGTTGCTAGTTTATTTGAAATACAAACATTTATTTTGAAATACGAGCATTTTAATGTAATATTACATACTACTACAACTATATTTAAAAAGATAGGTTATGTAGTATATAGTTTGACGTTTCTGTCAAAATAAAATAGACCACAGGTCTACGTTAAATTTACTATTTACTTTTTAATTTATTTTTTATTCATGATATAGTCTCCCTGTATACAACTCGACAATAGAAAATTCTCGACATACTCAACGAGTTGCCTATTGGAAATACCACTCGACCTTTGGTCTCGTGGTGTTTCCAGGCAACACGTTTCGTATAATCGAGAATTTTCAATCGTCTTGTTGTATAATATATGACTATATCATAAATTAAAAAGCAAACAGTAAACTTAAATATAGCTGTATATTATATATTGAAATACTCGTATTTCAAAATAAACTCGCACAACTACACAATCAGTACATAGAATTCAAAATCACATTGACAGTTCTAAGTACATAGAATAAAATAACCAAACGCACCTATAAGTGAATGTACGAATGTTAGTATATTCGAATATACAAAGGTTCGTATATTCGTTCACCATGGTTACTTAATAATAACCGTTGTAATACGTGGTAACGCCGGCAAATCACGCATTCTTATTGCTTTATAACTTAATGATATAGTCTGCCATATTCATATAAGTGTACGCCTCAGCCTCATGTACCAAATGGCTATGATTGAATAGAATCCATAATGAGGTCATGCAAGATTTTTCATTTTTAACTTTAATCGACAGAGTATTGAAAAATAATAGACCCGTATTTTTTGTTTTTCCTCCGTATTTTTTGTTTTTCCTCAAATCGATCTTTAATGACGAGAAAATTGCAATTAAAAATGCCATTGTTCAAAAAGAGGCTGATTTTCCTCGTCTCGTCTCCCGCCCAGTGCCGTCACATTTCAATATCAATGGTCATTTTGATTTTCACACTTAGGGTATATTCTAAACGTCAAAGTGACAATTACGATAACCTAAAATTTAAGAAAGTAAACATGTCGGTGAAACGTTGTTTTGTGCCATTGTGCCAAAATACTAGCGAAAATATATTCAATTCAATGCCTCGCGTGCCTTTCTGTAGCTAAACAAACTTCTCAAATCTTTACAAAGAAGAACAGCTGATGTGACACGTGGATAACTTCAAGCCAAATAAAATTATATTTATAAAATTAAAAGAATGATGTTATATTAGTATATTATAGCATATTTAGATATGTAATTTTCAATATTTATTTTTTTTCTTTTAGAAATTCTGTGTTCATATGATGTCTCTATGAAATGAGTCGGAACTTGCAGCTCTGAAATGTGACGTCACAAGGCAAGTTTTTTAAGTTTTTAAAAATATAGGTACGTTAAAACAATTTTACACAAAAAAAAAATAATGAAAAATAATTTAATCATACAGTACGATAAATTAGACTATGCTTCTTCGATTTAAACAAAAAAATCCGATGTAGCCAGCATAATACCTTCCGTCAATCCTGTGTATTATTTACAAATGCCATACATAAATTTTCTTGCAAAAGATTCTAAATTTCCAGTAAAATTATTTCATAAACAAACTATGCAAATGGCACTTAACACGGACATCTTCTTTAACTTTTCTCATTCGTTAGGGGTCGCTATTTTTTTATTTTCTTCTTCCATTCATTTCTGTTTTGCGGGTCGTCCTCATTCGGATGCTTTTCTCTGAAATTTTCCGCAATATAGTCCTCCATCTTATCTTTGGTCTTCCTCTGTTTCTTCTACCTTCTATTACTAAGCTATTCATTCTTCTTCCAATATATTCTTTATCTCTCGTCATGATATGTTTAAACCAATGTAATCGTCTCTCCTGTTTTCTAGAAACTTTTAATACTCGAATTATTTTCCTTATTCTTTCATTGCTTACCGTATCTTTCCGTGTCTTCCCAACATCCATCTCATCTCTGCCACATTAATTTTCTTTTCATTGACATTGACATTTGCCACCATCTGCAGTTAGAATATTCTTAATATAGTAGCTGTTTCCATGGTTATAGCATAGCTGGCTGATTTATGAAATTTAATTTCTTTAACTCTATATCCACTGAATATGAAGAATAAAATGCAATTAAATCGTATAGAAAATAGAATATTCTATAATATTTATAACATTAAATGTGTAAATAATATTTTACATTGTTTTTTCAAGAAAAACTGTTAAAATCTTCAAATGAGGGTACTTTCGGTTGATCAATTATATCCAAAATCTAATCAAGTCTGCATACGGATGTAAGGAAGAGAAATACGTAATTGTAATTTTTCGAATTCTAGTATTGGAGATATCGCGGCCGAAACAGGGGTCACACACACACGCACACACAAAAATAGTAAAATCGTATTGTAGAGACCCAAAACGTGCTTATTCATTGAAAACTCACCACCGAATTTTTTTGACCAAAGGCAATACCTTCCCTACCTAGGGGTGACGGAAGGAAAAAAGAACATTTTTTTGCATGACTTCATTATATTGTGATATGTTACCGTTAAAGTATATAGGGCCGTTTTCATAATAAACTGTATCTTCACTTTAGACTTTAGCACTTTTCGGCCAATAATTCGCTATTCATCCAGGTAAAGTGTGAAATCAGGGACTATTGAAATCAGTGGCGGATCCAGAAAATCTCGGGGGGGGGGGGGGGCGAACTACTTTTTTTTAGTTAGTGGAAGTCATCTCTGTAAGGCATTAAAATGACCGAAAAATATGTCCACATACAACTAACTTCACGCCACGTGAATGACAATTGACAATACGTTTTAAAATTTCGTAACAGATGTCGCTAGTCGCTACAAATTCAACAATGACACCTGTTATGGCGCCAAAACTGAATTTTATTTAAATATTGTGGGTAAATTTCTCGACTGTAATGTGGGTTAGGTGTTAACAATTACTCGAAAGTTCAGTCAAACAGCATTTATTCTTACTATAACAACGTTTCGGTGCTTCCTTGTACCTTCTTCAGGGTCTACAATGATTGCAATAACATCAATGCAAGAACTTAACAGCGTATATTTTGGTGTATTGGATAAGTTAAAAAAGGAAAAGGCAAATTTTAGGCCAAACTGAGTTTCATTAATTTCTCTACATTTTATTTAAATTCCTACAACTTGCTACATTATTATTGGTGTACAGACGACCAATAGGAGTCCGTTTGAATGTCACCAGAATCCTTACACAGGATATTTCCGGCTATTTTCCATATTATTTGGTTGTCGGTTTTTAGAGCAAATGGGTGTGTGTATTCTCTTTGAATTTTTTGGTACGATTTTCAATAGATTAAATGGATGTTTTGTACGAATGTATTTTGTGTACATGAATTGTAACAATTTGTAAGAACTTACTGTAAGTGCGATAATATGTCCATGTTATTTTGTATGTATTACATTCTTGTTGAATAATTGTTGTAGACCGTGAAGAAGGTGCAAGGGTCTACCGAAACGTTGGTAGTAAGAATAAATGCTGTTTGACTGAACTTTCGAGTAATTATTAACATCTAATTTATTTAAATATCTATAAACTTTTTCTTGGTTCATGTTGAATTTTTATACAACAAAACAAAATAATAATTCTTTATTTATTGATCTGTAATTTTACAAGGAAGACATCTTAAAATTTTGAAGAAAATATCTCTCAGGGGGGAGGGGGCGATCGCCCCGTCGCCCCCCCTTGGATCCGCCACTGATTGAAATATGGTAATGAACTGATAGTTCAATAGAAGTTTATTTACATTAACTTACCAACTGTTCTGTTTATAAGTACCGTATCATAAATGTGACATGATTGTACTGATCACAATTATTATTGCAAAGAAAAGGGGATAGGCGATAGTTTGTCACATGTTAAGCTGTATAAACTTTGACGTCACATTCTGCTTCAGATCAAGTGACCAAAATATATACAAATTCCACCAATTAATTATATTATTTACTGCTTAGTAGACCTATAAAAATTCTTGCAACAATCCTATTGGTACGGTGGAATAGACTATAGCTTATAATCATCAACTGGACTAATTTTAAAGTTTATGAATTCTATCCATATGTCTTTTGAGATGATGACTATGTATAAACAATTTTTGACACACAGAACATTTATGGTCCTTAGTTCCAGAATGAATTTTATTATGTTTGAATAAATTACCACTATCTATAAATTGCTTATGGCATATTGTACAAGTATAATCTTTTTTGCCACTATGTGTCTTCATATGACGCTTGAGATCCGAAATTTGGGCAAACATTTTTTGGCAAACTTTACATTGTTGATCTTTAGTTCCAGAATGAATTTTAACATGACGGTATAAGTTGCTACTATCTGTAAATTTTTTATTGCAAATATTACAGGTATATTCTTTTATTCCGTTATGAACGGACATATGCCGTTTGAGAGTAGAACGCTGTATAAATGATTTTGGACACAAATGACATTTGTGTTCTTTAATTTCATTATGTATTTTCAAATGTGAGCTTAGACCACCATTTTCAGTAAATAATTTGCCACAGATTTTACACTGAAAGTCTTTTTTACCACTGTGAATGAACATATGTCTTGTAAGATGATGTTTTCTTACAAATATTTTTTCACAGACCATACATCGATGTTCATTAGTTTCCATATGAATTTTCATATGTTTAAATAACGAATGACTTCTTATAAATGATTTATTGCATTTCGAACATTGGAAAACCTTCATTTTAACACGTCCTATCATATTTTCTTCTTGGATTTCATCAATGTCTTCTTCTTTTACACTTTGCAATGCATTTTCTTCCAATTCGCAATCTTGCGAACCTTTTTCGTCAATTTGTTTATCATTATCACTTACATATTCTTCCCTTTTTAAACTTTGCAAAACATTTTCGTAAGATTCACAGTTTTGGAAGTCTTCTTCTTCTTCTAGTGGTTCTTCTTTAATAAAAACGGCTGCAAAATTTTGATGATTTGATATTGCGGAGTTATCCTCATTCTTTATTTCAGCGGTAACCGGGTGTTGTTGAATATCCATGGTTTCTTCTTTATTGATTATTAAGTGAAGATTTGAAGAATTCTTCCCAACTTGGTAACTTTTTGTCTGAATCTGAAATGTGAATACATTTTACAGTTTTCTTTACCTTTCAATACCGTAAGCCGATGTCACACTACCATTTATATAAATGGTGGTGAATGAGAATGAAGAAGAAGAAGTGATCTTCTGCAATGATGAAATTTTTGCGGGCGGCAATTTGTACGGTCAGAATCACGCTTTAAGGTCGCCGTCGAATACAGTCCAATCGTAATTCCGTTCGTTTGATTGAAGGAATTCATTAAAACAAATGCAGTTTTGTTTATTGATTTTGAGAAATGTAAATCTAATGGTTGAACTTATATTTATTTTTTTATTAACAATAATAATATTGTTTATAACATTTAATCACATAATAAAAGAAAAAAATGGGTTCAAAGTATGTTCGTCATATGCAGATAATTTTTTTATAATGAATAATGAAAAAAAAAATTAATGCAATAAGTAATTGTTATAAACGAATGGAATTACGATATTGCCCTATACTGTAATGTAAATTTAGTGCAGCGTTTTGTCGGAGCGTACTACTGGAGCTCTGCCGTCGTTCTCTCTACACCGCGCTCGCCACCGCCCCTCCTCAGGTCATACCCACATGCTATAGAGAGGAGAGAAAATGATTTCGCATGAAATCTTGTTGGCTCGGTCCGAATAGAGGCTAGCATCAGTTTTGAAATTTTATGCGCTAAGTTTATATACTCTTATTATAAAATGGTTAAAACTAAAAATTCAAAACAAAACAGGCCTTCAAAATCAAAGAAACGAACGGCGACTGCTTTAAAGAGGCGAAAAAATGCTCTTCTTTAACAAAAGAACTTGCAAACAAATATAAATTGTTTGAATATTTGTTTTTTTACCTCCCGCTACCCTTGGTAAGGGAGGTATAGGGATCGTGCTAAAAATCGCATATTGAGATTTTGGTAAATGACCACGTTTTAAGGTCCCTAGAATCCATTTTTAACATTTTCACGATGATGTCTGTGTGTATGTATGTATATATGTATGTATGTATGTGTGGATCCGGTATAGTGTATACGCTCTAACTCAAATACTATCATTCAGAAAGTTTTGAAACCATGTATTTCTACCTTATTCTAATATGGAAATATCTGATTAGATTTTGGTGGCAATCGGATAACCAGAAATGACAGCTTACTTGAAGCTCAAGATAATTTTTCTTCAAAAAATACCTTTAAATGTAATTTTTTCTCAATTTGTTACTATAAAAATTAAAGATTATTTCATTTTCTACAAGTTTGCTTTAATACTTTTTCTATATATTGTATGGATAAATTTATAAAGTAATATAAAAATTATATACATAGGTAAATGGCGGGAGGTACTGTGTTGGTCACATCAGATTATATATATATATATATATATATATATATATATATATATATATATATATATATATATATATATATATATATATATATACATACAGGGTGAGTCACCGAAATCGCCGTCTTCGATATCTCCCTTGTCGTTAGAAATACAACATAAGTTTATTAACAGAATTTATTCGACTACTCAAGGAGCATAACGTAAAATTATTTTCACATATACAGGGTGTTGCATTACGGCTCGGCGAGAATTGTTTGTCTTTTTTTAAATGGAACACCCTATATATTTTGAATTGTATTTTATTCACCTATACGAACATATGAATTTTGTTTTAGTTTTCCACGGCGTTGCCAAGTTATTCCGTTTTTTCTCTAAAAAAGACCGAATACACGCATTGCTTTATAAAGGCTTACTGAAGTTATTTTAATAGTAAGAATTAAGAATTTTCTTTTCAGTATAACTGTAATTATACTCTATGTTCTGACATATTTTTTTTAAATGTAATTATACAGGCTGTTCAATAAAGCGAATCAAATGTGCTCAATTTCAAATGACCATAACTCGTCATTTTCAAATGGAACATCCTATATTTTATTATTCAGTTGTATGTATTTTTGTATTATCTTCATATATTATTAAGGGTATCCTATGCCTAAGACCAATAATTTCGGAGATTGTCACCATTTTTCTCTAAATTTATATAGTCACTTAAAAATTAAATCTAGTATGCCATTGATATTGTTTTTTGAATAAGAAACAATTGCAGTAATGACTGTAGTTTCAATAGCCAGGTTATTATTAATAACAGTGGGATTAAGTAAATTAATTTATTAATATGAGTCTCTCGCAAGAAGAACTTACGAATATGGTGTACGCACTTGGAAAAGCGGAAAGAAACCCTCTGAACATGACCAGTTCTTTCAAACCTTTCCCTTAGTTTTTCAAAAGAACGCGGATTTGGATGTCGTCTTCCCGGAAACCGTTGTGCATAAATTCTTGATGCCAAAAGAGGGTTTGTTGCCGCTTCTTCAAGTGCGTACACCATATTCGTAAGCTCTTCTTGCGCACTCTCCACGCCAGCATTGAGTGCCCGTGAGGTGACGCCTGGCCTGACCAGCATACACCATATTCGTAAGTTCTTCTTGCGAGAGACTCATATTAATAAATTAATTTACTTAATCCCACTGTTATTAATAATAACCTGGCTAATGAAACTACAGTCATTACTGCAATTGTTTCTTATTCAAAAAACAATATCAATGGCATACTAGATTTAATTTTTAAGTGAATATATAAATTTAGAGAAAAATTGTGAAAATCTCCGAAATTATTGGTTTTTGGCATAGGATACCCTTAATAATATATGAAGATAATACAAAAATACATACAACTGAACAGGGACTAAGAACGAAACGAAAACGAAATAACGAAATAAACCGAAATTTTTATAAGAACGAAAACGGAAACGAAAACGCAATAATTTTTTTTCGTTCATGATTGAAAACGAAATAATTTATATCGGTTACCGGTTTTAACCGTTATTTTATTTAATATTTTATTTTATTTACAGCAAATATTTTACAGGCAAATATTATTGAATTTTCAGATATTTGATTTGCAAACAAGCAGATTTTCAAAGTAGCTCTCCAGTAGCTAACCCTGTTACGTGTTAGGTTAAACGGTATACTCGTAGTTTCATCTATTGAACACTGACTGCGATAATTTTCATTTGCACACACTGTCGGTATTCGTTTCATTAGTTATGTTAAGTACTTATATAAGAGAACTAACATAAAGGAAGATTTGCTTGAAAACATACTATTAGTTAGGTGAAATAAAATGTAATTAATGTTTTATTCTTTATCGTAAAAAAATCAGGCCATAGCATAAGCTTTTCTTATTTTTATACATATATGTATTATCTTTCCTTTATATGTATGTTTTATTTTCATGTTTAATAAAAAAAAAACTTATTATATTTCTATATTTTCATCAATTGTTACTCATTAATAGTTATAACCGGTATTAACCGGTATTTAACTACTGTGAACGAAAACGAAAACGAAAATATTTAGGTGGGGACATTAAGAACGGAAATGAAATTTTTCGGTTTCGTTCGGATAAGAACTGAACGAAATATTTTTCGGTTTTAGTCCCTGCAACTGAATAATAAAATATAGGGTGTTCCATTTGAAAATGACGAGTTATGGTCATTTGAAATTGAGCACATTTGATTCGCTTTATTGAACAGCCTGTATAATTACATTTAAAAAAAAAATATGTCAGAACATAGAGTATAATTACAGTTATACTGAAAAGAAAATTCTTAATTCTTACTATTAAAATAACTTCAGTAAGCCTTTATAAAGCAATGCGTGTATTCGGTCTTTTTTAGAGAAAAAACGGAATAACTTGGCAACGCCGTGGAAAACTAAAACAAAATTCATATGTTCGTATAGGTGAATAAAATACAATTTAAAATATATAAAAATATATAGGGTGTTCCATTTAAAAAAAGACAAACAATTCTCGCCGAGCCGTAATGCAACATCCTGTATATGTGAAAATAATTTTACGTTATGCTCCTTGAGTAGTGGAATAAATTCTGTTAATAAATTTATGTTGTATTTCTAACGACAAGGGAGATATCGAAGACGGCGATTTCGGTGACTCACCCTGTATATATATATACAGGGTGATTCATCGGTCTGTCCTCTCTTTATAACTCTTTTATTTTAAGTTAGATAGAAAAACTCTTCAGATAAAATTTATATGATATATTATTGTCTATCTACGTACTATATGCACTTGTATACAAGGTGCTCCGTTGAAGCACAACAATATGTAACTTTATATTTTTTAATGGAACACCCTATATATATTTATTTATTTTGATAGTAAATTAGATTTCCTTCAAAAAAGTATTAAGTAATAAGGGGTCTAAAATTATAAATTAAGAAGTTATTTACCTTTAGTCGTTGAATGATATTTTTGTACCTTGTTATTATTGAAGGACAAGTTTTCGAGCATTTATTATAATTTTGCATTATTTAGTCTGTCACTAAATTTTAATAGCCTCTTTGTAATTAGTGTAATGTTTAAAATAAGTATTAATAAAAAAGAATCAAAATTTTGTATTAAATTATGGTTTTTTCCACTATGAACTACTATTTTTTATGAACGTAAATAACATCTTAATTTCTAATTTTAGACCCCTTATTACTTAATAGTTTTTTAAAGGGAATCTAATATACTATCAAAATAAATAAATAAATATATATAGGATGTTCCATTAAGAAATATAAACTTACATATTGTTACGCTTCAACGGAGCACCCTGTATACAAATGCATATAGTACATAGATAGACAATAATATATTATATAAATTATATTTGAAGAGTTTTTCTATCTGACTTAAAATAAAAGAGTTATAAAGAGAGGACAGACCGATGAATCACCCTGTATATATACAGGGTGAGTCACCGAAATCGCCGTCTTCGATATCTCCCTTGTCGTTAGAAATACAACATAAATTTATTAACAGAATTTATTCGTCTACTCAAGGAGCATAACGTAAAATTATTTTCACATATACAGGGTGTTGCATTACGGCTCGGCGAGAATTGTTTGTCTTTTTTTAAATGGAACACCCTATATATTTTTATATATTTTGAATTGTATATTATTCACCTATACGAACATATGAATTTTGTTTCAGTTTTCCACGGCGTTGCCAAGTTATTCCGTTTTTTCTCTAAAAAAGACCGAATACACGCATTGCTTTATAAAGGCTTACTGAAGTTATTTTAATAGTAAGACTTAAGAATTTTCTTTTCTGTATAACTGTAATTATACTCTATGTTCTGACATATTTTTTTTCAAATGTAATTATACAGGTTGTTCAATAAAGCGAATCAAATGTGCTCAATTTCAAATGACCATAACTCGTCATTTTCAAATGGAACACCCTATATTTTATTATTCAGTTGTGTGTATTTTTGTATTATCTTCATATGTTATTAAGGGTATCCTATGCCTAAAATTAATAATTTCGGAGATTTTCACCATTTTTCTCTAAATTTATATATTTAACTAAAAATTAAATCTAGTATGCCATTGATATTGTTTTTTGAATAAGAAACAATTGCAGTAATGACTGTAGTTTCATTAGCCAGGTTATTATTAATAACAGTGGGATTAAGTAAATTAATTTATTAATATGAGTCTCTCGCAAGAAGAACTTACGAATATGGTGTACGCACTTGGAAAAGCGGAAAGAAACCCACTTTTGTCGTACTGAACATGACCAGTTTTTTCAAACCTTTCCCTTAGTTTTTCAAAAGAACGCGGCTTTGAATGTCGTCTTCCCGGAAACCGTTGTGCATAAATTCTTGATGCCAAAAGAGGGGTTGTTGCCGCTTCTTCAAATGCGTACACCATATTCGTACGTTCTTCTTGCGCACTCTCCACGCCAGCATTGAGTGCCCGTGAGGTGACGCCTGGCCTGACCAGCATACACCATATTCGTAAGTTCTTCTTGCGAGAGACTCATATTAATAAACTAATTTACTTAATCCCTCTGTTATTAATAATAACCTGGCTAATGAAACTACAGTCATTACTGCAATTTTTTCTTATTCAAAAAACAATATCAATGGCATACTAGATTTAATTTTTAGTTAAATATATAAATTTAGAGAAAAATGGTGAAAATCTCCGAAATTATTAATTTTAGGCATAGGATATCCTTAATAACATATGAAGATAATACAAAAATACACACAACTGAATAATAAAATATAAGGTGTTCCATTTGAAAATGACGAGTTATGGTCATTTGAAATTGAGCACATTTGATTCGCTTTATTGAACAGCCTGTATAATTACATTTGAAAAAAAATATGTCAGAACATAGAGTATAATTACAGTTATACAGAAAAGAAAATTCTTAAGTCTTACTATTAAAATAACTTCAGTAAGCCTTTATAAAGCAATGCGTGTATTCGGTCTTTTTTAGAGAAAAAACGGAATAACTTGGCAACGCCGTGGAAAACTGAAACAAAATTCATATGTTCGTATAGGTGAATAAAATACAATTCAAAATATATAAAAATATATAGGGTGTTCCATTTAAAAAAAGACAAATAATTCTCGCCGAGCCGTAATGCAACACCCTGTATATGTGAAAATAATTTTACGTTATGTTCCTTGAGTAGACGAATAAATTCTGTTAATAAACTTATGCTGTATTTCTAACGACAAGGGAGATATCGAAGACGGCGATTTCGGTGACTCACCCTGTATATATATATATATATATATATATATATATATATATATGGCTAACGTTCCCTTTGAGGACGGATAAAATTGTTCATATATCGATAACTTTGAGGACCAGGCATAGACAGAGGTGGTTCAAGTCCCCGCTATGTAGTATATGCAATGTTCTTTACTGCAGTGATGTATTTGTTGCTTTTATTCAATCTCACGTTGATTCATCGTGGATTGTGAAGTCATGTTCACACCGACCAAATTATATTCTAAACGAAATGTGTAGCCAGGGTAGTATCGGAAAATTTTATTTGCATGTTGACGTATTCATTAGATTTAAATTCAGATATATAAATTTTATTTCTGTTAAAACGTTTCATGAAATTTATTTCGCTAAGAAGTTTTAAAGAAATTTCTAATAATGCAGTAATATATAAGGTGGTAAATAAATAATCCTAGTATTTAAGTATTTAATAATATTCTTAATCTTAAATTAGTGTTTATATTAGTTTAAACAGTGATATTATTTTATTTTTTTAATATGTATAATAAATTTAATAAACGTTTATTTTAATTGATAATAGTTCTTTGATTTTTACACTTCATTAAAATGGTCTGCTAATGGGACAATTTTTGAGGGATCAGTTCTCCCCGCGGTCAATTTACTAGTGATTAATTTTCCCCGTGATCAATTTTTCACGCGGTAAATTTACCGGTAATCAATTTTGCTTGCGACAAATTTTCTGACAATCAATTTTCGAACGATCAATTTTCCTCGAGATCAATTTTCTTTTACTTAAAGCTCATAACAGTTTTTAATGAAAAACTATTTTAATTATATAATCCAAAACTTTTCATTTTCAGTATTTGAGACTTTTGTATCAATGGGAACCACATATTAGATTTTGGCTAAAATTGATAAACCGGAAGTAATACTTAGATTTTGTTTGCAAACGATCAACTGGAAGTGTTACTTTACTTAAAGCTCATTGGTAATTTAAACACGGAATTGGCTGGGATCATGTGCTGGCAACATCTGATTTTTTATTTAAATAATTAATTAGACTGATTTAAAACCGTTTACTTAAGTACTTAGGGTCATTTTCATCAATCTCAGTTAAAAAATATTCTTAAGGAATAAATACTACAAACTAAAAAAAAATATTTTACCAATCTTAGTTAATTTTAACAAAGGGGATCAAATATAACAGATGTATTAATTGTGCGTTTGACAGATTACAATCCATTGTCAACCACTTCGTATATATTTGTGTAAGTAATATAATTTACTTTGGTAATGATTCTGAAGAAAAGTTCTCCAAAACGAGGGCAGTGAGTTTCGGAATTTACATGGAGGTTCCGCATGTGTTGCAAACAATGTTTTCTGCAATCATTCAAAAAAATAAGAAAAACGACTAAATATATATATTAAATTTTTGATCTATTTGCTATTTGGGTCAATGACTACGTTTACACCGTGCGTATTATTCTGATACGCAGACCAAGTGTATACTAAAATTTATCTTAGTACGGTATGTTTACACCGGTATCTAAATAAACAAACGAAATATTTTGGTACGTTACACACGCTTGCGTAGATTTAACTGTCACAATCACCCTAACCTAAAATGACTTAACAATGCAAAATAGTCGTGAATCTATGTAATTTACATTGCAACACTATTAAACTTGTAAATATTACTAAATTTTTACAGTTTCCCTAAATGTTAGTAAACAATTTAATTAAATTAGAAGTGGTCATAAATGGCAGAAATATGGCATTGGTACGCTTTCTGTTTACACCGTGCATGAGTAAGGTCTGGTACATCCCCCTTTGCAGCTTTGCACGTACTAAAAATGTGAATCAATTGCGTACCAAAGGTTTGGTACAGAGTGTTTACACCATTCGTCGCCATCTTGTTATGTCACTTGGTATGCGGACTAAGTGTTTAATACGTGTGGTGTAAACGTACTCACTATTGACTTTTAGCCGAATGTTTACAATAATTGTAACCTATTTATTAGTACTTATTATATGCTGTTATTACAACGAGGTAAACATTTCATCAACATCTAAAATTGGTATAAAGAGCAAGGAGTTTCACTCACAACACAACCTAAAGAAAATGTAGTCGATGTTTTCAAGTTGGCTACTATGCGCAGATCATTTGAAGTGAATGCGCGGCAGCTATACACATTTTTAAATTTCAAATTATTGTAACATTGTTATTTAACTTTGAGGCTATTGCTATATAATAAATTTTTATTTATTAGTAAGCAATAAGTATTCTGAATCTGTGAACAAGTGATTTACAATAATTGCAACATCGTAAAGTACTTACCTACACATAAATAGGATAGTGGAATATGCTAACAGTGAATCTCACATAGGTCTAAGAATTTAGTGCACTATAAACGAAAGTTCACTATAACAAAAGTGCACACTTTAAGTTTAAATTAAATTCTCAATCTGAAACATTTAATTTTTTTATTATATCTCGTGTAGGTTTGGAGATATAGTATATAATAATATAGAATAATCTGTTGTAATAAATCTCGTTGCCCAAAAAACAGTTGAGATATTTAAATGTTTGTAATTGACAGATAAATGCAAAATGTCAGTGTAAAAAAATTGCATTTTTAATAAAACATTACTGGAAGATTTTTCTGAGACGTATGAGTACATTTAATATATATTATTGTATTGTATTAATTAAATATGTATTTAAATTATAGGTATGTTTATATTACATAATCCTTAAGAAATACCGCTAATACTGTCAATGAATTTGAAGAATTTTGAACATATTAGAATAGTAGGACAAAATTTCTCATAGAACAAAAGAAGAGATGCAATTTCAATTATTTGTGTGTACAAGAAATGTTAAATTCGTTACTTATAGTCATGTGAATTTGTGGGCTTGGCAAGCAGATATGAAGATCCGTGTCAGAATGACGCCTAGTAGTTTTTTACATAGATGTCACTGTTATATGTCATAATTTTTCGTTCAAAATTTCAAAATATTCTGATGTTTATTTGTCGTCAATAATACTTGTCGAGGAAAATAATACACATGGATTTGGAAAATCATCATTCAACACATTATGATTCTCCAAATCCATTTGTATTATATGTACATTATGACTAGCTGTCATTCTGACACCGGCCTCCATATCAGCTTAGTCACATATCTGCTCGCGCCCTATGCAACATAAAAGCAAATGGCAAGAGGTATTGTGCTGGGCACAACAGTTTTTTTTTTAAATAACAGAGTAGGTATATACATGTCTAAGAAAACAAATTTCTGTTATTTTCGTATAGCATCTGTCTGCTTCAAGAAATAATTTTGTAATAATATTTTGCCGATGAGTAAACATATTTTTACTGCCTATTGTTGCTATTTACATAGCAACCGCTTAACAAACGCATAGCAACCGTTGAACAAACGCATGGCAACATAATTTGATGGCGACAACTTTCAAAATGGTTGTTAAAAATAATCACTAAATTAATATTAATTCTAAAATCGGCAAAAAATAATGTGTTCAACAGGACACCAAACACAGATTTACAGCTTCGGCAGCATTGAATGTCGTGATTGAATGCAATGAAACGGCAGCCTCTCCTGTAAATCTGATATTTTAGTGCCTAGTTAAACAAATAAATATTTGTTTACATCTTCCCATTATTGTTCACTTGTTATAATTTAATCTAATAAAAACTTTTATTTGTAACACACGCATTAGTTACATATGTACAAAACAATTTAAAAAAAATAACTGCTAGCGTGTTATTACTTCTTTTTTTACCTGTCTTGGCGGATGAATTTTCCTCCATCTATGTTTTTTTTATACACGTATTTACTATTTGACTACTAAACGTCTATTATTTAAAATTTAACAAAACACTATTGTTATATATCTTCATATTTTTCTTAGTTTTCTCTCGTTTCATAATATTCTACATTATTTAAACAATATAGAAAAGAGATTGAGACAATAAGAATAGAATGACTACGGGTATCTTCATTTATTTTTAAGAATGTCGAAAATATTTTCCTAAAAATTAATTGAAGGTAAATGTAACATTATTCTTTAGAATATTGTTGACTGCTCAGTACAAGACTAAATAAGTTTACGCGAAGAAACGATTAAGTTGAAATCATGTTATCTTAATACATAATATGCAGATAATCCGAATTTCTTAAAATTAAATATTTCTTTGTTATATTTCCTATTATGCACAGTACTTTTAAACAATTTAGAGTGTATCACATAAATTATGTGATTAGAATTAGAATATTAATAATTAGCTGTGTATTATAATTTTCGGATAATTTGCAATGTACGAAATCAGATGTATGTTAAATGTTTCCAGTATTTTAATAACATGAAACATATCATTTGTTTAACAATAGGACTATTTAGTTTCAATAAACATATGAAAATCAGTAATGAACATTAATAATTAGCTGCTTATTATAATTTTCGACAACTTTTCAATTAACCTAAGCACAGACAAGTAGCAAGCTTGCTGTTTTCTGTGACCTAAGTTAAAGTACGAAATACACGAAATCAGATGTATGTTAAATGTTTTCACTATTTTCATCACATGAAACAGATAATTTGTTTAACAATTACGTATTTAGTTTCAATAAACATGTGAAAATCGGTATTGAATATTAATAATTAGCTGATTATTATAATTTTCGACAACTTTTCAATTAACCTAAGCACAGACAAGCAGCAAGCTTGCTGTTTTCTGTGACCTAAGTTAAAGTACGAAATACACGAAATCAGATGTATGTTAAATGTTTTCACTATTTTCATCACATGAAACAGATAATTTGTTTAACAATTACGTATTTAGTTTCAATAAACATGTGAAAATCGGTATTGAACATTAGATGCTTGTTATAATTTTTGGAAACTTTGCAATTAACTTAGAAAAGGAGCGAAATGCACAAAATCAGATGTATGGTAAATGTTTTCACTATTTTAATTACATAAAGCAAATAATTTGTATAACAATAACCTATTTAGTTTCAATAAACATGTGAAAATCGGTATTGAATATTAATAATTAGCGGATTATTATAATTTTCGACAACTTTTCAATTAACCTAAGCACAGACAAGCAGCAAGCTTGCTGTTTTCTGTCACCTAAGTTAAAGTACGAAATACACGAAATCAGATGTATGTTAAATGTTTTCACTATTTTAATCACATGAAACAGATAATTTGTTTAACAATTACGTATTTAGTTTCAATAAACATGTGAAAATCGGTATTGAACATTAGATGCTTGTTATAATTTTTGGAAACTTTGCAATTAACTTAGAAAAGGAGCGAAATGCACAAAATCAGATGTATGGTAAATGTTTTCACTATTTTAATTACATAAAGCAAATAATTTGTATAACAATAACCTATTTAGTTTCAATAAATATGTGAAAATCAGTATTGAATATTAATAATTAGCTGATTATTAGAATTTTCGGCAAATTTGCAATGAACTTATAAGAGCGAAATGCACAAAATCAGATGTGCCACATATTTTTAATATTTTAATAACCTGAAACATATAATTTGTTTAACAAAAGCCTATTAATTTTCAATAAACATGTGGAAATATATATTGAAAGGTTGTAATATTTTGTTACGTCGGTAGTACACCAGGGACTCTGGGACAAGGCTATGTCGGCAACCGAGCTATCGCTCGCCGACTCTTGAAAACTCTGGGTCCCCGGTTGGGAACTTAAATTACGTTAGACTTGGATATTAAACATATGTATCGAGTATCGTTTCTGTTAAATAAAAAAATATAAATTAAATACTTTTACTGTGGTAATTATAAATAGGGGTTAAATACTGAATATCCTCCTTTTAACACAGATATAGTTTATTACGAGCTTAACCTACAAATGAATAATAATAAACATAGAATAAGACAACTCTATAGAATAAACTCTCCATAAACGTCATTTTAACAGAGGGTTAAGAGATATTCTCGGAATACCTAATCTGGAAATAGGAAATTATTTTTTTATTATCGCTGTTAATGTTACTATTAACTTATAAATAAAAATTGAAACATATTTTTTATTTATATTTTTATAGTGTTAATATATTTGAACAACTTATTATAAATATAAAATTGTTTATAAAAAGTCAACAAATTATAATAAATCAATATTAACTCTGTGGTATATTAAGTAAATTCATTACTTTGTTAAAACTCCGGGTAAAGGATAACCACTTTTTTTACTACTGGTAAGAGTAATATTTTTCATTTTGGCGTAATAAATTACTCATTAATGTGCATTAAATACCCCAATTTTTATCTCTCGCTAAGAGAGGTATTAGATTCGTGCTAAAAACCGCATATCGAGATTTTAGTGAATAAGCACGTTTTACGAAAAATTAGATTGTTTTGTGTGTACAAGAAATGTTAAATACAATACTTAACATAAAATGGAAATGGCGAGAAGTATTGTGCTGGTCACAACAGATTTTTTTTTGCAATGGGGTTGTGCCAGCTTCACAGTGAAGTTGTATCAACCATACTTTTTTGTTAATGAGTAAAAAATATTTCAATTAATTTTATTGAGTTATGCCATAATGGTTTTGCCAGCATCACGGAGCTGGTATAGGAATCATGCGAAATTTCACATATAGAGATTTTTATGAATGAATACGTTTTAGAGATCCTGCAATTTGTAAAACATATTTTCACGATGAAAATCATATATAGTACGTCTTCCAACGCACCAACCTGTAGATATTGCAATAACAACAAAATGTATTCAATTCTGAAAACTATAGGCGAAGGAAAATAAGATCGCAGCGCCAAAGTGGAACTAATGTTAACGGGATAATTTGACATTTACGAATTGTATTTATGCATTAAGTGTATAATATGAAGAGATATTACATATGCAAACGTAAATATTATAAACATACTAGATAACAGTTGTGTTTATACAAGCAAGAAAAATGTCACGTGTATAATTTATCCCGGCAACTATAGTTCCGAAAATACCACCAGATGTTATATTGCTTATTTCCCGTCGCCTATAGACTATATGTGACGGGAAATAAGCAATATGACATACTTTACAGAACTATAGTTGATGGGATAAGTTATACATGTGACATTTGCTTGGTTCTATAAACACAAGTGTTATTTATTATGTTCATATTATTTGCGTTTAAATATAAAATATCTCTTAATATTACACACTTAATGCATAAATGGAATTAGTAAATGTCAAATTATCCCGTTGACATTAGTTCCTTTAAAAGCCACTTTGGCGCTACGACTTATTCTCCGTCGCCTATAGCTTTAAATTCCATAAAATAAACTATTACATATATTGCAATGTCTATTGTATTATTTAAATTATTTAAGCATTAAGCATATCCCTTTATTTCAAGCAAAACTCTTAAAAAACGTAATTAATTAAAGTACGGCCGGAATTATAATTGTAATTAAGATGCTAACTAAATTTATAAATGAAAAGTGAAACAATAAACCTAATTTTACAGGTTAAACTTGCATTGTTGGTCTACTGCATGCCGCCTTTTATATTGCCGCCGCTAGGGAAATGTAACATACCTACCTAATGTAAACACCAGCTGTTGTTCGGGAGGAGGTTGTTATTAGTAGTTTGACAATTTGAATTATTACATATTAATTTTTAAAGTAACTTGTACATTGTAATAAACTACTCATGGAACAAAAAATAATTAATACATTTTTTTTGTTTATTATTCCGTTATTATTAATAATTTTATACGTACACATATAGGATAGATTTTAATATAAATAAGTAAGTATATAAATAAATCGTCACTTTCACAACTTTTACCCGTTGCCGGGTGTGTCAATTCTGCAAGTAAGCAAATATCGGTAATGAGATAATATATTCCAACCGTAGGGCGGCTACCAGAGGTCACCGCACGGGCACCCAAAGTTGGTGTGGACGGCGCACCACAGGGGTCATTTTGTGCTAGTTATATATTATAAATAATTTTCGGCAGCGGTCAAGCTTGAACCTGGAACCACAGAGCCGTACCGGGAACACACACATCCTAATGTTCATCATACATTGCCCCGTTCATTTCTTATTTCGTTCAGTTTCCTAATGTTCAAATCTTGACCATGAAGTTGGCGCAGATGAACTTGGCGTGCTCACAATTTAAAAAGTACACTACGGAGTACCAAATGTACATGAAAATTATTTATTGAATTGGAGTATGTAATTATTGCTAGTATTTTTTTTAAATTTGTACAGCTAAGTTTACTTTTTAAATTGTGAGCGCGCGAAGTTAATCTGCGCTAACATCATGGTCAATAATTGAACGTTCTGAAACTGAACGATACAAGAAATGAACAGGGCGATGTATAAACATTATGACGCTTCATACCTAGCCATTCGTAAACAGACACGCTGTACACTGAGATATGCGACACCATAATTAGAATATAGAATTAAAATTTAATTACAATTAGAATTTAATGTACTTCTTATTGTTTATTCTTTCTTTAAAAAAAAAAAAACCAAAATGTAAATCTAGCAAAGTACTAAAATGTTCCGATTAATTTGGCTGTAAAGTGAAAAATTAAGATACTGTGATGATTTAAATGTAGAATTTAATTGTAATATATATGGAGGTAATTGTTTGATATTAAAAGTAATGTTTCCCATTGTAAATACCCCGACTACATAAAATTATGACTTATAAGTAACGTAGCGTACGTACATATTAAAAAAAATCAGTGTTCGGATTTCCTTGCCTAATAAAGACTTTTAAATCGTGTCACCCTTCGTGAGTAAAAAACATAAGCCCTGAGAGTACGTGATAGTGAATTTTCAAGCGTTGGGCTTGAGTTACTGTTCGTGATTATTTGTTTATTTATATATTTTATAACTATAACAGATTTGAAGCTTTTGAAACATATAATTATTATATTTGTTCGATTTTCGTTGCGAATAAAATCGACTTTATGAACATATGGTTTTGATTCTATTAATTCTAATAAACTTAATATTGCATAATATGTATTTGACAATATTAGTGCATACTAATACTCAGATCCGTGAATTTAAGGCTTTTTACCTTTCGTTACCTTTAGGTAAGAAAGGGATTGTCTGGTCAAAACAATTCGATTATGAGTATTTAAAGAATAAGCACGTTTTAGGGTTCGTATAATACAATATTATCATTTTTACGACGATATGTGTATGTGTGTATGAGTGTGTGTGACGATTCTTTCGGATTCGATAACTCCAATACTACAATTCATTTAAAAAAAAAAATCGTATTCATCTTCCTTACATCCATATGCAGACGTGCTTAGATTTTGATTATAATTGGTCAACCGGAAGTATCATATCATTTAACGTTATTATAACAAAGAATTTATTATTCTCTATGTACGATTTGATTGCATTTTATACTTCATATTTAATAGATATAGAGTTAAAGAATTATATTAAATTTCATAAATCAGCCAGCTAAGCTAACCATGGAAACTGCTAATATATTCAAATAATTCAAATTGACAGATGTCAGTATCAATGAAAAGTAAATGAATGTGGCAGAGATGAGGATGTTGAGGAAGACACGGATAGATACGGTAAAGAATGAAAAAATAAGGGAAATAACTCTAGTGTAAGAAGTTTCTAGCCAGATAAAAGAGACGATTACATTGGTTTGAACATGTCATGAGGAGAGATGAAGAATATATTGGAAGAAGAATGAATAGCTTAGTAATAGAAGGTTAAAGAAACAGAGGAAGACTAGGATAAGATAAAAGAGAAAAGGAACTGAATGAGAACGACACGCAAAACAGAAATGAGTGAAAGAAGAAAATAGCGATCCCTAATGAATGGAAAAAGCTAAAGAAGAATATGTCAGTGTCTAATACACAGGATTGACGGAAGGTATTGTGCTGGTCACATTTTTTTAATATAGAGTTCATTGGCACATACACAGAAGATGTTAATAAATTGCACTTTATAAACATGGCATTGATTTATACAATATTGTTAATATGTATTTGACAGTATTAGAGAATTATAATACTCAGATCCGTGAATTTAAGGCTTTTTTAATACAGACTTCATTGGCACATGTGCGTAAGATATAAATAAATCGTACTTTATGAAAATATGGTTTTTATTTAAACAAAATTGTTGTAAATCTAATTATATAAATATTGCATAATAGGTATTTGACAATATATTCTTATATTCTGATCCGTGTATAAGGTTTTTTTATTACAGAGCTCATCGACATTTTGTGTGTGTGTATTCTAGATATTCTTTTTGAACATTTGTTATTAAAAATAATAAAGATCATTAAATTCAAAATCTCATTCATTTAAAAAAAATATTATATCTTTTATTCATTAAGAGATAATATGTAGTAATATAGAATAATCTGTTGTAATCTTGTAATGCATGTTTCTTCCCAAACAACTCCATGGAAACCAGTTGAAATAGTTAAATGTTTGTAAGTAATTGACAGATAAATGCAAAATGTCAGTGTCAAAAATTAACAGTTTACTGACATTACTGAATAGGTACATTTAATATTTCTTACTGTACTATTAATTAAATATTTAAAATTATAGGTAGGTATATTAATATTACATATGTCCTTTTATTCTTATACCGCTAATACCGTCAATGAATATGAAGCATTTTGAACATATTAGAAGTGCAAGACAAAATTCCTCATAGAACGAAAGGATAGATATATTTTGAATTATTTTTGTGTACAAGAAATGTTAAGTTCGTTAATTATGTAACAAAATGGAAATCGCGAGACGTATTGTGCTGGCCACAACAGATTTTTTCTGTTGCAAAAAAGTCCTCCAAATTGTAAGCTTATCTATAAGTACTTTATACATATCTAACTTCAATTTAAAAATTGCCGTAATTTTTTTAAGTCGAATGTAACCGACAGTCTTAGTAAAATCAAAAACACTGATTTCCGTTTGTGGAACAGGTTGAAGGCTGAACAGATGTAATTAATTCAATGGGCGGGTCCAAATTGCGCAGTACAACTTGCACAGGAACCAGCTTGAAAAACGCGGAATAATTCAAGTATTTAATTTTAATATCAATACATATAACGAATATGTCAAAAATATGAAAAGTTAATAATTATTATTCCAAATAATTTTAAATAAAACCGGAAGTTATTTAATGAAAAAATTATTTAATTGGCCATTTATAGACGACAGAAAGGATTCAAAATTGTGTTTATTTAAATAAAAATAAATGAAATAAGTGTAATAAAAGAATCAGAAATATGAAGCAACGTTTTTAATAATTACTATTTCATTGCGAATTCGGAATAATTATTAAACAAAATTCGCATTTTATAAAAAGTGGCTTTAATTTGTTCAAAATTGCTAACTAATTCTAATAAACTAAATATTGTAAAATAGGTATTTGATAATATGGGAACATTTTAATACATACATCATCGACAATTTTTAGAAATGGTGTATTCTAATGGAGCAAAATTTAAGGTAAAAAATGTTATAACAATGTGGGTTATGAAAACAGTAACCGAATAATGTTAAAAATATCATTTTTTTTTCCTAACATGAGTTTTCTTTTGTCATTTATTTTGGCGTTAAAAAGATACCACGTGGTTTGTGACGTACGAGTGACTGACGAGATGAAATTTCTTACAAATTTTATATATAAACATATTCTGCCATTGACGGGTAAACTGTCTTGTTCGCGTTCGTTTTATTACATTATTCAGAAAATAAAATTAACAAAAAAATATTAGAATACCCCATTATGTCGGGCGTGTATGCCCGCCAATATACAATTTGCGGTCACAACTTTTATAACATTCGTATTCTTGCATTTAGTACTTTACAATAACATTGTTCGATTTGAATTTTTTTCCACTTGGCCATTTCTTCATATTTGGAAAGAGGAAGAAGTCACAAGGGGTCAAATCAAGAGAGTAAAATGGATGAGGGAGCAGTTTGTAGTACAATTAGAGCAATTTGGCCATTACAACTGCGGACGAGTGAGCTGGTGTATTATTATGGTGGAACAGCACTTTTTTCTTTTCCAAAATGGGACCGCTTTTTCATCAATTCAACATGAAATCGATCCAATAAAGCGGCATAGTAATGTCCTGTGGCTGTTTTCCCTTTTCCAGATAGTCGATAAAGATTATGCCTTGCTAATCTTTGAAAACCATGACCATGGCCTTTCCGCCCAATCGAACCGTTATTGCCTTCTTGGGAGGACGTCCATCAGGAGAAATCCACGGTTCTGGCTGTTTTTTGATTTCTGGTGTACAGTGATGTATCCATATTTCATCAATAGTTGCGAAACATTGTAAAACACGGCACCCATCTTGTCGGTAGCTTTTCTATGCCCCAATATTCACGCAGGATATTAAATACGCGTTTGTCTGAGATGTTTACCATCTTAGCTTCAGGACCGAATGACGCCGAGCGATCATACAAATTTTTGCACGGACTGTACAAATGATTATTTACCTATAATTCTATTATTATATCTCTCTGTTCATCGTACTATCGCAAGTATTTTACGCAATCCAGATGAATTTATATTTTGGTAGACCTATACTGTAATAATTGCATATTTTTACGATTAAATATGCGTTTGTTATATAAATTATCTGTTTCATGTCAACAAAATAGTAATAATTTGTAGCATACTACTAACTGTGTACATTTCGGGTATTAAGGTAGTCATACCATGAAACTATTTTACCCAGAATTAATTGAAATATAAAGTGCATCTAAACTGAAGTATAATCTAATTGCTCTCCAATTTTTAAAACAATTGACCACGCGATAGCTGAAATATTTGCAATTAAATTTGGCTTTTTTAACACGTAAAGAATAGGAAATGGTAAAATAAACATAACTTTTATATCCAAACCGACATTTAATAGAAAAACTAGCATGTTATAGAAGACTAATTAAGGGAATGCATACAAATTCCTTAATGCCCATATAGCACTCTGTACATTCCTTGACATATACATTTATCTTTCGTACAAATACGTCCGTTGAAGTTATATTGCCCTGTACATTTCTCGCCTTATACATTTGTCACTGTGAATTCAAACTTGGCGCGTTCATTTCATTTCAAATACAAAACGTATTTTAATTTAAATATGTGCAATATTTGCATTATGTTTTAGGATAGGTTTACGTTTATATATTTTTATTAAAAGGAATAAAATACATTTTATTTACGAAGTCTACTTCGAGAGAAGATAATGCACCATGTTCGAATTCTCTGATGTGCGACAACTTCATGGTATAGATTTGTCACGAATGTACAAGACGAGAAACAGGGCAATATAAATTGAAGGGACATATTTGTACGTTAGGAAAATGTATATGCCAAGAAATGTATAGAGTTGATATGTGTGCAGTTTGTAATTTGTATTCTAAGCCTAATATACATTTATTTCTCAGATTTTATTAGTCTACTCAGGTAATATATTATTCTAACCTTAAACTGAAGTCATATGTCATATTTATATTCAACACCGATGTTGTTACCCTATTATTCCTTTATAAATTATAAAAGCAGCTGAAATAAAATATATGGTATTTATTTTATTTAATATATTTTATTTAAGTTGGAATACAGTCCGTCACAGTGTTCCTTTGCACATAATTTTTTTACCAACTAAGTCATTTTTTCTTTTATTATATATTTTAATCATTATAATAAAGGTAAGTTATATAGTTTATAATTATTTTTCAGATAAGAACATTTTTAAACCATCACATTATTATTTACTATAAAAATCATTTTAACCTATTTGTTTTAAAGGTCTGGACATTGAAGAAAACGTTAACGAATTAATAAATAATAAAAATTATTTATAATTAACTTAATTAATTACTTAATTAAAAACCATGTAATAAAAATTGTGACGGTGCATTTTCTTTGCGGATAATCTTATTACTCTGATATAGTGTAAATATGACTTCTTAACTTACGTAAAGACATCCTTTTAAATATGTAATATCACACCTTAAAAGTTGTGAGGGTTACATACGGAGGTATTGATATTTAGCATTGAATCAAACCACTTTTTTATTTCTTACTACTGCCACACTTGGCGCCAGAGTTCCTGTCCTCGAACTGACTGATATATGAATTAGGCACTTTGAGGACGTCCCCAAAGGGCCTGCTCTGTCCTCATAGTGCACAATATATGAACTAGAATGTCCTCAAAGGGAGCATTGGCCATATATATATATATATATATATATATATATATATATATATATATACAGACTGTTTCCTTTAAAACAACCAGCGCTTTTTTGGGCGAACTAATGACTTTAGAGAAAAATGTTATATACAAAAAATTACCAGGACAAAGGGCTTAATTTATGAGGAATAATAAATAAAAAATTCAACCAGTGGTTCTCAAATGGTAGAATAAAATTATATTTTTTTAAATGGCAACCTATATAAATTTTTTGTCCATTAGATAGAGAATTTTTTTCTGATTTCAACGATATAAATATGATATGGGGTTGTATAACAATTATTTCGAAAAAATGATATTAAAAATCAGAAATAATTCTACAATATTGAAGTAGGCTATGCAATAAACAAATGCAAACAAATGATACAGGTGACAGATAGTTTTGTTACTTACGTTATTAAGTGTTTGTTTTCGTAATTGTTTAATTACTTATTATTTTTTGATATTTTTTCGTTATGTAGTTCATTTGTTATTATTAATTTCTTAGTAAAACAAGTTATTTTATATATAAGAAAATAATATACTATCGTAACCTAGGCAATAGTCGTATTAATAGTTGTTTATTGCATAGCCTACTTCAATATTGTAAAATTATTTCTGATTTTTAATATCATTTTTCTCGAAATAATTGTTATACAACCCCATATCATATTTATATCGTTGAAATCAGAAAAAAAATCTCTATCTAATGGACAAAAAATTTATATAGGTTGCCATTTAAAAAAATATAATTTTATTCTACCGTTTGAGAACCACTGGTTGAATTTTTTATTTAGTTCGCCCAAAAAAAGCGCTGGTTGTTTTAAAGGAAACACCCTGTATATATATATATATATATATATATATATATATATATATATATATATATATATATATATATATATGTATAATGTCATATCTGTATTTTATATTTTCTGTGTATTTTGTCCTATTATTGGAATAACTGTTGGGCAAATAAAGATTATTATTATTATTTCACGCATCACTTCTTCTTCTTCTCATTCACTATCATTCATAATTCATATGAATGATAGTGTAAAATCGGCTGTAGGTACAAGAGATATAGGGCGCGAGGAAAAAGAGACTTGCCAAAAGTAGCAAATAATCGATTTATTAATTGGTTACTGACACTCATCAGCAAAAAACCTTATAAAAAGAAATATAACGTGTAGAAATTATTAGTTGTTATTTTTTTTTAAAAAGATGAAAACATATACTAGTATTAAAGAAACGTATAATTATATTAATGAATTTACAATTATTTCTAAGTCAATCCTTTTTCCTTTTCCTGAATATAAAATAATTTAACACAACGAACGTCATTCTCAGTAGTGCCAACGTATGGTACGAAAATAAACTACATTTATTTCAAATAATTTTATATTCCGTAAAAGGAAGAACGATTGACTTGGAAATAATTGTAAATATTATTAATATATACATTACTTAATAACTAGTACTTTTTTTCTTCTTCTTAATAACACCCAAAAATATCTTAGGTTTTTTTTCAGGTCGATGTCGTGAGTCCTCTGCTTAATCATTTTCACTATATATCATTCTTTTAAGGAGTGGAATTCAATATAGCCAGCGACAGGTCAAATTTTGTAATAGGTGTAGTCGGTGTAGTAAACAAAAATTAGCTCCGCCTGTTCACGCAACTGAACCGACTCTTCACATTGAACGCACTCTAACGTATTCTACTTTATCTTATTATTACCCATATTGTCTATAGTAAATTTGCGTATTTGTACATAATCGCTATTTCGCTTAATACCAGATCATTTCTGGTTCATTCTCGCGTGATCACTCTATATAATGTTTTGGACATTTCGGTGTGCCTTTTAGCGGTATATAGTTTAATAGGTATATTGGGAATGTATAAAAACGGGAAAAATGATCCACATACGCAGTGATCGTGTTTTAAACAGGAATAATGACTATAAAACAAATGTAAAAAGTAATTAAAAAACAGCATTTGTTTATTTTTAATATTATTATCTGAATTAGTTCAATGTCAGACGTCAGACGTCGATACAAAAAAAACGAACTCTGAAGAATTTTTTGTAATTTAAGAAGTTAATTAACAGATAAATAACTTAAAAACAAATAAATTTGTTGAAAAACAAATGGTTGAATTTTAGCACAAATGAAAACCGATAAAATATTGTAACTAAACATACTTACAACATAAAGAAGACTTTCATAACAGCTTTACTTCTGTGAAAGTTGATGCACTTCAAATGGCCTACGTAAATATCTTTGTCTTCTGAACAAAAGTTAGACGAAAAATTCATTACAATTGACGAATACGATCATAGTGATCAGTGTAATATTGCTCCTTGGTGTAATAATTTATGAAATGAAACTTTGAGACGTAATATTATCGAAGTACTTCTAGAAATATATAATGCAATATTAGCAAAAGATGAGGTATTTTTAAGATATATTTGAAACATACTAAGTGTCTTACATTTTACTTTATTTAAAATTGTTATAGTGGTTAAAATATGCTTGATTACAATTTGTATCATAGGTGGCATTGGAAACCTAAAGTTTGATTTACACAAATTTCATGCAGTTAAAGTTATACCTGTTCCACACTGAATGAAATAGAAAGCGCTGCTATCAGCACCTGGTTTATAATGACATAAAACAATGACATTTTTGTACATTAAGATACAAGTTTCATAAGACATGATTTTTGCGCACGCGTCTTTGTTAGAAACGAGCGGCTTGCCGCGAGTTTTCTAACGGGACAAGTGCGCTGAAATGTCTTATGAAACGTGTATTTTATACTATTTTTTCTATTTTGGTCCTTTTGTCAAAAAAATATTTACAAATATACGTGATTTCATTTTTAGGAATATTTTAATTTTTATTTGATTGTTGGTAACAGTAACAGTGATTGATATTCGTAACTATGACGTTTCATTGTTATTGTTTACAATTTAAATAATATTTACTTTCAAATGACAAATGTCTAGAAATGTAGGTACTACGTACCAACCTAACAGAAATTAGGTTTGAGTTCTTTTAAGAAGTACTTTATGACATCCAAATGGGTTTCATAAAGTACATATTAAAGAACCAAAATAGAAAAACTTATTTATTATACTTCATTTCACCACTAAACTCAATATACAGTGTATCAAGATAATGGAATAATGCCTTTTATACATTTATATCAAAAGTTAAACAAAAAAAATATCATTTTAAACCCAGTGATACTGAAATTATGGATCAGTGTTAATTTTTTTAAATGGCATTATATATTTTCTATTAACTCATTAAATAGAGAATTTTCTTCTGAATGAAAATGAAAGTTTTGGGTCATTTTGATAACGCAACAAGGTTACGTTTTATGTCAGAATAATTTTATAATTTCTATTTTATAAAATATTTGCAATGAATGCGAATAATAGGACGTCAAATTATTATGTGATGAAATGGGGGATGTAATAATTTGTACAAAATTACCGAATGAAGTATAAATTTTTACAAATTTCCTAGATTATATGAGGAATAGATGCTTAAAAAAATAACTTTCAAGAGATATCTTCTACTAACATGACAAATTAATTTAGGTTTACATATTTTCTCTTTGATATTTATCGTATGAATAAAATTCAAACAATGGTCATATGATTGCAACAATGAATCGTACAAAAATGTGTTATTTAAGTTTATATTTGAACAAGATATAATACAAGAAGCAGAAAATTATCTTAAAATTGTATAATACTTGCAGTTGTGTAAAATAGAAGTCTATTTTTGACATAATTCATCTATTTATTATTGATTGTGTATCATGTTAGAATTTATAGCGAATATAATAGAAAAATATGCTAACATCATCCAAAGTTCTCCAACTCTTTAATCGCAATTTCCGTGTGGGGTGGATCTTGTAATATTTAACTAATATTATAAAATATAATATTAAACTAAATATGATAAAATGGTTTACAGAAATCACACATATTGTGAGAAAAATTATATTTTCTTCCACAGTACTTTCGCTGGTATTCATTTCAATATACAATAGCAAAAACTCAAAATAAAGTAAATTATATCGCCTTCTCGAAATGTCAAAATTTATTCGGTACCCAAAAGTAATAAAGTAGCCGTTAGAGGCACTGACGCTCAAAATGTGCACATTGCCTATTGCCAAAGTGATTAACATAGAAGGTCAAATGGCGCTGCAGTATTCTGTCTTCTACAATATGACAATGAAACTGCTTGCGACATTTTTAAATTAGGCAGAATCCGCATAACCAACAAGTGAACCAGCCAGACGAGTTTGAGCGACACCACTGAGCACGTCATAGTCGTCATACCGTAACTAATCATATCAAGTGAATGGGTATGTCGGTAGAAATTGCCTAACGTGATCTGCGCATAGTAAGCCAATACATGGCGGGAACCATGGATACGGGCTTCCTTGCTGAGATCCACGGCGTTTGTTTTTTTGCCAAATTCAGACGTAAAATGTGAGAAGAATACTGGTATTTTAGTGACTACAATATTTTTTATGTTTCGTTTAACAGCCCAGCTGGCAGTTGGCGCCATTTTACTTACTATGTACAGCGATAGAAAGAGATAGCTATTAAATTGAAGAGATCTATTGTAGACCAAAATGATATTTTTTCTATGGAATTGCATATTTCAAACAAAAGAACTAAAATTAAATACAAATTGATAATCATTTTTTACCTCCCGCTACCCTTGGTAAGGGAGGTATAGGGATCATAGACTAAAAATCGTATATCGACATTATGATAAATGACCACGTTTCAAGGTCCATAGAATTCGATTTTAATATTTTCACAATGATGTCTGTGGGTGTGTATGTGTGTGTGGATCTTCTGGTGACTCTAGCTCAAATACTATAATCAACCGCAGAATTTTGAAACCTTGTATTTCAACCTTACTCTAATATGGAAAGAAGCCATTAGATTTTGATGTAAATCGGATAACTGAAAATCGCACTTTACTAGAAGCTCAAAATAGATTTTCTTCCAAAAATACCTTTAAATGCCAATTTTTCGCGATTACGTTATTATTAAAATTAAAGATTACTGAATTTTCTACAGGCATGCATTAATAATTTTTCTATATAATTTATAGATAAATTAATAAAATAATCAATCAAATATTATTGCACTCGATGAGCTCTATCATTGGTTAAATTTAATGTAATTATTTCTGTTACACCCTGTATAGGAGTCCATCTAATCAAAGTTAAATATCCTATACGCAATTTACATTACTTTATTACTCAAAATACAAACTAAGTGAAATTTCAAAAAAATTAAAGTAAAATTTTAACTATCAAAAGAAGGAAAATAAAATATAGGAAAGTAACTTAAATTCAAATATTAAGATGCACGGAGATTAAAAAAATACATTAATAAGTTGAACTATTCATTTTCTTCTCTATTTCCTATGCAATTAGAACAGACGCCCGTGATATGTTGCAAGCACATGTAACTATTGCACCGATAACAGGAAAATTTAATTTTTCTGTTCTCTTTTAAAATTCTCTAAACGTATCGACATTGTTTATTTTTCTATAACTTTATGATGTACGTATACAATGAGTTCAGTGACCGCGTTAGACAAAAATTGTAGAAACAAAGCTTTATGCTACAGTGCCATCTATGATACAAATTGTAATACAAACATTATTAAATTCTAACCTCTACATTTTATAAAACTAACATTACAATATTCTATACGAAGTGGATTAGTTATCTTTATTCTATAATTTTAAAAATCTACCATACTGTAAGTATATTTTACATGGAAAATCCAATAAAGTATTGTAGTTGATGAATTAACGTATGTATTACGAAAATCAGTAAATATTATTTAAACATCAAGAAGATTATATCACCAGTGTTTTCATATTGGTTCTAAATATATTTTTGTTCTTGTGTTTTCAATAAACGCTGTTTCGAAGTCACAATTGTTGAACATTGTTTTAGATTGAAACAAAATAAAATAAATATCTCAAAAATGAAAATTTGTTTTAGATAATTTGCTCTCAAGTTAAAAAGAATTCTTGTATGCATCTATTTCATTTGTGGAACGACTCGTTTTGTAATTAATGTTAAGAATCATCCATGAATACTCAACCAAACGCAATTAGGGCTGAGACGAAGAACGAGGATACAACAAATTATAAAATTTTTGAAGAAATTTATATTAAAGAGGAACTGCTGGACGAAAATCACCACGACTGTAAATTTGAAGAAAATCCACTGCAAGATATAAAGAAGGAAGAATGTTCAATCCATAGTGATAACCCAATTAGGTATTATAAAGTATGATATCCCGAAAATTAAAAATCCTGATACAAACGGTTATTGTTGTTCAGTAACAGGAGTTTTACGTTGCGGTGTAATTTAATAAAAAAATAAAATAATAGATATATGCACATTCACGTTGCTAAAAAGAATCATAAATGCAGTGTGTAATAATCTGTTTATCACAAATAATTCGTTGCAAAGGCACATGAAATTACACAGTGGAGTAAAAATGTAAAAGCATTTATGTGCAATATATGTTCTAAATCTTTTACGCAAAGTTGCCGGTGGTCCATCGGTCTGTATTTTTTAATAACTCGATTATTTTAAATATTACGAAAAAGTTTTTCAAACAAAGTATATTTTATATTAAAATGTCTAAAAATCTGCAGTATAGGTTGTTCTATAGGTGTTCAATTTTTACATAATGGTATGTAACTTTATATTTTCAAATGGAACATCTACATATTTATTCAAATTTGAAAAGTATATGAAATTTGCTATCCAATATTATAAAACAATCATGTTTTATTATAAATAAAATCAATGGCGAGTAATTTAAATGACATTTTTATGAAATACAGAAGTCTTTGCAATACTATTTTTTGAATTAAACATCTGGTATGGTGAAAATGATTAGGCAGAAGACGCACGTCATCAACCTGAAAAAAACCTTATAAAATGAAATATAACGTGAAGAAATTATTAGTTATTATTTTTTTAAAAAAAGAAGACATATATTAGTATTAAAGAAACGTATACAGGTGTTATATTTTAATGGACCCAGCAAATATCTCGCTTATTTATAAGTTAGTAATTTCTTTCATATAACATGATTTATTTATGCAGCAACATGTAAGCTACTTGATGACGGATGTACATTCATAATACCACTTCCGGTTTATTAGTAATTAATATAAACTTTGAAATTTCAAGTGGAACATACTATATTTTTTTACAAATTTGAAAAGTACATCAAATTTGCTTTATAATCATGTAAAATAATCCAAATGTTACATTATTAAAAAGTATAATGGAGGGCACTTTTTATACACCTAGTCATTTGTTGTAAAATCATTTTGTTGTTATTAAGTGTTCCTTATTCTTATTTTCTGTATTATTATGACAAAAAAATATTATTTCGTTTAATAATAATAGTTACAATGGGGTCACTTCACATTTTCTAATTTATTTTTTTCTTGAAAGAATAGGTCAAATTAAATATGTAGGTGTATGTTTTACACCTTACAAGTCTTTAGAATCAGATATGATTTTTTAAAAGTTATCTTTAATTTCAAATATTTGGACGCTGACGTCACGGCTATACGTCACGGCTTGTCGGATGCGGTAGTAGATTTCTACCGGTTTGTTTGGAACTATGATTGTTTGGGTTATCACTTGTCAGTTTGATTTTGTGAAAAACATATTTCATACAACTTTTGGTATTTATATTAATAAATGTTTTATTTACATACCTTTTCTCTTAACTTTGCTGTCACCTGTCACAATTTTAGGTTAGGTTGTTCACAATAGTAAACGGAAATCACGTGGACCGTAAATGTGTGTGAGAGGAATGTCTTTGTGTGAGTAACAAGCCGTGACGTCACAAGTTTTACAGCCGTGAAAGTTTATTAGCAAATTTATGAATGAAAAGTCACATATTTCATGTTATTTTATATTAATATATTTATTAAATGAGACGGATTTCACGATTTTATAAAAAAAAAACGATATTTTTTTTTGAAATGACCCCATTGTTTTAGTTCATTGTTTTATTTCAAGCCACAGTCATGGCTCACTATTCTCTTTTCGACTAGGTGTATAAAAAAGTGCCCGCCATTTTACTTTTTAATAATGTAACAAGGATTTTTTTACATGACTGTAAAGCAAATTTGTTGTACTTTTCAAATTTGTAAAAAATATAGTATTTGAAATTTCCAAGTTGATTTTAATTACTAATAAACCGGAAGTGGTATCATGAATGTACATCCGTCATCAAGTAGCTTACATGTTGCTGTATAAATCATGTTACATGAAAGAAATTACTAACTTAATAAATAAGCGAGATATTTGCTGGGTCCACTAAAATATAACACCCTGTACAGTCCATACGATGTAACTTGGCGAGTCAAAAGAATGTAATTCAGTTCACTATTCCTAAGTTGCGTGTTGTTAAATATTTACTTTTACTTCGATGCCGCACAGCTTTAGAAGTGAAATAGTGATTTTACAATGTTTTATTGCCTTACACAAAGCAAATTTCACCCTAATACACTCAAACTCGGGGTGTCAGGTACTTTTCAACCCAAGAAGTTATATTCATACATAAGCGTTGGTGCATTTTTTTTCAATAGCAATAGAAATTTTATTTTCTTAACTTAATTAATTTAAAAAATAATTAATTATAATGATTTATATAATAAATAATTCATTCCAATATTTGTAATATTTTTTTTTGTATAAATAATTTCTTTTTTTTTTGTAATATTCGTAATTTTATTGAACTTCATTCTTCTTCGGTACGCCTATGGATTTTATAACTTCCCCATTACCGCAGTGATAATGTGAATTGCCACAACTCGCCAAGTTACATCGTATGGACAGTATATTAATGAATTTACAATTATTTCTACGTAAAATAAATATAATATTATTTGACTAAACATGGTCATTCTCAGTAGTGCCAACGTATGGTACGAAAATAAACTACAAGTATTTCAAATAATTGTATATTCCGTATATATTTGAGTGAAGTGTAAAAATCTTCTACAATTTTTGTTCTAAACTTCTAGAATTTTCTGCCATATTTTGTTTAAAACTTTGTTCTAACTGTTTACCAATGTCGGATACGTCACACGGAATTTCGAATAGATAATTTTCAGGATTTTCACCATCATCGGTTACTGCCGGCCGCAGTCTTGAAGTACTGACTTCCTTTCTGTTGTTTCCACATCCCGTTCTTCCAGTTCTCTCTTGAGATTAATTACTTGTAATTCGCTTAATTTTAATTGTTTAGCCGCCATTTTATTTATTTTTGTTTACACTTCACAGTTTATTAACAAACCCACACATGACACCAATTTATTTATTTGGGTGAAGTGTAAAAATCAGAGAAATATTATTAATTAAAATAAGAGTTTATTAAACGATAAATAATTAGGATACATATTAAAAAGATAATAAAAATAACTAACACTATGGATAAAACAAATATAAACACTAATTTAAGACTAAGAATATTATTAAATGCTTAAACACTAAGATTATTTATTTAAATAATATTTATATCACTATATATTTATATAACTACATTTATTTATGTTCACAACTCGTAGACTGTTTATTTATATCAACTGTTCATTCACGATGCGTGTCTTATATCAGAATGTCTCGCTGGCTTTGGCGACGAGTTTATATAGCGCGATGTCCTTCTGGTACTTTCTGACGCCACAATGACCTCGAATACATAGTATCAGCCCACCGGATGTAATTAAACCAGTCTAGACGTATGGGTTTATCCTGCCGGGGATTACGTCATCGCTCAAGAACATTCTAGCAGTGGCGGCGCTCGAATTCGGGTGCGCGCTTTACTGCCCCCTCCTTAAGACTGTTTCGTCCCGGAACAGTTCTCGATGTCGAAATCTGCACGTATTACCCTTGGCACATTTAGAAGTCTTGAAGAAGTGACAGTCGATGGAGCTCTTCTTTCTGTCAGTTAAGGTTAAAGCTACAGACGAGAATTTCAACGCCGGTATAGCGAAAGAGGATCTCTAACATGTTTCTAACAATCCTCCAATCCAAACCATATAGTCCACAGCCTAACTTCGATACTGCTAGCTTCAAAATGTCATTCTCTAGCAGATAATCATTCAAATCGAACAGTGAATTCCATAGACTGCAATACGACGGCTTCTGGTACGAGAGTGCTTTAGTAACCAGGTAGTAGATATACCGTTGATATTTTATATTTCTTTCCCTCAGTCGTAGCGTTTTCCCGATGGATAGCCAGTTCTTGTAGTCGTCCAAGTTTCGTCTTAAAGACTGAAGATATGCCGCGTGACATCTTTAAGTCTGCTGATACGCAGTGGCCGAGGGAATAATATGAACATACGTTAAACAAATCTCGATGTTCTTCTTTCTTCACGCAATACCTTGCTTTGTGACCAAAGGAATATTGTGCCATGAAGTCTTCAAAAGTCGGTTCTGAGCTATGATCCGACGAACCGTTGTTCCACAATGGTCTTCATAGTTGTCACCAGCGAAAGGGGCTAGCCGATTGAAGTGTACAACTCTCGGCTTCCCTGTTGGTGTTTTTCTAATCCTGTATATCATGTCATTTATTCTCTTAACGACCTCATAAGGACCTTTCCAATTTATTTCCAGCTTTGGTGATAAACCGCGACGCCTTTGTGGATTGTAAAGCCACACTAAATCCCCAGGTTGGTATCCACCTTTTTCTGTCTAGATGTCATACTGGTCCTTCATTCGGCCGCTGGCAGCTTGAAAGTTTGTGCGGACTTGTTCATGAATGTCGCCCATTCTTCTCCGTAAGTCCGTTACGTAATCTTCCCCGGCCAGGTCTTCCCCAGGTTTACTGCCGAATACCAAGTCACATGCAAGCGCAACTCACGCCCGAATAAGATGTTCGCATGAGTTTGCCCGGTTGTTTCATGCACGGATGAACGATAAGCCATCAGGAACAGATGAAGATCTCTGTCCCAGTCTCTTTGGTGGTTGGAGACTATCTTCGACAAGTATCGGTTGATCGTTCTGTCCATTCGTTCAATCATGCCATCGGAATGCGGAAGTAATGCATTCGTTCTCGTTTTATTAATTCCTAATATCTTAAAGATATTTTGGAAAACGGCAGACTCAAAATTCTTACCCTGGTCGGAGTGAAGTTCACGTGGTTCACCAAACCGGTATATACACTCTTTCACTAATGTTTCAGCGACCGTGGTGGCTTTCTGGTTGGGCAATGGATAGCAGGGCATCGATCCCGATAAAAACTGGGTTCGGTTCGGGTTCAGGTTAATTTGTTTTTTGAGAGATGGGTTCGTGTGCGGTTCTGGTTAAAGCATTAAAGAAATTTGCGGTTTTGTTCCGGGTTCAAGTATTATGTTCAGAGGTTCAGTCCGACCTAATGAAAATGGAATTAATGCTTTTTGAATAACAATCTTTATATAGAAATAATTTAAAATACACATAGACATCAACGCAGATACCGAAGGCGTCGATGATTGACTATAATGTGATTACGCTCACATTTCGAACTGAAAATGAACCTGAACCGGAGTTGAATCCTGAACCCGAATTTTAATACCCGGTTCGGTTCCGATTCGAGTTCATTTGAAAAATATATCAATCTGGGGTCAGCTCTGGGTTTGGGTTTGTTAAAATGTTACGGTTTAGTTCCGGTTTTGGCCTGGTTAAGGTTCGGGTTCGGTGCCCTGATGGATAGGCTTCAACCCACTTAGTGAAGTAGTCTATGATAACATCGATGTATTTATTTCCGTGGTCACTTTCTGGAAATGGTCCGGCCACGTCAATCGCAATGCGCTCCAATGGACTCCCAACGTTATGACGCATTGGAGCTCTTCTTCGTCTGTGCGGACCGTTGCTTCCAGCGCAAACCACATATCTCTTGCACCAGTCTTTAACATCCTCCTTGCAGTTAATCTCTTTTAACCCGTCTGGTACTCTACTCTTAGGCATAACCGAGTTATCTTCTCAGCTCCATCGGCATTTTCCACTACACGCATTAAAAGGCCATCCTCGATCACCATGGAGTCCCATTGCGCCGAGTATGATTTTACACTGTGTGAGTGTGGTACATCTTCCCATTTTGGTTTGCTCTCTTCTACTTACCACTCCAGTATAATTTTCAACTTCGGGTCATTTTCTTGGTCCTTGCGTAGCCCACCGGGCTGCCAACTATCGTCAACTACTGTTATCCTAGAGATGGTGGAATGCTTCTCTTCCACTCAACTACAATGCTTGCATTCATCTTGGCAAGGCCTTCTGGACAATGCATCTGCATTACGATGGCTGGTACCTATCCTGTGTTCGATTTTGAAATCGTTTTCCTGTAGTCTAACAATCCATCTAGCCACCTGACCTTCTGGATTCTTGAATTGTAGCAACCATTTTAAAGCAGCATGGTCAGTCCTTATCAAAAATCTTCTTCCGTATAAATATTTGTGTAAATGCTCCACGGATTTCACGAGTGCCAAAAGTTCTTTTCTGGTGACAATAATAATTCTTCTTCGGTTTTGACAAGGTCTTACTAAAGTAGGCAATAACCTTCTCATGTCCATCTTGTTTCTGGGGAAGGACGCCACCAATTCCAACGTTGCTGGCATTTGTGTCTAGTATGAACTCTCCTTCAGGTAAAGGATAACTTATGACAGGTGCGCTTGTCAAGGAATGTTTCAGTTCTTTAAATGCAACTTTACAGTCCATTTCCCAGATAAATCGCCTACCTTCTTTAGTAAGCCTTGTAAGTGGCTTAGCTATGGTGGCAAATCCAGGTACATATCGTCGATAATAAGTACACAAGCCAAGGAAACTTCTAAGTTCATGTTTGTCTAGCCACTCACTCACAGCCCTTTTTTTCTCCGGGTCAACTGCAATACCCTTACCAGATACCACGTGTCTCAAGTAATGAGCTTCTTTTTGGAACAGATGGCATTTCTTTGAACTGAGATTCAAGTTAGTCTGTCTCAGTCTTTTGAAAAACTCTTCCAAATTCTTCATGTGGTTCTCGAACGTGTTTTCTACCACAATAATATCGTCGAGATGAACCAAACAGGTTTTCCAAGATAGCCCAGCCAATACGGTTTCTATGAGGCGTTCAAACGTTGCAGGGGGATTGCAGAGCCCAAATGGCATTACGGTAAATTGCCAGAGTCCGTTACCGATGGTGAAGGTTGTCTTCTCCTTGTCCTTTGCATCCAAATCTACTTGCCAGTATCCGCTCTTTAGATCTAGAGTGGAGAAAATCTTCGATCCAGCCAAAGTGTCCAGTGTATCGTTTATTCGAGGTAGCGGGTATTTATCATTTTTCACAAGTTGACGATAATCAGGGTTGTGTGGTTTTTTCCACTATGGTTTTAACCACTGGTTTAAATCAGTTTAAACCGTCCTGGTTTTTATATAATTTTGACCAGTGGTTTTTATTAAGCGACCACTCATTATATACAGTGTAACGTACTTTTAAGGATAAATAAGAGATTATTCATATTTAAATACGTATTTATTTTTATTTTTATTATATATATACATACATACATGGATGCACAAATTTAATAGATGCAGATAAATATAGAAAAATGTCAAAAAATATTCATTTTTCAAGTAAGCACAACACAATGTAACATAACAATAATTTATTTATTTATTTTATTTATCATTAATCACTCAACAGGAACAAAAGTTCCCAATTACAGAGGATTATTTACAAAAACAAGAATAATACAATGTAGTTACAAGACAAAATGAAAAGTGACAATATTAAGAATAACTTAATGTAGTTACAAGACAAAATGAAAAATGACAATATTAAGAATAACTTAATGTAGTTACAAGACAAAATGAAAAATGACAATATTAAGAATAACTTGTGACGGTATATCACTCGGACGCGAAATTGTAGCGTGTGGTATGACGTTATTTTGTTGTCTCCGTGCTGTAGAACGGTTTGCTCGGGCGCCAATCGGTCGGTCGGAAACACAGCACTAGGAGAGATGGTTCACGGTGCAGGACGCTCTAGCAGCGTCGCTAAATTATTGCTCGATCGCCAAATGGATTTTGATAGCTCAATGAAGATAGAGTTCGGTTTTATACAAAAAGAAATTATAGTAACTTTTAATACTTTTTATTAAGATATTTAAATAAAACGTATATACAAAACATAGAAAATAGAAATGCAGAAATAAATTATACACTACCATAGAACAGGCAGTATTTGCTAGCTGGTTCAACTTTGATAAATGGTCGACAAATAAACGGGCCACGATAAAAAAAATCTGTTGTGGCCAGCACAATACCTCTCGCCATTTTCATTTTATGTTGCATAGGGCGTGAGCAGTTATGTGCCTTTGTTGGCCTTGGCAAGCAGATATGGGGGCCCGTGTCAGAATGAGAGCTAGTAATATACATAGGTGTCAAGTATCATACGTTTTCATCCGAAACATTATGATTTTCCAAATCCATGTGGATTATTTTCCTCGACAATGGTTGACAAACAAACATCAGAATATTTCGAAATTTTGAATGAAAAATTATGACATATGACAATTAAAACATCTATGTAAATAACTACTAGCCGTCATTCTGACACGGATCCTCATATCTGCTTGCTAAGACTAACAAAGTCACATGACTGATCGCGCCCTATACGTAACGAATTTAACATTTCTTGTATACACACAAATAATTGAAATTGTTTCTCTTCTTTCGTTCTATGAGAAATTTTACGTACTATTCTAATATGTTCAAAATTCTTCAAATTCATTGATGGTATTAGCAGTATTTCTTAAGGATATATGTAATATTAACATACCTGTAATTTAAAAACATATTAAATTAATAATACAATAATATATATTAAATGTACTCATACCTCCCAGAAAAATCTGACACTGACATTTTGCATTTATTTGTCAATTACAAAAATTTGAATATCGCAACTGTTTTTCGGGCAACGAGATATATTACAACAGATTATTCTATATTATTATATACTATATCTCCAAACCTATACGAGATATAATAAAAAATTTAAATGTGTCAGATTGAGAATTTAATTATCTTTAATATTTGTAGTAACAAATTTTCAAAAAATAATATTTAGAAATTTTTTTTTTAGAAACTATTGCTTCCGGTTGTCCAATTGTTACCAGAACCTATTCAACTCTTCCCATCATTGTTAGATTGAGGAATCCGTAGTTATACAGGTCTTTAGTCTTATAGAATTTGAGAAATCGTATCTCCAACAAACTCACACACACACACACACACATCCACACACACACACACACACACACACACACACACACACAGACATCATTGTAAAAATGGTAAAATCGGATTCTATGGACCTTAAATCGTGCTTATTTAATAAAATCTGGATATGCGATTTTTAGCATGAATCCAATACCTCTCTAGCGAGAGGTAAAAAGGAAATCAAAAAAATAGGGCAACGCGGTCCGACCGGGCAACAATGGCACTCACCAAAGTTACGGAAACACGGTACGAACGGGCAACAATGGCACACACCAAAGTTGCGGCAACACGAACGGGTAACGATGGCACCCACCAAAGCTACGGAAACACGGTACGGACGGACAACAATGGCACACACTAAGGTTGCGGGAACACGGTACGAACGAGTAACAATGGCACACACGAAAGTTACGGGCACGCGGTACGGCGTCAGTATCGGCACACACCAATACTAACCACGGATATGCTATCTCGTTTAACAATGGCACTCATCAAAGCTAAACGATGAAGGCAAACGGACAGAGTAAAAATCTTATTCACCAGCTTAGGGTTCGGAGGACCGCAGCTATCAGCACACACCATAAGCTAGCTTTACTTGGCAGAGAGCACACACTCTCTGAATAGACTATCGTTTGGGCCTGTATTTATACCCCGAAAAACCGTTAAAAACTTCAAAATAAGTTTAAACATGATTTTAACCATCTTGCAAATACTTGTCATGTTAAAAACATATTACAAAAAATATAAAAAAATCATACTTCATGAGGAATCGAACCAGCGATCTTTAGCGCTGTGGTCAAGCACTCTAGCTGCTCGACCATGCCGCACCTGACATGTACAGACATCAATCATAAATATTAACAGTGAAAAAAATAATTTATTAATACAACAAAAAAATATATATAAATACAACAAAAAAATATTTATTTACAACAAAATATATATAAATACAACAAAAAAATATTTATTTACAACAATAGAAATATAATTCAAAAATATTCAATATATGGTTTGTGTATTTTATCTATTTACAGAACAAATAAAAAAATACTTTTATAGTGAGACTCGAACCACTGAACCCCACACTCAGAAGCTAACGCGCTAGCCATTAGACTATGGCGCACACATTATACCACGCTCAGTGACCATCGTCACAAACTTAATGCAAGTGCGAAAGATCGGACAAGAAATAGTTCATAATTTTCTTTCCAAACCCGGACTGACATTGAAAATGTCAAGATTGTTATTGTAGATGGACAGAGTATTGAATGTCACACAACTGTCTAATTGGAGATCGAAGTTCGTAGTTAGTTCTTGGGGTGCTGTATGTGAAGGTTAACTTGCGCCGAGAGTTTAAGCGAGGTACGCTAAAATTTAAGCCAGCTAGCGAATGAGCATCATCAATAAGATTATTTACAAGTTTATATAGATATAAACATGATTGTATTTTTCTGCGGCATTCCAAAGAAATAACATTGAACTCAATTAGACAATTGGAGTAATTACAAATCGTATCAATGCGGCGATGGTGAAATTTAGTACAACAATACCTTATAATTTTTTTCTGTATACTCTCCAAAGCTTGTACATGTTTGATATATACAGGATTCCAAATTTGTAATCCATATTCCAGCTTACTACGCACAAATGAATAATACAAAGATTTGAGGGTCCGTAAATTATGAAATGATTGTGTATTACGAATTATGAAGCCAAGATTCCTGTAACATAATTTTCGAGTATCATTAAAATGGGGAATAAAGATCTTTGAATATAGTTACTCGCTCCAACATTGTGTTATTCATTTGATAGTTAAATGGTATAGTTGTTTGCTTTAGAGAGTAGGTCATAATTTTACATTTATCTAAATTAAATAGAAGTTTAGAGGCTAAAGACCAATCAAGAATATTGTTAATATCATTTTGTAGTAAAGCACAATCATTAACATTATTAATAATTCTGAAAATTTTCAAGTCATCCGCATATAAGAGAACGTTGGAGTGATGAATAATATCAGTGATGCTATTGATAAAGAGAAGAAATAGTAATGGGCCTAAATTAGACCCGTGCGGGGCACCAGATGTTGCATAAAAACGTTTAGAGGTAATACCATCAATACGAACACGAAGCTCGCGATTGCTCAGATATGAAGACATGAGTTGTAGCAAGTCATCAGAGAATCCAAAATCCAAACGAAGTCTACTTAGTAGAACAGAGTGGTCAACTTTGTCAAAGGCTTTCGCAAAGTCAGTGTAAATAACGTCTACTTGAATGTTATTATGTAGTGAATTAAGCGCTGTATCTGTGAAGTTCATTAGATTAGAAGTAGTAGAGCGGCCAGAGAAAAAAACATGCTGGTAAACTGATATTTTGTTTCGCACGGAACTTAAAATATATTTATATATTATCTTTTCAAAAACTTTAGCCAAGTTGGAGAGAATAGAGGTACGACGATAATTGGTAATGCTAGATTTATCACCAGAACAAACCTTATATCATTTTTCTCGATTTTTCTCATATTTTTGATGTATAAACTTTTACATTGTTGAAAAGAAAAAAAAAATGGCAATTTATATTTTAATAAAATAATTATGGGTTGCTATTTAAAAAATAAAAGTTGATAGCTGAATCCCGAAAACCTGACTTTATAAAAAATATCTACATCTGCCATCAAATAGTATATTTAAGTAAAAATACAATTTTATGTCTTTTTTTCTATTACTTATAATACACTGTTCAAAAGAATTAAAGGGTCAATTTTTTTTTGTTAATAACTTTTTTCCTAAATGTGCGATTCATTTAAAAATTCCATTTATAGGTAGCTTAAATCTTTATTTTAACAATTTTATTAATTTCACGTTACAACAAACGTTTATCATTAAACTGGAGTATCCAGAGCATGGACACTACTAAAAAATAAATGAAAAAAGAACACAATCACATATTTTTTATTAATTTTAACTCTAGTAGAGAGTTAAATACACCTCTAATAACATGTATTACCCCCGTTAGCATCTAATACAGCTTGGCAACGGTGTGGCATACTATGTATAAGTCTGCGTATGCTTTCTTGTGGAATCTGTTGCCATTCCTCCACCAGAGCGTCTTCCAGTTCTCTTATTATCACAGGTAGGTTAATTCGGTTTCTAATGCGTTGTCCTAGTTGATCCCATAGATGCTCAATGGGATTGAGGTCTGGACTGCATGCTGGCCATTTCATCTTTTCAATATTGTTGTCTGCTAGGTATTGCGTAACAACTCTAGACGAATTCGCGCGGGTCCATCTTGAATTAAGACGAAATTTTCACGCCTATTTGTTGCTGTAAGAGCCAACGGTCGAGCGTGATCATTTAGTATTTCGTCTATATAGCGTCGTGCAGTCAAAGTGCCGTTTCGAATGATAAAAAGTTCAGTTTTGCCGCTGATCGATATTCCTCCTTAAACCATAACAGAACCACCTCCAAAAGCAACACGCGACTGCATATTATGTTGTATGTAACGCTCATTTATTCTTCTCCAAACCCTAATACGTCCATCATTAGAGTATAAATTAAATTTGGATTCATCTGTAAAAAGTATAGCCCCCCAGTGTCTCAGTTGCCATCTACGATGTTGCTGAGCATACATAATTCGAGCTCTTTTATGGTTCCTAATTAAAGACAGTACTTTAACAGGAATCCGGGAAGATAAATGTCCCTCTCGAAGCCTATTTCATACAGTCTGGTCAGAAATTCTGGTACCAGTTGCACGAGAGAGCTCATTTTGTAGCTCTCGAGATGTAGCGAAGCGCTTACGTAGAGCCTGAAGTTTCAATAATCTGTCTTCATTAGCAGCAATTAATCTTCCTCGGCCTTGCCCAGTACGTCTGGATAAAAGACCGGTCTCTTGATATCTTCTCCATGCCCTCCAGATAACTGAATGGCTAACTCCTAGACGTCGAGCTACGTACCGCTGTGTTCGACCTTCTTGGATTAACGTAACGGCTTCAGACAATTCAATTTGACTCAAATGTCTTCTATTGCCTCTATTTTCATTCATAGCTCACAAATTTAGCGATCTTTCACTGCTATACTTTAGCAAATAATTAATAAAATATCGCAGAGAACTAAATTTCACATCTGTTTTGCGTCTTCTTTGATTAATACCAGTGTAGAAGGATAATGACAGAATCAAAACAAATAAAACAAGTACTGATGTTTAAACAATACATAAGCCAACATTAATTCTCAATATGGGTATTCTTGTTTTGTTAGTATAAAAGTTATTAACAAAAAAAAATTGACCCTTTAATTCTTTTGAGCAGTGTAATTATGTTGAAAGTGTGGACCTCTTCCCAGACTCACCTGTATATGTATGTTATTAAAAATACTTTATAGTGATTTATATGAAATTCTATTTCAAGACATTTCAAATTCATTGAAAAGTATATTATTACTTTTAGGATTCAAAAAAAATAATAAATTATAACTTAAATAAAAGTCCAAAATACGTCGTACGTTCTAACGCGCATGACAAGTTGCACTTGTAACCTATCGTTACACCCACAACTCCATGGAGCTAGGAATAAATATGGAGGGAGCGTATACCGATACTATAGGCGAGGGGAATGAAGCCTAGTGGGGCGGACGAATATATGTATTGGTCCCGAGCTAGAGTGGGGATCTCGCGGTATTTTTGAAATACGAAATGCGAAAAATGTGTAAGTGAAACAATGTCATTACTTTTAAAAAAATAAAAAATTAGTGATAATTATATTTCTTATTAAAATAAATTTAATACAATTTGCAAATATTAAACAATAAAAGTATATATATATATATATATATATATATATATATATATATATATACTTCTCTCTATCAATTTGACTTCCGTACATAGAAACATGCATTTGGCGTCTATGGGAAATACTGGTCCTAGGCGTCTACTTCTTCGAGTATATAGAATGTTTCACCCCACCTAATAATGTGAGCATAAGGATATTTCGAAAAATTCGTATTTAAAGAAAACAATATACACGTATATTTGACTTCCGTACTTTATACGGGTTTTTGCCGTCCCGCGTATATTTTTGTACGTATTACTGACAATTTGGCGTCCAAAATTAATATACGTTTACAAAAAGCTATCAATCGGGCATCCTGCACTGTTGCCAAATATTATGTACTGTAGCACTAACATGGAATACGAACATAATCGTCTAACATGGGATCATGATTTTTTTTAAATTATATTTTTTACTAATATTTTGAAAACTATTTGTTTAAATTTGATTTCCATGCAATTCTTCAATTAAATCAAATAAAACAAAATTCGTTCTGCATGTTTAATAAAATGGGTCTGCAGATATGTATATTTATACGCCTTATGTGCAAAATATTTTAACATTGCTACGTAAATGTCACATTTATTTGTAATTTTATTAAAATAAATAATCTCTGTGATTTTGTTTTTACCTCTCGCTAAGAGAGGTATTGGATTCATGCTAAAAATCGCATATCCAGATTTTATTGAATAAGCACGTTTTAAGGTCCCTACAATCCGATTTTAACATTTTTACAATGATGTCTGTGTGTGTGTGTGTGTGTGTGTGTGTGTGTGTGTGTGTGTGTGTGTGTGGATGTGTGTGTGTGGGATGTTGGAAGGACGGTTACTCAAAAACTATAAGACTTAAAATTTGTTTAACAACGTATTTCCCAATCGGACATTCATGGGAAGATCTGAAAAGGTTTTGGTAACAATTGGACAACCGGAAGTAGAAGATTCTTGAAAAAAAATCTTCTAAATATTATTTTTTGAAAATTTTTCTTGATAATATTAAAGAAAAATAAATTCTCTTTCTGATACATTTAAATATTTTTATACATATTTTATAGATTTAGAGATAAAAGGAATATAATATATAAAATAATGTTGTAATTAATTTTACAACCGAAAGGATGCCATGAAAAATAGTTGCAAATTTAAATTATTTGTAACTGACAGATAAATGTCAGTGTCAGAAATAATGAGTAATGAAAGAAAAATGTATTTGGAGAATCCCTTAATTCTTGATCTGTGACTATTATGGAGATGACAAGTCTAGGTTGAAGGACTTAAATTTGTTTCAAACATTATGGGACAATGTATACCAGTACTGTAGACTAGAGTAACTTTGAATTGCGAAAAAGCTATCAAATTCTTCTCAAGTAAGTTGTAAATATTGACAAAATTACACATCGATATAAGAATAATCGGAGTGCAATCTATCCGTCACTTTATTAAAGGGAATTAGTGTTATTTAGATATAACATGTATGAAAAAATAAAATGTAAAAGAAGATATGTAAGAATAGATGCACAATCCATATATACATTTTAGACCGCCCAAAATTAATGTTTTTACTAGAAGAATATGAAGAGAAAGTAAACAACGTTGTTCGAATTGAAAATTGCAGTTACCAGCCTAATATTTATATATGGTAAACTCTACTTTGTAATTTATTGTAACATAATTTATGGTAAAATATCTTCATGTTGAGACATGCTATTATTGAATAATAAAGAAGTTTATACGTCATAGATTTATATGAATATATTATTTGTATTTATAAAAATATTCTTTGCTTTATGCATACAGCCAGGTAAAATATACGGCGAGAGGTTATGTGCTGGCCACATCAGATTTTTTTATCTTCCGTTACCTTAGGTAAGGAAGGTATTGTCTTTGGTCAAAAATTTCGTTTTACTATTTTTACGATGATGTCTGTATATACTCGTATGTATGTGTGTGCATCTCTCACTCTGTGTGTGTGTGTTTATGTGTGTGTGTGTGTGTGTGTGTTTGATTGTGTGTGTGTGTGTGTGTGTGAAAAAAGTTCTCCGATAACTCCAACAACTACAATTCCAAAAATTATAATTCTTTCATTCTTTTGTACGTCCGTATAAAGACTTAATTAAATTTTGGCTATAATTGGTACACCGGAAGTACTCTTAATTGCAGTTCTTAACAGTTTTTTTTATGTTAAATATCTCTTTTTGACATTTTGTTATCACAAATATATGTTATTCTCTGTACGATTTGATTATTTTTTTTCTTTATATTCAAAGTATATGGAGATGAAAAATTATAAAGAAATTAATATTCATAAATCTTGCAACCTACGTTGCTGTAAGCACAATGTAAATCAAATAGAAACAGTATATTTTAGTAATTGACAGATTTCTGTGTCAAGTATAATTTGCATAGTTTGTGAAATAATTTTACTGGAAATATATAATCTTTTGCAGGACACTACCTTATCTGTGAGTAATTTATACAAAACACATAGAAAAGACGGAAGGTCATGTGTTGGCCACATCAGATTTTACGTATTCTAAATTTATGTCTGCTTCCGACATATTGAAAATTTGAATTAAAGTAACCAAATGCTTTTAGAATAGGTAAACATACTTGCACTGGGGTTTAGATGATTTAGCATATTTTTTGATTTTTTTACAGCCACAAATTAAATTTTTAGTTTAGGCGTTCCTAAATATATACAAGTTACAAGGTTCCTTTTGAAACAAAGTTTAACCGTAGGTACATGAATTATTAAATAAATATTATGATATAAGGACTATTTAATATATGTATCGCAACATCTGACGCCTAGACCAAAAAAGTATGAAATTGATTTTCTAATAAATTAAAAATAATGACTGCCTCTCTGAGCACCCAACTAAGAAGACTGAAGTACTTATACATTATATTAGCATATTTTCGTAAGTAATCGCTTGTAAAATTGGATGATCGGAATAACAATCATTATTTTTATTTAATAATTACCTACTAGTTTTCTCACATCTTTCATAAACTTGTTTATATGTACCTCAGCGTATAAGCTATAAAAGAAATATTTTTTTGTTCCATATCTCAAAAACATTATTCACATAGATACATATATGTTTCATTTGCAAGTAAGAAAACTACCATCCATATTTCAAGCATTTTGATCATATTAAATATTTGTTTTGTCAAATTAAGTTTATCTATCCTATAATAACAGTATTTTTTAATGAAATGTATATGTGTATCACATGTAATATTTAACGCTGTTTTTGCTACACCTTAACTTATATGATCGCAGTTCAAAAGACAGAAATAAATTTTCAAGTTTATTTTTGATACAAATTACAATACTGATTTTAAATTTTTAAAATACTGAACTTTTTATTTCATTATACACGATGCACCAATAAAATTTAAGCAGGAATAATGTTGCGCAGTGCTATGCACATCTCTACATAGTATAAAACTAGTGATATACCTTGGCTTCACCTAGGAGCAATATTGACTTTACCTCCAAAAGTTTTATTTAACCGAGTTCTTATAACATTTTGCAGAGATAAGTCGGCCGGGGGGCCGCGCTTCCAATAATATCCTCGAAACTATAAATACCGTATTTTAAAATTTAATATTTAAGTAATTTTCAGTTTTTATCCGATAGTGTTCTAAAGTTGTTAACCATTTTCTATATTCTTGTCTATTTTAAATTTATTTTAACCTAATTGTATGTCATTATTTATTTTATCTCATTTATTCTTCTATTCAATTCTGAGGAATGTTTTATATATAATTTAATATATTGTGTTTTCTATGTAATGACATCCTAAAGAGACATTGATTAATCTTGAAGATGGTTATTGTAATGACAGAAACGATGTAATATCAATAATTTTTCTTCACTCAGGTTCATAATAATATATAAAAAAATTTGGGCGAGGTTTTTCTTTATCAGTAATAAATGCTTATGATTATTTTTTATAAATGTTTATCGAGATATTTATAAAATCATTGTAGTAGCAGGTATAGATGTATTTTAATACATAATATGTAATAAAAAATAATTTTAAATTTTACAAGTCACGCATTCACAAAATACTTATAACAGTATAATAACGTGCGAATGGGAATGCACGAGCAATACGATATTACTTTCGAGCGAGATATTTTTTAGACTATTATAAAAATAAAGTATTTTCAAGAATTTTGTTTCAATTGACAATACTTACATAAATAAATAAATAAATATTTCATCACGGCATATTACCCATTGCTGGGTGTGCCAATCTGCTTTGTATACAGATATCGGTAATGATGGAATATTCGTACCGTGCGGGCGCTTACCAGGCGTCACCTCACGGGCACTCATAGATGGCGTGGAGAGTGCACCACAGGGGTCAATTTTGTGCCATTAAAATTCGATGTAATTTTTGGCGTCGGTCGGGATCGAACCCGGGTCCCCAGATTCGCGACCAGACACTCAGGCACACGGCCACGAGACCCCATACTTACTATTTTCATTTTTTCAATTAATCTACCATAGCAACAAAGAAAGCAAAGCTACCTGGCTATGATGATTTGGTATTTAAAGTACCTACGTGTGACGAGCTTAAAAGCACGACACGAAGCGTAGTGTTTTTTTTACGTCATTTATGCTTTGTAAGAACTTATGCCCGTATATTATACGCTATTTTCTTATACCTGCATATTTATACCTGATTTGCGAATTCGGACAATAATTTAATCAGTCTAATAATTATTTTACATCTGTTAAACTGAAAAACTCAAAATTACTTTCCAGCATAATGAAAATTAATTAAAAATTGTTTAAATTATTTAGTATTTTTTAAGATCCAAAACTAATTTCCTATTTCGCGTTTACAAAGTTTCATGTACTGAATGAAAAAAATCTAATGTGGTCAACACATTACCTGCCTTCAATTTTATATATTTTTAAATCCTTCTTGCAAAAGATTATATTTTTAGTAAAATTATTTCACGAACATATTTTGACCCTGACATCTGTCAATTAGTATAATTTGAATATCCAAATTGTTTCCATTGTGATGCTGCATAGACTGCAAGATTTATGAAACTTAATTTCTTTATAATTATTTTTCTCTTCCAACTATAGCAAATATAATGAAAAATTGTAATCATGTAATATAATATTCTTTAATGTTTATAATAAAAATTTGGGTACTTCCGGTCGGGTTGACCAATTATAACCAAAATCGAATCAGCTCTTCATAAGGGTATACAAATGAGAAGTACGTAAAAAATTGTAATTTTTGGAGTTTGCAGTTATCGAATAACGATTGTCACACACACACATGTACAGACATCATCGTAAAAGTAGTAAAATTGTATTCTAGGGACTCTAAAATGTGCTTATTCGTTAAAAACGGACTATGAATTTTTTGACCAAAAACAATATCTTTCTTATCTTTCTTATTAACGGAACGTAGAAAAAATAATTCATTTAAAATTTGTCATTGTCATAAAATGTTATTATCAAAGAAGTTATTGCATTCCTATATGACACAGTAACAAAATATCGGAACAATAAATAAATATGAAACTATTTTTCATGTTTTAATGAATAAACTTTCGTCGTTTATATGTGGAAAAGATTTTTTTTAATTGAGAAAATACGAGTTCTCAAAAAATAATTATTTTATAAAAATACATTATTTCTGCAAATTATCTTTATAAAATAAACAAAATAATATGGAAAATAATAGACATCTTTATAATTTTACTCAGTGTTGACTAAATTCTTTAAAAATAATAATTTCTCAATATAATATTTGATTATGGTATCATAACCAAAACAGATTCATATTCTTTAAACATTTAAAGTGAAGAAATACTGAAAACTAAACGCACGAGTTACGCATGCCATGTTGCCAAGTGTATGGACGTCAAATTGGCGGTGATTTTCGGTTTTCAATATACGGCGGCGTATATTATGATGCGACGAAAGCGCCACACACGGAATTTCGATGAACTAAATATACGGCTGTTAACAACAAAACAGTCATTTGGCGTCCAAAATTAAAATTTGCAGGTAGACTCCCCACATCACGTAGATGCTAAAAATGTGAGAAAAACTGATTTATAATTTGGCGTCCATATTCGGACGTCACTTTACGAAGGACGTCAAATTGTTGGGGATCTGGCAATGTACGGACGTTCGGTTGTTAGACTGATGAATATATATATATATATATATATATATATATATATATATATATATATATATATATATTAGACATATTAAATTACATTAATAAATAATTACTTATCTTTTCTTCACTAAAATTTAAAAATCTGATGACTTTCCGTGAATTTTATCTATTTTATACAAATCTCATACAAAAAGTCTCTTGTAAAAGATTATGTACTTCTAGTAAATTTATATCACGGACATGTTACAGGGGTATATTAAAAAATAAACAATGTCATTCTATTATTCTAAGTTCTAATATTTTGGGATTTATCAATATTTGTTTTTGCTAAAAAATGCAACCTAACTTTAAAATATTTATTACATATAGATTTAATCAAAACTATATGATTTCCAGGGGCCCATGTTCGAACAATGTTCATGCAACGTAAAAAAATGTCTGGATTTATAAACTTTTTTAAAACATTTAATGTTCAACATGTTCATGCAACGTAAAAAAAATGTCTGTATTTATAAACTTTTTTAAAACATTTAAAGACATATGAAGTATAACATTTTTGTGTGATATATTTTCCTATCGTCTTCTTGTAAACACCTTTTTAATAAAGAAATAATAACAATAAAAATAGTCCACAATATATCACTACGCACAAAACACCAGCTAAATTAAATAACTCAAAGAAACTTTGTTGTAAACAACGATGCAAAACAGCTACCACGCGGCAGTATGACAGATGGTCCCGACTAGTAGTGGGGAGCAGTCAGCTTCACTGAAGTTCGCATAAGCTACGAAGCTACCTCCATATTTATTCCTAGTTCCATGCACAACGCAGATAAACTACGCTACGCCCGTATACCGGGGATTCTCTCACTTCTTGGTTCAAAATAGTAATTAATTTTTCAAATTTCCAATAGTAATTGAATACAATTACTTTTTTTTACAAAGTAATTAATTACAAATTACAATTTTGGAAAAAGTAATTTAATTAGTAATTAATTACCAACAGTAATTAATTACTGCCCAGCTCTGCTTGTAACCTGGCGTGACACCCACAACGCAGATAAACTACGCTATGCCCGTTACCGGGGATTCTCTCATTTCTTGGTTCAAAATAGTAATTAATTTTTCAAATTTTTAAAATTGAATAGTTACTTTTTTTACAAAGTAATTAATTACAAATTACAATTTTGGAAAAAGTAATTTAATTAAAAATTAATTATCCCAAGTAATTAATTACTGCCCAGCTCTGAATAGAGTTTACTTTGAACGAAATAACCTATTAAAGAATAGCAGACTTACATATTACAAGATAAGAAAAGATTACAATAGTTTTGCAGTAATGCCTCAACATCCTTCAGCCACACTGTTAGATTTCTATCCGATTGAACGACTTCAGGTGCAGGGAGCGTACATATAATACCACAAATGCCGATATATTCAATCACACAGAAGGAGAATAATAAAACTGCACATATTTAAATGTGAAATTTTTCACTTCAATGTTTATAATAAAAAGTAAATAAACACGTATCCATAGCAACAGCGCAATCGAAATCCGCAAACGTACTTTTTGTACTCATGCAATGAAATGTGTTGTTTCGCGTCGCCTGAGCAACTTCCGAAACGTCAATTGCTCAGGTCTCCACCAGATAAGTGACCGAGAAATTTTGAAAAAAACACTCCTACTTCTAAATTTATAATAAAAAAGTATAGTTTCTCAAACACACTTTCGCTTAATAATAATAAGAGAAAATGGTTGAATGAAATTAAATTTTAAAATAATGAATTTAGTGCATTTGGTTCACAATGGTGGCAACAATTTCTGCTCGGCGGAAGTCGGCAAGACAAAGTACTCGGGAAGTCGGTAACACATAACCAACAAACGCAATGTAAATTGTAACAAAACAATAAGAAATTTAATAAGTTTAAATTTGCTGTATACTACAAGTGAAATACTTGGTAAGTAATAAATAGTTATTTACATATCATGATTAATACTACATTACATAAAAATAAACATTAAAATAATTGGAATTTAAATTTGACACATCACTGAAATTAGCTACAAAGCAGTGTATACATGTATAATATGTAATAAAGTTTTAATAAATAAAATTATTTGTTCAAAAATTACTAACTATTAGTTTTATACTTTTCGTACAAAAAATATTGTACAAACCGCGTGCGTGCACTTAGTTCCCGGAATCGTTCTCACTCATCCGGGAACCAATCGTTCCTGCACTTGGTATGTAAATAACTATTACGTAAAATGTTTTTAATTATTGTAAAGGCAACTAGTATTATTTTTTTTAAATATCTACGTTTGAAGAAAAAATATAATTCGGAGTAAAAGTGTCTTTGTATGCCTCGCATGTAAACTTCCATGCTAATGTGATATGTGTTTCCATGATAATGTGATTAGTGTTTCTATAATAACGTTGACATGTAATTTCGATATTTATAATTGACATATTCCAAAATATATAATTATTTTAAGGTTATTAAAACCTATTAATTTCTGGTTAAACTCTGGTATTGTTACTCATATCAGCTTGGCATATAAAGCATCACTTTTACTCCTAATACAATATACTATTTTAAGCATTTCATTACTTTAGTGCTGCTTAAATGACAATCCCACTAGAAGTTCTTACATTAACACGTTTTATTTTTATTTTAGTCCCATTCAAATGGTAGTTGCAGTAGATGTTCACCAACAAAGCATACAAACACGTGAAACAAATGCTGAAACGTCAAGGAAAAAGAAAACTAGAGCAGAAATCAATAGAGATTATTACAATAAACGGAAAGCTAAACGTCGAACTATTACACATCGATCAGAAAGGTGTGAAACGTCAAGAAAAGAAATTAGATCAGAAATAATAGAGATAATACATCAACCAGAAAGGTATTATTTTTATAACATTCATGTAGGAGGGTACGTGAAGTACTCTGGGGAGGGGGAGTGCGAACTGAGCGCAGCCAAACAGCAGTCGAGAGATGGCAACAGACAGCGGACAAAAGTAGATGTATGTAACGATGAAAAGACGGAAACGAATAATAAATAATAAAATTGCTACAACATTGTATTTGTATTAAATAATTGTTGTCTTTTATTACAAAAATAAATCCCACATTCATACTTTATACTTATTTTTTTTAACTAACCTTGCGTTGCCCAATACATCTAGTTAAAAGAACGATCATCGATCTCCTGCTATATCTTCCATACCAGATAACTGCCCCTCGTCATAATAATTATTCGTCCTAAATACGTTTTAATATCCAAGTTTTGAATTATAATACGCTTATCTACGGTAGTGCGTAAAATTGATGTTTAGATGTTAGTTTTAAGTTTGTAAAACGGTTGTTTAGTAACAAGGTGTCATTGGTCACGGGTTGCCGAGCAACGAGTGATTAAATTTTTTAAACACGCTAAATTTGTAAAACCAGGGTGAATATTTGGTTATCATGGCAAACTTCTCATTTAATATTGTGATCATGATTCATAAATAATAGCTATTTATATAATTAGTACAAAATATAGAACTTTATTGGATGAGCCGCTGTTTATGGACGAGTGAGGAAAGCGAGCGAATCTAATAAACAAGGCGACTGGTCTAGAGAAGCAGGATATCTTCTAAAAATATTTCTTTATTTCCCCATACAAAAATTTGGTATAAGTTAGTGTGTTTTTCTAGTGTTGCTATTGTTTCGATTGTTTTCTGTGTTATTGTTTTACGCAAAATGTCAAAAATTGCTTAAGTACGATTTCAAAATTTATTATTAATCATATTATGTAAAGAATGTTAGTTGTTATGTGTTTATTCTTCTGCAGTGTAGACTTAATAGTACAAAATAAAAAGTAAAATTACACTTCCAAATATATTTTATTGACACTCTGACATATATCAAAAACAACAGTCTTGTTTTTATTATTTTTAAACTATAACAACAAAACTTACAAAGCATACTATATGTAGTTTGCAAATATATTAACCAAAAACTAACAAAGAAAAGGATACTTTAGAAAGTGTAGAAGAGTTGGCAGCAAGTGCCAAAGAATCACTCTTGCCTAACAAGATGAAATATTTATATGAGAATATAATTCATTAGTCATGTGATATGTTTTCCGCCAATCAACATTCAGAATCTCTCATGTCTATCACAGCGATGATAAAAAACAAAGAAATTATCACCTTATTTATAGTCGTTACTAAGGGATTTGTTTTCTTTATTTACGACATTGACAGTTAATTTTGAGTATAAAATAAGTAATAACAATAATTCAAACTCCGATATCTTAAATAAAACTCGTATCATATTTTAATACATTATGAATATGTATATCAAAAGTTAGGTTAACATAATGTGTTATAGTTCATCCAGAGATCATGTTCCGAAGACTCGTTATCGTTTTATTACGGCAGTACAATAGAGGGTCCCAATAGCCTGGCATGTGCCAGGGCTGGAATGAAAAATTTGAGTAGGGGTTTGAAATATTTCATTTCACACATTTTACTTTTCAAAACAGTAAAAAAAATTGTTTAATATTTAACTGTTTTAAAAAATATTTGTATAATCAGATTTCCGTGACCACCCAGGAGGTATTAATTGCGGACCGTTAATCTTTGTTTATAGTGGCGATTTCCCCAAGAGGCCTATAACCACATGTCATTTAAAAAAATATATGAATATTTATTCGGACATCGTGCACTCGTCCTCGTCTTCAGAATTGTTATCGGACATATCTGAATCCCTTAAAGATATAATTAATGGATTCACGTCTTTGTAAAGTGATATAAATTTATATTCTTCTTTTATGATATGTTGAATACAGTTACTCCATTGTTGCTGGCCAATATTTTCAACTTCTTCCCTGACTAATTGAACTACACTAGAATTTAATTGTGATACCGGACCACCTATTCTGATAATTTTTTTAACAGTTTTATCACATACCTTTGTTAGTTGGCAAGTTTTCTTAAGAGCAACTGATTCTTCATATATCTCCAAAAGTCCATTGTAAACATTCAACACGATTTGTTGTCCATGTTCGTGCAAAAAAGGTTTAAATATATTAGGCGATGGTAATACACTTTTACTAGCACTTTCTAATTCTTCGTTTTCTTCCCACGGGCGAAACATTGTTAACGTTGTTGACTGTTGAATTTAATTTAACAAAACAAAAAACACTTTCAGCCTTCGTACACTAGTTAGGAGGTACAAATGACAAGTGAAAATAATTAAACTCACCACCTATTTATATACCTACATAGCCACAAATAACGGTTTTATAATCCTTTGGAGACAAGTTCACAGACCTTATAATAAGCTATAAGAAAATTAGGGAAATTCTAAGTTCAAAAGATTAACGCATTAAAATTTTAAATATTAGCAAATACAGCCCTGGTAACCAGTTTAGAAAATCTGAAAAGTGCAGTCTTGGTCTACAGTCGAATACTGGGCGTAAAATATATACCAGCATTGCAAATACTGAACTGGTCGACTGTACGGACCGAAATATTTTGGCATTGCGGTTTTAGCTATTGTGAACCCATAATAAAACGATAACGAGGGTTCGGAACATGATCCCTGGATGAACTATACAAAAATTCATTATATTCTCTCATTAAATATAAGCTCGTCATATGCTTAATAATCGAAGATATTGCTCGTGAAACTGAAGCTGCACAACCAAGAAAATTGTGAAAACTACTGAGGACAGTATTTTGCGTATTTTAATAGCGAACTGAAGTCTTTTAAAAGCTCCTCGCTATGGACCATGTACTCCATGTTGCGGTCAACTATAAATCTAATGAAGGCGTTGATATTCCCAACGAGTACGTGCCTAGCATCTGAACGTCATAGCGCCCAAATTCCATAGCGTCTAAATTTCACAGCGTCTAAATTGTATAGCGTCTACATGATGCCCCCCCCCCCCAATTGCCGCAGCGGCTAAATTTGACCTGGCTTTTTTCGGCCACTACCAGTGGTGTTGGTAATACAGCAAACTGTAAATATGTCTACATTTATTTCGAATTATACAACAGATGGCGAGTTTGTTGTGTAGTTAATACAGTGCCACAGTGTGTATAAGTAGGTACTATAGTAGTCAACAGCAGTTAACCAAATAAATAGTGTACAATATTTTACGAATACAACGGGTTTGTTTGTAAATTGAAAATTTACATGTTTAAATTTTTATTTGGTGTGGATTAAAAAAGAAAACGTTTTATTTAAAAAAAATATTTACTCTAAATTCATACAGATAGCCAGAAAGAAGGTTTACAACTTTATTATTGAATTATAAAATATAAAAATAAATAAAATAAATATATCATCACGGCATATTACCCATTACTGGGTGTGCCAATCTGCTTTGTATATAAATATCGGTAATGATGAAATATGCAGTGTGTCCCCGGATTGAGTATACAAGAGGGAAAAGATCTTTATTTCTAATTTTACAAAAGAATGTTATAGGACGAACTTTTTTTGCTTAACTTGAAACTCTTACTTTTGTCATTTACACCTTTAATTATTAATATTTTAATTTCCATCTTCGAAATTAGGAAAGTGCCTCCGATACATGGCTTGCTTAACCCACTTGCAACATGTGTCATGTTTATTATGTCATGTGTGGTTATCTTTTCATATCGTTAAAACTTATTTTCATTGCAATATTAGTATGTAGTTTAATGTATTAAAAAATCGCATAAGAGATACTATGTCCGCCCTTAACTGTTGAGGAAGTGCAAAATAGCTTTAAAGAGCTGCGTCGGAGGATTGAGTTATGTAGCGACGAAGGTGGAGGGTTAATAGAATAGTGGATGATGAAGCTTCTTGACTGGATGGGTGTATGGAAATTAATAGATTACTGGATTGCAGTCAAAATATTAACAAAAAAAAACAACACACGTAGGATGTCAAAACAGTTAAAAAAATAAATAAAAGAAAATACTCGAAAAGTCGTCAAAATCTTTTAAAAATAAAATAAATATATATGTGAATTTTCGGCACCCTTATGGAAAAAATATAATTTGGTTTTAACAAGTATAGTTCGGAAGTTTGTTGTTTGACGCGTACCAAAATGCTCAAATCTTGACTTATGCACCGTTCGACAAAGATGGCTGACAATCTCTAATGATCATTTATCATAAACGAAACATATTTAGAAATATATAGAAAATATACTGCTTTTCGTCCGAAAGATTACAACAATACCCGTTTTTTTTCAAATTTGCAAATGGTAAATGTAGAAAACAAGTAATTGGTTTGCATCAGTTTGGTAAAATGCCGGAAATTGTTGCCACGTTTCTAAAATTACCGAATACAAAATAATACACAGGCCATTGTTTCCGGCGATCATCTGCCACAATTTTGGTTAATAGTGGAGCAAATTTGACATGTTTAAGAAGACATGGCGGGTGGAAATCTGGTACAGTTGCTGAAGGGTACATAGAGCAGAAGAATCTATTAGCAATAAAACTGAAGTTGCTAATAGAATTTTGGATGCAGTAAATAATATGCACACAGAAGCAAATACTGCAAAAAAAAAAATACCAGCAATTCATCAACAACGGTAGCATATCCAACTAATAATCCAGCAATGATTAGTAATTTTACCAATTGTACGATAAATATAAATATTACTTATAATAAATAAATAAAATTACATTTTATCTTAATGTTTTTATTCGATTGTGACGCTAAAAAAATTAAAACATATTTTATTCATTCTTCTTAATGTTTAGTCAAGTTTAATTATTTTTATTTTAATATTTTTATTGTATTTTAAAATGTTTGTATATATAGTATTTAATTTGCGATTGCATGACACATACGAATACTTTTGCATAGCCTTCTTCAAATCACGACTTCCAAAATATATCAAATATGTCCCAGATAATACGTATATTATACACTATTTTTTAGATTTAAATTTGTATTCTAATAATTTTTTGACATATGCCGATTTGTCCGCGTTTAGCACGTCCCAGCTCTGAGCGCCGAAGTTTACCGAACGCAATGAATGAAAAAATGCGATTGGTCCAGCAACTGTATTCAGTGCTCTGTGCTGAGACGTGCTGAACGCGGCCATTACAACCTAAAAATGAAAAATTGTCCACAATAATTAATTTGTTCAGCAAGGGAATAAGCGATAGGGATAGCGACAACGATTTTTCTAAAACTCCCTCTAATACATATAAAATTATCAGACACAGGTAATTTTTTAATTTTGATAATACTAACCATAACCACATACATTTTATAGGTTATTTATTTATTTATATATTCGGGAAGCCAACAGATAAACCCAATAATAGGCTTCCGCATCACTACATACAAGTTAACAATAATTCAATCAATAATTGACATAAACAAAAACATACATATATACATGCCTACAATATTATTAACAGAAGTGGTATCTAATAAATTCAAAAGTTATCATTGCGGTTTAGAGCTGATTTGAATAATGTCTAACTCTTGGCAGTTCCTATTGTATGTATCCATAATTCTATTGAGAGTCAAATTTTTGTAATTATTTGAATTACACCTTCCAACATAAAATAATTTTTTGTTTCTTGTATTAGGTTGCGGAACGTGAAAATTCAAATTACCTACAATGTTATGACCATCAATATAGTTATTTACAATTTTGAACAATAGGAGCATGTCCGCTGTTAGCCTTCTTTGTTCAAGAGATGTAATTTTAATTCTTTTAATATATTTTTGTAATTGTCATTAACAATGGGGAATTTAAGTTTTAATATATGTACATTTTTTTTCTGTACAGATTCTAGCAAAACAATATTTATGGCAGTATATAATAAACATATTTATTCCCTAAATATCTTGAGAGTGCCACTTCGAAATTATTATAAATAAATAGTATGTATTATAATAAATATACTCATATACCTATATATTTCCTGTAGGGAATTTGAAAAAAAAAATAATAAAGTTACGTTATTTATCCTATGTGCATATTTTTTAGATATCTCCTATAGAAGGCCGCTTGCCGCCATGAAATTATTATAAATAAATAGTATGTATTATAACAACTTATTTAATATACATTTCAATATAGCGCCCCCCGTAAAAGGAGTACGAAAAAAAATTCATAAAATTTAATCATTGTTGTAATTCGGAAAAATACCTGCAGAAGTTTCATTACAAATAAATTATATTAAATACTTTTATTTGCAGTATTTCATTTTTGCGTTTGTTTTAAAAATTTGTAGAGGTTAGAATTTATGTTTGTGTTATAACTTGTATCATAGATGGCACTGTAGCATAAAGCTAGATTTACACATAACATTATGCAGGTGAACACGATACATAAGAAATAGTTCTTTTCAATTAAAACTTTATGCGATATAACATTAAATTTTAGAGCATAATAATTTATTTTTGTAACGTCTTTAAATTAAGATTTCTTGGTCATCAAAAGAATCAATTTTGGCATTAAAAAATCCTGAATTTTATGTTCTAAAATCGTAAAATGCATCCTATAAAATTTATAGGAGAGATAACGGTTTGAAAAAAGTGTTTTCGCATGTAAAAACCCTATGTTACAAATTCTCGTGTTCAAAAGGTCCTGGTACTAAGATATTCTCTCGTTTTAGATAGTTTCTTGGCAATGATGAAACTTTCATTCGTCGGTCTGTGAAAACCAGAGTTTTTTTGAAATTTTTCTGAAGTTCAACTGAATACGAGGACCAAACTCGCATGGACTCCTTGCCTCATTAAAAATTAAATTTGTCTTTGTGCATCACGGAAGGACAACAGTGAAAAAAATAATTAAGAAGTATGTTGACAGAGATAGACGGAAAGCTACCAATAGAAAAAAAATATATGAACACATTAATTATTGTACTTTGACAGAGTTTTTAATAAAAAAAATCTGTTGTGGCCAGCACAATACCTCTCGCCGCTTCCTTTTTTAGTTACAAAAGTATAGGGCGCGAACAGTCATGTTACATTGTTGGCCTTGAGAAGCAGATGTGGGGGCCCGTTTCAGAATGATAATTAGTAATTATGTACATGGATGTCAATTGTCAATTTTTCATTCAGAATTTCAATATTTTCTAAATACACGTAGTTAATTTGTCACTAGGAGTGTGGAATTTACTTGTCGAGGAAAATAAACCACATGGAATTGGTAAATCACTAAATTTAGAATGGGAAATTATGATATTTGACATCTATATACATAATTACTAGCTATCATTCTGATATGGGCCCCCATATCTGCTTGTCAAGGCCAACAAAATCACATTATATTCCTTACTTCATTTCCTCTCAATAAATTATGAGATCCTTTATTTTCTAATAATATTAAGAATATTCAAATAGAGCAAATTAAAAATAAACGTATAGTTTAAACAATGTTCGTCATAAATGTGTAATAAATCAAGCTCAGTCTAATTTTTTTCTAGATATCTTGTTTTTACCTTCCGTCACCTATAAGGTAAGGAAGGTATTGTCTTGGGTGTGTGTGTATGTGTGTGTGTGTGTGTGTGTGTGTGTGTGTGTGTGTGTATGTGTGTGTGTGTGGACCGCCTTTCGTGCACGATATCTCCAATACTAGAATTCCAAAAATCACAATTCTTGCGTATTCCTCTTCCTTACAACCATATGCAGATTTGATTAGATTTTGGTTATAATTGGTCAACCGGAAGTACCCTCATTTGAAGATTTTAACAGTTTTTCTTGAAAAAATCAGTTAAATGTTATTATAACTTAAAGAATATATTATTGTCTATACGATTTGATTGCATTTTATATTTGATATTCAACAGATATAGAGTTAAAGAAGAATAACGATAATAAATTTTATATAAATTTCATAATTCAGCCAGCAATGCTAACTTAACCATGGAAACTGCTAATATATTCAGGTAATTCAAATTGACAGATATCAGTATCAATAAAATGTAAATCAATAAAAGAATAAGGGAAGTAACTCTAGTGTTAGAAGTTTCTAGATATAAGAGAGACGATTACATTGGTTTGAACATGTCATGAGGAGAGATGAATATATTAATAGAAGGTGGAAGAAACATACGAAGACCAAATATAAGATGAAAAGACTGTATTGTAGAAGACTTGAGAGAAAAGGAACTGAATGAGGACGACACGGAAAACAAAAATGAGTGGAAGAAGAAAATAAAAAATAGCGACCTCCTAACGAATGGGAAAAACTAAAGAAGAAGAAGATGTCAGTGTCAAGTGCAATTTGCATAGTTTGTTTATGAAATAACTTTACTGGAAATATAGGATCTTTTGCAAGAAAATTTATGTATGGGGCGCGTGCAGTAACATGACTGATCCGTGTCAAAATGACAGCAATTAATTATGTCCATAACTGACAAGTGTTATAATTTTTCAACCAAAATTTCATAATTTTCTTATTTCATGTGGTTTGTTTGTTATCAGGAGTATGGCATTCAGTTGCCGAGAAAGGGAATCACATAATACCAAAAAATTATAATCTTTTGCAAGAAAATTTATGTATGGAATTTGTACATAATACACAGGATTGACGGAAGGGATTGTGCTGGCCACATCAGATTATTTGTTTCAAATGAATTCATATGAAAACAAGTTATTTTTTTTGTATCTCTCTGTTAGAGCCGCGTTAAATAAATTGTATATTTAATGCACGAACTCGAAGAAGATGATGAAAGAAATTGCTGACAAGGATTGGAGTGGTTAAAGAATTTGAAAAATGCAAAACACGGTAAAGTTCGTGGAACAAACAAATATATAATAAAAACTCAATCATACACGAAGTTCACACAATAAATGAATACAAAAATAAAGATAAAGTTGCTGATGACAAAATTGATCTTAATCAGCCAACAAACTGTGACAGGCAATCTTAACTTAAAATTACTACCGAAACTAAAACTTATTCCAAAGGTGGGGGTTGCAAACCCTTGATCTGATTGGTGAAATATGAAACTAACAATTGGTGCCAAAATGTCGGCAGAGACAACAAACAAATAATATTCGGCGACAATGCGTCGGCCGGTCTAAAGAATCCCATGAAAGGTAAATTACCCAAGCTGGGATCAAAGGCCTTAATGCCTAATAAAGTAATAAAGATTTACTTAGACACAAATGGGATGAGAACATCTGCACAAATGGAAATTTTACAAACAGAAAATAATAAAAGATCTTATGCAGAGCGAACACTCTCCTTAGCGTAGCACTGTAACAAAAAATAAGGAGTAATTTATTATAATGTTATTCTTTTTATTTTTAATAATTCGTAAGCGAAACAGTTTCATATTTCATATAGGATATATATGAAAAATATATGTATGTATGTACATGGGATACACTGCACAAATTTTAATTTGTTGAAATTGCCGCGTTTTGCAAGCGAAACTTACAATTTTTACAATTTAAATTTAGCTTCTGGAGAATTTCTTTTGTTACACCTTATAATTATTATTTTTTTCCTTCTAAATATTATATGTTCATATATAGACGGCGGGATAGCACAATGGTAGAGTGCTAGCCTCTGGACTCAGAGGTCGTGGGTTCGAATCCGGATCAGGTTGAATTTTTCTCGACTGATCTTGATCGGTATCTACTGCCGTTACCTTTCCAAGTTGGGATACAATTAACTTGGCAATCACTAAGCTATCTGGCACCGGCTGGTGGTTGTAACATGGGCTTGCTCGGGTGGGCAACACACATGACATCTACGCAAGGAACTTAGTGGCAATTATAAAAAAAATAAATAGATGTCTGTGTGTGACCACCCTAGGGATATAACCTGTAAGGGGTTGAAAATCCTGAAACAATATACATACATACATATATTCATATACAGGATGTTTGGCGTAAGTCCGGCACCACGAATATTTCGTTTATTTTGAGAGATACAAAAAAATGTTAATAAGCAAAGTTAAACTAGACAAAGGGGCTCATAAGATGATCATAGTAGAAATTTTGTATCGCTCCCGGTTTTACAACTTTAAAACTAGCGTAGGGAATCGGTATTTTTATATTTTTTTTTTCAGAATGTATATAAATTAACTTTACAATGATACCAAATTATCATAGTTTTACTTTCACCATTTCAAAATGACGACCATTTATTCTTAAAATATGTATTAATAAAATTCCATACAAAATAAAATATAGCAAGCTATAAAAACAATTTTATTATCTTATAACAAAGGAAAATAATTTACCTACATTTGTGATAGTGACAATTTCTTGTAATAATTCGATAATTATGGCTCAAGTGAATTACACAAATGAAGAAATGGTTGATATGATTTTAATATTCGGAGAATGTCAAAGAAATTCTGTTAGAGCACTTCAACTTTATTTAAATGAAAAATATCAAGATAATTGGATTGGAACAAATTCTCCAAATACTTGGCCGGCACGATCTCCTGACCTTACACCACTGGACTACTTTCTTTGGGGTTATTTGAAAGATAAAGTATACCGAACACCTCCAACTACTTTGGAAAATTTAGAAATAAAAGTTAGAGCGACTGTTAGAGAAATTAATGAGAATATCCTAGAAAATGTAATGAAAGAGTTTTTAGTACGTATAAGAAAATGTATAGAAAATAACGGCGGCCATATTGAGCATTTGTAGTTTTTCACATTTACTGTTTCTGTTTTGGTATCGTTGTAAACATGCTAAAAAATAAAAAAATAATACCTCACGCCTAATTTTTTTTTAATTTCTTTTGTTATAAGATAATAAAATTGTTTTCATAGTTTGCTATTTTTTATTTTGTATGGAATTTTATTAACACATATTTTAAAAATAAATGGTCGCTATTTTGAAATGGTGAAAGTAAAACTATGATAATTTGGTATCATTGCGAAGCAAATTTTATGTACATTTTGAAAAAATACATAAAAATACCGATTCCCTATGCTAGTTTTAAAGTTGTACCCATTTTCGCTAAAACCGGAAGTGATACAAAATTTCTGCTATGATCATCTTATGAGCCTCTTTGTCTAGTTTAACTTTGCTTATTAACATTTTTTTGTATCTCTCAAAATAAACGAAATATTCGTGGTGCCGGGCTTACGCCAAACACCCTGTATACATGTATGGTTATTATAATTTCATTTGCATTTTCCTTTCCTAGGACGGATCACACAACCTTTATGATTTTTTTTTCATATCTCTCTACGGGTGGTGCTATATTGAAATGTAAAGGGTTTTCCAATAAGAGGTGTTATTTTGATATTCAAAGAAAAATGCCATTTTTTAATATAAATGATCGGATGTTTATTTCATTATAAAGAGGAAGGTATGCCGTTAATAGTGGAAAATAACATCAGGCAAATGACCACCACGACCACGCTGACAGGACAATATCCTTTTCATGAAATTTTCCATAACCAAATCGCAAATTGGCTGTCCTATGTCCTCGATAGCCTCACGAATTCCATCTTTGAGGTCTTGAGTCGACGCTGGGCAGTTGGCGTAGACCTTCTCTTTCACGTGGCCCCAAAGAAAGAAGTCGCAAGGTGTTAAATCACAAGATCTCGGTGGCCAATTGTGATCACCTCTTCGAGAGATAACACGGTCCGGAAACTTTTCCCGTAAAAGATCAATGGTTTCGTTGCTTGTGTGGCACGTAGCGCCGTCTTGTTGATAGTAAACGTTGTCCAGATCAATACCATCCAATTCCGGCCATAAAAAATCGTTAATCATCTCTCGATAGCGCAATCCATTCACCGTAACTGTTGCTCCAGCCTCATTTTCAAAAAAGTAAGGTCCAATGACTCCGCCGGACCATAAACCGCACCAAACAGTCACACGTTGAGGATAGAGAGGCTTTTCAACAATAACTCTTGGGTTTTATGAGCCCCAGATGCGACAATTTTGTTTGTTGACGAAGCCACCGAGGTGGAAATGGGCCTCATCACTCAAGATGATTTTTCGATGGAATTCCGGATCATTTTCATGCATTTCAACGACCCAATCAGCAAAGACACGACGTTGTTGATGATCGGCCGGCTTGAGTTCTTGTGTTAACTGGACTTTATAAGCCTTAAGACCCAAATCTTTATGCAAAATACGGTGTAATGACGTTTGTGGAATGCCTAATTCCAAAGAACGACGAGGAATGGACAAACCTGGGTTTACTTCAACACTTTCGGCTACAGCAGCAATATTCTCGGCTGTTCTTGAGCGACGTGCACGGGTTTTATTCTTCACATCACTAACTTGTCCCAACAGCTCGAATTTTTCCACCAATTTCTGTATTGCGGTCCGACAAGGTGCTTCACGACGACCCAAAAAATGTCGAGTTTTACGAACCGTCTCGCCAAATTTTCACCATTTTTATAGTGAATTTTAATAATTTCAATGCGTTGTTGAAGCGTGTATCGTTCCATTTTTATTAATGGCGTAGTTTCTACTTGTCAAATGTCAAAAAATGACAGCTTCAAAAGCGACATCTACCGAAATAGCGGGCTATTCAAAATAACACCTCTTATTGGAAAACCCTTTATATTAAATAAGTTGTTATAATATTTACTATTTATTTATAATAATTTCATGGCGGCACGCGGACTTCTATAGGAGATATCTGAGATTATACTGAAAAATAAGACGAGTCACACTATCAAAACATCATAATATAATCGAATAATTTTTTTTTTTCGATCGGACGAAAACTGACACGTTTCCGGTGTGTTTTCGAACCGAAAAGTGCATTGTTCCGGTATTTTAGTGTAGTTGCTAGGCAACGAAAAATAACAGTGCGGGCATATTTTTTCCGGCGCGTGACAAAGTATTCCCGAACAGTACGCGGTTCATTGTTTTCCGTCACAATCGAATAAAAACATTAAGATAAAATGTAATTTTATTTATTTATTATAAGTAATATTTATACAGGGTGTCCCTTAACTTCGAGCAAAAACTTTAAGGGCATATAGTACTGACCAAAATGAATAAAAAAGCTTCATCAACATAGGAATGATCTTCAACTGTTTCCGAGAAAAGCGAAAAATCTAAGAAAAACTGACAAAGATAGCGATCGAATAAAATTTTGTCTATGTCAGTAAAAAGACTATAAAAAACAATAAAATTTTATATGAAACATTTTTCTCAATTTCTTATAGTTACGTAGTTATATGAAAATTAAATATTGACCAAGGTCGCCACAACATTTCACTTTTGATTTTTATAAAATAACAAAAGGCCATCTAAGATTACCTCTCAAAGGTAAACAAAAAGTCTCAATTAATCAAAATCGTAATTCTTATAGTTTTCGAGATAGCAAAGGTAAATCTCGTAAAAACTCATTTTTCACTGCGTTATATCTGGGAAACTATTAAAGATCGGACACATTTTGACTGAGCTTTTTTTACTCATTTTGATCAGTATTATATGCCCTTAAAGTTTGTGCACCAAGTTAAGGGACACCCTGTATTTATCGTACAATTGGTACAATTACTAATCATTGCTGGATTATTAGTTGGATATGCTACCGTTGTTGATGAATTGCTGGTATTTTTTTTTTTTTGCAGTATTTGCTTCTGTGTGCATATTATTTACTGCATCCAAAATTCTATTAGCAACTTTAGTTTTATTGCTAATGGATTCTTCTGCTCTATGTACCCTTCAGCAACTGTCCCAGATTTCCACCCGCCATGTCTTCTTAAACATGTCAAATTTGCTCCACTATTAACCAAAATTGTGGCAGATGATCGCCGGAAACAATGGCCTGTGTATTCTTTTGTATTCGGTAATTTTAGAAACGTGGCAACAATTTCCGGCATTTTACCAAACTGATGCAAACCAATTACTTGTTTTCTACATTTACCATTTGCAAATTTGAAAAAAAACGGGTATTGTTGTAATCTTTCGGACGAAAAGCAGTATACTTTCTATATATTTCTAAATATGCCATCTTTGTCGAACGGTGCATAAGTCAAGATTTGAGCATTTTGGTACGCGTCAAACAACAAACTTCCGAACTATACTTTTTAAAACCAAATTATATTTTTTCCATAAGGGTGCCGAAAATTCACATATATATTTATTTTATTTTTAAAAGATTTTGACGACTTTTCGAGTATTTTCTTTTATTTATTTTTTTAACTGTTTTGACATCCTACGTGTGTTGTTTTTTTTTTTGTTAATATTTTGACTGCAATCCAGTAATCTATTAATTTCCATACACCCATCCAGTCAAGAAGCTTCATCATCCACTATTCTATTAACCCTCCACCTTCGTCGCTACATAACTCAATCCTCCGACGCAGCTCTTTAAAGCTATTTTGCACTTCCTCAACAGTTAAGGGCGGACATAGTATCTCTTATGCGATTTTTTAATACATTAAACTACATACTAATATTGCAATGAAAATAAGTTTTAACGATATGAAAAGATAACCACACATGACATATTAAACATGACACATGTTGCAAGTGGGTTAAGCAAGCCATGTATCGGAGGCACTTTCCTAATTTCGAAGATGGAAATTAAAATATTAATAATTAAAGGTGTAAATGACAAAAGTAAGAGTTTCAAGTTAAGCAAAAAAAGTTCGTCCTATAACATTCTTTTGTAAAATTAGAAATAAAGATCTTTTCCCTCTTGTATACTCAATCCGGGGACACACTGCATATTTCATCATTACCGATATTTATATACAAAGCAGATTGGCACACCCAGTAATGGGTAATATGCCGTGATGATATATTTATTTTATTTATTTTTATATTTTATAATTCAATAATAAAGTTGTAAACCTTCTTTCTGGCTATCTGTATGAATTTAGAGTAAATATATTTTTTAAATAAAACGTTTTCTTTTTTAATCCACACCAAATAAAAATTTAAACATGTAAATTTTCAATTTACAAACAAACCCGTTGTATTCGTAAAATATTGTACACTATTTATTTGGTTAACTGCTGTTGACTACTATAGTACCTACTTATACACACTGTGGCACTGTATTAACTACACAACAAACTCGCCATCTGTTGTATAATTCGAAATAAATGTAGACATATTTACAGTTTGCTGTATTACCAACACCACTGGTAGTGGCCGAAAAAAGCCAGGTCAAATTTAGCCGCTGTGGCAATTGGGGGGGGGGGGGGGGGGCATCATTTAGACGCTATACAATTTAGACGCTGTGAAATTTAGATGCTATGGAATTTGGACGTATGACATTTAGACGGATGGAATGCTTCGTTCCCAACTATGATACCCTATCTGAAAAGAAAAGCAGAACAATATGCACCAAAGAAATCTACCATTTTAAGCAAAGAAAATATTGATAATTTTCTAACTGGTGCAGAAAATAAGGAACATTTGTTAAATAATAGTTATTTGTGTATCAAGGTTGTAAAAGTGATCTTTTTTGGCCGAATCTGAAGATTGCAGCCGAGGCGAAAGCCGAGGCTAACAAATCAGATGAGGCTAAAAAAGAACTTTTAACCGAGGTGCACACAACATTTTTTAGGCGACTATCACAAAAAGATATAAACTTCAATTTAAAAATCAATTTCATAATTTTGACAGTGACAGTTACCTGACAAATACATATATTTGATTATTCATGTCACTTGCAGAGTGCTTTGCTCCATCACCTGGACAACGCACAAAACAATCTGTTTACGTTTCCTTTAGTGTTTTGTGCTGTTCTGTTGTTTACTGTCAAAATATTTTAAATTGTGTGTAGAACGTAATATTGTAAATAAAATATTTCGTGATAAAATATCTACAGTTATTAATTGAGAAGCAAGAAAATGAGCAGTTCAGATAGCGAAGAATTCTCTAATACTCCGGCAGAAATACATGAAGCTGCGAGTGGGGCGACGTTAAATTTATTGCCCGAAAAGTCCCAGAAAATTTATCTTAAACAATTTGATATTTTTGCGGAATGGTGCAAGCTACATCAAATTAAGAACTTAACGGAAAATGTGTTCCTTGCGTTTTTTTCGGAAAAAGCTAAATCATTAAAAGCTTCGACATTATGGTCTTGCTATTCTATGATAAAATTAACGGCTAAATTCTAGAATAACGAGAATCGCGAATTTTGCTTTGATGGTTATATATAGTTGCAAAACCGTTATAAACACTAAATTCCACAAAAAATAGGGCACGGAAAGCTCTCCGTATAGTAACAGGCATAATATTTATAGTATTTATGGTGATTTTGGCATTTTGTCTGAAAAAAAGTAAGGTTACATGAAGCACATATTTCTATATTTAATTAGTTACTTACACTTAAATACGAATAATACTGTTTCATATAATGCATATTTGCAAAAATATGTTTAATATCCTTTCTTCGTCTTGTTTTTATTACATTTTTAATTTATAATTTTACGTTCATGTGTCAAAATATTGTCAATAAACATGAATATAGTGGACATTGAAGTTACAAACAGTGGTACGAAAACTGTTATTTTTTTCGATTCAAAACCCTGTATTACCGGCATTGTTACTTTTGCCGCACTCGGCTTTTGCCAAATTGAGTTCTTTGCGTTAGGTATCGTTATTGTCTATATTTTTTTATAAAATTACAAAAAATGAGTAACGTAAGCACTCGGCTTTTGCCAAATTGAGTTCTTTGCGTTAGGTATCGTTATTGTCTATATTTTTTTATAAAATTACAAAAAATGAGTAACGTAACCACTCGGCTTTTGCCAAATTGAGTTCTTTGCGTTAGGTATCGTTATTGTCTATATTTTTTTATAAAATCACATAAAAGTGAATAACGAAACCACTCGGCTTTTGCCAAATTGAGTTTTTTGCGTTAGGTATCGTTATTGTCTATATTTTTTTATAAAATCACATAAAAGTGAATAACGCAACCACTCGGCTTTTGCCAAATTGAGTTCTTTGCGTTAGGTATCGTTATTGTCTATATTTTTTTATAAAATCACATAAAAGTGAATAACGCAACCACTCAGCTTTTGCCAAATTGAGTTCTTTGCGTTAGGTATCGTTATTGTCTATATTTTTTTATAAAATCACATAAAAGTGAATAACGCAACCACTCGGCTTTTGCCAAATTGAGTTCTTTGCGTTAGGTATCGTTATTGTCTATATTTTTTTATAAAATCACATAAAAGTGAATAACGCAACCACTCGGCTTTTGCCAAATTGAGTTCTTTGCGTTAGGTATCGTTATTGTCTATATTTTTTTTATAAAATCACATAAAAGTGAATAACGCAACCACTCGGCTTTTGCCAAATTGAGTTCTGTGCGTTAAGTTACAGTGACATTAAAGTATTTTTTTAAAACATACAAATTTACAAATAAAGCCACTGTTTACGTTCATGTGTCAAAATATTGTCAATAAACATGAATATAGTGGACATTGAAGTTACAAACAGTGGTACGAAAACTGTTATTTTTTTCGATTCAAAACCCTGTATTACCGACATTGTTACTTTTGCCGCCCTCGGCTTTTGCCAAATTGAGTTCTTTGCGTTAGGTATCGTTATTGTCTATATTTTTTTATAAAATTACAAAAAATGAGTAACGTAAGCACTCGGCTTTTGCCAAATTGAGTTCTTTGCGTTAGGTATCGTTATTGTCTATATTTTTTTATAAAATTACAAAAAATGAGTAACGTAACCACTCGGCTTTTGCCAAATTGAGTTCTTTGCGTTAGGTATCGTTATTGTCTATATTTTTTTATAAAATCACATAAAAGTGAATAACGCAACCACTCGGCTTTTGCCAAATTGAGTTTTTTGCGTTAGGTGTCGTTATTGTCTATATTTTTTTATAAAATCACATAAAAGTGAATAACGCAACCACTCGGCTTTTGCCAAATTGAGTTCTTTGCGTTAGGTATCGTTATTGTCTATATTTTTTTATAAAATCACATAAAAGTGAATAACGCAACCACTCAGCTTTTGCCAAATTGAGTTCTTTGCGTTAGGTATCGTTATTGTCTATATTTTTTTATAAAATCACATAAAAGTGAATAACGCAACCACTCGGCTTTTGCCAAATTGAGTTCTTTGCGTTAGGTATCGTTATTGTCTATATTTTTTTATAAAATCACATAAAAGTGAATAACGCAACCACTCGGCTTTTGCCAAATTGAGTTCTTTGCGTTAGGTATCGTTATTGTCTATATTTTTTTTATAAAATCACATAAAAGTGAATAACGCAACCACTCGGCTTTTGCCAAATTGAGTTCTGTGCGTTAAGTTACAGTGACATTAAAGTATTTTTTTAAAACATACAAATTTACAAATAAAGCCACTGTCTTAGTAACACTAGTTTACCCTATTTCACCGACTTTCAATTTGAACTATGTTCGTGTTATTTGGTTTGGTAATTATTTTAGGTTAAGTTTTATTTTAGCTAAAATATATATAATGTGACGATACGAACCTTATTTTAGTGTCCATCTCCGAGTATTTGTAAACTCAGTAAATTCATTGCAATCCGCTGTTGAAGTTCATGAATCCCGTTCACATGTGGTTGTGCTTTGAACATGTTGTTCACTCACAAACCGGTTTAAAACTCATAAATAATGGATGTTGAGCATTGTTTAATATTGTGGAACTGTCTACAGTGGCCTTTAGCGAGCCACGTGCGATATAAATCGTATCTAGGTCACGCACTTTGTAAATATAACCCTGAAATTGTTGTACAAATAAAACATATGTTTACCCGAACAATGATTGATGATATTGCTATGTAAATCATACCTTGTATATTGCATTGTTGTATTATTTGTGTATTTATTTTGTACAGGTTTTATTTCACATGTTAACGTAAATTGTAGCGGCTGTCATTGGTTTGACAGCACGGAATTTAGCAACAACGCTCTGTCAGACGTCTACCGTTACAACAATGTTTAGTAGCTGTCATTATTTATTTGTATAATGTTTATTGTTGGTTTTTGATTGTTGTGAGTGATAAACTGGTACAATCGGGTTGTTTAATGACTTCTAGTTATTTTTACATATTTTATTTTTATTGTACAAACGCCATCAGCGCCTTTTTACATCAACTAAGTTTAAAACATTTCCCCACCAAGTTTTCTGCGAGATTATGCCGGAATACCAGATTTTGGGTATAAAAGACGCAGCATCACTTGGAGAGATCAGTTCTCGAACTCGTCTAGTTGGTCTCCTGAAGATCACGACTGAGTGCGAACGCTTGAGTCTAAGAAGTCTTCCGTGGATTTTGCCACCGTCGTTGGTGAGTGTAGAATCACCGTCCGTATTTCTTGTGGGTGATAGAAACTCCGCCGTCAAGTTTGTGCTATCACAAGAAATTACTGCTAGCGCAAGTTGCAATTATTAAACTTAGCGTTTGATTGTTTCTTAGAAACGTATTTCATTTTTTTTTGGTTACTTACCGTTATCAAAGACTGTGCCATTGCCGTATCGCGGGGGCACAGTCACCGTTCTTTTGGGGTTGTAAAGTACCAGTTTGTGGCTCGACAGTTTTGTCGCACACTGTTTTTTATATATTATTATCAGTATTATTTTTTTCTACTTACTGTTGTGTTGTATTTTGGGTTAAGCTAGAATAAAGGTTATTTTGTTACGGGTTAAAAACGTGCTTCTTCAACCAAACCTTGGCCTCCCTCCTAGAGCTATCCCGGCACACATTGTCCCCGTTTCAGCCACCACCACCGAAGGCGCCCGAGTATTCCGACCGACGGCTGAAGGGACAATACGACGATGGCCCAGCCACCGATCACGACGGGGCCACCGTCACAAATGGCGCCCGAACAGGGACCTAACGTTGAAGAAGACGATGCCACACTCACACGCTCTGGCTGGATTTACACCCTGCGTAAAGCAGAACTGCAGGTACTGCTCCAGGGCATGGGTCATGAGTCGAGTGGCACTGTAGATGAAATGAGAAAGAAAATGGCGGCGCTAATGAAACCAGGGCCCGCCCGCGAGCTGGGGGCAGAGAAGGACGACACGGATGAAGTTGTCGCCGACCTGAGCAAAGCTCCAGGTCCCGTTATGGCCCCCAAGACACCAGTTTATGCGCCCATTTGCGAAACCGTGCGCAAATGGAACACGTTCTTCGATGGGAAGACAGATCCTGTGTCTTTTCTCGAAAGAGTGACGGAGTTACAGGCCAGCTACCGTCTCAACGACCAACAGCTCCTCACGGCCTTACCGGAGCTCCTTCGTGGCGGCCCCCTGCAGTGGCTCCGCAACAACCGGAATGATTGGGCAACCTGGGCTGACTTTTTGGTCGATTTTAACGCCCATTACATCAGCGAAGATTATGCGCTGAGGACAGAAGAAGAAATTAATCGGCGTAAGCAACGTCCTGGCGAAAAAGGAAGAGACTACTTGACCGATATACGTACCCTCATCCGGCGCTATGGCCAGCTGTCGGCAGAGCAGGAGCTCTTCCGGCTGTATATTAACATGCTGCCAGAATATCGGCAATATATACGCCGTCGCGACGTCACCACGGTCCGAGGCCTCATCCGAGAGATGGACGAATATGAAAGCCTCCAGAGGGAACTCAAGGCCACGCCGCAGATGACCAGATTACATGCCCTCACAAGCCCAACGGCCGCCGCCAAGCGTACACCGCCGCCGTCGGGAAACGGGCAGCGAGTTGTTCCCATAAGGGGCGGAAGCAACTCACCGTGAAACAGCCCCCGAAAAAAGATAGTAAACCAACAACGACAACGGCTCCATTACCTGGCATTCAGGAGCCCAACGGCCATGACAACCGTCTCTTAACATTGACCATTAAAGGACAGGCGTTCAAGGCACTGGTGGATACTGGCGCCATGTATTCCTATATCAATTGCCACACAGCCGAGGGGCTGTCTGATCGGCATGCTAGGATACAACGCGCCCATTCCCAACAGGTCCAGCTGGCGAATGGCTCCACCACGAGCACAGAAGGCACCATTACGCTGGGCTGCCTAATCGACGGCATCTGGAGGCGGCTGGCCTTCCAATGTTTGCCCAATCTGGCGAACCCGATCATATTGGGCATGGACGCTTTAACAGCATTTGGGGCAACCATCTGCACAGCACCACCGAGTATTGTGCTTAGGACAAACCCGCCAGGCATCCGACAACTAAGCACAATCAGTCCAGAGACGGGAGAGAAGAAATTGGCGAAATTCCTGGCCGACGAGCTGCCCAGGTTCAACAACCTGAAGGGCGTAACACCTAACATTAAACACCATATCAAATTAAAGGACGACACGCCAATCAAACAAAGATACGTACCACGCAATCCGAAGATGCAACAGGTGATTGTCGATGAGGTAGACAAAATGTTAAAGGATGGCATCATCGAGAGGTCCCAGAGCCCGTGGAGCTCTCCGGCGGTCATCGTGCGGAAAAAGGATGGGCAGCCGCGATTCTGCATCGATTTCCGACGACTTAACGAGGCCACGGAGAAAGATGCGTATCCATTACCATTTATAACTAGTATCTTGGACAAGCTTCGACCGGCCAGTTTCTTCACGACCATTGACCTCAAGAACGGGTATTGGCAGGTTGCACTCACGGACGCAAGCAAGCCGCTGACGGCCTTCACTGTGCCAGGCAAGGGCCTGTTTCAATTCAAGGTCATGCCGTTCGGCCTCCACGCCGCTCCAGCGACCTTTCAAAGGCTGCTGGATACCATTATCGGACCAGAATTAGAACCACATGCGTTTGCGTACCTTGATGACATAGTGGTGGCCAGTGCCACTGCCGAAGAGCATATTCGTCACCTGGAGGAGGTCTTCAGGCGGTTGAGGGCAGCTAACCTGCGCATTAACCCAGAGAAATGCCAGTTCGGCCTGCGGTCGATTAAGTACCTCGGCCATGTCGTCACCAAGGACGGCATCCAAACCGATCCAGACAAAATCAAGGCCATTGTGGAGATGCCACCGCCGACCAACGTCCGTGAACTCCGCCAGCTCCTCGGCACGGCGTCTTGGTATCGCAGGTTTATAAAGCATTTCTCAACCACCGTGGCTCCACTCACGGCGCTGCTCCGAAAACGGCAACCATGGGTATGGGGGCCGGAACAAAAGACGGCATATGGACGGCTACAAGACGCGCTCACGACAGCGCCGGCTCTAGCGTGTCCTGACTTCAGCCAGCCGTTCATCCTACAGACCGACGCCTCCGACGTAGGCATAGGGGCCGCTCTGATCCAGGGCAGCCTGGAAGAGCCACGAGCAATCGCCTACGTCAGCAGAGACCTCCAGCCAGCGGAGAGAAATTATTCTACGATAGAAAAGGAGTGTTTAGCGGTCGTATGGGCTATTAAAAAATTGCGGGAATACCTGGAGGGCTACCACTTCACCGTCGTCACCGACCACCAGGCCCTCAGGTACCTGGGCTCACTGAAGGAGCCGACAGGACGGCTAGCGCGTTGGGTGGTCACGCTGCAGCAGTACGACTTCGACGTGATGTACCGCAAGGACAGCCTTAACCATCTGGCCGATCTCTTGAGCCGCAAGCCGTTACCTGTTCTCGGTGCCATCGCCACAGGGTGCTCCTGGTACCAGCGGATGATGCGGGCCGCCGACACGCAGCCCAATGAACACCCCGAGTACCAGATCCGCGAGGGCAAGCTGTACCGTCGCTTTTGGGACCCCACGGATCTGTCCGACACGGAGCCGCACCGAGAATGGAAGTTGTGCATCCCAACCGGACAACGACCAGCCATCTTGGCAGAGAATCATGACCATCCTACCGCCGGACACTTGGGCATTGCTAAGACGCTAGCGAGGCTAGCGCTCCGCTACTACTGGCCAGGCATGTTCCGGGAAGCCACTGCGTACGTCCGACGATGCCTCAGCTGCCAGCAATTCAAGGCGGATCAAAGAGGAGCAGCAGGCCACATGGGCCCGCCGCAGGTGGGCCAGCCATGGGACACGGTTGCCGCCGACATTATGGGACCGCTGCCGCATCCTGCAAAGGGTTATGAATATGTCATTGTATTCCAGGACAGAATGACCAAGTGGATTGAGTGTCGTCCACTCCGCCAGGCCACTGGAGCCGCCGTGGTCACTGCCTTCAGGAAACTCGTCCTTTGTCGATTCGGCTGCCCCAAAACCGTCATCACCGATAATGGCACCGAATTCGACAATAGGACCGTCCGGAAGTTCCTCAAGGAGTACTACGTACGTCACCAATTCACACCGCCGTACTCACCGCAGGCGAACCCCGTGGAGAGGGTTAACCGTGTCCTAAAGCCCATGTTGGCCCAGTTCTGTCAGGCCAACCACCGGAACTGGCACGCACTCCTGCCCGAGTTTGTCCTGGCCATTAACACCAGCCGGCATAGTTCGACGGGATATTCGGCAGCCTACCTCAATTTCGGCCGCGAACCACGACTGCCCACCAACGCAGATCAGGATTCAACACCCAGAACACCTGCAGACGCTCCCATCTCCAGCGAGCACCTGGAGCGTCTCAAGGCCTTGAGCGATGCTCAGGAGCTTGCCAGGGTAAATGTGGCCCACGCTGCCACAACTCAAGGCCAACATTACAATCTGCGTCGGCGCGCAGTACAGTTCTTCCCCGGAGACCAAGTGATGCGGCGCGAGCATCCTCTGTCCTCCGCCGCGAAAGGGGTCGCGGCGAAATTGTGCCCACGGTACTCCGGTCCTTGGACGGTCGTCAAGCGCGTCTCTCACACGGTGTACAATCTGCGTAGCACAGACGGACGACGGTTAAATAATATTCACATAAAAGATCTCAAACCTGACTTTATAGAATATGGACCGCCGCTTCTGCCCTTGGAAGCACCACCACGGGTCACCACTCCGCCGTCTTCCCGAGTCAGCGAGGCCGCCGTCACGCCGCCGTAAGGGTCCGCCAATCCAGCCGGTGGGGTCGCCTCTGTTAAGAGCCCGCCGACCAGAGGAGCGTCCGCAGCCGCCACCGTCGCCGCAGCTGCACGAGCGGGCGCCCCTCATCACTTCACCGTCGAAGCCAGAGGCGTCCCCTACCCCCACCACCGTCTGCGTCGACTCCAGGGAAAGGAGTCGGCCGGACACCGTCATGGAGTCGGTTGGCGACTCGCCGAGGGAAGAGATGTCCCTGCAGGAGGCCCTCCTGCAGCGCTACGGCCCCGATCCGCCCGAGGCGAGTCCGTCTTTTTACAGGCAATCGACTCCATCGACGCCATCTTCGTCCACGCTGTTGCCACGGACCCTGGCGGACTGGCTGATGGTGGAGACGTCACCGCTGCCGACCACACCGGACCGACCCATCACACCAAGGACACCGAGGTGGGCCAGCCAGGAGCTGTTGGACTCCTTGTTTGGCCTGTCTCCGGCTTCGTCGTCGAAGCGGTCAGGCCGGTCGCCCAAGGACGCACCGCCGGTTCGGGCACCGCAGCCGATAACGGTGCCGAGTCGGCAACCCTTGTGGGCGAGGCTGACCCCCCAAACGGCAGGCCCAGGGTGTCCCGTCCAGAGAGTTCCTGGCCCCACGACCTTGGGTGTGATGGCGGGGATCATCCCCATATCCGGCTCCACGTTGCCGCCTCCTCAGCCGCAGCCGCCAACGTCCGGATACCGCCGGAATAAGACGCGGGAGAGCCGTCCTGGAGGAGGGACCACGTGGAGGGTGGAGCAGCCGGGGACACCACGACCACGACGTCGCAGAAGAAGGCGGAGGTGGCAGTCCACACGCCGCTGAGACGAGCGGCGCCCATCACGGGTATCGCCATTTTGTTTTTTTTTTGACCATGGCCTGAAAAAGTTTTGTTTTTGTTAGTTGCATTTGCAACTCCAGTTTCCCAAGCTCTTGCTTGATTTTTTTATTACTTACCGTACCGCCATTTAAATTTCCGATTTTTTTTTCTCTTATTGGTGCACAGAAGGCCGTCACTATTAATTGGATTTTTCCGTTTTGTTTTTCTTCTGTTGGCCGATTACCGTTAACATTCAGTTGTAGAGTTCTCACGTTGCATTTAGAGCAACAGCCAGAAAAAAAAATATTAAATGTTATTCACTATTTTTTTTTGTAACCGGAGTAAGAGGGGGATGTGACGATACGAACCTTATTTTAGTGTCCATCTCCGAGTATTTGTAAACTCAGTAAATTCATTGCAATCCGCTGTTGAAGTTCATGAATCCCGTTCACATGTGGTTGTGCTTTGAACATGTTGTTCACTCACAAACCGGTTTAAAACTCATAAATAATGGATGTTGAGCATTGTTTAATATTGTGGAACTGTCTACAGTGGCCTTTAGCGAGCCACGTGCGATATAAATCGTATCTAGGTCACGCACTTTGTAAATATAACCCTGAAATTGTTGTACAAATAAAACATATGTTTACCCGAACAATGATTGATGATATTGCTATGTAAATCATACCTTGTATATTGCATTGTTGTATTATTTGTGTATTTATTTTGTACAGGTTTTATTTCACATGTTAACGTAAATTGTAGCGGCTGTCATTGGTTTGACAGCACGGAATTTAGCAACAACGCTCTGTCAGACGTCTACCGTTACAACAATGTTTAGTAGCTGTCATTATTTATTTGTATAATGTTTATTGTTGGTTTTTGATTGTTGTGAGTGATAAACTGGTACAATCGGGTTGTTTAATGACTTCTAGTTATTTTTACATATTTTATTTTTATTGTACAAACGCCATCAGCGCCTTTTTACATCAACTAAGTTTAAAACATTTTCCCACCAAGTTTTCTGCGAGATTATGCCGGATTACCAGATTTTGGGTATAAAAGACGCAGCATCACTTGGAGAGATCAGTTCTCGAACTCGTCTAGTTGGTCTCCTGAAGATCACGACTGAGTGCGAACGCTTGAGTCTAAGAAGTCTTCCGTGGATTTTGCCACCGTCGTTGGTGAGTGTAGAATCACCGTCCGTATTTCTTGTGGGTGATAGAAACTCCGCCGTCAAGTTTGTGCTATCACAAGAAATTACTGCTAGCGCAAGTTGCAATTATTAAACTTGGCGTTTGATTGTTTCTTAGAAACGTATTTCATTTTTTTTTGGTTACTTACCGTTATCAAAGACTGTGCCATTGCCGTATCGCGGGGGCACAGTCACCGTTCTTTTGGGGTTGTAAAGTACCAGTTTGTGGCTCGACAGTTTTGTCGCACACTGTTTTTTATATATTATTATCAGTATTATTTTTTTCTACTTACTGTTGTGTTGTATTTTGGGTTAAGCTAGAATAAAGGTTATTTTGTTACGGGTTAAAAACGTGCTTCTTCAACCAAACCTTGGCCTCCCTCCTAGAGCTATCCCGGCACACATTGTCCCCGTTTCAGCCACCACCACCGAAGGCGCCCGAGTATTCCGACCGACGGCTGAAGGGACAATACGACGATGGCCCAGCCACCGATCACGACGGGGCCACCGTCACAATAAATAACAACTGTTGTACCCCATATATATGTTTTAATATGATATTTTATCGAAAAGTATACTGTGTCTTAAAAACAAGCATTTCTAGTGTTCATCCAGTGAAAAAAAACACAACTCTACAATAGGTAAAATCTGACTTTCTTTTTACAAAAAAGTATATAAATACCTCCTTCCGTCCACACATTTTGTGCCTCCGTCCACTAATTTTGTGTTTCCTTGTTATTTTTTAGCTAAAACAACACATTGCTAAACAAAAATTGCAATTTTAAGATCCTCTTCTTTCTAGAATCCAGCCAACGTGGGCTACAAAGCAAAAAAATCGGCGATATTTACAAGAAGTGAAATAATAAAATTCTTGCAAGAAGCGCCAAATGAAAATTATCTCATGTGGAAGGTAGGTACTCATCTTTTTTATACATATGTATATATTTATAAATGGTTTACTTTTTCATGAAGGTTTGCTTGATAATTGGATTAGCTGGAGCATGTAGGAGGGAGGAGTTACGAAAAATAGTGATGAGTGACATTCAAGATAAAGGTGATATGCTGATAATTACGATCCCAGAGACCAAAACAGGAAAAAAAAAGAATTTTCACCATAACCGATGAAGTAGTCGAAGGTGTTAGCGCTTTAGACTTATACAGAAAATATTTAGCCCTACGCCCCCCCCCCCCCCCATACGTGCCACAAAACGTTTTTTGTTAACTATCGCCAAGGAAAGTGCAGCACTCAAGTTATAGGACTGCATACATTTGGAAAAATTCCAAGTCTAATAGCAAAATATTTACAATTGCCAAACCCCAACAATTACACAGGCCACTGCTTCAGAAGAAGCTCCGCCTCACTCTTAGTAGAAGCAGGAGGCGATATTTTAATGCTAAAACGGCATGGAGGTTGGAAATCTTCGACTGTGGCGGAGGATTATGTGGAAGATTGCATAAACAGCAAAATAGGAATTTCAAGCAGAATTCTTACAGGCAGAGATGGAGCTTCAACTTCCTCTGTTGCCACCAACAATGTAATTGGGAATGAAAATGTGGTGGTTGATGTGAACAATTACAATTCTTTAACAACGGGCAGTCAAGCACTGTCCACTACCTCTGCAAGTGGAATGAACTTTTCTAAATGCAATAATTGCACATTTCACATTAGTATTAATAATAAATAAAATATAAATTAATTAGTATCATTTAAATAGTTTCTATTTATGTTATAATTAAGCTTGGCTATATTTGAAGTTAGTTTTGTTTTTTGTTCATTTAAATAGTTTCAATTCATGTCGTAATTGTAAGTTTAGTATCTTGGTTATATTTTAAGTTAGTTTTGTTTTTTGTTCATTTAAATAGTTTCAATTCATGTTGTAATTGTAAGTTTAGTATCTTGGTTATATTTTATGTTAGTTTTGTGTTTTTGTTCATTTAAATAGTTTCTGTTCATGTTGTAATTGTAAGTTAAATTGTAATTATTTCTAAATATATTTATCAATTAAGATGTATTGAATTTACTCTTTAAACAAACGAGTGATTGTAGCGGCCGTAAAGTAAATGCGGCCGTAAAGTAAAAGCGGTCGTAAAGTAAATGCAGCCGTAAAGTTGTTTTTGACAGATGTCAAAAAAAAGGTTATACTTTACGATTGTCAAAAGATACGTAAAACAACTATTTATGTAATAGCCGCCTAAAAAGTTTATTGTTATTGTTTTAATTTTAACTTTTATAATAAAATGTCATACTTTTAGGTAATTCTTATTTTGGCGTATCTGGAGCATTCAATCGCCAGGAATTGGCTTCATTGACGACTTCCTGTGTGGAAGACCATCAAACACATTTTTTAGTAAAACTGTTTGACACGAAGACAAAAAGATATTCCAACGTCCTATTTGTGGGTGACGTTCGGCAAAAGTGTGCTATGCGCGACTTGGGGTTGTATAGGGGAGTAAGTTTGAACAGGTGGTAAGTATTGACGTGAGGGTTCATTACTAAACCGGATCGAGTTTAAACGACTAATAAAATCGCGACTACTTGTATCTTCAGGTGGGGCTACTAAAGGGTAATCATTGCCAAAATCAATTAAATTAACAGGGCCACTACGTTCTGCTGTTAGGCATGAGCATGCTAGACGTGCAAGGTTAGTTTTAACAACTGCAAGCAATCTAATGACTTCAGGCTGACATTGAACTGGAAGGCGCAAAACTCGCTTCTGAATATGAACAAGCCTGGTGCTACATTCGTCACTAATTTGCTTGGAGCCTTGGGTGGTAAAGAAACAGGAATATGCAGTCATAGCTAGCATTTCCTGCAATTTGGTCCGGCAAGTTTGCTGTTCCGTGAGAGGCTCAGGAAAGAATGAAGGATTAATAAAGTTGTCATTCACACTCTCCATTTGCAATAATCCCCACAGTGCGGTCCTTTTATCCTGTATATTACCGGTAGAATCTGAATTCCGGATACGGAGTTCGTCCTCGTGTAAGTGTGTAAGGTCCATGGCCATAGTGTACAAAAAAAGCTAATTAGCAAAAAAAAAAAATATGTAGGGCAAAAATGGGAACAAAGGGAAACAAACAAAATAGAAAATAGAACCAGAGCTTTCGCAATTTAGAAAAAAAAGACTTGAATTTTTTTTACAACAATCAAAAAACAAAATTTTAATGAAAAAGGGCCCCACGTTGCGGGTGTCAATTTATGTGTGACACTTGCTAAGGGCTACCTACCTGTGTCGCACACAAATTGCACTGGCAGCTCACGGGTTGTAGCGGAAGCAGAGGTCGGGGTTCGAATTTTAACCTTGTGGTTGATGTAGCCCAACTAAAGTAAAACTGACTCAGGCCAACGCCTGTGCAAAAAATTACTACCACAAAATTAATATTCGGGCGCCAACACCATGAAAAAGGGCAAACCCTTGAGAAGGTGTACTCAAGGAAGGAAAACAACAACAAATAAAATTGAATGAGTTTAATTAAAAGCACAAATAAAATTTTGAAAAGACAAAAAAAAATACTAACTGACGGCCGTACAGAACGCCTCCTAGCTACGGCTGGGGAAGCACTATGGGGAGTGACCGAGCCCTTGGCCAGGACGCCGCTGTTGCCGAACGGGGAGGGACCTCGGCGACAAGCTTTAGGTGGCCTGGTAGAGCTGATGCGACTGTGGGCGCAAAGGCCCTTCGCGGGTATGGCGAAAATCTCCCACCGCGGTGGAATGGTGAGCTCTTTCTCGGCCTAGCCTGGCCTTAACCCTTGAGAAGGTTTTGGCGGGTCTACTTGCGATCTCCTCCGCTAGGTCTGCCAAGACGCTGCTGGAAAGTCCGAGCCAAAGGGTCAGTCACCACCACCAAAGCCGCTACTGTCCCTACAAAAAAATAATCCCCAGTATCTCGAACGAGAATGGGATGACAGAATCGTCTGAAGGACGTGGATAGTACAAAAATAAAAATACATAAACTTTAAGGGCGCTCTATACCCCGTCAGGCGTTATACAAAATGATTTCAAAACTTAAACTCATAAAAAATGACTGAATGACAACAGACACAGAGGGAAGTGGAATGGGTTCGACTGCAGTCCAAAAACAATTATTAAGGCGCGATAAAAGACCGTAACAAACATTCGCAAAAAAAATCACGCTAATAATTTACGACCCTGACGGACAAAAAATTTAACTGCAAAAAAACGTGACAATTTAAAAAGAAACCCAAACAGAATTGTAATCACGCAAAACCCCAAAAAAAAAAACGCAGTAAAATTTAATCCGGTTGTAAAGGGGAACTAATCCAAACCGTGATCCGACAGGATAACAAAAAAGATGGCCGCAAATCAACACCATTCACACACGTTCATACGGGAAGGATCACAAGGTAGGAAGGTGAAGGGTTAAATTTAAGCAGAACTACTACAAAAATGGCTAATAAAACTAAAATTGAAAGAGTGCGATGACCCAGGGAACCGGAGCCGTCTTGTTAATTGGCTCGGGAAAAATTTAAGCAGAATATTACTAAAAAAATGGTCAAGACAAAATTGAAAGGGTGCGCGATGACCCAGGGAACCGGAGCCGTCTTGTTAATTGGCTCGGGAAACATTTAAGCAGATTTACTCAAAAATTACTACCTTGGTAGTATCAAAAATTTATATAAATTTTGAAAAAAATTAAGTTTAACTTAAAATGCCAAACAAAGAAAAAACGGATGAGCTGATGGAAACCCAGTGAGGGCAATGGCCGGCCTCGGAACCAAACTTTAAATTAAATCCCCAAAAATTAGAACTCTAATAAAATTTAAACCCACAATTTTGTCCCAAAACCCCCACAGACCGTGGGAGAGATTACTCGAACTCGCTTTGGGGCACGCCCAAACCGAAGCCCAAGTGGCCTAAATCTCCAATTACAACTAGCAAAAAAAAATAAAACAAAACAAAAAGAATTCGAGTAACTCACCCAGAACGGCTGTGGTTGACGCCGAAAATAACTCAATTTGGAAAAAAAAATGAGAGAAAAAAAATACAAGGCCTATACTGGATTTCTCGGAGCTCGTCCTGCTTGACTTTCACCGTCAAGCAGTGTTGCCAACTATAAATTCCCGAATGTCGCTACGTTCTCCAAAAAATTCCGCTACAAGCCGCTACGCCATTATATATACATATTTAATATATACTTATGCTCTGTTCATTTAACGCATTCAGTAGATGGCTTTTGCATCAGCGCCAGTTTTAAGTAACCGAAATTACATTGAGTAAACTTGTCTCTTGGCTCAAATTTCAGCCAATCACAGAAGTCAAAACTATGCCCTATTCTCTGCAATACTAAATGCGTAAGATGGAACAAGGTATAGTTTACATGCAGTTTTCGAAACATTTTTAGTTCTAAAAGTGTCGAAACCGTTTTGACACTGTATACATGACGGTTTCAAAACTAAAATCGTTTTGAAAATGGTTTTGAAAGTAGACATCTTTCCACCAAACAAAATTATCATATGTTTTCACAATACAATGACACCAGTAAGACTAATAAAAGAAATAATTTTCAAAATAAATATACGAGTACATTCAAAAGTCGCTATTTTCTGTATTTTTTCTATTATCGTCGCTAAGTCGTACATCATATTAACATTTCGCTATTATAGCGGAATTCCGCTACGGTTGGCAACACTGCCGTCAAGTCCGCGTCAGCGAGAAGAAAAAAAACCATCCTCGACACACGTTATAAATGAGCCTCTACCCTCAAGTGGACATATGGCGTACTAAAATAATGTAAGATCTTTTACCGGTGCTAAACAATTTAAATGAATTTATTCAGGAGTTACTAAACGTAATCTAAAATGAAATAAAGAGCCAGAGAACTAAAAAACAATTGAATTGTAATAAATTATTACAGTTCTAACTCACATAACTACGCCTAGATGTCAATGCTCGCACGCGGCAGCTGAGTAATCGGAGGTTCTTAACCGGTGGCACCAGAAAAAATATTTTAAAAACATTATTTTAACAAAAAAAATTATAAGGAGAACCGTGACAGTGTGGTTCCAAATTGTCACAATATAGAAGAAGTAGAATCAAATACAAATTACAAAGAAAACATCCTAGAAAGACAGGTAGTTTTGGACAGTGAAAAATGGCGTATCATAACAATTTACAACAACAGAATACAAGAAATACTTAATGAAATAGAAGAAAATATTGCAGAAACAAATGAAAGTAAAGTAATATACGGTGGAGATTTCAACGCAAGGACAGCAGATGAAGGGGGTATTTGCAATTTACTCACCGGGGAAATTGAAAAACGAAACTCTAAAGACAAAACAAAGAACAATTAAGGAACAGCCTTAATCAAATGGTGCGAGAAAAGAGGGTGGAATATTCTAAATGGAAACCATGAAGGAGATGAACTGGGGGAATTCACTTTGATTAAAACAAAAAACAAAGCATCAGTTATAGACTACGGAATAGTGAACAATGAGGCACTATCGAGGGCACTATATGATATCAAGAAATTTGAAATAATAGATCAAACTGACTCAGACCACCACTTACTCTCTATTAGCTTAAAAAACGAAATCTGCAGCAGTCCATGCAATAACCCACAAAGACAAATAATGTTATGGACCGAGGAATCAATAAAACAATACAAAGAAAACATTAAAAACCTAGAAACATATGAAAAAAGCCAAGAAAAACAAATCGATAATTTAATAAGAGACATACATAAGGCAATAGTAAAAAAGGACATTAAAATTAAACAAAAACACGACAATTTTAAAAACTATTAGTGGGATAAAGAATGCAAAGAAAGACAAACAGAAACAAGAAGATATCTAAGACATTTAAGAAAAGGGCATATAACCATAGAAACATACAGGCAGAATATTACAGAATACAAGAAACTCTGTAAGGAAAAACAAAATATTTACAAACAAAAAGTAATGAGTGAACTCTACAACGTTACATCAGAAGCAGAAGCATGGAAATACATGAAAAGAGAAAGAAATTCTCACACCAAAGTAGAGGAGAATATTACCATGGAGGAATGGAAACAGTACTTCCAAGCATTACTAAGCGGTGAAGAAGAAAAACAAGAAACGAAATTCACAGAAGAAAGGCATTTAACTACACAAGAAATAACAGAAATTTCAAAAGAGGAAGTCAAGGCACAAATTAAAAAATTGAAGAAAAATAAAGCTTCTGGCGAAGATGGAGTACCCAATGAAGCATGGATTTACGGCGGAGAAAAGTAATACAGGTCATAACATCAATAATGAACAAAGTGTGGAAAGGAAATGATTTCCCCAAGCAATGGACAAAAGGAGTAATAACTCTAACCAGTCTTGGCACAAGAAGGCGTCACGCTAACGGTGCGGGAAGGGAGAGTGCGCCTACAGCGTGAGGATCCGTGTGACTATATTAGGCGTATCACATTGGTGGAATCACGGATGGACAAAATGGTGATCAGACTCAAAGATGCAATATGCATCACACAGCCTGGAGTCATTCCGGTGAAGGTGACAGTCGAAGGCGGCGATCCAGACATGCTGACTACATTTAAGCCGAGGGTGATCTACGAGGCGGGTGCGGCGGTGAACGTCTCCACATGCGGTGATCTACTCCCGTGTTCGGGTGATGCAATTATGTCGCTTATGACGGCGTCAACCAAGCGACTTACACTGAAGGCGGGACGTGTATTGGCGAGGGAGAAAAACATCATGGAGGGCGAGATGGAGAAGGTGAGTAAAATTAACACAGGCGTAATTTCACAACTAGACGTAGCACAGATCGAAGCAGGTGAAATTTCGGCGATAAGTAAATCGGCGTTGGCGAACCTGCTTAAAGATAAGTCTGCATGCTTTGCGTTGCATGATGGCGATTTAGGTTTAACTCAATTGGGCGAAATGAAAATTAAGGTGACAACTGATAAACCTATTTATTACAGACCTTATAGATTATCACAGGCGGAACATTCAATTGTTAGAGACAAGGTACAACAGCTGTTGGACAGTGATGTCATTAGGGAGTCAAATTCTGACTATGCAAGTCCAGTAATTTTGGTTCCCAAGAAAAACGGTGGTACTAGGTTATGTGTCGACTATAGAGCACTTAACCGTATAACGGTGAAAGATAGGTATCCCCTGCCTTTAATAAACGATCAACTAGACAAACTGGCGGGTAAGAGCTATTTTACTACACTTGACATGGCGTAGGGATATCACCAGGTGCCTATACATAAAGATTCAATTAGTAAAACGGCGTTTATAACTCCAGACGGGCAGTATGAGTATGTACGAGTTCCATTTGGCTTGGCGAACGCTCCAGCAGTATTTCAGCGAATAGTAGATAAGATGTTAGATGGTCTACAGCATAGCAGCGTCTTGGCGTACATGGATGACATCCTTATACCATCGGCGACCGAGGAGGAAGGGCTTAATTTACTGGCGAAGGTGTTACAACTGGTGCAACAAGCAGGTTTAAAATTAAACTTATCTAAATGTAAATTTCTGGAGACGAAATTAGATTATTTAGGACATGAGATCTGTGCAGGTGGAATTCGACCAGGCGAACGAAAGGTGAAAGCGGTGTTAGAGTTTCCAGCCCCAGGTGATGTGCATGGCGTAAGGCAGTTCATGGGTTTGGCGAGTTATTTTAGAAAGTTTGTACAGAACTTTGCACAATTGGCGAGGCCTCTCACAGAATTGACAAAGAAAGATGTGGCGTGGAAATGGGGCGACGAACAACAGGCGGCATTTGACAGCTTAAAAGACAAGTTGGTGATAAGACCTATTTTAGTAATTTACAACAGCACAGCTCCGATTGAATTACATACGGATGCCAGTAAATTTGGATTAGATGCTATTTTGTTACAGGCGCAGGTGAATGGCGAACTGAAACCGGTGAGTTATTTTAGTAGGGCGACAAATAATCATGAACAATTTTACCACAGCTATGAGTTGGAGACCCTTGCCAGCGTGGATGCTGTAAAACGATTTCGAGTGTATTTGGTGGGCGTACACTTTAAAGTAGTTACAGACTGTTCAGCTGTACGAGCTACAATGCTGAAACGTGATCTGGTGCCACGAGTTGCTAGGTGGTGGATGGCGCTACAAGAATACGACATGGAAATAGAGTATCGTCCTGGTGCAAAAATGCAACATGTTGATGCATTCAGCAGGATTCCTGTTTCAGTAGGCGTAGTACATTTAGGAGAAGCTGACTGGTTTCTTACAGTACAACTACAAGATGACAAGGCGCAGAAAATCATAGAACAGTTGCGGAGTGGCGAAGCAGATCGAGATATAAAACAGAAAAAGGGAGTACTGGTTTCCGAAAATGGGGCGATTCGTAAAGAAGTATGTGACGGCGTGTCTAAGCTGTGCTATCGGTAAGGGCGATTATGGGAGAGCAGGTGGGCTCTTACATCCCATAGAGAAAGTGGCGGAGCCATTCCACACGGTGCATATCGATCATGTTGGTCCCTTTGCAAGGAGTAAACGAGGTAACTCATATCTTTTGAGCTTTACAAAGTTTACGATAGCGAAACCTACTAGAACTTTAGGATCGGCGGAGGTGATACGTGAACTAAGAGGCGTGTTTGGTGTATTTGGGTACCCAAGGCGTATAATATCTGACAGAGGCTTGGCATTCACCAGTAAAGCTTTTGCAGATTTCTTGGCGGGGCGAGGTGTAAAACACGTGTTAAATGCAGTGGCGGCACCCCGGGCGAATGGTCAGGTAGAACGGCAGAATCGCACTCTGGTTGATGCGTTGATGACCAGTGTAGAGGAGGAGTGCAATTGGGACGACAAAATTCCAGAGGTGACATGGGGCATAAACAATACGGTAAATAAAAGTACACAAACCTCACCGGCACAGTTGATGTTTTCCCACTGCCGTGGCGCTATGGCGGATTTGGCGACAGGCGTACGAGAGGCTAATACTACAGGTAACGAACAGACAGATCATACAAAAAGTCAAAGGGACCTGGCGAGTCGTAGGCGAAAGGCGGGCGAAAACCTGACCAAGGTGGCGAAGGCGATGAAAGCGCGCTATGATAAAAGTCGAAAGGTTGCAACCGAATACAAAATAGGTGATTTAGTGCTTTGGAAAAATGCAAGCACAATATCGGGCGAAAAAGGCGTAAACCAGAAGTTTGTAAACCGATATAATGGCCCCTATAAAATTGTGAAGGTTTTAGGTAACGACAGGTACGAGATCGAGGCGGTGAAAGGCGTTCGAGGTTACAAAAACTTCCGAGCAGTGGTTACAGTTGATAGTCTTCGGCGTTATTATAGTACAGCAGGTGATTTTCCTTTAGGCGGAGAGCAGAGCAGTGGCGATGAAATAGCCGATCGGCAAGATTTGATTGATTTGTTGGAGAGTTAAGTTAAATGTGTGTAATTAACGAAGACGTTAATTGTTGCAGGAATGCCGAATGTAAGGGAGAAAAATTCGGAGTCATGAGATGAATAGGCGGGCCATGAGGTTAGGAGTGGGGCGAGACAGGTGAGGGGAGGGGGAACAAGCACTTGGCGCGCTCATTGCGAACACGTGCACAGGGAGAGCGTTGTTAACCGTGTTTTGAATGAGTTGTATTATTACTGTTATTATCATTTCCATTTTGGCGAGTAATTTTTGGTGGTGACAGGGTGGCTATTAGGGGAGGTTTGGAGGCCACTTACGGGCGTCTACGAAATTACGTCTAACAAAATATTTAAATGTAATATTTAAAGTGAACATGAAAAGTATATAAAGTTAAAAATTAATAATTAAAGGGAGCGCTTAGTAAATATAGAACTAAATGGTAACATTAGATTATGTTAATGATGAAGGATAGTAAAGATTTTTTAAATTGAAACTTTGGGACATTTTTTTAGGTTAAGTGAATGTGACAATCATAAAATTATGAATAATTTAAATTAAATATAGAAAAACATATATGTATAAATATTACTAACCGTCTTGAAGTATTATTTAGATGAACTAGGCATCGTCAAATTTTGTTAAACTTCTTAAATTAAAATTTATTATTTTTATACGTGTTCATTGAGCTAGAGACTGGGACTCATGAGGATTTTGTAGGTTCCCGGAAGTATGGTTATAAATTTAGGGAATTGTTATATTTATACAGGATGTAACAGAAATAAGTACATTAAATTTAACCAGTGATAGAACTAGTCGAGAGCAACAATATTTCTTAATAACTTTTTTTCAAAATATCACTTTTTTTAGCATTTTTACTATATTATATATAGTTGATAAGAATTATTTGCGACCATCCGTAACATATTTAAACATAGAAGTAGGCCGTAGGGTCGAGGAATTATTGTAATAAACGAAGAAAGAATTTATTACAATAATTCCTCGACCCTACGGCCTACTTCTATGTTTAAATATATTATATATAGTTATAAAGTTACAAATAGCGATAATTTTTTAAAGACGTGTTGTTTTGCAAAAAGTACGTTTTCGTTGAGTAAAATGTGATTACATTTTAAATGTTTTAGTATTTCGTATTTTTTTAAAAGAATAAGATTTTGTATTTTTGTTTCTGTATGCAAAAGGCACATAACCAATTGTGAGTGCGGGGTAATGAGGCTGAGAGAAATGGAAATACTGGAGATCTGGATGAGAGATTACGACGAATTGCAAGTAAAGTGTTTGCTGAAAGAAAGAAACTCCGCGGTTAAAATAATGGTGAACTAGATCATTGAAGCCACCAGGACGCTACTACGGTCGCTGAAACCTTAGTCAAAGAATGTGTATGCCGATTTGGGGTGGGCACCACGTGAACATCACTACGACCAGGGAAGAAATTTCGAGTCTGACGTTTTCCAAAATATTGTAAGATATTAGGATTTAATAAAACGAAGACAACAGCATTACATCCGCAGTCCGATGGCATGGTTGAACGAATGAACAGAACGATCAACCGATATTTGCCGTAGGTTGTCTCCAACCACCAAAGAAACTGGGACGTCATCTTCATCTGTTATCGTTCATCCGTGCATGAAACAACAGGGCAAACTCCTGCAAACATCTTATTTAGGCGTGAGTTGCGCTTGCCATGCGACTTGGTGTTCGGTAGTAAACCTGGGGAAGACCTAGCCGGGGAAGATTACGTTAAGGACTTATGGAGAAGAATAGACGACATCCATGAACAAGTCCGCAAGCTGCCAGCGATCGAATGTAGGACCAATGTGACATCAAAGCTGAAAAAGGTTGATATCAACTTGGGGATTTAGTGTGGCTTTACAATCCACAAAGACCGCGGCTTAACACCGAAGTTATAAAGAAATTAGGAAGGTCCCTATGAGATGGTCAAAGAAATTGGGAAGGCCCCTATGAGATAGTCAAGAGAATAAACGACGTGATATACAGAATTAAAAATACACCAATAGGGAAGCCGTGAGTAGTACACTTTAATCGGCTAGCCCCTTTCGCCGGTGACAATAATGAAGACCATCATGGAGCAACGGTTCGTCGGATCATAGCCCAGGAACCGACTTTTGAAGACTTCATGGAAAAGTATTCCTATGGTCACAAGGCGCTGTATGCGTGACGAAAGACGAACATGGAGATATGTTTTCCGTATCTTCAGATTATTCCCTCGGCTACTGCGTATCAGAACACTTAAAGATGTTACGCGGCATACCTTCAGTCTTTAAGACGAAATTTGGACGACTACAATAACTGGCCAACCAAGGTCCATCCATCGTGAATACGCTACGACTGAGGGATAGCAATACAGAACATCAGCAGTATATCTACCACGCTCATACCAGAAGCCGTCGTATCGCAGTCTATGGAACTCACTGTGCGATTTGAAGGATCATGTGCTAGAGAATGCATTTTGAATCTAGCAGTACCGAAGTTAGATTTCTTGGATTAGAGAATTGTTAAGAACATGTTAGAGATCCTCTTCCGCTATTGGCAACTAAAATTACCGTTGATGGCGTTGCGATCGCTTTTGCAAATGGCTGCTATATCAAGTATACTTTTGATGTTGTCAATAGACTTGTGCGTTATTATTTAATATATATTAAAGTGAGTGAAAATTATTATTGGAATATACAGGTAAAGAGAGTTATTTTAAATGTTCATATAATATATATTTTTCTTCTTTTAGGATAGGTTTTTATTGAAATGGATTTCGCAGGAGCGAATAAACAACTTCTAACCCAAGAATTATTTGCTTATTTAAAAGCAGATTACAAATCAAGATGTTTTTTGGAAGGGGAGCGAATAGTAAATAGTGGAATGGTTATTATGTGTGGAGTGAAAGAAAGTAAAGAATCATATTGTATTGTGTTCGCTTTGTGCTTACAAACAAGTGCCTTGCAAGCAAGCCCGCACGAAATAACTGGCAAATTTATTTGTGTAAATAACAAACTATGTATTCATCATTGTTTATGCACATGCAAAGCTGGCGCTGGTGGTAGATGTAAACATATTGCAGGTGTCTTAATTTATTGCAACAGGTTGTATTAATTGTATAGCATGAGCATTACTTTATTAGCTTCATAGATTTCATTAATATTATTGAATAATAATGAAACAATTATATTTAAGTTTATTAATGTAAATGATGTGTCACTGTGACATAATATTTACAATTATGGTGATATATGTATAAACTTAAATATAAAAATCGGGAGTTGTCGTGATGAACCTGCTTGTAGCTACTCCTAGTGTTACAAAAGTGCTTATTTTATTTAAAGAAAGAGTTTCATTTTATTATTTAAGATTGAGTTCTGTTTTTCTTTTTCTTTAAATAAAATAGTGCTAAACTATGCGTTCATTCACCATATTTTCGAGTTGTTTTATTATTATTGATAGTTTATTTTCTGATCTATAATTTGCTTTTTCTTTTTTCTGTCGTATTTTTTCATGTTTTAGGTTCAAAGTTAATCAGTTGGAAGTTTTGTCATCTACTGACCTGAAATGTGCATGGAAGCTAAAGAAAGAAGTTGTACAAGAGAAATTTAAACCGCAACCATGGTGTGAAACAAATTGTATTCAAACCATGAATGAAAATGTTGCGAATATTTGTACCACAGCCCCAGAAGAATCCGTTATTCTGAACATATTTTTAAATATTAATTCGAGTTCTTCATTAGCAAAGCACAGGTATGTAAGGTAATGCTATATGAATTATATATTAACGATTAAAACTGTATTTAATTTATAGAAAAGGAAGGAGAGAAATGATGAACATCCTTGATAATGAAGTTGTTATGAACAAAATAGAAATAATATTTAATGAAGAACATGAAATACTAACAAAACTTTCAAAAATTATTGTTGAATGTGCGAATTGTTGCTTCAAAACATATAACCAATTATTTGCCGATACTAACCCAGAAGAGATATTAACAAATACAAACACAAAACATAATTGGATTAAAGAACGACAATTTCGAATAACGGGTTCAAGGTGTTATGAAATTTACACCTTTAAAAAAGACAACTGGATGACTAAAGCGGAAAAGTATTTTTGGCCCAAAAGCTTCTCTAACAGCAATATGAAATATGGTGAAGTAATGGAAGATGAAGCTAGAGAAATATATAAGAAACGACTAAATCGGGTAGTAGTAAAGCCAGGATTTTTAACAAATATAAATAACCCTTGGCTTGGTTATTCACCAGATGGAGTCATTTTAAATAATGATAATAAACCTGAAAAATTACTGGAAATAAAATGTCCAATTAAAGGTATGTTACTACATAAGATCTGTCCAGAAAATAAGAATATTAATATGCCCAAACTGCCTTTTGCATGATAGCAAGTGGTGCAATATAACTTTTCTTGATTTCTTAAATAAATGATAGGAAAACTTTTTAACTTACCAGACAGATCTAGGTATATATTTTATTTATTTCAGGTAAAACAGTATCGGCATTAGAATGTTTACCGCATTTGCCTTATTTGAAAATAATGAATAATAAAATTTCTTTAAATCCGAAACATAAATTCTACGGTCAAGTGCAGTTGGGTATGTTAATGCTGAACGTGGAAACCTGCGATTTCGTAGTTTACTCCTCGTTTTCAAAAACTTTTTTAAATATAATAGTGCATTTTGATTATGAATTCACTCAGAATATGGTGACAGTTTTAAAAGAAAATTATTTCTTTAAAATGATTCATTGTATATGCCTTAGACAAAACAATGTATTAGACTCTATTTAATTAATTTAGTTTTCTATTTTTAAGTGTACATATGATATCTTATTAATAGCTTTTTTGTTTTTATATGTTTCATAGACTCCATTTGTTTATTTAACTGTATATTTAAAATTTTCCAATTTTATATAGTATGTTACTTGACAGTTTTTATCCCATTTACGTACAAACTGTATAACGAAATGCGCAACATAAGAATTCAATGAATAATTTAATTTTCTGTTATTCAATTGATTTGAAAAAACAAAAATCATCAACATCCAATTCTATTTTGTGGCATTTTATCCGCTTTTCGGTGTACACCTGTATGTATACCATCATAGAGTATAATAGTTGAGAGATGTGTATTATAAATAATAATACTTGCAATATTTTTATTGTTAAATATAAATTTTATTTCCATATTTATATAAAAAGTATAGACACTTACCCATATGTTATTTTTTTTTGTAACCTGAAATATATATTTATTTATTGAGGAATTATAATAATTTTGTTACTGAATCATGTATTTTTATTTACCCAAATAATGAAACTCATCCCATAAAAGAAAATAATTGCATTTGCAAATTTCTTTTTGAAAAGCATATTACAAAAACTTATCATCACTAAGAATTGGATTACTTAAGTTAGTTATACCACAAACAATTATTAATATATCATCTATATTTGAAAACAAATGACACGGTAAAGGTTGGGATAATATTTTAAATATTTTTATTCTTTCAATTACACGTTCAATATGAACTCGAGCACTTGCAATTTTTGAATTTCTTAATGCTTCCTCCTCTGAAAGTTGTTTTTTATTTCTTAAAAATGGTGGTCTTATTAATTTTACACGATATAAACTAGTTATATCTTCAATTTTAAATCCTTTATCAACCATTATTGCCTCATTTGGATTCAATTTTTCTATTAAATTACTTTGTTCGAATATAGCCTTATCGGAACATCTTCCACCATAACATTTACTTACAAATGTAATTAGCCCTGCAGGACTAACACCAATTAATACTTTAAGAGTGTTATGTCCTTTATAGTGAGAATAAGATTTAAGTCTACAACACAAACATTTAGGTTTCTGTATAGGTATCTCGGTACAATCAAGTACGACTCGAACGTTCTGAAATGATTCGAAACATTTTGGCATGTTTCTCACTCCATATTATACAAAATTTAAATATATAGGCTAATCTTCTAATCATTGTTTTAAATATATTTTTACAAGTTACGGAACTTATAGTTTTAAATAATATGGCTAACATGCAAAACGAAGTATTTTGCTTTAATTTCATAAAAGTTAATATTATTTTTTCTCTTAAACTTGTTTTTCCTTTTTTAGTATTTTTGAATAGGTTTTTATAATTTACTTCAATTGAATATAATAAATTAAAACTTTGTAACCCAGTTAAAGTATTCAATTTTTTATCTGAATCGATACATTCGATAAAAGAGTTCACAATGTCACCACTTTTCACTTGAACATACATGTCTTTTGTTAACTTTATGTTAACTAACCCTAAAAGAGTTACGGCTGCATCATACTCCTCTTGAGTGTATTGGAAAGATGTTTCTGTAACTGTTGGTTCAACTTGTTGCGGCATACTTTGCACTTCTTCTTCGAATAATTTGTTACTCACAGAATTTTCTTTTTTCTTGGCTTCTCTTCTTTTCATTCGCAAATCTCTTGTACTTGGATTGGAAGGTATTCGTTTCGGTAAATACAGGGACGGTACAGCATTGGATTTTAATTTCCTTCTTACTGACGGCAAATCTACAAATATAAATTACAATAATTTCTGAGAAGAACATTTATTACACGTTCAAAACTTACCTGGGTAGAAGAAACATTCATCTGCGAAATGTTTGGAACAAATTACCATTGTATTTGTTACTTTTTTTCCTGTTTTTATAAGTTTTATCCAAGCTAACCTTTGATCAACCAATTCTATGTGTCCGTTCTTATTTATCACTTGTACCTTTCGAAGTCCAAGTTTTGGAAACCGATGAAAGCTTAAATTGGTTTCTCTTGATGCCTTAGAATGGCATCCAAACACACAACAATTTTTATTGCAAATTATTCTGCCTCTCATCGTAATAATAAAACACGCACACGCATTTACTTAAATAAGCTTTGACAAGAAGTATACTTGATAGAGTATTTCATAAATTGACCTGTAGGTGGCTACGTGAACATTTTAGTTTTCAATATTGGCGTTGAAATTCTCGTCTGTATTTTTAACCTGAACAGCCAGAAACAGGAATTCGAGCGGACCATCGAATGTCACTTCTTCGAGACTTCTAAATGCACCAAGGGTAATACATGCATATATCGTCATCAAGAACTGTTCCGGGACGAAACAGTCTTAAGGAAGGTGCAGTGTAACGTGCGTCACTAACTGTAGGAATACGGGACCGCCGCCACTGGTAGAATATTGCTAGAACGACGCCTAACCTAAGCGATGACGTAATCGTCGGCGGGATAAACACTCCCGTCTAGACCTGTTTAATTATATCCGGTGGACTGACCCTTTGTATTCGGTGTTATTCTCGCGTTGAATACTATAGAAAAAGTACGCCGTGCTATATAAACCGTCAGGGAGGACAGCCGACAGACATTCTGATATCAGCACGCATCGTGAATGATCCGATGGTGATATAAATAAATAGTCTACGAGTTGTGAACATAAATAAATATAGTTATTTACGGCCTAATTCTCTAAGAAAAGTGCTTAAAATTAACAAACATTTTCAGTTGATAAATTAAATGTCAGTTGCTAAAGTTGAAAATCCCCATTCACCATTACATCATATTGCTAATATTTAACAACTAGTTGATACGTTGAGTTGCTAATATAACAACTGCAACAATCGTTGGTAAATGGTATTGTTTGAAAATTTTGTTAAGAAATGAAATTTTATTGGAAATAGAGGAACGACAACAAACAATTATAATTTTTTTTTTAGAAAAGATTTTAGAATTATGAAAAGAAATTTGCAAGATGGTAGTAATCCATTGTCAATTTCGAAAAAAAATATTTACAAAGATATTCAAATTGAGCAAGGTGTTGTTCATGATTTAATTCGTGGACTGGATGTCACTATGGATGAAATATTTACATTTATTCCAAACCATTTTAAAGTGAATGATAAATTTATAACTTACCTTTTAATTCTTAATATTGAACAAATTTTAAACACTTAATTTCACCGCCTGGCTATGGGTTTTATAAGCGATTACAGGGATTTTTTTTAATTTCAATCAACGATTGTAAAATTTCAACTGGCAAAAATTAAATGCAAAACTAGCTTTATATCCTTTAATTTACCCAAAAACAGCTTTGTATGTTCACAAATGTAATCTACCATTAGAGAATATTGTTTCGCGGAACATTTTGCACCCCGAATTTTCTTATCACTCATTAATAAAAACTCAAACGTCAAACTAGTTACAATCTGTCACTTCCCGTTGTCAGTAGAGTAGAAATATGTACAAATATTGAGAATCGACATACCTTTTAACGCAATTGTTTATAACTTCACTACTATATTTAACAACGAATGTTCACAACGACCGTTTTTAACAATATATGTATTTCTTCTTCTGTAGCGCTACAGCCCATTGTGAGCTTTGGCTTCCTTCGATTCGTCCTTTTGTTCTCTCCATCCAATTCTTGACTTTAATTTTTTGTATGTCCTCTATAACTTGGTCCCTCCATCTTATTCTGGGTCTTCCTTTACTGAATACCAATTGAATGACAAGAGTTGCTAAAAATCGTTGTTAACTCTCAGTTGTTACCTATAACGACTATGTTAACAACTGTCTTAATGAATTAGGCCGATAAATAAATACATATAGTGAAATAAACATTGTTTAAATAAATAATCTTAGTGTTTAAGTATTTAATAATAATAATAGTCTTAACTTAGTGTTTATAATTGTTTAATCATAGTGTTAGTTATTTTTATTATCTTTTTTATATTTATCCTAATTATTTACCGTTTAATAAACTTTTATTTTTAATTAGTAATATTTCTCTGATATTTACACTTCATCCAAATAAATGTTAAACTCTGATCATCAGTTCCAGTGTTGCCTATATCACAGATTTATCTGTACATCTACAGATTATTTCAACTGTCTACAGATTTACAGATACTTAAAAGATTTCTACAGATAATTTTAAATTTGATAGGAAATTAAATTTTTGTGTTACTTCAACTTCCAGAAAAAATATTTGAGTTCAAAAATTTAGAGAAGACAATATTACAAATTTTATTGTGTTCGCTTCACCCAAGGCATCACCATTTGCTTCTATTATTGTTTGTGAGATGTCGTTGTAGTATGTATAGTGAAGTTGTCTTGTCTATGCTTGTGGTTTGGACTACAGCGTAAAACGTAATAGAGGTGCCCAAGTTTTTTTTATTTTTGAATATGTTAATCTATACATAAAAATATTAGATCCGTATTTTATATTTTCGGCGAAAAGTTTCTAATACGCCAGAAAAAAATTATTAGTTTCAATAAATGACGCCCGGATATTACGTAACAAAAGTATGGATTACAGATCCATAGACAAACATAAACAGATCCCCAATCTAATGCTGTAATATGTGTTAGGCTAATATACTTGCTTAAATATACAAAAGATGGAGTAGGCATCACCGATTCTCTTTGGAAGATAGTTTCGAATTAATGAATGTGCAGAACATCAAAACTACTTTCCTATGACACAGTCGAAGGATCGTCAAGCACCAAACCCTCATAACGTTCACTTACGTATACGCTGATCTTATGATTATAAAGTTCTTGTAACAAATTTTCGAACAGATTTAATGATGGCTATCTCTATTATACCAATATGAGTGTAAACAGTGAAAAACTCATAATTTACATAAAATAAAAACGAGATTTATGTGCGTCCAGAATTTTTAAACTTTAACTAGTTATCTTTTAGTTTATAAAGATAATTACCCAAGTAACACAAATGACCTAAAATCGACGTCACTGTGACGTCCTAATTTACGTCACATAGACGTCCTGAAGACGTCTCAGCGTGGAGCTGTACGACGTTATTTTAAGACGTTGTTTAGACGTTATATTAAGGCGTTGTTTAGACGTCATTTTAAGACATTGTATCGACGTCATTATAAGACGTTGTTTCGACGTCAGTGTAAGACGTTGTATCGACGTCTTTTTAAGACGTTGTTTCGACGTCATTTTAGAGCATTGTTTCGACGTAATTTTTATGGTATAAACATAAATGGTGGTAGGAAAAATAAATAATGTAATTCTAGTTTTATTTATACTATATAATATAAAAAAATATTAATGCAAAACAATATATCAACAATAAATATTAAACATAAAAAGTATTTAAAAAAAAAATATTACGAAAAATACAAATTAATTAAATAAATAATGCATCCTATATCTACAAAAAAATTATGTATTTATTGGCACGTTGTTGTTTGGTGCATATTTCAACTAGTTCACCATTGCTTGTTTATATTCTTCATAATGGCACTTCGCTTCGTATCTTACCATATCTATAAAAACATAATTGTCATAAGCAATATAAGCACAATTTTATCTACTTACAATATACTAAATTTTCAATGTTCGCATTAAGAAATGTTATTTTCAGTATTCTCCCGCGTAATTAAAATGCTGGAACCAGAGATGTTTATACAACACGTAAACATCTCTGGCTGGACATGACACAACACAAAAATGGCGGAGGGTGCGCTCATACCACCCATGTTCATACATATACAGTAGTCTCAGCATATGTCAATTTTTATTTGATTTATTTTTATTTTGCTGTAATTTCTTTTAATTTTAGAAAAGAGTTGTAAATACAAAAATTAAAATATAATTCTTTCGACTTACCAAATTATTATAAAACCTCCACCTCGTATAATTTATATTCCGAATTGGGCTGCTGGGAATAATATTGTTAATTGCCCGAACCATTTTTTTTTTATATTTCAAATTTTCAGGCCAAGCGCAATAAATTTTATTATTTTTCTTAGGCAGCCAACATTTCGGCAGTTTGAATAGAATTTGTACCAACAAATTCTATTGCAGCAAATGCCATTCTATAAAGAGAAATTAGAAATTAAGTTTCCATTAAAAAAAATTCAACTTGGTCAAGATCACCAGAATCGAAATATGTATTAAAAATCACTATGATGTCTCTTTGTCGATGGTTTACTTAAATCCAATCGTTCTAGAATAGCTTGAAAGGGAAGATGTAAAGATTCTTGGAAAACTTAGGAAAGTGGGATTTTTGGAGCTATAGGAAATGCTCAGGTAAAACCGTAAAACTATATAGATAAATCTTTGTTTTTATATTATATATTTCCCTTTATTTATACATTTGCTTTTGTATTAGCAACATTTCTTAAAATGTTTTTTTAAAGCACTACCTACTAGGTTTTGTTTAAATTGTTGAAAATTAATATATCCATGATTTTTATACCAAAAAATATAAAGATATAAATTGTTTCCGTTTCGCATTAATAATTATGTAAACATGTAATATGTTTTAAATAAATAAAATATAAATATCACCACGGCATACTCATATTTGGGTGTGCCAATCTGCTTCTATTCGTAGATTTTGGTAATGACAATAAATAAATAAAAATATACACATATATTATACATATATGTAAATATAAATTAAGTTTTATATTACATATTTCTAATTTTAAAAATCATTATAATAAACAATATATTGTTATATATTTTTGCACAATGAATTGATATATAAATAAAAATAATATATCCCTTCGTGTGTTATTAATTGCCAAATTAAATAAATTTAAAACATGAATTTTTAATAATATTAAAAATAAAGTAAAAATAATAGTCATAAAGACGTCAAATTAGACGTGTAAAAAGGTTTAATTATGACCATATAAAGTCGTCATATGGACGTCATAGCGACCACAATTCTGACGTCTATATAGTCCTATTTCAGACCAAAAATCAACGTCACAGTGCCGTCGTATAGACGTCTGATTAGACGTCTAAATAGACCTATTTCAGACCAAAAATCAACGTCACAATGTCGTTGTGTAGACGTCGGATTAGACGGCAGTATATGACTTAAATTCAACCTGTAATCGACGTCACTTTTTTGGTCGACCGTCGGTCAGTGTTACTTGGGTATTCATTCCCATATCGAATTCTACATGCATTTGTTTTTCTTTTTTTATGTAAAATAAGGATTTTAACTGTTTCGATAATCGAGTTTATCACCATTAAAATTGTCGGAAAATATCCTACTACTTGGGACTTGAAATTTAGGATTTAAATAAAACAATATTTTTCAAATTAGATGTTTTAATGAGGACAACAGGAAAAAATAAAGACATTAATATAACAATATTTGTTTTATTATATGTAATATAATTTTCTGGATAATTTTAATTATTTAAGTGTGTGTTAAAACTCGAACTTTATGAGATGATTTATTTGTTTTTTGACAGCAGATTGTTCTTGACTCCCGTACACATTCTTTGTATAATTTTACAATTATTAATGTTTTTAGCATATATAATTTGTGTTCCTTACATACAGAGTTCTCAAACCAGTTGGGATATTTTAAGTCCGTTTCAGTTTTATTAAATAAAAAATCTGATGTGGCCAGCACATAACCTCTCGCCGTATATTTTACCTGGCTGTATGCATAAAGCAAAGAATATTTTTATAAATACAAATAATATATTCATATAAATCTATGACGTATAAACTTCTTTATTATTCAATAATAGCATGTCTCAACATAAAGATATTTACCATAAATTATGTTACAATAAATTACAAAGTAGAGTTTACCATATATAAATATTAGGCTGGTAACAGCAATTTTCAATTCGAACAACTTTGTTTACTTTCTCTTCATATTCTTCTAGTAAAAACATTAATTTTGGGCGGTCTAAAATGTATATATCTGGATTGTGCATCTATTCTTACATATCTTCTTTTACATTTTATTTTTTCATACTTATTATATCTAAATAACACTAATTCCTTTTAATAAAGTGACGGATAGATTGCACTCCGATTATTCTTATATCGATGTGTAATTTTGTCAATATTTACAACTTACTTGAGAAGAATTTGATAGCTTTTTCGCAATTCAAAGTTACTCTAGTCTACAGTACTGGTGTACATTGTCCCATAATGTTTGAAACAAATTTAAGTCCTTCAACCTAGACTTGTCATCTCCATAATAGTCACAGATCAAGAACTAAGGGATTCTCCAAGTACATTTTTAATTGATTACTCATTATTTCTGACACTGACTTTTATCTGTCAGTTACAAATAATTTAAATTATCAACTATTTTTCATGGCATCCTTTCGGTTGTAAAATTAATTACAACATTATTTTATATATTATATTCCTTTTATCTCTAAATCTATAAAATATGTATAAAAATATTTAAATGTATCAGAAAGAGAATTTATTTTTCTTTAATATTATCAAGAAAAATTTTCAAAAAATAATATTTAGAAGATTTTTTTCAAGAATCTTCTACTTCCGGTTGTCCAATTGTTACCAAAACCTTATGTATCAGAAAAAGAATTTATTTTTCTTTAATATTATCAAGAAAAATTTTCAAAAAATAATATTTAGAAGATTTTTTTTCAAGAATCTTCTACTTCCGGTTGTCCAATTGTTACCAAAACCTTTTCAGATCTTCCCGGGAATGTCCGATTGGGAAATACGTTGTTAAACAAATTTTAAGTCTTATAGTTTTTGAGTAACCGTCCTTCCAACATCCCACACACACACACACACACACACACACACATCCACACACACACACACACACACACAGACATCATCGTAAAAATGTTAAAATCGGATTGTAAGGACCTTAAAACGTGCTTATTCAATAAAATCTGGATATGCGATTTTTAGCATGAATGCAATACCTCTCTTAGCGAGAGGTAAAAATTATAAATGTTTCTTATGTCGGTTTTGAAAATAAATTGCAGAAAGCACATTCAGTTGAAATTCTACTATGTTCAAAAATATCGCTGGGAACAGTCATATTACCATTGTCATTTCCTATAACTGTCTCATATGATCTGTAATGAATGAATAAATCACGAGATCTTGACTGACAACTGCTACTTATATTTGTTAGTATACACTTGTCACATTGAAATTGTTTGAAACATTTATGTACAATATAACCTGCGAAATAAGTTATTGAACATTCCTCATACTTTGAGAAATTATTAAAAGTTGTTTCATTTATTATGACCTCACAAATATGTGTATCTTCTCCAAGATTTTCATCATGACTTTCAGATACTGTTACTGATTTTAAAAAATCACTTACATTAAAAATTCACTGTCATATTGTGGGCAGTTTCCAGGGTTCCAGTTTTCATCTATGCGGTGAGCTATAATATTTTCTAAATTACAGCGAAACTGCTCAGCAGTAGGAAACATATTAAAGCCTCCAGCACCTCTTATCTGACTAAATAGATTTTCTAAGCAGTCTTGAGTTAACTTATTTGTGCGCAGATATTCTACACCTAATTCTTTCAATTGATTCCAGACACCCACGATAGACATTAGACTCTGAATTAATCCTTGGAAACATGGAGGACAAGTTATGACTCTTTTATTACCATCTGCTCTGGGAACACATATCCATGATTTCACCCAGTCTACATAATTTAGTAAGCGTTCACAGAAATTATTCGTTGTACTTATAGCGTATGCATTTGGATTAGATGCGAACTTATATTTACTATTTAAAATATCAAGCAACGTATTCATTTCTTCTAAAAATTCTGCTGTGTCCATAGCATTTATTTCTTGAGTTGTGCAAGCTGATTTTATTGCGGACGCTGTTCTATGGTTGAATATTTTCGTAGCTATGGACACAGACATTTTTTGAAAATTATTTAGCTTTAAATAAACTTCCGACAAATGACCCATACTTCGTGCCCTTTTACATTTTAGATCCTTATAAAATGTTAGTATAATATCATTCCATGATACTCTTTTCTCATTTATTAAAAAATCTGAGACCATAAGTCGGTTACGAATATTTTTTATAATATGAATGACGTCGTATATCGCAAAAATCTTATTTCGGCCAACATAAAAATAAGGTTTATCTATTGAAACTCCTAATTTTTTCATTGCTGATTGATTTACAGGCCCTTGGTCACATGTTATTGCCATAACTTTGAAACAGCAATTAATAATCATTTCAATACATTTTTTAATTATTGTTATTAAATTATTAATTTTCAATGAATTCTGTGATAAAAAGTATGCAAATGGAAGTTTGAAATTATTTACTATACCACGAATCATAAATACTAGCGATTCAGTACAGTATTTTGAAATTCTGTCCAGTTCTCCTAAGTCTTCGAAACCTTCTACTTGATCTAAATATGAGCAATATTGCAGGGTCCTCTTAATTGAAATTTCATCGAAAACAATTATGCATATTTTGTCATTCTCTGGCAACGACTTAGCTTTTTCTTTAAGAACTAGAATTAATTTGTCATTGAAACCAGTGGTAAAGTTTAAAAATCGAGTCCATGTGCGCAATATAGATTCAGCAGGTACAATTATTTGTTTAAAGTTTTTTAAATAACGGTATCCTCCTGGTGATCGGTAAAGTAAATCTAAAGCAATTTTTTTCCTCGGTACTCCACTGTGAATTTCTTTATGTAAAAGTTGCATTTTACATCATGTTTTACTATCATTTGATATATTCAACTGCTCAATTAAATGTTTTACATTTGACTGTAACGATATTTTTTTCGTAATCTTTTAATTATTAATGCTTTATTACGGAGTTTCTTTTTAAGTGTAATATTTTGTTGTTTTCGTTTCTTCGTATAATTTTTTACGTGCTGAAAATGTACCACTTCTACGGGGGGATACATGAAATTTAGAAGGAGATCCTGTCTGACTTGGAGTATTGAATGGCGATATCTCTAAATTCCACTTACTTGTATTTTGAGGTGTTGATGTTGATGGTCCTGGTGAATTGTTATAAAATTTGCATTGCGCAGAATATGTTTTATAGGTGTTTTCACTTTCATTTCAGACACTGGAGGTATTGTTGCAGTAAATGTATTTATGGATATTTTCACCGTAGAGATGGCATTTTCTTTTCTCCGAATTATATTGTAGTACAAACATATCACTTGAAAAATGTTGCTCACAAATTGCTTTATATCTACATTTTTCATACGGAAGTCCCACTAATTCGAAATTACCGGTGTATTCTACCCATTTTTCACGTTGTTCGTTATTTTTAGGGAAATAAAAGAATTGCAAATTCGAATGATAAGTGCTTGATTTAGCACAATTTTTAACTTGACATTTAATTACTCTCGACATTACTAGATGTGTAATTATGAATACAGTGTAGAAAAGAAAAAATCTTCAACATAAATTTTCTGTAATACTCCAAATAAACAATTACAAGTTATACAATACCACAGACAAACATACAACACTTATAGAATCGTACGCGCGCAACAGTCACATACAGTCGACCAATTCTGTAATGTGTAATGTTTTTGTTCTATACTTGTCTGGGTGCATGTAATCAGTAGTCTGGACGCAGTGACAGTTGCAAGAACGAGAGCGAAATAAGCAGCACATTATATCGTACACGGTTGGGGATCTAATGTTTGTCTGTGCCAGGAGTATGGAATTTACTTGTCGAGAAAAATAAACCGCATGGAATTGGAAAATCACGAAATTTAGAATGAAAAATTATATTTGACATCTATTTACATAATTACTAGCTATCATTCTGATACGGGGCCACATATCTGCTTGTCACAGCCAAGAAAGTCACATGACTGCTTGCACCCTATAGTATTGAACATATCTTTTATACATACACCTTATACCAAAAAATCTACTTATACCTATTCTCTATATTTAGATTTTTTTAATTTAAATTCATTCTATGAAGAAACTTTGTCCTACTCTTCTAATTTTTCGAGATATGTTTCCAATCCACTGTCGGGATTGACATTATTTGTGAAGGGTATATATAATATACCTATAATTTTAAATATTTAACTATTAATACAATAAGAAATAATATATGTATGTACTTCCCAGAAAAAGTCTTCAGTTATCTCCCCGGATTTCTGACACTGACATTTATCTGTCAGTTACAAACATTTTAATTTTTCAATTGGTTTCCATGTGTGATTTCGGCTGTGAGATTTACTACCACAGATTATTTTATATATTATACTCTTTCATCTCTAAATCAATAAAAGAAATAATAAAATATTTGTATGTATCAGATAGAGAATTTACTTTTCTTTAATACTAAAGAACAAAATATTTCAAAAAAATAATATTTAGAAGAATTATTTAAGAATCTTCTACTTCTGGTTATCCACTTCACTTCTAATTAATGTCCGATTGAGAAATATGTAGTGAAACAGATATTAAGTCTTATAATTTTTAATAAATCGTCCTTCCAACATCCACACACACGTACGCACACGCACACACATCAACGTAAAAATGTTAAAATCGGATTGTAGAGACCTTACAATGTGCTTATTAATTAAAATCTCAATATACCATTTTTAGCATGAATGTAATACTTCTCCTAGCGAGAGGTAAAAAGGCACAGGCGTTCAAAAATGTGTTCCCCTAATTTTGTTGATCAATGTGTGGCGGCCATGACATCTACCGAGCTAGATAGCCATGGGCTTGTCAATATTAGTTTTCTGGTCAAAATAAAAATGGCAACCAAAAAATAAATAAACAATCCGTCTTGTTTCGAACGTTCAAATATAAACATCAAAATTGTGTTCCTCATTATTTATTGTATTTCAAAATTATGTTAGTTATATTTTTTATTAACTTTTTACAATAATTGCCTATTGCTCTCCGGGACTTGAATTTTCTGTGATCGGCTTTCCAGGCAAGAAGTTTCAAAAATTGCCACAGAAAAGCCACAAGCACTTCCGTGAAGCAGTTACAGAGATTTAAATGTTCTTTTAAATTTTGTTGTTTGTGAGAAATCTAATTGTAAGAACCATTTACACGGATATGAGTGCTCATATGTTTTTTCAAATCATAATTTTTCCTGAACGATTTTTTACACACTGGACATACACAATCTCTAATTCCAGTATGAATTTTCATGTGACCAGATAAAGTGCCACTTTGCATAAATTGTTTATGGCATATTTTACACTTATACTCTTTGATCCCAATATGAATTTTAATGTGGTCTTTTAGATGTGCACTTTGCGTGAATGATTTGTGACACGTACTACACTGGAATTTTTTAATTCCGGAGTGGATATTATGATGTTTTCGCAAACTACTATTTGTGTTAAACAATTTCTCGCATACACTACACTTATAAATCTTTTCATTATGGGTGACCATATGTTTCTGTAGAGAAGTTTTCACCGTAAACAATTTATAACACACTAAACATTGATAATCCTTACTGCCAGAATGTCCTTTCATATGGCTTTGTAGACAACTGTTTTCCGTAAAATATTTTTTGCAAATATTACATTGATGGTCTGTAATTCCAGCATGAATTTGTAAATGACGTTTTAAATGACTATTTCGTGTAAATAATTTTTCGCAAATATTACATTTATAATCTCTGATTCCAATATGTGTATTAATATGAATTTTGAGATGACCTTTTTGCGAAAATAATTTTTTGCACACCGAGCATTCAAACTCTTTAATTCCTTTGTGTATTTTAATGTGCCTTTTTAAGACTGCCTCCCGCGTAAAAATCTTATTACATATTTCACAATTAAAACCGTTTGAATTAGTATTTTCAGTGTTCGGAATATCATTATTTATAGAAATTGGGTTGTCACATCCTTTGTCAATCTGGTTATTACTTTCGGTTGTATATTCTTCCTTCTTTACACTATACAATTCATTTTCATAAAATTCACGGGCTTGATCTTCTTCCAGCGGTTCTTCTTTAATATAAATTTCTTCAAAATTTTGATAATTTGTTGTTGTATCCTCGTCCTTTATATCAGCGTTAACCATGTGTATTTGAGTGTCCATGAATGCTTGTTTCTATCAATTACTAAACGAGTGAAGATTCGTCCCACAAATGAAATAGATGCACATCAGAGTTTTATCCAACTTAATAACAGTCTGGAACAAAAAATTTCTTATGAGACACTTATGAGCCAAAAAGAAGTACCACACCAAACTTTTAGGTTTGATTTACATTAGCGATACAATGACGATACCATCCTTTTTGCTTCAATGTTTTTCAATGAATCCATTTACATCTAGGTTCTCGATACGATCATGATACAATAACCATACGATAATGATCTATGTTTTCCTGTTCCGCGTTCGCAAAATGAATTTTGTACAATTTTTTTTGGGGATTTTTATTTTTGCGAAGTTAGTAAGTTAGTCTAATGCCCGGTTGCAGAAAAGTTCATAAACGCCTTGTTCAGTTAGTGGTTCGGTTCATGAAAATGAATAAATGCAACGCGATTTTTTGACAGCAATGATTTAAATGTCATAACTGATTCGAATTTATACATTTTGATGTTCCGATAACTGAACGCCAAGGTGTTGATGAACGTTTCTGCAACCGGACATAAGTATCAAATCAGTCAGCAGAAAGTATTATGCTTGATTTATATTAGCGATACAATGACGGTACAATAACGGTATGATGACGGTACGATATTTCCTGCTCCAATGGACCCATTTACATCTACGTTCTCGGAACGATCGATGACGGCACATTGATATTCAATGATTTACCTTACCGATACGACCACGGTACAGTATAGTTTTGTTTCTATTGAAAACAATATAGTATCATAGCGACAGCAGTTTGAAGAGTACATGCACGTTACGTTGATTTTCATGCCAAAATCAGCTCTGTGGAAGTAAACATAAGCCGCGTTCAGCACGTCACAGCCCTGGCATCGCTGAGCACCGAAGTTTGCCGAATACAGTTGCTGGACCAATCGCATTCGTCCATTCTTTGCGTTCGGCAAACTTCGGTACTCAACGCTGCCAGCACTGTGACGTGTTGAACGCGGCCATATGCTAGTACGTGATTGACATCTGACTTGTTTTTGACTTTTTTGATATTTGTCTTTTAGCCAAACCAAAATGCAGTTTAAGGGCCGGTTGTTCCATCTTCAGTTAAGTCTTCAGATAAAATTTATTCCACTGATAATACAAATTTCCGTTGTTCCAAGTACAGTTAAAAATTATCAGTAGAATAAAACTCTGCTAACTGCAGAATAGCTAACAGCAAGTTGTACCACCAGTTAGCGTTTTATTCTGAGAATATTTTACCGAATATATACGAAAGAAAATACGAACTTACACGATATTTACATGTGAATGGATTTAAACATTTTTTATATTCTTATTTTTGTTCATCCTCCCATAATACCTGTTTCTTCAATATATTATTGTCAATTTGAAACAATGAATTTGTACGACAGTGATGATGATGAAGTATTAGATTTTATTTTTGACAATATTAAAATACGGAAACAGTACACTGTAAGGGAAAGAAGCAATAATTTTGATAAGTGGGATGATTCTGAATTTTTTATAAGATTTAGAATGACCAAAAATACAGTTTTGTTTATTTTGGAAAAAATTGAAAATAATTTACAGTTTTTATCTAATAGGTAAGTTTTATAAAATACTATTAATAAAATGAAGTATGACATTTAACCTAACGTAATAACCTTAATTATTTTAAATTAATATTATCTCAACTGTTCATTAAATCAAAATAATTGAGGTTAATATTTACCTTTGATATAAAAACCTAAGTAATAATTCAAAATGAAGTATATTAATTTTTAACATTTTTAACTAGGAACTATGCTATATCTGCCATAAACCAGCTGCTTATAACATTGCGATTTTATGCAACAGGATGCATGTTAATATCTGTAGGTGATTTTGGAGGGATTCATAAGTCAACCGCATGCAGAATAATACAACGAGTAACAACTGCAATTGCATCTTTGGCTCCTGAATTTATTAAGTTTCCAAATTCACCTGCAGAAATGCTACGCAGTCAAAAAATATTTTATAATATTGCAAGATTTCCTAGAATTATAGGGTGCATTGACTGCACCCATATAAGAATACAATCGCCTGGTGGTGAAAACGCGGAATATTTCCGGAATAGAAAGGGCTATTTTTCAATGAACGTGCAGGCTATTTGTGACGCAAATTTGAAAATTATAGACATTGTTAGCAGGTGGCCAGGTTCGACGCACGATAGTCAAATATTTCGGAATTCGTCTATTTATGCAAGATTTGAAAATGAGCAAATGAACGGTGGATTACTACTTGGTGACAGTGGGTACCCTGTGAAAAAATATTTAATTACCCCAATTTTGAACCCCAGAAATCGCGCAGAACAGTTGTTTAATGAATCCCAAATTCGAACCAGAAATACAGTAGAACGTACTTTTGGTGTATGGAAAAGGAGATTTCCTATTTTATCCTTGGGTATGCGTGTCAAATTAACAACAGTGCAAGACATTATTGTAGCAACTGCCGTTCTACAAAATATATGCAGACAACAATCGGAAGACGAGCCCCCAGTAGATCCAGAATTAATAATACCAGTAGAAGAGAATGAAGAAAATGGGAGAAATAATGATGAAGGAAATGAGGACGATTCAGTTCGTATTTCACTTATCAATGAATATTTTACAAGATTGCATTAAATATATACAACTGTTTTTTTTTATTTGAACGTCTAGTTCGTAGGATTTAAATAATAATCGATTTAATTCAGTTTTTGATTTTAATTCTTCATCTTTTAATTTTATTTCTGCTTTTGTTAAATTAATTTGTTCTTTTATTAAATCTTTTTTTAATTGCATTAACTCACAATATGCAGTACCAGTTTCTTGAACTGTTTGTACTTGTGAATTAGTATCTAAAATTCTTGTTTTCCTTTTTCTTAATAATTTCGGATTCCATTGAGACCAAACTGAATAATTTTTTGACGTACGTGGCTCTTCTGAAGTGCTGTCTTTTGACTGATCATTTCCCGATAAAATATCATTTTCGGTTGTTATATTTGGTTGCAAAGTCATTTTATTTGAATTTTCGTCCTTTTGTTCTTCATTTTCTGCAATAATTAATAAACTGAACAAATATACTTTATTTCAGTCAGTTTCTTACCATTATTATTAATTAGTATTTCCAATTCCTCCTGCAAATCTTCGTTTCTGCCTTCTTCTACATCTACTTTATCCTGATAAGCTGAAAAACAGATCAATTATGTTAAATTAGTATTGTCATAATAAAAACTGTCATATATTTTACTTACAGTTCTGGTAATCACTGTCATGACGAGCAGACAATCCCGTCACTGACAAAGATATTATTGACCACAATAATTCTTCGTCAGTACTTAATATCTCGACATTCGCGGGACCACCTCCAGTTTTAAAAAGCTCTACATTATTCTTAGAAAATTTTTTCTTTAAATCCTTTTTCAACGATTCATATTTCATTTTTAAATTTTTTTTATTTCGCGGATATTGCTCGCATGTTGAATTAAAATCAGTTTCTAATGTAGTCCAAGCTCTACCTTTCTCTTTCGCAGAAACTGAATCTGTTTTTTTCGACTCAATAACGCCTTTATATTTCTCAACTAATTTGATTAGTTTTGTAATCTCACTCGAAGTGAAATTTGTGGATCGTTCTCGTTTTCTACTTATATAACTCATTTTTATGAGAATACACCGTGATATAAACTTAATTTACAACTATCAAACTATAACAACAATAAAACATAACCGCAAATTCTTCGTTTACATCTGTGAGTTGTGACAGCCAGGATAGCATCTTCTCGAAACAAGCACTATTTTAAACCTTCTGATAGTTAACAGGCTGTTAGTTAACTAGAGAATAAAATTTCATGGAACAACTCAAATAATATATTCTATGGATAATTCGACAGAATAATTTTATCTAGCTGATAGTTAACTGCTATTTTATCAGGAGATGGAACAACCGGCCCTAAATGACCTAGAAATTAGAATTATTGTTCATATTATTGAACAAAAGTTTTCTGCGTATGACAAAAACGTAATATACACCACATATCACAGTAAATACATAAAAAATAGTTTCGTGTTGTAATTGGCTTTGTAATTTATTTTGTATAAAATTTTATTTTATTTTGAGACATGAAATTTAGCGTGCGAGCTCGGGAAATTCAATAGGATGGTTGCACATTTTTTTATTATTTTATGTGCAATATTATACAAATTAATTTATAATAAACTGAAAAAAATATTTTTTGTTCATATTTTTTAAATATTGAATAAAAAAAAATCGCGCTAAAAATTCTAGAAAAAAACTACCCCCCACTCCTATGATGTAAGAAGGCACCTATTCCTATTGGCTGCCTGAACATACGCAACCTTTCTTGTTCAATGCGTGCAATTCCGTGTTTCTCTATCCCCGTCGCTTGTAAACAAAACTTGTCATGTGCTTTTGTGTTTGAAATTTGAAGCCGTTTCCTCAGGTACGCTGCCGCGAGTGCCTTTTCACGTCACACTCTGTTTTTAATCACGTGATATATTTGTAAATATACACATTTTTTAACAATTAATAAATCATTATTTATAGGAATTATTATAATTTTTTTTCCAATAAATAATGTTTAAATAAGCAAAATTACGAGGATATAATGTTATTTTATAATCAAAAATATCTTGCAACCATTCTATTAAACGTCAAACTTTAAATAGTTGCGTAGAAAAATTAGGAAAGTCTTTCATTTAAAATGTATTGTAACAATGATTAAACTTTATACAATGAATAAGTAAAAAATATAAAAATGGGTATTTATTTTTTTATTAGAATAGAAAAAAATGGCGCATATAAAAGTTTTATTATTTCAAATATACTATTTTATGGCAGTTATAGATAAGGTATTTTTTATAAAGTGTGGTTTACAAGATCCGACTATCAACTTTTATTTTTTAAATAGCAACCTATAATTATTTTACTAAAATATAAACAGCTATTTTTTCTCTTTTCAACGATGTTATTAGTTTTTATTAATGTATTTGAAAAAATTCGAGAAAAATAAGATAATTGAGATATATGGGAAATAATTTTTATTCAAATATTCTAGGTGACTATGTGAAAATAAACAAAATGTAACAATGTTAACATGAACAAAGTATACATTTGTTTGTTACTTATTTATTATTACTTATTTATCTATTTATTTATTTTCACATAGTCACCTAGAATATTTGAATAAAAATTATTTCTCATATATCTAGATTATCTTATTTTGCTCGAATTTTTTCAAAGCATTAATAAAAACTACTACATCAAAGACAAAAAATAGCGGTTTATATTTGCGTAAAATAATTATAGGTTGCTATTTAAAAAATAAAAGTTGATAGTTGTATCTTGTAAACCTGACTTTATAAAAAATATCTATATCAGACATCAAATACTATATTTCAAATAATAAAACTTTTACATGGACCATTTTTTTCTATTACTTATAATAAAAAAATAAAGGGGAGGGGGAGGGCGTCTTCCCAAACTCATAATCAAAATAATCAGCACAAGTACCACAAAGTTTTACCTCCACCTTGATTTGAATTTGAAAATAATCCCGGCTGAAACTTGTCCTTCTAGTCATCCTACGGCAAGAGTGATAACTACGTACGGCCGCGCCTCCGAGCGCCCAAGGTCATATTTTTTGGTAACAAAAATAATTTGACATTTACTAATTGTATTTATGCATTAAGTGTATAATATTAAGAGATATTACATATGTAAACGTAAATATTATAAACATAATAGATAACACTTGTGTTTATACAATCAAAAAAATGTCACCTGTATAATTTATCCCGTCAACTATAGTTCCGAAAATACCACCAGATGTCATATTGCTTATTTCCCATCGCCTATACTGTGGTGATATTTTGTTCGTTTTTGTGAACTAGGTTTGCATTCTCACCAATCAAAGAGCAGAATTTATATCCCTATCTCAACCAGTGCTATTTTTCTACGTGAGATGAAGTATAGTCTATATAGAAATTGAATTCATTTCGAAATGTGTCCAGGGCCAGATTATCCACTAAGTATATTAGGGAATTGCCTAGGTACGCTACAACGCGAGGGGGCGCTTCCGATTTTTTTAAATATTTATAATCGTGTGAAAGGAAATTGTTTATACAGTTATTTTTATCACATTGTTACTAATAGCTGTTGTGATTTGTGCTGTTCTTGAGATTTACAAAATCCAGTCGAGCGTCGTCACGAAAGATTTCTCACCACCCTCACTCTCTGAGCAGCCAAACGCCAAAGTTTTATAAATAGTTAAATTTAATTTCTTTTATTATGGTACCTAACTAAAAAAAATAGGTCCTAAATAAATTATTAAATTTTGTTACACCATTCCAAATATATAAAAAAAATGCTAATACGACCGAAAAAATTATCGAATTTCAGAGTGCCCTTTTACCTTCCGTCACCTTTAAGTTAGAAAGGTATTGTCTTTGATCAAAAAATTCAATGATGAATTTTTAGTGAATAAGCACGTTTTAGGGTCCATATAATACGATTTTACCAGTTTTATGATAATCTCTATGAATGTGTGTCTGTGTGTGTGTGACAAAAGTTTCGGATCGCATTTCAAAACCACGATTCCAAAAATTTTTTTCGTATTCCTCAAGTTTACATCCAGAAGAAGAGGTGATTAGATTTTAGTTATAATTGGTCAACCGGAAGTACCCTAATTAGAAGATTTTAAGTTTTTCTTGAAAAAAACGCAGTTAAATATCATTTATTGACATTTAACATTATTATAATTTAAAGAATATATTATTCTCTATACGATTTTATTGCATTTTATGTTTCATATTTAATAGATATAGAGATAAAGAATTATAAAGATATTAAATTTCATAAATCAACCAGCTATGCTAAGCATGGAAACTGCTACTATATTCAGATAATTCAAATTGACAGATGTCAGAATGATAGCTACTAATTATGTACATAGATGTCAAATATTATAATTTCTCATTCTAAATTTAGTGATTTTCCAATTCCATGTAGTTTATTTTTCTCGACAATTCCACACTCCTGGTGACAAATTAACTACCTACGTGAATTTAGAAAATCTTGAAATTTTTAATGAAACATTCTAACATATAGCATCTACGTACATAATTATTAATTATCATTCAGAAACGGGCTCCCATATCTGCTTGTCAAGGCCAACAATGTCACATGACTGCTCGCACCCTATACTTATGTAACCAAAAACGTAAGTGGCGAGAGATATTGTGCTGGCCACAACAGATTTTTTCTTTAGAATTTAAAAATTCATTAAACACTAAGAATAAAGTTTCCATTATTTGCTGGCTAAATAACAAATGACGGGAAACGAGATCAACGGGGAGAAGTGCTGAAGTGGAGAGCGGGAACACACACATCATCCTAATGTTCATATATCGTCTTGTTCATTTCTTGTTTTTTTTCAGTTTAATACCGTTCAAATCTTGACCATGAAGTTGACGCAGATGAACTTGGCGCGCTCACAATTTAAAAAGTACACTCCGGAGTACAAAATGCACTAAAAAAATATTATATTGAATTGGAGTAGGTAGGGTTGTTAGTATTTTTTTAAATTTATACTGCAGAGTGTACTTTTTAAATTGTGAGCGCGTGAAGTTATTATTATTATTGTCTGTTTTCGCTCCTTGAGAGTATAGGGCACCCTCAGACCTCGGGTCCCCTATTCTACAACTTTTATCACCGATGATACGCGTCTCTAGGTGATATATTTCGGACAGCCATCTTGCGGAAGATTGCCAAACAGGACATATGACGTCATACTTGACGAAGAGATATCACCTCATGGAGCGGTGAGTTATATTTGTATCGCCGGTGTTATCTTGGTTTAGTTTGACATTTGTTTGAAATGGTGCTGTTGTGCATAATTTTTATTTGTAATATTTTGTTCTGTATGGCTCTTTTATACGCTCAACGAAGTGTTGTTGAAGAATTAGAACTAGAGGAAGAAGATGCTAAAGAACGTTTGAATCGGAGGCAAATTAGAGACAAGCAAGAACCATTCAGCATCAGTGATGTAGAATTTGTTGCTACTTTTCCTTTGAATAAGGATGCATGCCTGTACATTATTCGAACTTTGTCGCCATAATAAACAACCTCCTAATGTCAACTTGACAGATGATGTAAACGAAATTTGAAATTTTCTTCATAGTACCAACATACAAATATTTATATGAGAAAATAAGCAAGTGAAAAATAGCACCGCTCTATATCACCCCGCTGAAAGGTGATATGATCTCATTAAAATAACACCATAAATCGGTGAAAAGTTATAGAATAGGGGTCCAGTAGTGACAGCACGCACTTTAGAATTCTATCAAATGAGGCATTTGTTTTCAATTTTCGCCACGAAGCGAAAATTTGGTAGCATGCGTGTCTCAAAATATTCGCCTGCAAGCGTACGACTCGGAGCGAAAGTATTAAACTAACGTCATTATTTTGTCGCATTTAAATTCAAATCCAATTTATATATTTATTATATACAACTGTCATAATATTTTCTATTTTAATAGTATAAAACCCGAAAATTCCCAAAATAAAAAGCGAATATAGAATTCTAAAGTGCATGCTACCAAGATTCGTAAAAGTAAAATCGCATTCGCCTGTTTTCTATAATAGAATTCTAAAGTGCGTGCTGCCACTACAGGTGTTCCAAGACATTTTTTTTCTAAGGTTGCCAGCCTTATTTATATTCATGAGATATGTTTTTACTAATTTTTATCCATTTGGCCTTGTCTTTAGCTTCCGTCTTTATGTCGTGCCGTGTTTTGTTTATTTCTTTGTATATTTGTTTTTGCTCTATATTTGGGAGTTTTCCTCTTTTCTCTTCCTTTTTATATTATATTCTAGTGCTTCTTTCGTTATTTTCTTTTCTAATTTACGTCCTATTCAGTTCCATTTTCTTCTTTTTATAGTCGTATCTATTGGTTCTACATTGCATATTTTTCAAAGTTCTTCTTGATATAATTTCTGGGTAGTATATTTTTAATATTCTTTTTAAACATTTATTTTTAAATGCCTGTACCAATTTGATATATTTTGCATTTGTTGTCCTTGATTCCGATGCATATAATAGTGTGCTTTTTATATTACTGTTAAATATTCTAATTTTGTTCTTGGTTGATATTTCATTAGATCTCCAGATTTCCATAACATATTGAAGGCTTCTTGCGCTTTATTTATTCTTCTACATACATCTTCTTCATTACCGCCGTCTTCGTTCATTATACTTCCCAAGTAACAAAATTGATTCTCTTGTTTAACTTCGTTTCCGCTAATTTTGATTTTTGTTTCTTGTCGTTCATTTATTGACAGGATTTTACATTTCTACATTTATTTTATTATTATTTTTTTAGCGACAGTAGCCTACTTGAGAAAGTTGCACTGGCAAGATATAAATATCGTAAGATAATAGAAGATGGCGCTTGAAACCCGACCGATTTTACATGCATTAAACATATCATTTAAATTTGCGAAACCAAATTTTGTCAATAATAATATTTGTAAAAATGTACAAGACCTGAATATTAAAAATTACAACAAAACCATGGTTAAACATCACTTAATTCTGAAGACTTTATTTGAATACTGCCAACTGACAGGGCAGAATATATATCACTATCTAAACCAACGCTATTTTCTTACGTGAAATGAAGTATAGCACGACATACATATTTATATCGCAATGATGAGAACAAATCAACATGGCCATGCTATGGTTGATTAATTGAAAAAATCTGATGTGGACACCACACGACTTCCTTGTACGATTATTAAACTATACATATTTTTTTAATAATTAAATTACAAAATATTGATGATATATTTTGATATAGAACAAAAAATATTTCATTTACTACTATCATTCTTAAATTAACATTAATCTAACCCGATTCTTTTTAGAGAGTTTTGATTACAACAAAGATATATTTGATTACAACAATGAATATGACTAATTTCACAATAAAATAGTTTATTATGTTATTAGGAGTAGAAAGCGGTCTTTTTGTGTGTTGAACTCAGCTATTGCGGCCGAGGCGCTAGCCGAGGCCAGGCAAGCTGGGTAAAACACAAAAAGACCGCTTTCTACTCCTAATAACATATACTATTTTTTCTTCAAGTGTTTCAAAGAAACCTGAGGATTTTTTTCATATTTTTCTAGAATTGTTTTAATTACATCGTTTGCAATTTCAGCCATAGTTGGCTGTGTACACTACAAAACACAAACGATACAACTGTCAAATAACAATTCTTCAATATGGTCTGTGTTGCTGTGACGACTGCTGCCGCCACCGGTGAACTAATAAGCTAACATTTTTTTACTAGTACAATAATGAACAACATTGTTGTACTAGTAATAAAATGAATATCTTCTATAGTGTGTGTATAGTACCATAATATGAATATTATTGTACAATTGAAGAAAAATATAATATTTTTTGTTATTGTACGAATCATAAAATTGCACGTATTTAACGTAAATTGACATGAACATTTTTTTTATATTTTTGTCCTAATCCATAGCAAGCTTTATTACAAAAACAAAAAAGTACATCATTTTTAAGTTTACATATCTCGCTTATACAAAGGGCTAATTTAATAATACTTGATGTGCTACACGCAGAAATTAATTCTCTAAAACTTTTATTTGAAGCATTTATTTCTAAAATCAAAATAAAATCATTTTATTCAAGAAAAACTGTTAACAACTTCAAGTAATGTACCACTTCCGGTTAGCCTATTTTAACCAAAATCTATTATGTTATTTCGATTGACATAAAAGTCTTGTATACCAAATTTGAAAAGTTTTGGATTATATTTTAAAACAGTTTTTCATTAAAATCTATTATAGGCTTCATGTAAAGTGCCACTTCTGGAAATTGTGTAATAAGGGAGGTGCACAACTAGATGTTATAGCAGTCCTAAATACAAAATTTTAACTTTCTACGGCTTACCGTTTTTGAGTTATGCGAGATACGTACGTACAGACGTCACGACGAAATTAGTCAAAATGGATTCAGGGATGATCAAAATGGATAGTTCCGCTGAAATCTGAAAACCGAAATTTTTCGCGATTACAATACTTCCTTTACTTACGTACAAGGAAGTAAAAACAGTCATTTGAAATAAAAAAAAATCTGATGTGGCCAGCACATAACCTCTCGCCGTATATTTTACCTGGCTGTATGCATAAAGCAAAGAATATTTTTATAAATACAAATAATATATTCATATAAATCTATGACGTATAAACTTCTTTGTTATTCAATAATAGCATGTCTCAACATGAAGATATTTTACCATAAATTATGTTACAATAAATTACAAAGTAGAGTACTATATATAAATATTAGGCTGGTAACAGCAATTTTCAATTCGAACAACGTTGTTTACTTTCTCTTCATATTCTTCTAGTAAAAACATTAATTTTGGGCGGTCTAAAATGTATATATGGATTGTGCATCTATTCTTACATATCTTCTTTTACATTTTATTTTTTCATACATGTTATATCTAAATAACACTAATTCCCTTTAATAAAGTGACGGATAGATTGCACTCCGATTATTCTTATATCGATGTGTAATTTTGTCAATATTTACAACTTACTTGAGAAGAATTTGATAGCTTTTTCGCAATTCAAAGTTACTCTAGTCTATAGTACTGGTGTACATTGTCCCATAATGTTTGAAACAAATTTAAGTCCTTCAACCTAGACTTGTCATCTCCATAATAGTCACAGATCAAGAATTAAGGGATTCTCCAAGTACATTTTTCTTTCATTACTCATTATTTCTGACACTGACATTTATCTGTCAGTTACAAATAATTTAAATTATCAACTATTTTTCATGGCATTCTTTCGGCTGTCAAATTTATTACAACAGATTATTTTATATATTATACTTCTTTTATCTCTAAATCTATGGAATATATAATAAAATATTTAAATGTATCAGATAGAGAATTTAATTTTCTTTAATATTACCACGAAAAATTTTCAAAAAATAATATTTAGAAGATTTTTTTTCAAGAATCTTCTACTTCCGGTTGTCCAATTATTACCAAAACCTTTTCAGATCTTCCCATGAATGTCCGATTGGGAAATACGTTGTTAAACAAATTTTAAGTCTTATAGTTTTTGAGTAACCGTCCTTCCAACATCCCACACACACACATCCACACACACACACACACACACACACACACACACAGACATCATCGTAAAAATGTTAAAATCGGATTGTAGGGACCTTAAAACATGCTTATTCAATAAAATCTGGATATGCGATTTTTAGCATGAATGCAATACCTCTCTTAGCGAGAGGTAAAAATCTGATGTGACCAACACAGTACCGCCCGCCATTTACCTATGTATATAATTTTTATATTACTTTAGAAATTTATCCATACAATATATAGAAAAAGTATTAAAGCAAACTTGTAGAAAATGGAATAATCTTTAATTCTTATAATAAAAAATTGAGAAAAAATTACATTTAAAGATATTTTTTGAAGAAAAACTATCTTGAGTTTCAAGTAAACAGCTATTTCCGGTTATCCGATTGCCACCAAAATCTAATCATTTCTTTCCATATTAGAATAAGGTAGAAATACATGATTTCAAAACTTTCTGAATGATAATATTTGAGTTAGAGCGTAAAGAGGATCCACACACACACACACATATATATGTGTACATACATACACACAGACATCATCGTGAAAATGTTAAAAATGGATTCTAGGGACCTTAAAACGTGGTCATTTACCAAAATCTCGATATGCGATTTTTAGCACGATCCCTGTACCTCCCTTACCAAGGGTACCCGGAGGTAAAAATTGAAAATATTTATTTTTTGTGGTCGTCTAAAAAATAGTGTTCGCTCAAAAATAATATCGTATTGCTTGTGTGTTGACTCGCTTGGTTGCCCCTCGTTCGTCAAACTTCACATTTGCATGATATTTCCCACTTTCAATACTCGTTATGAAATATAATTACTATACATTTACCCAACTTTTGATAATTGTCTTAGTTTATTGCAACCCCAGTAAATACTTTCGTTATGAATATGATAATGAATTACTACGACACTTTTATCAAAATTTGTAACTCGATATACTTACAACATAAATGAGCTGATACACACTTCAATTGGCCTATATAAACATCGTGATGTCTTGCTAAAGAGAAGTTATACAAAACAATTCATGACAACAGTGCCATAAAAGAAATGAAGTTTGGCCATGCAGAAATGAGTAGAATACTTTGAAGCATATTGAAACTTTTAAATGAATTTGCATCGAAGCACTTCTGAAAATAAATAACGCAACATTAGCAAAAGAAAAACATTAAAACAATTTATAAATTTATATCTGCATACCTACTCGTATATATAACACATTAAATATCACTCATCAACTGTAATTGTTTTTGCCCCAAATTTCTGTAAAGGTTAGAATGTTTGTATTACAAATTGCTTCATAGATGACTCTGTAATATAAAGCTTGATTTACACAATTTTTACCGCTAGTTACAATGGCGCGTTATTCTATGGGCAAAATGGGCAATTGCTTACGACCCCAAACCAATGTTTTTCAAACACATTATTATAGTAAGATTATCAAAATATGAATTTAACGCCTCTATTGGTGAAAGCCTCAAACCATTTTTTTCTAAACTATATAAGAAATTCATTTGGACAAATTATTTACTAATTTGCCATCATGACTTATTACTACAGATCTACATATAAATTGACAGATGGCCGGGCCATACGGAACACGACATGTATTCAGTAGCCATATTGAACCGGGGAACTTTCTGACCAATCAGATTCATTGAAAAAACGTCATACGTCATGTGATCGTAATACCATGAGACGCGCTAGTTTGAATTTATGTCATTCACTGGCCATTTTTGTGATTCATCCTTAATCGTGTGTTTGTGTTTGTGTTTGGTGTCAGCGTTAAAGTATTGTGTATTTGTTAGTTGTAGGTTTTTATTATATTTTAGACTTTTTTGTTGTTTATTTAAATATCGTTGTCATTGTGTGTGAACAGTGACAAGTTCAAAATAATGGTGCATAGTTGTTTTGTGCATAGTTGTAAAAACCGAGAATTTTTTTTTTTTGTATATCATAATCATGAGTAAGTAATTTTATTTTTCGGTATTATAAACAGTATTAAATTTACTTCCCAAGTAAATAAAATTGGTTCCTTCATTTGACAATCGAATATTTGACAAATAATATTTATCATGAAAGTAGTTTATTGATTCGATTTTGTTAAAACAAAACTTTTATAATACTAAGCTTACTGGGTATTTAAATAATAATGGGTTTGTGGTCCGTGTCCGTGGGTTTGAGTATACTTAAAATAATGATTTTTTTTAGATTTCCCAAGAATAATTTTAAAGCTTAGTTTCAAGTATTGAATACCAAATAAAAAATATTCGTTAAAAAATGTAATTTCTTCGGATCGTTTTAAAAAAGATGATTTCGATAAGAAAAAAATTATTAAGGGTGCGTTTCAATTGGAATATTTAAAGTTTAGTCATTTAAAGCCTGTTGAAAGATCAAAGGATATTGTATTATACATCAAAATTTATGATTTTTTAAGGACTATTATTTAAAACTATTTTAAATAAATTTAAAAAAATATTACAAAATATAAAAAAAATATTTCTTTAATTTGCCTTCTCTTTATAACAAAAATTACTTACAGTGATAACTATTATTATTAACTAACTAAATAAATTATTTTTTCTGCAAGTATTGCTCTAAATTTTTCTAAAATGACTTGTTTCGTTCGAGGTGAGAAATAGGAATATATTACAGTTTTGTCATTGTCCGTAGTATAAGCTTTTTCCGTAGGAGGGTAGCACATTCGAGTGGCCGGTAATACAGAATATGAAAAATAGCGCGAGTAATTATTCATATAATGTATAGTGATTTGGTAGATAAAATATAAAAAATTACGTAACATAATTGTATTTTTTCTATTTGACAACAATTAGTTGACAGCTTGTATAATGGAATACATTGATGCATCCCTCTATCCCCCGAATATTTTGCGTTAGCATGACCCCCCCTCACCCGCCCTGCAGAAGTTATCACTTCATATTAGCTAAGATCCAAACCTGCAGTCACAGAGCCATCTGTGAAACACTTTTGTATTTAGGAAATAGTTCCTAATTAACCCAGCATCACCTCATGGCGCTGTTTTTTTAACGCACCCTTAAAGGTTATTGTTGCGGCGCAGGTCACTATTCCAATCTCGAAGTGGAAATAATTGTGAAATAGAGCGCCAAGATTGCGTTGCGTTTTATGGATGTGAGTGGCTGTATTGGCGAGTTGACTGAACGTCCTGGCAGGACAATTTGACGCAGTAGAAAGGGGAAGATGCGCTGTGACGTAATCAAAATATTCCACAAAATAGAAAATATACAACAGGAATGGTCTGGTTAGACACGCTTCACCTGTAGGAGCTCTCTACAGGACTTCACAAGAAGGGTGCTCTAGGAGTGAAAGGATCAAAGGCTGGCCCACAAATAGTGTGTAGGAAATCGAAGCTAGTACACTTGAACCTAACAACAGCAAAGATACATAGATGGCTATAGGGGTCCCAACAGTTATACCATTGATTAAATAGTATATAGGGTGTAAACGGAACTAGGGAACGCGATTTTTCTCGGAAGTTATTAGAGATACAAAAAAATCTTTCAAATAAAATTTTTAGTGTTTCTAGCAAGCTAATTTAATTAATCTAAATAAAAAAATAAAAAAAAATAATTTTCGGAGATATACGTATTTTTGACTTTTTTTATATGGTACACCCTATATATTTTTATACTATTTAGTAGGAAAAAAGTTTTTAAAGTTATACCTTCTAAACTTAATAGAATTCGAGATATTGAAGAAAATATTAAAATAGTTTTACTCGAAATTAAAGCTGGCTATGAAAACAAAATTATTGAGTTACGAAACATTTTAATTTACAAATGTACATCAAATTATTATCTTACTGGTAACACTATAAAAATTGTTCAAAATTTTCACCGTTTTCTTGTATACAAAAATTGAGCCTTTTTAACAAATGTTGATTTACAGTATTATTAATTTTATTATTTAACAGCTTGTCTTATTCTATGTTTTTATTCTTCAAGTGTAGTAACGTGCGTAACATAAACTTTGTTTTTGATGGCACCCCGCAGAAAGAAATCTAAGGGCGATAGATCGGGAGACCTTGCAGGCCATATTATAGGTCCTCTTGTTCCAATCCAGGCATTTGGAAATTTTTGATTTAAATAGTTTGTTTCCATAGCCAGCTTTAATTTCCAGTAAAATTATTTTAATATTTTCTTCAATATCTCGAATACTATTAAGTTTAGAAGGTATAGCTTATCGAACTTTTTTAAAGCAAAAAATATTTCCTACTAAATAGTATAAAAATATACAGGGCGTACCATTTTAAAAAAGTCAAAAATAGGTATATCTCCGAAAATTAAAATATTTTTTTCCTGATTTACATTAATTTATGTAGCTTACTAAAAACACTAATAATTTTATTTGAAAGATTTTTTTGTATCTCTTATAACTTCCGAGAAAAATCGCGTTCCCTAGTTCCATTTAGAGGCAGCACATGTCGCAAAAGAGTTTAGTCATTGGCCGATAAGATGGCAGCACATGTTCAAAACAAAATCAACAAGTCGTTGGTTGTGAAATATTTGAAATCACTCATGTTTTCGCTCTAGAAGTGTCAGCATCAGTTTATGTAATTCATTTTGTGTATTACTGTTTCGTTGTTTGTTGTTATTTTTATTGTTTCGTAGTTTGTTGAATTATTTTTGTTTCGTTGTTGTTATTTAGTAGTCTTTGATTGACGCTAACGGTTAAGTTCTTTTGTGTGAAAAGCTTTGTTTACTTCGTAATTGTGTTTACATCTGCAAGCATATGGACACTAACTCAAGGACAAAAAAAAATAAAATATTTGGATTTCAGTTCAATTCATTAAGAAAATGTAATGTGTAAATTAAATACTTGTATTATTATTATTATTACAATCATTATAATAATTTAAAATATTGCAACTGTAGTAATTACAATTTAATAGCCGCCTCGAGGGCCGAGCGTGCTGAGGCAGTGTGTTCGATTCCACCAGGGGCTTGTTTGTGAGTGTTTTCAAATACATATATGTACAATATAATGAAATGTAATGTAACAAAATAAATAAAGTATTTGAATAGGGCTATAACAGAAAAATGTTGATAAGCCGACAAAATATTATTATTATTATTATTAATTACAATTAAATTGTGTAAAATATTTAATTTACAAAAATATTTAATCATTATTTGTAAAATGATATAATAATGTAGCCAATAAAGTATAAATTAATTTCATTTTGATTACTGGTAAAAATAATTGTACCTAATATTGAAATTAAAATTTCTAATTTTCATATGGTTGAAGTAGCATGCTGCCCGCAACACAGCTTTTAGCTTTTCCACTAGCGCTAGATGTCGCAATGATCGATAACCCCCACTTCTTCTCCAACTTCTACCTTTTCAAATAACAAACAGCTGTCACGTCTCTCTTTAGATTATTGGTCGGTGGTTCTTGCCAGTGCAGTGGTGCAATGTAGTGTGCAGTCTGTCAAATTAATGTATTTTGAGTGTAAAAAGTATATGTGTAAGTACAATGGATGTAAAAAAATCTTGTGTTCTCTAGTGGTATAATCCATTGTTAGGTAATTGAATATGTTATGAGTATTATAACATGAAAAGGTATAAATAAAACATCTAAGCTACAATAAATTTTATTCTCTACATTTAATATGTATTTATACATTAATATTTAAACGTAATGCATTCTGTATTGATATAAATATTTATTATACGATTATACGTATATGATGTGCAGTATCATAAACTTTATGATTTACCAACATCAAAATTCATCATAAATGTTAGAAGAGAGTACATCATCTTTGAAACCTGAAAGAATATATTAAAATTATACATATGTCTGTAACATATGTCCCATAAGTTTTGGCACAAATTTCAACAATTCTTTTTGTAATTCTGCGTTGAAGTTCGTCCTTATTTTGGACTTCTCAACCTCCATCGTGAACTTTTCAAGATAAAAGAGCCCAAGAATCTTCTATGGGACAAGACTAGGGAAGGTTATGAGATTGTCGTATCGAGGAACCACTGGTACGTTTTGATCAGTTAGCCAATTTTGAGTTTGTGTTTCATATTGGGAGGACGCAAGATCTAGGCAGAAGATAAAATCATCTCCAGCGTGTTCTTCTTCAATAACATTAACCAATTTTTAGATTGTAACTATTTGTTTTATTAATAAATCGTAGAAATGGCCTTAATGGATCGGGGAGAAATATATATATATACAGGGTGTAAACGGAACTAGGGAACGCGATTTTTCTCGGAAGTTATAAGAGATACAAAAAAATCTTTCAAATAAAATTATTAGTGTTTTTAGTAAGCTACATAAATTAATGTAAATCAGAAAAAAAATATTTTAATTTTCGGAGATATACCTATTTTTGACTTTTTTTTTAAATGCTACGCTCTGTATATTTTTATACTATTTAGTAGGAAATAATTTTTGCTTTAAAAAAGTTCGATAAGCTATACCTTCTAAACTTAATAGTATTCGAGATATTGAAGAAAATATTAAAATAATTTTACTGGAAATTAAAGCTGGCTATGGAAACAAACTATTTAAATCAAAAATTTCCAAATGCCTGGATTGGAACAAGAGGACCTATAATATGGCCTGCAAGGTCTCCCGATCTATCGCCCTTAGATTTCTTTCTGCGGGGTGCCATCAAAAACAAAGTTTATGTTACGCACGTTACTACACTTGAAGAATAAAAACATAGAATAAGACAAGCTGTTAAATAATAAAATTAATAATACTGTAAATCAACATTTGTTAAAAAGGCTCAATTTTTGTATACAAGAAAACGGTGAAAATTTTGAACAATTTTTATAGTGTTACCAGTAAGATAATAATTTGATGTACATTTGTAAATTAAAATGTTTCGTAACTCAATAATTTTGTTTTCATAGCCAGCTTTAATTTCGAGTAAAACTATTTTAATATTTTCTTCAATATCTCGAATTCTATTAAGTTTAGAAGGTATAAATTTAAAAACTTTTTTAAAGCAAAAATTATTTCCTACTAAATAGTATAAAATATATAGGGTGTGTACCATTTAAAAAAAGTCAAAAATACGTATATCTCCGAATTTTTTTTTTTTTGATTTAGGTTAATTATATTAGCTTGCTAGAAACACTAAAAATTTTATTTGAAAGATTTTTTTGTATCTCTAATAACTTCCGAGAAAAATCCCGTTCCCCAGTTCCGTTTAGAGGCAGCACATGTCGCAAAAGAGTTTGGCCATCGGCCGATAAGATGGCAGCACATGTTCAAAACAAAATCAACAAGTTTACACTCTGTATATATATATATATGTAACGAAAGGATTATCTTTGTTCAATAATCTAATCGTTACAATTTGTAAAACAAACACTTGTAAAATTAAGTTGTAAATATATTGTAAATATCTAATGAATTTTATTGAGAAATTTTGAAATTACATCAAAACGAGGAATACAAAAGTAATAATGTTTGTTGTTGTCAGCTGTTCCCAAGTAACCTCGGAACAGCTGATCAACAATGGTCGAGGCTTACGTGGCGGATAACTTGATAAATATTGAAGTTTACTTGATCCGCCACATATATATATATATATATATATATATATATATATATATATATATATATATATATATATATATATATATATATATATATTAATGTGAACTTATTAGCCATCACACATACGTAGGTTATAACTATTTGTGAACCAGCCTAAATGTTTTTTAATAAATCATAGGTTGGTTAGAGCGTCCTAGTAGATATAGGGAGGCCCTGAGTTCAAATCCCAGCGAGGTCCATGAATATTTCAAAATTTCTTTCTTCGTTTATTTAATTTCTCCCTGATCTATTAAGGCCATATCTACGATTTATTGATTAACCAATTTTATTAGATATATCTTTGACTATCCAGGGCTTCACTTCACTCGGCCGACATAAGGCATGCATACACTCCTTGTGGAAATAACGCATCATACCAAACATCTGCGAATTTGGCCTTTTATATCTGACATATTAGGGACCTCTGCAATATTGTCAGTATAAAGCCGATAATTTCCCTTAATTTAGGAGTTGCACAGTGTGAAGTCCGAGAAATCGATGTAAATGTCGTTAAAAGCCCAATCCTAGATATCCGTAGAAATGCGCTTTGTGAAAGAACACGTCCATCTTTATTTAATTTAAATTCCTAATTTTGTTACTTATGAACAAAACTTCAAGTAGATACATTTTATATTACAAAAAAAAATGTTAAAATTTGCGTCAAAACTTTTAGGACATATGTTATTTGACGGTGAATATAGTATTTTTTGTTACCCTGATGAATGTCTCAAAACTAAGTATAAATATTCCCCCCATGGAAAGATTTACATATTTTTGCGATCTTTGGATAATTAAAACTAAACTCATACGAATATCTTTGTCTGGAATGTCTTGCCAGCGAATCATATAGACTGCATCAGCCACGGATTCTGACTGCAAAATAAGTAAAACAAATCTTATGGCCAGTCCTGAATTGGCAGTATGTAATGTGATATACAGTTTATTTTTTATGGTCATGGTCCTGTCTCATTAACTAATTCATAAATTAGCAATATGTAATATTCACATTTCGGTGGCGCGCCACTGATATAGAATCTCAGGCACAAACATTTGAATATTCTTAAACACAATAACATCCCGGCCCTTGTATGGTTAGTTGTTCGGGATTCACATAGTGTCGTGCGGACCTGTGAGTGACAGTGTCTATAAGAAAAGGCAATCAGTTTGCTGTAATTTTCCTTCGCTTGTCCTCCGATATAATTACATTGTAGTATCGCGTTATATCATACCTGTCGGTAGAAGTTGAAAGTTATATAATCAGAAAAGAATGTATATAACCCCCCCTAACAGCTAAATTTGCTATTCCGTTATTTGTACCTGTCGAGTAAGGACATAGAACAAGTTAATAGTGTCAGTGACCAGTGTAGTGCTTTAGTAAAAATGGAAAAAAGGCGATTTGCCTCTCTTGGTTTTAGTGGAGGATCTTCAAAGAGACAACGCTATGCTGTCTTGGAATTGGATTAAAGCGTCTTAATGATAAACTGGGTGGCTATAGATTTGTCCAACGTTGGACTAATTTTCTTCAAAAAGGATTAGAAATAGACACAAAATAGGAACTAGCAAAAAAATTCCCGTTAGCGGCTAACTGTCCAGCCTTACAACCACCAAAGTTAAATGGAGAGATTCAAGCCTTCTTGCCGGAGGCTATTAAAGAACAGGACAAATTCTTGATCGCGATACAAGAACAACCTGCAAACGGCTTATCAGCCATGGGGTCATTAATTACTAGCATATTAGATAACAAAAATGAAAACATGAATGAAACTTTGACTAAGTTAGTGGACGCCTTTCAAATAAATAAATAAATATATCATCACGGCTTATTACCCATTGCTGGGTGTGCCAATCTGCTTCTGTATACAGATAACGGTAATGATGAAATATTTGCGCCGTGCAGGCTCCTACCAGGCATCACCTCACGGGCACTCAATGCTGCTCAGTTTCTATTCAGAAAAAAATCATATAAAAATCTGAAACAAGTCAAGACAATGCATGATGAAGGCTAGCTTGGACCTGAAAAGAAAGGTGCAATGGCAGCCTCAGTCCCGACCTTTTCCGGTAGCGGAACCTTAAAGTGGAAGACCCAAAACGATAAATACAGTTTATAATCATTTAAACTACCAGCGCCGACCCAGCAGCAGACTAAAAGAAAGGAGAAAGAGGAGTCAAACGCAGCAGAAGAACAGGACACAATACAATTACATGTGTAATTGGAAGAACCTTACCACGAACAATGTTGTCCTTGATTGGGTAAAAGGCTTAACGCTACCTTTTATTAGAAAACCTTGTCAATAACACCCAGAACAATATTTCAAAAATCCCACATAAGGCCCTTCGAACAGGCTATCGAAAACTTATATATATATATATATATATATATATATATATATATATATATATATATATATATATATATATATATATATATATATATATATATGTGTGTAGCGACATCAAATTATCCTAATCGTCATAGGCATAGGCTATTGTTACTCTTTTTTCCCGAGGTTACTTGGCGACAAAAGCAAAATAAACATTCATTCATATTCTGTTATTCGACGTGTTAACGTCAAAATTAAATCATTCCAATAAATATAAATAAAACCTATACAAATATTTTATACAATTTGATAATCCCAAAGTCTATTTTGCAATTGCTTAACGGCCACCGCCGTTATAGCTTCGTTTCAATAATTGAGACTATACAATTTAATTATCCCCACATTCATTTTACATATAGTGTAACGGCGACTAACCGTTACAACTGGTGACCCCTTTGATTCGACACGCAACCTTGCAACCGTTACAACTGGTGACCCCTTTGAATCAACACGCGACCTTACGACATGACTTCGCCCAGACCTATCTTTGAAGACTCCAACACGACAAACGGCATTGAACAAGATCAACACTTACTTCAAGTAATTTACCAGAATTTTGGGCCGAAGATCCTGTTTATTCACGTAAAATTATACACACTCCATCAACAACGCCTCCGCCCCGATTTATACCACATGCGACACCTTCACTTCAACTACAAGAACCTGACAACTCCATCTGCTGGTACCATCACAATTTTGGTCCTGCCGCCAAGAAATGCAGCCCCGAATGCAAATACTTCTCCAGTCACACGAAAACGTTCCAAAAATAACTAATCCCTCCGTCAAAAGTCCGCTGATCTTCGTCACAGACATTTTATCTGGTTGTCAGTTTTTGATCGATTCAGATGCAGAGGTAAGTGTCATTCCACCAAATATACACATCATTATAACCCACAAAAACATTACTCGTCATTTTAGACGTCAAAACACATCAAAACTCATTATTATATTCATCCATCACAATTTTTATTTCCAGCAAGGACAGACTCACTTGTTCGTGGAATATTCAACTCATTTCTTCCACATATCCGTGGAAGACACAGTTTTATTAGCGTCATATGTCACTTCACACACATCAAATCACCACAACAAAACAAAACTTGAAAAATTTTCTGGCATCTTCATCTTCGCTTTTCTTTCTTCCTCCACCAGTAGTAGCACATCTACTGGCTCTGGAATCAACCACACATTTCCTCAGTCGGCAGACTCACTTGCCCGGAAAATCTATCTCTTTTCTTATAGACAAACATCTTTGTCTATAACCCAGAAAGTCCAGAAAAATTTTCAAGAACACATAATCACATCAATCATCATCCAATACAACAATAATTTTCTCCGCAGCAAGAATACATCCTAAAAACGACAAGAATAAAGAAACAAACACCCTTTGCACCTTACGAAAATTATTTGGACGGCGGAGAGATTGGAATACACACAATTTAATGTTATTTCAATTTGTATTATTGTTTATATTTCATCATATTCTTGTATAACCTTTGTAAAGTTTTTTATTTTCCTTTTGTCTAGGGGGGGAGTAATGTAGCGACATCAAATTATCCTAATCGTCATAGGCTATTGTTACTCTTTTTTTCCGGAGGATACTTGGCGACAAAAGCAAAATAAACATTCATTCATATTCTGTTATTCGATGTGTTAACGTCAAAATTAAGTCATTCCAATAAATATAAATAAAACCTATACAAATATTTTATACAATTTGATAATCCCAAAGTCTATTTTGCAATTGCTTAACGGCCACCACCGTTATAGCTTCGTTTCAATAATTGAGACTATTTATACAATTTAATTATCCCCACATTTATTTTATGTATAGTGTAACGGCGACCAACCGTATATATATATATATATATATATATATATATATATATATATATATATATATATATATATATATATATATATATATATATATATATATATATATATATATATATATATATATATATATATATATATATATATATATATATATATATATATATATATATATATATATATATATATATATATATATATATATATATATATATATATATATATATATATATATATATATATATATATATATATATATATATATATATATATATATATATATATATATATATATATATATATATATATATATATATATATATATATATACAGTCTGTTTTCTCGCTTATTATTACAGATACATATATTGCTTATAGGACATGATTTAATCAGTGCAATATTTGTGATTGAAATGTGTATAAACTGTAATTGTAGAGCTTCCGGTATAACCGGAAGTGACATCAACTTTGTGAATTTAAATACAACCTATACTAATTTTATAAATTTGGATTGCATTTTTTGTCCTCTTTCCGACAATACTAAATTTATTAGTGTTAACGTATTCATTTGTTAAAAATAATTATTTTCTTTTGCACGATTTTTATCGTTGAGATGTAATTTAATACTTATGTGAGAGGGAATTTATTAACATAATATCATGAAAACAATTAATGTCATAGCCCTCTCACATAAGTATTAAATTACTCAACGATAAAAATCGTGCAAAAGAAAATAATTATTTGTAACCACTTTTTCAAACACACTGTATATATATATTAGGAATTTATTGTTATGTTATTCAATTATGCTGTGTATTAATTTGTTTATCACCCACTGTTACGTGTTCTTATGTAAGGAGTACGGGCCGCTGCTGGTCGACCGATGTCTCGTCATTCAGACGTTAGCACTCGGATCGCTTAGGTTAACTGCCGCCCTGGTTATTTGTGTCGAATTATTTTGGTTAATAAAAGTTGTGTTTACTAAGTTGTGGCTTATTATTATTATTTTTTATTGCGCTATCTTTTTTATTTCTAACAATATACAATTTTTAGGCTTTAATCAATATGACCTTCTGCTTACCCGAAGAAAGAATTAAAAATATTACCGTTACCCTCTTAAAAATTGTTAAAAAATCAGTGTGTTCCATTAGGGATTTTTCAAAATTGATTGGGATGTTAGTTGCTGCTTGCCTAGTATTAAAATTTAGCTGGGTATAAATCAAAAACTTCGAAAAAGCAAAATTCAAAGCATTACGTAAAAATCACCAAAATTATAACGAGAAAATGATTATTCCAAGTTATTTAAAACAGTATTTTAAATGGTGGTCTAACAACTTATTGCTTTCAGTACGTGACATAAAACAAAGTAAAATACACATGGGTTTTGGAATGAAAATGAATTAAACTCAACATTAGTTGCTTAAATTATTAGCAGCCTTTTATGCCTTAAAATCTTTTACAAACTTTATACAGATATTAATATTTTACTTAGAGTAGGTAACGTGAACCGCATGGGTAGTGTAAGCTTTCCAAATTTAAATAACATCACTAGAGATATTTGGAATTGATGCGAACGTAGAAATCTATACGTTGTTGCCTCCTATATACCGCCAGTAGACAACTTGAACGCTGACCGGGATTCTAGACGCATGTATACCGAAACGAAATACGAACTAAATAATTATGTCTTCAAAAGCATAGTGGCTAAATTTGGGAATCCAGAGATGACTTATTCCCATCAAAAATTAACAAAAAATACAACCTTTTTGTTTCCGGGCGTCCAGACCCAGATTCCTGTTCAGTAGATGCCTTTACCTTAAGATGGAGCAATTCTTTTCGTTTATGTCTTTCCCCCCTTCGTCTTAGTTACGAAAGTTTTAGAAAAAACCGTTGAGGAGAAAGCTACAGGAATTGTGGTAGTTCCTTACTGGTCCTCACAACCTTGGTACCCTTTATTTAAAAAAACTATTAGTAGAAACCCCTATAATATTTAAGCCAAATAATCTTTTGATTTTATCACCTTTCAAGATTGCGCACCTGCGTTCCAAGGAACTTGCCCTAATAGCAGGAATATTACCCGGGCAGCATACCTTAAAAGAAACATTCCAAAAAGCGCAATAGCATTTTTTATTCCTTCCCTATCAGAAGACACTTTAAAACATTACGGTAATTGTTATAAAAAATATTGGTTTTTTTTGTAGCACAAAAGATATAGATCCCTTTTCGTATAACCTGGAAAATTTTCTTAGACTTTGTAACGTCATCTTTTGATTCGGGTTGTTCTTATTCTACCTTGAATTCCTATAGGGCTGCCTTGAGCCTTAATTTGACAGTACTAGAGGAAGACGAAGCAATCATTAAAAGATTGTTTAAAGGTATATTTAATATGAGACCTAGCACTCCTAAATATTCATTTACTTGGGATCCGGATCCTGTACTGAAGTATTTGGAAAACATGTCTCCACTAGAATCCTTAAACATAATGGATCTCACTTTTAAATTAGTCACCCTCATAGTGCATATCGAGTCCAGACACTATCAAAAATTAAACTGAACAATATTATTAGATCTCATGACCAGAGTGATTCTAGCGGCCAATTCTAGCGGCCACTTCTGTAAAGCTTAATTTACATGGAACGTTATCACCGTTGTGGCCGTCGACCGTTCACGCCGTTAAGACCGTATAGTCCGTAGTGGGGATTTTAGAGGGAATTTCATATTTAGTAACTTGTGAAAAAACAAAAATAACTACATCTCCACGCTATCATCTGTCATCTATAGCTGCTGTTTACATTGCGATCGCGAAAGTGAAAAATGAATATAAATATAAAGTACCGCGATTGTTTCTATATCCATAGTAAATACACAAATATGAGATTTTAGATTACACAATTCAACACAAATACGAAAACTTATATTTATATCACTCAGTTGGCTAACATGATTTATGAAGAACTAACTCAATGTACGCAAGCGCAGCGGTCATAACGGCCGACAGAATAGAACACAGTTCTAATTTGACCTTGAACGGTTGCAACGTTCGCGCCATTAATCATGTTTGATTTTAGCCAATCAGAGTCGAGAACGGCCACAACGGCCGACGGTGATAACGGCGACAACGTTCCATGTAAATTAAGCTTAACACAACCTATTGTGAACAAACATTATACATTGCATTACCATGACCTAACAGATATACCAGTGGTAATTATTATAGAAATTAAGGAATAAATGACAATAAAGTATATATTAAACGAAAGAATAAATAAAAATAATACATATAAAATTATCAGACGCAGGGAATTTATTAATTTTGATGATACTAACCACATAAACTTTATAGGTTATGGCAGTATATAATCAACAAATGTATTTATTCCCTAAATATCTTGAGAGTGCCGCATCGAAATTATTATAAATAAATAGTATGTATTATAACAAATATACTCTTATATATTTTGTAATAGAACCACCCGTAGGGAATTTGTAAAAAAATAATAAAGTTTACGTTATCTATCCTATGTGCATATTTTTTTAGATATCTCCTATATAATGCCGCGTGTCGCCTTGAAATTAATATAAATAAATAGTATGCATTATAACAAATTATATAATATATATTTTAATATTGCATCACCTGTAGGAGGGTGTGAAAAAAATTCATAAAGAAAGTGTGACCCGTCCTTCATTTTTATTTAATCTAAGATATCTCCTATATAAGTTCGCGTGCCGCCTTTAAATTACTATAAATAAATAATATATATTATAACAAATTAAACAATATATATTTTAATGTGGCACCACCCGTAGGAGGGTGCGAAAAAAATCATAAAGATTGTGCGACTCGACTTATATTTTCGTATAATCTTAGATATCTCCTATATAAGTCCGCGTGCCGCCATAAAATTATTATAAATAAATAGTATATATCATAACAACTTATTTAATATACATTTCAATATGGCGCCACCCGTAGAGTGGTGTGAAAAAAATTCATAAAGATTTTACGAGTCGACTTATATTTTTCGTATATTCTTAGATATCTCCTATATAAGTTCGCGTGCCGCCATGAAATTATTATAAATAAATAATATATATTATAACAACTTATTTAATATACATTTCAATATGGCGCCACCCGTAGAGGGGTGTGAAAAAAAATCATAAAGATTTTATGACTCGCCTTGCGTTTTTGTATAATCTTAGATATCTCCTATATAAGGTCGCGTGCCGCCATGAAATTAATATAAATAAATAATATATATTATAACAACTTATTTAATATACATTTCAATATGGCACCACCCGTAGAGGGATGTGATAAAAATCATAAAGATTTTGCGAGTCGACTTATATTTTCGTATATTCTTAGATATCTCCTATATAAGTTCGCGTGCCGCCATGAACTTGTTATAAATAAATAATATATATTATAACAACTTATTTAATATACATTTCAATATGGCGCCACCCGTAGAGGGGTGTGAAAAAAAAATCATAAAGAATTTACGAGTCGACTTATATTTTCGTATATTCTTAGATATCTCCTATATAAGATCGCGTGCCGCCATGAACTTATTATAAATAAATAATATATATTATAACAACTTATTTAATATACATTTCAATATGGCGCCACCCGTAGAGGGGTGTGAAAAAAAATCATAAAGATTTTACTTATATTTTCGTATATTCTTAGATATCTTCTATATAAGTTCGCGTGCCGCCATGAACTTGTTATAAATAAATAATATATATTATAACAACTTATTTAATATGCATTTCAATATGGCGCCACCCGTAGAGGGGTGTGAAAAAAAATCATAAAGATTTTACTTATATTTTTGTATATTCTTAGATATCTCTTATATAAGTTCGCGACCCGCTTTGCATTTTTGTATAATCTCAGATATCTCCTATATAAGTCCGCATGCCGCCATGAAATTATTATAAATAATTAGTTTGTATTATAACAACTTATCTAATATACATTTCAATATGGCACCACCCGTAAAGGGGTGTGAAAAAAATTCATAAAGATTTTGCAACCCGCCTTACATTTTTGTATAGTCTTAGATATCTCCTATATAAGTCCGCCTGCCGCCATGAAATTATTATAAATAAATAGTACATATTATAACAACTTATTAAATATACATTTCAATAAGTACCACCCGTAGGAGGGTGTGAAAAAAAAATCATAAAGGTTGTATGGCCCGTCGTTCGTATGTAATTTTACATTATTCTTATACAGGCTCGCGTGCCGCCTTAAAATTATTATAAATAAATAGAATGTATTATAACAAATTATTTAACATATATTTAAATATAATTCCCTCTGTAAAAGGGGTACGAAAAAAAATCGTAAACTTTAATCAGTCCTGTAATTCGGAAAAACACCTGCAGAAGTTTCATTACACACGGAAAATATACTGAAAGGAAGGAAAATACAAATAAATTATATTAAACACTTCTTGCAACATTTAAATTTTTTTTTTTTTTTTAAATTAAAAAAATTGTAGAGGTTAGAATTTATGTTTGTGTTATAACTTGTGTCATAGATGGCACTGTAGCATAAAGCTAGATTTACACATAACATTTTCTTTTCAAATATTATTTGTACCTTGAAACTTTATGGGATATATTATACATTAAATTTTAGACAATAATAATCTATTTTTGTAACGTCTTTAAATTAAGATTTCTAGGTCATCAAAGGCAGAAATTCAGAAATTTTGGCATTAAAAAATCCTGGATTTTATGTTCTAAAATCGTAAAATGCATCCTATAAAGTTTATAGGAAAGATAGCGAATGAAAAAAAAATAATGTTTTGCCATGTAAAAACCTTATATTACAAATTTTCGTGTTCAGAAAATCCTGGTGCTAAAATATTCACTAGTTTTAGATAGTTTCTTGGCAACGATGGTACTTTCATTCGTCGGTTTGTGAAAACCAGTTTCTTTGACATTTTTCTGAAGTTCAATTGAATACGAGGACCAAACTCGTATGGACTCCTTGCCTCATTAAAAAAATAATTTTATCTTTGTGCATCGCGATAATCTTTCCTGCATTATGAAAAATTTAGGTTGTCTATTAAAATATGCAAGATCTACACAACTAGTATCATAATAATCGCGACAAATTTGGCAAAATATTTTTTTCTCGACATAATGTGACCAAATTGCTTTAAATAAATTTTTGCTTATGTTACTACAATAAGCAACAGTACACTTTTAATCATTTGGGCAACCAACGATTACCGGTAAAGAAACTAAAAGATTACTAATATTTTTTTGAATAGTATTGACTTCTATACTTTGGTGCCTTTAAATCCAAGTAGTAATAATACAGCGGAGCGATAAGGTATTTCGTAATCTATTTTATATTAGAATCTAATTAGATTATATCTTAGTTAAAAAAATGTCATAACAATGCTAATAACATTGTGGATTTATTTTGTTAAATTACCTATTTAATTCTCAAATTAATCAAATTATTAAGCTAACAATTGTGTTTATAAGAATTATAACAGTAATGTATTCAAAATACAAATACAGTAGAACCCGGATAGAGTGACCGTCAAGGAACCGGCGTCATCATCTACGTCGTTAAAAGCGGTTGGCCGTTATATACTAAATCGTACTAAATAGATTCTATTGTATTTTAAATAACTATTTAGACCACGTTTGTGGAGAGATATCCAGTGTTTAGCGTTGTAATAATTTAAATACCGCCTTTTTACATCAAGAGGCTAATTGCGCGCGCATACCAGTCGTGCCATAATAATATAATAAAATAACTTTTACGGAAATTGAAAATAGAAATTCTAGTTTATTTGCAATCTGAAAGTAGTGCAATATTATTTATAAATAGATACAATAAATGTAGTTATTTTCAAGAAGAATCAATCAATGCTTTAAAATTAATAATAAATAATAATTGACATGCATAGTAACATTTTACTTTGTAAAGTTCGCAAATGTCATTATACTTTGTTAGATGTGGTATGATTTGATTTTGTTTTAATTTTCACTTTTTTACTTTTGAGCGAGTTAATTGGTGTTTTGTACGTAAATGTAAGGAGTTGGTAGGGAGGCATATGTATGTACATTATTTGTGTATTATTATTTACAGAATATTTACAAATATTAAGAAAGATTGGAATTGGATGCTGTTATTGGAAAGTTTCCACTGTCAGTTATCTGCTCCGACTATTTCCTTCCAGAAAATTTCATAAAATATCTGAATAATGTAATTATTCGCAAAACCTACTTTATATTTAACAATGACTAAATGTAAAGATAAATGTTCAGCATTAGCGTCATCAACAAAAACATGTAAATGAATGAAAAAAAAAATTTTTTCGCCAAACGAAGTTGAACAACCATACCTACGATGGATGATAATGTCTCTTCAACGATTCTACAGAGTCAATCTCATAAACAACAGCAATCAATTTAGATATAGCAGATTATAGGTAAATTATTTTCATATTCAAAATAAATTAAATAAATTATCTATTTAATTTACAGTCAGTCTGCAGAAACATTCAGTCGAAAACAAAACGTTTTAATGGAAGAAATAGAATTTATGAACGACTTCAAGATCTTAATATCCATCATCTTCGATCGAAACATTCACTAAAAATGGGTGGAATAATAATTCACCGGCGTTGATGTTTTACAATAGTTACAAAAAATTATTTTTCTGCATAATGCAATTTGTGGTATCAGTCAAGCTAATGTCCAATAAGAATATGCAGACGTACTTTTCTCTTTCAAATATACGATTAAATCGAAGATTATGCCAACCGTAGACATAAACGATATAAAAATTATTAAGAAACATGGAACTAAATTAAGATTTGCTCGAAGAAAACAGTTACGAAATTTCACTGTAATTATCCTTGTCCGAATATTCGAAAAATATAGTGGGTATCTTGCGCAAATAGTTCCATGAAATGTATAACATCCTGAGATGCAACTGAAGCTATATTGCCAAACAAAAGCGAGTACATATTGTTATTTCTAAAATTGTTATTTTTCAATGTGCATGTTTTAATTCGTAGATAGTTTTGTTGTTCCTTCGGAAGGAGTTGTCAAAATATGGGCTACAGAGTAAAAAATAAATAATTAAGAAGAATGTTGACAGTGACAAACAGAAGGCTACCAATAGAAAAAATGTATATATGAACACATTAATTGCACTAAAAACGTATTTCCATCACTTGAGACACGGCACAGCCATATGGGAGAAAAGTTTCATATCAAAAGATTAATATCGACAAAAGTTCTTTATATATAAATACATATATATTTATATTATAATAAAAATATACTTTAGATTATGTTGATTTTTGTTATTATATTTCTTACTTCATTTCCTTTCCATAAATTATGAGATCCTTATTTTCTAATTAATAATATTCAAACAGAAAATTAATCATAAACAATGTTCATTCGTCATAAATATGTAATAAGTCAAGCTCAGTCTAAATCTTTTCTAGATATTTTGTTGTTGTTTATAATGAATTGATATGAAAGCAAGTTATTAATTTTTTTGTACCTCCCCGTAGCGTGACACTGCAACAAAAAATAAGGAGTAATTTATTATAATTGTTATTCTTTATTTTATTTATGATAATTCGTAAGCAAAACAGATTTATATTTCATATAGGAGATATATGAAAAATATATCTAGGTAAATGGGATATACTACACAAATTTAAATTTGTTGAAATTGTCGCGTTTTGAAAGCCAAACTTACACTCGGTAAATTTAGCTCCTGGGGAATTTGTTTTGTTAGATCTTATAATTAATTATTCTTTTTTCTCTAATTATTATTTATTCATCTATACATGCTAACTTCATGTAATGTTACGAAGAGAAATGGTTATTATAATTTTATTTGTACTTTCCTTTCCTAGGACGGATCTTTATGATTTTTTTCACACCCCTCTACGGGTAGTGCCATATTGAAATGTATATTAAATAAGTTGTTATAATATATATTATTTACTTATAATAAGTTCATGGCGGCACGCGAACTTATATAGGAGATATCTAAGAATATACGAAAAATATAAGTCGACTCGCAAAATCTTTATGATTTTTATCACATCCCTCTACGGGTGGTGCCATATTGAAATGTATATTAAATAAGTTGTTATAATATATATTATTTATTTATATTAATTTCATGGCGGCACGCGACCTTATATAGGAGATATCTAAGATTATACAAAAACGCAAGGCGAGTCATAAAATCTTTATGATTTTTTTTCACACCCCTCTACGGGTGGCGCCATATTGAAATGTATATTAAATAAGTTGTTATAATATATATTATTTATTTATAATAATTTCATGGCGGCACGCGAACTTATATAGGAGATATCTAAGAATATACGAAAAATATAAGTCGACTCGTAAAATCTTTATGAATTTTTTTCACACCACTCTACGGGTGGCGCCATATTGAAATGTATATTAAATAAGTTGTTATGATATATACTATTTATTTATAATAATTTTATGGCGGCACGCGAACTTATATAGGAGATATCTAAGAATATACGAAAATATAAGTCGAGTCGCACAATCTTTATGATTTTTTTCGCACCCTCCTACGGGTGGTGCCACATTGAAATGTATATTAAATAAGTTGTTATAATATATATTATTTATTTATAGTAATTTAAAGGCGGCACGCGAACTTATATAGGAGATATCTTAGATTAAATAAAAATGAAGGACGGGTCACACTTTCTTTATGAATTTTTTTCACACCCTCCTACAGGTGATGCAATATTAAAATATATATTATATAATTTGTTATAATGCATACTATTTATTTATATTAATTTCAAGGCGGCACGCGGCATTATATAGGAGATATCTAAAAAAATATGCACATAGGATAGATAACGTAAACTTTATTAATTTTTTACAAATTCCCTACGGGTGGTTCTATTACAAAATATATAAGAGTATATTTGTTATAATACATACTATTTATTTATAATAATTTCGATGCGGCACTCTCAAGATATTTAGGGAATAAATACATTTGTTGATTATATACTGCCATAACCTATAAAGTTTATGTGGTTAGTATCATCAAAATTAATAAATTACCTGCGTCTGATAATTTTATATGTATTATTTTTATTTATTCTTTCGTTTAATATACACTTTATTGTCATTTATTCCTTAATTTCTATAATAATTACCACTGGTATATCTGTTAGGTCATGGTAATGCAATGTATAATGTTTGTTCACAATAGGTTGTGTTACAGAAGTGGCCGCTAGAATTGGCCGCTAGAATTGGCCGCTAGAATCACTCTGGTGATCTCATGACACAATTGAAATAAGAATTACAAATAGAATAAAGACTTCGGCCTCAAATAGACCGCAGCCCTTGCTAGTTTTTCCAGATTTTCATGAAAAACCAGTATTATGTATAGCGTCTACAATAAACCATTACATACTTGTCACATCGAAGCACCGACCAAATAATCTAAATTAGTTAAACCTGACCTGTTGGTATTGGGATATGGTAATGTAAATTCCCCCTTTTAAATAAACTACAGTGAAATCCGCTTATAACGACACCACAACGACAATCTGGTTATAACGACGGAATTGTAAGCACTTGTTTGAACTCCCATATACGTTAATGTAAAAAAACTCTGATATAACGACTTCATTCATAACGACGAATCCGGATATAACGACGGAAATTTGTCGATCAATATTTTTTTCGTCTGTTATAACGACCGTTATGCGCGCCTGTTTTAATAAAGAACGGGGAATCACCGGTCTCTGTTTACATTTCTGCGCGTATGTATTCGAACATTCACTTGTTTTGTTCAGATTAAGCATAAAGTGTTATTTTTGTTGCAATTTACTTAATAAAAGCATAATGGCGTGTACATCAAATTAAAAAGAAAGTGTATGTCTATAGAAGAAAAAGGCGTTATAGTGGCATGATTAGAAAATGGCGAAACTAACACTAAATTAGCTGCAAAATTTGAGGTTAGCCACTCTACCATATCAACAATATGGAAAAATTAAGATAAAATTATATCGGCATAATGCACTAAAGATTAAAAAACTTAAAAAGTTAAAATATGACGACGTAGATAAGTGTCTGCTAGAATGGTTTAAAAATCAGCGAAGCAACAATATTTCCATAAATGGGCCGATTTTAAGACAAAAGCCAATTAATTTGCTCAATTGTTAGGGAAAGAGGAATTCGATTGTTCTGAGGGATGGATAAATCGATTCCGATTGCGTCATAATATTGTCTTTGGGAAAATATCAGGAGAAGCGGCAAGTGTACCTGGGTCGTGGTTGGAAACTGTTTTCCGTGAAGAAATAAAGAGATACATTGATGATGAAATCTTTAATGCAGATGAAACCGGTCTGTTTTACAAAATGACGTATGACAAAATAATGAGATTTAAGGGAGAGAAATGCACAGGTGGAAAACTATCCAAGGAGAGAATTACAGTGGTGGTAGCTGCAAGCATGACAGGTACTGAAAAAAGAAAAATACTCATTATAGGAAAAGTCAAAAACCCAAGATGTTTCAAAAATGTTAAAAATTTACCTGTTGCTTATGAACATATCAAAAAAGCATGGATGACTTCAGAATTGTTTAGTAAATATCTTCGCGACTGGGATAAAGAATTACAAAAGTCTTTCAGAATTTTTTTGTTAATTGTAGACAAATATCCGCATCCATGCATTGAAAATTTACAAGCAATTAAGTTATGTTTTCTGCCACCAAATTGTACCTCGATTTTACAACCAATGGACCAGGGTGTGATTCTCTCGCTAAAGGCACATTATCGAAAAATGCAAATTTTACAAACCATTAAGAACCTAGAGTTGGGGAAAGAAAATAGCATAACTCTCTTGGATGCCATTCTTATGATATCGGAGCCATGGAAGAAAGTAACGCCTAAAACAATTGCAAGTTGGTATCGGCATATGCTGGGTTTATTCGAAAAATGAATGCAGGTTCAACAGAAGATGAAAACGTCAACAATGATGATGATTATGACGATGAAGACAACGTTCCATTGGCTACATTCGTACAGAGATGACTAGTATAGAATTGTTGGAATTTGTTAACATTGATAGAGAAGTAGAGACCTGGAAATTGAGGTTGATGGTAACGATAATGAAGTAAATGTTCTAACTTCGGGATCGAATAACCCTAGTGTGAGTATAAGAGAAATTGCACCGGGATTAGGAATACATCACACCACGGCCTTAAAAACATTTAAAAATACATAAATACAAGTCTTTTAAATTTTCTCGCCACCAAGAAATTTTTGAACATGATAGAATAAACCGCATAATATTTTGTGAAACTATAATGGAAATGGCAAATAAGGACAGAAATTTTATCAAAAATATTTGCTTTTCTGATGAATCAATATTTAGTATTAATGGAGAAGCAAATGTTCAAAATTATTGTAGTTATTGGCACAAAGAAAATCAACATTTAGTTTTAAATAACCATTCTCAATATCGCGAAAGTGTGAATGTTTGGATTGGAATGTTAGGTTCCAATATTATAGGACCTTTTTTATTGATTGCACACTAAATTCCCAGAAATATTTGGAGTTACTCCAGACCGAGATTGGGCCTGCTATGGATAATGTTGCAGGGGGAAATATGATTTAGTTTCAGCACGATGGCTGTCCTGCTCATTTTACAAATGAAATTAGAATATTTTTATTATGTTTCCCAAATTTCTGGATAGGACGGAGTAAACTGGCCAGCTCGATCCCCGGATTTGTCCCCAAATGACTTTTTTTATGGGGACATTTAAAAAATAATATCTGCAAAACTAGACATACAAATACAGACTCTTTGAAATTGTGGAAAAATGTGGAAATATTACAAACCGACAATTAAAAAAAATATGTAACGCAATTTTTATCATAGTAATTCACGTAGGAGATCACCACATTTGATGGCAGCTTAAGGGATTGAATAAAAGTGAGATCATGACATTTTCATATTTAATTTCTGCCGATATAGAGCATGTAAAATTAATTCTGTTTATTGATTATGATGTAGAATTTTAGATCTACAACTTTTATTTCAAGCATTTTTACCTAAAATAATTAGACAAGTAGGAAATTAAGAAAGTATGATTTTACATGTTAAAGTCCTATGTTCCGGGGTCGCGGTCACTCCATTTCCGCAACTTGGTCCCTACGTCATCAGTCGTAACCATATGATTCAAATCGCCTGTAAGGGGGGGGGGGATTGATGACGCCATGTTGTCGGGTAAAATCGGGCGAAATCGTCTGATTTCCGTAGTATTCATATAAATCAAAACTGAAAATTGACAGTATACAGCAATATAACTTACACCGTGTGAATAATTCATCAAAATTCGAAGTAAGACATTTATTTCGCAATAAAAAATCAACTGAATAATTCTGATGTAATGTCAAAACTGACAGTATTATAACAAATATAACCTATATTGTGTCAGTTATGTTATTCATCAAAATTGTATAAATAGTTATTTAGCAATACTAAACGAATTGAATACGATATAAGTATAATGAATGAAATATAGATACCTCCTTTTATTGCCCAAAAGCAATAATTGTCGGCAATCTTAGAAACATCGTATTTCAATAGCAAAATGCACAATATAATATCAAGAATTAACAAAACTACCAACATACAGCGAAACACAAATTATTGACACCAAAATCAAAAAATCATCTGTACTACATGACTGAAAGAATGACATGAATATTTAAATAATTCAAATATTTGAAAACACAGTTGTGACCGCGGTTACAGTTTCTTTTTAATTTTTTACCGTCGGTTGAACGGGGTCCGTGAAGTTAGCGACCACTTTTAAGCACAAACAATGAAACATATACCAAAGGTTTGTGATTCGTTTGTGCCTGTTTGTGATGTACAAATAAAACCAGCGACCCCTATGATTAAAAAGTTATAAACAAATTAAAAGTGGTCGCTGACTTCACGCCCAGCGACCACATGTGAAGCACAAATGTCGATTTATGTGTCAAACGTTTGTGCTTCGTTTGTGCTTTCAGAATATATGATTGAAAATAAAGCGACCCCAATAATACAAAAAATATGAACAAATTAAAAGTGGTCGCTGACTTCACGCCCAGCGACCACATATGAAGCACAAACGTCGTTTTATATGTCAAACGTTTGTGCTTCGTTTGTGCTTTCTGAATATATGATTGAAAATAAAGCGACCCCAATAATACAAAAAATATGAACAAATTAAAAGTGGTCGCTGACTTCACGCCCAGCGACCACATATTATGAAGCACAAACGTCGATTTATATGTCAAACGTTTGTGCTTCGTTTGTGCTTTCAGAATATATGATTGAAAATACAGCGACCCCAATAATACAAAAAATATGAACAAATTAGAAGTGGTCGCTGACTCCAATTATACAAATAAAAAATAACAAAGGCCCCCCACCACACATTTAGAAAGTAATAAATTGCTTATATAAATTAAAATGTGAGTCATCGCAATCGCAATACAACAAATAATATTAAAAATTTAAGTAAAATCTAAAAGACTGTAGAATGAAATTCAAATATAAAAATGAGCGCAAAATAATACCACGGTTATAGATTTTGAGCTCATTTTCAGGAAACATGTTAAATATATTATTTTACTTATGTAAAATATTAAAATTTAAATAAAACATTATTTACAATATATTTTAAATTTTTAAAAGTTTCGTTAAAACAACTGTTTCAACCACCCACTAATTGGGGGAAAGGGGGACAACTTTAAAATTTTGAATAGGAACCATCTTTTATTACATATTTTACAGTCGAAAATCCGAAATTTAACTTCAAATATTTTTTTGTATATATATTGTAATTTTTAAAAGTTATAAACCTTTAACATCGACAGTTCTTCGAAACCGTTAGTCGACCATTATCTCGCATAATAAGTATTTAAATAAAATGAAATATTCTCTATAATTCTATTTAATTCCGTAAAAAAATCCATTATACAGGGTGTTTATTAAACATACGGCAAAAAATCAAGGGGTTATTCCCTGGACTGTTCTAAGAATATTTTGTCTTTTGATGATTTTTGAAAGCCGCTTTATTTCGAAGATACAGGACGAAAAAATTTTTCGACAATAACAACATTTAATACCAAAAATTATATGTAAAGTTTCTTAATCTACAAGAACTGTTGAAAATGACTACCTCCAGCTACGATGCAAGAATCCAATCTTCTTCTCATTGATTGCCGAACTCTTTCAAAAACACCAGGGTCGTTTCTTATGGAGTTACACCCAGCAATTATCCGATGTCTTAAATCTTCCAAATTCGTCAATGGAGTAGAATAAATTAATGACTTTAGATGGCCCCATAGGAAAAAATCCAGGTGGTTTAAGTCCGGGGATCGAGCAGGTCATAAGTGAGGTCCACCTCGACCAATCCAGCGATCTCCGTATGTTACTGTTAAAAAATCGCGAGCAACCACACTAAAATGCGCTGGTGCACAATCCTGCATAAACCACATTGCATTTCTTGTTGTCAATGGTACATCCTCCAGAAACTGAGGTAGAGTATGTTCCTAAAAGTCTCAACAAATTTGACACATAACTTGCCTGCTGTTACTGGATGAAAAATATCAAAATTGGTTTTGTCGAATTTTTTTTTTCGCCCTGTATCTTCGAAACAAAGCGGCTTTTCAAAAATCATCAGAGGTATATTTATGTTCGTCGAAAAGTATGGATACGTTACAGATTAAGTTCAGTCGAAACATGTTTATGCCTGTCTGGTTCCTTAGTTCATACAGACATCGTAAAAATGGTAAAATCATATTATATGGACCCTAAAACGTGCTTATTCTCTAAAAAATCATTGATTTTTTTGACCAAATACAATATCTTCCTTACCTAAAGGTGATGGAAGGTAAAAATCAACTCGGAGAATATGAGTTTACAAGTAGAAGAAAACTCTGGATTAATAAGTTAGAAATTAAGGAGAAAATTAATCCTTACATGTTTGTTCCCTTCATTTTGTTGAAGATGACTTTTTCAAAGTGACAAAATAAGTCTAATATTGCATACCTAATTCGTAAATTCATTTCATTAAGTATTACATATGAAAAATAATTTATAAATATAGCTATCAAAAACTATATAACGTATTTCAGTTATTTTGTTTGCAATAATAAACATTAACTTATTGTATAGGTAATAGGGTATTTCACATAAATCAAATTTTACAATATTAATTGAAAATTGGATGCCACAAGAGCACAAGTAACAAAAAATGAGTTCTGTATTGAAAATTATGTTTCTAATAAATTTTAATTACAATTAAAGTTTGCATCGTTTTGAAACGGTCTGTGTAATTGCTACATATGAAAAAATTCCAGTAGAAGGCGTAACTACAACAATGTTTGTACAAGGAGTAAACATTTTAAATCTTCACAATTATAATGACATTCCAATATAATCTCCAAACACAAAAAACTGGACATGTGAACTAGGGAACCAGACAGGCATAAACATTTTTCGACTGAACTTAATCTGTAACGTATCCATACTTTACGACGAACATTAAAATATACTTACGAGCATTATATTTCAATTTGCAATAAAGAGTTTCCATTTGAAATTGTCACCGAAGTTAAAGGTTTATAACTTTTAAAAATTACAATATATATACAAAAAAATATTTGAAGTTAAATTTCGGATTTTCGACTGTAAAATATGTAATAAAAGATGGTTCCTATTCAAAATTTTAAAGTTGTCCCCCTTTCCCCCAATTAGTGGGTGGTTGAAACAGTTGTTTTAACGAAACTTTTAAAAATTTAAAATATATTGTAAATAATGTTTTATTTAAATTTTAATATTTTACATAAGTAAAATAATATATTTAACATGTTTCCTGAAAATGAGCTCAAAATCTATAACCGTGGTATTCTTTTGCGCTCATTTTTACCTCTCGCTAAGAGAGGTATTGCATTCATGCTAAAAATCGCATATCCAGATTTTATTGAATAAGCACGTTTTAAGGTCCCTACAATCCGATTTTATCATTTTTACGATGATGTCTGTGTGTGTGTGTGTGTGTGTGTGGATGTGTGTGTGTATGTGTGTGTGTGTGTGTGGGATGTTGGAAGGACGGTTATTTAAAAACTATAAGACTTTAAATTTTTTTAACTACGTATTTCCCAATCGGACATTCATGGGAAGATCTGAAAAGGTTTTGGTAACAATTGGACAACCGGAAGTAGAAGATTCTTGAAAAAAAATCTTTTAAATAATATTTTTTGAATTTTTTTCTTGATAATATTAAAGAAAAATAAATTCTCTTTCTGATACATTTAAATATTTTACAATATATTCTATAGATTTAGAGATAGAAGAAATATAGTATGTAAAATAATCTGTTATAATAAATTTTACAGCCGAAAGAATGGCCATGGAAAATAGTTGAAAATTTAATTTGTTTGTAACTGACAGATAATGTCAGTGTCAGAAATCCGAAGACATTATTGAAGACTTTTTCTGGGAAGTACATACATTATATTATTTCTTAATGTATTAATAGAATTGGAAACATTTCGAAAAATTAGAAGAGGACAAAATTTCTTCATCAAAAATGAATTTAAAATTAAACAATCTAAATATATATGGAATAGATATATGCGTAAGTAGAATTTTTGGTGTAGAGTGTAGGTATACAAGAAATGTTAAATACAATAGGGAGCGAGCAGTCATATGATTTTGTTGGCCTTGACAAGCAGATATGGGGGCCCATGTCAGAATGATAGCTAGTAATTATGTATATAGATGTCAAATATCATAATTTCTCATTCTAAATTTAGTGATTTTCCAATTCCATGTGGAGCAGAATTAAATGTTAAATATCTAAGGCATACAAGTAAACTTTAAACTCCTGGTGATAAATTAACTACGTAAATTTAGAAAATCTTGAAATTTTTAATGAAAAATTCTAACATTTGACATCTATGTACATAATTACTAATTATCATTCTGAAACGGGCCCACACATTTGCTTGTCAAGCCCAAAAATGTAACATTACCGTTCGCGCCCTATACTTATGTAACCAAAAAAAGGAAGTGGCGAGAGGTATTGTGCTGGCCACAACAGATTTTTATATTTGAATTTCATTCTACAGTCTTTTAGATTTTACTTAAATTTTTAATATTATTTGTTGTATTGCGATTGCGATGACTCACATTTTAATTTATATAAGCAATTTATTACTTTCTAAATGTGTGGTGGGGGGCCTTTGTTATTTTTTATTTGTATAATTGGAGTCAGCGACCACTTCTAATTTGTTCATATTTTTTGTATTATTGGGGTCGCTGTATTTTCAATCATATATTCTGAAAGCACAAACGAAGCACAAACGTTTGACATATAAATCGACGTTTGTGCTTCATAATATGTGGTCGCTGGGCGTGAAGTCAGCGACCACTTTTAATTTGTTCATATTTTTTGTATTATTGGGGTCGCTGTATTTTCAATCATATATTCAGAAAGCACAAACGAAGCACAAACGTTTGACATATAAAACGACGTTTGTGCTTCATATGTGGTCGCTGGGCGTGAAGTCAGCGACCACTTTTAATTTGTTCATATTTTTTGTATTATTGGGGTCGCTTTATTTTCAATCATATATTCTGAAAGCACAAACGAAGCACAAACGTTTGACACATAAATCGACATTTGTGCTTCACATGTGGTCGCTGGGCGTGAAGTCAGCGACCACTTTTAATTTGTTTATAACTTTTTAATCATAGGGGTCGCTGGTTTTATTTGTACATCACAAACAGGCACAAACGAATCACAAACCTTTGGTATATGTTTCATTGTTTGTGCTTAAAAGTGGTCGCTAACTTCACGGACCCGGTTGAACGGAGATAGCGTATACCCCTCCGAAAAACCGACGATAATGAGATAGTGAATAAAAGTTTCATATATGTCATGTGTGTACGACAAAGATGCTAAATAAAAGTTTAGTAATTCTTGCATCAGAAATGAATGACGTGGGGATCAACTCGGAGATATAGAGTATATATATATATATATATATATATATATATATATATATATATATATATATATATATATATATATACAGGGTGTTTCCTTTAAAACAACCAGCGCTTTTTTGGGCGAACTAATGACTAGAGAAAAATGTTATATACAAAAAATTACCAGGAAAAAGGGCTTAATTTATGAGGAATAATAAATAAAAAATTCAACCAGTGGTTCTCAAACAGTAGAATAAAATTATATTTTTTTAAATGGCAATCTATATAAATTTTTTGTCCATTAGATAGAGTTTTTTTCTGATTTCAACGATATAAATATGATATGGGGTTGTATAACAATTATTTCGAGAAAAATGATATTAAAAATCAGAAATAATTCTACAATATTGAAGTAGGCTATGCAATAAACAAATGCAAACAAATGATACAGGTGACAGATAGTTTTGTTACTTACGTTATTAAGTGTTTGTTTTCGTAATTGTTTAATTACTTATTAATAAAAAATGGCTTTGCAGTTGCAAGAATTAACAAATTTAGACTATTTTAATCTTACTTTTATGTATGGAGAGTGTGAAAGAAATTTAAATTCTACGATACGAAGATTTTCACGGCTTTATCCCCAAAAAGTGCAACCCACTCGTGAATTATTGAGAACAATTTTTCGAAATGCCCAAACTGTTGGGTCATTTCACAAGTTGAAAAGGGAACGTCAACCCAGAATAATTGATGAAGATACTGAAATTGCTGTTCTAGCATTTTTTGCTGGTAATCCCAATGCTTCTACTATAGCTCATGCCAAATAGAAATGACCTGCGCGTAATAGTATATTACGTACCATGAACTGTAAGTGACGGTTTTAAGGTCGAGAATGTAGTTTGGGAAATCGACACCAGTAGGGTCTAGATTTCCTAAACATTCGCGACCTAAGAACTGTCACTTACAGTTCATGGTGCGTAATATACTATTACGCGCAGGTCATTTCTATTTGGCACGAGCTATAGAGAAGCAGCACAAGAATTTCAAATTGGAAACAGGTCAATATGGAAAATTTAAAAAAAAAACATAAATATCGTCCTTATAAATACAGTTTCTCAAAATTGCACCAAGATGATAACATAAGAAGAATACAGTTTTGTGAGTGGTTCATAATAAAGTCGCAAGATGATCCGGATATTTATAGAAAAATTATTTGGTCAGATGAAAGTAAATTTACTAAAAATGGACTATTTAATCGGCACAATGTTCATTATTGGACGGATGAAAATTTAAATGTAAATCGAAGCAGAAATCATCAAGTTTATTGGTCTTTTAACATGTGGTGCGGAATTAAAGACAATATAATTATTGGGCCTGCATTTTATAGACAAAATCTTGATAGTGATTTTTATTGAGACGGACTTAACCCTATTCATTGACAATCTGCCGTTAAATCAGTATAGAGAAACTTATTTCCAACAGGATGGAGCTCCAGCACACAACACACAACGTGTCAGTCTTGCACTTTATCAACTTTTTGATGATAGATGGATAGGCAATAATGGTCCAATACTTTGGCCTGCTAGATCGCCTGATTTAACTCCATTAGACTTTTTTTCTGGGGCTATCTTAAAAACCAAGTGTTTAGTGTTCCTCCAACAACTGAGGATGAATGTAAAAATAACATTCGTCAAGCAATTAGAGACTTAAATGCTCAATCTATTAAATGTGCTACATCTTCCGAATTGAGAAGAAGAATTGAACTTTGTCTTCAAAACCAAGGAGGTGTTTTCGAGTACAAATTATAATAAAAATTAGTTCTCTTAAGTGCAAAAATACCAAAAATACCTAAGGTTGCATAAATTTGTAAATAATTTCCATCATATTGTTTTTCTTTTTATGTTAGTACTATTTTTTTTGATATTTCTTCGTTATGTAGTTCATTTGTTATTACGAATTTCTTAGTGAAACAAGTTATTTTAGATATAAGAAAATAATATACTATCGTAACCTAGGCAATAGTCGTATTAATAGTTGTTTATTGCATAGCCTACTTCAATATTGTAAAATTATTTCTGATTTTTAATATCATTTTTCTCAAAATAATTGTTATAAAGGGTTTTCCAATAAGAGGTGTTATTTTGATATTCAAAGAAAAATGTCATTTTTTAATATAAATGATCGGATGTTTATTTCATTATAAAGAGGAAGGTATGCCGTTAATAGTGGAAAATAACATCAGGCAAATGACCACCACGACCACGCTGACAGGACAATATCCTTTTCATGAAATTTTCCATAACCAAATCGCAAAGTGGCTGTCCTATGTCCTCGATAGCCTCACGAATTCCATCTTTGAGGTCTTGAGTCGACGCTGGGCAGTTGGCGTAGACCTTCTCTTTCACGTGGCCCCAAAGAAAGAAGTCGCAAGGTGTTAAATCACAAGATCTCGGTGGCCAATTGTGATCACCTCTTCGAGAGATAACACGGTCCGGAAACTTTTCCCGTAAAAGATCAATGGTTTCGTTGCTTGTGTGGCACGTAGCGCCGTCTTGTTGAAAGTAAACGTTGTCCAGATCAATACCAACCAATTCCGGCCATAAAAATCGTTAATCATCTCTCGATAGCGCAATCCATTCACCGTAACTGTTGCTCCAGCCTCATTTTCGAAAAAGTAAGGTCTAATGACTCCGCCGGACCATAAACCGCACCAAACAGTCACACGTTGAGGATAGAGAGGCTTTTCAACAATAACTCTTGGGTTTTCTGAGCCCCAGATGCGACAATTTTGTTTGTTGACGAAGCCACCGAGGTGGAAATGGGCCTCATCACTCAAGATGATTTTTCGATGGAATTCCGGATCATTTTCATGCATTTCAACGACCCAATCAGCAAAGACACGACGTTGTTGATGATCGGCCGGCTTGAGTTCTTGTGTTAACTGGACTTTATAAGCCTTAAGACCCAAATCTTTATGCAAAATACGGTGTAATGACGTTTGTGGAATTCCTAATTCCAAAGAACGACGAGGAATGGACAAACCTGGGTTTTCTTCAACACTTTCGGCTACAGCAGCAATATTCTCGGCTGTTCTTGAGCGACGTGCACGGCTTTTATTCTTCACATCACTAACTTGTCCCAACAGCTCGAATTTTTCCACCAATTTCTGTATTGCGGTCCGACAAGGTGCTTCACGACGACCCAAAAATTGTCGAGTTTTACGAACCGTCTCTGCCAAATTTTCACCATTTTTATAGTGAATTTTAATAATTTCAATGCGTTGTTGAAGCGTGTATCGTTCCATTTTTATTAATGGCGTAGTTTCTACTTGTCAAATGTCAAAAAATGACAGCTTCAAAAGCGACATCTACCGAAATAGCGGGCTATTCAAAATAACACCTCTTATTGGAAAACCCTTTACAACCCCATATCATATTTATATCGTTGAAATCAGAAAAAAATCTATATCTAATGGACAAAAAATTTATATAGGTTGCCATTTAAAAAAAAAATATTCTACCGTTTGAGAACCACTGGTTGAATTTTTTATTTATTATTCCTCATAAATGAAGCCCTTTTTCCTGGTAATTTTTTGTATATAACATTTTTCTCTAAAGTCATTAGTTCGCCCAAAAAAGCGCTGGTTGTTTTAAAGGAAACACCCTGTATATTTATTTGCAGTAACGGATCCAGAATGTGTGTGTGTGTGTGTGGGGGGGGGGTTCTCCGACCCCTCTTTAAGATTTTATTATAAATAATAGAAAAAATGGTTCATATGATAGCACATATAAATATTTTTTTATAAAGCTAGGTTTACAAGATATCTACTACTATTAACTTTTATTTTTTAAATAGCAATCTATAATTACTATACTAAAAAACTGTCATTTATTGTCTTTTCAACGATGTATTACTTTTTATTAATGTATTTCAAAAAATTCGGGAAAAATAAGATAATCAACAAAGTATACATTTGCTTGTTACTTATTTAACGCATTTTGTAAACAAAAAAACTTATGTTTTGAAATGTTTACAATGAATGAACTTATTGATATCACGCCTGGATACGGACACCGGCAAATGCCCGGTAAGCCTAACCTTAAAATCGGGCCGGCCAGAATAATTATTATTTTTACTGTAAATTTTAAATTAATAATCAAAGGAAAATAAATAGTTTTTTCCACTCCTGATATCGTAAGTAGGCTATTAGGACAGTGTTTGTAGAGACGTATGATTATTTTACTGTCAAGGTATCAGTTTCTATTAGCAACTTGTATCAAAAATTTGCTCATTCTTATAATTTATGATATTGAATTTAATTTCTATCAAATTGTCTTCATTTCATAAATATTACCATTTAAAGATATTTTTTTCATTGTATCAATATTCAATTGTATTCCTTGGAAAAAAATCTTATATGAAACACGAGTTGTAGGTACATTTGGCTATTCTCGAACTTAATTGCCAGCCCTCGCCATCGCTCGGGCGCAAAATCGTCCTCGAATGGTAAATGGTATCTACATCCCTGTAGCGCAAATAACTATTATAATTTTTTCAAAAACAATAATTTTAAATTATTCGTTTTTAAATTGGGTTTAATCTTGATTCGGACCAGTCGACCATGATTTGCCCGGACCGGCGATAGACCTGATTAATATGATTCTAATAATTGGTGAATAAACTGGAATCATAAAAAGAGTAAAACGAATTTACTTTGTTATATTCTTCTCTCTCTTATGTACTTGTATAAATCTTTATCACTTGATTCTAAGGGTGGAATTCATAAACATTTCCTTGACTCTTCCTCCACTCATCCTTTCCTGAGGATGAGTCGAGGATGAGTGAAACCATTACTCATAAATGATATTCATTAAACGTCAGTACTGGTCACGCACTCAAGTCTGAGTGGAGTATGAGTTGTGGAAGACTTCTTTTTTTTTAGAAAAATTATGTTTTAAAGTAGGCGCAATTATTTTGACAAGAGTGACAAGCATATGAACCAGTAGTTTGTACAAAATTTTAAACATATAGTTCCAAATACAAGCAATTTGAAACAATCTGATTTGAAACGGTTACAGGACTACTGTGAACTGAATGATTTATCTTTAAACATTGATAAATGTCATATATTAAGTTTCACTCGATCTTTAACTACAATTACTTTTCTGTATAATTTGAATAGTTCTAATTTGGAACGTAAAGCAAATACCCTAGATCTAGGTGTACTTTACGATTCCAAGTTACTTCTTAATGAACATTTTGTCGTAATAGTCAAAAAGGCATACAAGGCACTTGGATTTATTTTTCGTGAAGCCAAATGCTACGAACATAAAGCTTCACTAATCTTGCTCTACAATACGCTAGTGCGTCCTATTGTTAAGTATGCCTCCCAGGTTTGGAATCCAATTTATAATAAAAATATAATTCTTATAGAGTCAATACAAAAGAAATTTATATCGTTATTAAAATATAAATTTTCCTGTGAAAACATGAGTTACAATGAAATTTTATTACAATGTAATTTAAAATCACTCGAACAAAGAAGATCCCAAGCTGATTTGCTTTTTCTTTTTAAATTACTAAACAATGACATTGATAACTACAATATCATTGACTATGTAAGAATTCATATTCCAGCTTTTCACACACGTAATAGAACCTTGTTTTATGTACCAAAATGCAATACTAATTATCATATGAATTCACCCTTGAACAGAGTCATGCGAAATTATAATCATTTGTATCAACATATAGACATATTTCATTTATCTTTAGCTCATTTCAAGGATGTACTTCATAACGATACTACTCATGCTTCTTAATGTGTCTTAGGGTTAATTACTATTTACTATTATATATTATGTGACTATGTACTGTTTAAATAATATGTTGTTAATCAGTGGAAGCCTTTAATTGGGCAACTGTTGGCTTTCCAAATATTTTTAAATAAATAAATAAATAAATAAATTAAACCAAAAGTTTATTGAAAGAATTGAATCGAGTTAAAATTAAGGAATGCTACACTAGTAATTATACTAAATATAAATATATTTGGATTACGTTTTGTTACGTTCTAATTTGGTCCTTTGTTCCAATTTCCTTAATTTTATACCTGCCGTTCCTTCGTTTCCATTCATGACCTGAAAAACAATATTTTATGCCGTAATGATATTATTTATACTTCATAGTTCTATTAAATTCACTTACTTAATGTTTCTTTAAATTTGGTAGCTTCATTTGTCAAAATTAAATAGTCTATTTCGCAGTTTATTATTCTAGTTTCAGTTTTAGGTTAATTTTTGGTGACATTTCTTAATTAGATTTATCTTTGCGGTGATCGTATAAGCTGAGCGCTACGTTCACAACGTAGTGTAGCGGCGGTAAATTTTGAATTTGACTGGTAAATAAATAGACTTAAATTGGTTGGATTTATTTTTGTATTAATTTAGTTTATTTATTTAAAACATTAACATACAACTATTATCCCATCCTACTATCCTTAAATTACCCCTATCCTATACTAAAAATTATGAGCGTAACACGTTTTATTTAAGTAGATTTGTTGTGCGCAAGGCTATGGTTACCCTCTTTCTCTCTTTCCGGAATTTAAATTATTTTTCCCTGCCTTAAGTAAGATCCGGGGACTTATCGTAAGTAACTTCAAGCGGGCGAACGTGTGGAAGAAAATTTGAGTTGCGGGTCAGACTGACTTAAAGTAATTCCGGTCGAGTGTAAAATATTCGTAGGGAATATTACCCTTATTTGGGGATCAATCGCCGGATTACGTATTTCGCTAGGAGGTCTTTGGTGATTTGTGAATCAACCTCCCGCGGAGTTCCCACGTGGGGATCAATTTAAGTGTTAGTGGTTCGCGACCTTTTTTTCTTTTGTTCGTAACATCTTCCAACATCTCGCCACGGGCTGAAGGCATCGTCGGGGGACAGTTAGATTACGGGGTGGACATCTCCAGCTGGTGTGACGTTGCCTGGCATCGTCCGCATTCCGCTGACTGACTGCAGTCATCCCCACCACCATTCCTGGCTACCTACCGCCACTAGAGATAAGTCGTACAGACATCTTTTATATTTTTTTTTAACAACTTTTATTTGAGGCACTGAAGACGTTGGAAAACTTGTTAACTTTAATTTTTGTTCATTTTTATTGTGCATTTAACTTTTGGAGTGCCTGAAAATTGGTTTAACCTTAGCTTCGTTCACTTTTATTTTGCACTCACTTTTGGAGTGCAATATTATTTTTGGATTTTTCATTTATATTATTATTACTGTTATACTTATTATTGGATTGATTTGATCCAGTGTGCAACTACGTGTTGTTTTTGGTTTTATTGATATTGTGCCTGGCACAGATTCGGCACTGTTGTAAGTACTTTGTTCTACGATACGTCGCGGACTATTCGTCCTCGCATATTCAACTGGCTGTACTTGCCCTGCGTTGTCGGTTGGCCAACTTCCTTCGTATAATTGTACTGTCGGGTCGGATATATCCGCGTCGTCACATTATTCATATTCATATTTATACATTCTTCTTTACTTTAAAATTTACATTCATTAAAGTATTATTAATCTTAGCTTTGGAGTATTCTTTTATTTGTACAAGCCTTTTCTCTCGTTTTCAGGCAATGTTTTTATATTCACGGTAGGTAAACTTTATTTAAAACCTTTTCGTAATTTTCCGGACAAAAATTACGTGGCGCCCATTAAACCCCTTTTGGGGGTTGATCACCGAACTTAACCCGCTCCCACCTCCACTGTGTAAAGGCTAGCGGCCGCACACCGAAACAGCTAGGGTGCGTAAAAGCAACCCCAATCGCTCACGCGGCGGTTGCACGTCACAAATTTTGGCGCCCAACGTGGGGCCATAAACGTTAGGGGGCCATAAACGTTAGGGGGGCCTTGATCGTTGTTAGGGGCCATAAACGTTAGGGGGCCTTGATCGTTGTTAGGGGCCATAAACGTTAGGGGGCCTTGATCGTTGTTAGGGGCCATAAACATTAGGGGGCCATAAACGTTAGGGGGCCATATCGTTGTTAGAGGCCATTTAGCTTTTTTTTTTGGGGTTCGTTGTATCAAAACGCGACTTTCATTGTTAAGGGCCAAATCGTTTGTTTAGGACCGTATGGTTAGCTGATTATACTGTTATATTTTGTGGTCGGGATTTAGATTTTGGGGAACTTCTGAAAAAAAAAAAAAAAAAAAAATAATAATTAGGCTTTAAATTTCATATAGTTTTATTGTTGGTTGTACCTTTATTGGTACATATTTGTTTGTTCCTTGTTACATTAACAGGATTTTTTTTTTGTATATTTTTGCCATTTTCCGTCGGTATGGAAACTTCAAGGTTGAGTAGGGATGAATTGGAGTACGAATTGGTCGTGCGGGGAATTCGCGGAACAAATACATTAACGGTACAGGCTATGAGACAGGAGTTGGCAAAAAAATTAAGGAAGGAGGAAGTAGGGCAGATCGTTAACAATCCTGTCAATGAATTAGACTCATCTACCGAAATAGATATTTGTTCAGCAAAAATTGTGCAAATCCAGGAGCTTATTGACAATTTTTCTGGATTGGGTTCAAGTTACGAATTTCAGAAAATCTGCACTAAAATTCAACATGTCATTTCCCGATTAGCGAGAATCGAGAGCAATGACGAAGACATTAAAACATCGGTAAAAACACTGAACGATAGGATTAGGGCTGAAGAAGATAGACTGCTTCAGAAAAATGACGAACAAGAGGAACGTCAGAGACAAGCAGAAGCGAAAGTAGAATCTACAGTCAATAAAAAAACTACACCACCTGCTGTAAGGAGGAAACAGATTCCGGTAGTGCACTGGGATATCAAGTTCGATGGCAATGTACACGAGCTTAGTGTCAATGCATTTTTGGAAAGGGTGAATGATTACCGTATTTCGCGTAACGTTTCCGAGTCGGAATTGTGTGATTCTGCGATAGAGCTGCTGCGAGGACAGGCATTAACGTGGTATCGTTCAGCGCGTTCAAAAATAAAATCATGGGATGATTTCGTCAGGCTGTTGAAAGATGAATACGAGCCATTTGATTATGAAATGGCGTTGTGGGATGAAATTCGGTCACGGACACAAGGTGCGGATGAAACGGTAGGTGCTTATATGGCGAGTATGATATATTTGTTTAAACGAATGCCGAAACCACCTACGGAAGAAGCGAAGTTACAGGTGTTGCGCAGGAATGTATTACCCTATTATATTCGGGGAATTGGATTAACAGAAATCACCACTGTTGAACAGCTACAAACTGTTTGTAAACAACTTGAAAAAAATCGGCTCATGGCAGAAAAATTTCAACCCCCTCCATCAAGTAAGAAAAATTTACTTGAATCTGATTTAGCTTACCATGGTCGCGCTAAAACAACGTCGGTTAATGCTGCAGACGCTTCCACCTCCTCTAAATCCGGAGGAAAATTAACTTGCTGGAACTGTCACGAAAAGGGTCATATAGCGCGGGACTGCAAGAAAGAGAAACGTAAACACTGTTTTCGATGTGGGAAGGCAGACGTGACAGTCAACTCGTGTCCCAAGTGCTCGGGAAACGCGCGGGGGGGACACTAAAGGGTCGTGTCGTGTCTTCACCCTCCTTTCTGGCGGCCACACACCTGGAGAATGAAAAGAACTTGGCGATAGTTAACTTTATTATCTCACACTTAGGTCAAGATCAGCGTCCTTATTTGGAGATCTCAATCCTTGGTTGTAAGATTTTAGGGCTCTTGGATTCGGGAGCCACTAGGTCCATTATTGGTAGGGAAGGTTGGGAGATGCTAAAAGGGATGGATTTATATTTGGATAAATCGGATGCACCCGGTTGCACGGTTGCAGACGGAAAAGAATGTGTGAGTTTGGGTTCGATTACTGTTCCCGTTCTTCTCATGGACAAAATTAAATTGATTAAATTTTTAGTCGTTCCGGATGTCACCAGCAGTATTATCTTAGGGATGGATTTTTGGTGCACAATGGGGATTGTACCTGATTTAAGAAGGGATGTTTGGAATTTTACGGGATTGGCGACATTAAATGTACAGGATACAATGACATCAGACTTAACAGACGAACAGAAACTACAACTACAGACTATGTTGGACAAAAATTGGGAACGTATGCCAAGAAAACTTGGATGTACATCAAGAGTACAACATAAAATAATTGCGGAATCGGAACCGGTCAAGCAGCGCTATTACCCAGTTTCACCAGCGATTCAGCAACATATCGATGCTGAACTGAAGAAGATGTTAGCTGAGGATATTATTGAGCCTTCCTCAAGTTCTTGGAGTTCACCTATCTTGATGGTGCCGAAGAAAGATGGCGGCTACCGTTTTTGCGTAGACTTCCGGAGGCTTAATAAAGTCACAAAAAAGGATGCGTATCCAATTCCTTACGTTTCTGGAATTTTAGATAGATTAAGAGGTGCCAAGTACTTAAGTTCATTGGACATAAAATCAGCTTACTGGCAAATTCCGATGAGTTCGTGTAGTCGAGAGTTCACGGCGTTCACAATTCCAGGACGTGGACTGTTTCAGTTTAAGCGGATGCCATTTGGGCTCACAAATGCCCCAGCCACCTGGCAGCGTTTAATTGACGAGGTGTTGCAGGCTGATCTTGAGCCTTTCGTCTTTGTTTATCTGGATGACGTAATCGTCATCTCCGAAAGTTTCGAGCAGCATCTAGAAATTTTACAGACGATTTTTGATAGACTTTTTGCGGCGGGTTTGACCCTGAATAAAGACAAATGTCAATTTTTCAGGTCAGAACTACGTTACCTGGGGTATGTTGTAGATAAGCGTGGGTTGAGGGTTGATCCTGACAAGGTAAATGCTATATTGGGGATATCGACGCCAAATAGTGTGGCTGACGTACGCAGTTTCTTGGGCATGGTGTCCTGGTATCGTAGGTTTGTTCAGGATTTTGCCACCATCAGTGCTCCACTCACAAATTTGTTGAAGAAAAATCGGAAGTGGCATTGGACGGAAGAGTGTCAAGAAGCATTTCAGAGGCTGAAAGAATGTCTGATCTCTGCTCCGGTTTTGAATTGCCCTGATTTTTCGAAGCCCTTTGTGGTTCAAACCGACGCGAGTGGTTATGGCTTAGGCGCGGTACTGACGCAAGAAGATTCGGACGGTGAACGCGTCATATGTTTTTTGAGCCGGTCATTGACTAAACATGAACGCAACTATTCCACCACTGAGCGGGAATGCCTTTCAGTTGTATGGGCAATACAAAAACTTCGCCCCTATTTAGAGGGTTCGTGTTTCACAGTCGTCACAGACCATGCCTCATTGACGTGGCTCATCCATCTAAAAGATCCCTCTGGTAGATTATGCCGTTGGGCTGTTAAGCTCCAGCAGTACGATTTTGAGATCGTACACAGGAAAGGGAAAGATCATGTAGTCCCAGACTGTCTTTCGCGTTCTGTGCCGAAAATCGAGACAATTTCATTTAGTGCTGCTCAGATTCCTACAACCGATAAATGGTACTTGAAAATGAAACAAAAAGTCATAGAAAGTAAGTCGCGAAAATTTTCTACCTGGAAAATACACGGCGATATCTTATACAAGCATGTTCGACCTCGACATCCTGATCTTACTGATGAAGAGTTCTCTTGGAAACGAGTAATTCCCAAAGACCAGCGCAAGGAAGTCATGAAGCAAATGCATGATTCGCCAACATCGGGACATCCTGGCATCACTAAAACCTACAATAAATTGAAACAGAAGTACTATTGGCCTAAAATGAAGACTGACGTGGTGACGTACGTTAATAGATGTATTGTATGCGCTGAGCAAAAGGTGGTGCAGAAAAGTCCACCAGGTTTAATGGGTACTCGGCCGCGGGTATTTCGTCCATTCCAACTCATCAGTACAGACTTAATGGGGCCACTGCCACCATCTACAAAAGGGTACAGATATATTTTAGTTGTGTGTGACTATTTTAGCAAATTTGTGCTTACATTTCCTCTTCGAACGGCGACAGCGCAGACAATATCTGGCTTCATGGAGGAACATGTTTTCTTATTATTTGGTGCGCCACAATATATCGTCTGCGACAACGGAGTTCAGTTTCGCAGTTCGGAATTTCGCAATGTTTGTGCGAAATACGACGCCACTCTTCTCTTTAATGCGCTCTATCATCCACAAAACAATCCCACAGAAAGGGTAAACAGAGTGATAAAAACGATGTTATCTTCATACATTAAAGACCATCAACAACAGTGGTATCATTACTTACCCTCCGTTACTTGTGCCATTCGTACTTTAGTTCATGAAGCCACTGGTCTCACGCCGTACTTCGTGAACTTTGGGCGCGAGCAGATACTGAGTGGTCGAGATTATCAAGTGGACGCTATAGACAACAATGGTGATCTCCATTTTGACCGTGAAGATGTGCGCGAGCAGCGACCAGCGCGGTTCGTGAAAATTTACGCAGAGGTGCGTAAACGGCTGGATCATGCGCAGGCTCAAGCCAGGACGCGGTATAATCTTCGTCGAAGACCGATTTTTTATCACGAAGGGCAGCAGGTTTGGCGTAGAAACTTTAAATTGTCTAACGCAGCAGATAATTTTGCAAGCAAGTTAGCGGCTAAATACGTAGGACCGTTTAAAGTACGTAAAAAGATTTCGTCTGTCACTTATGAGCTAGAAGATGAAAGTGGTAGAGAGCGTGGCATATGGCATGTAAAGGACTTAAAACCAGGTCCTATTGATGATGATGATGACGACAAAGTTTCCGATAATGATTTGTAGTTTGTTTTGTTTATTTGGTTTTGTATTGAGGAAAAATTTTAGGAATTTTCCCTCACGGGAGTTGGGGAGGGATTTGTTACGTTCTAATTTGGTCCTTTGTTCCAATTTCCTTAATTTTATACCTGCCGTTCCTTCGTTTCCATTCATGACCTGAAAAACAATATTTTATGCCGTAATGATATTATTTATACTTCATAGTTCTATTAAATTCACTTACTTAATGTTTCTTTAAATTTGGTAGCTTCATTTGTCAAAATTAAATAGTCTATTTCGCAGTTTATTATTCTAGTTTCAGTTTTAGGTTAATTTTTGGTGACATTTCTTAATTAGATTTATCTTTGCGGTGATCGTATAAGCTGAGCGCTACGTTCACAACGTAGTGTAGCGGCGGTAAATTTTGAATTTGACTGGTAAATAAATAGACTTAAATTGGTTGGATTTATTTTTGTATTAATTTAGTTTATTTATTTAAAACATTAACATACAACTATTATCCCATCCTACTATCCTTAAATTACCCCTATCCTATACTAAAAATTATGAGCGTAACACGTTTTATTTAAGTAGATTTGTTGTGCGCAAGGCTATGGTTACCCTCTTTCTCTCTTTCCGGAATTTAAATTATTTTTCCCTGCCTTAAGTAAGATCCGGGGACTTATCGTAAGTAACTTCAAGCGGGCGAACGTGTGGAAGAAAATTTGAGTTGCGGGTCAGACTGACTTAAAGTAATTCCGGTCGAGTGTAAAATATTCGTAGGGAATATTACCCTTATTTGGGGATCAATCGCCGGATTACGTATTTCGCTAGGAGGTCTTTGGTGATTTGTGAATCAACCTCCCGCGGAGTTCCCACGTGGGGATCAATTTAAGTGTTAGTGGTTCGCGACCTTTTTTTCTTTTGTTCGTAACATCTTCCAACATCTCGCCACGGGCTGAAGGCATCGTCGGGGGACAGTTAGATTACGGGGTGGACATCTCCAGCTGGTGTGACGTTGCCTGGCATCGTCCGCATTCCGCTGACTGACTGCAGTCATCCCCACCACCATTCCTGGCTACCTACCGCCACTAGAGATAAGTCGTACAGACATCTTTTATATTTTTTTTTAACAACTTTTATTTGAGGCACTGAAGACGTTGGAAAACTTGTTAACTTTAATTTTTGTTCATTTTTATTGTGCATTTAACTTTTGGAGTGCCTGAAAATTGGTTTAACCTTAGCTTCGTTCACTTTTATTTTGCACTCACTTTTGGAGTGCAATATTATTTTTGGATTTTTCATTTATATTATTATTACTGTTATACTTATTATTGGATTGATTTGATCCAGTGTGCAACTACGTCTTGTTTTTGGTTTTATTGATATTGTGCCTGGCACAGATTCGGCACTGTTGTAAGTACTTTGTTCTACGATACGTCGCGGACTATTCGTCCTCGCATATTCAACTGGCTGTACTTGCCCTGCGTTGTCGGTTGGCCAACTTCCTTCGTATAATTGTACTGTCGGGTCGGATATATCCGCGTCGTCACATTATTCATATTCATATTTATACATTCTTCTTTACTTTAAAATTTACATTCATTAAAGTATTATTAATCTTAGCTTTGGAGTATTCTTTTATTTGTACAAGCCTTTTCTCTCGTTTTCAGGCAATGTTTTTATATTCACGGTAGGTAAACTTTATTTAAAACCTTTTCGTAATTTTCCGGACAAAAATTACGTGGCGCCCATTAAACCCCTTTTGGGGGTTGATCACCGAACTTAACCCGCTCCCACCTCCACTGTGTAAAGGCTAGCGGCCGCACACCGAAACAGCTAGGGTGCGTAAAAGCAACCCCAATCGCTCACGCGGCGGTTGCACGTCACAGTTTGTTTAACTTTAACTATTTTTAATTAGATAAATAAAATTAACTATTTAGTAATACTTTGTTTCATTATTAAAGATGCCTTTATATAAATATATGTACATAGCTCTTACAATAATTCCACGATCATTTTTAATCCTTCCACTAAATTTTACTATTTCTAAAATTCACGTCCGAATTAAAATTTTCATTCTACATAAAGTTATAATATGAAATATTGCAGTGTTTGTAAGTTGCAACTATTTTTTATTGAACGTATAAATTTTTGTAATTTTTTTTTGTATACAACGAAATCTTTGCTTCCACATTCTATAACATTCTACCATGCATTTTGAATATCACTTCAAAAGCAAAAAGTTTACGGCAAAAGTTACTACCTTCAAGGAATAATCATATATTATACAAGACGATTGAAAATTCTCGATTATACGAAACGTGTTGCCTGGAAACATCACGAGACCGAAGGTCGAGTGGTATTTCCATTAGGCAACTCGTTGAGTATGTTGAGAATTTTCTATTGTCGAGTTGTATACAGGTAGACTATATCATGAATAAAAAATAAATTAAAAAGTAAATAGTAAAATTAACGTAGACCTGTGGTCTATTTGATTTTGACAGAAACGTCAAACTATATGCTACATAACCTATCTTTTTAAATATAGTTATAGTAGTATGTAATTTTACATTGAAATGCTCGTATTTCAAATTAAATGTTTGTATTTCAAATAAACTAGCAATAGTGCAGTTCCAGATTTGTGATCCAAATAATTATTTGTTTACTTGTCAAATTTTTACTGCCATAATTCCTTGCTGTCAAATAATAGATGCGTTCAATTATTTGGTTCGGTGCACTTGGAGCAGTCAGTGTGATTTTAAATGTCTACTTAAAGCATACAACGCACGATTTTCCTCCTCAAAGTCTAACTACAGATTCATTTATACTCGTATACTCGATACTATGATCGAATGAAAAAGATCATGTCCGTAAATATAATTAAAAATAACATTGCCAGTTCTGAGTACATAGAACAAAATAACCAAACGCACTTAAAGTGAATATACGAAGGTAGGTATATTCGAATATACCAAGGTTCGTATATTCGTTCACCATGGTTACTCAATAATAACCGCTGTAATACGTGGTAGCTAAGGAAAATCACACATTCTTATTGGTTTATAACTTAATAAATGATATAGTCTTTTTAAGTATTTAAAGAAAATTTATTATTTTATAATAAATATTGTTGTTTGGAATATATAAATAAATTCGTTGTTGTTTATGTAATTTACAGACTCATTAAAGCCAAAATTGTCTTCCATTGCAAAGTTTTTTAATGTAAAGGAACGCTTAAGGTATCAATTTACTCCACTCGAAATTTTCCTCAAAGCATACTTATATTGTAAGTGTGAGGTAGGCCTCAAATATCTATGAATTCCAAACTGTCATTTTGGGTGGAGTATGAGTCGAGTATGAGTGGAGTATAGGTCGAGGTACAAAGCTTCCTCAAATGTTTATAAATTTTAAAACGTCACTTTTACTTTGAGTCGAGGAAAAAGATGAGTGGAGGACTGATTATGAATTCCATCTTAAGTGTTCTTATAAGAAGGCATAGGGTTTCTCATATCCATTTCGTAAACTATATGATCTAAAGCAGAGATAAATAACCACCTGTACTACATTGACCCACTCGGTAGATTTAAATATTACATTTGGTGGCAATCGGTACATTGGCAGCAAAGGCCAAAATCGTTTTCGTCTTCTGCTACAACAGCTAGAACGTCAAAATTTGATCATTTTTAATTCTTTAGTAAATAAACAGTTATTTAAAGAAGTATAATATTAGTGAAAATGATTAGGCAGAAGACTCACGTCATCAACCTGAGAAAAAAACCTTATAAAATGAAATATAACTTGTAGAAAATTTTGGGTGTTATTTATTTTTAAAAAACGAAGATAATAAGTACTAGTATTAAGTAATGTATATATAAATGGTATTTAGAACTATTTTTAAGTCAATCGTTATTCCTTTTACGGAATATTTTTTTTAAAAAATAATTGTAGTTTATTTTCATACCATACGTTGGCACTACTGAGAACGACTATGTTGTGTCAAATAATTTTATATTCCGTAAAAGAAATAGGTAAGTATTGACTTAGAAATAATTGTAAATTAATTAATATATACGTTTCTTTATTACTAGTATATTTTTTCTTCTTTAACAACTAATAATTACTACAAGTTATATTTCTTTTTATAGCATCCCAACTCAGACTTCTTCACTGACTACAACACTAGTTCTTACGACGTTCAACAACTGACTATAACGTTTCGTTACTTATTTTTCGCTTTTGTAAACTTGGTTCGCGTTTAGACCAATCAAAAAGCTGGAATTGTGACTATCTTACTCCTAAGAAAACGACACCATTGAATTTAATAGAATGCGCGGAGCTAAAATCTTGACTCACACAATTCGAAGATGACCTTAATCAAACATTTTAATCGATACATTACCTCATCCTGAATAAGTTGTCCCATACAACAATAAATAAGTAGTTGGATGAAGATAGACATGCCCATGAACGCATAAGCAATTTTTCTTTCACTAAAAACAGAGAAAAAATAAAAGAACAATGATATATCATTTATACAGATTGTTCCATAAATTTCTTATAAACTGCATTACAGTCAACAAGCAAAATTAATTTTCGATGCTTTGTAATAATTAGTACATAATTGTTCACTTGAACAGAAATTATAAAAAATATATAAAATAAGTATTTTTCTCAGAGTGCTATTAAAAAATAGACATTTACGATTTACGCTATCATTTGTCACCGTAAAGTTGATGTTTTTTAAGGAGTAAGGAACAAAGTTGTTTATTTTATTTTGGAATCATAAACCTTCTTATTATGCACGCTGCAGAAAATTGATGTAGGTCTTTAGGTCTAACTTTTTAACACAATATTAATAGGCACCACAGGAATCTTTTGTTTTTGAGCTAGAGCTAAAACTTAATTTTCGTTTGAAAATATCGTTTATTATAAAAGATAAAGAAAAATTGATTAGAAAATTTTACAGTTTTTTTACGTAGAATAACGCGAAGTAATTCGATTTTTTTAAAACTGAGTAATGTCATGCAAAAAAAATAATTATTCATTTTTACCTCTCGCTAAGAGATGTGTGTGTGTGTGTGTGTGTGTGTGTGTGTGTGTGTGGGGATGTTGAAAAGATGATTTTTCAAAAACTATAATACTAAATATCTGTTTAACTACGTATTTCTCAATCGGATATTACTGGGAAGAGCTGAAATTTTTTGGTAATAATTAGACAACCGAAAGTAGCAGATTCTTAAAAAAAAATCTTCTAAATATTATTTTTTGATTTTTTTTGTTCTTGCTAGCCCAAAAGCAAATTCATGTGGTGTTTATTAAAGTTGGCTCATATAGACCTATATCAATTTTCTGCATAATAACCCGGCGACGGAATAACCCATACGTGATGAGACGTGTTGATGACAGATGACCTAACTCTATTGTGCTCGGTATCACTGTGGCGTCGGAGGGTTCCAGAAGGACGCTGGGCTGTATAAATACCGTTCGAACGACAGCGGAGATATAGTCTGTTATATAGAGACAACGAGCAATGAACAGTGGGTGTTATAAATAAACATTCTACGATTTGTTAACATAAATAAATGTAGTTATATAAATAAATATAGTGATATAAATATTGTTTAAATAAATAATCATAGTGTTTAAGTATTCAGTAATTTTCTTAGTGTTTATAATTATTTAATCATAGTTTTAGTTACTTTTATTATCTTTTTAATATTTATCCTAATAATTTATCGTTTAATAAACGTATTATTTTACTTAGTACTATTTCTTTGATTTTTACACTTCACCCATATAAATAAACGTTACAATTGGTGTCAGGTGTGGGGTTAATAAACTGAGAAGTGTAAATAAATAAAAATAAATAAAATGACGAAACTATTAAAATTAAGTGAATCGAAAGTAAGTGATCTCAAAACGGAACTGGAAGAACTAGATTTGGAAGCAACAGGAAAGAAGATAGAGCTTCAAGAAAGACTGCAGCAAGCTTTAATCGAAACTGGTGAAAATCCTGACGATTACTTATTCAAAGTTTCGTTTTACTTATCCGATCTTTATAAAGTATTCGCACAAAGATTACAAGAAAGTTCTAGAAGTGCTGAGCGGAGATTGGCGGAAAGTTTTACAAAAGGAGAGGAAAGTTCCGGAGCATTGGAGGAAGAATTAAAGGAACATTCTAGAACATTGAAAAGGGAATTGCATGAAAGTTCTAGGAAAGCGGAGGAAAATTCCGGAGCACTGGACGAAGAATTCAAGGAACATTCTAGAACATTGGAAAGAGAATTGGAGGAATGTTCTGAAAAAGTGGAGGAATGTTCTGAAAAAGTGGAGGAAAATTCTGGAATTTTGGAGCAGAAATTTGAACAGGAATTGGAGGTGAATTCTGGAAGAGTAAAGGAAAATTCTGGATTTATGGAGCAAAAGTTGGAGCGAAATTTGGAGGAGAATACTGGAGAAACTGGGGAAGGCTTTCGGGAATTTGGAGCCGACGTAACTCGTTTGGGTCGTCTCGCACATCATACGGCTCCTGACAGCGACTGAGAGTACCTGGTCATTCAGCCACTCATCTCCGGAATTCGAGACAGCAATACTCAGCAAACACCGCAATTAGGCCGCCCAAAAATTATGGTTGACGCACTCTCATATGTATCAGATAGTGAAGCTGCCAAACGAGTTTCACGTAAACAATCGCGAGTGCGAAATAATTATGCTGAGGGAAATGAAAACACCGAAGCCATAGATGAAAAAGTGCAAAGAATTACAAACGAAGTGTTTGTTAGAAGAAAGAAACTCCGATATTACAAAAGAAGACGGAAGCGAAAAAGAAAGAGATCGCGAGAGAGAAAGAGAGCGTGCTCAGCAAGAAATTGAAAAAAAGAAATCTAGGAAGAAATTGTAGAGGAAAGGAAGAATCCGTTGATGTCAAGGATGAATATGAAGAAAGAATCGACAGTGAGGATCAGATGGAAGACATACAGAGAGAAAGGAACTTGACAGAAAGGGAAGTAACGTCGACGCATTGTCCGGAAGGCCATGCCAAGATAGAGGCAAACATGGAAGTCGACTGGAAGAGAAACATTCCACCATCGCCAGGATAACATAGTCGATGAGAGTTGGCAGCCCGATGGACTACCCAAGAAAATGACCCGACTTTGAAAAAATTACTGGAATGGAAAGCAGAAGAGAGAAAACTAAGATGGGAAGAAGTTGCACCACACTCACAGTGTAAAATCGTACTGGGCGCAATGGGACTCCATAGTGATTGAGGATGGCCAGTTAAAACGTGTGGTTGAAAATGCCAATGAAACTGAGAAGAGTACTCAGTTGGTTATTCCTAAGAGTAGAATACCAGGCGTGTTGAAAGAGATCCATGACGGATCTGGAGGAGGCAATTTTGAAGTCAACAAAACATTAGAAAGATTGCGTCAGCGACTTTACTGGATTAACCGCAAGGAAGACGTTAAAGACTGGTGCAAGAAATGTGTGGTTTGCGCTGGAAGCAACCGTATAGACGGCGAAGAGCGTCAATACAACGATGGCAGTCCATTTGAGCGCATTGCGATTGATGTGGCCGTACCATTTCCGGAAAGTGACGACGGAAATAAATACATCGTGGTTGTCATGGACTAATTCATCAAGTGGGTTGAAGCCTATCTATTACCCAAGCAGGAAGCCACCACGGTCGCTGAAATCTTAGTCAAAGAATGTGTATGCCGTTTTGGGGTACCACGTGAACTTCACTACGACCAGGGAAGAAATTTCGAGTCTGCCGTTTTCCAAAATATCTGTAAGATATTAGGAATTAATAAAACGAGGACAACTGCATTACTTCCGCAGTCCGATGGCATGGTTGAACGAATGAACAGAACGATCAACCGATACTTGTCGAAGGTAGTCTCCAACCACCAATGAGGCTGGGACCGACATCTTAATCTGTTCCTGATGGCTTTTCGTTCATCCGTGCATGAAACCACAGGGCAAACTCCTGCGAACATCTTATTCGGGCGTGAGTTGCGCCTACCATGTGACTTGGTGCTTGGCAGTAAACCTGGGGAAGATCTGGCGGGGAAGATTACGTAGTGGACTTACGGAGAAGAATGGACGACATTCATAAACAAGTCCGCACAAACATTCAAGCTGCCAGCGACCGAAAGAAGGACCAGTATGACATCAAGGCAGAAAAAGGTGGATACCAACCTGGGGATTTAGTGTGGCTTTACAATCCACAAAGGCCCCGAGGTTTATCACCAAAGCTGCAAAGAAATTGGGAAGGTCCATATGAGGTCGTTAAAAGAATAAAAGACGTGATATACAGGATTAGAAAAACACCAACTGGGAAACCGAGAATAATACACTTCAATCGGCTAGCTACTTTCGCTGGTGACAACCATAAAGACCAGCATGGAGCAACGGTTCGTCGGATCATAGCTCAGGAACCGACTTTTGAAGACTTCATGGAACAGTATTCCTTTGGTCACAAGGCGCGATATGGCGTGACGAAAGTAGAACACCGAGATCTGTTTACCGTGTCTTCAGATTATTCCCTCGACCATTGCGTATCAGAAGACTTAAAAATGTCACGCGGCATAGCGTCAGTCTTTAAGATGCAATTTGGACGACTACAAAAATTGGCGAACCAAGGTCCATCCGTCGTGAATACGCTACGACTGAGGGATAACAATACAGAACATCAGCAGTATATCTACTAGCTGTTTAAAAACCACGCTCATACCAGAAACCGTCTTATCGCAGTCTATGGAGCTCACTGTCTGATTTGAAGGATCATCTGCTAGAGAATGACATTTTGAAAGTAGCAGTGCCGATGTTAGGCTGTGGACTGGATGGTTTGGATTGGATGGTTGTTAGGAACATGTTAGAGATCCTCTTCCGCTACATCGGTATAGAAATTCTCGTCTGCAGCTTTAACCTTAACGGACAGAAAGAAGAACACCAGCGGACCATCGACTGTCACTTCTTCAAGACTTCTAAATGTACCAAGGGTAATACATGCAGCGTCATCAAGAACTGTTCCGGGACGAAACAGTCTTAAGGAGGGGGCAGTGTAACGTGCGCCACTGACTGAAGAGTATTCGGGCGCCGATACTGGTGGAATGTTCATGAGCGATGACGTAATCCCGGCGACGGAATAACCCATACGCGATGAGACGTGTTGATGACCGATGACCTAAATCTATTGTGCTCGGAATCACTGTGGCGTCGGAGGGTTCCAGAAGGACGCTGGACTGTATAAATACTGTCCGAACGACAGCGGAGATATAGTCTGTTATATAGAGACAACGAGCAATGAACAGTGGGTGATATAAATAAACATTCTACAAGTTGTTAATATAAATAAATGCAGTTATATAAATAAATATTGTTTAAATAAATAATCATAGTGTTTGCTCCGCATAAGATCTTTTATTATTTTCTGTTTGTAAGATTTCCATTTGACCAGATGTTCTCATTCCATTCGTGTCTAAGTAAATCATTATTTCTTTATTAGGGATTAAGGCCTTTGATCCCAGCTTGGGTAATTTACCTTTTGTGGAATTCTTTAGACCGGCCGACACATTGTCGCCGAATATTATTTGTTTGTTATCTCTGCCGACATTTTGGCACCAAATGATAATTTCATTTCACCAATCAGATCAAGGGTTTGTAACCCCCACCTTTGGAATAAGTTAGTTTCTGTAATAATTTTAAGTTAAGAACAGTCTGCAACAGTTTGTCGGTTGATTAAGATCATTTTTGTCATCGGCAACTTTATCTTTATTTTTGTATTCATTTATTGTGTGAACTTCGTGTATGATTGAGTTTTTATTATATTTGTTTTGTTCCACGAACTTTACAGTGTTTTGCATTTTTCAAACTCTTTAACCACTCCAATCCTTGTCAACAATTTCTTTCATCATCTTTTTACCTCTCGCTAAGAGAGGTATTGCATTCATGCTAAAAATCGCATATCCAGATTTTATTGAATAAGCACGTTTTAAGGTCCTTACAATCCGATTTTAACATTTTTACGATGATGTCTGTGTGTGTGTGTGTGTGTGTGTGTGTGTGGATGTGTGTGTGTGTGTGTGTGTGGGATGTTGGAAGGACGGTTACTCAAAAACTATAAGACTTAAAATTTGTTTAACAACGTATTTCCCAATCGGACATTCCCGGGAAGATCTGAAAAGGTTTTGGTAACAATTGGACAACCGGAAGTAGAAGATTCTTGAAAAAAAATCTTATAAATATTATTTTTTGAAAATTTTACGTGGTAATATTATAGAAAATTAAATTCTCTATCTGATACATTTAAATATTTTATTATATATTCTATAGATTTAGAGATAAAATAAATATAATATATAAAATAATCTGTTGTAATAAATCTTACAGCCGAAAGAATGCCATGGATTTAAATTGTCAAAAAATGTCAGTGTCAGAAATCCGGAGACATTACTGAAGATTTTTTCTGGGAAGTATATACATTATATTATTTCTTATTGCATTAATAGTTTAATATTTAATATTATAGGTATATTACACATACCCTTCATATATGCTGTTACTTCCGACAATGAATTGGAAACATCACGAAAAATTTCTTCATAGAATGAATTTAAATTTAAAAAATCTAAATATATGGAATAGATATAAGTAGAATTTTTGGTGTAGAGTGTAAGTATACAAGAAATGTTAAATACATTAAGGCGCGAGTAGTTATGTGACTTTTTGGCCTTGACAAGCAGATATGGGGGCCAATGTCAGAATTATAGCTAGTAATTATGTATATAGATGTCATATATCATAATTTCTCATTCTAAATTTAGTGATTTTCCAATTTCATGTGATTTATTTTCCTCGACAAGTCAATTCCACACTCCTGGTGACAAATTAACTACGTGAATTTAGAAAATCCTGAAATTTTTAATGAAAAATTCTGACATTTATGTACATAATTACTAATTATCATTCTGAAACGGGCCCCCACATCTGCTTGTCAAGACCAACAATGTAACATGACTGTTCGCGCCCTATACTTAACCAAAAAAAGGAAGTGGCGAGAGGTATTGTGCTGGCCACAACAGATTTTTTTTGTCGAGTTCGTGTATTAAATATACAATTTATTTAACGCGGCTCTAACATATAATTTGGTCCTTCGAGCCGGATTGGAGTGTGTTTAAATAAAGAGTTATTCGTGCGTGAAAGTTCGTGGAGTTGCATCATCATCCAAGAAGATCATCACGAGGTTCGGCATCATCATCATTGCAGACCATCATCATTGTGGGTCATCGTAAGCATCAGCAGCAGCATTTCTTCAACGTTGTTTCGAGAGTTACCGATATCATTTTCAAACTATCATTTAACGAGTAAGTACCTTTTTCCATTTTTCCCTACGAGGATTTTCAGTTATTCAGCATGAGTCAAGCAGAGTTACGTAACAAGCGTAGAGCCATTGAAGCTCAATTGTCGATCTTTAAAGAACATTTAAAACAGTTTTCTAATGAACATGTATTTACCCGCGAGGAAGTAGAAGATATTTTGTATCGTTTACAACGTATCACATTAAATCATGACGAATTTGATAATATACAAACACTTTTAGAAGGCCTCGTGGTAGATGAAGCTCTTTTATTAGAGGAATTAAACACACGGAGAGAATTCGAAACAGAAATTTGTACAGTAGTTAAAACAGCGCGTTTTTTCTTAAGTAAATACAAAGAAATTCCACCCAATAATACGAGTAATAGTGAAACTTCTAGTTCTAATAGCAAATCAGTAAAACTCCCAACGATAGATTATTCAACGGCGATTTGACGCAGTGGACATCATTTGAAGATGCATTTACCGCATTGATAGATAACGACGAATCGCTTTCGAACGTACAAAAATTGTGTTATTTACGGTCATCACTTGAAGGTGATGCGCGTAATGTTATTCAATCGCTAAGCACGACAGACTCTAATTACGACATTGCACTAAAATTAATTCGTGATAGATTCAAACATCACCGTAAAATAGTATATAGTCACACGAGCGCCATTCGCAATATAAAATTCACAGATTTAAGATCATTTGTCAATACTCTTGAACAACATTATCATAGTTTGAAATCATTAAACATTCCAGTAGCAGAATGGGATGCATTTTTTATTCCACAAATGGCTGATAAATTAGATATCAAATTAGCCCGTGATTGGGAATCTCGCATCGCGTCACTTCCAAAGGATTCATTGCCTGATTATAAATCATTTATAGCATTTTTGATAGAAAAGTTGGAAACCTTTGATATACCTAAACCGGTATCGCAACCAAGTTTGATCAAACCAAAGTTTCATAAAAACACATTTATATCCGTTGCACAGAGCAGTTGCCCAATTTGCAAACAATCGCATCAGATTTACAGTTGTAAAACCTTTTTAGACATGCCAGTCAATAAAAGACTAGATGCGATAAAATCAATAAAACATTGCTTCAATTGTCTTCGTAAAGGACACATGTTAAACGATTGTATTTCCGCTAAATGCAAAATTTGTAACAACAAACATAATTCGTTACTTCATTTGTACAAAACAAAACCTCAAATTAACAGTGATCATCAAAATTGTAACACAATCGTAGTTAATACCTCAGATCCACAGCCTGAAACACAGGCTACGGTAGCAAATTGTTCTACAAAAATTCATTTATATAGTCAATCATTATTATCAACTGCCGAGGTATTAGTAGAAGATATACATAAAAATCAAATTCGAGCACGTGCACTGTTAGACTCATCATCACAGTCGAATTTTATCACTGAAGAGTTTTGTAACAAATTAGGCATACCAAAACATGCATCGAGTGTTTCTGTCTCGGGTATAAATCAATCAAAGAGGGATATCCACAATTGCACGCATATAAAATTGAGATCAAAATTTAGCGACTTTAATGTCCAATTATCATGCTTAATAATTCCCAAAATTACCGAATATTTACCGCAAATGTCTTTTGAGAGAAATAGGTTAAACATTCCAAACAACATAAAACTTGCGGATGAAACCTTCAATCAGTCACAACCCATTGATATTTTGATTGGCTCAACTACATTTTGGCAACTAATTTCAAACAACAAACTAACTTTGTGCTACTCTTTGCATTTGCAGGAGACAAAATTAGGGTTTGTAATTTCAGGAAACATTCCTAATAATAATAATTCACCATCGCGATCTCTAACATTTACGTCACAAATTTTAAACAAACAAGTGGAAAAATTCTGGCAATTAGAAGAATTTTCTGTTCATAATAAACATTTAACACCCGATGAATTAAAATCGGAAGAGATATTCAATACCACAACGTCACTATTAGCTGATGGTAGATTCATGGTAAACATACCGTTGAAAAACGACCCCGCGATATTAGGGTCATCAAAGGATACCGCATTAAAAAGATTTTTCTCACTAGAGCGCAAACTATCTAAAAATTTTGAAGTAAAGCAAGAATATATTTCATTTATGAACGAATATGAAGAACTAGGACACATGTCGAAAATCTCATTAAAATCTTCAGAAGTTGCGTATTATCTACCCCATCATTGCGTCATAAAGGAGTCAAGTCTTACCACGAAACTACGTGTTGTTTTCGATGGTTCGGCAAAAACAAGTAACAATTTATCACTTAATGACATTCAATTAGTAGGCCCAACAGTGCAATCTGAATTAATAGACATTTTATTACGTTTTAGAACTCATACCTATGTAGTAATAGGCGACATTGAGAAAATGTATCGACAAATTCTTATTAACAAAGATCAAAGAAATTTGCAACAAATATTTTGGCGTAATGATCCGTCAGAGGAATTACAATCATTTCAATTAAACACTGTTACGTACGGCACAGCGGCCGCGCCATTTTTAGCAATACGTTATCTCATAGAATTATCAAACATAAATAACAATGCATTTCCGCGAGAATGTGAAATAATTCGGAAGGATTTTTATATAGATGACCACATTACTGGCGCGATCGATGCTACCGAGCTAAATCAGTACTGTTGCAATATCAATTCAATTTTATCATCTGCTGGTTTTAATTTGCGAAAATGGTGTAGCAATATACCGTTAATAGTAAACAACAATTCAAGTTCAGATTGTGAAATCATTAACATACATGATGAGGAAATAAAAACATTGGGAATAGTTTGGAATCCTACATCAGATACTATTCATTTATCTCTAGATAATATTTCAACAAAAGGAAAATTAACAAAGCGTAAACTACTTAGCAATACCGCTAAGATTTTTGATCCATTAGGCTTATTAACTCCAATCACCATTATACCAAAATTAATTATACAATCATTGTGGAAGCTTAATATTGACTGGGATCACATTGTACCAGAGAACATAGAAGTTGAGTGGCGAAGGTTCGAATCAAATTTAATTGATATTAATAATATTAACATAAATAGAAATGTCTGTAGCAAAACCGCGCGTGAATTTCATTTACACGGTTTTTCAGATGCCTCAGAAAAGGCATACGGTGCGTGCATCTATATCATAACAATTGATCAAGATGGTTCCATTCAAGTTTCCCTTTTAACAGCTAAGTCGCGAGTAGCTCCAGTTAAGCAGACAACATTGCCACGATTGGAACTTTGTGGAGCAGTTTTACTAGCCCAGTGAACTGAACGTGTATGCAGTGCTTTAAACATTAAATTCGATAAAACATTCTTTTGGACCGATTCACAAATTTGTTTAGCCTGGATCAAATCACCATCAGCCAGATGGAAAACGTTTGTGGGAAACAGAGTTTCCGAAATTCAACGCGTAACAGATCCAGCACAATGGTTTCATATAAAATCAAATGAAAACCCCGCAGATCTTATCTCGCGAGGTACTTCACCAATCTTACTAAAAATTAATGATCTCTGGTGGTACGGGTCACCATTTTTAAAACAAAACAAACCATTGGATAATTCCATTAGCAGCATTCACAATATACCGGAAGAAAAACAAGTCGTAAATGTATCAGTAGCTAAGACAGATAATAGCATTTTTAATCAGTATTCAGTTGTGGGGGGCAGGTTATCAAATTCCGATTTGCATATGATAAGAAACATCAGATTCTTCTACCACAACATTCTAAATTAACTGAAATGATTCTTATCAACGAACATCAAAACTATTTACATTGCGGTGCTCAACATTTATTATATGTTGCACGTGAAAGATACTGGCCAATCGGTGGCAAAAATTTAAGCCGAAAAATTATTCATAATTGCGTGGTTTGTTTCAAAGCAAACCCACGGCCATTATCACATATAATGGGCAATTTACCGAAATATAGATTAGAGCCAACATTACCATTTCACCATTGTGGAATTGACTATGCAGGTCCATTCAATTCTAGAGACAGACGTTCACGAGGTTATAAGACATTTAAAGTTTATATGTTTGTTCATTTGTATGAATACGAAAGCGATTCACCTCGAATTAGTCACAAATCTATCAACAGAAGCCTTCTTAGCAGCATTTCGACGGTTTACTGCTAGACGAGGTAAACCTAAATTTTTATATTCCGACAATGCGACAAATTTTACTGGAGCTAGCAAAGAGCTAAAGGAGTTATACAGAATTTCTCAATCCAACAGTAGTACAATCACGAAAGCTTTATCTAATACGGGTCATGAAGTCGAATGGCATTTCATTCCTCCACGTACACCGCATTTCGGGGGGCTCTGGGAGTCTACTATCAAACTTGTCAAAACTAATTTAAAGAAAATCGTTGGAGAAAGAATTCTCACATTTGAGGAGTTTTATACTCTCTTGACTCAGGTTGAATAAATTGTTAATTCACGTCCTTTATCACCAATTAGCTCTGATCCCAATGACATGACACCATTATCTCCTGCCCACTTCCTCATTGGCAACAACACAGCAAATGTGCTCGATGATGACTACACTTCAATCAACGAAAACCGTCTGTCAGCCTACCAGAAGACCCAGCAGATGGTTCAACATTTCTGGAAACGCTGGAAGCGCGAATACGTTTCCCAACTTCAATTGAAGTCCAAATGGCGAACATCCAACAATAATAATATTGCAATCGGAACACTAGTGATAGTGCGCGAGGACAATGAACCAGTGTGCAGGTGGAAACTTGGCCGCATCACAAAACTTTGGCCAGGAAAAGACAACATAGTTCGCGTAGTGTCAGTGAAAACTCAGTTTAGTGAAAAGAAACGACCCTTAAACCACATGTGTCCACTACCAATAAACATTTAGTTTTAGTTGAAGACCTATAGCTCTTCAAGGGGGGCGGCATGTTCGCTCCGCATAAGATCTTTTATTATTTTCTGTTTGTAAGATTTCCATTTGACCAGATGTTCTCATTCCATTTGTGTCTAAGTAAATCATTATTTCTTTATTAGGGATTAAGGCCTTTGATCCCAGCTTGGGTAATTTACCTTTTCTGGAATTCTTTAGACCGGCCGACGCATTGTCGCCGAATATTATTTGTTTGTTATCTCTGCCGACATTTTGGCACCAAATGTTAATTTCATTTCACCAATCAGATCAAGGGTTTGTAACCCCCACCTTTGGAATAAGTTAGTTTCTGTAATAATTTTAAGTTAAGAACAGTCTGCAACAGTTTGTCGGTTGATTAAGATCATTTTTGTCATCGGCAACTTTATCTTTATTTTTGTATTCATTTATTGTGTGAACTTCGTGTATGATTGAGTTTTTATTATATTTGTTTTGTTCCACGAACTTTACAGTGTTTTGCATTTTTCAAACTCTTTAACCACTCCAATCCTTGTCAGCAATTTCTTTCATCATCTTCTTTTTGTCGAGTTCGTGTATTAAATATACAATTTATTTAACGCGGCTCTAAAACATAGTGTTTAATTATTCAGTAATATTCTTAGTGTTTATAATTATTTAATCATAGTGTTAGTTACTTTTATCCTTTTTTTAAATATTTTTCGTAATTATTTATTGTTTAATACACGTATTATTTTAATTATTAATATTTCTCTGATTTTTACACTTCACACAAATAAATAATACGGTACAATCCTATACACAAAATACATTCGGTCTTTACATACAATTTTCAATATCGTACAAAAATTCATAAAGAGCACATACACATCAGAATTCTCTAGTCGAGTTTGAGTGTACACTGATGTCTATATGCTCTTTATGAAATTTTGTTTGAACATTCGGGTGCGTGAAGTTGGCATAACGAAGTTGGGCACAAATTGTGAGACTAGTATAAATAATTTGTGCTCAATTTATGCCCCCAAAATTATTTTCGAAATATAACATGGTTACGAAATAAGAGACTTTTTATATTAAAAATAAAAAGTTATAACTTTTATTATTTAAATAATTTGTGCTTAATAAAGCTGGGATTTATATGCAAGGAAAATAGGAAGAATATGCGCATATATATGCAGGATTTCATTGGAAAATATGCAGTTAGGTGTCCAATATATGCAAAAACATATGCAAAATATGCAGTACAAGAATACAAAAAAATATAGCAAAAAAATACTCACCCATCTACATATCAGTTGTAATATCTACGTAAAGTTTAAATACAGTATAGAATTGTTTTTATTATGTAAAATATAAACAAAATCATGTTTTTAACAAATTTATTTGCTTATAAATACAGTTATATTGACATGCTTAATATTAATTATTTACATAAATTTATAATCTGTTACTACGAACTACGGAATATAAATTCATTTGCATTAATAATTAAATGTTTTTCCAAGTTACCCAATTTAAATGATTGCCTTCTGTCACTTAGCATGTGTTTATACATAGAAAAGCTGCGTTCTACGTCGACAGATGTAATAGGGGCATATTTTAATGATGACAATATTTGATGGTCAATTCTTAGCTCGTCTGAAAATTCCCCATCCAAAACTTTTGATACAAGAGTTAAAGTGGTGCAACCTTCGTTTTTTTCGAGAACTTCCTCTAATTTTTTTGATACTAATTGAGCAGTAAGCCCCTGTGCTTCATTAACAGTTAACTTTAATTGTGCTACTAATTTAACTGATTCAATTAAAGGTACTCCGTGTCTTTCTAATTTTGTGATTGTCTAAATATTTAATTTATAATTGTTATTAATAAAACTCAAGTTTTGGCCTATTTGTGGATCATTTAATATTTTTTTTTGCACCCTTGATTGCCGGGGAGGAATCATCATTAAATTTAGACATTATTTCTTTAATTTGTTGTAAATATTTGAAATAAAACAAAGCCGCGTCAAGCCATGTGCCCCATCGTGTAACTACAGGTTTAGGGGGAAGTGGAACATCTGTTAGAATTTCTTTATATATTTGAACTCTTATAGGAGCTTTAATAAAAACTTTTTTCATATCATTAATTAAAACGTTTACTAACGGAAATTGATTTCGCATTTCTTCGGCGACTCTATTTATTCCGTGAGCGATGCAAGTACAATGTATTAAATTAGGATAAAATACTTTTAAATGTATTCCAGCCTTGACCATGCATGTAGCAGCATCAGTTAGCAACAATACGATTTTATCGAATTGTACAGCATTTGGCAAAAATATATTAGTCAAATTTTCTTGTATAAATCTACTGATAGTTACGTTATTGGTTTTTTCTAATTCTCTAACTGAAATTAAATAAGATTTTACTACAAAATTTTCAGATAAAATGCCAATTAATAAATTTGCTATATATCGACCGCATACATCTGTAGTTTCATCAACAATAATATAATAGAAATTATTTTCTACGAGTAAGTGTGTCTTAATTTTAGACAAAGTTTCAGCGTAACATGTATCTGAAGTTCTTTTCCTTAACGTACTTTCATCCGGAATGCTCTTTTACAATACTTTTCAAGAAAGATCCGAAAACTAGGGTTACTTAACTTATGTAATGGAATGTTCGATGCAAGCATGGCGTGACATAAATCGAACTTAAATGTATCCTCTTCAGTTTTTCTTGAATGAACCAACAAATATTCCCGTTTGGATGTCTGCGATATATTCGATGTATTTCTCTTTTTATAATTTCTTTTGTGAAGAGGAGTCCTGCAGTGCTGGTCAATCAAGTACTTTCTTGAGCTGGATATCTCTTAAATAACAAATAAAATCAATTAAATTTGTTATTAAAAACAAATGCATGTTAAACAACTTACCGACTTGCCACAAAGTTTACAGAAAATATCGTCGCCGTCTATATACAGTTCCGGGTAGGGACAAATCCACGCAAATAATTTTGAAGCCATTATTTTAAAACGTTATTGTTCCGTAGGTAAAATCCGAATGAATGGTTTCAAAATGTAATTGAAAGTGATGTACATTTTCCACCCTCTCTCTATACTAAGATAATGAAACCGACAGAAATATTTAAAGCTAGAATGACCGTTACTTTCTCTGTAAGGGATTAGGAACAGGAAATTACAGCCATAAATGAAATTTTGGTTATAATTGGTCAACCGGAAGTAGTCTCATTTGAAGATTTAACAGTTAAATTTGATTTATTGACATGTAACGTTATTATAACTTAAAGAATATATTATTCTCTATACGATTTGATTACAATTTATACTTCATATTCAATAGATACAGAGTTAAAGAATTGTAAAGAAATTAAATTTTATAATTCAGCCAGCTATGCCAAACTTGGGAACTAGTAATATATTCATATAATTCAAATTGACAGATGTCAGTATCAATAAAAAGTAAATTAATGTGGCAGATATGACGATGTTGAAGTAGATATTGGGGAATACACGGAAAGATACGGTAAGAAAATAACTCTAGTGTTACAAGTTTTTAGAAAGATACAAGAAAGACGATTACATTGGTTTGAACATGTCATGAGGAGAAATGAAGAATTATATTGGAACAAGAATGAATAGTTTAGTAATAGGATGTCAAAAGAAACAGAGGAAGAACAAAGATAAGATGGAAGGACTGTATTGCGGAAGATTTGAGAGAAAAGGAACTGAATGAGAACGACATGCAAAAATAGCGACCCCTAACGAATGGGAAAAGCTAAAGAAGAAGAAGATGCCAGTGTCAAGTGCAATTTGAATAGTTTGTTTATGAAATAATTTAACTGGAAATTTAGAATCTTTTGTAAGAAAAATTATGGAATTTATACATTATACACGAGAATGACGGAAGGTATTGTGCTGGCCACAACAGATTTTTTTCTAATGAAGTTGCTAAATGATCTTATTTTGGTAGGTACTTGTAAGTGTAGTATAAATTAACTTTACCCCATATTTGTTACGGTGTCGTTTTTACCGCCAAAGTGCATAATTTATTCATTATATAGAATGCCTAGGTATTTTAGGCAATGTATGAAACATGATTTGAATTTTACACTTTACCTAGGAATTGCATAGAATACCTAGGAATTATATACATTGGCGAATGGTTTCCATACACAAAACTTGACCCGTGTTTTCCAAGCGTGACCTTTGTGCATTAGGTTGGGTTATTATTGTTATTTTTAGAGAAATATACAAAGTAACCATCATTATTACTTTTCCGGTGCTGCGGCTCTCATTGAAAATTGAAATGTCACTTTTTCGGCCGCGTAGGCAAAGTATATATTAAACAATTTTAAATACTTTGCCTGTCAACTTGTAAGGATTATATAGAATACCTAGGTAAAATATAAAAAAAACACACTTTTAGATAGTTTTCCTAATCAGTTTTAGGTATTCAATAGAATACCTGATTTTGCAGTTTTCCGGTAACATTTTTTCATTTACGGAATAATCACCGATTGTTGTAAAATAGTATAAATCAAATATCACTGTACATGCAGAAGCCGTTTATAATCTAAGGTCTTCGTTATTCTAGTTGGGTTGACTCATATTTTTTATATTACAAAAACAACCGGTGAATATTATTTAGAAATAAAAGGACACAGTAAAGAATGTGGAGGTAAAGTTACATTATACTGTACAAATAATTATTATGATAGGACTTTAACAGTTTTCGGAAAATACTTTAATATCAATATTGAGAAACAAACAGACAGGTAAATATGAACTAAATATAGAAGGCCGTAGGTTCCAAGTTCCAATAAATTTATGACAAATAGTTATGTCACTTTATTTTACACAAACTGGACGTTTCGGACAACATTTGTCCATCCTCAGCAAATGTATAATAAAGAATTTTTTTAAAAATCATAAAATTATGTTGAAAGTGCTTAAATTACATTTTTGCACGATCAGGTTTTTTTGAAACTTTACCGATAGGGTTTCCAAGGCAGTAAGTTTTGTTTACAAATTACTGATGACTAAGTGATGTGGTACTGATTAGTAAGTGATGTGACTGACCGGTAAGTGATGTGACTGCCTACCGATCTGGAGGCGGTGAAAATTACATAAATAAAAAATAAATGTACAATTTTTAAAGCTTTAACGATAACAAAACAACGATCATGGCTTACTGCAAAATGACAAGTAATTTTTTTAAAATGTCAAAATATTTTTTAAATAATTCTAAACTTTAATTTGTTATTATTGGGACGATCGTGCAAAAAATATAATAAGCATTGCGGGCATTAAGTGCTTCTTACCGGTATCGGATGCATTGGAGATCTCGACTTCGTCTCGATCTCCAAACTAATCCTCAACCGGTAAGGTGCACTTACTGCCCTTAATACTTAAATAACTATTTGTTGAACTACATATTACAAAAGTATCTAGTTAAAACCCAAAATTTTGTGAAAATTTAAAGCAGAAAAACATGACAAAAGTTAACATGTTGACAACTACTTTTCTAATATGTAGTTTGACAAAGCAAGTACAAATTAACATTAAGTGCAATTTAAACTTTAAAAATGTGTTGCACGTTATACTTAACGTACAATTGCTTGAAACCTTGGATTTCTGTGGGTTAAGGTATACTTAACCCTTAAGATCGACTTTGATAATGGATATATGTAATTGATTACAGTGATGATGAATTTGAATTTTAATTTTAATTGAAGTTTTGCTAATTCTAGTTTAGCGCTAGCAATATCAGTATAATTTTTCCAAAGTATACAAATTTTATTACATAGTCCTAGAAGGTAAATGCCTATGCCTATGGTGGCGCCATAGTTACAATATATCACCACCGTCTGCTTCCATTTACTTGTGATTTTTATACTTATTCATTAATAAAACAAACATTAATATTATTACCGTAATATGATATAACTCGTAATATTTAATTATAAACTTTTAAATACAACTGTCAAAAAATTTCAAATGATAAAAGTCAAACTAATTGCGACACTGTATTTCCTAAATCTAAAACCTGACTTTTTAACCAAATACTATTCTTAGATAAGTAGAACTTAACATTTACACGTGCAACAGAATTATATTTAAGGTCAACCTTAACTTTAAGTAAAACTTAGCAAAGTAGAACTTAAGATTACATCGGTGCAAAGGCCACACGTATTACAATTAGAAATAGAATATAACAGTATTTATTTTCTTAAACTTTATACAATTTCTTTTGTTGCACTGTAAAATTTCTATTCATGTATGGTATTTTCTTCTGTTGCATAATCTCTGTTTTTCTAAAGACTGTTATATACAGGTGTTTCCTTTAAAACAACCAGTGCTTTTTTGGGCGAACTAATGACTAGAGAAAAATGTTATATACAAAAAATTACCAGGAAAAAGGACTTAATTTATGAGGAATAATAAATAAAAAATTCAACCAGTGGTTCTCAAACGGTAGAATAAAATTATATTTTTTTAAATGGCAACCTATATAAATTTTTTGTCCATTAGATAGAGATTTTTTTTCTGATTTCAACAATATAAATATGATATGGGGTTGTATAACAATTATTTCGAGAAAAATGATATTAAAAATCAGAAATAATTCTACAATATTGAAGTAGGCTATGCAATAAACAAATGCAAACAAATGATACAGGTGACAGATAGTTTTGTTACTTACGTTACTAAGTGTTTGTTTTCGTAATTGTTTAATTACTTATTAATAAAAAATGGCTTTGCAGTTGCAAGAATTAACAAATTTAGACTATTTTAATCTTACTGTTATGTATGGAGAGTGTGAAAGAAATTTAAATTCTACGATACGAAGATTTTCACGGCTTTATCTTCGTTATGTAGTTCATTTGTTATTATGAATTTCTTAGTAAAACAAGTTATTTTAGATATAAGAAAATAATATACTATCGTAACCTAGACAAAAGTCGTACTAATAGTTGTTTATTGCATAGCCTACTTCAATATTGTAAAATTATTTCAGATTTTTAATATCATTTTTCTCGAAATAATTGTTATACAACCCCATATCATATTTATATCGTTGAAATCAGAAAAAAATTCTCTATCTAATAAACAAACAAATTATATAGGTTGCTATTTAAAAAAATATAATTTTATTCTACCGTTTGAGAACCACTGGTTGAATTTTTTATTTATTATTCCTCATAAATTAAGCCCTTTTTCCTGGTAATTTTTTGTATATAACATTTTTCTCTAAAGTCATTAGTTCAAGCGCTGGTTGTTTTAAAGGAAACACCCTGTATATTTCTACCACCTTATATTTACATTTTTTATTTGCAGCCTGTTTATTTTAATTTTGTAGAAGTCTCAGCGAATAGTTACTGTTTACAGATTTTTTAAAAATAACATGGGCACAAATAGGCACAAATTATAAGCTTTCTAAAGCTGCAAAAATAAATTGAAAATGTAATACTTTTTATGAACATTTTTTTTTTCATTATAAAATTGTTTTATTTATTTCTACCACCTTATATTTTTTTTTCTTATTTGCAATCTATGTATTTTAATTTTTGTAGAAGTCTGAGCGAATCTATTACAATTACGATTTTCCCGTCAGTATAATTATATTACTAAATTTTCTTATTGCTGCTTACAGACTTTTTAAAAATAACATGGGCACAAATAGGCACAAATTATAAGCTTTCTAAAGCTGCAAAAATAAGTTGAAAATGGAATATTTATTATGTCAACTTCACACTTCCACAAAATAATAGTTAATAAATCTGATAATACAAACAAATGAAAAATAGTACGGGCACAAATAGGCACAAATTATGAGCTTTCATTTGCTGTAAAAATAAATTGAAAATAAAATATTTTTTATGCTAATTTCACACTTCCATATAAATAATTGTTAATATCTCTGATAATAATTATTATATCACATTCATTTATTTGGCACAAATTAGCACAAATTAGGCACAAATTATTTCAATAATAAAAAATTTAAATTTCAATTTTTTTTGGCATAAAATTTTTTAAGTCAATAACTCTGAACTAGACCTGTGCGCCACCGCGCCACGCCGCCGCCACCGACATATTTTTCACGCCGCCGCCGCCGGCGTTTCAACTACCGGCGCGCCGCCTATCTGTTGTACGATTGGGGGATTTTTTTTGTGGTAATTTTCTTATATATAAAATTTGGAAAATATTTAAACATTCGCCATGCAAAAATCGTTCTGGTATAATATAGTAATCTCCTATACCGACGTAGTGGATTTAACTGCTGCATATTTAATGTGGGCCCCGATCACATTCAAAAACATACTAAAAGTATGTATTCACTTATAAATAAGTAGTAGATGAAAACCAGAAACTAAAAAAATGATTTTTTAAGAATTACTATTTGTTTTTTTATTTGCTAGATTTATTGTTTATGTATTTGTTATATGTAATCAATTAATAGTGAAAATATTTGAATTTCCCGCTATATTATTAGATAGGGATTTACTGTCTGCAATGGACCTTTTACATTTTTATTGCACCGTGACGTAATTTTTCAATACACCACGTAGTGAAATTTTTATGAACTAGAGATGAGTAGGCACCATGTTGTCAAGTAAAATGATTAAAAGGACAAGCATTTATTTTTGATAAAAAAAATATTTAAACAACACAAAAACTGAAATTATTTTGACTTTTATTGTAAAGAAATTATTAATAAAGACAAAACAATTTATTTATAAATAATAATAGTTTTATTCTTGTTTGTAAATTTTTGTAATAACAAACTGGCAACTATGGAATTATCTGTCACTTTATGTGGTGTTTATTTCGCGTCTTTAGAACATATAACCACGTTTCTGATTCCCATTTACCCGTCCTCTCGTCTTGGAATATCACAAACCCTTTGTGTGAATTAATTTAATATAGTTACATTCTTATTTCCGCCATTTCAAATTTTGTTTGAAATATATCTGGCCTCCTCTATGCGCAAACAAACTACTGCGCACTAGATATATGTCATTTTTTTCTATCTCTCTCTTTTCATGTAAAAGGTCCATTGGAATTTTGTTAAAATGTTTGGAGGGATAAATCACTTTTAAAGTTTGGGAGGGAACACTGACTGTACATATACAATGACAACTTAATTAACTGATCAACAAATTTGTGCCAAACATCTTCAATAGTTCATAAAACGGAAAACTGTGGAAAGGAATATATCAAATTTTTTATTATTTTACCAAACCAAAATCAGGACATTTCAAGTTAATATAAAAGTAAAAGTATGATTTGAGAACACTTTGTTTATTTACATTTAAATAAAAATAATAACGAAGTTCCCATTGCCAATAATACGGAACGAGTGTATTGTAAAAAATGTTTAGAAACGAAGTTCATTATCGCCACTCTCCGTAAACTTAATTATATTCATACACGATAATTGATATTTGTAAAGAAAAAATGTGGTATATGATATAATTTACTCTAGTGCGATAAATTATTAACATAATTATCACCTATTTCATTTTAAGTTTACGTTTTATGTAGGTATGATTGAGTAAATCACTCCAGTATTTGTATTAAAATGCCGGCGTACGCCGGCGCGCCGCCGAAATATCAAGTACGCCGCCGCCGTAAAAAATAAAGCACATACGCCGGCGCGCCGCCGCCGCCGCTATTTTTTTAACAATTCGCCGCCGCCGCCTTGACCCTCGTCGGCGCACAGGTCTACTCTGAACTAGTTATAATTAAGTATTCAAACCATGGGCACAAATTGGTACAAATTAAGCACAAATTATTTAAATAATAAAAGTTGTAACTTTTATTTTTACTATGCTGGCGTGAAGTTAGCATAAATTTTTTAAAAGTCTCTTATTTCGTAACCATGTTATATTTCGAAAATAATTTTGGGGGCACAAATTGGCACAAATTGAGCACAAATTATTTATACTAGTCTCACAATTTGTGCCCAACTTCGTTATGCCAACTTCACGCACCCTGAACATTCGTTTTCCACCCATGAGATTGTCATTGTAGTTTCCCCGTATTTCCCAACGTCTAAGAAGTTAAGAATCAACATATTATTATAATAATTGTGAATTAAATATTTTTTGCTTATTGATTGTACTGCAAAATTTTATGTTCTACAATTTTTATTTGAAGCTTTTTTACCTGAAATAATTAGGGAAGCAGGACGTTACGAAAGTATATTTTACGTGTTAAGCTTGACGCTCACTTGTCCGTCACGGCACAACGCAGCACGTCACGTCAAATTTCGGTTGGAATAAACACATTAAAATAAACGGAGCGACGCTCATTTGTCCGGCACAGCACAGTACAGCTCGATCCGGTGTCAACGGAATTGTCGAGTCTAGATCCCAGCCGTCAAAAACGCATGATGCCGTGCCGTGCTGGATAAGTGAGCGTTAGTGAACGCACTATTCTGACGGCGCTGTACAGTTAGGCTAGGCCATATATCTATTAACTAATATATTGCTAATGCTCCTATCGTTTACGTAGAGACTAGCTGAAGCCAAGACTGAGAGATGGAAATATCATTGCTGCATAAGTCCAATTCTCTCAATTTCCTAAGTCTTGATTATGCGCATGCACGTAATATTTAAATTTTATTGGCTAACGACGATATCTAAGTTCTGCTTATTGAGACTATCGCGAACTTTAAATTTAAATCTGAGAAATTAAGTAATGTACCTATTATTTATTTTGTGTGTAAATTCTTGAACACAAATATTAGTAATAATAACTAACAATGAAATATTCTAGTACTAAATTTGAATTAAATCATTAATTTTGTTGTACTGTAAAAATAATAAGAATAAAAGAAGGTAAAGAGTATATAAGAAATAATTTCTAACAAAAATATTAATTTCTAAATAACACAATTTTGTTGAATTTATTTCTAATATAATCCTTTTTCTCGGAAAGTAACTTAGTCTCGTGATAAAATCTAATTTTTAAAAATGTATCAATTATAATTTTTATAATTTGCGTTTTGTGGTTGTCTAAAATGATTTGTTCTTTGACGTGGTTTAAAAATTCTGTTGTATTAAACACATATGTAAAATATTGTTGATATACGTTAAGAACCATGTGTACTAGAATATTTCATTGTCATTTATTATTACTAATATTTATGTTCAAGAATTTACACACCAAATAAATAGTAGGTGCATTACTAGTCCAGTCATTTGGTGCTCAGAGAGGGGATTGCTTGGAAAGTTTAGCGGAAGTTTTGAAAATTGGTAGTCTTATAGATTTTGAGGTGCTTTAACCGAATTTCCACTTTGCGACCTCGTACAGGAATGGGAAACGGCGCCATTTTGGATAAAATGGCACCAAAAATCGGTTTTTTGAAAATATCTCCTTACCTGTTGATTTATTGACAAAAATAGTTATGTACAAAATTGTTCTCCAGAAAATTTCCAATAATTGATGTCTTATTAATTTTTTTGTCATATGAATAGTTTCAGCGTAGGAGCACCGCGAATTGAACCGCAACAAGTGCATATTTCTGATAACTCATTTCCATGCCACCATGACGTAGAATAATGGCGCGTTTTTTTCTTCTTCTGGTATCCCCGGTATGCCTAATCCACCTGAGCATTTATTATGTAATTTAACGCATCTTTCTCCGCTTTGCTGTCCCTGGCGGACCTGGTTCAGCAGGTACCTCGACATTGGTAGTGGGCGAATCTTCACGTATTTCTTCGACGGAATCCGCTTCTGCCTCAATTTCGTCATGAAATTTGTCAATAATATTTTCCGCTTCGTCCTCGTCGTCGCTGTCCTGTATTCTAATTTCTACATTCGAATACACCTCACCACAATTTATGCACATCGTTGAGCATTTAATCCAGCCATTCTGCATGTGGATGCTCCTTGACATCTTTTTTTGAATTTGCAAGAAATGAGTTGTAATAAAGTTTTCGGTGCAGAAGGCTGGAGTGTGGTGACAGGAATCAGTCCATTGATGCTTTTTTTCCATCCCCATTCTTCGGCGATCTTTTCCACCCCATACCACTGCTGGACTTGGTAATACGTGCGGAACGAATGTTGCCTTGCTGCCGCTTCTGTTGGAAGTAGTGACGCGATATTAAATTTGTTTTTATACGCTGATTGCATAAAACATTGATATCTATAGTTATTTAGCGTTATAGTTTTCTTGACCCTGTAACCGTAGCTGTTATGATAAATTGTTCTTCCACTTCAGCGACGGTGTCCGGATCGGCTTCTCAGCTTTTAAACACTTCGACATGCTTCGCCAATTGTGGATTCTTTTTTAATGCAGTCATGTATTTAATTTTCCCTTGATTAAAGAAAGCTCCTGTTGTATCACAGCCACTAAAGGCGTGCAAAAACATTATGTTATCAGCGATTGATTTGTCTGTGATGCTTTGCATTGAGTAGATTTGTTGTGAAGTTTTTCCTCTTTCGGGTTTTAGAAGATATGTGTTTGGGCGTATGGATAATGCAATCAAAAGAGCAAGAAGATCTATGTCCTCGCCAACAACTATTGCAGAATCAAACGCAGATGAAACGCTGTTTGCCGTTGTTACTATTAGCACATCTGCATCTGCTGTGTCTTGCTTTTTGCTTCTATCATTAGCAAGAAATTTCTCTTGTGACACGATCGTAATCATAGTTTCGTCAAAAAGTATATTTATCGAAGGATATGTCCGTGATCTTCGCAATCGCTCCGCATATTTCGTACCACGATCCTCAGCATTTTCTGGATATCCGTCAAATACGATGATGGCGTTCGAAGAATACTTTGACTGAACGAATACGACGTAAATATTACAACAAAGAATATTTTGATAGTTCAAGAATATTGATTCCAAAAATGAATCCGCCAATTAATCCAATATTTAAATATTACTATTGTGCAAAGAATCCAATTCTTACTGTTTACAATTCTGAAATCTTGATAAGATAATTTTATTTTTCTTTTCTTCGGATAGTGAATTTCTCTGATTTACTATTAAAGTTTAGTAGAAAAAAAGTAAAAATCCTGCCAAACGGATAATTTTCTAGCATTGTTATGATGTTATGTTGGAATGCAAACATAACCGTAAAATTGTTGATTACAACAGACGATTTTGATAACCTAATAATATTGATTACAAGAATGAATCTAACAAAGACAATTACATCAATATTTAAATCTAGCATTTTTCGAAGAATCAAAAGTATAATTTAAACTTTAAAGCGTGTGCTACTTTGAAAATTATGCATTATGGAGGGCGCTGGAATATAATTTTGTACGAAGGCGCCTTTTACACACGGAGCGACACTGCAGTCTGTATATAACGCGTAGCGCAATGTTTTCTACCAATGCACGTGTTGCGGTTCAATTCGCGGCGCTCGTACACCGAAACTATTCGTCTGACAAAAAAATTAATGACATCAATTATTGGAAATTTTCTGGAGAACAATTTTGTACATAACTATTTTTATCAATAAATCAACCGGTAAGGAGATATTTTCAAAAAACCGGTTTTTGGTGTCATTTTATCCAAAATGGCGCGATTTCCCATTCCGGTACGAGGTCGCAAAGTGGAAATTCGGTTAGAGCACCTCAAAATCTATAAGACTAACAATTTTCAAAACTTCCGGTAAACTTTCCAGCTAAAACCACTAAATGACTGGACTATACCTACTTAATTTCTCAGATTTAAATTTAAAGTTCGCGGTAGTTTTCAATAATCAGAACTTAGATATTGTCGTTAGCCAATAAAATTCAAATATTACGTGCATGCGCAAAATTTTGGGATATTGAGTGAGATAGGCATATGCAGCAATGATATTCCCATCTCTCAGTATAGGCTTCACGGAGAATAAGGGATCAGCAATATATTAGTTAATAGGTATAATTATGGGCTAGGCGTAAATTGAGACACGTATAGCGCGTGTGAGATAACATGACACGAGCGGCGCGACGCGCACGTACCACACGCGTAGCGTGATGATCCGCATATTGGGACGCAGTTTCCAAGTGACTCACATACCACCCGCAACCAAAACTGTGTGATTCGCGAAGAAAACATTTTTTATTAAACTTGAGTTCGAGTTCCGAATCAGAATCAAATATTGATGTTGAAGACGAAATTTTACTTTATGAAGAAAAAAATTTAAATCACCAAAGAAATATATTCTATCAGAAAGGAAAATCCGATTCTTCAGTTTTGCCTCCATGTAGTTCGCATGTTTTGTATCATAAAGCACTCTGTTCTCCTTCGCCGCCTCTATCATCTTTTCTTCTGCCATAAGTATTAAAAAAGAGCATAAACTAATAAATAAAAAATGAAAAACTGCACAAGACAACCTAACGCGTGTAGCACGAGAATCTGTGCCTTACCTACCATGACGCGCGACTCTAAGGCTTTATTTACATTAGCGGTATAATGACGGTACGGTACTTCCTGTTCCAATGTGTTTTAATGGACCCATTTACATCTACGTTCTCAGTACGATGACGGTACATTGATATTCACTGATTTACATTAGGGATACGACCACAGTACAGTATAGTTTTGTTTCTATTGAAAAAATCTGTTGTGGCCAGCACAATACCTTCCGCCAATCCTGTGTATTATGTATAAATTCCATACATAAATTTTCTTGCAAAAGATTCTAAATTTCCAGTAAAATTATTTCATAAACAAACTGTGCAAATTGTACTTGACACTAACATCTCCTTCTTCTTCAGCTTTCCCCATTCGTTAGGGGTCGCTATTTTTTATTTTCTTCTTCCACTAATTTATGTTTTACGTGTCGTTCTCATTCAGTTCCTTTTCTCTCAAATCTTCCGCAATACAGTTCTTCCATCTTATCTTTGGTCTTCCTCTGTTTCTTCAACCTTCTATTACCAATCTATTCATTCTTCATCCAATATATATTCTTCATTTCTCCTCATGACATTTTCAAGCCAATGTAATCATCTCGCTTGTATCTTTCTAGAAACTTGTAATACTAGATTTATTTCCTTACCTATCTTTCCGTGTCTTCCTCAACATCTACTTCAACATCCTCATCTCTGCCATATTAATTTACTTTTTTTATACTAAGATCTGTCAATTTGAATTATATGAATATATTAGTATAGCTGGCTGATTTATAAAATTTAATTTCTTTAAAATTCTTTAACTCTATATCTATTGAATATGAAGTATAAAATGTAATCAAATCGTATAGAGAATAATATATTCTTTAAGTTATAGTAACGTTAAAAGTCAATAAATCAAATTTAACTGTTAAATCTTCAAATGAGGCTACTTTCGGTTGTCCAATTATAACCAAAATCTAATCAGTTGTTCTTCTGGATGTAAACTGAAGGGATACGAAAAAATTATAATTTTTGGAATCGTGGTTTTGAAGTAATACGATCCGAAACTTTTGTCTCACACACACACACACACACACACACACACACACACACACACACACAGACACACACACACACACACACACACACACACACACACACACATACATACATATATACAGACATCATCGTAAAAATGGTAAAATCGTATTATAGGGACCCTAAAACATGCTAATTCACTAAAAACTCATCATTAATTTTTTTGACCAAAGACAATACCTTCCTTACCTAAACGTGACGGAAGGTAAAAATCGAGGAAAAAATATTGTATCATAGTGACTGCGTAGTATTTGCATATAACGGGGAGTGGAAGGCTGCGTTTGAAGAGAACGTGCACATCACGTTGATGTTCATACCAAAATCAGCTGAATGGAAGTAAGCATATGCTAGTACGTGCTTAACATCTGCCATGTTTTAGACTTTTTGATATTTGTCTTTTAGTTAAACCAAAATGTATTCAAAAGGAACTGGCCTAGAAATTATTGCATACATTATTCAACAAAAGTTCTGTGCTTATGACATAAACGTAATATATACATCATAGATTATCACATTAAGTACAAAACAGCATCGTTTTGGAAAAGTTTCTGGATTTTCTTCTTCTTCGGCAAGAGTAAGGCAATTATAGACAAGTCGGTATTTGATAATTTTTTTAATATTGAACGATATTTTCCACTTTTGATAGACACATGACATATGCACAACAAACCGTCATAATTCATAAAAGACAAAATTATATGGTCATGGTATTTTATTATGTTCGTACCGTCGTGGTGCCGTCTAATATAAATGCCTCTTGTAATAGACATACCGTCATTGTACCGCTAATGTAAATCAAGCCTAAGTAGACGCGACTCGTGCCACGTCGTGTCATTTTTCCAATTTGCGCCGTTATATTTAATCCTATAGGTAGGTTACAAAACACGTGCTGCCTTGCGCCAACTCAAACACGTTATATGTGTCTCAATTTGCACCTAGCCTGTGTGGAAACTGAAATACAGAAAGTTTATTTTATCAGTAAACATAGAATAGTTTCATTACCATATTTTTATAAAATTGAAGAAAAAGTGCAGATTATAACATAGTATAATTCAAATACGAGCCTAAGATAAGTTTCAGATGTATCTGCTGCTACATTTAATATTCGACCCAGACCCTGCTCAACAACAATTTGAAATATCTATAATAATTATTATAGCACCAAATACTTAAAAAAATGTGTATAATGGTGAGAGAATCAACATTGAACAATTAAAAAAGACAAATATTACTCCCCAGCAAATAACGAATGCTATTAATTCGGTTCATAAGTGTTTAGGATATGGTTTAGAAGTTAATGGTGCCAATTTTGACCATTATTTGATAAAATAAAATAAAAATTCCTCCCTAGTTTAATGTAGTTCTTAAGTGTATAAATAATTTATCATTTCTTTAATTCATAATTTAATATTTATTTTAGTCTATGTTAATTACCCTTATGTTTACTTATAAAATAAACGCTTTAATACACTACTGTCAATCATTTTATATATTAGTGTAGATCAGGACACAATAATAATAATAATAATAATATAACTTTATTGACATCATCAGTCAAAGGCGGGGTTCAGCCAATAGCTCAGTGAATTTTTCGTAACTCATTCTAAAATATTGGATTTTTTTTTTGTCTTTTTATAGATCAGGAAACCAATGATGGAATTCACCAAATGTTTCCCTTTTTAAATTTATTGGATGAATCCATGTTCTCTTCTTCTTTCTATTTTCTCCTAATAATCCTCTCAATATAAACAACTCTTCTTCGGAACTGTCCTTCATCGTTGTCAAATTACACCAAATTTGATTATTTAAATTATTGTCGTGTACGTCGGATCGGACACTGCCGGTATAGTGCGCGCTGTACAATCCGTCGTTGGAACGTGATGTGCCGTATCGTGCCGTGCCGCGACGGACAAGTATGCACCCGGTATGGAAATTTATGGAACACTTTGACTGGTAGCATGAACAAGTGGTTAGGGGTGATTAGCAAGCACTTGACTAGCAGAGTTTTTATCTCTGTCAATTGTTTATGGATTATTTTATATAAAAATACTTCAAATAACAGTTATAGAAAAGGTAATTAATTCATCTATTATTTAATGTATTTTTCACCAAAATAATCCATAAACCATTGACAGACATAAAACACTGCTATGCTCATTAATCACCCTTAATCAGTTGTTCAAGCTACCAGCCGTTGTTTTTTTTTTATTACTGATATACATACATATCGTTTTCAGTCATGCAACAAAACATACATAGCGCAGTAAGAATCACACATATGGAGACCGCATGTAGAAGTATTGTCGAAAAAACTTCTTCTACACCGGACAAAAATCTACAAGAAAAAACAAAATTTATATTATAATAATGATCAGCTGGCTGGGCGACAGAATACTGGGCGAGCCAAGTGGGCTCCTCCACCAAAACAAATAAATAAATGTACACTTTATACTTGTACTATGACAATAAATAACGATTAAGATAAAAAATGAATAGCTACTTTGCCAGATATTTGAAATTTGTTGTCAGTGTCACTGTGACGTCACGCTATTGTTATCTTTCTCTCGCAGTCTATTATAGAGTCGGGTGCGAGAAAGAGACAGCAATAGGTGTCGCTACTGCCGTGTTCCTTCGGGCTGTGATTGAGAATTTGTGAAACCTGATTAGTTTAATCGTGATCCTTTTCAATCATGATTTAATAATTATATCAAGAAAACAACTTGAATAATATATACACTACATAGCATCAAATGTCATATGCAGACCAATGCAAACTAACTTATTTTATTTTGTTAATAATCTACTAGCAAGTGTTTTAGTCAGCATTAAAAATGGATCATAGAGAAGTAAAAAAAAAAAATGCTAGGATGCATTGGCATAGCCAAGGGGTGCAAGGGGAGGGCAGTTGCCTCCCCCCTAGAAATAGACTAAACAAATATTTGTAACATTTTAGTATAAAATCAAAAAGTACAGTCAACTAAAGTAAATAAAAGTTTTCTCGCAAAGACGAGTAATATATTACAGTCTAGCAATTATCTCGTGGCGCGTGACGTCAGAATGCGCAGTAGCATCGCGAAGATTTGTAGTGGGGACTTCACTTTCACTAGCGTTTACTTCGACATAAAGTACAATCTGAAGCAAAAAATTTCCCGAAAAAATATGGCGTTTAAAACGAAGTTAGGTGGCCGTGCTCTTGCAAGTCAAAGTCGCGAAATAATTGGAAATATTTTATAGTTTGTGACTCGCGAAAGTGAAAATGGCCAAGTAATTATTCCTTTGACCAAAATTAGGGAACGTGTTGCAGTGATGACAGGTGTTTTTGAAAGAAAAATTACGTGAATAGGCAAAGAAAGTTCGGAAATAAAACAAGGTAGTCGCTGTTTAAGCGATGTGTCGTTTTGAACGCAAAAAATATTTTATATTTTCAGGCAATCATCAAGAAAAAACATTCTTAAAGAAAAAAGCTGTTTCTAATCTTGATGATTTTAACAAAGGCGTGGTAAAAAGAATGATTTTGAATATGCATGTTACAGAGTAAATCGTACCTACTGTTCCTAATATTCTTAAAAAAATTAAACACGATACAAGTTATAAAGGTTGTCGTGAAAGTCTTCGTAAAAATATCAGAAGTATCGGTTTTCGTTGCAGAAAAACAAAAAACAATAGAAAAATTCTTATGGAACGTCCAGACATTCAAAAACTTCGGGTAGAATATTTGAGATTAATTAAAAGTTATCGTGAAGACAAGAGACCCATTATTTATATAGACGAAACATATGCATATGTCACACACACACAACCGAAAAATCATGAAATGATGACAGCAGTTTCGGATTAGCGCAACAATTAGGAAAATGGCAATGCTTAATTATAGTTAATGCTGGTGGTGAAAATGGTTTTTTTTCAAACACCGCATTAATATTTAAATCTAATCGAAAAACAGGAGATTATCATGAGGAGAAGAATTTTTTGAATTTTAAAAAATGGTAAGAAGAAAAATTAATTCCGAATCTATATTCGGAATTATATAAACCTGCCCGTAGTGTTCTCGTCATTGATAATGCTCCATAGTGTAACGTCGCCGTCACCGCCGCGCCGTAGCCCTCGTCATAACAGACATGTTCGGACTTGTATATTCCGAGCGATGACGTAATCCCCGACGACGAAATAACCCATTCGCGTTAAGACATGTTAATTACACTTAAACACTAAGATTATTTATTTAAACAATTAACACTACTATTTATGTCACTAATTACATTTATTTATGTTCACTTCTTGTCGACTGTTTGTTTATATCACCAACTATTCGTATCACGACGCTTATTTATATCAGACTATCCGCTGCCTTTCTCGACGGTACTTATATACCTCGGCGACTTTTGTTTCAGTAACGACTAGAACATTCGCGAGATAAAAACATCGTGCACAATAGATCACGTCACCGTAATAATTAAACAAGTCCGAACATGTCTGTTACGCACGGAGATTCAGCCGCGACGCGGTTGTCCAGCGGCGCTGGCTATGGCGCGGCGGCGGCGAGGGCTACGGCGCGGCGGTGACGTTACACAGCCCCCTCCTTAAGACTGTTTCGTCCCGGAACAGTTCGTGATGACGAAATCTGCATGTACTACCCTTGGTGCATTTCGAATTCTTAAAGAAGTGACAGTCGATGGTCCGCTTGACTTCTTCTTTCTGTCCGTTAGGGTTAAAGCTGCAGACGAGAATTTCAACGCCAGAAGAGGATCTCTAACATGTTCCTTACAATCCTCCAATCCAAACCGTCTAGACCACAACCTAACTTCGGTACCGCTAGCTTCAAAATGTCATTCTCCAGTAGGTGATCCCTCAAATCGTACAGCGAGTTCCACAGACTGTGATACGACGGCTTCTGGTACGAGTGTGGTTTTGTAACAAGGTATTATATGTACCACTGATGGTCTGGATTGCTATCTCTCAGTCGTAGCGTTTTCCCAACAGGTGGACGTTGGTTGGCCAGTTCTTCTACTCGTCCATATTTCGCCTTAAAGACTAAAGCTATGCCGTGGGACATCTTTAAGTCTACTGATACGCAGTGGCCGAGGGAATAATCTGAAGACACGGTGAACAGATCTCGGTGTTCTTCTTGTGTCACGCCGTACCGCGCCTTGCGCCCAAAGGAACAGTTCTCCATGAAATCATCAAAAATTGGTTCTTGAGCTATGATCCGACGAACTGTTGTTCCATTATGGTCTTCGTGGTTGTCTCCGGCAAAAGGGGTTAGCCGATTAAAGTGTACCACTCTCGGCTTCCCGGTAGGTCGTTTCTTTATTCTATATACCACGTCGTTTATTCTTTTGACTACCTCATAGAGGCCTTCCCAATTCTTTTGCAGCTTTGGTGATAACCCGCGGCGCCTTTGTGGGTTGTAAAGCCACACTAAATCCCCAGGTTGATATCCACCTTTTTTGGCTTTGATGTCATACCGGTCCTTCATTCGGTCGCTGGCAATTTCAATGTTCGTAAGGACTTGTTCATGAAGGTCATCCATTCTTCTCCGTAAGCCCGTAACGTAGTTTTCTCCGGCCAGGTCTTCCCCAGGTTTGCTGCCGAACACCAAGTCGCATGGCAAACGCAATTCACGTCCGAATAAGATGTTCGCAGGAGTTTGCCCTGTTGTTTCATGCACGGATGAACGATAAGCCATCAGGAACAGATGATGATGTCGGTCCCAGTTTCTTTGGTGGCTGGAGACAACCTTCGACAAATATCGGTTGATCTGTTCATTCGTTCAACTATGCCATCGGACTGCGGATGTAATGCAGTTGTTCTGGTTTTATTAATTCCTAATATCTTGCAGATATTTTGGAAAATTTCTTCCCTGGTCGGAGTGAAGTTCAGGTGGAACCCCGAATCGGCATATACATTCTTTAACTAAAGTTTCAGCGACCGTAGTGGCTTCTTGGTTGGGTAATGGATAGGCTTCAACCCACTTGGTGAAGTAGTCCATGACAACCACGATATATTTATTTCCGTCGTCACTTTCTGGGAATGGTCCGGCCACATCAATCGCAATGCGCTCAAATGGACTGTCAACGTTGTATTGACGCATTGGAGCTTTTCGTCGTCTATGAGGGCCGTTGCCTTCAGCGCAAACCACACACTTCTTGCACCAGTCTTTAGCATCTTCAGTGAAGTTAACCTAGTAAAACCGCTGGCGCAATCTTTCTAGAGTTTTGGTGACTCCAAAATGGTCTCCAAATCCGTCATGGATCTCTTTCAACACGTCTGGTAATCTACTCTTAGGAATGACCAACTGAGTTTTCTTCTCAGTTCCATCAGCATTCTCTACCACACGCTTCAACAGGCCATCCTCAATCACCGTGGAATCCCATTGCGCCCAGTACGCTTTTACACTCTGTGAGTGTGATGCAACGCCTTCCCATATTGGTTTGCATTCTTCTGCTTTCCATTCTAATAAAAATTTCAAAGTCGGGTCATTTTCTTGGTCCTTGCGTAGTCCATCGGGCTGCGAACTACCGTCGACTACTGTTATTCTGGCGACGGTGGAATGTTTCTCTTCAAGTCGACTACAATGTTTGCAAGGCCTTTTGGACAATGCATCGGCATTACGATGGCTGGTACCTATCCTGTGTTCAATTTTGAAATCGTATTCCTGTAGTCTCTTAATCCATCTAGCCACCAGACCTTTTGGATTCTTGAATTGTAGCTGCCATTTGAAAGCTGCATGGTCAATCCTTCTTCCGTATAAATATTTGTAGAAATGTCCCACGGATATCACGACTGCCAAAAGGTCTTTTCTGGTGACACAATAATTCCTTTCCGGTTTTGACAAGGTCTTACTAAAGTAGGCAATAACTTTCTCATGTCCATCTTGTTTCTGGGAAAGAACGACACCAATTTCAACGTTGCTGGCATCTGTATCTAGTATGAACTCTCCTTCAGGTAAAGGATAACTTAGGACAGGTGCGCTTGTAAAGGAGTGTTTCAGTTCTTTAAACGTAACTTTACAGTCCATTTCCCAGATAAATCTTCTTCCTTCTTCGGTAAGCCTTCTCAGTGGCTTAGCTATGTTGGCAAATCCAGGTACATATCGTCGAGAGTAAGTACACAAACCAAGAAAACTTCTAAGTTCGTGTTTGTCTCTAGGTACTGGTCAGTCACTCACAGCTCTTATTTTCTCCGGGTCAACTGCAATACCCTTTCCAGAAACCACGTGTCTCAAGTAATGAACTTCTTTTTGGAATAGATGACACTTCTTTGGACAGAGCTTCAAGTTAGCCTGTCTCAATATTTGGAAAACCTCTTCAAAATTCTCCATGTGGTCCTCGAACGTGTTTCCTTCCACAATAATATCGTCGAGATAAACCAAACAGGTTTTCCAAGATAGCCCAGCTAATACGGTTTCCATGAGTCGTTCAAATGTTGCTGAGCCCAAATGGCATTACCGTAAATTCCCAGAGTTCGTTACCGATGGTGAAGGCTGTCTTCTCCTTGTCCTTTGCATTCAAATCTACTTGCCAGTATCAGCTCTTTAGATCTAGAGTGGAGAAAATCTTTGACCCAGCCAAAGCGTCCAGTGTATCGTCTATTCGTAGCGGGTAGCTGTCTTTCTTCGTCACGTTGTTGAGTTGACGATAATCGACGTTAAATCGTGTAGAGCCATCCTTGTTCTTCACTAACACCACTGGTGAAGCCCAAGGACTGCTTGAAGGTTCGATTACACCTTCCATCTTCATGTGTTCAATAATTCTTTCAGCTTCCTCACGCTTTGCCCATGGCAGTCTTCTTGCTGGTTGACGGATGGGTCTTGCGTCTCCGGTGTCTATTTTATGATGAACTATATTAGTTCTCCCTTTGGTTTTCTCATCAAATTGGAACACATCTTGAAAATTTCCAATTAGATTCTTTGCCTTGGTTCTCTGGTCGGCAGTTAATTCTTGAAAGGATGTTGATATTTGGTTGATTAAAGTGACCGGAACTTCTAGAGATGTGTTTCCATTGGCCTTTACAGTTCGAATAATCGAGGATACAGCCAAGCATTCTCCTACAATGATTCCTCTTTTAAGAACAACCGGATAATAATTTATGTTCATTATTCGAACTGGAATTACCTGGCTGGCATTCGCCAGTGATTTCCCTACAACTCTAATGCCAGTTTTGGCATCTTTATTCCTGGGCTCAAGCATAACAATATTTCCCTCACAGAAACTTCATCTAAATGTGCTTCCAGGATAGTTTCACTTCGTTCTGGGAAATTAACGTCTTCGGCCATTAGAACGCGCACAGCTTTGTCGTCTCTTGGATTTAATACGAGTTCTTCTTCATTGACTATCATCACTCCCTTCTTCAGGTCAAGCTTAAAACCGTGCTTTGTCATTGCGTCCATACCGAGTATTAATTCATCTTCAACTTCAGCTACCAGCGCACGATGTTTAAAGGAGGTGTTTCCAATAGTGATGGTGACATCTACTTCTCCTATTGCGGTAGCTCGTTCTCCCGTCGCTGTGCGTAATCGCCACTTAGTTGGTTGAAGATGCGTCCTGCCAGTTTTCTTTGCCAAGGCTAATTGAAGAGTGGAAGTTCCAAAGGGGGCAAGTACCAAATTTTTAAAAAATGAGTTTTTGCCATACAAAGGTTATATATACTAGGCTGCATGTACTAGCAAAGGTGCAATGTGCCATGATGAACACAGAGCTTACTAGACGCATCGAAAGATGGAGCTGTGAGTATGCGCCAACCTTATTACTGTACAAACGGGGTATGTGCCATTTTTATTATTTGTGCTACGTATATTTCGTTTAACTGGTGTTACAATTATGAGTGCAATTAATGTTAATATACGAAGAAATAGAGGAACTAGAAAGTTTAGAAGTGAACAAAGAAAATAGAGAAGCTGAAAAGGCGTATAAAACTAGAAAATTTAAAGACAAAGATGCAAAAAAATCAAAAACAAATTTATTTTGTTTGTTTTGATGTTTCTGGTAGCTACTGAAATGTTCGATTCCATAGAACAGAAATTTTTGATTAGTGGACATAGCTTCATGCCCTGTGATCGTGATTTTGCGTTAATTGAAAAACGTAAGCGTACTATGAAATCATATGTACCACAAGATCTATTCGCGGTAATTGAATCAGCAAGATACAATCCTCCATTTGAAGTTATAGATATGGCAGAACGAGGATTTTGGGACATTAAAAATGTTGCAGATGAACTACTCAATACTGTGAAACTACAAATCAGTAAAGCTGTTATTATAAGAGTTGAGAAAGAAAATCTTCCAAAAATTAAATCAAAAACCTCATTTCCCGATTTACAGCCTTGGACTGAGACAAATGTTTTGAAAAAAGGCAAAACCTTAAATGATTGGAAGAACTGTGAACTGCAAATTTTGAAACCGGAAAATAAGGTTTCAGAAAACAAAAAACGGAGTCTTCGTTCCATGTTACCATATCTTAGCAACCCAGATCACCAGCGATTTTATAAAAACCTAATAGAAAATCAGGAACAATCAGAAAGTCTACCAGAAAATTTAACCGAGCACTTCGAAGATATGTAATATAATATTTTCTGTCCCATTTCTTCAAAAGAATTATGTGGTACTTACCACTTTCCAAAAAAAAATTAGAAAAACATTTTTTTTTTCTTTAATATCAATAATATTTTTATTTTAACATGAGAATGTATTTTTCCGATGTTAATAAGATAGCTATATATAAATAAATGTTTATCGACAATACTTGTTTTTGTTTTATTACGTTTTTCCTCATTATCTCAGAAACATATTTTTGGCACTTACCCCCTTTGGAACTACCACTCTTCAATTATAGTCTTTGTCGCACCCGTAGCCAGTAGCATTTTCAGTAGCCTTCCGTTAATAGAGCCATCTACGTAGATGTTATTGGCTTTATGATGAAGAGATGCGACATAACTGATGAATTGTGGGGCTACTAGATTACGGGTCGACAGTTGCCCCTTCGCATCAACCCGATTTAGTTCTCCGACTGCTTTTCTTCCTTTGTCGATTCCGTCTTCTTTTGCATTTTTCAGCAAAGTCTTTGCGGATGACCCAGTTCACCGCAATTCCAACACCGGAGATTTTTTCTTCCGGTAAACATTTCACTTGCAATTCGTCACACCCTCTTATATAGATCTTCAATGTTCTCATTCCTCTCAGCAACAATGTTTATTAAACGATAAATAAATAGAATAAATATTAAAAAGATAATAAAAATAACTAACACTATGATTAAATAATTATAAACACTATTTTAAGACTAAGAATATTATTAAATGCTTAAACACTAAGATCATTTATTTAAACAATTAACACTACTATTCATGTCACTAATTATATTTATTTATGTTCACTTCTTGTCGACTGTTTGTTTATATCACCAGCTAAGCGCTTATTTATATCAGACTATCCGCTGCCTTTCTCGACGGTACTTATAAACCCCGGCGACTTTTGTTCGACTAGAACATTCGCGAGATAAAAACATCGTGCACAATAGATCAGGTCACCGCAATAATTAAACAAGTCCGAACATGTTTGTTACGCGCGGAGATTCGGGCGCGACGCGGCGGCGTCAGCTATGGCGCGGTGGCAGCGAGGGCTACGGCGCGGCGGTGGCGGTGGCGGTGGCGGCGACGTTACAGTATGTGCTTGTCCTTAGGCAATCCCTTCGTAAGAAAATCAGCAACTTGATCAGCCGTCGAAATGTGTTGAACAATAGCTTCAAATTTTCGAGTCTTTGATCTGTGTGTATTCACCTGGATCGTTTGGACTGGCGATCGACGAATGGGGCAAGTCGTTTTCAATAAATATCACATCACGACTTATTAATACTCGACGCTCCTTTGTCGACCAAATGCGGTATGCCTTGGATTCATCTGCATATCCAAGAAAAATCCCCTCCTGCCCTCGAGAATCGAATTTTCCTTTGGCAGGTTGTCTATCCAGATAAAATACCTTACCTCCGCATATTTTTAAGTACGAAAAATCTGGTATCATGCCGGTCCATTTCTTATACGGTGTATGACCATCGAGACTTTTCGTTGGCAAACGATTTCGGAGATAATTTTCAGTGTTAACTGCCTCAGCCCAGAAAGCATCGGGTAAATTTGCTTCCTTCAGAAGGCAACTAGCTACATCAAGGAGAGTGCGGTTTTTTCTCTCCGCTATGCAATTCTGTTCTGGGTTGTATGGCACTGTTAACCTCCTAGTGATTCCTTTATTTTTCAAATATTCGCCGAATTCATTATTAATATATTCTCGGCCATTATCAGACTGCAAACACTTAACAATCTCGCCCTTTTGTTTCTCGACTACGGCTATATAATCTTTAGTTACCTTGAATACCTCTGCTTTTGACTTAAGGAATCTATTCTCGCACCATCTGGAGCAATCGTCGATAAATTCGATAAAATATTTCGCTCCTCCTAAGGATGCCGTCCTCATGGGTCCTCATACATCAGTAATCACGATCTCCAGTATCTTCATACGGCAATTTGACTTCTTTGGGAATGGAGATCTAGTCATTTTCCCCTGTAGGCAGACGTCGCAGTTCAATTTTCCCGACGAATCTGCCAATTGAACTCCTTTTACGTATTGTAACGTCGCCGCTCCGTAGCCCTCGCCGCCGCCGAGCCATGGCAGGTGCCACAGTGTCCGCACGTACCTGGCAAGTTCTAACTTGTTGCGAGGACGTGACCTATTGTTCGCGCTGTTTTTATCTCGCACTAGTCTAGGAGGTTCTAGAACTAAAGTCGCCAGGTATATAACCCGTCGCCAAAGCCAGCGAACATATTCTGTATTATAGAAGCAACGAGTAAAGAAGTCTGATATAAATAAGCGTCGTGAATAGTTGGTGATATAAACAACAACCGACAAGTGAACATAAATAAATGTAATTAGTGACATAAAGAGTAGTGTTAATTGTTTAAATAAATAATTCTAGTGTTTAAGTGTCTTATAATATCCTTAGTCTTTAAATTAGTGTTAATATTTGTTTGTCGTAGTGTTAGTTAAATTTATTATCTTTTAATTATCTTTTTAATATTTATTTATCGTTTAATAAACGTATTCTCTTAATCAATAATATTACTCCGATTATTTACACTTCACCCATATAAATAAAAACGTTACAGTATCCTTTACGAACGACGTCTTCTAAATCTTTCGTGTTAACGTGGCCCATACGTCTATGCAATAATTCGAGCGATATCTTTTTATTCGGTACTGAACTAATCGCTCGCGCATCTTGTCGGTATTTACACACGAAATACAAATCATCGACTCTGTCAGCACTTAAAACCACGTTTCCATTTGGTTCTTGTACTGTGGCACCGTTTTTTTGAAAACATACGTCGAATCCTCGATCTGTAATCTTGGCTACCGTCAGAAGATTTGTCCTCAAAACGGGTACATAAAGTGCGTTGTTCAGTATTACGTTCTTTTTATTACCGAACACACTTGTAGCAAACAAGATTCAAGTTTGTCGATTTTTGTCTTGAAACATTGAGACAAACATTATTCGCACATTTTGCGGTTCCCTTTTTGAATTTTTGACATTCATTCGCCTTATGTCCAGGCTGTCGACACTTGAAACATCGCAACACTTGTGCATCTTTTCGTTTTCCACCATCGCTTTTGTGCTTCTCTGTCTTGCATTTTCGATCGTACCATCCGCCGTTTCTTTTCGCTATTATGGCGTTCGATGACACGTTTCGCACTTCACTCTTACGTGCATCACTTTCTTCAATTATTTTGATACGAAGCGCATCCGGAGTTGGTAAGTCGTCGCGTGATTCGATAGCACAACAAAAATTCTCGAAATCAGCAGGTAAACTATACAGCAGTAAGATTGTCAATAAGTCCGGATTAATAATGACGTCCATGTCAAGCAGCTTGTCAACTGTGTCAAAAAAACTATCCAAGTGTGCTCGCACGTCACCGCTGTCAATCATTTTTTGTAATGTCAGTTTTTTCAGGAGAGTTGCTTTCCTTGCCGGACCTTTTGACTGATAAATTTCCTCCAATTTCATCCATACTTCAGGTGATGTTTCGCAGTTTTTAATTTGCTTTAACTCACTCGAACATATTGATAAGATTATGTCCGATCTACGATCGCGCTTTCATGTCGTTCCTGACCCATTCTTTAATGTTGTCGGCGTTCGCACCATCTTTCGTTGACTCGGATTTCGTCGTGACGCCGCTCACATATTCCCACAAATCAGCCTTAATCAACACAGCTTGCATCTGTAGCTTCCATGTGTCCAAATTATCTTTACCTAAAAGCTCAATTCTTGACACACTCGCGGTGTTCATGGTGCAATCTTCAAATTCTCGATATATCGTTTACCTATCTAGCTCTTCACATACGAGCCTGGGCCCATAACCTATTAAATCGAGGCAATTGCAAGATAGGTAAAATAAGATAAACAACGAAGTAATAAACGAGAATATATTGAACGTAACGCAGATAACACAGTAAACAATAAATACATACGTTTGTTGAGTCGAGAAGGATCAGTTGGAAATTTCGTTGAGTATAGAGTAAGGCCTTGGTGATCCAGATTTTTAATATTCTTTATTTATTTCAGAACATCGGACGTTTCGAACCAAAGTGGTTCATCTTCAGCATTAATAAAATTTGTATGGAAAAATCCAACGTCGGTTAACATTTTGTCATAACTATTAGAAGTTATAAATATAAAAAAGTAATAAAGCAATATAATAAAGGTCGAAGATGCAATACAATTTGATAAAAACCGCACCCATCTTAAGCTTATGAGTGACTTAATAGCACTCAGTGCTTTGGTTCGAAACGTCCGATGTTCTGAAATAAATAAAGAATATTATAAATCTGGATCACCAAGGCCTTACTCTATACTCAACGAAATAAATACATACAATATATATAAAACAGGAACAATAATCAGAATAAATTATATTAAACTTTAAGATAGATTGGACTTGACACGCGAACGTGGAAAACTTGATCAACGACTCAAATTTCAGTATAAACGAATGAATATCAACATTCTAACAATTTATGTTCACCACTCGTAGACTATCTATATCACCGACTTCATTGCTCGTTGCTTCTATATCACAGACTATTCCTTGCTGGCTTTGGCGACGGGTTTATATAGCGCGATGTCGTTCTCGAACTTTCTGGCGCCACAATGACATTGAATACAAAAGATTTAGGTCACCGGTATAATTAACACGTCTAGCCGTATGGATCGTTCAGTTGCCGGGATTACGTCATCGCTCGGGAATATTCTACCATAGTAGCGGCGTCTGAATATTTAGTCAGTGGCGCATGTTACAATATATTTATTTATTTAAAATAATCGGCGTTGGTATATTTTAAATTAAACCTAAAAACTCTGTGAAGTGCAGTGAAGTGGAATCCACAACGTTACAGCCGTTTAGCCCAGCAGTTCGGTGATGTATGTCTGGTACGGGGTAAGTACCCTTTCTCCACATTTCGCCTGCTCCCATTTCCGGTCCAACCTGCCCGCAACGCAATAGGTGGTTCCTCAATCCTTGGCTAACCACCGGAACTGGTTGTAATAATCCTCCCCTTCCTCTAGGCTACATTGAGTCCGGCCTAAATAATTGTAAACTGTTACATTTGGTGGTAGTAACAAGTAATGCCTGTTACATTGGCTAACAGACGTAAGGTTTATTCTTCGGCTTGTTACATTTGGGCTACAATCGGTAGGATTATTTTCGGCCTGTTACACTATTGACGAGCTATTATTAAAACACAATCACAATGTTCTACGCTTACCACCATACCACCCAGATTTAAATCCCATCGAATTAGTATGGGCGTCTTTAAAGCAGTATGTTGCACAAAAAAACGTTATTTTTCAAAATAAATGATGTAGATAAGGTATGCCAAGACTTTTTTGAAAATTTTCCAGCTGAAGAATGGGAAAAACGCTGTGCACATGCTAAGAAATGTGAAGAAGAATTTTTAAGACGAGAAGGAAATATTGAAGATGCTGTAAAAAGATTTGTAATTAATACTAGGAACGATTCTGACAGCACTGATAATGAAAATGACTCGGAATTTTCCGTAGAAGATGATGTAGTCCCACCATAATTTTTTTTTCTTAAAATTAATAAGTTTAAAGTGATAAGACGTACATCTATTAATCAGCTAAGAAAAATTTGAAGCAATATATTTAAAATAGTAACAGCTGCATTTTATTTATTAAATTAATTTCTTTTCCTAATTTTGTTTTAAAAAAATGTTGAGTGGCTAAGCGGCAACAGAATTAGTAACCAGCTACGTAACAACCTTAAGAACTAATGGTGGATTTATCCAGCGTAAGCCATAACGTAACTTACCGTGCCGTGGCGTACTGTGACGTATCGTAACGCGTAATTTTTCTAAGCTATTTTATACAGAACTTTTACGGTACATTTTCGAAAAAGTATGTTCATGCTTTGTCGATACATGTGTACGTCAGATATGTATTAACAGGTTAGTTTATTCGTAATACACTATATTTCATTATATTTCCATTTAATATAAGCTAAACTTTGATACTTCACACATATCACTCATGTCAGTCACAGTTACAGAAGATAATGCAGTATTTTTTTATACTTACTTCCATTTAATATATTAATCTAAACTTTGACACATATTAGAGACAAAAAAATAGATTATAGCGCAGAGCAGTAATAAATTTCGTAATATCGCAACGTACCGTGACGTGCCGTAACGTAGAAAGATAAAAGTTGGCGATCTTTGGGTTTTTGACACGTTACGGCACGATACGACTACGTCTGTATAAATTATTACATATGTTTGCATTGTTTTATTCTTTACGTTACGTCACGGCGCGGTACGTTACGTTACGGCTTACGCTGTATAAATCCAGCATAAACTTCTGTCGCGTATTGTACACGTTCTATCTTTCTCCCGCCTACTGCGTTCTCTCTCTGTGTAGTATTCATCCCCACAAGCAACGAGATAATTATTGCTAGAGTGTATAATTCTCGTACTGGGTATTTGCCACATAGTAGTGTAACATAAGCCTGATATGTAACAAATATCTATTATTTTTGACTATTTCCATACTAGGGCTGTGATGCTGCGAAAAAAACAACGATCTGATCAGATGATCGATTAATCGATCAGAATGATCACAGACATTTAATCGATTGATCGATCTGTTCGTTTAAACGAATTTTACTTATAATCAACTGATAAATTCAACAGCAAATCGATCTGATCGATCCAACAACATATTAAGGCCATGTGTATGCATGCGAATATGAGCAGCGTCATCGCTAAAACGCTGTCTGTGTAGTCTAGAGTCTAGAGGGAGAAGGTTAAGAAACTAGGATTGCGAAAAATCATCGCAGTGCTCCATCTGATAAGAAGATCGACTGACTACATTTAATCGCTCATAGATCTGATCGTTATGGATCACAGATAATCGGTTTTGATTGATCAATCGATAAGATCAATCAAAATTAAGGATCAAATAACGATAATAAATTTTGAAGATAGAACAGCCTTACTTCATACCATGTTTCACCTCCCCCCTCCTGCGTCGTCAGATTACATTGCTCCCCCTCTAACATTAATCCTGGCTATGCCCCTGCTTGGAAGTATGTTTACTTAAAACAAATCTTTCATGTAACACTTTTTCATTTCGTTATATTTGTATTTACAACTGGCTTATTCAGCCAACCAGTAAATTTGAGGAATGATTAAGGCGTGAGAGAATATGACTCTACTCTAGGTTGAGGTATCAATTCAGGCAGTTCTTCATTTCATGTACATATGTCCAAAGGTTTTGTTCTTTTTAGCCTCCTTATTTCATTTTCATTGTTTAAAAGATTCAAAGCTAGATAGTTTTGATGATGATTTAATCTTGTTTCGTATCTATTAGCGTATAGAGGAATTTGTTCATGGACATATTTAATTTTTAAATCTTTATGTAGGTTTTCATTACTGACGTACCATGGTGCGTTGGCAATTATTCGTAATACTTTGTTCTGAAATCCTTGAATGACGTTAATATTAGATTTTTGACGCATCCCCAAATTTGAATACCGTAGGACCATATAGGTATTAATGTTGTTTTATACAAGAGGATTTTATTTTCCAATGATAGGTTTGATTTGCGTCCTATTAACCAGTACATGTTTTTTAATTTTAGATCCAGTTATTTCCGTTTTTTGTGAATGTGTACTTTCCAGGTGCCTAGTTTCTCAAAATGCATACCAAGATTTCTTACACTGTCTTGTTTTGGTATGATGTTATCGTTTATTCTTACGTCAGGACACGAAGTTCGTTTTGTGGTGAATGTTATGTGAACACATTTTGATTCATTAATTTTCATACGCCCTTTTGTGCCCAGTTTTCAATGTTATTGAGCGAGTCTTACAAAAGGTGACTTACATTATTTGGGTTGGTATGAGAGGCTAAAACTGCAGTGTCGTCTGCATATGTTGCAATTAATGTTTTGGTATTACAGGGTAAATCAGCTGTGAATAATTGATATAATACTGGTCCTAATATGCTGCCCTGCGGCACGCCAGTGTTGATTTTGTATATATTTGATAGAGCACCTTGTTCAGTTATTTGAAAATACCTATCTGTTAAGTATGATTTGAAGAATAAGTAGTACTAATAAAGGAGGTTGAGTTGAATTTTATATAATAGCCCCTGGTGCCAAACTCTATCAAACACTTGACTCACGTCTAAGAAAACTCCTGAGCAGATATTTTGTTCTTCAAGATCTTTTTCTATTTTATTCACCACTCTGTGCACTTGCTCAATTGTTGAATGCTGGTTACGAAACCCAAACTGGTGGTCGGGGATTAAATTGTTTTCTTCAATTATAAGTTTTAAGCGGGTTAGTAGGAGTTTTTCAAAAAGTTTTGAGAGTATAGGTTAGAGCGAAATGGGTCTGTAGGACGATGTATCGTTAGCTGATTTATTAGGTTTTCGTATCATAATTATTTGGGCAAACTTCCATTGAATCGGGAAATACTGCAGGCGCATAATTGCATTATATATAGACGTGATAAAGGTTTTAGGAGGGAGTTCTTTTAGAATTGGGGCATTTATTAGTTTGTACCCCGGACTTTTTTTATTATTTAGTTTTCTAATTTCTGTATAGACTTCATTTGGTGAAAAATGTTTGATAGGGCGTGATAATTGTAGTGGTGCGTCGAGGAATTCTTCAATTTCTTCTGTATCTTCGTGGGTAGTGTTGTAAATGTTGGGCTGAAAGACATTCGACAAATGCAATGCAAATATTTCAGATTTTTCGTGGTTACTTCTTGCCCATGTTCCGTCATTTTTCCGAAATGGAGCATTTTGTTGTGTGGGCCGTTTCAGACGTTTTGTTGTCATCCATAAACTATAGTTTTGATCTTTGTGCGGACTAAGAGTTTGTAAGTAGTGCTGAAAATTTTCGCTTTTTAATTCACATAGTGTTTTCTTTAGTTCCTTAGCTAGTTTCTTTAATTTTGCTTTGTCTATTGGGTGTCTGGATATTTGCAAAATTCTTCTAGCTTTTCTCTTTTCTTGTATTAGTTCTTTTATATGTTTAGGGTAATTAGGAACATTTTGGATTATAGATTTTGGAAGGGTGGATAACCTTGCTGCTACTTGTATGCTGCTAATCATTTCTTCAATTGCATCTTCGACTTCTTGTCCTGTATTTAATTTCTTGATTTTTGTTGTGTTGTTTAGATGTTCACGAAAAAGTTCCCAAGTAATGTGTTTGTTTGTTAATGATTGTTTTCCTTCTTTTTACCTTCCGTCACCTCTAGGTAAGGAAGGTATTGTATATGGTCAAAAAAATCGGTGGTGAGTTTTCATTGAATAAGCACGTTTTAGGGTCTTTACAATACGATTTTACTATTTTTACGATGATGTCTGTATGTGTGTGTGTGTGTGTGTGTGTGTGTGTGTTCGTGTGTGTGTGTGTATGTATATGTGTGTATGTATATGTGTGTATGTGTGTGTATGTGTGTATGTGTGTGTCTGTGTGTATGTGACCGCGGTTTCGTGCACGATATCTCCAATACTAGAATTCCAAAAATTACATTTCTTGCGTATTCCTCTTCCTTACAACCATACGCAGACTTGATAAGATTTTGGTTATAATTGGTCAACCGAAAGTGTCCTCATTTGAAAATTTTAACAGTTTTTCTTGAAAAACTCAGTTAAATTTTATTATAACTTAAAGAATATATTATTCTCTATACGATTTGATTGCATTATATATTTCATATTCAACAGATATAGAGTTCAAGAATTTTAAAGATAATAAATTTCCTAAATCAGCCAGCTATGTTAACTTAACCATGGAAACTGCTAATATATTTACGTAATTCAAATTGACAGATGTCAGTATCAATAAAAAGTAAATCAATGAAAGAATAAGGGAAATAACTCTAGTGTTGGGCGTTTCTAGAAAGATATAAGAGAGACGATTACATTGGTTTGAACATGACATGAGGAGAGATGAGTATATTGGAAGAATGAATAGCTTATAACAGAAGGTGGAAGAAACATAGGAAGACCAAATATAAGATGAAAAGAGAGAAAAGGAACTGAATGAGGACGACACACAAAACAAAAATTAGTGGAAGAAGAAAATAAAAAATAGCGACCCCCTAACGAATGGGAGAAACTAAAGAAGAAGAAGATGTTAGTGAAAAGTGCAATTCGCATAGTTTGTTTATGAAATAATTTAACTGGAAATATAGGATCTTTTGCAAAAAAAATTCTGTGTAAGGCGCGTGCAGTGACGTGACTTTTCTGACTTTGGACCCGTGTTAAAATGGCAGCTGTTAATTACGTCCATAACTGACAAATGTCATAATTTTTCATTGAAAATTTCATGATTTTCTTATTTCATGTGGTTTATTTATTATCAGGGTATGGAATTCAATTGCCGAGAAAAGGAATCATAAAATACCAAAAAATGAAATTTTGAATGAAAAATTTTGATGTGAGGATGACCCGCAAAACAGAAATGAATGGAAGAAGAAAATAAAAAATAGCGACCCCTAACGAGTGGGAAAATCTAAAGAAGATGTCAGTGTCAAGTGCCTTTTGTATGAAATAATATTACTGGAAATTCAGAATCTTTTGCAAGAAAATTTATGTATGGAATTTGTACATAATACACAGGATTGACGGAAGGTATTGTGCTGGCCACATCAGATCTTTTTATTATGGTACTGCTTAATGTGAGAATAATTGCTGAATGATCAGATGCTAAATCTAAACAAGATTCGATGTCGCTATAATTAGATGAAATTTCTTTAGTTATAAAGAAATCGAGTAAGTCCGGTATTTTTGCTTCATCCGTTGGCCAATACGTTGGTTGGCCGGTACTTTGATATTCGTATTTATTAGAGGTCATTGTATTAAAGAGTTGTCGCCCTCTAGGATTTATGAGTCCTGATCCCCACCATGTATGTTTGGAATTGAAATCTCCTCCAACTATAAATCTGTCACCGAGAGTATTAAAAAATTGTCAAATTGGTTTTGTGTTATTGTGTACTTTGGAGGGCAGTAGGTAGTCGTGACTGTCAGATATCCTGTTTGGTTTTGTATTTTAATGCTAGTTTCCTGGATATAATCTGTTTCGTATTTTTCGATTTCGAAGTGGTCTACTTTTTCGCTTACTATTATGGCGGTGCCACCATGAGCTGTTCTGTCTGGATGTTGAGTATGGTAGATTTTATGTCTTGGAATTTTAAAATAGTTTCTATCCGTAAAGTGAGTTTCAGACACTAATAGTATGTCTATTTTTTCTTCATTGATGAAGCATTCTGTTTCCTGCCGATGTTGCACCAGACCATTGGCGTTCCATAGTCCTATTCGTAAAGTTGTATTAACCATGTTTTGTAAAATTGTTTATGACAGTATTTAACAGATTAATTATCATGTTATTTTGACTCAGAAGTGAATAAGGATTCTAGTTTATTTATGAATACATTCATAGAGTTTGTAGTACCATTCTAGTTGGTATTTGATTCTGGATCATTTTGTGTCTGACAGGTACGAGTATGTTGTGTTGCCTGTGAGTATGATTTATTTTGTGTGTTTGTTAGTTGTGTTAGTAGCTGTAGCTCGGGTCCACTATTGTTTGTTGTTTGTTCTTTTGATTTATTGTAGCGATTATTGCTCTCTTGCTTTTTGTAGCTCTTTGTACACTACACACCTTTTGTAATTGGCAGGGTGTGCTCCGTCACATAAAGCGCATTTGGCGGGAGTGTCTTTATTCTTTTTGCAGTTTTGGGTAGGATGGTTTTCACCACATTTTACGCCGATGTAGACTTTTGAACAATAAGATTTCGTATGGCCGTAATCCTGGCACCTCATACATTGTGGAATATCTTTCCTTTTTCTAGGAGGATCTACTGTAATTTTGGTATTCAATAGATATGTGATGTTGTATATATCTTTGTTTTTATTGCTGGGTTCTTGGTCAACAAAGAAAAGAGGTAGACTTTCTTTAGTTTTCCAGCTCTTGATATTTGTTACGCTCCGAATTTCGAATCCCATTCTGTTAATTCGTTTTTTATTTCATCTGTAGAAATAGATGAATGCAGATTCCAGATTACTGTTCTGTAAGACCTTTCTTGTCTTAGTTGATATGTGTAATACACTGTACTGTTTTTTCTAAAAAAAAACTGTATCAGTCTGCGGTAGGCATCTGGAGTCTTGGTATTTACTTTGACATCATTTGTAGACTGGGTTTTGCATGTGAATTCTTCTGGTTTAAGTATTCTTTCAATACCTGCTTTCATAAGTAAATTGTTTTTGACATTTGGCAGAAATATTGGGGGAGGTTTATGTTCGATGGTCTTCTCTGGGTCGTTTTGTGGCTGTGTTGTAGCCTCGTTATTTAATATTGCGTATCGATTGTTATTGCCTGCATTCTGCATTTATAGTGCTGGATGTGTAATGACGTTTAGGTGGGATTTGAGTCGAGTTTCTTTCTTCTATTTCACGCGGGCGTTTTGCAACCTTTTTGATTCTTACTTCTTGCCATTCTACTGTGTTTTCTTCAATCATGTCTTCGCTAATTGAATGTTGCGTTGAATTAATTGGAGAATTATTTACTGGGTTTGAATAGGATGAATTACTTCATAATTCTAGGTGGCTATTTAAATACAGATGTGGTGGTACCTGGGAGCGGATTGATGTCCTGATGGGTGATGTCATCATTGGAGTTGTTATTGGATGTGATCTAGAAGAAGTTGTTAGGGTGAATGTGTGAGCAGTTGCTGATGTTGTAGTGACTACGTAAATAGGCGTAGTTGATGGATAACCTCCACTGCTTGTTCCAGGCATTGTTGGTTTACCCTTTCACCACTGGTGTAAGTTTATATAATAGCACTTTAAGGTTTTGCACAATGTGACGGAGCGACTAGACAATACGTCTGTTCGCCTCGAGTGTTCGCACGAGAATGGTAATTTCACTTAACTAAATTTCAAAATTTGAGACACAAGCACAAGTGACAACTACAGGGACAATCAAATGTCAATATTGTTCTTTCATGTAACATATTTTCTTTATTTTCAGAAGTATTTGTATTACCTACATTGTATTTGTCGTAATTTACAAAAATAAAGACATTCAATTATGGATACAATCATCATCAGTATATAGAACTGTAGCACAGATATAAATTTGTTTTATTTTTATTACATTTTTTTAATTAAATAGTTTAATAAATTTTACAAAAGAAAACCGCCCAAGACAACATTATGCATGAATCCATCGCTTCAACCTCTTGAAAAGCAAATTTTGTAAAATCATGGATGAACAATAGCTACTTGTGTAACATTCATATTAAAATAGTGTTAGATTTTGCGTGTTTCTGTCGATGTCTATAAAACGGAAAAGAATTGACCTATAGTTTATATGAACTTTTTTTAGTTAGAATGATCCGTAGAATACATGGTAAAAGTTTGTCGGTTTTCTCAGGCAATAGCCTGTATGAACCCAAATCCATAATATTTCGGCCAAATTTCAACAAACAAATTTTGAAACCTACGTAAATTGTGCGAAATTTCTTTTAATATTCTGGTTTTATTAAAAGATATATTCACAAAATAAGACCTTTTTATTTACTTGAACAATACAAAATTATGACATTATATTGTGCGAAAAACTGAACATGTCAATCATGTATATTCAACAACTCTCTATGGAGACAGCATAGCTAACTTGTATTCTAACAATTTCAACAAATTTCTTTATTAGTAGTACCAGCTTTAATTCTATTAGGCACTCTGTCCCTAAGCCCTGAAAAAAAATTTCTTATGCCTTTGCAATGTGGGTTTTACTGTACTGCACTGGGTTTTACAAAGTTTTTTATTGTGCGAAATATAAAGGGTCTCGGCAGAAGCTAAGTTTTGACTAGAAGAATGACCATTAAAATGCCGACATCCAGATTTTAGTGAATAAGCACGTTTTAAAATCCCTACAATCAGATTTTAATATTTTTACTTAAGGTAGTTGTCACTCGAGTGTACTTATTCAAAAACTTGTTCTATATTCAAAATAAAAATTAAGCTAACGCAGTTTATATTTGCAATATTTTTTAACATTATATTATATACACAAATAGTTAAAGGTAATATCAAACATTGTAAAATATGAATTTTCTTTATTTTTCCCTAGAAAAGTTTTTCTTTGAACTGTACCAATCACACTACCGCATGCACAACTGTCGTATTCCAATATACTCATACTAAAGTATGAATGTTGAAGAATAACTGTGGCAACGTCGCGCTAAGATAAAGAAAGAGATATTTTAATATTTGGTTTGCGTTGAGAGCTTCAATTTTAATTTTTACATTTGTGTAAATCGTGAAAATGTCCAATTGTTTACGGTATAAAGCAAGATTTATAAAAGATAAAGTATGTACATTTGTAGTAGCAGTCAACAATGAAACTAAGTTATAAGAAATTACAATTTATAAACCTTGACGGTTTTAAGAGGTATAATTTCCAAAAGCATGAATCAAAAAATTACAAATTCTGGTATTAATTTTAAAACACTTATCCCGAACTGTAGTCAAGTGAACTAGGTTCAATATTTGAACTTAAGTTATGATGTTTGATTTTAAATTGAACGACGACAGCATCGATAAAAAAATTTGCTTTTCAGATGAAGAGCTTAAGAAATCAATGTTAAAATCACCACAAATAAATAAATTTGTATTGGGGTGATGCATATCGTGTAAAATGTGTTCTAATTGTTGCTCAAAAATATGAAAGTTTCCAATTGGTGATCTATAAAATACCTATATATATATATATATATATATATATATATATATATATATATATATATATATATATATATATATATTCATCAATTATTGTTATTCAATAATAGTTATAACCGGTATTTAACTACTGTGAACGAAAACGAAAATATTTAGGTGGGAACATTAAGAAAGGAAACGAAATTTTTCGGTTTCGTTCGGATAAGAACTGAACGAAATATTTTTCGTTTTTAGTCTCTGAGGAGAACCCCATTTTCTAACTTACTCAAAAAGTAAATTATGATGGATGATGCACTCAGCAATTTGTTTCTTATTTTCTTCCACTGAATCATTTGGATTTAAACCCAAAAATCTACATTTTATAATCTTAAATTGCGCTATTGCGAAAGAAATTAAAATGATGTATATGCCATCTATCATATTAAAACAAGTGTACGCTACAAAGTATAATAATACCATCTGTACGAAAAATATTACATGGTGTCCTAGTACAGTCCTAGAAAAAAACCTATAATTATTAACCAGGAATTTCCACCATAAATATGTAGACGTAAGCCCGATTTATAGATTGACGTTGTGTTCACGAAACGCCACGTTCCCGTTTTATTCACGTTATAACCAATTTATAAATACGTTATGCACATACGTTAATGTGCGTCGCGCAAGCGTACAATACCTTATAACCATGTGGACGTTAAATTTTTCGTTAGACAGTTTTACTGCAATTCATTTTTTGTAAAACTTTTATTATTGAGTTTGAGAGAAAATAATGATTGAAAACCGTTTTGAAAAGTGTCTAAGTGGACTTGCTTTTGTTTTTTAACATGATATTATTGAATATATTTCAAAACATCAATGTTTTGTTCAATAATGCAGAGGACAATATTATCAAGGTATGACATCATTATGATTGGCTACCGTTGGCCCGCTAACGCAAAACATGAATTATCATCATCTTTTGCGTGAACGAGTGCGTTACCGGAACGCCAACGGGACTATTATAAATTATGCAGTCTTTCAAAAAATCCAATTATATCACGATATTTTACGTAAAAAACCAGATTGTTAGCGGCATTTTGAGTTATGCAAGTATTATGTTTATTTACTTCCCTCTTTAATCTTTTAATTTCAGCTTTATATTGAATTACATGATCGTATATATTAAATGATTGTGTATTTAGGTATCGGTCAGTTGTGCTAGAGCTGCTGAAGCTACAACATCAGGGTATAGAGGATGTATTTATTTATTTTTGAGTAACGATGAGTGCTAGAGTTGTATTGTTACTATATGTGGTTGCCCTCCACTGCGGTGTTGAGGAAGAGCTGTTCTGCGGTTCAGCTACACCCTCGCTTGCGGACTGAGGAAGAGTCTACAGTGCGGCTGGGACTGGTACCTAATCCTATCCTAATCCCAAAGCTAGGCCGTGACCTTGCGTTTTACGTGGATCCTAAGCACTCACTGAGAGAGTATACTCATGTATTGTTTATCTGTTCCAGGCTATTGGCGCTCGCAGGAGAGAGTTTGGACCATCCAGGGATTAGGGATTATTATATTTGTTTGGATCTGTTTTCCTTTATGTATTTTTGAGATCTTTCATCAATTAATTATATTGGTTTCTAACAAGATAAAAATTATTTAAACGTTTTTCCATTATTTCACATAATAAGTATAAGATATGAGGTATTTTCAAAATATGCGAAAGTCAAGTTTTAACCTGTAGCTCAAAAACAAAAGCCGATTAAAAAGTCCTGTAGTACCTATTAAAATTGTCTCAAAAAGTTAACGCATAAAGACCTACATTAATTTTCTGTTGTAAGAAAACAATACGTATAATTAATTGATGAAAGATCACAAAAATACACAATGGAAACAGATCCGAACAAATATTATAATCCCTAATATGTTGTGACTGTTGTGCTTACAGGTGGTTGTCGATGATAGTGCAAATCTAAATCTTATTAAATCGTGATCTAGTGTCATAAAATTTAAGTAAAGTATCGAAGGAGTAAGATAATAGCCTAATCTTTATTATAACCTAAATCATGTTGCAATTAAAATCTTAAATATTACTTTATTTTAAAAGTATTCTGTGCAAGGTCAGAACCATAAGGTCGATTTTGGCGTACAACGACAAGGTCGTTATTCTATGATCAGTGTTACAACTCGTATATAAACAATATATACATTTTTATTTTTTTTATGCACCAGTGTTCTCAACCGTATAAAAATTTAAACATTGCTAGAAACACCCAAAGCATGGAAGACAGAATTTGGAACAAAATAGATAAGTTAAAACTGAATTAAAAAATGAATTTAAGCATGAATGTCACAATTTACATGCGAGCATCAATACAAAATTCAAGAAAATAGAGCTAGAAAATGCCGTGCTTAAAAATAAATTGGAAAATCAAGAAAAAATAATTGAAGGTTTCCAGAAAGAGGCAAGGAAGAAAAATATTGTCCTGTTTGGTATAAGAGAAACGCATAATTATGCTGATATGATAAAAGAAGTGTTACTTGTTATTAATGAGGAAGTAAAATTTACATTGAAAGAGGAAGAAGTTGACTTTGCTTATTACTTGGGTAAAAAAGGTAATACAGTGAGACCAATTCAAATTGGTCTAACTTCTCTAAATAAAAAAAAACAAATTATGAGCAACAAAAGCCAACTAAAAGATACAGATACCTACATTAAAGAAGGTTTTCCGAAAGAAGTAAGAGATAAAAGGAAACAACTACAACAAATAATGATAAATATGAGGAAACAAGGAAAGTATGCCTATATAAAATATGATGTATTCATAGTGGATGGGAAGGAGATGGAAATCGATGTCGACAAAGATAAGAAAAATAACAAAGATAAAGTGAAAAAAGTAGAAGAACAGGACGATAAAGCGCATAAAGAAAATAATGAGGAAGTAAATACAAAAAAAACGAAACCTGTCGGAAGAAAAAGAGACAGTCGCACAAGTGGAAGTATTTAATTCCCCAAAAGTAAAAAAGTTCGTGGAAAAAAGGTAAACAGGACCCCACAAAAGGAAACAATATGCTGCAATACCTTCGAGTAAGATCGCCCGCATGCACTAATCTCACAGAAGATTCGATGCGTATGGAACAAATTAATGTGCAGCAATCTAAAGTAAATGAGACTGTAAAATATAATAAATAGCAACTACTGAAAATAGGATGGACCACATTGAAAACCACCATGGCAAATAATAAGGTAGTAGAGAAAATAATACAGTCACAACTGCTCAATGAACAGAAGGCAATAATGGCAAACCACTGTTCTATATTGCCCAGGAAGATCATGAATCAACAAGATAAATGGAAACTAGCTACTTGGAATGTTAAAACATTGTATCAACGAGGTAAACTAGCAAATGTTTTCCAAGAAATGAAGCGGCTAAAAAAATAAAATGGATAAGTAAAAATTAACAATAAAAAAGTGCTCTACAGGATGGGTGTAAATAAACAATTAGTGAGAAAAATAAGAAAACATCAATTTGAATTTTTGTGACATTTATTACGGGACAAAGGTGTTGAATGGGACATATTAAACGGTAAAATAGTGGGGACAGTTACACGCGGTAGAAAGCGAAATTCATTAATTACGTGTCTACAAAATGAACTGGAAGCGAAAAGTTTTGAAGACTTTGTAAGAATAGCTGAAGACCGCAACCTATGGAGATTCATGATCGCCGACGTCTGCATCATATATGGCACCTAGATGGATGGAATCCCTGGATGGTCCAGACTCTCTCCTGCGAGCACCAATAGCCTGAAAAAGATAAAAATAGATGAATATACTCTCTCAGTGAGTGCTTAGGGTCCACGTAAATACGCAAGGCCTCAGCCCAACTTTGAGATTAGGATAGGATTAGGTACCAGTCTCAGCCGCACGGTAGACTCTTCCTCAGCCCGCAAGCGAGGGTACAGCTAAACCGCAGAACAGCTCTTTCTCAACACCGCAGCGTGAGAGTAACCAGTCCCAGCCGCATTGTAGACTCTTCTTCAGCCCGCAAGCGAGGGTACAGCTGAACCCCAGAACAGCTCTTTCTCAACACCGCAGCGTGAGAGCAACAACATATAGTAACAACACGACCCTAACACTCACCGTTACACAAAAATAAATAAATGCACCAACTATACCCTGATACACTACTCTAGCACAACTGAACGATACCTAAATAAACAATCATTTAATATATACGATCATGTAATTCAATATAAATCTGAAATTAAAAGATTAAAGAGGCAAGTAAATAAACATAATACTTGCATAACTCAAAATGGCGCTAACACTGTAGTGTGCATAATAAGAAAGTTTTTCAGATAAGGAAATCGAATTTGTTCCAACCTATACGCATGCCCGACTCACATCAATGTATGTGATGTGCTTGACGTAAATTTATAAATTGGTGCTAACATAAACAGAACGGGGATGTAGCGTTCCGTAAACTGAGCGTCAATCTATTGGCGATCAATTTTTTGGGTACCTCTATATACAGTATAGCCATGGGCCAAGATCGCTGCCATTTGCGCATTTGCAGGCCAATGGCAACTGTCACATATACTGCGAATTGGATGAACTTATGGTTTCCTATTTATTTGTAAGATTGTAAGTAATGCGATATTGTATTACAACAATATTAAATAATTATAATATGAAAATATAATAAAAATTAATTTATTACATAAATATTATTATGACAGATTTACCCCCATCTTATTTTCCAGCAAAAATCTTTCGTTTTCCAGCGATTTTAAGTCTGTAAACTATAAATATACAAACAATTTTGTTTTAAAATGTTATTAATAATAACAATAATATTTGCACTTTTCACATCTCACAAGGGACACACATATTAAACATTAAATTCACTTGCACTTGCATCACCAATATCATATTTAACCTGCTTATTTAGCTGTCGCCTATTTCCAGAAATCTGCTCGAACTAAGTCTCTTCATTTCGATATTACCTTTACAAAATCACATATTTGCACTATATCTGCTCTGCACGTAGGCGTATAATCCCACTTCACTTCTGAAATTGTTAGCACTTTTCACGCCTCACAAGGAGGGACACACGAATTAAACACTACATTCATTTAGTAAACCTTTATTCCACAATGCCCAAATACATAATAATCCTAATAAATTACATTGCAAGTATTTAAACATTAAATAGTCACGTAACCCGAGTCTCTACATCCTTTCGAACGTAGTAGGTATATCAGCCTCGTGGAGATTATGTACGTATACGTATATAATATTAAACTAGTTTAATATATGTGGTTATTACTTAAAAAATAATTATATATTTAAACTTACCTTTTAAAAACTTAAATGGCGGTGCTTAATATTGGTAACAGTTCCTTTTTTTCAATATTGTCTATCTTAACACAATACTTACACGAAAATTACATAAAAAAATATTAATTATACTTTCAATAAACCTTAGAACTATATTTAAATGTGTTTTCAATTAAATATGAACAAATAGCCAAGAAAATACACAATAATTTTCGGGAAAATAACACATATTAACGTTATGCACAAAAGTGACATTGGCCCGCTAATGTCGGACGAAACCCGAGCCACACCATGGCCATACCTGTATATAGAGGTAAGCTATCAATTTTTAGGATACCTTTATACTCAGGGTATGGCCATGACGTGTGACGTGGCTCGCGTTTCGTCCGCCATTAGAGGGCCACTGTCATATTCGTTGTTGTTGCGCAAATTATTATGTATTTTCGTGGCTACTTGCTTTATTTTAATGCAAAACACATTTAAATATACTTATAATATTTATTTAAAGTGTAAGTAATACTTTTATTTTATTTATTAGTATATTTTCTTGAGATACTGACTACGATGACTGGCAATATTGAAAATACATAAAAATGACCAATATTACGCACAAGCATTTAATTTTTTAAAAGGTAAGTATAAAATATATACTTATTATGTAAATATTAACCAAAGTTATTAAATTTGATGTGATAATAACAACCTATATCATATGCTGTACATAACCTCTAAATCTGTCATAATAATAATTGTGTATCTCTTAAATAAATGATTTTTTATTACCTTTATAGATTCATAGTGTGATTATTTATTATTCTTGTATAATATAATATCACATTTCTAACAAATAAATAGGGAAATGAATTATCAGTATGTTTGACATTGGCTCGCTTATGGCGGCGATCTTGCCCCATGGCCATACCCTGTATATAAAGGTACCCTATCAATTTTAAGCCTGTAGCGCCTCTATCGGGTTTACGGAAACTACCGATGATGTGATAAATTGTCAAATGTCAAGTAAGTTTGGACATAATCTTTTATGAAATTGGATTAAATTACAAACAATATGAACATGTTTACATAGTTAGTTCCTAATAATTAAACATTGCAAATTATATTTGTTGCTGTGTTGAAAAATATGCATGTTAGTTTCATAAATAATGTCATTTTCTGTAATATAACCTATGTTTATTTTGATGTCTACTGCATTGTTAAAATATAGACAATAACCATACCTAACGCACCGAACTCAATTTGGCAAAAGCCGAGTGGTTATGTTACTCATCTTTTATGTGATTTTATAAAAAAACTGCCTAGACAGTGTTGCAATATACCTTACTTCGCTGTCAGACAGTGCACTAATTTTTTTGCGGCTGTGCCTGGACAGTGCACTAGACACTTTTTAAAATTTACCCAATATTTTCAACATTTAGAGGCTAATAACAACAGTAGATGTTTCTTCGAATTTAAATCTGAAAGTTTACAATATTTATAAATTATAATTGTCTAAACGTTTACCAGTAAAACACAAAAAAATATATTAACCTCTGTAAAAATAATTATTGTTGAAGTGGAGAGAACAAACTTTCATGATTTTTGACACAGGTTTTCCAATTTTAAGTTTTAATATCCATGCGTTCAATTTGTTGATGTTTTCAGTTTCCAAATTTATTTTCAATTCTAACCATCACTTCACCTTTCTTCGGAAACGTATGAAAACTTATGTTTCTATGTTTTTTTTTGCATAGATTTGCAACCAGGTACAGAACAATACACATTACTCATTTTCAAAAATGAAATTATTTTAATTACTGAACAAAAATATGCAGAAAAATAACTTTTAATTTGTAATGGCGTAACTTATCACAGCATCGTTAGTTTAATTTTATTCCGCTAGATACAGTATCGCTTAGCACAGATCACCAATAAGGTTTCTTCTTACAGCTAGTCCGGACTGTCATATGTATATCAGATGCATGCGTATTTTAAAAATATCGTTCCAACCGACTGTTGTAGAGTCCATTGAACTGTTGACTGTTGGTATGTTTGTGCCTACAGACTACGGACGCATACATGAATGCATCCGCGGACTGACAGATCCATCCACTGGTCAGCTCTCTTAAGGTGGCATAGCCATCATAGCTCAACAAGAAAAGATATACATAATAATTTAGAGCTAATTAATTGCTAATTAATTGCGCTAATTGAAAATTTATTGCTATATTTTTTTTAAAAAAATCTATGGCTGAGCTGGCAAAAATCATTTGCTGGCTCAGCCAAAAAAAAATAGGGGCATATACAGTATTAATCAACATAGCCAAATTAATTGCTATTTAATTGCTCTTTGTAAAACATGTTTTTATTACAAAAATGATAACATACGCTCAACTAAAGCAAAAAGATCATTATTAGGTAACAAAAGAGTGCGTCTAGATAAAAAAATGGGTTGTACAATTAATTGCTCTAGCTCAACGTAATAAAAAGGGTTGCACTACGTGTTATAACCTATGCCCTTATTGATACGATGAATTTTCAATAAATTGCTGCGAAATAAACTAAACTAAAAGCATTAAGACAACAGTTGAATGCGCTGAGAGTATAAAAAGGGATGTTTGAATTAATTGCTCTAGCTCAACCAAATAAAAAGGGTTGCACTACATGGTATACCCTTTGCCCTTATTGATCCGAGGTATTTTTAATTAATTGCTGCAAATAAACTGAACTAAAAGCATTAAGACAACAGTTGAATGCGCTGAGAGTATAAAATGGGATGTTTGAATTAATTGCTCTAGCTCAACCAAATAAAAAGGGTTGCACTACATGGTATACCCTTTGCCCTTATTGATACGAGGTATTTTTAATTAATTGCTGCAAAGAAACTGAACTAAAAGCATTTAGACAACAGCTGAATGCGCTGAGAGTATAAAAAGGGATGTTAGAATTAATTGCTCTACCTCAACCAAATAAAAAAGGTTGCACTACATGGTATACCCTTTACCCTTATCGATACGAGGTATTTTTAATTAATTGCTGCAAATAAACTGAACTAAAAGCATTTAGACAACAGCTGAATGCGCTGAGAGTATAAGAAGGGATGTTAGAATTAATTGCTCTAGCTCAACCAAATAAAAAGGGTTGTACTACATGGTATACCCTTTGCCCTTATTGATACGTGGTATTTTTAATTAATTGCTGCACATAAACTGAACTAAAAGCATTAAGACTACAGTTGAATGCGCTGAGAGTATAAAAAGGGATGTTAGAATTAATTTCTCTAGCTCAACCAAATAAAAAGGGTTGTACTACATGGTATACCCTTTGCCCTTATTGATACGAGGTATTTTTAATTAATTGCTGCAAATAAACTGAACTAAAAGCATTTAGATAACAGCTGAATGCGCTGAGAGTATAAGAAGGGATGTTAGAATTAATTGCTCTAGCTCAACCAAATAAAAAGGGTTGTACTACATGGTATACCCTTTGCCCTTATTGATACGAGGTATTTTTAATTAATTGCTGCACATAAACTGAACTAAAAGCATTAAGACTACAGTTGAATGCGCTGAGAGTATAAAAAGGGATGTTAGAATTAATTGCTCTAGCTCAACCAAATAAAAAGGGTTGTACTACATGGTATACCCTTTGCCCTTATTGATACGAGGTTTTTTTAATCAACTTCTGCAAATAAACTGAACTAAAAGCATTTAGACAACAGCTGAATGCGCTGAGAGTATAAAAAGGGATGTTAGAATTAATTGCTCTAGCTCAACCAAATAAAAAGGGTTGTACTACATGGTATACCCTTTGCCCTTATTGATACGAGGTATTTTTAATTAATTGCTGCAAATAAACTGAACTAAAAGCATTTAGACAACAGCTGAATGCGCTGAGAGTATAAAAAGGGATGTTAGAATTAATTGCTCTACCTCAACCAAATAAAAAAGGTTGCACTACATGGTATACCCTTTGCCCTTATTGATACGTGGTATTTTTAATTAATTGCTGCACATAAACTGAACTAAAAGCATTAAGACTACAGTTGAATGCGCTGAGAGTATAAAAAGGGATGTTAGAATTAATTGCTCTAGCTCAACCAAATAAAAAGGGTTGTACTACATGGTATACCCTTTGCCCTTATTGATACGAGGTTTTTTTAATCAACTTCTGCAAATAAACTGAACTAAAAGCATTTAGACAACAGCTGAATGCGCTGAGAGTATAAAAAGGAATGTTAGAATTAATTGCTCTAGCTCAACCAAATAAAAAGGTTTGTACTACATGGTATACCCTTTGCCCTTATTGATACGATGAATTTTCAATTAATTGCTGCAAAATAAACTGAACTAAAAGCATTTAGACAACAGCTGAATGCGCTGAGAGTATAAAAAGGGATGTTAGAATTAATTGCTCTAGCTCAACCAAATAAAAAGGGTTGAACTACATGGTATACCCTTTTCCCTTATTGATACGAGGTATTTTTAATTAATTGCTGCAAATAAACTGAACTAAAAGCATTTAGATAACAGCTGAATGCGCTGAGAGTATAAAAAGGAATGTTAGAATTAATTGCTCTAGCTCAACCAAATAAAAAGGTTTGTACTACATGGTATACCCTTTGCCCTTATTGATACGATGAATTTTCAATTAATTGCTGCAAAATAAACTGAACTAAAAGCATTTAGACAACAACTGAATGCGCTGAGAGTATAAAAAGGGATGTTAGAATTAAAGTCTCCAGCTCAACCAAATAAAAAGTGTTGTTCTACATGGTATACCCTTTGCCTTTATTGATACGAGGTATTTTTAATTATTTGCTGCAAATAAACTGAACTAAAAGTATAGTAACCATAGTAACATGTATGAATATTAAGCATTGTAAGATAGTAGGTATTGGATAATAAAAATCATATAGATGTCAAGTGTATCATTTTCTATATAACTTATCTAATTTATATTAAATATCAATACACAAAAATTATAACAAATTGGCGACGAGGTAAACTAAGACTATTTCATTATTGAGTGTAATTTTCAACCATCGAAATAAGAAGACAAGCTTGAAAAATTATCGACCTTCAACCTGACAGGCAATTATAATAATCGAATTTAAGTCGAACGGACTCAAAATGAATCCACAACAGTTTGCTGAATTTATGCAATTTCAGAAAACCATGCTTGAGCACATTTTACATAGCCAACAACATAGCGCACCAGTACAAGTAGATGCAGACGTCACTACAGGAAATTCCGTAAATACTGCACTCTTGCCAAATTTTGAGTGCTTCGATCAGAAAAAGGAGTCATTTCGAAATTATAAGCAACGCTTCGAAAATTATCTAACTATGAAAAACATTTTCAAAAACAAAGATTATTGTTCTAAATTACTACTAAATTCAATAGGGGCAAAGAATTTTAACATGATTTCAGCTCTAGCTGCACCCAAAAAACCCAGTGAATTGAACTACGATGATCTTATGAAGCTCTTAGCAGATCATCTCGCACCCAAGAAGAATGTTCTCGTAGCCCAGCATCGATTTTTATCAAAATATCAAACAGAGCAACAATCAATTGCCGAATTCGTTGCTGCATTGAGATCTGACATTGGGGACTGTGAATTCATTTCACCATGTGAATGTAAAAAATCAATTGCTGATGTTTTTCTTCGTGTACAATTTATTCGAGGAATTCGTGACAATACTATCAGAGAACAACTACTACAATCTGAAATATCAAACTTCAACGAAATTATGTCCAAAGCTATCGCTCTAGAAACATCAAAGATTGACTCAAATGAATTAGCGCAGAAAATATCAACATCGACTTCAAATTTCACAAATATAAATAAAATTGGTCATAAATTCAATAAAAACAAGAATCAACAGAAAAATCGTGATCAATCAAAATCAAGGACACAATTAAAGTCAAAAATTAATTTTAACGAGTTAAACATCAGTGGATTGTGTCTCAGATGCGGAAAGGACAATCATTTGACGAAAGACTGCAAAACGGATCAAACATTTCTGAAGTGTGCAGAATGTAAAAAGACTGGTCATGTCGCAAGAGTTTGCATTCGCACATTGCTTCAAAAGAAAATTAAAGCAAATCAATCATCGACAAATTATATTCAAAATGAAGAAAATATCAATGAATACGGCGTAAGCCACATTATAGACATTTATCAAAATTATAAAACTAAAAATGACATCGAGCGTTTTCATACAAATGTCAACATCGAAGGGAAACCTGTCAAATTCGAAATCGACTCTGCCTCGGGATACACATTTTTACCCCGAAATCAATTTGCCGAATTGAACCTTAACGTTACATTAAGTCCGACTAATGTATGTTTTAGATCTTACACACAAGATGTGTTTATTCCTGATGGGAAAATAAAAGTCAACGCCAATTACAATGGTACATCAATACAAGACGAAATTTATATCGTTCCTGAAGAATACGCAGCTCTACTTGGCCGAATTTGGATTCGACGATTGAAGATTAATTTAAATGAAATCGTTGAACAACCTTCAAAAACCTCTACAACATATTCTATTAAAACTACCGAAGATATGGACGAAATCGCAGCCGAATTTCCAGATGTTTTCGAAGAAAAAATTGGTTGCGCTTCGCAATTCAAAGTGTCACTGAAACTGCGGGATAATGTTACACCAGTTTTCCATCGTGAGCGAGAAGTTCCGTACGCACTTTTCGGCCGAGTTGAGAAAGAACTTGACTCATTAGAAGCGGCTGGAATTATTTCAAAAATAGAAACCAGCGATTGGGGATCACCATTGGTGGTTATTCCGAAAGAAGACGGAGGAGTTTGTCTATGCGTCGATTATAAAGTTGGAGTGAATAGACGCCTCATGAATTCACATTACCCGATTAGGAAAATAGATGACATCCTTAACAGCCTTAGAAACTCCCGTTACTTCTGCAGATTGGACCTATACAAGGCATATTTACATATTCCTGTGGATGAAAAATCAAGTGAAATTCAGACAATTTCTACACATAGAGATACTTACCGTATGCATAGATTATCTTTCGGAATCAAAACTGCACCATCAGAATTTAATCGAATTATTGATCAAATTTTACGAGATATTCCGAAAACAGAATCTTATTTCGATGACATCATTGTACATGGACGTACAAAAGAAGAATGTAAGTCAAATTTATTTGCTTGTCTTACCCAATTACAAAAATACGATTTGCACATCAATCGCCGTAAATGTTCAATTTTTCAAGAACGAATCGAATTTTTGGGACATACAATCGAATTTAACAAAATTTCAAAATCACCAGGAAAAATCGCTGCTATAACAGAGATGCCAAGACCATCATCGATCGACAAATTAAGAAGATTTTTAGGTATGATAACATATTATGCACGATTTATACCTAATACATCAACGATAACAGCCCCATTACGACAACTACTGAAAAAGGATACAGTATTCAAATGGACAAACAAGTGCGAAGCAGCTTTCAAAAAACTAAAAGAAGAAATAGCTAGTGATAGAGTCCTTATGCCGTTCAACCCGAAACTACCCCTTCAACTCGCTTGTGATGCAAGTCCTACAGGTATAGCAGGTGTTTTATCACATATCATTGATGGCACCGAGCGACCAGTTGCCTTTGCATCTAGATCTTTGACGCAAGCAGAGAAAAATTATTCACAACTCGACAGAGAAGCATTGGCGATTGTTTTCTCTGTAGATCATTTTTTCCAATATTTGTTTTCTAGACCATTTAAATTGCTTACCGATAATCAACCCTTGGTACGAATTTTTCACGAAGACGCAAAACTCCCACGAATGACTTCAGCTCGTTTACAAAGATACGCAGCTTTTCTATCTGGATTCAACTACGAAGTTATTTTTAAAAAAGGATCTGAAAACACGACCGTACATTGTTTATCAAGAGCTCCAATTAATTCAAAACCTGGAACAGATATTGCGATTAATAGAGAAGTTCATCTACTTTGTGAAGAATCCGTAAATCAAATCTCAACTCTTAAAATAACGTTTAAAACAATACAAGAAGAAACACGCAAGGACGAGAAGCTGTCAAAAATTTTACAAGACCTACGTGAAAATAATAAAACGGAGTCCGAATTTACCATCAACAATGACATAATTTATAGAGGACAACGGATTGTTATTCCAGCAATACTACAATATTCTGTTTTAAAAGAACTTCATCGTACACATATTGGAGTATCGAAAATGAACAACTAGCTCGACGTTACATATACTGGAAATCACTTGATAAGGACATTGAAAAGTTAGTTCGAGCATGCTCTGCATGTGCCAATATTAAAAACAGTCCTCCTAAAGCACCCTTACATCCGTGGGAAGAACCAGAAAACAACTGGCAGCGCATTCACATAGACTATGCTGGTCCATATCAAGGTTTTTATTTTCTTGTCATCATTGATGCAAAATCGAAATGGGCAGAAATCGAATCAAATCGGCATGCACCAACATCTGCATCGACCATCGAAATTCTCCATGATGTTTTCTCTCGTCATGGATTTCCAGATGTTATGGTGACGGATAATGCACCTATATTTACCAGCGAAGAATTTCAACTATTTTGTTCAGAAGCAGGAATTATTCAGAAGTTTATTGCCCCAGGACACCCATCTACAAACGGGTTAGCGGAACGAAATATTCAGACGCTGAAAAAAAGGGTTGCTGCAATGATCGATGAACCATTATCAATGCGCGAAAAGTTAAGAGAAATACTTTTTCGATATCGAGCAGCACCGTTAAACAATGGAAAAACGCCTGCCGAACAATACTTACATCGACAGATGCGTATCCAGTTTGACGCATTCAAACCAACCAAATTCATGACCTCAACTATTTCTTCTAAAAAAGCTCGACAATTAAACGTGGGAGAACGTGTACAAGCACGCTACTTTGCTAATAATAAACACCAGTGGAAACTTGGGATCATCATCAAAAAATTTGGACAACTCCACTATCTAGTCAAATTGGATGATGGTTACAAATTAAAGCGTCACATAAATCAGTTGATTTCGACTGATATTCAGCCCAAGAAATCAGTAACGTTCACCCCTGATGAACCAGACATCAGCGTTGAGGACCAGAGACCAAATTTGGGAGATTTGGTATACGTTCCAGCCAATCAACCGGTAAACACTGAAGAATCAAAGAAACCAACGAAAGAACGTGAGCAACCACCAGTGCGCCGATCAGAGAGATTGCGCCGGAAGAATGAATCTTACAATGTAAATAAATAAAATTAATAATCTCCTATATTTTCAAATAAACGTGGGAGAATTATAGTAACCATAGTAACATGTATGAATATTAAGCATTGTAAGATAGTAGGTATTGGATAATAAAAATCATATAGATGTCAAGTGTATCATTTTCTATATAACTTATCTAATTTATATTAAATATCAATACACAAAAATTATAACAAATAGCATTTAGACAACAGCTGAATGCGCTGAGAGTATAAAAACGGATGTTAGAATTAATTGCTCTAGCTCAACCTAATAAAAAGGGGTGCACTACATGGTATACCCTTTGCCCTTATTGCTACGAGGTATTTTTAATTGATTGCTGCAAATAAACTGAACTAAAAGCATTTAGACAACAGCTGAATGCGCTGAGAGTATAAAAAGGGATGTTAGAATTAATTGCTCTAGCTCAACCAAATAAAAGGGTTGCACTACATTGTATACCCTTTGCCCTTATTGATACGAGGTATTTTTAATTGATTGCTGCAAATAAACTGAACTAAAAGCATTTAGACAACAGCTGAATGCGCTGAGAGTATAAAAAGGGATGTTAGAATTAATTGCTCTAGCTCAACCAAATAAAAGGGTTGCACTACATTGTATACCCTTTGCCCTTATTGATACGAGGTATTTTTAATTATTTGCTGCAAATAAACTGAACTAAAAGCATTTAGACAACAGCTGAATGCGCTGAGAGTATAAAAAAGGATGTTAGAATTAATTGCTCTAGCTTAACCAAATAAAAAGGGTTGCCCTACATGGTATACCCTTTGCTCTTATTGATACGAGGTATTTTTAATTAATTGCTGCAAATAAGCTGAACTAAAAGCATTAAGACTACAGCTGAATGCGCTGAGAGTATAAGAAGGGATGTTAGAATTAATTGCTCTAGCTCAACCAAATAAAAAGGGTTGCACTACATGGTGTACCCTTTGCCCTTATTGATACGAGGTATTTTTAATTAATTGCTGCAAATAAACTGAACTAAAAGCATTAAGACTACAGCTGAATGCCCTGAGAGTATAAAAACGGATGTTAAAATTAACTGCTCTAGCTCAACCAAATTGATACCACCACGCATGGTGGCATCCACGCGCGCAACGCGCGTGACGTCAGCTCCAATCCGGCAGGCCAGCGCCCTACCCACACACCGTCACGCGCGTCCCCCACTAGCCAGCGGCCGGCTTAAAAGAGGGCGCCAACCAGAGGAGAGTCAGAGAGAGTCGAGCTAGCTCCTCTCTACCTGCGCCTCCAAGCCGAGCCCGAGCCTAGCTCCTCTACGCAGCCAGTCCGACCGCAGCTGGACAGCCCGCACGCTCCGAGCGAGATTCAACAGTGTCCCCTTCCACGGCAACCAAGGCCATCAGCGCACACCCTTGTGCGCATGGAGAGGGAACAGCTGCAACGCGTCCACAATCGCCACCGCCGACAGCGGCCGATTCGGGGAGTCACGGCCGAGCTGATCCAAGCGGCCCTGCGGACTCGTTGCTGGTCTGCGTCGCAGACGGCCCCGCAGCCCCCGCGAGCTGCACCTACCACTCCCCCGAGGAAAGCCAGCCGGGTCCCGATCGTGACGCCACCGCCAGCCCTGCTGTCTCCACTACCAGGCACCCCGAGCCCTCGACCACGGCCACCACCCAGCGACGGGTCCCCCATTCATACTCCGCCCACGGATCGCCTCCCGCCGACTCCAGGCCGGGGGTGGCTCTACTACGAGCCTAATTATAATTATTAAATTTTATTTGTTCGTTCCTTGTGTTTTTTATATGTTGGGATTTTGTGTATGTATTTTTGGGTTGGGTTTTTCTTGTTTTTGGAAATAAAATGGTCATAAAAACAACAGTGTTTAAGGTTTTGAGCTAGCCCTATTAGAGAGAGTCAGAGAGAGAGTTGGGGATTTTGTGTATGTATTTTTGGGTTAGATTTTTCTTGTTTTTGGAAATAAAATGGTCATAAAAACAACAGTGTTTAAGGTTTTGAGCTAGCCCTATCATAAGTGGCACCCACAACGTGAGGCCGAAGCTGTCCGCAGACAACAGGACACACGACCCAATTTTACTTTTCAAACACTGTTCCGGGACATGACCAATCCCGGTGGAGCCCAAGACACCGACACCGGACCGGTGTCACCACCACTAAATACCAGAATCCTGCCGGCTCAATCTCGCCGGACAGCGGCTCCAAGGACCTGCAGCCACCTGGTGGCGGGACATGAAGATGCTCCTGACCACCTGGACCCTTTTCGAGGACCGCCTCGTGAAGCGGTTCTCCAACACACAAATTTTGGCTCAACTCCGATCACAGTTCTATGGCGAGCACCAGCCCGCAAAAGAACCAGTCGAAAAATTCCTCCTACGTAAAGAACAGCTCCGCCTGCGGTTAGAGCCAGAGCTACCCGACGCCACGACATTCGGCCTGTATACCGAGCTGCTACACCCAAAGCTGCGGTCATTTCTGAGGACGCCCACGCCCCGCTGCTTCGTGGACCTCTTAGATCGTGCAATGGCCATCGATCAAGATTTACAAGAGCAAGAGCCAGTGTCCGAAACCAGGCGCAACCTGCCAAAATGCACATACTGCGCTGGCTACCATTTCCACCGCGACTGCCCCACGCTTCGCCGCCAGAAGGACAGCCAGGGAAACGACGCGCGGGCGAGGGACAAATTAAACCCCCTCGCCCGAAAGTAACCACCGCCGCCGCACTCGCCATCAGCAGGTCCACCTCCGAGGTCCAGGCTCCAAGAATAGCCTGCCACATAGCGGGTCAGCCCACGACCGTGCTAATCGACAGTGCTGCGACACATAATTTCATTAACACAGCACGTGTGCCCGTAGAATACCTTTCCACGGTAGCAGGGGGTACAGGCACGGCCCAGCTAGCCCGGAAAGATACCAGTCTCCAGCTACGAGGCCAGCTAGCACTCCAGATCCAGGTCCAATCACAAACACAGACGACCTCCAGGAGGCACTACTTTTGGGCCAACCCTGGCTTACTGAACACGAGGTAGTATGTGATTTCGGACAAGGATGTGCGCACATGGGAAAAGGACAACGCCAGACCGTATTCTTCAACAGAAGAAAAAACCCCGCTAGTTATGTGACCCAACCAACTGACATAAGTCACGTTAAGCATGCGTTCCCGGCGGAACATATTGCCCGTTTTCACGCCGTTTTGCGCGAAAATCCCGGGGCTTTCCATCGTGCGACCGCTATGCCCACGACCAGAAGCGTGGAACACAAAATTCACCTCCATATCGCTATTCCGAAGAAAAAAAGAAGCTTATCCAAGAACAAGTAGCCGAGATGTTGACAGACAACATCATTTCACCCAGTACGTCGCCATATAGCAGCCCAGTGGTGATTGTAAAGAAGAGCGATGGGACTCCCAGATTCTGTGTTGACTACCGCCGCCTCAACAGCAAGACAGCCGACATCGCAACACCGCTACAACGTATCCAAGAAACGCTGAAAGACTTGGGTTCAGCTCGAATCTTCACTACACTTGATCTCGAGTCTGGCTACTGGCAAATACCCATGGCACTAGAAGCGAAACAGTTTACCGCCTTCGCCGTACCCGACGGCGGCCTCTACGAATTCAATGTCATGCCATTCGGCCTCAAAAACGCGCCCAGCACGTTCCAGAGGTTCATCAGCCAAGAAGTTCTCCGGGGTTACTTCCGGGAGTTTTGCATCGCGTACCTGGATGACGTCATCATATACTCCGACACCTGGGAAGAGCACCTAGAGCACCTCTCCAAGGTATTAGAGCGTTTCCGCCTCCATGGCTTAGTTTGCAACCTACACAAATGCAACTTCGGCCAGACAGAGTTAAAATACCTGGGTCATTTTCTCACCGCTCACGGCAGCCGACCACTCTCTCACCACGTGGAGGCTATCCTAACCGCACGAACATCGACAACTCGTAAGGAGCTCAGACAGTTCCTGGGAGTCTGCAACTGGTTGCGAGAATATGTCGACCACTTCTCCAGCCTAGCTGCGCCACTCACCGACTTACTCAGCACCTCCAAAAGGTGGACCTGGGGCCCAGAGGCTCAAACGGCGTTCACCAAGTTGAGAGATGCCCTCTCAGCACCACTAACACTCCACCGACCGCTGCCAAATAAACCGTTCGTTCTGCAAACCGACGCCAGCAACGTGGGTTTAGGGGCGGTCTTATACCAAGAAGATACAAAGGGCAGGCGCATAATCTCCTTCGCCAGTGCACGTTTACGCCCAGCAGAGCGGCAGTACCACAGCAACGAACAAGAATGCCTAGCCGTCGTTTGGGCCGTCAAACAATACCGGCCCTACCTAGAAGACAAACATTTCGTGTTGAGGACGGACAACAAGGCATAAACTTGGCTTAAGGCCGCCAAAGACGCCAAAGCTAAGTTTGTACGTTGGGCATTGCTGCTTGAAGAATTCAATTTCACCATACAGAACTGCCCCGGGCAAGAGAACGAATTCGCCGATGCCTTGTCACGCCAACCCGCGCCACAACCCACCGACACCGAGCCCGACACGGATCGTCTCCTGCCTCACCTTGATCAGATCTCAGCGGACCCCGAACTAGCACAAGAGGTTGCTCGTGCTCAAGAACGAGATCCACATTGCCAAGCCCTCCACACTCGATGGCAAGAATTGCAACAAGATGCACGACGCACCCGATCAGCGGAGAGGTTCCTCCAGCTCTACAGCGCCAAAGATGGTCTCCTGCGAACTCAAGTAGAAGGCCGTTGGGTGGTGGTAGCTCCTGAAGAAGTACGCAGCCGCATTCTGTTCGAGTTTCACGACGCTGCCACCGCCGGCCACCCTGGCACGGAAGAAACGACTCGCGCCATTGTCGAACGTTTCCATTGGCCAAAATTACGTGTCGACGTGCAGCGATACGTACAACACTGCCGTATCTGCACCTGCTACAAATCTCATACCACTGCCCGAGCCCCTAACCTCCGGCCTCAACAACCAATTAAACCCTGGGACACCATCGCCGTGGATCTCATGGGACCGTATCCAATGACTGCCCGACGGAAGCGCTTCATCTTCGTAATCACTGACCTGTTCTCCCGGTGGGTCGAAGCCTACTCCCTAGGCTCCAGCGAGACCCACTACTTAGTGCATACCATGGAGCGAGAAGTTTTTCCCAGGTGGGGTTATCCCCGCGCTATACTCAGCGACAATGGCCGCCAGTTCACCAGCGCCGATTGGAGGGACGCTTGTGAAAAATGGCAGTGTACCCCGTGGACTACGGCCATCTATCATCCGCAAGCCAACCCTGCTGAAAGAAGAAACCAGGAAATAAAAAAGGGCCTCCGGCTCCATCTCCATGGCTTCCCGCACAAGCAATGGGATCAACAACTCTCCAAGGTACTCTTTAATATACGCTGCCGACGCAACGCGGCCCTGGGAGTCTCTCCCAGCACTGCCCTCCTAGGTGCCGATCTCCAGCGACCTGGAGATTGGAAATTACGCGAAGTCAGACGTGCCAGCCGCCCTAAAACCGAGGATCTGACGAAGACAATTCGACAATATCAAACACGCTACATTACCCACAGTCGAGCCCGTCCACCCGACTACAAACACGGAGATAAGGTTTATGTGAAGACCTTCCCACTCTCGAACGCCGCCGCCGGACGCCATGCAGGGTTCGAGGCTAAGTGGGACGGACCCCACCCTGTACTCGGGAATGCTGGGCCTGTTACCTACTGGGTTTTACGAAGCGGCGTACCAGTGAAGTACCACGTCACGCAGCTCCAATCAGCCCAGAAGAACGGCCGGCCGCTGTCTCCAATGGAGGGGGGAGTTGATACCACCACGCATGGTGGCATCCACGCGCGTAACGCGTGTGACGTCAGCTCCAATCCGGCAGGCCAGCGCCCTACCCACACACCGTCACGCGCGTCCCCCACTAGCCAGCGGCCGGCTTAAAAGGGGGCGCCAACCTGAGGAGAGTCAGAGAGAGTCGAGCTAGCTCCTCTCTACCTGCGCCTCCAAGCCGAGTCCGAGACTAGCTCCTCTACGCAGCCAGTCCGACCGCAGCCGGACAGCCCGCACGCTCCGAGCGAGATTCAACAATGTCCCCTTCCACGGCAACCAAGGCCAACAGCGCACACCCTTGTGCGCATGGAGAGGGAACAGCTGCAACGCGTCCGCAATCGCCACCGCCGACAGCGGCCGATTCGGGGAGTCACGGCCGAGCTGATCCAAGCGGCCCTGCGGACTCGTTGCTGGTCTGCGTCGCAGACGGCCCCGCAGCCCCCGCGAGCTGCACCTACCACTCCCCCGAGGAGAGCCAGCCGGGTCCCGGTCGTGACGCCACCGCCAGCCCTGCTGTCTCCACTACCAGGCACCCCGAGCCCTCGACCACGGCCACCACCCAGCGACGGGTCCCCCATTCATACTCCGCCCACGGATCGCCTCCCGCCGACTCCAGGCCGGGGGTTGCTCTACTACGAGCCTAATTATAATTATTAAATTTTAGTTGTTCGTTCCTTGTGTTTTTTATATGTTGGGATTTTGTGTATGTATTTTTGGGTTGGGTTTTTCTTGTTTTTGGAAATAAAATGGTCATAAAAACAACAGTGTTTAAGGTTTTGAGCTAGCCCTATCACCACGCATGGTGGCATCCACGCGCAAATAAAAAGGGTTGCACTACATGGTATACCCTTTGCCCTTATTGATACGAGGTATTTTTAATTAATTGCTGCAAATAAACTGAACTAAAAGCATTAAGACAACAGCTGAATGCGCTGAGAGTAAAAAGGATGTTAGAATTAATTGCTCTAGCTAAACCTAATAAAAAGGGTTGCACTACATGGTACACCCTATGCCCGTATTGATGCGAGGTTTTTTTAATCAATTGCTGCTTAAATGTGAACTAAAAGCATTAAGAGACTGAGACTATAAAAAGGGATGTTATAATTAATTGCTCTAGCTCAACCTAATAAAAAGGGTTGCACTAGGTATCATACCCCTTGCTCTAAGTGGTAGGATGTATTTTTATTTAATTGCTTCAATTAAACTGACCTAAAGGCATTAAGACCCTCGTATCAAAATTGGCAAAGGGTATACCACGTAGTGCAACCCTTTTTATTAGGTTGAGCTAGTGCAATTAATTCTAACATCCCTTTCTATACTCTCAGCGCATTCAGCTGTTGTCTTAATGCTTTTAGTTCAGCTTAATTGCAGCAATTAATTAAAAATATCTCCTATCAATAAGGGCAACGGGTATAACACGAAGATCAACCCTTTTTATTTGGTTAAGCTAGAGCAATTAATTCTAACATTCCTTTTTATACTCTCAGCGCATTCAGCTGTTGTCTTAATGCTTTTAGTTCAGTTTATTTGCAGCAATTAATTAAAAATACCTCGGATCAATAAGGGCAAAGGGTATACCATGTAGTACAACCCTTTTTATTTGGTTGAGCTAGAGCAATTAATTCAAACATCCCTTTTTATACTTTCAGCGCATTCAACTGTTGTCTTACTGCTTTTAGTTCAGTTTATTTGCAGAAATTAATTAAAAATACCTGGTATCGATAAGGGTAAAGGGTATACCATGTAGTGCAACCCTTTTTATTTGGTTGAGCTAGAGCAATTAATTCAAACATCCCTTTTTATACTCTCAGCGCATTCAGCTGTTGTCTTAATACTTTTAGTTCAGTTTATTTGCAGCAATTAATTAAAAATACCTCGCATCAATAAGGGCAAAGGGTATACCATGTAGTATAACCCTTTTTATTTGGTTGAGCTAGAGCAATTAATTCTAACATCCCTTTTTATACTCTCAGCGCATTCAGCTGTTGTCTTAATGTTTTTAGTTTAGTTTATTTTGCAGCAATTTATTGAAAATTCATCGTATCAATAAGGGCAAGGGTTATAACACGTAGTGCAACCCTTTTTATTACGTTGAGCTAGAGCAATTAATTGTACAACCCATTTTTTTATCTAGACGCACTCTTTTGTTACCTAATAATGATCTTTTTGCTTTAGTTGAGCGTATGTTATCATTTTTGTAATAAAAACATGTTTTATAAAGAGCAATTAAATAGCAATTAATTTGGCTATGTTGATTAAAACTGTATATGCCCCTATTTTTTTTTTGGCTGAGCCAGCAAATGATTTTTGCCAGCTCAGCCATAGATTTTTTTAAAAAAATATAGCAATAAATTTTTAATTAGCGCAATTAATTAGCAATTAATTACCTCTAAATTATTATGTATATCTTTTCTTGTAGAGCTGTGTTGGCTATGCCACCTTAAGAGAGCTCCACTGGTCTATGGTCTATGCTATGTGCCATTTATCAGCACACGCGCACCGCACTTTTCGCGCGATGCGAGAAAATTATTGAAGCATAATTTGTGACTCTGTTTTCATAAGTGAACATAATGAGTAATTTGGAATTTGAGTCTGATCCAGAATCATTGTTATCTAATTCTTTCATGAAGAAATGGATTTGATATTTTACCAATCTCGAATAAAAAAAATAAAACAATAATTATTTAGGTATGTAATATGATAAATAATTAATATTTGTTTTTACATAATCGAGTACATAATTTATTGACTGATATTTTTTCTGCAGAGGAGACAGTAATTAATTATGATATGACAAGTCCGTTGTGCGTTCCAAACATACAAAGTTTCTTACATAAGTCTGAATAAGTACATGAACGCATTCAAAAAATCGTGTAGGAATAAACCTTATAAATCATGTTCGAGTAAACTTAAACTGTAGCTACTTTTTGGAAGGCAACGGGTCAGATTGACGCGGATCCGATATTAATAAAATGAGCCCGCGGATCGGTTGCAACAGATTGCTGAAAATTATCCCTCTTTACCTGTTCCATTCTCTCAGTGCTTCGGGCATCCATATATTATTGATAAGGTTCTCCTCGCTCTTGTAATAAGCGGTTATAGCATACCCCACTAAAGTTACCATTAGGCCGACATCATAGACTCTTGCAGCTAGTTTCGCCATTTTATATACATTCTGAATAGCAGACCGTTCAAATTCTGGTAAAATAGTCAATTTCCAAAATTTGTAGTCTACCATATCTATAAGTTTAAGGTGAGATGCGTGTTTTGCCACTAGGGTATATAATTTCGTAGTTAGCTGAAACGATATATATTTTGAGTGAAGTTTAGGCTTGATTTACATTAGCGGTACAATGACGGCACAATAACGGTACGATGACGGTACGGTACTTCTTACTCCAATGTATTTTAATGGACCCATTTACATCTACGTTCTCGGTACGATGACGGCACATTAATATTCACTGATTTACATTAGCGATACGATCACGGTACAGTATACTTTTGTTTCTATTGCAAAAATCGAGGAAAAAATAGTGTATCATAGTGACTGCGTAGTATTTGCATACAACGGGGAGTGGAATGTTGCGTTTGAAGAGTACGTGCATGTTACGTTGATGTCTATTGCTCCCTGGAATGCTCGAAGTGGACATTCATTTACAATATGGTTGATTGTTTGTTGTTCAGCGCCGCAATCACATTTTGGATCCACACCTACCATGCCCAGTTCTAACCCTGTTTAATGAAACCCCAATTTTGCGTTGAAGATCAAAGCCATCTGGATGTTTTTGTGTATTTAATATTGAATACCCAGTAGAATCAGTTTGATTCTGCCATTCAATACGCCACGCATCTGACCCGTGGAAGTTTTCATTAACCAAATGTTTAGCAGTTTTTATTGGAGGATTTCTAGATTTCAACCTTTTAAATTCAATTACATCCCGATGAACTGGTAAATCTAAATTTTGACATGCTTTTTTTTTCACTCTCTAACTAGACTTTTGCATCTTCGGATCTTAGGCGGTTCAATGTGACTAAGGACTGGAAGCCATTGGAGTGGAGTACTTTGAATACAGCCAGAGATTATACGCATTGTCTGATAGAGAACAATATCAACTTTATTTACAAGGGCACTATTTAACCAAACAGAGGCCGCGTACTCAGCAGTTGAGTATACTAAACTCAATGCAGTTGTCCGCAGTGTATTGGCATCGGCTCCCCACCTTGTTCCTACCAATAAACATATACTATAGTACGTGATTGATATCTGACATGTTTTTGACTTTTTGATATTTGTCTTTTAGTTAAACTAAAATGTAGTCAAAATGAGCTAAACATGAGGAATTATTGCATACATTACTGAACAAAAGTTCTCTGCTTATGACATAAACGTACATCATAGATTATCATAAGTGCAAAACAGTATTGTTTTGTAAATTTTTCTGGATTTTCTTCATTTTCTTCTTCTTCGTCAAGAGTAAGGGCAATTATAGACAAGTCGGTATTTGATAAAATTTTAAACATTGCACGATATTTTCTACTTTTGATAGACACTTGACATATGCACAACAAACCGTCATAATACATAAAAGACAAAATTATATTGTCATGTTATTTTATTATGTTCGTACCGTCGTGGTACCGTCTAATATAAATGCCTCTTGTAATTGACATACTGTCATTGTACCGCTAATGTAAATCAAGCTTTAACTTAAACTTTAATATTTGATCAGTTGTACAAAAAAAGCTTGAATTAATAACTGATTAAATTTATTTTGATACTAAGGATGTGTTAACGAAAAATCTGCACAAACTTTATAACTTTATTATTTAACTTACAAAAGGCCACAAATTAAAACAACTTTACCCTCATATAAATTACGATTCAATAACATAATCTGCACAAAAATCCACCACTAATATAATTTATTTTTGAAAGTACAGCTAATATTGTCAACACATTCTCCTTTTTGAACTGGCGAAGTTTATTTATAGTTCTTTGTATAAAATTTTGTAATTCGATTAAATTTATATTCTGTCGGACTATGAATGCATTTTTTATAAAAATAACTTGTATTTCCTGCACAATCATTATCATCTAACTTGAAATAGAATTCGACATCGACAATTACAAAATTCGTATTCCAAGGCTCAGATGCAATTCAGGTAACAAGTTTTCTTTCTTTCATATAATATACATGTTTATGTACATATGTGAAATTTTGAATTCTGCAGTTGTGCAGAGTTTTCTCTTCCTTTCTTTTGTTGTCATACTTACTTGCGAGTATGCACCAAACGATACCGTATCAAAAATTAAAAATCCAAAATCGGTGTAATTGTGAGTGAACAAAAATATACCTTCTAATAAAAAGATCAAAAACGTTAATAAGAAAAGGATAAAGCCAAAAACAATTTTTGGTCTTGTTCTAAGTCTTGGGTTATACCCAGCATAATTCAGCCGACGAAGAAAGTAGTTTATTATAGACATTGGAGTTAGTTCCTACGGTGAAAAAACAATAGTATTTAGTTATTTTTTTCAGTTATTAATAATAACAAATATGAAAACTTACGGCAATATTCTTTACAAAACTGTAAATCTTACAGATCTGTAAATCTGTTAAAAAACGGCCAAAAACAAATCTATTTTTGTTGATTAATATAATTAGATGATGTGGCCAACACAATACCTCCCGCCATTTAATTTTTATTAATTTAAATACATACCAAATTAGTGCTCGTGAGGTGGTAGCTTTCGTTGCGATTTTGTTCAATATTTACAGGTCTGGAAGACCTATTGTTTGGTACAGTATATAGCCATTAAACTTTATTAAAAACGAATAAAAATAGCGTATGTAACAAAAGATTTGAGAAAAAGTTAGACCTATTATTTATCAAATAGAAAGAAATTTTTATTGAAATATTGACATAATGGGTTGTTCCTAATTTTACAGCACTGATAGGGGACCATTATGCGATGCAGTTTTTTAATACCTTGTCTCATTTGTCCCTCGAGGATGTTAAATCTACATCCCGGATCGTCTATAACTGATGTTCGTCTTGGTATTCCAAGCCATTATTGTATACAATAATCTTCCGGGTCCGTCTCTCTGAATTTTAAATCATTTCTGACCAAAGTTCTACTAACAATTATCTTTAAAATTTTAAATTGACGAGTTAATTTGCGTGATGACGTTCTAATTTTGTCTTAAGCAGTTTGAATGAGTCTGCTGTTTCGAATTGAGGGCGAAAGTTCGGGTTAAAATATAATATTTAGAAGGGATATAATTTTTTTGCAACAGTCCTGAGTTATGAAGCGATCGTGCGGTCAAGGCACCAGATGTGAAAAATAACTTGTTTTCTAATATTATTCGTTTTTAATAAAGATTAAATGGTGATTCATATTTGTATTTATAAAATATTTTGTATTTATTAAATATTATTCTTACCGGATCTTCTGCCATTTTGCGATGTTAGATGTAAGACTTCTGTGATAGAAATTAAATTAAAATTAAATTGTAAAACAGATTTTACTTCACACATTCACATGTGTTTGTTCTCTCATTAATTACACAATAAATGCAGTAGATAAACAAAAGTTTTAATTACTCTTTCTTAAGTCTTAATTCACTTATTTATGAATAATGGTGAGAAAAGTTTTTCAATTGCAATAAATATTTTATAATACTAATTAGGGCGGATATAAGAAACTATAATAAATTAGATTTTAAACAAAGAAAATTTTGTAGTTTTTAAATATCCAATTTATTTTATTTTGGAATCATAAACCTGTTAATTCGTGCTCAAAATCGGGCGCAATTCGGCTTTTTTTGTCCGAATGCCAATAAAGTTGCCAAGCAACAGTCGAAGAAACATTTAGATTATACTCTCTCTCTGTTTTCTGTAAAATGTTGACTCCTTAATGCTCTGCAGCATCTGGAGATTCGCTCAAGCTGATTCGCTGTCTATTTGGTTGCATTTTTTGTTTTGAAATTTTAAATAAATTTGACCAAAGTTCTGCTAACAATCATCTTTAAAATTCTAAATCGTCGCGTTAATTTGCACGATGACGTTCTTACTTTGTCTTGAGCACTTTTAACTTTTGGTAAATTTATATATATATATATATATATATATATATATATATATATATATATACAGGGTGTTTATTTGTAAGTGGCTACCATTGCGATCTCGAGAACTAGAAGAGATACGAAGTTGGTTAATCTCTATTTCAGATAGGTATTTCAATGATAAACTGAAAAAATCTGATGTGGCCAGCACAATACCTTCCGTCAATCCTGTGTATTATGTACAAATTCCATACATAAATTTTCTTGCAAAAGATTCTAAATTTTTGGTATTTTATGATTCCCTTTCTCGGCAACGGAATTCCATACTCCTGATAACAAACAAATCACATGAAATAAGAAAATCATGAAATTTTGAATGAAAAATTATGATACTTGTCAGTTATGGACATAATTAATTGCTGTCATTTTGATACGGGTCCCCATATCTGCTTGCCAAAGGCAGCAAAGTCATGTCACTGCACGCGCCCTATACATAATTTTTTTGCAAAAGATCCTATATTTCCAGTAAAGTTATTTCATAAATAAACTATGCAAATCGCAATTGACACTGACATCTTTTTCTTTAGTTTTCCCATTCGTTAGGGGGTCGCTATTTTTTATTTTCTTCTTCCACTAATTTTTGTTTTGCGTGTCGTCCTCATTCAGGTCCTTTTCTCTCAAGTCTTCTGCAATACAGTCTTTTCATCTTATATTTGGTCTTCCTATGTTTCTTCCACCTTCTATTAATTTATTCATCTCTCCTCATAACATGTTCAAACCAATGTAATCGTCTCTATTATATCTAAAAACTTCTAACACTAGAGTTACTTCCCTTATTTTTTCATTCAATTACTTGCTTTTTATTGATACTGACATCTGTCAATTTGGATTACCTGAATATATTAGCAGTTTCCATGGTTATGTTAGCATAGCTGGCTGAATTATGAAATTTATACGATTTTTTTATCTTTATAATTCTTTAACTCTATATCTGTTGAATATGAAATATAAAATGCAATCAAATCGTATAGTGAATAATATATTCTTTAAGTTATAATAACATTTAACTGAGTTTTTCAAGAAAAACTGTTAAAATCTTCAAATGAGGGTACTTCCGGTTGACCAATTATAACCAAAATCTAAACATGTCTGCATATGGTTGTAAGGAAGAGGAATACGCAAGAATTGTAATTTTTGGAATTCTAGTATTGGGGATATCGTTGACGAAACCGCGGTCACATACACACACACATACACACATACACACACACATACACACATACACACACGCACACATACGAACACACACACATACAGACATCATCGTAAAAATAGTAAAATCGCATTGTAAAGACCCTAAAACGTGTTTATTCAATGAAAACTCACCACCGAATTTTTTGATCAAAGGCAATACCTTCCTTACCTATAGGTGACGGAAGGTAAAAAGAAATTCAACCAGTGGTTCTCAAAATATGGATACCAACTTTTTTATTTTAAATAGAAACATATATTTTTTATTTGCTCATTATATAGAGCTCTTTATTCTGAATCCAACGATATAAAATTTTAATACCCTTACATAACAAAATTTCGAAAAAAAAATAATAAAGAATAAAGAGCTTTATTGAATGCACAAATAAAAAATATATGTTTCTATTTAAAATAAAAAAGTTGGTATCCATATTTTGAGAACCACTGGTTGAATTTCTTTTTCAGTATATCTTTGAAATACCTATGTGAAATAGAGATTCTTTGCTAATTTAACCAACTTCGTAGCTCTTCTAGTTTTCGAGATCGCAATGGTAGCCACTTAAAAATGAACACTCTATATATATATATATATATATATATATATATATATATATATATATATATATATATATATATATATATAGATTGGCAACCTTATGAGCATATGCGTACCGCGTTGTAAAGATACGTATTATGATGCCACCTTTAATAATTTTATTATTTGGCCGTACTAACGAGTACATACCGGAACTCAGAAGTCTTATAATTTCAATTTTTTAGAAGTTCGACAACGACGACAGCCGAACACGCTTCGTTTTCGGTCGGAGAAAGTTTTGAAATCCGTTTTACTCAACTAAAATTTTGTGACATGACTATTGTTGAACCTGAACGTCATTTAAAATTGTTTGTGAAATAAATTACAAAATATTTAATATGTTTCATATAATGGACACTATTATAAAAATTATTTAATGCCGTAAGTAAGTAGGTGCATATTGAAATATCATATAATTTGTAAAAATTAACTATCTTTTATATTAGGTTTTTGACATTTTAACAATATATTAAGAACAATAAAAACAATGAAGGATATATTATAATAATAACAATCACAATAAACAAATAACAGTGTCATATTACAAATGAGAAGATGACAAATATCGGAATATCTGCGTAAGTAATCAGTTGACAGCTGATAGATGTTGTGTTAGCATTTAAATTCTGAATAAACGACTCCTACTATACAGAAATTTGTTGATTGTTGCAGTCAATAGCGATTTTTTACCTCTCGCTAAGAGAGGTATTGGATTCATGCTAAAAATCGCATATCCAGATTTTATTGAATAAGCACGTTTTAAGGTCCCTACAATCCGATTTTAACATTTTTACGATGATGTCTGTGTGTGTGTGTGTGTGTGTGTGTGTGTGTGTGTGTGTGTGTGTATGTGGATGTGTGTGTGTGGGATGTTGGAAGGACGGTTACTCAAAAACTATAAGACTTAAAATTTGTTTAACAATGTATTTCCCAATCGGACATTCATGGGAAGATCTGAAAAGGTTTTGGTAACAATTGGACAACCGGAAGTAGAAGATTCTTGAAAAAAAAACTTCTAAATATTATTTTTTGAAAATTTTTCTTGATAATATTAAAGAAAAATAAATTCTCTTTCTGATACATTTAAATATTTTTATACATATTTTATAGATTTAGAGATAAAAGGAATATAATATATAAAATAATGCTGTAATTAATTTTACAACCGAAAGGATGCCATGAAAAATAGTTGCAAATTTAAATTATTTGTAACTGACAGATAAATGTCAGTGTCAGAAATAATGAGTAATGAAAGAAAAATGTATTTGGAGAATCCCTTAATTCTTGATCTGTGACTATTATGGAGATGACAAGTCTAGATTGAAGGACTTAAATTTGTTTCAAACATTATGGGACAGTGTACACCAGCACTGTAGACTAGAGTAACTTTGAATTGCGAAAAAGCTATCAAATTCTTCTCAAGTAAGTTGTAAATATTGACAAAATTACACATCGATATAAGAATAATCGGAGTGCAACCTATCCGTCACTTTATTAAAGGGAATTAGTGTTATTTAGATATAACATGTATGAAAAAATAAAATGTAAAAGAAGATATGTAAGAATAGATGCACAATCCATATATACATTTTAGACCGCCCAAAATTAATGTTTTTACTAGAAGAATATGAAGAGAAAGTAAACAACGTTGTTCGAATTGAAAATTGCTGTTAGCAGCCTAATATTTATATATAGTACTCTACTTTGTAATTTATTGTAACATAATTTATGGTAAAATATCTTCATGTTGAGACATGCTATTATTGAATAACAAAGAATTTTATACGTCATAGATTTATATGAATATATTATTTGTATTTATAAAAATATTCTTTGCTTTATGCATACAGCCAGGTAAAATATACGGCGAGAGGTTATGTGCTGGCCACATCAGATTTTTTTTTAATAAAGATACGTTAATTTATTTATAAAACAATGTACAGCCACAAGTTTCTATGTTCTGTTTTAGCACATTGCAGAAATTAACGTAAAGCCGGTTACTATTGATATAAGGTATTTAATTTAGGATTTTGTGTTTTGTAAAACTGATGATCTACTATACCGTAATACAGATACAAACTCTGAATATTGTTATTAACAATCACATTAAACAATTAAAAAACTGTGTCATATTACAAATGAGAAGATGACAAGTATCGGAATATCTGCTAAAGTAATCAGCTGATGGATGTTGTGTTAGAATTTAATTTTGAATAAAGCGACTCCTACTGTACAGAATTTTATTGGATTGTTCAGTCAGCAGCAATTTTTTTGTAATAACAGGTACATTAATTTATATATATATATATATATATATATATATATATATATATATATATATATATGTATATATATATATAACAGTATAGCCACAAGTTTCTGATGTTCTGGTTTTAGCACATAGGAGAAATGAACGTAAGAGGTTACTTCAGCTATTTCGCATTTTTGGATATTCTCTTTTGTAAACTTAATGAGCTACTATAGCGTAGAACGAGTAAAAAAACCTGTTACAGTATGTAATCATCAACAATTGATTTACTGCAAGCAAAACCTATTTTACACATCGATAACAATATAAGAAACGTAAATATCAGATAGTTTTGTTCCAGTTCTGCAGTATTCTTATCAATACACTGGATATTCTTCTCCTATTGCTAAAATTGTAGCTAATGATGTGTTGGTCACATTACTATTTAGAAACGAAAATTTTATTCAAATTTATACATTATTGAATGTTTAAAAATTTAAAAATTACCCGGAAAATTGTATCAATTTTTGGTAGTACGTACATTTGCAAACTCGCAGGCTCGTGGAGAGCTGTTACGGGCCCTGAGTTAAATAAAATTAGCGGGCCCCCGCAATTCTGGGACAAAAAAGAGTACTATACATTTTAATTTGTAAAATATTTTTAATATTTTATTATTTATCAAATATGTAAATAAATCTTCACTTTTCAATAGGGATTAACCCCCAATTTCAGTGTAACATAAAAGTTAGAATGAAATATAAATAAAAATACATGTAATAATATAGATTATGCAATATAAAAAAATTAAACAATGTACCGGTTGGCGGTTACATCCGGAACAATGTACTTTATTTATTTTTGTTAATTTATATTTAAAAATAATAAATTTTAGCACTACAAAAAAATTATATAATAGTGGTAGTGTTGGACCCTGGGGCCACTGCCCCATCTGTACCCCACTTTCGACGAGACTGCAAACGAGTTTTCAGAGACGAAACATGCAAAACCAAGAAATCAAACGCGAATAACTGATCTCAAAAACTTTTTGCAAATTGGTGCATTGTATTTAAAATCTCTAAACTGAATTTTAAATTTGTAAGCACTACACATTGATATGTAAAAGAAAGATAAGTATAATTTAAATTTCCTTCCATTTATAATCCAATATGACTTCCAATAAGAATTATTATCCGGCCCATCATATTGTAACGTTTTTATTTATATGGGCGAAGTGTAAAAACAGATAATTATTATTAACTAAAAGAATACGTTTATTAAACGGTAAATAAATATTAGAAATATAATTAAAAGATTATAAAAGTAACTAACACTATGATAAACAAATATTAACACTAATTTAAAGACTAAGATTATTATAAGACAATTAAATACTAAGATTATTTATTTAAACAATTAACACTACTGTTTATGTCCCTAATCACATTTATTTATGTTCACTTGTCGACTGTTCTTTATATCACCAACTATTCACTACACTTATTTATATTAGACTTCTGCACTCGTTGCTTGTATAATACAGAGTGTCTTCGCTGGCTTTCGCGGTGGGTTATATACCTGGCGGAATTATTTCTAGGCTCTTCTGGATAAGTTCTAGAGGTAAACAACATCACACAATAGATTACCGCGACCAGTCCTAACGAGTGCGTGGCGGCCAGACACTGAGGTGCCTGGTAGCGCGGCGGCGGCGGCTACGTTACACTGCCCCCTCCTTAAGACTGTTTCGTCCCGGAACAGTCCGCGATGACGAAACCTGCATGTACTACCCTTGGTGCATTTCGAGTTCTTAAAGAAGTGACAGTCGATGGTCCGCTCGACTTCTTCTTTCTGTCCGTTAGGGTTAAAGCTGCAGACGAGAATTCCAATGCCGGTGAAACGGAAGAGGATCTCTAACATGTTCCTTACAATCCTTCAGTCCAAACCGTCTAGACCACAACCTAACTTCGGTACCGCTAGCTTCAAAATGTCATTCTCCAGTAAATGATCCTTCAAGTCACACAGCGAGTTCCATAGATTGCGATATGACGGCTTCTGGTACGAGCGTGGTTTTGTTACCAAGTAGTAGATACACCGCTGATGTTCAGTATTGTTATCCCTCAGTCGTAGCATCTTCCCGACGGATGGACCTTGGTTGGCCTTGTAGTCGTCCATATTTCGCCTTAAAGACTGAGGCTATGCCGCGGGACATCTTTAAGTCTTCTGATACGCAGTGGCCGAGGGAATACTCTGAAGACACGGTGAACAGATCTCGGTGTTCTTCTTTTGTCACGCAGTACCGCGCCTTGCGTCCAAAGGAGTAGTTCTCCATGAAATCTTCAAAAGTTGGTTCTTGAGCTATGATTTGACGAACTGTTGCTCCATTATGGTCTTCGTGGTTGTCTCCGGCAAAAGGGGCTAGCCGATTAAAGTGTACCACTCTCGGCTTCCCGGTAGGTCGTTTCTTAATTCTATAAACCACGTCGTTTATTCTTTTGACTACCTCATAGGGGCCCTCCCAATTCTTTTGCAGCTTTGGTGATAACCCGCGGCGCCTTTGTGGGTTGTAAAGCCACACTAAATCCCCAGGTTGATATCCACCTTTTTCGGCTTTGATGTCATACCGGTCCTTCATTCGGTCGCTGGCAGTTTGAATGTTTGTACGGACTTGTTCATGAATGTGATCCATTCTTCTCCGTAAGCCCATAACGTAGTCTTCTCCGGCCAGATCTTCCCCAGGTTTGCTGCCGAACACCAAATCGCATGGTAAACGCAACTCACGTCCGAATAAGATGTTCGCAGGAGTTTGCCCTGTCGTTTCATGCACGGATGAACGATAAGCCATCAGGAACAGATGAAGATGTCGGTCCCAGTCTCTTTGGTGGTTGGAGACTACCTTCGACAAATATCGGTTGATCGTTCTGTTCATTCGTTCAACCATGCCATCGGACTGCGGATGTAATGCAGTTGTCCTTGTTTTATTAATTCCTAATATCTTACAGATATTTTGGAAAACGGCAGACTCGAAATTTCTTCCCTGGTCGGAGTGAAGTTCACGTGGCACCCCGAATCGGCATATACATTCTTTAACTAAGGTTTCAGCGACCGTGGTGGCTTCTTGATTGGGTAATGGATAAGCTTCAACCCACTTGGTGAAGTAGTCCATGACAACCACGATATATTTATTTCCGTCGTCACTTTCTGGGAATGGTCTGGCCACATCAATCGCAATGCGCTCAAATGGACTGCCAACGTTGTATTGACGCATTGGAGCTTTTTCGTCGTCTATGAGGGCCGTTGCTTCCAGCGCAAACCACACATTTCTTGCACCAGTCTTTAGCATCTTCAGTGAAGTTAGCCCAGTAAAACCGCTGGCGCAATCTTTCTAGAGTTTTAGTGACTCCAAAATGGCCTCCAGACCCGTCATGGATCTCTTTCAACACGTCTGGTATTCTACTCTTAGGAATGACCAACTGAGCTTTCTTCTCAGTTCCATCAGCATTCTCTACCACACGCTTCAACAGGCCATCCTCAATCACCATGGAGTCCCATTGCGCCCAGTACGCTTTTACACTCTGTGAGTGTGGTGCAACGTCTTCCCATATTGGTTTGCATTCTTCTGCTTTCCTTTTTAATAAGATTTTCAAAGTCGGGTCATTTTCTTGGTCCTTGCGTAGTCCATCGGGCTGCCAACTATCATCAACTACTGTTGTCCTGGCGACGGTAAACTGTTTTTCTTCAAGTCGACTACAATGTTTGCAGTCATCTTGGCAAGGCCTTCTGGACAATGCATCGGCATTACGATGGCTGGTACCTATCCTGTGTTCGATTTTGAAATCGTATTCCTGTAGCCTTTCTATCCATCTAGCCACCTGACCTTCAGGATTCTTGAATTGTAGCAGCCATTTTAATGCAGCATGGTCAGTTCTAATCAAAAAAATTCTTCCGTACAAATATTTGTAGAAATGTTCCACGGATTTCACGACTGCCAAGAGTTCTTTTCTGGTCACACAGTAATTCCTTTCTGGTTTTGACAAGGTCTTACTAAAGTAGGCAATAACCTTCTCATGCCCATCTTGTATCTGGGAAAGAACGCCACCAATTCCGACGTTGCTGGCATCTGTGTCTAGTATGAATTCTCCTTCAGGTAAAGGATAACTCAAGACGGGTGCACTTGTCAAAGCATGTTTTAGTTCTTTAAATGCAACTGTACAGTCCATTTCCCAGATAAATCTTCTTCCTTCTTCAGTAAGCCTTGTCAGTGGCTTGGCTATGTTGGCAAATCCAGGTACATATCGTCGATAATAGGTACACAAACCAAGGAAACTTCTAAGTTCGTGTTTGTCCCTAGGTGCTGGCCAGTCTCTCACAGCCTTTATCTTCTCCTGGTCAACTGCAATACCCTTACCGGAAACCACATGTCCAAGGTAATGAACTTCCCTTTGAAACAGGTGACACTTCTTCGGGCTAAGTTTCAGGTTAGCCTTCCTCAATCTCTGGAAAACCTCTTCCAAATTCTTCATGTGGTCCTCGAATGTCTTACCTACCACAATAATATCGTCGAGGTACACTAAACAGGTTTTCCAAGATAGCCCAGCCAATACTGTTTCCATGAGTCGTTCAAACGTTGCAGGAGCATTGCAGAGCCCAAACGGCATTACGGTAAATTGCCAGAGTCCTGTACCAATGGTGAAGGCTGTCTTCTCCTTGTCTTTTGGATCCAAATCCACTTGCCAGTAGCCGCTCTTTAGATCCAAAGTGGAGAACATTTTTGAGCCTGCCAAAGTATCTAATGTGTCGTCTATTCGAGGTAGCGGGTAGCTATCCTTCTTCGTCACGTTGTTAAGTTGACGATAATCGACGCAAAATCGTGTAGAGCCATCCTTCTTCTTCACTAACACCACTGGTGAAGCCCATGGACTGCTTGAAGGTTCAATCACACCTTCCATCTTCATGTCCTCGATTATTCTTTCTGCTTCTTCACGCTTCGCCAGTGGTAGTCTTCTTGCTGGTTGACGGATGGGTCTTGCGTCTCCGGTGTCTATTTTATGGTGAACTACATTAGTTCTCCCTTTGGTTTTCTCATCAAATTGTAACACATCTTTAAAATTTCCAATTATATTCTTTGCCTTTGTTCTCTGGTCGGCGGTCAATTCTTCAAATGATGTTGTCAATTGATTGACTAACGTGTCCGGAACTTTCTGAGATGTGTTCCCTTTGGCCTTTACAGTTCGAATAATCGAGGATACTGCCATGCATTCTCCTACAATTGTTCCTCTCTTCAGAACAACAGGATAAAAATTTACGTTTATTATCCGAACTGGTATTACCTGGCTGGCTTTGACCAGTGATTTTCCGACAACAACTCCAGTGCCGGTTTTGGCATCATCATTCTTGGGCTCCAGCATAACGATACTTCCCTCACAGAAACTACCATCTAAATGTGCTTCCAGGATAGTTTCACTTCGTTCTGGGAGAGTAACGTCCTCGGCCATTAGTACGCGCACAGCTTTGTCATCTCGTGGATTTAATACGAGTTCTTCTTCATTGACCATCATCACTCCCTTCTTCAGGTCAAGTTTAAAACCATACTTTGTCATTGCGTCCATTCCGAGTATTAATTCATCTTCAACTTCAGCTACCAGCGCACGATGTTTAAAGGAAGTGTTTCCAATAGAGATGGTGACATCTACTTCTCCTAATGCGGTAGCTTGTTCTCCCGTCGCTGTGCGTAATCGCCACTTAGTTGGTTGAAGATGCGTCTTGCCAGTTTTTCTTATAAAGTCGGGTCTAATTATAGTTTTTGTCGCACCCGTATCCAGTAGCATTTTCATTGGCCTTCCGTTAATAGAGCCATCCACATAGATGCTATTGGCTTTATGATGAAGAGATGCGACATAACTGATGGATTGTGGAGCTACTAGATTACGGGTCGACAGTTGCTCCTTCGCATCAACCCGATTTAGTTTTCCGACTCCTTTTCTTCCTTTGCAGATTCCGTCTTCTTTTGCATCTTTCTACAAAGTCTTTGCGGATGGCCCAGTTCACCGCAATTCCAACAGCGGAGTTTCTTTCTTCCGGTAAACACTTCACTTGCAATTCGTCGCACTGTCTCTTCTAGATCTTCAGTGTTTTCTTTTCTCTCAGCATCCATATTTCGCACTCGCGATTGGTTACGTGAAGCTTGTTTGCAGCTTCATGCTCCAATGCATATGAGAGTGCGTCAATTAAAGTTTTTGGACGGGCCAATCGCAGTGCTTGTTGAGTTTCGCTGTCTCGAACTCCGTAGATAAATGATTGAGTGGCCAGGCACTCCAAAACGCTGTTAGTAGCCGTAGGATGTGCGAGATGAACCAAACGAGCTACGTCAACTTCAAATTCTTGAAGGCTTTCTTTTGAACTCTGATACCGGTTCCTCAGTTGCGTCTGGTACACCTGCTCCAGATGCGCATTTCCATACCGCATATCCAGTCGCTTGACTAGCTGGTCGTAGTCCTCTTGTTCTTCTTCTTTCAGCGTTTGCAGGATGTCGATAGCTTCTCCGCGCAACGAGACAGTCAACGCCGTAGCCTTCTCTTCGGGCGTCCAATTATTCGCTTTTGCGGCCGCTTCAAATTGTTTTAAATAATTTGGCCACGAAGATATCCCATCAAATTCCGGAGTTTTTATGTGCATCTTTGAAGTAGTATCAGGTTTTACTACTTTTCTTCCTTCTATTAGACTTGGCTCAGCCACACCAGAATTCGAGATTGGCGACGATGTAATTTTAGTGACTTTTTCTCGTAATTCTTCTATCTTCTTGTCACACTTTTCTTCTAAATTCTTCAGGTCTTCTTCAGTTTTTCTAGAATTTTCTTCTAATTTTTGTTCTAATTTTTCTTCTAAACTTCTAGAATTTTCTTCTAATTTTTGTTCTAATGTTCATGTCAATTCTTCTTTTAATGTTCTAGAATTTTCTGCCATTTCCAGTTTTAATTCTTCTTTTAATGTTCGAGAATTTTCTTCGGCTTTTCTAGTACTTTCTGCCATTTCCTGTTTTAATTCTTCTTTTAATTTACTAGAAGTTTGTTCTATCTATTTACTAATATCGAATACGTCACCCGGAATTTCGAATAAAATCTTCAGGATATTCACGAGCATCGGTTAATGCTTCCCGCAGACGAGATTGTAGAACGCTTTTCAGTCCTGTCGTATCTAATTCTCGTTCTTCCAGTTCTCTCTTGAGATCACTTACTTTTAATTCACTTAATTTTATTTGTTTAGCCGCCATTTTGTTTATTTTTATTTATTTACACTTCACAGCGTAACAACCCCACACCTGACACCAATTGTAACGTTTTTATTTATATGGGCGAAGTGTAAAAACATAGACAATTATTATTAACTAAAAGAATACGTTTATTAAACGGTAAATAAATATTAGAAATATAATTAAAAGATTATAAAAGTAACTAACACTATGATAAACAAATATTAACACTAATTTAAAGACTAAGATTATTATAAGACAATTAAACACTAAGATTATTTATTTAAACAATTAACACTACTGTTTATGTCCCTAATCACATTTATTTATGTTCACTTGTCGACTGTTCTTTGTATCACCAACTATTCACTACACTTATTTATATTAGACTTCTGCACTCGTTGCTTGTATAATACAGAGTGTCTTCGCTGGCTTTCGCGGTGGGTTATATACCTGGCGGAATTATTTCTGGGCTCTTCTGGATAAGTTCTAGAGGTAAACAACATCACACAATAGATTACCGCGACCAGTCCTAACGAGTGCGTGGCGGCCAGACACTGAGGTGCCTGGTAGCGCGGCGGCGGCGGCTGCGGGGGTTACGTTACAATATATTTTAAAATATCGCTGTGGCCCGCCTCTCAAAAATGTTGGTGACTCCTGCTCTAATATATAAATTTTAATCATGTTTAAACTTCATTAACTTATTCTCCCACATGGCGCTCACGCCGAGCGTTTAGTTTCAGTTGTAATTGGTGTTTATCAATCATTACATTGATGATATGTTGTGTCTCAATCGGCCCAACTCTGTTGATTTAACCTTATCTAGCTTATGCAGCACATCAACAGTTGGTTTTTTATTCTGATTTGACTGGTTTATGCATATGATTTAGATCTGCACAATTTAGCAATGTGACTTTGTGTGGCTCTTGAAAAAAAAACATCTAACATGTTGCTCACAGCTTCCATTTCCATTGCATCCCTGTTCTTTCCCTAAGCGAAAGCTCAATCTATGATAATATTTTGTTCTTTTTATGTTTTATCTTTCTTTGCATATTGGAAATGTGTTCAGAGCCAATTAAGATCTGAAGTGTAGAACGAAAACTAATGTGTCCAAAAACCATTTTTTACCTCTCGCTAAGAGAGGTATTGCATTCATGCTAAAAATCACATATCCATATTTTATTGAATAAGCACGTTTTAAGGTCCCTACAATCCGATTTTAACATTTTTACGATGATGTCTGTGTGTGTGTGTGTGTGTGTGTGTGTGTGTGTGTGGATGTATGTGTGTGTGTGTGTATGTATGTAGGATGTTGGAAGGACGATTACTCAAAAACTATAAGACTTAAAAATTGTTTAATTACGTATTTTCCAATGGGAAGATCTGAAAAGGTTTTGGTAACAATTGGACAACCGGAAGTAGAAGATTCTTGAAAAAAAATCTTCTAAATAATATTTTTTGAAAATTTTTCTTGGTAATATTAAAGAAAATTAAATTCTCTATCTGATACATTTAAAAATTTTATTATACAGTGTGTCCCTTAACTTCGAGCAAAAACTTTAAGGGCATATAGTACTGACCAAAATGAATAAAAAAGCTTCATCAACATAGGAATGATCTTCAACTGTTTCCGAGAAAAGCGAAAAATCTAAGAAAAACTGACAAAGATAGCGATCGAATAAAATTTTGTCTGTCAGTAAAAAGACTATAAAAAACAATAAAATTTTATATGAAACATTTTTCTCAATTTCTTATAGTTACGTAGTTATATGAAAATTAAATATTGACCAAGGTCGCCACAACATTTCACTTTTGATTTTTATAAAATAACAAAAGGCCATCTAAGATTACCTCTCAAAGGTAAACAAAAAGTCTCAATTAATCAAAATCGTAATTCTTATAGTTTTCGAGATAGCAAAGGTAAATCTCGTAAAAACTCATTTTTCACTGCGTTATATCTGGGAAACTATTAAAGATCGGACACATTTTGACTGAGCTTTTTTTACTCATTTTGATCAGTATTATATGCCCTTAAAGTTTGTGCACCAAGTTAAGGGACACCCTGTATATTCTATGGATTTAGAGATAAAAGAAATATAATAAATAAAATAACGTTATAATAAATTTTACAGCCGAAAGGATGCCATGGAAAATAGTTGACCAGTTGAACTGTTTGTAACTGACAGATAAATGTCAGTGTCAGAAATTCATAGATATTACTAAAGAGTTTTTCTGGGAAGTACATATACATTATATTATTTCTTAATGTATTAGTAGTTAAATATTTAAGATTATAGGTTTATTACATATATCCTTCAAAAATACAGTCAATCCTGACAATGAATTGGAAACATTTCGAAAAATTAGAAGAGGACAAAATTTCTTCATATAATGAATTTAAAATTAAACAATCTAAATATAAGGAATAGATATATGTAAGTACAATTTTTGGTGTAGAATGTAGGTATACAAGAAATGTTAAATACAATAGGGCGCCTTGACAAGCAGATATGGGGACTCATGTCAGAATGATAGCTAGTAATTATGTATATAGATGTATCATAATTTCTCATTCTAAATTTAGTGATTTTCCAATTCCATATGGTTTATTTTCCTCGACAAGTAAATTCCACACTCCTGGTGACAAATTAACTACGTGTATTTTGAAAATCTTGAAATTCTGAATGAAACATACTGACTAATTATCATTCTGAAACGGGCCCCCACATCTGCTTGTCAAGGCCAACAATGTAACATGACTGTTCGCGCCCTATACTTATGTAACCAAAAAAGGAAGTGGCGAGAGGTATTGTGCTGGCCACAACAGATTTTTTTTGTATGAAATATTGTACAAAGATATGATCATTAATGAAAACTTACATGAAAATTTCTTATATTAAGCAAGATATGATTTTTTAAAGTTTTGCAATGAGTTTTACTACTTATTAGTCAGTAAGTATTTTGCGATTTTTATATAAATATATATTAATAATATATAATATTGCACGAGAAAGATGGCTAAACCAAAACCAGCAGCTCTAAACTGTGTTATTTTCAAGAGAAGATGCGTCCTCACCATCCTACTTAATGCCGGGCGATGTATTAGGCCTAGTAAATTATATAATTACCAAATTGACTTATTTTTATATTAGTATATTTTGTATTATCTATTTTTAATAAATGTGCATATATTGTTTGGATACGAGAATAATAATAATAATAAGTAGAGTTATTTTGTTATGAATGTAAAATCATCATTACATTTCTCCGCTATTTTCCAATAGAAAATTAATGTTTACGACTATGAATGTATGTTCTCTAAAACGAGACTAAGAAGTTTAATTAAATTGTGTAAGTATATTATTTCTATTTCTATTTTTTATAATTTTTTTCATGAAAGTATGAATATTGTTAATAAAAAAAATAAATTATCCATAATTTATTATTTTCCAATTTTAGTTTTGTATTTCCTCATCTTAAGAAATGAAATCTTTACAGAAAATGTAATGTTTTAACAGGGAATTTGTAAGTAATTGAAGTTAGATATAGTCAAATTTTTTGACTCTGTCGGGTACAGTAATAAAACTATAAATGAACTATAAATATCGCAATTATGATAAAGCGGCATATCCTTTACTTTCTTTAGTATAATACTGTTTGGCTTCGGCCCATATTTTTGAGCCGCTCTATGCATTTATGTTAAAGGACTGTAAGGCTATTTTCCTATACATACCTGGTAGACGTTTGATTCAATGCATGAATAGAGCGGCTCAAAAATATGGGCCGATGCCAAACAGTATTATACTGCAGAAAGTAAATGATATGCCGCTTTATCATAATTGCGATATTTATAGTTCATTTATAGTTTTATTACTGTACCCGACAGAGTCAAAAAAATTGACTATAGCTCACCATTCAAAATAGCATTATTAATTATAAAACTCATGCAACTATTACAGTGTACACATACTTGTGATAATAATTAATAGATTCTAAATTCATAGTATATATCAAGATTTTTCAAAGATATAACCAACTCATTTATATATTAAATATTTAATTCATATTTGTATTGAAATAATATGTAATTACATTTTAAAAATAATTTAAAACTTAGAATAGAACCTACTGCCCGGTCTTATATGGATTAAATAAAAATATAGTAGTAACCACAGACGCGTTTATAAAAACTAACTTTTATAAACGCGTCTGTGGTTACTTGTTGTGCTGGCCGACTTCTGACTTCTGACGATGGCTTCATGGAAGCTGACTCAGAAGTTGTATCCTAGTGAAACTAGACGTAACTTTGTAATTTTTATTATAACTTAATCATCATTATTAAAGCTATATTCAAAGCATATGCATACGCGCGGTTTACACCTATATTTGTGCAATTGATTAATAAATGAACCTATATGTTGTTTAATTGGTTAGTATTTTAAAACTTATATGGTAAATTTTATTTCAGAAAATAGAAAGAGGCATTGTGCGGAAAGCCTTTAGAAAAACAATGAAAATAGCATATGAATATTTCTAGTTTATTTGTTAAGAGTGCATGATAACTCACTGCTTAGTCTCATATAGACGAAAATAAAGAAATAGTAAACCATTTTCTTTATCAAATAAAGCATACACATAAATTTGATTTACGCGGAGTATGCACCTATCATTTGTTTAATTGGTTAATAAATGAACCTGTTATTCAATTAGTTGTTAGTATCTGCTTGAATACTTTTATACAAAGTACTTATTATTGTATTGTATAATATGAACTACGAGTATTTAAGATACGAGTATACACACGTATTTAATATCACTCTCACAGCAAGGTATATGAATACTTAATGATAAACTTTAAATAAACATGTATTTGTATAATTGTATGTGTATTTATCAGTTTTTCAATATTTTGTTCATTTAACCTAAAAAAGGTCTTATATTTATATATGTACTGCAAATATTTGCCTGTTTTACCATTTTATTTATTATTTAATTCTATATTACATTTTCACTCAATTCCAAAAGTATTTAAAATGTAGTAATCATTTTTAAATATCTGACAGATCGCTTGATAAATTTCTTTTAAGAGGTAAGAGACATCTATTCTCCTAATGTTGAACTTATCTTTCTACCGCATATATATATTTTTTCCCAATGTAAATCGAACTTTGCCGAGAGTACCCGATGTGCGTAGGACTTGTGGCAGTTTTTAGTCGAGCGTTTCGGAACTCGTACTAACATTCGATCGGGAGCACATCGTAATCTCGAAGTCTCATAGTTCCTAAATGCACGACTAAAAACTGCCACAAGTCCTACGCACATCGGGTACTCTCGGCAAAGTTCGATTTACATTGCGAAAAAATATATATGCGGTAGAAAGATAAGTTCAACATTACGAGAATAGATGTCCCTTGCCTCTTAAAAGAAATTTATCTAGCGATCTGTCAGATATTTAAAAATGATTACTACATTTTAAATACTTTTGGAATTGAATGAAAATGTAATACAGTATTAAATAATAAATAAAATGGTAAAACAGGCAAATATTTGCAGTACATATATAAATATAAGACCTTTTTTTAGGTTAAATGAACAAAATATTGAAAAACTGATAAATACACGTACAATTATACAAATATGTACATGTTTATTTAAAGTTTATCATTAAGTATTCATATACCTTGGTGTGAGAGTGATATTAAATATGTGTGTATACTCGTATCTTAAATAGTTCATATTATACAATACAATAATAAATAATTTGTATAAAAGTTTTCAAGCAAATACTAACAACTAATTAAATAACAGGTTAATATATTAACCAATTTAACAAATGATAGGTGCATACTCCGCGTAAATCAAATTTATGTGTATGCTTTGTTTGATAAAGAAAATGATTTATTATTTATCTTTATTTATAAAAGTACTTTTTCTGCTACCACATATTTAATTCAAAGAAATATTAACATGGTACTGATACAATTGTAAAAGAAGAACAAAAATAAATCGCTAAAATTTAATAGAGTAATTGAAAATATTTGAGCAGTATTATTTAGCAAAAGGTGGGTCGGGCTTTGTGAGTTATGATTTGTTAAGTATATTTCAACACTCATCTTTTTTACAATTTGGCTAGACATTTTTGAAAACAACTAGCCGTATTATAAAAAATCGGATTTTGTTTTTCATAGCTACAGTTTATCCTTTTCTTACTGCCACTTTCATTAATAAAACTGCATGATTTATTCGCAGCCAAAATAAATGTGTAATACTTGTATAAATAATTGACAGTTTTTGTTAACACATATTAAAAAAAAAAACTTTATTCATACTTTAACCATAATCGAAATATAACAAATTTATATAAAAATTGTAAAATACTTACTGACTAACAAGTAGTAAAACTCATTGCAAAACTTTAAAAAATCATATCTTGCTTAATTAAGAAATTTTCATGTCGAGTTTTCATTAATGGCCATATCTTTGTACAATATTTCATACAAAAAAGAAAATGGTTTATGGGCCCATTAATTTTCGTTCTACACTTCAGATCTTAATTGGCTCTGAACACATTTCCAATATGCAAAGAAAGATAAAACATAAAAAGAACAAAATATTATCATAGATCGAGTTTTCGCTCAGGTAAAGAACAGGGATGCAATGGAAATGGAAGCGGTGAGCAACATGTTAGATGTTTTTCTTTTTTTCAAGAGCCACACAGTCACATTGCTAAATTGTACAGATCTAAATCATATGCATAGACCAGTCAAATGAGAATAAGAAACCAACTGTTGATGTGCTGCATAAACTAGATAAGGTTAAATGAACAGAGTTGGGCCGATTAGGACACAACATATCATCAATGTAATGATTGATAAACACCAATTACAACTGAAACTAAACGCTCGGCGCGAGCGCCATGTGGGAGAATAAGTTAATGAAGTTTAAACATGATTAAAATTTATATATTGTTTTTATATATTACAGCAGGAGTCACCAACATTTTTGAGACGCGGGCTACATGCGAAATTTTAAAATATATGATGGGCCGGATAATAATTCTTATTGGAAGTCATATTTGATTATAAATGGAAGGAAATTTAAATTATACTTATCTTTCTTTTACATATCAATGTATAGTGCTTACAAATTTAAAATAACAGTTTAGAGATTTTAAATATAATGCACCAATGTGTAAAAAGTTTTTGAGATCAGTTATTCGCGTTTGATTTCTTGGTTTTGCATGTTTTGTCTCTGAAAACTTGTTTGCAGTCTCGTCGAAAGTGGGGTACAGACGGGGTAGTAGCGCCAGGGTCCGGCACTACCACTGTTATATAATTTTTTTGTAGTGCTAAAATTTATTATTTATAAATAAAAAATAACAAAAATAAATAAAGTACATTGTTCCGGATGTAACCGCCAACCGGTACATTGTTTTAATTTTTTAAATTATTACATGTATTTTTATTTATATTTCATTCTAAGTTTTATGTTACACTGAAATTGGGGGTTAATGTTAATCCCTATTGGAAAGTGAAGATTTATTTACATATTTGATAAATAATAAAATATTAAAAATATTTTACAAATTAAAAACTATAGTACTCTTTTCTTTGTCCCAACATTGCGGGGGCCCGCTAATTTGGTTTTATCTCAGGCCCCGTAACAGCTCTCCATGGGCCTGCGAGTTTGCAAATGTACGTACTACCAAAAATTGATATAATTTTCCGGGTAATTTTTAATTTTTTAAACATTCAATAATGTATCAATTTGAATAAAATTTTCGTTTCTAAATAGTGATATGACCAACACATCATTAGCTACAACTTTAGCAATAGGAGCAGGATATTCAGTGTATTGATGGTATTGATAAGAATACTGCAGAACTGGAACAAAACTATCTGATATTTACGTTTCTTATATTGTTATGGATGTGTAAAATACCTTGAGGTTTTGCTTGCAGTTTGCAGTAAATCAATTGTTGATGATTACATACTGTAACAGGTTTTTTACTCGTTTTACACTATAGTAGCTCAATAAGTTTACAAATCAGAATATCCAAAAATGTGAAATAGCTGAAGTAACCTCTTACGTTCATTTCTCCAATGTGCTAAAATCAAAACATCAGAAACTTGTGGCTGTACACTGTATACAGGGTGTCCCTTAACTTGGTGCACAAACTTTAAGGGCATATAATACTGATCAAAATGAGTAAAAAAAGCTCAGTCAAAATGTGTCCGATCTTTAATAGTTTCCCAGATATAACGCAGTGAAAAATGAGTTTTTACGAGATTTACCTTTGCTATCTCGAAAACTATAAGAATTACGATTTTGATTAATTGAGACTTTTTGTTTACCTTTGAGAGGTAATCTTAGATGGCCTTTTGTTATTTTATAAAAATCAAAAGTGAAATGTTGTGGCGACCTTGGTCAATATTTAATTTTCATATAACTACGTAACTATAAGAAATTGAGAAAAATGTTTCATATAAAATTTTATTGTTTTTTATAGTCTTTTTACTGACATAGACAAAATTTTATTCGATCGCTATCTTTGTCAGTTTTTCTTAGATTTTTCGCTTTTCTCGGAAACAGTTGAAGATCATTCCTATGTTGATGAAGCTTTTTTATTCATTTTGGTCAGTACTATATGCCCTTAAAGTTTTTGCTCGAAGTTAAGGGACACCCTGTATATAATGTACCTGTTATTACAAAAATTTCGCTGTTGACTGAACAATCCAATAAAATTCTGTACAGTAAAAGTCGCTTTATTGAAAATTAAATTCTAACACAACATCCATCAGCTGATTACTTTAGCAGATATTCCGATACTTGTCATCTTCTCATTTGTAATATGACACTGTTATTTAATTGTTTAATGTGATTGTTAATAATAATATTCAGATTTTGTACCTGTATTACGGTATAGTAGATCATCAGTTTTACATAACACAAAATCCTAAATTAAATAACTGATATCAATAGTAACCGGCTTTGCGTTAATTTCTGCAATGTGCTAAAACAGAACATAGAAACTTGTGGCTGTACATTGATTTATAAATAAATTAACGTATCTTTATTTAAAAAAATCGCTGTTGACTGCAACAATCAACAAATTTCTGTATAGTAGGAGTTGTTTATTCAGAATTTAAATGCTAACACAACATCTATCAGCTGTCAGCTGATTACTTTCCTACGCAGATATTCCGATATTTGTCATCTTCTCATTTCTAATATGACACTGTTAATTGTTTATTGTGATTGTTATTATTATAATATATCCTTCATTGTTTTATTGTTAAAATGTCAAAAACCTAATATAAAAGATAGTTAATTTTTACAAAATATATTTGATGGATTCCACTGTCACTTCTCGTTGAAACATTTTGTAAAAAATATAGATAAAAATACTCGGTATATGTTTCAAATTACTTTATTATTTCTATACGTATTTCGGCTTGTTAGGCCATCATCAGGAAAATACAGAATGAATTTTAAATCTATTTAGTGAGTATATATAGTTATTTAACGGTAATTTTTACAAGAAAATGTCATAAAGGGATTAAAGCGGGCTAATCAATGGTGATCTGTACAAGTCTAGTTGGTCGTTCATAAGAATTTGTTCTTCATTGATAGCTTCTTGGATTTCCAAAGATTATAGGAAATCCATCTTTAATCCCTTTTTACATAAATGTTTATAACAATTTTACTTTTATTTATATTATGGTTTCTAAATAATGTTTCGCCACATTAGAAGTCAATTTATTATTTAAAGTGGCACTAATGTGTTCTTTAAATCTAAGATTAAAATTACGACCTGTTTGACCAATGTATATAGCATTACAGTCATCGCATTTTTTTCATAAATTCCACTTTTTTCCAAGGGATCTTTTATTGTAAGTTTATTGTTTACTAGGATATTTTTTAATGTAAAAGGGTTATAAAAAGCTGATTTAATATTTTCTGTTTTAAGTATATTTTGTATTTGTAGACTGGTTTTACCTATATATAGTAATCTTTTGTAACTAGGTGGGTTTTCTTTAATCTGTTGGGGGCAATACAGTTCATTTATAATCAATTTGTTTTTATGGTGTTGGAGGATTTTATTTACTACATTATGCGAATAACCATTATTCGCAGCAATGTTTTTAATTATATTTAGTTCTGTTTCAAAAGCATGTTTTGAGGTAGGTATATGAATCAGCCGGTATATATAACTATGGAAGGATGACATTTTTATGTTCTCAGGATGGTGGGAATCAAAAGGAATTATCTGTGTAAGTGTCTTTCCGAAATATGCTAAATTCTAAATTTTGTTCGTTTTGTGTAATTGTTATATCTAAAAAGTTCAATGATTTATTAATTTCTTTTTCAAGGGTGAACTGAATATTGGAATTTAAACTATTGAGAAATTTTAGGAACATATCTAACTGCCTATCGGTACCTGTCCAAATGCAAAATACATCATCTACGTACCTGTACCAACAGAAAATATGTTTAATTAAAGGATTAATCATTTTGAATAGTGCGACCTCAAAATTGTCCATAAAAATATCAGCCAGAAGGGGCGATAAAGGTGATCCCATAGGAAGGCCATCATTTTGGCTATAAAAGGTTCCGTTGAAATTAAAATAATTTTGATTTAAACAAGTGCAAACTAAATTGAATATTTCATTAGAATGTTTATACCCTGCTTTAATTAAGGAGTCAAAAATAATGTTTTTTAAAGTATCTAACAGTATGGCTGTGAAAAGACCTATTACATCAAATGAAACTAATATGAATTTTTTTGGTAGCGTTTTGGTATTAATTGAATTAATGAAATCTAAACTATTTTTAACTGTGTACTGGGGTTGGAAATTCAAGCAAATTGGTAAGATGTAATTAAGCTTTTTACATAATTTATAGGCGGGGGCATTTATGTACGAAACGACTGGTCTGATTGGGATGTTATCTTTATGTATTTTAGGTAAGCCATACAGTATGGGAGAGGAGGGATTCATAGAACATAAATTATACTTTTCACAACTATTAATTATATTTGGGGAATTATTAATTACAGTTTTAATTTCTTTATTAAAGAATTTTGTTGGGTCTGAATTTAGTTCTTTTAAATTATTCTTCTCTAAAAATTCATGAATTTTCTTTATATAATCAACTTTATTTAAAATAGTGATCGTATTACCTTTATCAGCTTTTGTCAAAATTAGATCGTTGGTTTTAATCTTAGATTTAATCGCTCTCAAAGTAGAACCGTAATTTTTCTGTGTATGTCTGTTTTTGTTTATTTTTGAAAAACTATTTTTGATAACTTTAGCTAACCTGGTTTTTTTGAAATTGATATTATTATCGGAATTTTTTGAAAATAAAGCAAGTTCAGCATCTATTGCTAGATTTTGAAAATCTGATTCTATGGGTTTTTTAGGAATTGCAAAATTCAAACCTTTTTGTAACAAATTATTTTCTTCAGTTGAAAAAATGGTGGTGGACATGTTGTAGATTCTTGGGAAGAACTGTGTTTTGGACGGATATGGCGGTTCGACGTTGGTCTTCTGTGATATGGTCCGGGAACTGATGTGTCTAGTACATAGCTTTTTGAGTTTCGATGTTTGTTTCAGAAATTTTTTATGTACAATTAGATTTATTTCTTCTCTACACTTGGAGTCGAGAGAGTCAAATAAAACTGGGTGTAGTTTAGCACTTAATTCACAATGTATTAATTTCAGATGGAGATTTAAGATGTAACGTGATTTGTATAATGACCTCATTTCTTCTTTTATCCACCACACGTTAGCTTTCTGTAGAACCGCCGCACCAACACCGGTAAAGTTTAAGGTTTAATATATGATATTTCAATATGCACCTACTTACTTACGGCATTAATTATTTTTTATAATAATGTTCATTATATGAAACATATTAAATATTTTGTAATTTATTTCACAAAACAATTTGAAATGACGTTCAGGTTCAACAATAGTCATGTCACAAAATTTTAGTTGAGTAAAACGGATTTCAAAACTTTCACCGACCGAAAACGAAGCGTGTTCGGCTGACGTCGTATTCGAACTTCGAACAAATTGAAGTTATAAGACTTCTAAATTCCGGTATGTACTCCATTCGATCAGGCTGGCGATAATTATATTCGGATGTATTCGTGCCAAGTCGCTTGGGGTCGGAGTCGGACACACGAAATTTTTAATAAAAAATAATGAATTATTTAATCACGTAACTGATTATGAACAACAAATAAATTAATTCATTAGTATTTTGAGGGACGCTAAAAATGAACTTCAAGAAATTTATGAATATTAAAAAAAATATTTTTGACTAAAAATTAGCTCATCCAAATGTATAATATATTGTCATTTTTTTACTCTTCTTTTAACATCCTGTATAATGAACTACATAAAAAAAATTAAACCATTTTGCCAGGGTGACATCGAAAATAGGCCACACAAAATAACTTTTTTATTTATAATTATTTTTCAATTTCCTTTACATATTTGTGAACTAGGCTTAGGGGCTCACAAATCATGGTATTTGGCATGATGGTAGCGCTTTCGGTTAAACCGGAAGTGACATTAACTTTCTTCAAATGGGACGTCCTATTTGTTTTTACATATTTGGAATCTATGTAAAATTACGAATTCAACGATATGTTTGAAATGTATTTTTATTGAAGAAATTAATTACAAGAACGTAAGAGAAAATGATGCATATTTAACCTGCTAAGCCAAGATGTGAAAACAGTTGAGATAATATTAAGTAATATTTAAGTTAATTTTATAAATAGAAAATTATTTTTGTAAGATTCCATATTTTGATAAAGATGTCAAAGAAAAAAGAAATATGTATTGTATTCATGGTTTCATTCAAACTATTAATGGCATTTCAAAATTATTTACCGACATGAAAGAAGAGAATTATTTATTTTTATTAACAAATAGATTGCAGCAAGACTATATGGAAAACCACTTTTCAATAATTAGAAATAGATGGGGGTACAATCTAAATCCAACTGCAAAACAATTTAGACAAATATTGCAAAGAACTATTCATATAAGAATTTTAAAACCAGTTAGAAGCGGAAACTGTGAAATAGATGATGAAATTATTGAAATAGAAATATCTTAATACATTACTCCGCCTCAAAAAATTATATACGAAATGATCGACAAATTTGAAATTGTACGACCAGAAAATGTGGAACATAGTGATGCTGATGACAATGAATCTCAAATTCAATTGTGGTATACTTCATTAGATATTTGGTTTTTGTTGTATTAAACAATACAATTGCGAAAATTGTAATAAAATTTTAAGAAAATATGACCTTCTTCTTGATGAAAATGAAATTTATTTAGTTTTTAAAGTTTATGGCAAAGTGAATGAAATATAATATTTTTGCCGACCGAAACAGTAAAAATTGTGTCAGAATTATTAATTACCTGTCGCTAAGAGAGGTATTGGATTCATGCTAAGAATCACATATCCAGATTTCAATGAATAAGAACGTTTTAAGGACCTTAAAACGGATTGTACGGACCGTACAATCCGATTTTAACATTTTTACGATGATGTCTGTGTGTGTGTGTGGATGTATGTGTGTATGTATGTGGGATTTTGGACGGACGATTACTCAAAAACTACAAGACTTAATATTTGTTTAACTACGTGTTATGTACTACACACGCCAACTCTTACAAATTATATAAATATATGTTACTTAGCAACAACAATAACATAATAATTACATGTCAAGTATTACTGAAATAAATACTACGTTTTAGAATTCAATCCTCGTTTAATTCTCTTCTTTTCAGCTGAAACGGAAACTACAAATATAACATTTGGTGTCAGAAGTGGGATTGTCTAAAAGGTTTTCAGTTTCAGTTCGAACGAAAATTATAAAATGCCTGACGAAGTGTCTCCCGATATCATGCAAGCGTTAACGCAAATGCTGGTAAATGCGCTGAGAACATCCGTGGCGAGTGCTGTTGCCGAAACTGGTACATCTAACAATGACGTCGCATCAGCTACAGCAGCTCAACCAAAACCACCACCGTTCAACATGCCAGAGTACCGCTCATCGGTAGAAACATCCGTTGCACATTATTTTAAACACTTTGAATAGGCATTGCAATTAAGTAAGATTCCTGAAGAACAATACGCAAACTACGCTCGAGTTCACATGGGTGCAGAACTTAACAACGCTATACAATTCTTGGTAAATCCTCGAGAGCCCGAAAAACTGAACTTTACAGAAATACGTACAACCTTAGTAAACCAGTTTGACCAAACAAAGAACAAATACGTCGAAAGTATCAAGTTTAGACAAATAATTCAGCGAAAAGGTGAATCGATTTCACAGTTTGCTCTTCGGCTGAAACAAGGCGCTGCCAGTTGTGAATACGGCGATTTTTTGGACAGAATGCTGATCGAACAATTTTTTCATGGACTTGAGTCAAGAGGAATATGTGATGAAATTATCGCAAAGAAACCGACTATATTTGACAAAGCATATGAAATCGCTCATACGCTTGAAGCAACCCGTAACACGGCTAATGAAGTTAGGGCTCCTGTATCTTCGATTTTTGAAGATACAAATACGCTGGGTTACGAAACACCCAAAACAAGAAAATGCGTCAAAAAGGGACAGCGTTCACTGTCAAAGCATTGGGAAGATTCGAATAGGAAGCTTGACGGCAGTGAACATTGTGGGAACCAAAAGCCTTGTAAGGGATGCGGAGGTCAACACCAACGAAATAAATGTAAATTCCGTGAAGCAATCTGTTATAATTGCGGTAAACAAGGACATCTGTCAAAAGTGTGCCAATCTGAAAAATTAAAATTTCAAAATTATCCTGCCTGTCAAATCCAATCAGAACAATTTTCGGAGGAGAAAATTGAATTATTGCATAAAGTGAGCCAAATGCACGACATTGTTTCATCAGGAAAACAGACTGTCAACGTCAAAATCGATGGCCAATCTCTGCAGTTGGAAGTCGACACAGGATCACCATGTGGAATAATTGGCATTTCACATTTACGAAAAATAAAACCTCATTTTTCATTACAGAAATCCGATAAACAATTTCGTAGTTATTCAGGTCATGCAATTAAATGTCTAGGTTACATATCAGTGAATGCCACAATAGGTTCAACTACACGAAATCTAAAATTATACGTCGTATCCGGAGAATCGTATTCGTTGTTTGGAGTCAATTTAAATCAAATGTTTTGTTCGACAGTTCCAGTTAATTCTCTGAAATCTCAAGAGCTACAAATAACTCCGGAACAGAACTCCCATCTCAACGAACTACTAAAAAGATTTGAAGATATTTTCTCCGACGTGCCAGGTAAGCTGATTGGTCCTCCTGTTACAGTACATTTGAAACCTGGAACATCCCCCGTCTTCGCCAAAGCACGCGATGTCCCAGTAGCACTCGGTGAGCAATATTCTAAAGAAATCGAAAAGAAAATCGCATCTGGATTTTATGAGAAGGTTGATTTTTCTGAATGGGCTTCACCTACTCACATTGTGGTTAAGAAAAATGGAAAACTACGCATCACCGGAAATTATAAACCAACTGTCAATCCAAGAATTATTGTAGACGAACATCCTATACCGAAAATCGAGGATATCTTTAACAAAATGAAAGGTGCTAGTCTTTTTTGTCATATAGATATTACTGACGCTTACACGCATCTGCCAATCGATGAACATTTTCGTCATGTTCTCACACTAAATACCCCGACACATGGACTTGTTCAACCAACGCGAGCAGTCTACGGAGCAGCAAACATTCCAGCATTATGGCAACGTCGTATGGAAACTGTTCTTCAAGGTTTGGCTAATGTTATCAACTTCTTCGACGATATCATCGTATTTGCAAATGACTTTGACGGTTTGATGACAGCTCTGACAGCAACCTTGGATCAACTAAAACTTCATGGTTTACGGCTCAACAACAAAATGCGTCTTCGTAACATCGACTTTAGAGTGCTTAGGACACAAAATCGATCGTCATGGTTTACACAAATCAGATAAACACATTGAAGTCATCCGTAATGCACCGAAACCGGCAACTCCAGAAGAGCTACAATTATTTTTAGGTAAAGCTACGTATTACAATTCCTTTATTTCAAATCTTGCAGATAGATCTCGACCTTTACGGAACATGTTGCTTACCAAGCCATTTGCGTGGACACAAGCTGCAGAAGTAGCTTATCAAGATATCAAAGAAGCTTTGATTTCACCACAAGTATTGATGCAGTACGACCCATCACTGCCGCTCATCCTAGCAACCGATGCAAGTAAAACTGGCTTGGGAGCAGTCCTTTCCCATCGATTGAGTAACGGCCAAGAACGACCGATTGCTTACGCCAGCCAAACTATGAGCTCCACCGAGCAGAAGTACCCTCAGATTGACAAAGAAGCTCTCGCCATTGTCTGGGCGGTAAAGAATTTTTTTCACTGTTTGTATGCCCGTAAATTTGTTTTGGTGACAGATCACAAACCACTCACTCAGATTCTACATCCCGAAAAATCTCTTCCAACACTATGTATCAGTAGAATGGCTAACTATGCAGACTATTTGGCAAACTTCAATTTTCACATTATATTCAAACCAACCGATCAAAATACAAATGCCGACTACTGTTCCCGCATACCATCATTTCAAATGATGCATTTTGTGTTACGTCAAATCGATCAAATGCCAGTCTGCGCTGAACACATTGCTCGAGAGACTCGCAAAGACCAATACTTGGGCAAGATTGTACAACTACTGGAATCTGGTTGTAACCTCTCACGTATGGGATATAAACCTCCAGAATCGAACTACACACTTGCGACCAACTGTCTTCTCTTCGAGCACAGGGTAATAATACCACCCACACTCAGGCAAAATATTTTGAACGATCTTCACGCAGCTCACCTCGGAATTGTAAAAATGAAGAGTTTAGCACGTTCATTTGTCTACTGGCCAAGAATAGACTCCGACATCGAACAACTAGTTAAATCCTGCAAAGAATGTGCTCAACATTCACATGCTCCATCTAAATTCAGCGACCATCATTGGGAGTACCCAAAAGAACCTTGGGAACGTATCCATATAGATTACGCTGGCCCAGTTGCAGGCGCAATGTTATTTATCATCGTGGATGCGTACAGCAAATGGCTAGAGGTCAAGGTTACGAATACTACCATAACAGAGACTACCATTAATATTTTAGATCAATTATTCGCTTCATATGGTGTGCCAACGACCATTGTCTCGGACAACGGTGCGCAGTTCACTAGCGCTGAATTCAAAATATTTCTGCAAAAGAACGGGGTTAAATACCACAAGACATCAGCACCATACCACCCAGCTACAAATGGACAGGCTGAACGAAATGTCCAGACAGTAAAAGATGCTCTGAAGGCAATGTCAACTACAAGAAATTCTCTTCAGGCAAATCTGAACGTGTTTTTACAACAATACCGAAAAACACCACACGTGGTGTGTGTGACTGGAGAATCACCCGCAAAACTTTTCTTAGGACGAAATATTCATACGCGTCTTGATCTCGTCAGCACTAGAGTTCGACAGAAACAACAAGCCGACTTCAATCCATCCTTCCGAACACTGAAGCAAGGACAACAAGTCTATTTCATTTCCGGATACCCTCACATGGACAAATGGATATTAGGTGAAATTGTCACTCGTTTAGGGGATATTCACTATGAAATCGATTACCATGGAAAACACGTCAAACGTCACATCGATCAGATTCGACTTTATAGGCACCAAAACGAAAAACAATATAACACAAACCGCCGTCTTCGTTTTTATGAGGATGATGCGATGCTGCAAACAGCAACCCCGAGCTCAGAGTCTACCGTCTTCCCCATCATCTACAAGCTGTTCATATCCACGACGTTCTACGAGAGTTCGCCGTCCTCCACAGAGATATCCGCATTAAGAAAGAGGGGAGGAAATGTTATGTACTACACACGCCAACTCTTACAAATTATAGAAATATATGTTACTTAGCAACAACAATAACATAATAATTACATGTCAAGTAATGTCAAGTATTACTGAAATAAATACTACGTTTTAGAATTCAATCCTCGTTTAATTCTCTTCTTTTCAGCTGAAACGGAAACTACAAATATAACACTACGTATTTCCCAATCGGACATTAATGGGAATGATCTGAAAAGATTTTAGTAACAATTGGACAACCGGAAGTAGCAGATTCTTGAAAAAAATCTTCAAAATACTGTTTTTTGAATTTTGTTCTTGGAAATATTAAAGAAAATTAAATTCTCAATCTGACACATTTTTTTTTAATATATCTTGTATAGGTTTGGAGATATAACATATAATAATATAGAATAATCTGTTGTAAAAAACTAATCTCGTTGCCTAAAAAAAAGTTGAGATATTTAAATTGACAGATAAATGCAAAATGTCAGTGTCAAAAATCAGATTTTTCTAGGAGGTACGAGTACATTTAATATATATTATTGTATTATTAATTAAATATGTATTTAAATTATAGGTATATTAATATTACATATATGCTTAAGAAATACCGCTAATACTGTCCATGAATTTGAAGAATTTTTAACATATTAGAAGAGTAGGACAAAATTCCTCATAGAACGAAAGAAGAGATACAGTTTCAATTATTTGTGTGTACAAGAAATGTTAAATTCATTACTTATAGGCAGAGCTGGGCAAATTACTTTCAAAAAGTAATTGAATACAATTACAATTACTTTAATCAAAATATATTCAAATTACGTTTGAATATAATTACTGTTAGAGAACTGTAATTAAATTACCAATTACTTTTGCATTGTAATTGCCATTTTAATTACTTTTTCAATTACTTTACTAAAAAAAAAAATCACCTTACATTAATGAAAAAAAAATATATATTACACTGTTTAATATGTAATACAACATAAATAAAAATAATAAGTAAATGAGTAAACAAATTTATAAAGAATATTGACTGTAAAATTTTGACGTAGTCGTGTCCTGTGTGGAAGACCATCAAATACATTTTTTAGTAAACTGTTTGACACGAAGACACAAAAAATAGGTCTTTCATAATAGTGGCAGGAGAAGTGAAAAATTTGAACCTGTTAGAAATAATCAGAAAATATATGCAACTTAGACCAGCGAAGATACCACATAACAGATTCTTTGTAAACTATGTCTGAGAAAAATTCACTGTGCAACCGGTAGGGGTGCACAAAATTGCCGGTGTGCCAAGTGTTGTGGCGAAACATTTGAATTTAGAAAATTCGTCATTATGCACAGGACATTGTTTCAGGCGCACATAGGCAAGTATTTTGGCTAATACTGGAGCCAGTATGGAGAATATAATGCAACATGGAGGATGGCGTTCTTCAACAGTTGCCACTGGTTATATCAAAGATTCTCACAATACTAAAATCAATGTGGCGACCAAAATATTGGGAGAATATTCTACCGGTAACTAGGATATTCAAGATTCTTTTGCTCAAAATATGTAACCTGGTCTGAATATTCGCGACAAAATAATGGGAGAAGAATGTTTTAGTAACAAGAACAATTTATCTCTGGGTCTGAATATTAGCCACAACACCAATTGTGTTATAAATATACATTATCATAATAAGTAATAAATATTAATTTAATTGTTTGAATTTATTTCATATTAAAAAAAAAACTATTTTTGTGACATTTTTTTCACAATGACAGTTCTGTCCAATAAAATAAAGTAAAAGTACTAGTCCAATAAAGTGTCATATTATGGACACTAAATGCAACCATAAATCGAGTGATTATGATGCAGTCGAACATAAAAGTATTTTTTTATTGGGTTTTTTCATTATATCGTAGATAAAATATTGTACGATACACATACGTAAATAATTATTTGTATATCAAGGCCGCGAAATCACTCTTTAGCGTACCGAGAGAAAAATTGTCGCCGAGGCCGCTTGCGGCCGAGGCAAGACAATCTTGAGGACGCTAAAGGATTTCGCGGACAAGATGTACAATTTTTTTTTTGTGCAACCGTAAAAAATATGTAATTACAAATTTTATTAATTTTAAACAGTTTCACTCTAAATTGAAAGTTGGCTTTCAAGGTAGCTATGGAATTGACATTTGATAAACAAAACAATTAGTTTTGAAAAAATCATAAAATCATAGTGATTGTTTACTCAATTTCGCGGCCGCTACCATGACAGCCATAACAACAACCGCGAAATTCAATTTCGTGGCCTATATTGCGGCTGCGAAATGCCTATTTCGCGGCCGGTTGCACAAAAACATTTTTAATCACTCAGGGGTTCTGACCCATTCGTGACTAAAAACTAGCTTTACGTACTTGTATCGTAAATAACTATTAATTAACATTTAATGTACAGCAAAATCTATATTGATTATAAACGAATCACCTATTTGAGACACCACACGAGTCAAAAAAGCAAAAATTTCAGGAGACACACAAAAACCTGCCGAAGAAACAACTAAAATTTATTGCTCTTTACATTATTTAGGGTTTTCCAGATGGTATTACAATTAAAATGTTCATATATTATACAAGACGATTGAAAATTATTATTACTATAAAATTCTCGATTACACGAAACGTGTTGCCTTTCCTTTAGGCAACACATCGAGTATATCGAGAATTTTCGATTCGAGTTGTATACAAGTAGACTATATCACGAATAAAAAAAAAAGTAAATAGTAAATTTAACGTAGACGTGTAGTCTGTTTTTATGCGATAAACGTCAAATTGTATGTTACAAACTACATAACCAATTTTAATATACATATAGCGTAATGTAATATATTGAAATGCTCGTATTTCAAAATGAAATCGTATTAGCAACAACAATGCAGTTTCTGGACTTGTGATTAAATAATTATTTGTTTACTTGTCAAATTTTTATTTCAATAATGCTTTACTGTCAAATAATAGGTACATTCAAATATTCGTTTCGGTGCACTCGGCACTGTCAGTGTCATTTCAGATATCTACTTAAAGCACACAAAGCATGATTTATATCCTCAAAGTCAAACTACAGATCCATTTATGTACTCGACTGTGTTCGAAGAAAAAATATGGTAGGTACTCGATTCAATCCAGATATAGAATTTAAATATTCAAAATGACATTGACAGTTCTGAGTACATAGAACAAAATAACCAAACGTGTGTGTGTATGTGTGTGTGTGACGAAAGTTTCGGATCGCATAACTTCAATACCCCGATTTCAAAAATTATAATTTTTTTCGTATTCCTCAAGTTTACATCCAGATGATTAGATTTTGGTTATAATTGGTGAACTGGAAGTAGCCTCATTTGAAGATTTAACACTTAAATATGATTTATTGATATTTAACGTTATTATAACTTAAAGAATATATTATTCTCTATACGATTTGATTGCATTTTATACTTCATATTCAATAGATATAGAGTTAAAGAATTATAAAGATATTAATTTCATAACTAAGCCAGCTATGCCAACCATGAAAATTTCTAATATATTCAAATAATTCAACTTGACAGATGTCAGTATCAATATAAAGTAAATGAATCTGGCAGAGATTAGGATGTTGAAGTAGATGTTGGGGAAGACACGCAAAGATACGGTACAAAAATAACTCTAGTGTTACAAGTTTCCAGGAAAATACAAGAGAGACGATTACATTGGTTTGAACATGTCATAAGGAGAAATGAAGAATATATTGGAAGAAGAATGAATAGCTTAGTAATAGACGGTTGAAGAAACAGAGGAAGACCAAAGATAAGATGGAAGGACTGTATTGCGGAAGACTTGACAGAAAAGTAACTGAAAGAGAACGGCACGCAAAACAAAAATGTGTGGAAGAAAATAAAAAATAGCGACCCCTAACGAATGGGAAAAGCTAAAGAAGAAGAAGAATTCAGTATCAAGTGCAATTTGCATAGTTTGTTTATGAAATAATTTTACTGGAAATTTATAATCTTTGGCAAGAAAATTTACTTAAGGAATTTATACATAATACACAGGATTGACGGAAGGTATTGTGCTGCCCACAACAGATTTTTTAATTTTAAATTCATTCCATGAAGAAATCTTGTCCTCTTCTAATTTTTCGAAATGTTTCCAATTCATTGTCGGGATTGACAGTGTTTTTGAAGGGTATGTGCGATGTAGGCGATGGGAAATAAGCAATATGACATCTGGTGGTATTTTTCGGAACTATAGTTGATGGGATAAGTTATACACGTGACATTTTCTTGATTGCATAAACACAAGTGTTATCTATTATGTTTATAATATTTACGTTTACATATGTAATATCTCTTAACATTATACACTTAATGCATAAATACAATTAGTAAATCAGCTCTATTTTGTAAGAAAGTTGTTATTTCTTAGCAACGTTGTTATAGCAAACAACCAATAATAATTGCGAACACTGAATAAAACATGAAATTGACAGGCTTTACATTTGTTTCTATTGGTTAATTTTTTTAGTAACTTTGCTAATACTTATCAACTTCCTTACAAAATAGGGCTGAGTGTCAAATTATCCGTTAACATTAGTTCCACTTCGGCGCTACGATGTTATTTCCCATCGCCTATACCTATGATTTTAAATATTTAACTATTAATACAATAAGAAATAATGTAATGTAGGTACTTCCCAGAAAAAAAAATCATCCGTAATATCTCTGGATTTTTGACACTGACATTTATCTGTCAGTTACAAACATTTATTTTTTAATTGGTTTCCATGACATTATTTGTGCTGAGATTTATTACAACAAATTATTATATACCTATTTGTTTATTTCTATATGTACCAGATAGAGAATTTACACTTCTTTAATACAAGCAACAAAAAATTTCAAAAAATAATATTTAGAAGATTTTTTCAAGAATCTGCTACTTTCGGTTGTCCAATTATTACTAAAACCTTTTCAGCTATTCCCAGTAATGTCCGATTGAGAAATACGTAGTTAAACAGATATTAAGTATTATAGATTTTGAGAAATCGTCCTTCCAACCGACTCATACACACACACACACACACACACACACATACACGCACACACACACACGCACGCACGCACGCACGCACGCACGCACGCACGCACGCACACACACACACACACACACACACACAATACCTCTCTTAGCGGGAGGTAGAAATAGAATTTGGATTAGGGACTAGATTAGAAACCAAGAAAATTCTGAAGTTCTTGACAACTTGCTACAACACTTGTCTAGGAGATGACAAGTTATAAAAAAATAAAATTATAAATAATATAAAGTTACATACGGTCTCGTGGCCGTGAGCCTGAGTATCGGGTTGTGTATGTGGGTTTCCGGGTCCGATCCTGACCGATGCCGAAATCATTTCGAATTTTAAATGGCATTAAAAGTGACCCCTGTGATGCAATCCCCGCCCCAGAAATGAGAGTCCGTGGGGTGACGCTTGATAAACCCCCGCACGTACGAATATGTCATCATTATCAGTATTATCGATACCAGTATACAGTAAAATTTTTGAAAGATGTCCGATCAAGGTCATCTGTATCGCGAACGAATTAACAAATAGACATACATTTATCACTTTCTTTTGCAAAGTCTATAAGAGTGTGCGATAAGGATAGATATAACACGTTTGTCTTTCAAAAATTCATATTACGTGCGTTCAATGGAGCTAGCAAATCTAGCAAATAGTTACGTTCAACGACAATTAGCGCTAGAAAATGCTAGTGCTAGAAGCAGAAAAATACTGTCGTTGAACGCTTCAATTTGACAGACATATGTTTGAATAGTAAAATGGCGAACGCTCTTTTGCTTGAGTTATTATGTGAAAAAAGTGATATTACAAATGAAATTATATTGTCTGCTTCTACAATAAAGAATAGTAATATTAATTTTATGAACAATACATTAAACACCAATTTAAACTCCGACGTATATGTAGGAAACTTTTTTGAAAAAGTTGTTCCGCAGTATTCAGAAGATACATTTAAAAAACATTTTCGTTTGTCACGAAAAGCAATGAACGTAAGTAATAGTATATTACATTCGAGGTGGGAGATGTTTCATTACAGCCGAGGGTTTATGTATATTACCGAGAGGCGAAGCCTCGAGGTGAGATAAAGCGCGAGGCTGTGATGAAACTCCCACCGAGGTTATGTATACTATTTTATTCACAATCTTCATCTTTTTAAATCAATAATTTTCAAAAAAAATCAATGAATTATAACCTTTAATTTTATTAATATTTTTGACAGCTCTCATAAAATTTGTTTAGCCAACTTAATTATACGGATCTATGGCAATGTTGCTAGGTAACCCCTACATAAACATTTCCAACCCAAGAGATGGAAGTGAAATCTGTTATTTTCTGCCCAAGAGACTGTCATTGCAGTTAGGAATGACGTATTTTCCAACCTCTAAAAGGTTAGGAATCGACATATTGCTATAACGATTGTGAATAAAATATATTACGTCTGTTTATGTTATCATTAATTTATCTAATATTGTTCAGATTCTTCATGAAGAAATACACATTTTATGCAGCGATGGAAATGCAAAAAACATGATTGTGCCTTTGGATAAAAAATTACATCTAACCTTATGGTTACTAGCGAACCATGCTGTATCATTCCGATCAGCTAGTGATCTGTTTGGTCTGAGCAAAGGCACGGCACATTTAATTTTTATTGAAATTTGCAATATGATTAGCAAATTAAAAAGTAAATATATTAGATGGCCTAATGAAAATGCAAGAGCTGAAAATGCCGCATTTGTCTTAAATAAGTTTGGACTTCCAGGAGTCATAGGATTTGTAGACGGTTGTCATATACAAATTAAGGCACCAAAGCATAATCCTACAGATTTCTACAATAGAAAACATTTTCATTCCGTAGTCCTGCAAGGTGTATGCGACAATAATCTTCGCTTCATAGACGTTTTCGTAGGCATGACAGGCAGAGTTCATGATGCCAGGATATTTAAAAATAGCCCGTTATACGATGCTATAGAAAACGGACTTATATCCCCAGATGAACACATTTTAGGTGATAGTGCCTATCCTCTGTTGCAAAATGTGCTGACGCCATACAGAAATAATGGATTTTTAAATCGCCAACAAATTAAATATAACAAAAAACATGCTGGTGCGCGATCTGCAATTGAGCGCGCATACGGTTTGCTGAAAGGAAAATTCAGACGATTATTATATTTAGATATGTCGTTGTTAAATGAAATACAAATTGTTATTGGAGCTTGCTGTGTACTACACAACATTATATTAAAATACGATGGTATGAATGACAGCGACGATGATATAGAAGATTTCCAGCCTGTGAACATAGATTTAAGGGAAGACGATGAACAAATAAATGTAAATGCTCAAAATAAACGAGATTTTATTGCTGCATCTTTATAGATTACATAAATGTATAATATATAAGAAAATAAATATTATTCTTATAACATAACAGTCTTTCTTCTCTTATTTATAAATATAAAATAAACTTTGATTATCAAAAATTATTCTAACAAATATAATTTTTTTTAGTTACAACAAAAATTAAAGTTACATCTTTTCCAAAAAAAATTTTAAAATATCATTTCTTTCACTCTGTATATTGTTTGACTTTTGTAAAGCACCCTGCAAATTTTTAAAATCGTTTCGCTGCTCCTCCTGCATTTTTAAAAGTTTTTCAGTCCATTCAGGTTCCCGTTGCGTCTTTTTTTAATACTGTCAGCCGAACTTACGCTTTCATTTTTATTGTCTTCTCTGTGTTTAATATTTCTTGATGATGGAACACTTTCTTGAGGTCTTTTAATACCAATATTTAACAATGACTGGGATTCACTGTCGTCTAAAGTTGAAAAACTCTTCATTATCTTACTCGGACGTCATCAGAGTAATATTCGTTCAAAGCTTCAAAATAAGGCCGAGATACGGCTCCTCTTCCTGTCTTGGTACTGTTTTTCTTTATATTTGTATAAGTTATTTTTAAATTTCTCCATTTTCGAGATACATCATCTCTACTCAAGATAATACCTTGTTCTTTAAATTTGTCTTTTATAGTATCAAATATATGATTTACTTTCCAACGTCCACTTCTTAATTTACTTTTATTTTCGTTAAAGGCCTCTATTAAAAACAGAGTCATCTCATGTGAAAATTTCCCTTTAAAAACAGAAGACGTGTCCAATGGAGTTTCAGTACCTAAAATATATAAAATTTGTGATACACTGCTTTTTATAAGTAACTTGTAAACATTACTTTCAAGACTTTCATCATCAGTTTCACTGACGCAAACAGCAACACTTGAAATATCCTCTCCTACAACAAGTTTAGTATTACACAAAGATATAACAAAATACTGCATTATTTATCTTTACCACTGTAAGTAGCAGAATTATCAAATTCTTCTTCGCCATCCTTAACTACATACATTTCATTAGCTGTAATAAATACCACTATTAATTACAAAACATATAAGAAACAACAGAATAACTTACTTTCGAAATTATATATCAATTTCTGATTTTTTTCATTTCTAACATAAGTGCCATCAAAATTTTTAACATAAATAATCTTCTGACAGTTCTCCATGTTCACGTTTGAAACCATTTTAGTTGTTTACTTCTTTACGCTACAAAAACGCCACCTACATAGCGAAAAACAGCGCTAAAATCTACGCTAGATTTTGCTCGAGCGAACCGGAAACAGATGATGCCTAGCACGACGTTCAAATACATAGTGCTAGAAGTTGCTACCTAGCGCTAGCGTCATTGAACGTACCGAATAATGCTTACTTAGCATTTGCTACCTGCTAGGGCATGCATTGAACGATCTGCTTGTTTTGCTACGATCGAACTGTCAGATGACTATCAGTCAGGGAGGTTACGAAAATTGAAAACTTTCAAATATTGAATTTTTGCATAGAAGATAACACTGATATATTGAATGCAGTGTCAAATAAATAATAAATAGAAAATAAACTCTCAATGGTATTAATTACATGCATAATTTAATTTTAGTAGGATATTCCACGCAAGTGAACTCAAGTACAAATATTTTGTTATTTTTAAGTATTTCATTAATATTCATTGAAAATATATTCAAATATTACAAATGATATTTGAATTTGTGCGCCATATTTTTACATGCAGAAAAACAAGCGAGAAAATAGTCGCTTGCTTGGCGTACTTAGCAAAACGAGCAAATGCTAAGTTAGCAAGCCGTTCAGTACATTGAATTCCGCTTTGCTTGATTAGCTAGCTTCATTGAACGCACCTATTGTTTCGACTAATTTAGGACATTCCACTTTAAAACGATGCTCGTTGTTGATAATATTTTCGCTGTAACGTAAGTTCATTTATTAATTCAGATACATTACCTTGATTCATAGCCGTACGAATAACGTTATTTTCTGTTAGAGTTACTGACACTGACATTGTGTCATTATCTTATTTTTAACATATTTGGTTTTACATTTGCTTATAAACTTACCAGTTGACTTATTTTTGAATTTTGAATGCTTTTACTGTAATATATAATAATAAAATAACAGTAGTATCTTTCGTACCCTCATAAAAACTAAGCAAACGACACTACTGAATTTGTCATAATGGGCGGAGCAAAAATCTGAATTCATACAATTCGTAGACGACCTTGATCGGACATTTTTCAAAATTTACTGTACATGATATATTTAGTTATAATAATTAGGTATGTATATAATAATTACACATAAATATATATCTCCACTTTTCACTCCTCGAAAAGCTGCATGCGCAGTCGCAGCAAAAGTTTTACACAAATGCGTTGATTTTCGTATCTACTCGATGATGGATACAGATCTTGTGGTAGAAGTTGAAGTTTCTCTAACAATTATTTTCCTGTCAATAAGAAAAAGAAAACAAAAACATTTGGATTAGAGACTAGATTAGAAACCAAGAAAATTCTGAAGTTCTTGACAACTTGCTGCAAGTGTTATGAAGTTATAAAAAAAATATAATTATAAATAATATAAAGTTACATGGGGTCTCGTGGCCGTGAGCCTGAGTGTCTGATCGCTAATTTGGGTACCCGGGTTCAATCCTGACCGACGCCGAAATTAATTTTAAATGGTGTCGTGCAATTTCAATCTAGAAATGAATTCCCATGCCCATGAGGTGACACCGGATAAATGCCCGCACGGTACGAATATATCATCATAATTATCAATACCTGTGTACATGATATATTTAGTTATAATAATTATGTATGTATACAATAATTACACATAAACATATATTTCCCCTTTTTACTCCTTGAAAACTTGCATGTGCAGTCGCAGCAAAAGTTTCACCAAATGAATATTTTTTGCTGCGCCCGCTACTCTGGAAAATATCACTCACACTAAGCTACTTTTAAACTGCACGTAGAATTCTAAATGCTGCTTGAAGCTGTCTGCAGCCGCTACTTTATAGGTTGTTATAGGGTTCACACGTAGTGTAACTTAAGTGACGCAGTTTTTTTAATTTGCCTCGCAGCAAAAGTAGCTTAACAGTTAAATACACACACACACACACACACACATATATATATATATATATATATATATATATATATATATATATATATATATATATATACAGGGTGTTAATAAAAAACTTTACATACTTTAGCAGGTGATAGTAGAGATGATAACAAGAAAAAAAATCTAATACACTTAGGTCCAATACTCATTGGTTTTTAGAAAATTTATGTATGGAATTTGTACATAATACACAGGATTGACGGAAGGTATTGTGCTGGCCACATCAGATTTAACAACTAAGGACTCTAGGTGTTTACGATCAATTGTAAACAAAGTTGCAGCCGTCGTCGAAGAGACTCACGCACTTGATCGTAAACACCTAGAGTCCTTAGTTGTTAAATCTGATGTGGCCAGCACAATACCTTCCGTCAATCCTGTGTATTATGTACAAATTCCATACATAAATTTTCTAAAAACCAATGAGTATTGGACCTAAGTGTATTAGAATTTTTTTCTTGTTTTCATCTCTACTATCACCTGCTAAAGTGTGTAAAGTTTTTTTATTAACACCCTGTATATGTCAGAGCGGACAGGTTCGTTAGCACATATTAGGTCATAGTAGGCAATTAATTATTGCTAATAATGATTTTATGCAAGACCTTTACGATGCTAGATAGAATCAAAATTATCGACAGGTTATAAAAGAGGAAGACATCAGGTTACAAGGGGTAGTATTCCGTCAGATAGTGGCGTGAAGTGTTTGGTCGGTATTCTGGGATTATCAGTGGATCTGTACCGTGTTCGTGTTATTATTATTCTTAGTTATATTGTGAAATAGTGTTACTGGGAATTTAAGATGAGATAAAGAAGTTGAAGGTAAAATTGAAGTAATTAATGAAACCCTCGAGCCTCCTGCTCCGACATATATATATATATATATATATATATATATATATATATATATATATATATATATATATAAAATTATGAATGAAATGCTTTATTATGTATAAAAAAAACAATATTACATCCAGTAGCTCTCTATCGGTTGTGTTTGGAACTATGATTGTTTGGGTTATCACTTGTCTTTTGTGACAGCAACATATTGTTAACGAAAAAGATATTTCATACAACTTTTGGTATTTATTTTAATAAACGTTTCATTTACATACCTTTAGTCTGTCACCTGTTACAATTTTAGGTTAGTTTGTTTATAACAGCAAAGGGAAACTACGTGGACCGTTGTGTGTGTGTGAGAGGAATATCTTTGTGTAACAAGCTGTGATGTCACGAATTTTACAGCCGCGAAAGTTTATTCGCAAATTTATGTCGCATATTTCATGTTATTTTATATTACTATATTTATTAAATGAAACGGATTTCACGATTTTGTAAAAAAACGATTTTTTTTAAATGACCCCATTGTGAGTACGCAGCAGTATATGGAATATTAATTTTAAATGGGTCTTCCTTGCTATTTCTAAAACTAGTCAAAAAACAAGTTAAATCGGTAAACAATTTCTATTTTATTAGACTAAAGTAAAGAAACATTAAAAAAATATTTTTCGACTAGTGGTTCTCAAAATAAGGGGCCAAACTTTTTTATTTTAAATAGGAACATATATTTTTTATTTGCTTATTCGTTAAAGAATTTAATTCTGAATTCAATGATGAAATATTTTCATAGCGTTACTTAACTTTTTTTTTGGGAAAGCATACGCATATCTATGTTTTATATTAATTTTATTTAATAATAAATAACTTACGGCACTTATAAATAATTATTACCTATACAAAAAATCGTTTCACTGACTACGCTTAGTTCTATTTTTATAATTATCGTTAGCAATAGGACAATTCTTTATTTTTCAAGTTTTGTTCTTGAAATATGAGGGCAAACTAAAGCAATTTCAATAGAATCATTTTCAATTTAAATGTCACCTTTAGAAAATTATATATTTTAATATAATTGTCTCTGTCTACCGTTTACGTATCAAAAATATCTCATTTAAAATGTTTGAAAAATTAAAATTTATTTTATAATTCTTTAATTTGATATTGTGATTGTCTAATTATAGTTATTAAGGTTACTGCTCATATATTATTTATTTGGAATTGTTGCTTCAATTCGAACAATTTTTTTAATTGTGTTCCTGGAAATTGTGCTTTGAATTAATTGCTAGAATAGTTATTTGTATCACTACTACTCTATACTTCATTTTGTTTAAGAATTCTGTAACTAGAAACATGATTTGCTTTAATCGTGATCCTTTTGAATCATTATGTAAACATTATATCATAAAAGGACTTGAATAATATAAACACCTCCTAGCGTCAAATGTCATATGCAGACCAATTCAAACTAACTTATTTTATTTTACAAATAAATCTACTATCAAGTATTATAGTCAGTATTAAAAATGGATCATATTGAAGTTTACTTAAAACAAATCTTTTATGACATATTTTCTTTGTTTTCAAAAGTTTAGTGGGTCATTACATGTCTTTGCATGAAAATCATATTTGTTAATCATGATGACTTTGATCATTTAGATTGCGAATCACAGCCCGAAGGAACACGGCTCTTGTAACAAACTGTGAATTTAGTTTCAAAATTTGGCGCTGAATTCAAATCTAGTTACATGGTATAATAATTATATTTCAATATAAAATTGATATAATAATTTCATTAATTTGTAAAATAAATAAATTCAAATGAAATTAGTAAATTATTAAAAAAATATCTTTCAGAACTCATATTTCAATTAAAATGATACAACCTTTTTAGTTTTATTTCTGTTTATTTATTTAAATACCGACGTTTCGGCAGTATTAACTACTGCCTTCTTCAGGAATGAACAACAAATCAACAAATATATAAATAAATACAAAAACATTAGCAACAGGTAACCAAGGTGACAATTACAACATATTTAATATAGGAAGCTATGCACGACTAAGATCTAGACCATAGTTTCCCAACCTTTTATGAACTATTGCCCCCTTTACAAGAAAACAAAATTCCAACGCCCCCCTTTACATACTAGTTAATTATACCAATTTTATATGTCTGTCTATTATCTATTAATAATCACAAATTAAAAATTAATTCTCTCTCTCTCTCTCTCTGTAATCGTGCTACTCGTGGTCGTGGTTGAGGGTCGTGATTATTAATTATTTAAAAATACTAAATCATGTTATAATAAAAACATTTAATTCAGACAAAGACCATACAAAGTGTTATGAACAAAATTATAACTTAACCAACAAATGCAAGACAATACACAAACCTGGAGCACCCCGCACTCGGGCACTGCACAAGACGATTAATCAAAATTAGTAAAAAAATATAATAAAAAAATCTGTTGTGGCCAGCACAATACCTCTCGCCATTTTCATTTTATGTAGCATAGGGCGCGAGCAGTTATGTGACTTTGTTGGTCTTGGCAAGCAGATGTGGGGGTCCGTGTCAGAATGAGAGCTAGTAATATACATAGGTGTCAAGTATCATAAGTTTTAATTCGAAACATTATGATTTACCAAATCCATGTGGATTATTTTCCTCGGCAAGTATATTCCATGCTAATGGATGACAAATAAACATCAGAACATTTTGAAATTTTGAATGAAAAATTATGACATATGACAATTGTGACATCTGTGTAAAAACTACTACCCGTCATTCTGACACGGATCCTCATCTGTTTGCTAAGGCCAACAAAGTCACATGTCTGCTCGCGCCCTATAAGTACACACAAATAATTGAAATTGTTTCTCTTCTTTCGTTCTATGAGAAATTTTATCCTACTATTCTATTATGTTCAAAATTTTTCAAATTCATTGACGGTATTAGCGATATTTCTTAAGGATATATGTAATATTAACATATCTGTAATTTAAATATATAATTAATTAATAATACAATAATATATATTAAATGTACTCTTACCTCCCAAAAAAATCTGACACTGACATTTTGCATATACATGTCAATTACAAAAATTTAAATATCGCAACTGTTTTTCGGGCACCGAGATTTATTACAACAGATTATTCTATATTATTATACAGGGTGTCCCATAACTTCAGGTACATATTAGAAGGGCATATAGTTCTTAATGTCCTGATTACGGAACAAAAAGAATTTTTTCAAAATTCCTATAATTAAGGGTAGTTCACTGAAGAAGAACATTTTTTGTACCCCTGGATACTATAATATTTGGAATAGTGAAATTAGTTATAACTATTACATAAAATAATTTAACAATGAAATTAATTTATGCAATTACGTAAAGCTTTGTCACACCAATTAAGTTTGGGAGATGTGTATGTAATGAAAAAAAAAATCAAATTATTTACTTTATTTTTACAAAAACTGTTCAAAATTATTTCCATTAACAGCTAAACATAATGCAGCACGTTGAATTAAAGAAATTGAACAAGCCCGATGAATTGCATTCTCTTGTCTAATTCTTTCAGCACAATTTTCAACTCGTTGCCGTAATTCTTCAAGGGTTTCAGGTGCCTCTTGATTATCATAGACGAGGGATTTAAAATTACCCCACAAATAAAAATCTAACGGATTGAAATCCGGGGATCTAGGGGGCCAAGACGCGGGACCTCCTCGACCAATCCACCTGTCCTGAAATACTCTGTCAAGATGATGTCTGACATTTCTAGCAAAATGTGGCGGCGCACCGTCATGCATAAACCATGCATTTTGACGTACATTAAGAGGAATATCTTCTAATAATTCAGGCAAATTATTCTGCAAAAATTGTAAATAATCATTCCCAGACATTCTGTTAGGAAGTATGTATGGTCCCAGTAACGATCCGTTTACCATCCCAGCCCAAACATTTAGTGAAAATCTGTGCTGAAAATGACTCCTGACAGCAGCATGTGGATTTTCTTCGGCCCAATAGTGACAGTTGTGAATATTATGTATACCATCACGAGTAAATATGGCTTCGTCGGAAAATATTACTTTTAACGTAAAATTGCCATCCTGAGCATGTTGGTTTAGAAGCCATTCACAAAAGGTTACTCGAGAGTAATGATCGGGTTCAATTAACGCATGGACCCGTTGAAAATGATAAGGATGTAAATTATTATTCCTTAAAATTCTCCAAATTGTCATTCGTGGTACACCTGGTAGTTGACGAGATATTCTCCTTATGCTGATTGTTGGGTCATTGCGTACCAAATCTAAGACAGCATTTTCAACATTTACTGGTCTCCGATGAGCCCCGCCGTCTCTTCCCCGATTACGTTGCAAAGAACCAGTGTCGCGAAGGCGTTGAGTAAGGCTTACAAATATGCGAGAATTCGGATGCCGTCGTCCTGGGAAACGTTCAGCGTAATAACGCTGAGCTAATCTACAGTTTTGCCCTGCTTCGCCATACATTAGCAACATATCCACTAACTCACTGTTACTGTAACCATTCATATTTGTAACAATAATCAGAAGAGCAATATCAAAACTGTTATAAGAAACACAATTTATGTGGCTGGCTACTAGAAACCTAATGAAATGATTGTATTATGCAAACATTTCTTATTAATTAGATATAACACAACGTAATATTAAATATTAAAACTACCTATTCAACCAGTGTCCCAAAACTGTTTCCTTCAAAAACCTCAAAAACTAATGTTTGAATTTTGAAAAAATTCTATTTGTTCCGTAATCAGGACATTAAGGACTATATGCCCTTCTAATATGTACCTGAAGTTATGGGACAACCTGTATACTATATCTCGCAACCTATACGAGATATAATAAAAAAATTACGTGTGTCAGATTGAGAATTTAATTATCTTTAATATTTGTAGTAACAAATTTTCAAAAAATTATATTTAGAATTTTTTTCTTTTAGAAACTACCACTTCCGGTTGTCCAATTGTTACCAGAACCTATTCAACTCTTCCCATTACTGTTAGATTGAGGAATCCGTAGTCAAACAGGTCTTTAGTCTTATAGAATTTGTGAAATCGTGTCTCCAACAACCTCACACACACACACACACATCCACACACACACACACACACACACACACACACATCATTGTAAAAATGTTAAAATCGGATTCTATGGACCTTAAATCGTGCTTATTCAATAAAATCTGGATATGCGATTTTTAGCATGAATCCAATACCTCTCTTAGCGAGAGGTAAAAACAATATTCAATAAGATACTTAAATATCAATGAGACGGTCGAGGCTGGTGGAGTTTTAACAATTTGTTAATGTCGGGTTTCAATTTAGTTAACATCAGTCGCAAATCACCACGCTCAGTGATCTGCTGTCTATTCCTTTTCTTAGACAGTAAATTAGCTACTGCACTAAACTCACGCTCAGCCAAATATGATGAAGGAAACGCAATTAAAAATTTCTGTACTATTTCCCACAATCCACGGTGGAGAGCTGATATTGATTTTTGGAGCCAGAACTCTTCGTATCCATTTCTGAATTTTACTTTTAATTCTTCATTAGTTGTGAGTTCTACGAGTTCTTCTAAATTTGATGATTCTGCTGTTTCTGCATTTGCGATAGGGTCTAAAACCCAGCTTGGTGTATTCATATTTAAAATATCCTGGAATCGCTCTGTAAAATCAGCATGAAGGGCGTCCAGGTGTTGGCAGTAAGTAAGTAAATCTTCCTGTTTTACCGATAATGCTGACAATGTCGGAAAGTGGTTGTATTGACCTCTTCCTAGATTTTGTTTGAATAGAAGTTTTCCCACAAAAGCAGCTATGACGTCTTTTGTTTTTAACAAATTCAACTCATCACCTTGCAATTGTAAATTAACGTCATTAAATATTTTAAAAAGGTCTGTCAAATAAGCGATGTCATTTTTGGACGCTATCAAGTTTCCGCGCAGTTCATCGTCTCTGTTTTCAAGGAAGTCTCGTACTGAGTCAAATAGATTGAAAAAGCGATTCAGACAAACGCCTTTCGAGAGCTATCGTACTTCTGTGTGCAGCAGCAAGCGATTATAGTCTTCATCATTTTCACTATAAAGTTGCCCAAATAATCTGTCATTTAATGAATTGCTTCTTATCTTATTGACTGCTCTAATAACGTAATGGAGCGACGCATGCAGGCGTTCATTAAGATTTTTTGCAACCAAGTGCTGACGTTGAGTACCACAATATACAGCGAGTACATTTGGTACTGCTTGTTTTAAATGCGCAATGAAACCCTTATGACGCCCCGTCATTACTGGAGCACCATCTGTAGCAACAGACAAAATATTTCGAATAGGAATTTCTTTCTCTTGAAAAAAAAAAACGTGCATGGTATTAAATATGGATTCTCCCTTTGTATCAGTTTCCAAATTTTTTGCAAATAATAACTTGACATTTTTTTTCTTCTTTTATGAATCGGACGTAAGCCAAAAGTAGTGCTTCGTTATTTGGTAAAGTTGAGTCATCGAGTTGAATGGAAAATTTGGAAGTCTTTAAGTAATCACATAATGATAGTTCATTTCATCGATTCTTCTTTGCACTGTATTATTACTCAAAGGAATTCTTTTGATGATATCTGATGGTGTCTTTTGATGAATAACAGTTTCTCTTTGACTGCCGGCATAATTAATTCCTCACCAATTGTGTGTGGTTTTCCCGCTTTTGCGATTAATAACGAAATATTATAAAAAGCTCGTAGTCCATCATTTTCTTGTTTAAAACACGATGCAAAAAGGTTTGATATAGTTGGCTATTTTAAATATTTCTTTTCAAGTCCTTGAAAATAGGATAAATCTTTGTCCTTTTTATCAGCATGTATTTTATTCAAATGCTCTTGGAGCCTAGAAGGCTTCATGGCTTCATTTGAAAATACTTTTTGGCAAATTAAACACATAGGTAATAATTCGTTTGTTGGAGACTGCGTAAATCCATATTTCAAATACTCAATGTTGTACTGCCGACATTTCTTCTTAGTTTCAGACATTTTGGAATTCACAATTTCAATACATTGACTTTTCAACCGATTTATAGAAAGTTATAAAACTATTGGCTATAATGATTTCTTTACTTTATCAGTCACGCGCGAGTATGGATCACTGGCAAAGCACACAAAAACAATAAGACATTAGAAGAGCTATTCCTGCCTTTTAAAGATTTGATTTCGAGCACGCAACAACTTGTATGCCTTTGTTTGTTTGCGGTGCCCCAGTGCACTTGCCCTGCAAACAGGTTTTTACAAGTTCCCGTATTTTTGTCGAAACTTGCTTGATTGCGTAAATCACGTCTTTGTTTACCAACTTGCATAGACTTGTTACCGACAATCCTAAACGGAATCAATTAGTTAGTTTATTAATGCTTATTTAAATGTTTTAATGTTTATTTACCCTAAAATAATAAGATAAACATCTTAGACGGCTAGATAAAATGTTTTTTCATCAAATTATTTTATTATATTAAATTTCTAATTAGGTAGGTATGCTGCGACCGCCCCCTTGACTGACATAACGCCACCCATTTGCCTTTGGACCCGCTACCTCCCCCACGAAAAGCTCCAGCGCCCACTAGGGGGCGGTACCGCCCCCGTTGGGAAACTATGATCTAGACCGTCACAATGATTGAGATTATTACTCTTGGTTTTGAAAATCTCAATGGCTTCTCTAATTAACCTGTTGTTTAGGTGTGTTGGTCTCGCCAGTATGTTTGTATCTTCGAATTTTATACGGTGGAATTTTTCCAGGGCATGCTCTGCAACTGAATATTTTTCTGGCTGGTTCAATCTGATCGAACACTGGTGTTCATTCAATCGTGTAGAAATGGTACTACCAGTCTGGCCAATGTAAACTTTCCCGCAGACACATGGAATCTGGTAAATCCCTGATGATTGAAGAGGAATGACGTCTTTAACTTGACTCAACATATGTCGAATTTTAATATATGGAGAAAATGAAATCTTCATGTTCTTCTTACGAAGAATTCTACCAATCTTGTCCGTGACATTTTTGACATAAGGAAGTGAAGCAAACAATAAGTCTCTTTTATTAGCATTGTTAATAGGTCTTTTCGGTTTCAGGTATTTTTCGATAGATGATTTAGAAAAACCATTCTTCATAAAAATATTCTTAATTTCTTTCATTTCTTCTTCCAATTTCTACTCAAACGAGAACGATTGTTGTCAGTTGAAACGGCGAGCAACAGGCGGAGAAAAACGATTTTCCCATTTTAATGGGCTATGTTCGGGTTTCAAGTATTCACCCGGTATATATTACCTCGTTATAAGAAAAAATCTGATGTGGCCAGCACAATACCTTCCGTCAATCCTGTGTATTATGTACAAATTCCATACATAAATTTTCTTGCAAAAGATTTTAAATTTTTGGTATTTTATGATTCCCTTTCTCGGCAACGGAATTCCATACTCCTGATAACAAACAAATCACATGAAATAAGAAAATCTTGAAATTTTGAATGAAAAATTGACACTTGTCAGTTATGAACATAATTAATTGCTGTCATTTTGATACGGGTCCCCATATCTGCTTGCCAAAGGCAGCAAAGTCATGTCACTGCACGCGCCCTATACATAATTTTTTTGCAAAAGATCCTATATTTCCAGTAAAGTTATTTCATAAAAAAACTATGCAAATTGCACTTGACACTGACATCTTCTTTTTCTTTAGTTTTCCCATTCGTTAGGGGGTCGCTATTTATTATTTTCTTCTTCCACTAATTTTTCCTTTGCGTGTCGCCCTCATTCAATTCCTTTTCTCTCAAGTCTTCTGCAATACAGTCTTTTCATCTTATATTTGGTCTTCCTATGTTTCTTCCACCTTCTATTAATTTATTCATCTCTCCTCATGACATGTTCAAACCAATGTAATCGTCTCTATTATATCTGTCACGGATGTGTAGGTGGGCATTATTCAATGGTAATTATTTAATTATCTTACTCCCCACCTTGGTAGGAGTTTTGTTTATTTGTCTTGGGTAATCACTTTATACACTAATTTACTGCTAATAGATCTTTTAAAAGTCAGTCTTTCTCTAGAATTTGAGGTGTTTAGAGTGTGCTTGTGAACAGTGATTGTTACGTTTTGGACAGGACCTTAGCAGAGGTGAGTTGAGTCTAACACGCACTTTTAGTCCTTAGAGCGAGAAGTAATATACACGGATTTGTATGAGTATTCTCTTACTTTACTGCGTTGTCCTTTATCCTAATCCTTGTTGATTAGTCGCGCCCGGTAGAGCCTCTGGTCTTTGGTTTAAGACGCGTGAGAGAGCTATAAGGGTAACCAGGAATGCGATCTATGTGTCCACGATTGCTAGCCTCGTGGGTTTTCGCTGGTTCACCGCGTGGTAACGGTAGGGATGGTTTTATCCTGGTTTTGTAACCATGCCCCTAAGGCCGAAGTAAAGCCACTAGGGTGGATCAGCAACTGAGCAGAATTCGGGTTAGGGTAGCTCCCTATTCTCATGGGTGGTAATGGCAGAGTTGGAGATGTAATCATGTCTCGGTGCCGGGATAAACCACACTGCTCAGGGTGGTAGAGGCAGGTACAGTTGAGTAAACGTACGCGTAAGACCTGGGCCACGCTGCTATTGAGTAGCAGGTATGCGTTTCGCATAAGGTGACTTATTCCATTTTCCCTGTTCTGTTGGACGCTGTTGTATGAATGTGTGTGTGTGTGCGTAATGACTCTTCACTAAGTGGTAAATACTTAGGTAGTTCTCTTTATTACAGGTAAACTAGGTGGTACCGGAGCAGCCCGGGTAGAGGACAACTACTATTTTTGTTTTTCTTATTTTGGGAGATAATATATTAATTTAGGTAATAAAAGTCAGGGTACAGGTAATCATTTTGTTTTATTTCAGTCTCCTTACCAGTTATTCGAAGTAACCTCTCCTCGTTTACGCAACATTATCTTATATATCTAAAAACTTCTAACACTAGAATTAGTCCCTTATTTTTTCATTCAATTAGTTGCTTTTTATTGATACTGACATCTGTCAATTTGAATTACCTGAATATATTAGCAGTTTCCATGGTTATGTTAGCATAGCTGGCTGAATTATGAAATTTCTACGAATTTGTTATCTTTATTATTCTTTAACTCTATATCTGTTGAATATGAAATATAAAATGCAATCAAATCGTATAGAGAATAATATATTCTTTAAGTTATAATAACATTTAACTGAGTTTTTCAAGAAAAACTATTAAAATCTTCAAATGAGGGTACTTCCGGTTGACCAATTATAACCAAAATCTAATCAAGTCTGCATATGGTTGTAAGGAAGAGGAATACGCAAGAATTGTAATTTTTGAAATTCTAGTATTGGAGATATCGTCCACGAAAAAGCGGTCACATACACACACACACACACACACACATACACACACACACACACGCACATACGAACACACACACACACATACAGACATCATCGTAAAAATAGTAAAATCGTATTGTAAAGACCCTAAAACGTAATTATTCAATGAAAACTCACCACCGAATTTTTTGACCAAAGACAATACCTTCCTTACCTAGAGGTGACGGAAGGTAAAAATGTCTGCTAGCGGCCTCGCCTTTATTTCACTACTATACAAATTATTTCATCATCTTATTTCTTACCTTTTTATTAAAAACCTATATGTGATAAAAGTTCTACTCTCGTCCAATTATTCGAAGTAAACTGATGCGCGTATTTTACACTTTTGACATTCCAATTAAATACCTTTCAAATTTTCTAAACATTACACCATTTTTGATGAACAATTATAAAAAACTGTATTACACTTTATATAAGATATATTTATTTGTCACCAATAATTCACTGTATGTTTGCATTTATTAGAACTACACACTCAACACTCGTTCGTCTCCGCTGACACTTCGTATTTATTATTTGTGTATGACATCACGCTCGTGAATCGAATGCATGTATTGCAATCCTACATCACTGTAGTTATTCAGTTTCGAATTTTTTAAAAGAAAACTGTTTTTTTTTTTAGATATTTAAGAATAAAAATTATTGAATTGGAATAAGCCATATATAAAGCGGTAGTGGTAGTTTACTTCAAACTCTGAACAGTTTTATATGCATACCATTATTACAATGTAATTTAAATACTTTTATGTTATTACAAAAATAATGAGATTTGATAAATTATAGTTGCAATATTTCTCAAATTATTATTTCTTGTGTGAAATGAACACTTGTGAAATTAATCTCCGTGCGATCTGCTCTCACCGAGAGACAGTAGTTTATCCTTCACTTCAGTAAGTCGGGATTACAAACCCTGCAGTGGTGCAAATACGGATAAATTGCATACAGTGCAGATGGTTAATGACATACAAGTGTTATTCAAATATACTTTGCTTTGTAATGTCTTTTTAGACCTTGGGAAGCAGAAATTCCTTTCGAGTTGAATTTCAGTATCAAATATTCTTTTTATTTGATTCAGCCTCTTACTTACGCAAAGTATATGCATTATATTTTTATTTTCCAGTACTAAAGTAAGCATGCAATTGTGTCTGGTCTGATTAACTGTGGTAATTATGGGGGTTAAATTTAGTAAGTTTGTCCTTCCACCGACTGGTAAGAGTTACCGAATGGTGCATACAAACCGGTGCTAATTTAACTAACTGTAAAAAGCTAGGAGACGTCCAAAGCATAACATGGGGGTTAGACTAGGTGCAATAACACATACGAAAGTACTGAACTAGACTAGCAAGTGATTGTCCCTCCACCAACAGAATGAGAGTCGTTCGATAGGTGCATACAATCATCTGCTCATTCATAACCATTTCTTTTAACGTGTTTAAATTAACATCTTTACTCACTTCGTAAGTTATATTTATTCCTTTAACTTTACACTTGTTAAAATATTTATCTAATGTTGGAGAATATACAGTATAGGCATATGTTTTCGGTCCTCCTGAAGCAAACTCTGTAATATAATTTTCGGGGCCAAAACTTGCAAGTTCATTAGTCATATCACTCACACAGTTTCCCCAGCACGGGGTTTACATCCTTAGGTCTAGATATAAATATAAAGGACTCTTTCCCCCAATTGTTCGAGATAGCTATACAATTTAAGTCGGGCCTGAGTCATTGTGTACGTCGCCAAACACACATGCACCGTAGAAAGTATATCACAACTTTCTTCCGTATGCTCATAATTCATTACAATTGTGTTATCATTTATAGGTAACACTGTATTAAAAATAATTGCGGGGTCAGACATAATTTGTAAAAACTCATCGGGTTTGTTTATAATTTTGGTTTTAGGCTGATTTTCCCTTTGCCCCAACTTTCCTCAAAACGAATTTAAAATTAATGCTTTGAATCCGGGGTTTTCTACAATTTCCTCATATTCTAATTTAATTCCCTCTTTATTTAAAAATTCCTCAATATATGCATCTTTTTGCACATTAGTTAAGCACCCCTCCGGCCACCCCGATGTTTGTTGTTTAATCTTGAGGAATTTATTCATCATTTCTGTGAATAACCCATCACACTGATTAGCAGTACTATACTGCTCTACATTGAATTTCCAAATTTCGTAGACCTCGAACAGTTTATACCGTTTTTCTATAGATTTTATTACTTCATCTATAACCCACGTTCCAGTTATAGCTCTATCTATATTGTCGTGCGTGCATTCTTCGCTATTATGAGACTTAGCACACAGCTGACATAACGAAAACACTAATTTATTATTTATTTTACTAGGAGCAACACGGCGATACAAGGTTTGTGGATGGAGCATTGTGCATTTTATTAGCCCGTTAATATTGCTAGTTTCTTTAGGGCATATCGGTCCAACAGAAACTGTGGGGTGTCCTAAAGGATATTTTCCGTATTTACAAACCCACGGATAAAGAGAACATATATCTATAAAATTTATTTTTTCGCCGTCTTTTTCTTTATAGTATGTTTTTGTGTTACCCGTTCGGCCTCCGTAAAAAGCATCCCTAGGGTTTAACGGTGTTGCAACAAAAAGTGTATAATTTTCTGTATACTCATTAATATTTTTATTTGATTTAAGCAACCGATTAAATTCGCATTCCCACATTTCTATTACACCATAACCGTGTGATGTAAGTCTTTCGGTTTTAGCAATATTAGTTTCGTATCGTAAATGTTTTTGACATTCCGCATGACCATGATAATAGCATCCATGAAATTCAAAAACCTGATTTGTCTGTTCACAATATCCGTCGACCTTTAACCCATACAATCTAACCTCTTTTCGAGCCTCTTTTTGTTTTGCGGCGTGTAAAATATTTATGCCACGAGTGTGTTCTTCCAAAATTAGCCATTGTGTAGCGATTTTAGACTGGTTATCGCAAAACCTGTACACCCCCCCCTTAGGTATTATACCAATAGTGTCTTTTTTTAAAAAATTGCGTTGAAACACCTTGTTCACTTGTCGACTGTTGTTTATATCACCAACTATTCACGACACTTATTTATATCAGACTTCTGTACTCGTTGCTTGTATAATACAGAGTGTGTTCGTTGGCTTTGGCGGCGGGTTATATACCTGGCAGATTATTTCTAGAACCTCCTGGAGAACTTCTAGAGGTAAATAGCGTGAACAATAGATTACCTCACCGCGACCTTATCCTAACAAGTTTGAACGAGTGAGTGTTGGGCGCGACTCTGCCCCCCCTTAAGACTGTTTCGTCCCGGAACAGTCCGTGATGACGAAATCTGCATGTACTACCCTTGGTGCATTTCGAATTCTTAAAGAAGTAACAGTCGATGGTCCGCTCAACTTCTTTTTCCTGACCGTTAGGGTTAAAGCTGCAGACAAGAATTTCAAAGCCGGTGAAACGGAAGAGGATCTCTAACATGTTCCTTACAATCCTCCAATCCAAACCGTCTAGACTACAACCTAACTTCGGTACTGCTAGCTTCAATATGTCATTCTCCAGTAGATGATTCCTCAAATCGCACAGCGAGTTCCATAGGCTTTGATACGACGGTATCTGGTACGAGCGTGGTTTTGTAACAAGGTAGTAGATGTACCGCTGATGGTCTGCATTGCTATCTCTCAATCGTAGCATTTTCCCAACAGATGGACGTTGGTTGGCCAGTTCTTGTAGTCGTTCATATTTCGCCTTGAAGACTGAAGCTATGCCGCGGGACATCTTTAAGTCTTCTGATACGCAGTGGCAGAGGGAATAATCTGAAGACACGGTGAACAGATCTCGATGTTCTTCTTTTTCACGCCGTACCGCGCCTTGCGCCCAAAGGAATAGTTCTCCATGAAATCTTCAAAAGTCAGTTCTTGAGCTATGATCCGACGAACTGTTGCTCCATTATGATCTTCGTGGTTGTCTCCGGCAAAAGGGGCTAGCCGATTAAAGTGTACCACTCTCGGCTTCCCGGTAGGTTGTTTCTTAATTCTATATACCACATCGTTTATTCTTTTGACTATTTCATAGGGGCCCTCCCAATTCTTTTGCAGCTTTGGTGATAACCCACGGCGCCTTTTTGGGTTGTAAAGCCACACTAAATCCCCAGGTTGATATCCACCTTTTTCGGGTTTGATGTCATACCGGTCCTTCATTCGGTCGCTGACAGTTTGAATGTGCGTACGGACTTGTTCATGAATGTCATCCATTCTTCTCCGTAAGCCCGTAACGTAGTCTTCTCCGGCCAGGTCTTCCCCAGGTTTGCTGCCGAACACCAAGTCGCATGGTAAACGCAACTCATGCCCGAATAAGATGTTCGCAGGAGTTTGCCTTGTTGTTTCATGCACGGATGAACGATAAGCCATCAGGAACAGATGAAGATGTCGGTCCCAGTCCCTTTGGTGGTTGGAGACTACCTTCGACAAATATCGATTGATCGTTCTGTTCATTCGTTCAACCATGCCATCGGACTGTGGATGTAATGCAGTTGTTCTGGTTTTATTAATTCCTAATATCTTGCGGATATTTTGGAAAACGGCAGACTCGAAATTTCTTCCCTGGTCGGAGTGAAGTTCACGTGGTACCCCGAAACCGCATATACATTCTTTAACTGAAGTTTCAGCGACCGTGGTGGCTTCTTGATTGGGTAATGGATAGGCTTCAACCCACTTGGTGAAGTAGTCCATGACAACCACGATATATTTATTTCCGGCGTCACTTTCTGGGAATGGTCCGGCCACATCAATCGCAATGCGCTCAAATGGACTGCCAACGTTCTATTGACGCATTGGAGATTTTCGTCGTCTATGAGGGCCGTTGCTTCCAGCGCAAACCACACATTTCTTGCACCAGTCTTTAGCATCCTCAGTGAAGTTAACCCAGTAAAACCGCTGGCGCATTTTTTCTACAGTTTTAGTGACTCCAAAATGGCCTCCAGATCCGTCATGGATCTCTTTCAACACGTCTGGTATTCTACTCTTAGGAATGACCAACTGAGTTTTCTTCTCAGTTCCATCAGCATTCTCTACCACACGCTTCAACAGGCCATCCTCAATCACCATAGAGTCCCATTGCGCCCAGTACGCTTTCACATCCTGTGAGTGTAGTGCAACGTCTTCCCATTTTGGTTTCCATTCTTCTGCTTTCCATTCCAATATAATTTTCAAATTTAGGTCATTTTCTTGGTCTTCGCGTAGTCCATCGGGCTGCCAATTATTATCGACTACTGTTGTCCTGGCGACGGTAAACTGTTTCTCTTCAAGTCGACTGCAATGTTTGCAGTCATCTTGGCAAGGCCTTCTGGACAATGCATCGGCATTACGATGGCTGGTACCTGTGTTCCATTTTGAAATCATATTCCTGTAGTCTTTCAATCCATCTAGCCACCTGACCTTCAGGATTCTTGAATTGTAGCAGCTATTTTAATGCAGCATGGTCAGTTCTAATTAAAAAATTTCTTCCGTACAAATATTTGTAGAAATGTTTCACGGATTTCACGACTGCCACGAGTTCTTTTCTGGTCACACAGTAATTCCTTTCTGGTTTTGACAAGGTCTTACTAAAGTAGGCAATAACCTTCTCATGCCCATCTTGTATCTGGGAAAAAACGCCACCAATTCCGACGTTGCTGGCATCTGTGTCTAGTATGAATTCTCCTTCAGGTAAAGGATAACTCAAGACGGGTGCGCTTGTCAAAGCATGTTTTAGTTCTTTAAATGCAACTGTACAGTCCATTTCCCAGATAAATCTTCTCCCTTCTTCAGTAAGCCTTGTCAGTGGCTTGGCTATGTTGGCAAATCTAGGTACATATCGTCGATAATAGGTACACAAACCAAGGAAACTTCTAAGTTCGTGTTTGTCCCTAGGTGCTGGCCAGTCTCTCACAGCCTTTATCTTCTCCTGGTCCACTGCAATACCCTTACCGGACACCACGTGTCACAGGTAATGAACTTCTCTTTGAAACAGGTGACACTTCTTCGGGCTAAGTTTCAGGTTAGCCTTCCTCAATCTCTGGAAAACCTCTTCCAAATTCTTCATGTGGTCCTCGAATGTCTTACCTACCACAATAATATCGTCGAGGTACACTAAACAGGTTTTCCAAGATAGTCCAGCCAATACTGTTTCCATGAGTCTTTCAAACGTTGCAGGAGCATTGCAGAGCCCAAACAGCATTACGGTAAATTGCCAGAGTCCTGTACCAATGGTGAAGGCTGTCTTCTTGTCTTTTGGATCCAAATCCACTTGCCAGTAGCCGCTCTTTAGATCCAAAGTGGAGAAAATCTTTGAGCCAGCCAAAGTGTCTAATGTGTCGTTTATTCGAGGTAGCGGGTAGCTATCCTTTTTCGTCACGTTGTTAAGTTGACGATAATCGACGCAAAATCGTGTAGAGCCATCCTTCTTCTTCACTAACACCACTGGTGAAACCCATGGACTGCTTGAAGGTTTAATCACACGTTCCATCTTCATGTCCTCGATTATTCTTTCCGCTTCCTCACGCTTCGCCAATGGTAGTCTTCTTGCTGGTTGACGGATGGATCTTGCGTCTCCGGTGTCTATTTTATGATGAACTATATTAGTTCTCCCTTTGGTTTCCTCATCAAATTGGAACACATCTTTAAAATTTCCAATTAGATTCTTTGCCTCTGTTCTCTGTTCGGCGGTCAATTCTTCAAATGATGTTGTCATTTGATTGATTAACGTGTTCGGAACTTTCTGAGATGTGTTCCCTTTGGCCTTTACAGTTCGGATAATCGAGGATACTGCCATGCATTCTCCTACAATTCTTCAGCACAACAGGATAAAAATTTACGTTCATTATCCGAACTGGTATTACCTGGCTGGCTTTGACCAGTGATTTTCCGACAACTCCAGTGCCAGTTTTGGCATCATCATTCTTGGGCTCCAGCATAACGATACTTCCCTCACAGAAACTACCATCTAAATGTGCTTCCAGGTTAGTTTCACTTCGTTCTGGGAGGGTAACGTCCTCGGCCATTAGTACGCGCACGGCTTTATCATCTCGTGGATTTAATACGAGTTCTTCTTCATTGACCAACATCACTCCCTTTTTCAGGTCAAGTTTAAAACCATGCTTTGACATTGCGTCCATTCCGAGTATTACTTCATCTTCAACTTCAGCTACCAGCGCACGATGTTCAAAGGAGGTGTTTCCAATAGAGATGGTGACATCTACTTCTCCTAATGCGGTAGCTTGTTCTCCCGTCGCTGTGCGCAATCGCCACTTAGTTGGTTGAAGATGCGTCTTGCCAGTTTTCTTCGCCAAGTCGGGTCTAATTATAGTTTTTGTCGCAGCCGTATCCAGTAGCATTTTCAGTGGCCTTCCGTTAATAGAGCCATCCACATAGATGCTATTGGTTTTATGATGAAGAGATGCGACATAACTGATGGATTGTGGAGCTAGTAGATTACGGGTCGACAGTTGCCCCTTCGCATCAACTCGATTTAGTTTTCCGACTCCTTTTCTTCTTTTGTCGATCCCGCTTTTTTTTGAGAGTTTCTTTCTTCCAGCAAACATTTCACTTGCAATTCGTCGTATTGTCTCTTCCAGATCTTCAGAGTTTTCCTTTCTCTCAGCATCCATATTTCGCACTCGCGATTGGTTACGTGAAGCTTGTTTGGCAGCTTCATGCTCCAATGCATGTGAGAGTGCATCAAATAAAATTTTAGGACGAGGCAATCGCAGTGCTTGTTGAGTTTCGCTGTCTCGAACTCCGTAGATAAATGATTGTGTTGCTAAGCACTCCAAAACGCTGTCAGGAGCCGTAGGATGTGCGAGATGAACCAAACGAGCTACGTCAACTTCAAATTCTTGAAGGCTTTCCTTTGAACTCTGATACCGGTTCCTCAGTTGCGTCTGGTATACCTGCTCCAGATGCGCATTTCCATACCGCATATCCAATCGCTTGACTAGCTGGTCGTAGTCCTCCTGTTTTACTTTTTTCAACGTTTGCAGGATGTCGATAGCTTCTCCGCGCAACGAGACAGTCAACGCCGTAGCCTTCTCTTCGGGCGTCCAATTATTCGCTTTTGCGGCCGCTTCAAATTGTTTTAAGTAATTCGGCCACGAAGACTTCCCATCAAATTCCGGTGTTTTTATGTGCATTTTTGAAGTAGTATCAGGTTTTACTACCTTTCTTCCTTCTATTAGACTTGGCTTAACAACTTCGGAATTTGACATTGACGACGATGTCATTTTAGTGAATTTTTGTTGTATTTCTTCAATCTTCTTGTCATATTTCTCTTTTAAATTCTTCAGGCCTTCTTCAGCATTTTCCATTAATTTTTGTTCTAAATTTCTAGAATTTTCTTTCAATTTTTCTTCTAAACGTCTAGAATTTTCTTCTAATTTTTCTTTTAATTTTTGTTCTAATGCTCCTGTCAATTGTTCTTTTAATGTTCGAGAATTTTGTTCTAATTTTTCTGTCAATTCTTCTTTTAATGTTCGATAATTTTCTTCTGCCTTTGTAGAACTTTCTATTAATTTTCTTCTAATGTTCTAGCATTTTCTTCGGCTTTTCTAGAACTTTCTATTAATTTTTCTTCTAATGTTCTACAACTTTCTGCTAATTTTTCTATCTGTTTGTTAATGTCGGATACGTCAAATAAGTAATCGTCAGCATTTTCACCAGTAGCGATTAATGCTTGCCGCAGACGAGATTGTAGAACGCTTTTCAGTCCTGTCGTATCTAATTCTCGTTCTTCCAGTTCTCTCTTGAGATCAGTTACTTTTAATTCACTTAATTTTATTTGTTTAGTCGCCATTTTATTTATTTTTATTTATTTACACTTCACAGTTTAACAATCCCACTCCTGACACCAATTGTAACGTTTTTATTTATATGGGTGAAGTGTAACAAATAACAGATATATTATTAATTAAAAGAATACGTTTATTAAACGGTAAATAAATATTAGAAATATAATTAAAAGATTATAAAAGTAACTAACACTATGATAAACAAATATTAACACTAATTTAAAGACTAAGAATATTATAGTACACTTAAACACTATGATTATTTATTTAAACAATTAACACCACTCTTTATGTCACTAATTACATTTATTTATGTTCACTTGTCGACTGTTGTTTATATCACCAACTATTCACGATACTTATTTATATCAGACTTCTGTACTCGTTACTTGTATAATACAGAGTGTGTTCGCTGGCTTTGGCGGCGGGTTATATACCTGGCAGATTATTTCTAGAACCTCTTGGAGAACTTCTAGAGTTAAACAGCGTGAACAATAGATTACCTCACCGCGACCTTATCCTAACAAGTTCGAACGTGTGAGTGTCGGGCGCGACTCTGTGGCGCCTAGTAGCGCGGCGGCGGCGGTCGCGGGGGGTTACGTTACAATATAATTTGGCTACATACTGTATTTTTTCCCATTGATTTTGTTTTTCTGTGGTTTTGCAGACACTGTTGGCTTTTAAACCAGCGTCTACAATCTGTACACTTAATTTTTTGTCCTTGTTCACATGCGGGTGTCTGCTGACAAGCCTGACACGTCCCGCCGCATCTATGAACGTTTTTAGTGTTGTACGGCTCATGGCACCGTTCACAATAATAGCCACAGCAAAATGCAGCAGTCAACGATGTTATCACGTTATAATGTCCTTCGTGATAAAGAAGGTTTAGAGTAACATCGGCCTCCAGTCCTTCAAACTGAACGACACGTCCCTTGCTTCCGTATTGATAAACACAAATTTTGTATTTACAGGCAAAGTGGCGCTGAAACTTCTCTAATTCTGGTATTCCAGCACCTTCTTCAAAAATAGTTACATCAGCATTTTCCATTAAAGTAACTGCTCGTTTCAATTGTAACTTTCCGACATCATTTCGCACTTTACTAAAAGCTGGATCTTTCTCAGCGGCTGCAATAGCCACAACTAGTGCGCGGGGTAGGCATAAATTGTTTTTGTTATTTATGCTTATTATCCCTCTTCGCATTGTACATTCCTCGTTAAAAGTGTTGTACATCTTGTGTTTCCCTGTACCTTTCGGCATGCGTACCGTTGTTACACCTAAAATAATGCAGTGAGATAATAAAAAAGCTTAAAATAAAAGTATAATACGAGGTGTGTTCAAAAACTATTGCGAATTTTGAATTTTCGCGGGTTACGTATATTCGAATTTCGATCTTTTTGTGGCTTTATGTTGGTACTCATGTCTCTCACTTATGTCGACAAGCTCGGCCATTTTGAATGTTCACTTACTTGTTGACAGCTGCTTTGCTTGCACGTGTTTTGGATCGTCTTCGATTTTTACCTAATGTGCTTATTCGTTAAAAACTGACTATGAATTTTTTGACCAAGACAATATCTTTCTTATCTAAAGGCGACGGAACGTAGAAAAAAATAATTCATTTAAAATTTGTCATTGTCATAAAATGTTTTTATCAAAGAAGTTATTTCATTTCTACTCGTAGAAAATAGTGGTTATGTGACGCTCGTCCCTGCTCGGGCGCCATTTGTGACGCCGGTCCTGTGAGATGAGGCGCCATCTTGTCCTCTCTGCCAGCAAGGTTCGGGTTGCTCGGTCGCCTTCGGCGGATGCTGAAAGAGAGGAAGGTTTGTCGGATAGCTATCTGTGGAGGTGGGTTAGGGTTTGTCTCAGAAAAAGCACGTAGTTAACTTAACCAACTACTTTATTATTCCCAACGTAATGTAAAATTAAAATGTAACAAATAAATAAACAAATATAGAATGAATCCCTTTGTGAAAACTGTGACGGGCTGTATTTAATCTACTAGGGAACTGTGCTCCCGCGAAACTGCAATAGCATAGTCTCTTACGGCGGTAAGTAAAAATGCTATTATCTAATAAAAGATAAAGTACAAAACGGACGGCGGTTTATCTCTGCGAGTGGTGAATTTCAATCACCCAAACTTTACGGCGGAGTCTCTCTATCCACGAGAGACGGACGGCGGTACAACTCCACGACGACTCAAGCGTTCTTCTGCAGACACGACTTAGTCGCTTCTGATCGGCAGCTCTAATCCGGGGGACCCAAAGCAGGAATCGTTCGGATGAACTGAAGAAGAACTGCCTTCTCTGGACGGTGCGCGGTCTTTTATACCCGACATTTGGTACATCAGGAATAATCTCGCGTAATATTGAGAGGGGATACTTTACTTTAACATATGACTGACTGATGGCGCTTGCGAACGCTCCTTCAACAAAAACTAATTTAATAGAAATTGTAATAATTTCAGGCAGTCACAGTTTGTCCTAAAACATAATAAAAACATTGTTACAAATATTATAAAATAATATTTTACAATAATAATAAGAATTGAGCAAGCCACTCAATTCACGGCGTTGACATAACCTCGCATACAATGACAGTTCTAGCGATCAAATAAATGTGTAACAAATCCTATCTACAACCAATGAATAGCATAACAATAATATACAACAATGTACACGCTTCGTATCATGGTTTTATATTACACAGGTAAGTCAAATATACATTTATTTACAAATCTCTGACTTGTTAAAATTCCAGCATGCTGCAATTTATTTTACGATACTACATCGTTGAGGTTAACTGATTGTTTCTCGACAACAATGCTGAGACGAGGTACGTATCGTCACAGTTATTATAAATATTAAAAAACAAAATTCTCTATCCGACACATTTAAAATATTTGTGATACCTTCTATAGATTTAAAGATGGATATATATTCTATAAAATAATGAGTTGTAGTAAATCTCACAGCCTGCTCACAGCCCAAACATCCCCATGGTAACTACTTGAGAAATTAAAATGTTTGTAATTGACAGATAAATGTCACTAATGTCAGTGTAAAAAATTCACAGATAGTACTGAAGACTTTTTTCTGGGAACGATATTTAATATTTCTTATTGTATTATTAATTATATATTTAAAATTATAGGTATATTACATGAACCCTTCAGGAATAACGCCAATCCCGTTAATGAAATGGAAAAAACTTTTTGTATGTACAAGGAATGTTAAATACAATACTTCCATATATATATATATATATATATATATATATATATATATATATATATATATATATATATATATGTACAGGGTGATCACGCGAGAATGAACCAGCAATTATCTCTGTTATAAAGTTACTATAGACAATATGGGCAATAAGATGTCGTATCAAGAAGCGTTCTTTTACTTCCGGTTCCGGAGTATGAGAAACCAACTTTGAAATTTCAAATGGAACATACTATATTTTTCTATATTTTTGAAAAGTACATAAAATTTGCTTTACAATGATAGCAAATTAGTAGTACGTTGTATTATTAAAAAACAGAATGGCGGACGTTTGAAATATGAATATATTGAATGAAAAAAAATCAAGTGTGTGAGATTTTATTGTTTTTTGTTCATAGATGATGATATTTTTTGAGATAAATTCATTTGTATGACGTAACCTAGGCAACAAATCTAATAAAACCAAATTCCATACTTTCTTGACTTATTTTGTAAGATATTTCAAACGTCCGCCATTTTACTTTTTAATAATACAACGTCCTACTTGTTTACTATCATTGTAAAGCAAATTTTGTGTACTTTTCAAAAATTTAGAAAAATATAGTATGTTCCATTTGAAATTTCAAAGTTGGTATCACATACTCCGGAACCGGAAGTAACAGAAAGCTTCTTGATACGACATCTTATTGCCCATATTGCCTATAATAAATTTGTTTATTTGAAAATAATCGCTATCTTGCTTAATAACGGAGATAATTGCTGGTTCATTCTCGCGTGATCATATATATATATATATATATATATATATATATATATATATATATATATATATATATATATATATATATATATATATATATATATATATATATATAAAGGGTGATCACGCGAGAATGAACCAGCAATTATCTTCGTTATTAAGTGAGATAGCGATTATCTTCAAATAAACAAATTTACTATAAACAATATGGGCAATAAGATGTCGTATCAAGAAGCTTTCTATTACTTCCGGTTCCGGAGTATGTGATACCAACTTTGAAATTTCAAATGGAACATACTATATTTTTTTATATTTTTGAAAAGTACATAAAATTTGCTTTACAATGATAGTAAATAAGTAGGACGTTGTATTATTAAAAAGTAAAATGGCGGACGTTTGAAATATCTTACAAAATAAGCCAAAAAAGTGTGCAATTTTGTTTTATTGGATTTGTTGCCTAGGTTACGTAATTTATCTCAAAAAATATCATCATCTATGACAAAAAAAATAAAATCTCACCCACTTGATTTTTTTTTTCTTCATTCAATATGTTCATATTTCAAACGTCCACCATTTTATTTTTTAATAATACAATGTACTACTAATTTGCCACCATTGTAAAGCAAATTTTATGTACTTTTCAAAAATATAAAAAAATATAGTATGTTCCATTTGAAATTTCCAAGTTGGTATCACATACTCCGGAACCGGAAGTAACAGAACGCTTCTTGATACATCTTATTGTCGATATTTTCTATAGTAAATTTGTTTATTTGAAGATAATCGCTATCTCGCTTAATAACGGAGATAATTGCTGGTTCATTATCGCGTGATCACTGTATATATATATATATATATATATATATATATATATATATAAAACAACCTTTAAAAATGTACACTGGTATATTATCTGGCCCCACCGAAACAGTGTTATTTTGTGCTTTAATAGCATTTATAATTTCATTTAATGATATTTCAGTAATTCTTATTAAATCGCAGTTAGAATCTGGAATATTAATAGCTGAAATATCGTGATGAACATTAGAATTATTATAAACATTTTTAAAAAAATTTGCGAAAGCTTCAGATATTTCTATACCAGATTCAAACGAGTGACCATTGTAATACATAGTTGCCGGAATTTTGTTACTATCTTTTTTCTTATTAATATATGTCCAAAAATATTTAGGATCATTTACAATATTGGTTTGTAGTGAACTCATATAATCATTGTAGGCATTTTTAATTAACAATTTACAAGAGGAGCGTAATGCTTTAAATTCATTTAAATGAAAAGTGGAACCATGTTTGCGGTATAGTCTCCTGTGATATTCTTTAAGTTTTAGTTTGGCTTTGATATCTTTTGTGAACCAAAATGGAAATCTGTTTGAATGCTTTACAATTTTGGGTATACATTGATCCAATACACCATAAAAAATATTGTAAAAAGTTTGCACAGCAGAGTTAACATCATCACATGATTCTAATGATCGCCAGTCTGTATTACTAAGTAGAGAATAAAGCAATTCATAGTTGCCCTTTTTAAAATTATATGTAATGTTGTTTTTTACATTAAGCTTAGAAGAACGACCGTGAGAAACCGAAATATCAATATTAAGAGCGGGATGATGTGCGCCTTCTGGCAATAAGCTATTTAAACATTTTGTCACACTGCCATTTAAATTTGTTATGACAACATCTAAAATATTGTTATTAACGTTAGGAATATAGTTAACTTGTTCCATATTTAAGAAATTTACAAAATGCAAAAAAATATTAATTTGATTGTCAGTGATATTTTCTTTATAATATTTATTTAAGTTCGTTAAATTGAAATCTCCGACAATCAAAATATTGGAATTAAAAATAAATGGCATTGTACTAAGCATTTCATAAAAAGTGGAATATTCCATAGAAGTAGTGTCCGGTGGGATGTAAGCTGTAACAATGTAGATGGGATTGAATGAATTCTTAGACGCAACTTTTAAACAAATAAAGTCAATATTAATTAATTCACAGCTGATATCCATATGTTCAGCGTTGAGAGTGTCATTGACGGCGATGAGTACACCTCCCCCTCTGCTTTTCCCAGTTCGTACGCGATCACGGTCACTCCGAAATACAGCAAAGCGTTCATCAAACAATTCAGTGTTAAAGATGTTGTCGTTGAGCCAGGTTTCAGAGAAGACTAGGATGTCATATGTTGTGGATAATACATTTAAAAAAAGTTCTGACAGTTTTGTATTGAGTCCACGCACATTCTGATAGTAAACAGAAATATTTTGAGTTATTTTTATTAGTTTTTTGTTATAATTATACGCGGTACACCATTTAAGTATTTAATACGCAGGTTGTCTTCACCATTTTCACTACGACGTTTAATTTCGATTTTTAATTCATTAAGATACTCCCTTTGCTTGGGAGTTTTATCACTGACTATTTTAATCATATTAAATTTAGTATTTTTTATTTTATGTGTGTTTTTTTATTATGTTTATAGCATCGGAAGTAGTTTTGAAAGAGACTTTTACAGGTCTAGGTCTAGTGTTAGCACTGTTAAATTTACCCAAACGGTAATTTTTGAATTCCGTTGTAGCTACGGGATTAGAAGACACTGTAGTTAGAAGTTCACTAATAATTGAGGAATCAGTAACAGCACCTTCGGAAGAAGATAAGTTACTTTCAGGCAGATTGTATAAAATCAAATTGGATTGACGATTACTACGGTCGTTGATTTCCGAAATGAAGTTTTCGAATTCTACACATTCTTCCAATTTAGTTTTTTTAGTAGAAGAATACGCTGCTTTCAACTCTTTAATTTCGGCTTGCAAACAAAGAATGAGTTGTTTTAATTCTGTGGTGTCATTGGTTTTAATTCCAGCAGAAGATTCACATGTGTCACAGAACCACTTCATATTTTTCCTAGCACGAAGCATTCGAGTATCGACCTGGGATACTTCTACACAATCAACGTGATAAGTAGTAGAACAACCTGTACATTTTACTGATGAGTTGATGTCAAATTTTTTTGAACAAATAGTACATACAGCTGCCATGATTTCGTGTAATGGTAGACCTACACTTGAAGTAAAGACGTATTCTTTAAGCCAGACAGGCGCACGCACAATGTTGTTTAATTATGGATTTCGTAAAAATACACTAAAATTTAGAGTTTAACTAATGAAAACTCGGAATTTTAAGTAGAGCGCGACACAGTTGCTTAACAGAAGATATATAATTGATGCACACTTTAGTTACTCACACACTAGTACCAAATAAATTTCACATAAATTCAAAATAATTATAATAACCGACAAAAAGTAAGGAAGCGAAAAACAACGTGTATAAATCTCAAAATTACATACAATATATAGTGAAAATGAAATTAGCTTGCTCAAAAATGAGAATAAACTTCTAAAAAAGCTATTGTCTGAAATGGAAGAGAAAAATTTACTTTTGCGCGAAAAAATTTCGTACTTGGAGAAACGTCAAGCTAAGTCAGTCTCGCACAACATAAGTGCTAAGTCATCTAGCGACCCTGACCTTGGCAACAGAGGTGTGAGTGCGAATCAAATAAAAACTAAAATAGTCAACAGTAAAGATTCAAACCAGTCAGAACTAAATCCTATAACTCATAAAGGAAACAATGATCAGCAGATGGCAACAACACCCGTAAACAGAATTTTAAATTCTGTGCCAAATAAAACCGTACAAATATATGATAAAAATAAAAACGTACAAATAGATGATAAAAATAAAAACTCAAATGATAATAATGACTTTAAATTAGTTGAAAGAAAAAAAAGATCAAATAAAAATAAAGATATTCTCGGTAAAAATAAAGATACTAATTCTTTTCAAGCAGTAAATAAAAAAGCATGGTTTTTCATTGGCCGAATTATACCTGGTACAAATAAATTAACGGTTGAGGACTATCTCCAACAAAAACTGCCCAATGAAACTATCGTGTGCGAAAAAATAGAAACCAAAGGAGAGAATTCGTGCTTCAAAGTAGGCGTCGACTACAAACTAAAGACGGCTATTGAGAATCCGGACTTCTGGCCTGAAGGAGTAGTACTACGGCGTTATATTTTTAGAAAACCAGCCTTACCAGCCCCCACGAAATGATTTTAAAATTCTTAACCTGAATGTTCAGTGTTTGAGAAATAAAATAGATGAAATACATGAACTCTTGTCATCAAATACTTATAATGTACTGTGCTTTAGTGAGCACTGGTTAGAAGAATTTGAAGTTCCCCTTTACACTATTTATAACTATAATCTTGCCAGTTATTATTGCAGGAAAACTCTAGGTCATGGGGGAGTATCTATTTATGTAAAATCAAATTTAAAATATAAATTATTAGCTAACATTGTAAATCTCTCAAGGGATTCAGATTGTGAATTATCAGCAATAAAATTTTTGTTGCCTAATGTAATTATAGTAACAGTCTACAGATCTCCTTCCGCCAATTTTGATAATTTAGTACTCAATATCACGATACAGGAAACATGCTCCATTATATTAACTGGTGATTTCAATATCAATTTTTTAAATAAAGACGCTCTTTATTATAAATTGTATGATCTAGTTTCTCAGTATGGTATGATTATAGTGAATAATCAAGTTACACGAATATCTTTCGCTGGCAATGGTTCTTGTATCGATAATATTGTTTGCAACATTCCAAATGATGATTTTGTATATAAAGTGTTTAATCCAGATATTTCTGATCATTTTGCTATAGAATTTGTTTGGTCAATTAAACAAGTGAAACTAAATAGAAATTTTAAACTAATGCGTATAAAAAACAAATGTAGTTATGAAATATTTCTTAACAGCTTAAATACTAAAAATTGGGAAGATTTGTATAGTACTAATGACAAAGAAAAAATGTTTAATATATTTTTTGACAATTTCATGTATGTAACCAATATTATTTTTCCAGTAAAGGAAATATATATATCACGCAGTTTAATATACAATGGTACACACAAGAATTGAGAGATATGAAACAAATGCTTTTGTTGTTAAATGAATTAAGTCATATTAATAATAACATTAAAAAGCATTACAATAAACTTAAATGTAAATATAGATCTGAAATCAAAAAAGCTAAATTACGAGCTTATAATACCTATATTGAAAATTGTGAAAACAAAAGTAAAGCTACTTGGTCCATCATTAATAATGAAATTGGGAAAAATCAACCTCTTAATTTGAATTGCAATATATTAGCTAATGAATTCAATGATTATTTTGTAAATATAGCTGAGCAGACAATTTCAAAATTACACTCTACGACTCAAAATCATAATTATTTTCTAAATAATTTGGGCAATCAAAATAACTCCTTCTTTCTTTATCCTGTTACACAGTTTGAAATTGAATCAATAATTTGCAATTTATCAAACAGTAACACTGAGGATGTTTATAATATAAATTCAAGATTAATAAAAAATGCAAATTCTGCAATATCTGTACATTTAACTTATATTATAAACAAATGTTTTGAAAATGGACATTTTCCATCCAAACTTAAAATATCCAAGGTTTGTACCAATTCATAAATCTGGCGATAAAAATGATCCGAATAATTTTAGACCAATTTCTATTGTTCCAATTTTTTCTAAAATTATAGAAATAGCTTTAAAAAACAGGCTGCTTAATTATCTTGAAAAATTTAACATTCTCAATTCAGATCAATATGGTTTTAGGCCAAAACAATCTACAGTGAAAGCAGCTGTTGCTTTTGTATCAAACATTTTAGATAAAATTGAAAATTATCAACACGCATCGGCAACTTTTTGTGATTTGTCGAAGGCTTTTGATTGTGTCAATCATGAAATTTTGCTATCTAAATTACAATATTATGGAATCAGAGGAAATGCATTAAGTATGATCAGAAGCTATTTAAGTGACAGATGTCAAATAACTGAGACAAATAATATCCAGTCCAAATCAAAGAAAATTCAACATGGTGTCCCTCAAGGCTCCGTCCTCGGTCCTTTACTTTTTATCATTTATGTAAATGATTTAGCGTATAACATACAGCTAGCAGACACAATATTATATGCTGATGACACTACATTTATTCACTATGATAACAACCCAAGTGAAATAAATGCAACAATAAATAAAGCTTCCGAGTGGTTCTATGCAACAAAATCAAAATGAAAACTGTAAATTTTTGGGCTTCATATTACAGCCAAATCTCTTGTGGGAAGAACATGTCAAATACAGAAAAATATATTTGCTTTAAGAAAAGCTATAAATTCGGTATCATTCAGTATAGCAAAAACAATTCATGCTAATATCCTATATGGACTAATTTTATGGGGAAACTCAAATTGGGCTGTTAGAATTTTTATACTACAAAAGCAGTCAGTGCGTGTTTTATGTAAAGCAGGGTACAGAGATCATTGTAGAAATTTATTTATTAACCATCAAATTCTAACTTTACCATGTTTATATGTTCTACATATTGCCATTTTTATTAAAGAAAATATTAATAAATTAGATAAAAACAGCAGTTTCCACAATTACCCTACTAGGAGAAAAGATGATGTTAGATTAAAATTTACTAAATCTAATCTAATGAGGCGGTCACCGTATTACATAGGTAGTTTAATTTTTAATAAACTACCCAATGATTTTAGAAATTTGTCAACACATACTTTCAAACTAAAACTGAAAAGCTTTTTACTGTCTAAAGCTTTTTATACAGTACAAGAATATCTGGATTACACATTTTGATGTATTTATTATTATTATTATTATTATATATATATATATAGACAGAGAGAGAGAGAGAGTGTTCATTTTTAAGTGGCTACCGTTGCGATCTCGAGAACTAGGAGAGATACGAAGTTGGTTAAATTAGCAAAGAATCTCTATTTCACATAGGTATTTCAATGATAAACTGAAAAAAGAAATTCAACCAGTGGTTTTTTGTTTTAAATAGAAACATATATTTTTTATTTGCTCATTCAATAGAGCTCTTTATTCTGAATCCAACGGTATAAAATTTTCATACCCTTACATAACAAAATTTTCGAAAAAAAAATTAATAAAGTTTTGAATTAATTTTTCATAAATATGATATTAATTAGAGTGCCATGAATGACAAAAGTGAACATATTTAAAAAAGAACTTTATTTTCAATTAAATGATTTAGTGTTTATAAAAACTGTTTAAAATTATCTCCATTTTTATTAATACATAACTGAATTCTCCATTTTAAATTTTTCCTAACTTTTTTTAATTTGCTGCAAAATACGCTAAGACATTAGTCTCAGCATTTATATTTTCAAATCGTATACGTCTTTTTTTAAATGTTTCTGTATTAGTTCGTAGTCGTCGTTCTAATTTTCTAAAAATTATGTAGTTGGGAATATTCCTGTTAGGGTATTGTTCCCTGTACATGTTAACTGCAGCACGAGAATTCTTATGACACAAAATGTAAATTTCGAACATATCTATCTTTTCGTCATGTGTGAATTGATCCATTTTTAGGTATTAAAAATGATATGAAGAACAATTTCTCATTTGACATATGTAGCAATAAACAAAATATTCACTTTTTTCATTCATGGCACTCTAATTAATATCATATTTAAGGGGAAGTAATTCAAAACTTTATTACTTTTTTTTCAAAAATTTTGTTATGTAAGGGTATGAAAATTTTATATCGTTGGATTCAGAATAAAGAGCTCTATTGAATGAGCAAATAAAAAATATATGTTTCTATTTAAAACAAAAAAGTTGGTATCCATATTTTGAGAACCACTGGTTGAATTTCTTTTTTCAGTTTATCATTGAAATACCTATGTGAAATAGAGATTCTTTGCTAATTTAACCAACATCGTATCTCTTCTAGTTATCGAGATCGCAATGGTAGCCACTTAAAAATGAACATCCTGTATATATATATATATATATATATATATATATATATATATATATATATATATATATAAAGTCCGTTTCCACGACTTGATCCCCACGTCATCGTTCGTAACCATATGGTTCAAATCGCCAAGGGAGGGAGGGAATTGATGACGTCATGTTGTCGGGTGGAATCGGATGAAATCGCGTGATTTCCGAAGTATCCATATAAATCAAAACTGACAACTGACAGTATTATAATATAACCTATACTGTATTGATATTTATTAATTATTCATAAAATTTCGAAGTAAGACATGCATTTTGCAATAATTATGATATACGTAAACTAAATAAAATATACCTCTTTTATTGTCAAATAATTGGCAATTTTAGAAACGGCGTCTTTGTAATAGCAATATGCACAATATAATTTGAATAAAACTCAACAAAAATATTTTTTACGAAAATAGTGTTAATTTACAAGATTGGATTTATTTAGAACAAAAACCGGAACAAAGCATGGATTTATTATTGTCAGCAGTACGGCAATGTGGCTAAAACGTTAGTTTTGTGATCGGCAATTCCGAGCAGACTAGACAGTACCACAGTAATGATATATTGGATGGGAGACATTCGGCAACAAAAAAGAAATTATCATATCGCGTCACACTGCGGCTCGGTGCGCCTGACATCCTGGGAATACACTTACACCGAACGGTACAAAATGGGATTACCTATTTTTTTTTTTTATTGTGGGAATCATAATTAAGAACACAATAATAAGAATATCATAATTAAATAACAATTATTATTAATCGTATATACATAACTAAGTTATTAAAACAAAATATACTGATATAAAATCGTCAATTTTATAATACAATAAGTTACTAAGTGCGTCATTAACTAAGATGGCGAAGACACATCTTTTCCAGAAATTCGTCCTTCACGCCTATGGAAATTCGTCCGCAAAATCCCAAGAGAGAAGTGGCCTAGATAAATTGTATTTTTCTAGAAAAGAGCATAATTTATAGCTGCTGGTGTTGCTTTAGTCGGGTCTTCTTTCGTGCATTTTTCTTCTAGGTTGATACAATCTCTAATTATACATATTTACTTCACACATTCCTACTTGAGTTTGTAGGTTTTATAAAAGCGAATTAATTTTTTATCCAGGTTTATAATTATTATAATCCAAGGTTTTCTATACATACAAAATCCCGGATTTGAAATCTGAGATTAAATTATGTTTATAAAACCGGGCATTAGAGTTTTTTAATTGGTCCATTTTTGGTCATTTCCTGGTGGTAGTTGTTCATCAGGGGGATACCTATTATATCTTCTGGCTTCAACGTTGTATTCCACTTTAAGCGTTTTGTTGTATTCTTAGATTCTCGTAGAGGATATACAGAGAGGATGGTCTGAGTCGAGTTCGACCCGGTAAATAGCCGAGGATCATGTAACTGTTTGGAGTCCTCTTCCATACTGGCCATCGACCGTATAATTTTTGGTGGAACTAGCCCGCTAAATAGGTACAGTTGGTTGACCGGTGTATATTTCAAGCAACCAGTATTTATTCGGCAAGTTTAGGTTAATAAAGAATTCAACCGCTTAGCGTTCCTATACTGAAACAGCATACTCAGCGCATGAGTAGAACAGGGTAAGAGCTGATGTTCTAAAACGTGTCTCAGTAAGTAACTCCCAGATAACATGTAATATTGGCTATACATTCCCATGTAATTACTGATACAATCGGTTGGTCGTTAATATAAATACTGAAAATGGTGGGTGCTAAAATAAGAAATAATACTGAAAGACATCATGAATAAAGAAATAAATGAAAATAATGAACATTGACAAGTATTTTTTTTTCAGTTATAACAAATCTTCATCTTCTGTATCCGATTCTTGTAAATGAATTACGACCGGTTGTTGATTTTCAGAGATGTCGAGTTGCATTTCTTCCTGCCATTGCTCGCCAATAATTCTGTCAACATGTGTAACATAATTTTCCAATTTTGAACAGTTACATTATTGAGAGCCTCATGCCACATGGTAATTACTTCTTCAGCTTTTCCACTGTTCCGCCCAATGTGCGCATCATAATAGTGTTTAGCTTGCGACCAAACCATCTCTATTGCATTAAAATGACAGTGATATGGAGGCAATCTTAATACCTGATGCCCGTTTAAATAAATTAGTTCGTCTACAAAGTATTTTTTCTCCTAAGGCACATTCTTGGCTTTAAATAATAATTCTGTTTTTAAATCTGTTTCCTGGAATGAAACGTTGTGCTTCCTTAAAAATTCTTTTAAAGCATGCTTACTCCATAAATTGTTTGGATTTTTTTCCTTCACTCGTGAGTGGTATGGAGCATTGTCTAAAATTATTAAACTGGGCTCATCTAGTTTTTTCAAAAGACAATGTTCCAGCCAATGCTCAAATGTTTCTGCGTTCATTTCACCGTGGTAATCCCCGACGTTGGAGTTTGAAGCAAAAACCAAATGTGTGTCAGGAATAAATCCTTTTTCACCACCAGCACTTAATACAATGTATCTAGGAAAATAAGAAAAATATAAATTATGCAAATAATAGAAATAACAAATAATGCAAAAATAAATATAAATTATACATATAACAAATACTAAAAATCATATTCATGGTATTTATAATTTTAATATTAAATACTTTAAAAATAGACCCACCTTTTTCCTACAGTGGTGAGTTTTTTCACTGTATATGGGGTATCATCTTGCCAGGAGCGTCTATCGGATCCTTTCGAAAAGATCAAAGTTTCATTTAAGAATACGAGAGGAAGTTGAGTGTGTTTCTTATTTTCCACATATTGTCGCAGAAAATTAATTCTTTTAACAATAACAGAATCAATTTCGCACAATCCTCTTCGGTTATCATCTTTTCTGTATTGAAATCCTAACTGGAACATTGTAAACCTAAGGGCAGTCCTGGATATTTTACATACTTCTTGTTGTATAATCCTGTCTAGTAATGTATCCAAAGTTATATGTTCTCCTAATAATATGCGAACTTTAATAAAAATTAATAAAATTTAAAATTAACTTACGTTTTGTATACATGTCGTAAATAATTCTTCTAATAGCTTCTTTGGAGAAGTCGTCCACATAACTTTTTTGTCTTCTGGATTTTTCTGTTTGTCTTCTTTTCCGTGGGCTTACAGGATCTTCATTCGTCTTTCGATTCCGACCAACTATGCGTTTTACTGTCGCTGTTCCTATTTGTAATGCATTAGCCACTCTCTAAAGAAAGAAATGTAATTATTTAAAAATTAAATAAGTTTCTCAAAAATATATTTACCTCAATCACTGCATTAACTGGTAATAATGGAGCATTATTCTCTTTTTCTTGACAAAAATAATTGTACAAATTAAGTATCATTTTCCGGCTTGCACTTTTAAGTATTGGCTTTTTCCGCCTAACATTCAAACCAGAAGTAGAGGCTGCCATTATGGAACACTTTAAATACTAAATATAAGCTTACTTTAGATACTAAATATAAACAAATAAGAAATTAAACTACGAACAAAATTGAAAACAAACAACAACAAATTAATATAAAATAACAAGAATTAACAAAACTAGAAACACACAATGAAATACAAATTATTAACGTGAAAATAACCTTAATCACATGAATGACAGGAATGACATGAATATTCAAACAATTAAAATATTTGAAAATGACATATTTTGTTACCGTGATTACAATACCGTTTCTATTTCATTTTTAGCCTTTGGTTGAACGGAGATAGAGTTTACCCCCTCTGAAAATCCGACGATAATGAGATAGCGAATAAAAATGTCATATATGTCATGTGTGTACGACAAAGATGCAAGTTAAATGTTTAGTAATTCTTGCATCGGAAAATGATGACGTGAGGATCAACTGGGAGATATAGATATATATATATATATATATATCACAATGGAAGTACATGGGAGAGAAGGGGGAACAACTACTACTAGTAGTATTGAATAGAATCTAGGAAAGTGGAAAAATACCTGTGGACTGGCAGAAAGCGGTAATCTTTCCTATATACAAAAAAGGAGATACTAGGAATTGCAATAATTATAGAGGCATATCCCTTCTATGTTCGGCGGCGAAAATATATGAAGCTATTCTAGAGAACAAACTAAGGTTGGCAATGGAGTCGAAAATGGAAAAAACACAAAGCGGATTTAGAAAAGGATACCAAGCGCAAGACCATATATTTACAATAAGGAAACTAATAGACAGGACAATGAGACAAGAGAATAAACTATACATAACATACATCGACCTAGAGAAAGCCTTCGATAGAGTCCCACGAAATAAGATTTGGAACATATTAGAACAAAGACAAGTAAACAAACAATTGTTAAAGGCAGTCAAAAGTATATATTCTAACACAAAAAAATACATACGAACAGGAAACGAGATATCAGAAGAATTTATAACCACACAAGGACTGAGACAAGGAGGCGCTCTGAGCCCACTACTGTTCACTATATTCCTGGACAACGTGCTTAAAAACAAATAACAAAACAAAAAAAATGGAGATTGGATACTACAGAATGGAAAAAGTAAAGATAGCGGAGTGTGAATTTGCAGATGATATACCTAGCAGTGATAACTAAAAGCGATGAAGATATGCAACACAATCTGAACATATGGAACGAAGAGCTCACAAAACACAACATGACTATAAATATAGAGAAGACAAAGGTAATGGCGATCACAAAAGAAGAGGTGGAAACCAATTTAACAAGAAATGGAAAACAAATAGAACAGATAGAAACATTTAAATACCTTGGAAGCATGATAAATAACAAAGGAAACCAAGAACAAGAAATAAATAACAGAATACAGACAGCAAATAAAAGCTACCATACATTGAATAAAATAATACTAAATAACAAACAAATATCAAGTAAAACAAAAACAACTCTATTTAAAACAGTATACAGACCAGCGCTAACGTATGGATGTGAAACATGGGTAATGAATCAGAAAACAAAGTCAAAAATACAAGCAGCCGAAATGAAGTTTCTACGACGAATAGAAGGGGTCACAAGATTAGACAAAATTAGAAATGAGGACATAAGAACAAAGCTACAGCTAGAAAGCACGCAAAAAACAATAGAGAAAAGACAGCTAGCCTGGTATGGACATCTAGTAAGGATGCCTGAAGACAAACAAGCAAAAATAGTCTGGAACGCTAGAGAAAGGATTAAAAAGAAAAGAAGAAGACCAGCGAAGAATTGGGAAAGAAACATAGAAGAAATTCTAAATAAGAACAACTTAAACCTTCAAGAAGCAAACAGGAAAGCAAGGAACAGGACAGAATGGAAAGGCTTTATAAATAATATAATGTAAAAAGAATTATAATCTCTACACCCGTAAGGGTAGAGTGAGATTTAAAAAGATAATAATAATAATAATAATAATTTAAGGGGAAGTAATTCAAAACTTTATTAATTTTTTTTCAAAATTTTTGTTATGTAAGGGTATGAAAATTTTATATCGTTGGATTCAGAATAAAGAGCTCTATTGAATGAGCAAATAAAAAATATATGTTTCTATTTAAAACAAAAAAGTTGGTATCCATATTTTGAGAACCACTGGTTGAATTTCTTTTTTCAGTTTATCATTGAAATACCTATGTGAAATAGAGATTCTTTGCTAATATATATATATATATATATATATATATATATATATATATATATATATATATATATATATATATATATATATATATATATATATATATATACACCGGGTGATCATTTGAAAACTTCCCACCTTGAATAACTCTTTAATTAATAAAATTATCAAAAATGACTAAAACAGGTCAATGTTATTTTGGAGGGGGACATTTAATAACCTATTCCAATCAGTTGGGAAACTTTCACCCTCCCCTCCAGCCACCCCCACCCCAAAATTTTAAATGGCACTACCCCATGTGTGATACATCATTTAAAGGTTGTAAAATTCTCAATATTTTAAAGCAAAGAAAATTAAAATCGGCCGAGCCGTTCATGAATTAGAGACAAAAATGTATGCCCATTTTGAGTGGTTGATCAAGCCATCTACCTACGTTTTGCTTTGAAACAAAAGAACGTGCGTCGTACAAGTTCAAAGTGTCAAGTGTTGTAGAATTCAGGAATTAAATATCGCCGCTTCAGATAACTTTAGATTACTTTGATTTGGGGTAGCGTTTGTGCCAATTGTGTCACTGAAATGACATACACTTTAGAAGAGAGAATTGAAATAATTTTCATTTATGGAGCTGAAAATCAGTGTGCTCGACGTACAGCCAATGAATTTAATGCAAGACATCTAAATAAACATGTATCCCATCGATACGTTTTAGATTTGGTAGAAAAATTTGAAGAAACTGGATCAGTAGCAAATAAAAAAAGGACACAACCTCGAATTGTGGATGAGGACTCTCAAATAGAAATATTAGGACAATTTGCTGCAAATCGTACGAGCTCAATTCGGCAAGTGCGCAACATAACTGGTTTTTCGTATGGGTCTGTTCATAAGGTTTTAAAACTTCATAAATGGCATCCATACAAACTTCAAAATCACCAAGCTCTAAATGAAGATGATTTCGATAGACGAGTTCAATTTTGTTAACAAATGACTGTGATGATAAATACCACTCCAAATCTAATTCAAAATATTTGCTTCAGTGACGAATGTACTTTTTTTTTGAATGGCTATGTTAATCGTCATAATTGTCGTTATTGGGATGATGAAAACCCGAATTTATTTAGAGAAACGCATACTCAGTGGCCACAAAAAATTAATGGGTGGGCTGGTATACTGGGGGACTCGGTCATTGGTCCGTTATTTATTAATGAAAATTTAAATGGTACTATTTATCTCAATATGTTGGAAGATGTCATAGACCCCTTGATTACGGAAGCAATAGAAAATCAAGTAGACGACGAAGGAAACTTAATTTCGGATGAAAATCAAGTTTATTTTCAGCAAGATGGTGCCCCACCACATTTTGTGGTACCAGTTCGAAACTGGTTGAATAACAAGTTTCCAGAGAGGTGGATTGGAAGAAGAGGAGCAGTAGAGTGGCCAGCAAGGTCTCCTGACCTAACCCCTCTCGACTTTTTCCTTTGGGGGCCACCTTAAATCCATCGTCTATCAAACTCCCCCAGCCAACATCGACGAACTGAAACAACGAATAACATCCGAATGCCGATTAATTCCGCGGCGAGTTTTCGAAAATGTTAGAAGAGAGTTTGAACATCGGCTTTATCATTGCCTAGCAACCAATGGAGCGCAATTCGAGCATCTATTACGATAAATTTAATTGTTTACGTTTGTGAGTTTTAGTTTTAGGTATTTTGTAAATTTTCCGGTTTAATACATTTTTGTCTCTAATTCATGAATGGCTCGGCCGATTTTAATTTTCTTTGCTTTATCTCATCTGTAGCAGAGGGCTATTTGGAAACTTCAAAAAAGAAAAGTATATAAGTGTCATAAATGCTGTCGATCAGTTCAGCTTCTAGTAGAGCGGGACCGTCTATTAGTGCTTGTACGATACAGCACCAGCACCAGGAAGAATTTAATAAAGAAAACTAATATTGTTTTTATTTCATTATTATGAGTTTTGAAAGCTTCTTTCAATATTTAAAACTAATATTTTAAATTCTCAGAATACATACTCGTATACCTGGGATTTCAATAAAAGCAAGAGATAATTCTATTACCTCTATAAATTGTATATAACAGCTGTACTAAAAAGCAATATTAGTTTTATATTAATATATTATAATTACATACGTGAAAAATTCATTTTGTTTAATTTGATTAAAATATTAAATATAAGGTGTGACGATACGTACTTCGTTCAGCTTTGTTGTCGAGAAACAATCAGGTTAACCTCAACGATGTAATATCGTACAATAAATTGCAGCGTGCTGGAATTTTTAGCAGTCAGAGATTTGTAAATAAATGTATGTTAGACTTACCTGTGTAATATAAAACCATGATATGAAGTTGTTGTATATTATTGTTATGCTGTTCATTGGTTATAGATAGGATTTGTTACACATTTATTTGATCACTACAACTGTCATTGTATGAGAGGTTATGTTTCGCCGTGAATTGAGTAGCGTGTCATTGACATTTTCAATTATTATCATTGTAAAATATTATTTTATCTACAACAGTGCTCTAATATGAAATTAGTACACCAATTTGAATGTCATTATGAGTGATTTAATGGCACTGAGTGTCATTTTGAGTTTCATAATGACACTCAGTGCTATTATGAAACTCATAATGACACTCAGTGTCATTAAATCACCCATACGTATTAATAACGTAGGCTACGAATGACCATTTCAATGTTTCTCATTATGTCAAAAATTAAATGAAAAATATATTTTAAGATCAATTTAAACTGTTGTAGATAAAATATTGAAGGATACACATTTGATATAGCCTAATGAAACTTGCGTGATTAAAACACTCAGCACATCGCCTCGTGATTTAACATCACACGCGTTTCATTATGAACACTATATCAAACTTGTATCCTTAATATCTATTATAATATTTGTAACAATGTTTTTATGATGGTTTACGACAAACTGTGACTGCTTGAAATCATTACAATTTCTATTAAATTAGTTTTTGTTGAAGAAGCGTTCGCAAACGCCATCAGTCAGTCATATGTTAAAGTAAAGTTTATCCCCTCTTCAAAATACGCGAGAATTGTCTTGTTGTACCAAATGCCGGGTATAAAAGACCGCGCACCGTCCAGAGAAGGCAGTTCTTGAGTTCACCCGAACGACTTCTTCTGGGTCTTTGGGTTCGAGCTACTCCACAGACCGCTTCGGCCGAGTCTGCAAGAACGCTTGAGAGAAGTTTCACCGCCGTCCGTCTCTCGGGGATAGAGAGACTCCGCCGTAAAGTTTGGGTGATTGAAATTCACCACTCGCAGAGATAAACCGCCGTCCGTTTTGTACTTTATCTTTTATTAGATAATTGCATTTTTACTTACCGCCGTAAGAGACAATGCTATTGCAGTTTTGCGGGAGCACAGTTCCCTAGTAGATTAAATACAGCCCGTCACAATTTTCACACAGGGATTCATTCTTTATTTGTTTATTTATTTGTTACATTTTAATTTTACATTACGTTGGGAATAATAAAGTAGTTGGTTAAGTTAACTACGTGCTTTTTCTGAGACAAACCCTAACCCACCTCCACAGATAGCTATCCGACAAACCTTCCTCTCTTTCAGCATCCGCCGAAGGCGACCGAGAAACCCGAACCTTGCTGGCAGAGAGGACAAGATGGCGCCTCATCCCACAGGACCGGCGTCACAAATGGCGCCCGAGCCGTAATTTTTTTCTAAGTCGAGTTTGGGTGATTGAAATTCACCACTCGCAGAGATAAACCGCCGTCCGTTTTGTACTTTATCTTTTATTAGATAATTACAATTTTTACTTACCGCCATAAGAGACTGTGCTATTGCCGTGTCGCGGGAGCACAGTTCCATTGTAGTTTAACTCAGTCTGTCACAGTTTTTTTTTAACAAAGGGTTTTCATTCTTTATTTGTTTGTTACATTTTAAGTTTACATTATGTTGGGAATAATAAAATAGTTTGTTAATTTAACTACGTGCTTCTTCTGAGACAAACCCTAACCCATCTCCACAGTTAGCTATCCGGCAAACCATCCTCTCTTTCAGCATCCGCCGAAGGCGCCCCGAGCAACCCGAACCTTGCTGGCAGAGAGGACAAGATGGCGCCTCATCCCACAGGACCGGCGTCACAAATGGCGTCCGAACAGGAACAAGCGCCGTCACAAATAGCGCCGTCACAAATGGCGCCCCAGGGACTAGCGCCATCACAAAGGTTATCTATTCGTGTTCGTGAAATTGTACCTTGAATCATAATGATTAAATTTGTATTCTTTATTATTTTCAAAAGATAAATTACCTGTCTGCCAAAATTTTCACTCTTTCTTATATACATAGTGAACACGATCAATTTGTTTCATGGCCTACCACACAAGCCTACCAAATAAAGTAGAATTACTTTGTCAGTTGCCTAGATATTTTGGGTATTTATTGCAGTCATGCCAATCTCAAATAACAATATATCACCATAAATCATTTAAACATGAAGCTCCTTCCAACATCAATATGCGTGCTGGAATGTGATATTCTAATTCTGAATTCCACCATAATATTTCTTTATGATAATCATTATTATTTAATTTACTTTTTAGAAAAAAATTGACATGAAAAAAATAATATTGTTTTTACCTCTCGCTAAGAAAAGTATTGGAAAATCGCATATCCATATTTTAGTGAAAAAGTACGTTTTAAGGTCCATAGAATCCGAATTTAACATTTTTACAATGATCTCTGTATACAGGGTGTAACCCAACCTGTGTAACAAAATTTAATAGTGCATGTATAGTATTGGACGCACTGATCATGAATCAAAAAGAATTTTGTTGAAATTCGTAAAATTAATAGTTGTTTGCAAAACAATATCATTTTGAATACCACTGGTTGCCACATTTAAATTCCAAAGAAGTTAAAAAATAGTTATGCATTATTTATTAGAGTGATTAATCATAATTACATTAATATAATAATAATTTTATAAACAGGAAAAAATGAAATTTGTAGGTACTTACAGAATGTCACATTATTATAATAAACCTTTATTTCCATTTCGTTTTCCCATTTGACTACATTGTTTCTATAAATTAGAAAAATTACATGATATTTAGTATATAAATTTTGACAGTGTGTATAAAGTAATGATAATATATTACAATTGATACAATTAAACATTAATTTAAATTTTTGAGTTGCCTGAGCTTTTTAACTGGTAATGAGAACGGATGCCCCCTAGACGAAGGTCTGCCCCAATTGGTTCCAGGTAGTACGATCTCTTGCTTTAGTGGAGCATGAGTTACCTGCAATAGTTTTGAAATCATTATGCCATTTCTTTTTACTGCGCCCTCTTCTTTTTCTGTCTATTGGTGTCCACTCGGTGATCTCGCGACACCATCCAGAATCTTGTCTCAATATGTGACCTGCCCAACTCCATTTTAGAGACCTAATAGTTGACGTAACTTTTGCTATTTTTGTTCTCGCGTATAATTCTTGCGTTTGTATTTTGTCTCTCCAGGTTACATTTAAAATGCTACGTAGTATTCTGTTTTGCAAGACTTTTATTTTATTTTCTTGGGCTTTCGTCAATGCCCAGGTTTGTGCCCAATATTTTTTCCATGTTAGTGTCGTTTTTCTGTCGATTTCTTTATTCAGTCTATTATGGAAAGAAATTAACTGTCCCAGGTATATGTACTCTTCTACGTATTCTACATTTGTATTTTCTAGCGTAATAGATGTTTTTTGATCGTTCGTCATTATTCTTGTTTTTTGTAGGTTTATGTTTAGGCCTGCCATTTTGCAGTTCATATTTAGTTCATTGAGTTGTTCTTGCAATTTTTCTGATCCATCTGCAAATATTTGCAGAATTTCACATAATTTACAAAAACAAGAAAAAAACTGCGAAATTTTTAGCTTAAAAATTGTTCAAAGTTGTCACCATTCACAGCAATACACAATGTAGCACGTTGTATTAGGGTCACCAAGTTACTGCCAAAAACTTACAGAGAGAAAAAAAGATTTGATTAATTTATGTATTACACAATACCTATTTAATCTTCTATTAGGTACTTATTAATTATCCAATGTTTCTATCAAATATTGTAATATTAAAAGTTGCTATCAACCCAGTGGCCCAAAACTGTTCTTTTGTTTGGACCCATGATTTAATTTACGAATTTCAACAAAATACTTTTTGATTCATGATCAGTGCGTCCAATACTATACACCCTTAAATTTTATTACACAGGTTGGGTTACACCCTGTATATATACTGTGACTGAATTATCAACACAAAAGAAAGTTTACAAACTGGTGAATAGATTGATAGATGCACCAGAAGATAAAACTATACACAAATCGGGAAAGATAAGAGATAGAATAGAACACCTCGACTAAGGTAACAAAAATAATTATACGTCAAATTTTTGTCACAACAGGTGAGACAATCCAAAAATGGTAGAACATTTATAGAATGCAGTCGACCAAGAACAACTCTACAATTGACGAAAGAAGGAAACGCATGAAGATGATTAAAAGTGATGGAGACTTAAATGAAATCACAATAAATGTTCAAAATGGCCACCGTCATTGTCAACACAGTAATGCAGGCGTCGACGAAATGATGTAACTGTTATTCTTTCAATATCCTCCAAATTGTTATATGTGACACTCTGTGTTGTAGTGTTATTCCTCAAGTACTAGGCAATAGTTGAGATTCAACATTCACCAAAGAAATCCTCTTCAATATTCTCTATATGATCAATGCATGTTTTACCACGATCTTGAGCAGCAGGCTTAAAGGACACATGATCTGGGAGATTTATTTATTTAAATCACATATGTACAAAGGTGCGAACGTTTAGAAGTTGATTCGGAATACGTTCCAAATAAATTATTCCATTAAAAATATATTATTTTGTATTTATTCTCACTTTTGTTATATTGTGGTTTGTTATATATTGTATAAATTATAATCCTGTCCAGTAATTGGGTGCTCCTGTTGGACAGAGTAATTAAATAAATAAATAAATGATTAAACGTATCATATGCTTAAAACAAATAATTTCAGTGTTTTTCACCATTTTTTTCTAAATTTATTTATTCAATTAAAAATTAAATCTAGTATACTGTAACGTGCGCCCCTGACTTGAGAGTATGCGCGCTCCGCCACTGGTAGAATATTCCCGAGCGATGACGTAATCCCCGGCGGGGGAAAACTCTTACGCATCTAGTCTGGTTTAATTACACCCAGTAAACAGATCCTTTGTATTCAATGTCATTGTGGCATCGGAGAGTTCCAGAAAGACATCGCGCTATATAAACCCGTCGCCAAAACCAGCCAACACACTCTGTTATACAGAAGTAACGAGCAATGAACAGTGGGTGATACAAATAGTCTACGAATGGTTAACATAAATAAATGTAGTTATATAAATAAATATGGTGAAATAAATATTGTTTAAATAAATAATTTAAGTGTTTAAGCATTTAATAATATTTTTACTCTTAAATTAGTGTTTATAATTATTTAATCACAGTGTTAGTTATTTTTATTGTCTTTTTAATATTTATCCTAATTATTTATCGTTTAATAAACGTATTATTTTAATTAATAATATTTCTTTGATTTTTACACTTCGCCCATATAAATAAGCCTTACAATACCATGCATATTATGTTTTTAATGAAACACAATTCTAGTAATAACAGTAGTTAGGATTAGCTAACATAGACGCCGACTATGGGGGAGCAAAGGGGGCGTTGTGGCCTCGCGGACAAAATATAAAAGGGGAGAAACTATGTTTTTAGCGCTTTTGCTTCGAACTCATTAATTTAGAAATATTTCAATCATGGTACTTGCATTACTGGTCAAATTTCATTTGGAACTCATTCGATAGATGGCCACTAAATCCACAATTTTCATTTTAGTATTTTAGTTTCACATTCGATAATGTCACAAGACAGGTTAAATCAAGTTGCTATATTTATTTGTCATAAAAAAAATAAAAAAGAGCACGATTTAAATACAATTTCAAATAGCTTAAAAAAAAATTAGGCGTAACATGTTTAAAATAATAAGACATAGGTCCATATTCCGAGCGCACTTTTATAATAAGACCGCATTTATGGAGCACACTTCTCATAAGAATATTATGTAAAAGTGCGCTCTATAAAAGCGCTTTTATTATAAAAGTGCGCTCGGAAAACGAGCCATAAGATTTGTAGGTACTTAAACTACACTGTATTGTATTTATTTTTTCTGTAATTATAATAATAAGTTATTTAATTATTAGTTATTATTTATTAATAATAATAAGTTCCATGAAATAATAAAAAAATCTGTTGTGGCCAGCACAATACCTTCCGTCAATCCTGTGTGTATTATGTATAAATTCCATACATAATTTTCTTGCAAAAGATTCTAAATTTCCAGTAAAATTATTTCATAAACAAGTTATGCAAATTGCACTTTACACTAATATCTTCTTCTTCTTCTTTAGCTTTCCCCATTCGTTAGGGGTCGCTATTTTTCTTTTTCCACTTATTTCTGTTTTACATGTCGTCGTTCTCATTCAGTTCCTTTTCTCTCAAGTCTTCCGCAATACAGTCCTTCCATCTTATCTTTTGTCTTCCTCTGTTTCTTCAACCTTCTATTACTAAGTGTGACGATACGTACCTTATCGCAAATGTCTTTCCCAGTTATCTTGAAAATCAGTTAATTCGCTGATGGAGTTCATTGACCCCGATCACATGTGTTTGTGTCCAGAGCATGTTGCCGCTCATAAACCGTATTAAACTTATAAAATATATGATGTTGAGCGCTATTTTGATATTTGCTGCCATTTACGTGGCCTATAGCGAGCCACAAGCGATGTAGAGCGTATTTGGTTCCACATTTATTGTAAATATAACCCTAAAAGTTTGTACAAATAAACATATGTTTACCTGACCGATGATTGATGATATAAATATGTAAATCATACCTTGTGTATTGTATTGTTGTATTCTTTGTTTATTTGCTTTGTACAGGTTTATTTTTACTTTGTTTAACCGTAAATTGTGGCGGCTGTCATTGGTTGACAGCGCAGAAATTAGCAACAACGCTCTATCAGACGTCTACCGTTACAACAATAATATTGTAGTTGTCATTATTTATTTTATAATGTTTATTGTTGAATTTTGATTGTTGTGGGTTACAAACTGGTACAATCGGGATGTTTAATGACTTCTAGTTATTTTTATTTATTTTATTTTTGTTGTACAAACGCCAGCAGCGCCATTTCATACAAACTAAGTTTAAAACTTTCCCCTCCAATTATTTTGCGAGATTCTGCCGGATTACCAAAATTTGGGTATAAAAGACGCCGAATCGCGGGGGCACAGTCGCCGTTCATTGGGCCGTACCGTAACAGTTTGTAGTCCGACACGCATTTCGTTTGTCTACATTATATTTTTCTATTTTCTTTGGGTTGTATTTTTGGGTTAGGAAAAATAAATATTATTTTATTACGGGTAACAAGCGTGCTTCTTCAAATAAACCTTGGCCTGCCTCCACTAGCTATCCCGACACCACAACCTTCCGTTTCAACCACCACCGCCGACGGCGCCCGAGCAACCCTACCGACGGCTGAAAGGACGGTACAACGATGGCCCAACCACCGCTTCAGATGCCACCGTTACAAATGGCGCCCGAGCAGGGACCATCGTTACATAAGTTATTCATTCTTCATTTCTCCTCATGACATTTTCAAACCAATGTAATCATCTCGCTTGTATCTTTCTAGAAACTTGTAACACTAGAGTTATTTCCTTATCTATCTTTCTGTATGTTCCCCCACATCTACTACAACATCCTCATCTCTGCACATTAATTTACATTTTATTTATACTGACATCTGTCAATTTGAATTATATGAATATATTAGTAGTTTCCATGTTTAGCATAGCTGGCTGATTTATAAAATTTAATTTCTTTAAAATTCTTTAACCATTGATTATATAGTATATATAGATTGGCAATGCTATAGTCAATCCGCGTAACACATTTTAATTCTGTACGAGTAAGAGCCATCTGTGCTGTAGTTGCATACTATACATGTGTTTAATTCGCTACAAGATAGCAGCATGGTAATACACATTGCTGGGCGGAGCCAAACAACTTTATAATGAGAATTTGTTAAACCTATTTCGTCATTTCTTCAGAGATATTTAATTTAATTATAAATTTATTTTTAAAAAATAAGCTTACATTCTTTCATAATCTGTTTAACATTTCTAATAAAAATTCATTTAACATTTAATAGAAACGATTTTATATGAATTCACAGGGGATATGAATTTACAGTGGATACCTATGTATTTGAAAGTTTGAACCATCCGCTTCGCGTCTTACTCCAAATTTGCTTCTTACAAAATAAAATGCCACTTTTAATACATCATAAATAGCTATTCTTTTTAAATAAGGTGCTTACCATCTTACCAAGCGGCATTGAATTAGGTTGGGTTAGAATTGAATCGGGGCTGTTAAAATCACACCCCATAACTTGACGCACATAAAATTATTAATTTTTAAATACTGCTAAAAGAGCAACTTTTTAAGATATTCCGCAAATAAAACAATGTACCTATTTTAATAAAATAAATCTTCTCCGAATAAGTTTTCTTGGTGTTTTACTTAATAATTATAAATTAAATCAATTTTTTAATATCTTCTTTGACCACCAATTAATAACAAAAGAAAAAGTACCAATTATAAAAACACTTTATATTTATTTAAACAAGGATAATATAGAACTATTGACCTAAAAAATTAATACACTATTCAACGTTTTAATTATTATTTGTTATGTAAAATATATATGTTTCTTTTGCAAGCTTTTCTTGTAATATCTGTAGATTTCCATTTCAAAGTTTTTAAAACTTTTATTTTAATAAATATTTTTATAATAATTTTTTTATGGTCATAGCCTTAAACCATTTTATTTAACCAGTCACTGTAATGCAAATTTATACACCGCATACTATTTCTAATAAATTGCTGGTTATTTTGTTTCAATGTAAAAGTTCTTTTGTAAATCCCCTAAAAATGTGTAATAATTGTGACACAATTTTTACTGTTTGTTCATTTGGTCTGTAAAAATATTATATTTCATTCACTTTGCCATAATCTTTAAGAACTAAATAAATTTCATTTTCATCAAGAATAAGGTTATTTTTCTGTAAATTTGATTATAATTTTCGCAATTGTATTGTTTAATACAACGAAAAACCAAAACCACAGCACATTTCACATTTTCTGGTCGTACAATTTCAACATTGTCGATCATTTCGTATACAATTTCTTCAGGCGGTGTAATGGATTCTGATATGTCTATTTCAATAATTTCATCTTTATCTATTTCACAGTTTCCGCTTCCAACTTAAAATTCTTATATGAATAGTTCTTTGCAATGTTTGCCTAAATTGTTTTGCAGTCGGATTTAGATTGTACCCCCCTCTATTTCTTATTATTGAAAAGTGGTTTTCCATACAATCTTACTGAAATCTATTTGTTAATAAAAATAAATAATTTTCTTCTTTCACGTCCGCAAATAATTTTAGAATGCCATTAATAGCTTGAATGAAACCATGAATACAATATATATTTCTTCTTTCTTTGTCATCTTTATCAAAATATGGAATCTTACAAAATTAACTTAAATATTACTTAATATTATCTCAACTGTTCTCACAGCTTGGCTTAGCAGGTTAATTATCCATCATTTTCTCTTACGGTCTTGTAATTAATTTCTTCAATAACAATACACTTCAAACATATCGTTGAATTCATAATTTTACGTAGATTCCAAATATGTAAAAATAAATAGGATGTCCTATTTGAAATATGAAAGTTAATTTCACTTCCGGTTAAACCGAAAGCGCTGCCATCATGCCAAATACCGTGATTTGTGAGCCCCTAAGTCTAGTTTACAAATATGTAAAAGGATTAAAAAATAATTATAAATAAAAAAGTTTTGAGTAGTCCTTTTTCAATGTCACCCTGTATCCTGTATACAGTCCATACGATGTAACTTGGCGAGTTGGGGCAATTCACATTATCACTGCGGTAATGGGGAAGTTATAAAATCCATAGGCGTACCGAAGAAGAATGAAGTTCAATAAAATTACGAATATTACAAAAAAAATCTGATGTGGCCAGCACATAACCTCTCGCCGTATATTTTACCTGGCTGTATGCATAAAGCAAAGAATATTTTTATAAATACAAATAATATATTCATATAAATCTATGACGTATAAACTTCTTTATTATTCAATAATAGCATGTCTCAACATAAAGATATTTTACCATAAATTATGTTACAATAAATTACAAAGTAGAGTTTACCATATATAAATATTAGGCTGGTAACAGCAATTTTCAATTCGAACAACTTTGTTTACTTTCTCTTCATATTCTTCTAGTAAAAACATAAATTTTGGGCGCTCTAAAATGTATATATCTGGATTGTGCATCTATTCTTATATATCTTCTTTTACATTTTATTTTTTCATACTTGTTATATCTAAATAACACTAATTCCCTTTAATAAAGTGACGGAGAGATTGCACTCCGATTATTCTTATATCGATGTGTAATTTTGTCAATATTTACAACTTACTTGAGAAGAATTTGATAGCTTTTTCGCAATTCAAAGTTACTCTAGTCTACAGTACTGGTGTACATTGTCCCATAATGTTTGAAACAAATTTAAGTCCTTCAACCTAGACTTGTCATCTCCATAATAGTCACAGATCAAGAATTAAGGGATTCTCCAAATACATTTTTCTTTCATTACTCATTATTTCTGACACTGACATTTATCTGTCAGTTACAAATAATTTAAATTTGCAACTATTTTTCATGGCATCCTTTCGGTTGTAAAATTAATTACAACATTATTTTATATATTATATTCCTTTTATCTCTAAATCTATAAAATATGTATAAAAATATTTAAATGTATCAGAAAGAGAATTTTTTTTTTTAATATTATCAAGAAAAATTTTCAAAAAATAATATTTAGAAGATTTTTTTTCAAGAATCTTCTACTTCCGGTTGTCCAATTGTTACCAAAACCTTTTCAGATCTTCCCATGAATGTCCGATTGGGAAATACGTTGTTAAACAAATTTTAAGTCTTATAGTTTTTGAGTAACCGTCCTTCCAACATCCCACACACACACATCCACACACACACACACACATACACACACACACACACACACACACACACACACACACACACACACACACACACACACACAGACATCATCGTAAAAATGTTAAAATCGGATTGTAGGGACCTTAAAACGTGCTTATTCAATAAAATCTGGATATGCGATTTTTAGCATGAATCCAATACCTCTCTTAGCGAGAGGTAAAAAAGAAATTATTTATACAAAAAAAAATATTACAAATATTGGAATGAATTATTTATTATATAAATCATATTATAACTAATTATTTTTTAAATTAATTAAGTTAGGAAAATAAAATTTCTATTGCTATTGAAAAAAATGCACTAACGTTTATGTATGAATATAACTTATTGGGTTGAAAAGTACCTGACACCCCGAGTTTGAGTGTATTAGGATGAAATTTGCTTTTTATAAGGCAATAAAACATTGTAAAATCACTACTTTACTTCTGAAGCTGTGCGGCATCGAAGTAAAAGTAAATATTTGACAAAACGCAACTTAGGAATAGTGAACTGAATTACATTCTTTCGGTTCGCCAAGTTACATCGTATGGGCTGTACAGGGTGAGTCATCGAAATCGCCGTCTTCGATATCTCGTCGTTAGAAATAATATACTAATATCCTATGCATTTGACAAAATAGCTTAATTTTTTTTTTATAAAGTTCATTATACAGGGTGTTAAAAGAAGGGTAAAAAAATTGGGAATATATACATTTCGATTTTTTTCAATATTCATAAATTTCTTGAAGTCCCTCAAAATAATAATGAATTAATTTATTTGTTGTTCATAATCAGTTATGTGATTAAATAATTCATTATTTTTTATTAAAAATTTCGTGTCTCCGACTCCAAGCGACTTGACACCAATACATCCGAACATAATTACCGCCAGTCTGATCGAATGTTAGTACTGGCAAATAATAAAATTATTAAAGGTGGCAGCATAATACGTAGCTTTACAACGCGGTACGCAAATGCTCATAAGGTTGCCAATCTATATATACTATTTAGCAATGCTTTAACTCTATATCTATTGAATATGAAGTAAACAATGCAATCAAATTGTACAGAGAATAATAAATTCTTTAAGTTATAATAACATTAAATGTCAATAAATCAAATTTAACTGTTAAATCTTCAAATAAGGCTACTTCCGGTTCACCAATTATAACCAAAATCTAATCAGTTGTTCTTAATGTTTATAGTCAATCCGCGTAACACATTTTAATGGGGTATTCCAGTGTAGTAAAATTTAAAAGGAAAAATATTATGTTATTAACTAGATTGAAAAACGACCGAATTCTGAAAAATAAACTCAAAATTGTTTTATTTAATATGATTTTCCATGTGTTTTATTTTAGCGCAGAAAAGATTACACGTGATGTATGACGTCCATTCGTTCTATGACGTATGTAATGACGTACTTGTCTGCTTGTGGAAACAGAAGAAGCAGTGCGTTCACCATTGATGCTTTCTCGTTTCTCAGCTGATCTTTGTTTGTGTTTCTTGCTAGTTCTGATATTTTTCTGTTGTTGTATATTCACACAGTTGGCAACACTGATCTTAAAAAAAGAACAAGTTGGTGTTGACTGCCAGGACGACTATAAGGTGTGAGCAATGTGTAATCATTAATGTTAATAAAACTAAATAATAATACTACAATACTTTATTTAAATGTTTAATAGCAGTAAACATAACATGGCGCAGTCGGTATAGTATTATAAAAGTGTCTGTTTAAAAGAATATTCATAGATATCATCGTAACCGCAAGAGAAAAACTGAGGTTAGAAAGCTGCAAAAATGCCGGGAAATCAGTCAAGTGAAACAGAAACAGTACAAAACGTTTTTGTATCGGGAAAGGCAAGATTACCGCCGCCTTTTCAGTTTGAAGGGAATGTTGCGTAAAATTTTAAAAGGTTCAAGCAACAGTTTGAAATTTATCTATTGGCGTCAGGTAAAAGTGAACAGCCAAGTCATGTAAAGGTCGCTATACTATTAAATACTCTTGGGGAAGAAGGAATTGAAGTGTTCAATAATTTTGAAATAAGTGAACAAGATAAGAAAAATTATGATAAGGTTATAAAACAGTTCGAAACATATGTGAGTCCGCAAAAGAATATATTGTATGAAAGATTTAAATTTTATACAAGAAGTAGACAGGAAGGTGAATCATTTGAGCATTATTACCAAGACCTACAAAACTTAATAAAAAGCTGTGAATTCGAAAATGAAAAAGCGATGCTAAGAGACAGAATAGTCCTAGGAATAAATGATTATGTTTTACAAAGAAAACTCCTATAATTAAAGAATATTGACTTAAAGGATGTTGTTGATGAATGTCGCAGTAATGAAGTAATGAAGTCCAGAGTGAAAGAGATACAGGAAGAAAATTCAGAAGTTAATGCTGTAAGAATTTTTAAGAAGTTAAAGAACCCTAACAGTGAACAAGAAAATACACAAGCAGCAAGAAAAACACAAGATTAATTGTGTAAGAAATGTAATAGGAAGCATGGATATGGGAATAAGTGTCCAGCATACAAACAAACGTGTCACGAGTGCGGCAAGTTAAATCATTTTTCAGTGGGATGTCCAAATAGGAAGGCCAAGAGGAAAACATTAGAAGTCAAGGAAGAAGAGTAGTCATCAGGCCCAGACGCTAGATGAAACTAACATGCAGAGTCTATTTTTGGGAAGCCTTGAGGTAAAGCCAGAAATGAAGTATCAATAAAAGGTACAAGTGTCTAGTAAGGTGAGTGCAGTTAGTCAAAATTGTGGAAAAATTAAGGAGTGGCGACAAATTATTGTTGTTGGTGGATCTAAAATCAATTTTAAACTTGATACAGGTGCTGAAACTAATGTACTGCCTAGATTAATTTATGAAAAACTTAGTGTAAAGGGTAATATTTGTAAATTTAATGTAGTTTTAGAAACATATGGTGGTCATTTTGTAAAGACCTTAGGTAAAGTTAGTTTAAAGTGTGAATACAAAGATAAATGTGAATCAGAGGAATTCTTAGTAGCTGAAGTAAAAAGTGCACCTTTGTTAGGGCTACAGTCATGCATAAAATTAGGTCTAGTTAAAAGAGTTCATAAAACTAATGTCTCCAACATTGTAGATGCTGAGGACTTGATTAGGAAGCATAATGAGATTTTTACAGGGTTAGGTAAATATAAGGAAAAATGTAAAATAGAAATTGAGACAGGAACTTGTCCAGTTGTTAGACCTCCTCGAAGAATTCCACTTGTAATTCAAGACAGACTGAAGGCTCAACTAGAAAAGCTAGGAATAATTAAGAAGGCTGATCCGTCGGGTTGGATGAGTAATTTAGTCACAATTGAAAAACCAGATGGCTCTATTAGGGTATGTCTAGACCCGCAAGACTTAAATAAAGTAATTAAAAGGCATCATTGTCTAATTCCCACTGTAGCTGAAATAACAGCTAAATTATGCAATAAACAATATTATACTGTACTTGATCTAAAAGATGGTTTCTATCGTCTGGAGCTAGATGATGAATCATCTAAACTGTGTACTTTTAGCAGTCCGTTTGGATATTATTCGTTTCTAAGGTTACCCTTTGGATTATCTATAGCTCCAGAGATTTTTCAAAATATAAACCAGAAAATTTTTGGTAGCATTAAAGGCGTAATAGTATATTTTGATGATCTGTTGATAGCTGGGGAAACGACAGATGAACATGATAAGATTTTAAGCGAAGTAATTAGGGTAGCTAAAGAAAATAATGTAAAATTTAACAAGAATAAAATGCAATTTAAACAAGATGAAGTTAAATATTTAGGATTTCAATTTAGTAAGGAAGGTATGAAAATAGATGAGCATAGAATCAAAGCGATACAAAATTTAGATATTCCTACTAGTAAAGAGGAGTTGCATAGACTATTAGGGTTAGTAAATTATTTCAGATCATTTATCCCTAATTTAGCACAGATAACATATTCAGTTAGGGAGCTATTAAAGCGATATGTAGTCTTTATTTGGAATAATGAACATACTAAAGTAATAAATAAAATAAAAAAATTATTGTGTTATGTACCAGTATTAGCGAACTTTAATGAAAAACTTGACATATTAATACAAACTGATGCGTCTAGGGATGGAATAGGATGTTGTTTAACACAAAATGGTAAACCAGTTAGCTACGCGTCGAGATCGTTAACTAATACCGAGAAAAAATATTCACAAATCGAGAAGAAATTTTTAGCGATAGTTTTTGCTGTCACTAAGTTCCATAATTTTGTCTATGGGAGAAAGATAAAGATACAATCTGATCACAAACCTTTGTTAAGAATAATGAAAAAAAATATTAGTGAAATTGCGTCACAGAGATAACAACGATTGAAACTCAAATTAATTAAATATCAAATTGAACTTTATTATGTGCCGGGTAAATTACTATATGTAGCTGACACATTATCCAGATCGTATATTAAAGACAAAGTTGAAGATGATCCCTTCATGCTAGAAGTGGTCCATACACTAAATAGTGTCATATCTATTAATAATAAAGATAAACAAAGAATACAGAATGAGAATAAATCTGATCCAGTTTTAAATAAGGTTTGTACTTATGTTAATAATGGTTGGCCAAAATTAAATTTTGAAAATACTGATATTAAAAATTATTATTTAATTAGACAGGATTTACAAGTTATTGAAAATGTTTTGCTGTATAAAAATATAATTAGTCCCAAGTAAATTAAAAAATTTAGTTTTAAATTTATTACATGAGTCACATAATGGTGTAGTTAAAATGAAAAATAAAGCTTCAGAAACTGTTTCCTGGCAACAAATGGGCAAAGATATTGAGGAGTTTGTACTTAAATGCAAAGTATGCGAGTAGTAATAATAATAATAATAATAATAATAATAATAATAATAGCCTTTATTTAACATACCTTCAGTACAAAAATAACAATATTAATATATTTTAGTGTTCCTAATTAGAAATAAGTATATTAGGCCCAATTTTGAGCATAGACCTCCCCTAACCTCTTCCACTCTTCTTTATCTTGGGCTTTTCTCATCCATTGCCCACCTTGTTCTGCTACGATGCTATCTTCCCACCTTTTCTTTTGTCTTCCTCTGTTCCGTTTCCCGTCTAGTGGTAACCATTCGGTTGTAGTTTTTGTCCATCTGTTGTCTTTTAGTCTTGCAACATGTCCAGCCCATTTCCATTTTGATTTAGTTGCTACATAAACTACGTCCATAATTTTTGTTGCTTTGCGGATGTTAATGTTTTTTATTTTATCTGAAATTCTTATGTTCATTATATTTCTTTCCATTCCTCTTTGTCATGTTTTTAGTCTTTGCGTTTGTTTTTTAGTAATCGACCATGTTTGACTGCCATATGTCAATATAGGTAGGATACATTTATCCATGATTTTACTCTTTAGATGTTGGGAAATTTTGCTTTTAATTATAGTTTTTAAAGCCCAGAAGTCTTTCCATGCTTTCTTTACTCTTGCATCTATTTCTTTAGTTTGACTATTCGTGAATGACACGATTTGTCCCAAATATGTATATTCTTGAACTGTTTCAAGTTTTATGTTATTTACTATTATGTTGGGTTCTACAATGGAATTCGACATAACTTTTGTTTTCTCTAGGTTTATCAAGAGGCCTACTTTTTTGCTTTCGCTATTTAGTTGTAAGATCATTTCTTGTAGACCCGCTTCATCTTTAGAAATTAATATTATATCGTCCGCGAATCTCAAGTTTGTAAGCATGGTACCGTTTACTTTGATGCCGTAATTTTCTATATTTATTCTTCTGAATATACTCTCTAGAACACTATTGAATAATTTAGGCGAGACCGGGTCGCCTTGTCTGATGCCTCTTTTGATATGGAATACTCTGCCTGGTTGTTCTAGATATATTTGTGCTGTATTGTTTTCATAGATGTTTTTTATTCGTCGGATGTATTTACTGGGAATATTTTGCTCTTCAAGGGATTTCCATATATGACAGTGTTCTAGGGAATCAAATGCTGAATACAAAAGCCAAATACAAATTTTTATTATATTCAATAGTTTTCTCAATTATTTGCTTGACTGTATGTAAGTGGTCAGTTGTAGAGAAACCGTTTCTAAATCCTGCATGATGGATAGGTTGCTGTTCGTCCAATGTTTTTGTAAGTCTATTGAGTAGGATTTTAGAAAATAGTTTGTATACTGATGAAGACAAGCTAATAGGTCTATAGTTATTTATTTCTGACCTGTTTCCTTTTTTATGTATCAGCATAAGCTTCGAGATAGTCCATTGTTTAGGAATTTGTTCAGTTTCCAGTATATTGTTGAATATTTCTTTTAATATTGGCATTATAGATTCTTCCCCGTATTTTAATGCTTCGTTTGGTATGTTATCCAGTCCTGGGCTTTTGTCGTTTTTTAGAGAATTTATTGCGGATCTGATTTCGCTTGTGATGATGGCTGGGATCATTTCTTGTTCTAATTTTATTTGATCTAGCTTTGGGGATATTAGTTCTTGTTCTTTTTCGGATATTGTGCTTGTATATAGTCGTTCGTAGAATTTTGTTGCTTCTTCCATAATAATGTTTCTGTTGTTTATATATACTCCTTCTCCTTTCTGTAAGTATGTTATCCATGTCTTACTTGTATTTAGCCTCTGTTTAATTTTTTTAATTGATCCTCTGTTTTCTAATTCGTTGTTTATTATATTTAGATCATAATTTATCATATCTTTCCGTATTTCTTTTCTTACTGTTTTACATATTTCTGACCATTTTCTTTTTTCTTCGTCTGTTTTGTTTTTTATTTTCTTTAGCTTTTCTCTCTTCTTTATAATCGAAATTGTGTTTTCGGACAGTTTTTCTTTGTTCGTTTTATCGGATTTCAATTCTTTTCTAGTGTCTTCTATAGAGATTATTACAGATTAGTACAGACCTTCAAATTTTAGAGAACCACTGATTAAACACGAAATCCCTGATAGACCGTTTAGTAAAATAGCCGCGGATATATGTGAATATGGAGGAAAATCATATTTAATCATAATGGATTATTTATCCAAGTGGCTTGAAATATTAACCATACGAGCAAAAAATTCAATTACATTAATGGAAAGGTTTAAAGAGGTATTTGCAACTCATGGAATACCTGATATATTAGTAGCTGATAATATACCATTCTCGTCTTATGAATTCCATAAGTTTGCCAGGGAATAGGGATTTCAGATTGTTAATAGCAGTCCTAGGTATCCTAGATCTAGTGGGGTAAAAATAGCTAAATCATTGCTGAGGAAAAACTCTGATTTAAATTTATCTTTGTTAATATATAGAAGTACTCCTATTCAAAAAGTTGGCTTGTCACCAGCTCAAATATTGCTAGGACATCAAATTAAAACTAAAATACCAATTGTTAACTGTAAACTTAAAAATGAAAACATAAATATGAAAGAAGTTCAAGAAAAAATTAAAATAAAACAGGAATTAGCTAAATTATATCACGATCAAAAGTCCACAATAGGAAATGAATACAATGTAGGTGATAAGGTAACTTATCAAAAGGGTAATGTGTAGGAGCCTGCTATTGTAACTAAAAAATCTGTTGTGGCCAGCACAATACGTCTCGCCACTTCCTTTTTTTGGTTACATAAGTATAGGGCGCGAACAGTAATGTTACATTTTTGGGCTTGACAAGCAGATGTGTGGGCCCGTTTCAGAATGATAATTAGTAATTATGTACATAGATGTCAAATGTTAGAATTTTTCATTAAAAATTTCAAGATTTTCTAAATTTACGTAGTTAATTTATCACCAGGAGTTTAAAGTTTACTTGTATGCCTTAGATATTTAACATTTAATTCTGCTCCACATGGAATTGGAAAATCACGAAATTTAGAATGAGAAATTATGATATTTGACATCTATATACATAATTACTAGCTATCATTCTGACATGAGCCCCCATATCTGCTTGTCAAGGCCAAAAAAATCATATGACTGCTCGCTCCCTATTGTATTTAACATTTCTTGTATACCTACACTCTACACCAAAAATTTTACTTACGCATATATCTAATTCCATATATATTTAGATTGTTTAATTTTAAATTCATTTTTGATGAAGAAATTTTGTCCTCTTCTAATTTTTCGAAATGTTTCCAATTTTATTAATAAATTAATAAATAATATAATGTATGTACTTCCCAGAAAAAGTCTTCAGTAATGTCTTCGGATTTCTGACACTCACAATTATCTGTCAGTTACAAACAATTTAAATTTTCAACTATTTTCCATGGCCATTCTTTCGGCTGTAAAATTTATTATAACAGATTATTTTACATATTATATTTCTTTTATCTCTAAATCTATAGAATATATTGTAAAATATTTAAATGTATCAGAAAGAGAATTTATTTTTCTTTAATATTATCAAGAAAAAATTTAAAAAAATATTATTTAAAAGATTTTTTTTCAAGAATCTTCTACTTCCGGTTGTCCAATTGTAACCAAAACCTTTTCAGATTTTCCCATGAATGTCCGATTGGGAAATACGTAGTTAAAAAAATTTAAAGTCTTATAGTTTTTGAGTAACCGTCCTTCCAACATCCCACACACACACACACACATACACACACACACACATCCACACACACACACACACACACACATCCACACACACACACACACACACACACAGACATCATCGTAAAAATGTTAAAATCGGATTGTAGAGACCTTAAAACGTGCTTATTCAATAAAATCTGAATATGCGATTTTTAGCATGAATGCAATATCTCTCTTAGCGAGAGGTAAAAATGTGAAGAACCCAGGTCCTACATGATTACTAACCAAAAAGGTAGCAATCTTAGAAAAAAACAGCTATCATTTGAGACCCTCTGTAAATGATCCTGAGATAGTATATGAATATGACAATAATACCGAAGAAAAGCCAGTAGATAATTTTAATGATTCAGGTCAAAGTAGTACACCTGTGTTTAAAAGAAGCACCAGAGTCAGAAAATTACCTGCTCGCTTTAATGATTATATTTTTAGTTAAATATGTAAGGCTGAAATGTATTGTTTAATTTTTGTATAACGGAAAGATGTTGTATATTCACACAGTTGGCAACACTGATCTTAAAACAAGAACAAGTTGGTATTGACTGCCAGGACGACTGTAAGGTGTGAGCAATGTGTAATCATTAATGTTAATAAAACTGAATAATAATACTACAATACTTTATTTAAATGTTTAATAGCAGTAAACATAACATCTGTAAGAATGACAGCAACCACATTAATTTAATTTCACAAAACAACAAATTATACTGAAATGAATACTTTCTTTAGATTTTAAGGGCTGTCTTGCTGAAAATGGAAAAATAAAATATATGCAACATTTAAACCATGATTTATTGACCTTTTCCACTTAAATAATTGACAAAAAATGTATTATTAATTTTAGATGAATTCTTTTAGAATATAAAAACATGTGACATTTTGTACTTATCAATTTTTGACAACCACTTGACATCTTTACAACGACATATCTTTCTTCTTCTTGTTTTATGCTTGAAAAACAATGTCGGCAACGGCAACTAATGAATCACATTCACACACATTCTGACAGTATATTAGCGACATCATTTAATTGAGATAAATTGATATTTAATAGTTTCTTTTATATTGTGTATTATTAAAAAGTGCTGCATTATAGTACCTATACTATAAATACTAGATTACAATTTTGCTACAACCTTCGCACTGACTACCAGTTGTTCGTTATTGTAACTTGGTTTGCGTTTAGACCAATCAGAACGCTGGAATCGTAGGCTCTATCTTACTCCTAAGTCTATTCTTATCTGAAATACAGTATAATTCTTATAATTAGGTAGTGAAAAAAACAATATATTGTGACAATTTGCAATGCCACTGTCACGGTTTTTCTTGTATATATTCTTAAGGGTGCGTTTTCTAAACAGCGCCATGATGTAGTAGCGCTTTAACGTACAACTACTTCTCTGTATATATACAAATATCCCTAATAGATGGCGAATTACGGTTCTGATCCGTACTAACATAACAGTATTTTTCGTTGTCTACCTGGAAGGCACAAAGCGAATAAGCCGACCGCTAACTTTTACAACTTTCGTCCAACGTCCGTCTTGGTCAGATGCTGGCTAGATTTTCAATTTGTTCAACTACACAGAAACTAGCTATTTTGCAGGAAAAATATACATTTTTTTTTGTATAAATTTTAGAAGTACATTAACATGTCCTAACGCAGTATTCTCAAATATTAAATGATATAGTATAAAAAATGATAATACAAAAAATTAAATACTCGGTTAGTTTCAATAAGTGAAATTTTATTTCAATACGTATTTCGGCTTGTTCGGCCATCATCAGGAAAGAACTAAATGAGACGAAAACATAATACAATTTAAATAGCAGGTATAATTACAATAATAGGGATCAAAGTAGACAAATCAATGGAGATTTATAAAGGTCTATTTGTTCGTTCCTAAGAACTGTACCGTCTTTCAAAGCCTTTTGGATTTCCATTGATTCTAAATAGTCCATCTTTAATCCTTTAGAACACAGATGTTTAACAAATATTTTTTTACGTTAACATTATGATTTTCCAATATACAGTGTTTGGCTACATTTGATGTACATTTAGTTTTCGAAATTGAACTAATATGTTCTATGAATCTAAGATTAAAGCTACGACTCGTTTGAATTAAAAAAAAAAACACTTTAGTAAACAATAAAATGATTCATAAAAATATTCTTGAAAAAAGCGGAATATATGAAATAAAATGCTCATACTATGACGCCATTTATGTAGGTCAAACGGATCGGAGTAAAGTAAATAAATGAGTATTTTATTATATTTATTTAGTTTTTTAACTGTTAACGTCCTACGTGTATTGTCATGGTTTTTGTTATTATTTTAATGTGTCTATATTTTAATGTGTTCATCTTCATACAAATGTAAAAAAATTCTCACGTAAGCAAACGACGTATTTACAAGTTTTTTCAAAATTTTGTAACAATTTATAGCTCCTGAAGAAGACACAATGGATGCCGAAATCTGTTGAGGCCGAAAATAAAATAATTTTGACTGCAATCCAGAAATTTACTTATTTCCATAAAAAGGGATATTATTCCTCAAATAAATAAACATACGGGTGATTCAGTCAAATGATTCTCTATTATAATTTCTGTATTTGAAGAAATAGAGAGAAGGTTAATGAGCAAATTAGTAGTATTTTATACAACTATTTTAATGAAAAATAAATGAAAACAATTGAACATAAAACACACGAGTAATTTATGAAACTAATATTCTATTCGCGACTTTTGGTTATAGCGGAAATACTAGATGCGGACACTCTGATCTTGGTTATTTTTTTCCTTAAAAAAACTTATCTGATGATGTTATATTGATGTAGTAACAGTTTATGTAATTGCAAATAAATATAGAAAAATAAAACAATAAAAAAGAGCCAAAATGAATCTGGAATGACTGAAATATTGTAATAAAAATGTTATTAAATCAAACATTTTATTTCACTGTCCTTGCAGTACTTATATATGATTCTATAATGTACCATTGCCGCCCTGATGTGGCTGCGGTAAGGCTGATTAGGGTTGTTTGTTGCGGTATAGAAACAAAGAGCGGCAATTCGAGGGAAAAGATTAGGGGATTTCTAATGAAATTCAACAGAAATATGACGCGTAATGCAACCAATGACAACCGGTGGAAGGCAGAGATTCACCCTTCTATAAATGGCATAATTTGGCATTTTAATTGTGTATGTACTTTCTGGGAGTGCAGACATAATTTTTTTGAGCGATTTTATCTGGAGTGCGTATTGCCCTAAATTATTAGAGGCAATAGGCTTAGACCCGGATTATATACAAAAAGCTCAACAAATAAAAAATAAGATATCTGAGTAGGGGTTTTTATGAAATAAATTACCTATAATTTTATAAATATATTATTTTTAAACTAATTATATTATTATTATTATTACATATGCCTTATAATCAAAAGAGTTTTATCGACTTTTAAGAACAACAAACCTATGTCACTTGTCGGTATTAACCATTGCTTACCGACATGTTTAACCTAATATCCATTTACCGAGAATTAAAAAAAGAAACAATAGAAGAATAATTCGTAGAAACACGAGAACAAAGGGCCAGTAAACCATTTTACTTTATTACCCATATATTCCTATCCCCACTCAAAAATACAAAGGGTAGATGCGGCAAGTATAGACAAATCTTGTTTCTCATTTGCGAATTGCGACACAAGTGGACATAATTATCAATTCCAAATAAGTTGATTTTTTTTTATTTTATACAAATGTTACTAAAATTATACAAATCTATATAAATATTTTGTTTTTTTCAAATATTGTTAATTGTTTATTTATTGTATTTTTTATCTTTCACGGATATTTCATATTTATTTCAATTTTTAGTTTCATTCATTATTTATATAACTTTACAAAATAAAATATTTTGCTTTTTTGTCAATTAAAAATTAAAGATCTAGAATTAAACAGTTGACATTCTAATAAATAACTGTTCGTATATGAAGAAAAATTATGATTCTGAACATTTGTTTCGATTTATTTGCCCACACGACTTCATTAAAACTTCTCTGAAATAATGCAAATAAAATATTTTTTACAATTATATTAGTTTATATGTAGAATACATATATTTTTTTAGATTAATAATGTAAAAAGTATTCCATTTGTTGCAATTAAAATCAATCTTATTATCAATATTATATTTTGTCTCATTTTAAATTTGCCACGCTTTACTCTACAATACCGACACACGAGGATAGACATCTATAGAAAATAGTGTGAACTCTTTTACGAAAATTGAGGCCAATTATTTCACCATATATTTTGTCACCAATTTCTCAACATCCAGCAGAGCAATAAAGTTCAAATTTAGTATTACTAACATATTTTACAAACTTCATAGTTTGAGATAAATTTGGCGCGATTTTATCATTCAGTTCGAGAAATATTTTTTTTATTATTGTCAACAATAACGTAAAATAACTAAAATTTATATCATTCCACAAACAAAAAAATATGTATTTTAATTATGTATGTTTAAGAGAAATATCATTACACAGAAAAAAGAAATTGTTGACAAAAAAATCACTATTTTGTGTATGCGACCCGCAATACGTTAACGCACCCTTAAATTTTTCCCGAGCCAATTAACCAGACGGCTCCAGTTCCCTGGGTCATCGCACCCATTCAATCTTTGCTATGTTAAATTTTTGTGTAATATTCTGTTTAAATATCCCGAGCTTATTTAACCGGTTAAGGCTCCAGTTCCTTGGGTCACTTTTGCTTTTTTTTTTTTAGTAATCTGTTTAAATTCATCCCTAGCCAATTACTCGTGATGGCTCTAGGTCATTAGGGCTAATTTTTAACTCTTTCATTTTGTTTTTGGCATTTTTGTATTTATGCGTAAATTTATCCCTTCACTGCCCTATCCTTAATCCTTCCTGTCTGAACGTGGTGTGATTGGTTAGATTGGCGGCCATCTTTGAGTTATCCTGTCGGATTACGGCTTGGACGTGTTCCCCTTGAGAGCCGGATTTATTTTCTACGCTTTTTATTTTTTTGTCGTGATTCACAAATCTTGTGTTGAGTATGCTTTTCTTTTATTGTTGATTTGGCACGAGCCGAGCGGAAAAATCACAGTTTGGACTAGCTTCCCCTTTTATAACTGGATATATTTTTCGACGCTTATTTTTTCGTGCAAATCTATTTTTTTGAGTATACTATTTTTGTGATGTGTCACGAGACCAGCGTGAAATGTGTCTGCCAGGATAGTAGATTATTCGAGCGCGGTTTTTAATTTTATTGTAGTTTTTTATTGTTGCTTTGCCGCGCTTCTAATAATTTTTTTTGACTGCAGTCGAACCCATTCCACTTTCCTCTTTGTTGTGTCTCATTCATTCATTTTTTTTTGTGAGTTTAAGTTTTGAAATCATTTTGTATAACGCCTGACGGGGTATAGAGCGCCCTTAAAGTTTATGTATTTTATTTTTGTAATATCCACGTCCTTCAGACGATTCTGTCATCCCATTCTCGTTCGAGATACTGGGGTTTATTTTTTGTAGGGACAGTAGCGGCTTTGGTGGTGGTGACTGGTCCTTTGGCTCGGACTTTCCGGCAGCTTCTTGGCAGTCCTAGCGGAGGAGATAGCACCTGGACCCGCCAAAACCTTTCTCTAGGTTTAAGGCCAGGCTAGGCCGAGTAAGAGCTCACCATTCCACCGCGGTGGGAGATTTTTCGCCGTACCTGCGAAGGGCCTTTGCACCCACAGTCGCATCAGCTCTACCAGGCCACCTAAAGCTTGTCGCCGAGGTCCCTCCCCGTTTTGCAACAGCGGCGTCCTGGCCAAGGGCTCAGTCACTCCCCAAAGTGGTTCCCCAGCAGTAGCTAGGAGGCGTTCTGTACGGCCGTCAGTTAGTATTTTTTTGTCAATTCCTAAATTTTTACTGTGCCTTTAATTAAACTCATTCAATTTTATTTGTTGTTGTTTTCCTTCCTTGAGTACACCTTCTCAAGGGTTTACCCTTTTTCAAGGTGTTGGCGCCCGAATATTAATTTTGTGGTAGTAAATTTTTTGCACAGGCGTTGGCCTGAGTCAGCTTTTACTTTAGTTGGGCTACATCAACCACAAGGTTAAAATTCGAAACCCGACCTCTGCTTCCGCTACAACCCGTGAGCTGCCAGTGCATTTGTGTGCGACACCGGTAAGTAGCCCTTAGCAAGTGTCACAATATACACCACGGTTATGAAGAGCTGAAGAGCATTATTGTAATGATACTCTTCATAACCTTGATGTATAATATTGTAACGTTTTTATTTATATGGGTGAAGTGTAACAAATAACAGAAATATTATTAATTAAAACAATACGTTTATTAAACGGTAAATAAATATTAAGAATATATAATTAAAAGATTATAAATTAAACTAACACTATGATAAACAAATATTAACACTAATTTAAAAACTAAGAATATTATGACACCTAAACACTAAGATTATTTATTTAAACAATTAACACCACTCTTTATGTCACTAATTACATTTGTTTACGTTCACTTGTCGACTGTTGTTTATATCACCAACTATTCACTACGCTTATTTATATCAGACTTCTTTACTCGTTACTTCTATAATACAGAATGCGTTCGCTGGCTTTGGCGACGGGTTATATACCTGGCGACTTTAATTCTAGAACCTCCTGGAGAACTTCTACAGGTAAACAACATACGCAATATATTACGTCATCGCAACAAGTTTAAGCGCGTCTTTTGCTCGCAACACAGTGGCGCGGCGGCGGAGAGGGCTACGTTACAATATACTTTTATGCTCCAAATTTTACTGCTAAATATGGAATAATAAATACATAATAGTTAATAATGTATTTATTTTTGGTATAAGGTGTTTTGACCTATACAAATTATTACAATTTACATGTACAATTTACAGTTTACAAATATACAATTATACGGAGACATTTTTAGTGCTCTCTGATGGCACTCTCGTTATATGCAGAGTAGTTTATAGTAACCTCTTCTGCCACTCGAATGCATCTGGGTGTGTCGTTTTTTATTAAAAACTGACTCGTGTGGGATTCGAACGCTGTCCCATACGCAAAAACCTTGTGATGCCAGGCGCCAGGCGAGCACTTTAACCGCACGGCCACAGGTGACCGTTAATTACATAAGAGTTGTCTTATGTTAAATTTTGAAAGACCGGGATTCCAAATACCGGGATACCGTACAAAAATTCACTCTTTATCAATACCTGTATTAAAGATAAAAATACCTATTTTTCGTTATTTTTTAAAATGAAAAACGGTACAATTTAATGTATTTTACCTACGTACTATTAGTTATTAGGTACTTAAATCCATAAAATTATTTTATTGATCATCTTCCTGTGTTTCATCTGATTCTTTGAAAGATAAATTGCAACAAGCAATAAATAAAAAGTTGTCAGCTGTTCCTAATTCTAATATAAAGGAAAAGAAGCAAAGTCTAAAACAAAAAATCAGGAAGGAAATTACATTTTTTAAGGAGGGAAGGCATTAAGGGCGTGAATTTACATTTTACAACTTTCATATGATTATTTACGAATAATAGGTCCAACAAGTGTAGAGTCCGAACGTGCATTTTCAGCTGCTCTTCAAATATGCACAAAAATTAGATCAAGATTAAATGACGAAATACTCGATCATATTAGTTTGTTAAAAGCATATTTCAAAATTACGAAAAAGTAAATATTACATGAATTATTCTAGAAATGTTTTTATTTTTTTTGTTTAGAAAAAAAATGTTACCCTTATATAGTGCCATTACAAAAATAAAAGAACTATATTTGATTACGTTTGACTTTAACTTAATTAAATACCATACCCTACTGTACACAAATTCAATTTTATTCCATTTTCAATAATTTTAACAATACCGGTATTAATACCGGTATTCCGGTTTTTTATATGAAAATACCGAAAAACCGGTACTCAATTTTTCGACCGGTATTGCATTCCCTACGAACTATATACGAAGAAAGTGTAGTATGTATTAATTTACGGGCGACTTGAACTTTTGCCCCCAAATCGAATCAGCAGACTCATTCAATGTACTGAAGACAAAGTTAGAACGTCACCGTGCAAATTAACGCGACGATTTAGAATTTTAAAGATGATTGTTAGCAGAACTTTGGTCAAAATGATTTAAAATTTCTAAAAAAAATATATAACCAAATAGACAGCGGCCCAGCTTGAGCGAATCTTCAGATGCTGCAGAGCATTAAGAAGTCAACATTTTATCGAAAATAGAGAGTATAATGATCTAAATGTTTCTCAGGCTGTTGTCCACATTTACTAGAAAACTTTAGTGGCCTTCGAGCGAAAAAGCTAAATTGCACCTGATTTTTAGGGCGAATAAACAGGTTAAAATAATATACATTGTGTTAGAAATCAATGACAAATTTGTTGAATACAAAAATAGTTATGTAATTTCCTAAATATTAGTCTTGTTAATGAGAGTTTGGATTACGAAACGAAGTAACTGTTTATCAATAATTTTTATATTTATTTAATTACAATTCTATGTTCTATGTATTACGTTTGGCTATTACGAACCACTGATGGCAGTCGGGATATTATGACTATCAAGTCAGTATATATCACGCTTGCAGTGTGAACAGCCGTTCGCAGGTTTTGTTTTCTTAATAAACGTTATCAATCGCATACTGTTTTTTTTTGCCCTGGTTTATTTAGTGTTTCTAACAATTGTATATTTAAAAACTGCAAAATTTCCTTTGTTTACAATCTAATTTATTATAGTTTCTTATATCCGCCCTAATTAGTAGGTATTATAAAATATTTGTTGCAATTGACTTTTCTCACCATTCTTCATAAATAAGTCATTTAAGACCTAAGAAAGTGTCATTAAAACTTTTGTTTTTCTACTGCATTTATTGAGTAATTAATGAGAGAACAAACATATGTGAATGTGTGAAGTAAAATCTGTTTTACAATTTAATTTCAATTTAATTTCTATCGCAGACGTCTTAGAGCCAACATCGCAAAATGGCGCCAGTAAGAATAATATTTAATAAATACAAATATGTATCACCATTTAAACTTTATTAAAAAAATATGTTGTGGCCATCATAACAATACCTCTCGCGCCCTTTTCATTGTGGTATGTATAATTATTGTATTTAACATTTCTTGTACACACCAAAAATTCTAATTACACCTAATCTTTATATTTACGTATTTCTATAATTTTAAATTCATTCTATGAGTAAGTTTTCTCCATTTCTTTTAAATGTTCCATGTTTTTCCAATTCATTAACGGGATTGGCGGTATTTCTGTAGGGTTCATGTAATATACCTATAATTTTAAATATATAATTAATAATACAATAAGAAATATTAAATATCGTTCCCAGAAAAAGCCAGTACTATCTCTGAATTTTTGACACTGACATTAGTGACATTTATCAGTCAATTACAGATATTTTAATTTCTCAAATAGTTACCATGGAGATGTTTGGACTGTGAGCAGGCCGTGAGATTTACTACAACAGATTATTTTATAGATTTTATAGAGGTGCGTGAACTTGGCAGCAAAATATTTAAAGATATTAATACAAGTGCACTTAATCGTTTGTATTCGATTGTATTTCTAGTAAAAAAATTGAAAAAAAATCTACTGAAAGATATGCCAATTTCATTTTTTGCTTCCAAGTTCACGCTAGCAGCAGAGTTTACGTATTTTTTTTTTTTTTTAATTTCACATAGGTATCGTTTGTTTTTCGTTTGTATTTGATTGTATTTCTAGTAAAACAAATTCTTATAGGTTATAAGATAATGGCGGAAAACTGAATTTGGTCGATTTTTTCATTTTAAAATTACTTTTAAACTATCAATAATCGAAAAAGAATGTTTCACAACTAAAAGTTAGACATTTATTGTCTATGCAGTGGGTGTAAATATTCGAGATATAACACAAACATATTTTTTTCATTTTTACTTTAAAAAATACTTATTGTTTCACTTTCGATTCGTATAAAGGTTATTGTATTTAAATTAGTTTTACCTTTCAAACTTTAGATTTTTCTATATTTTTCATCAAATTTATTATTTATTTGAACGAATCTGTAATATTTACATGTCATATTAGTTATTTTATTTAAATATATTATGTTATTGTGACTATAAAATATTTTGGTCAATAAAATTCATATGTTTCAAATTTTTTTTTATATCATGACACCTATTGTAAATACACATACGTTAACTTGAAAATATAGAATTAAAATTAAATTATGCAGTAATGTAGGTATGGGATAAGTTACAAGTAAAATAAACTACTACTTTGAAATCCGACCCAGGTGGAGTAGCGGTAGCGCTAACGCTTTATGCTTCAAAGGTTCATCACCTCATCCCATCTCTGCGATATATATTATGTACAAGGTTAGTGTTATAAAATATACGGCAAAAATGACTCACCCCCATATATATATATATCAATAATTGTAATAAGTGTAATGTAAGTACTTGAAATACAATAAAGAATTATTATTACATATATTAAATTTTGAAAAACTAATGAAAGTCTTGACAATAAAATTAGAAATTTGATGAAAAATATCGAAAAATCTAAGGATTGAATGATAAAACAAATTTAAAATACAATAACCTTTATACCAATCGAAAGTGAAAAAAAAATATAAGTATTTTTTTATGTAAAAATCAAATGTGGCTTCCATTTAAAAAATGTAAGTTTGTTATATCTACTTCGAAAATTTACTGATAGAAAAATTATTTTCGTCCACCACTAAATAGACAATCAAAATATTTAACTTCTTCACTTGAAATTTTTTTTGGATTACTGATAGTTTAGACAAAATTTGTAAATGAAAAAATTCGACCATATTCAAATTTCCACCATTATCTACTAGCCTATGAGAATTTTTGGCAAAACAAAAGAACAAAATAATAATAATAAAAACAATAAAATAATAGTATACAGGATAATTGAAAAAATAGGGAGAAAAGCTGTTGTCTTTATTATTAGTTGTAAACATATAGTTTAATTTAAAAAGTAGCGTGCGAAGTTAAATGCCTCTTTTTAGTGTGAAAAAATCCAAATTTCTACTTTACTTGATTTTTTAAATGCAATAGGTATACATGCGGGTGACCGACACAGATCGTTTGTATTTCGTTTATATTTCTAGTAAAACCTTTAAATACAAAATTTTGTACATAAACTAGTACACAATATCATTTTTATGTTACCAAGTTTACGCTAGCAGCAAAATTTACGTATTTTTTTTTTAAATCTTACAAATCATTTGTATTTCTAGTAAAAAATTCTACGGAAAGTTGTTGATTATATCAGTTTATTGCTCCCAAGTTTACACTAGCAGAAATTGAATTTGGTCGATTTTTTTCCTTTACAAATTTCGTAGTAATTTAGCAAAATACAATGAAATACGAGTACAAACGAAATAAAATCGATTAAGTGCACTTGTATTATTTTTTACCTCTAGGTAAGGAAGGTATTGTCTTTGGTCAAAAAATTCGGTGGTGAGTTTTCATTGAATAAGCACGTTTTAGGGTCTTTACAATACGATTTTACTATTTTTACGATGATGTCTGTATGTGTGTGTGTGTGTTCGTGTGTGTGTGTGTGTGTGTGTGTGTGTATGTGTGTGTGTATGTGTGTGTGTGTGTGACCGCGTTTTCGGGCACGATATCTCCAATACTAGAATTCCAAAAATTACAATTCTTGCGTATTCCTCTTCCTTACAACCATATGCAGACCTTTTTAGATTTTGGTTATAATTGGTCAACCGGAAGTACCCTCATTTGAAGATTTTAACAGTTTTTCTTGAAAAAATCAGTTAAATGTTATTATAACTTAAAGAATATGTTATTGTCTATACGATTTGATTGCATTTTATATTTGATATTCAACAGATATAGAGTTAAAGAAGAATAACGATAATAAATTTTATATAAATTTCATAATTCAGCCAGCTATGCTAACTTAACCATGGAAACTGCTAATATATTCAGGTAATTCAAATTGACAGATGTCAGTATCAATAAAATGAAATCAATGAAAGAAAAAGGGAAGTAACTCTAGTGTTAGAAGTTTCTAGATATAAGAGAGACGATTAAATATTGGTTTGAAAATGTCATGAGGAGAGATGAATATATTAATAGAAGGTGGAAGAAACATAGGAAGACCAAATATAAGATGTAAAGACTATATTGTAGAAGACTTAAGAGAAAAGGAACTGAATGAGGACGACACGCAAATAAAAATGAGTGGAAGAAGAAAATAAAAAATAGCGACCCCCTAACGAATGGGAAAAACTAAAGAAGAAGAAGATGTCAGTGTCAAGTGCAATTTGCATAGTTTGTTAATGAAATAACTTTACTGGAAATATAGGATCTTTTGCAAGAAAATTTATGTATGGGGCGCGTGCAGTAACATGACTTTGACCCGTATTAAAATGACAGAAATTAATTATGTCCATAACTGACAAGTGTTATAATTTTTCAATCAAAATTTCATAATTTTCTTATTTCATGTGGTTTGTTTGTTATCAGGAGTACGGAATTCAGTTGCCGAGAAAGGGAATCACATAATACCAAAAATTTATAATCTTTTGCAAGAAAATTTATGTATGGAATTTGTAATAATACACAGGATTGACGGAAGGTATTGTGCTGGCCACATCAGATTTTTTAAATATGTTGCTGCCAAGTTCACGCACCTATTATATATCTATATCTTTAAATCTATAGAAGGTATAATAGAAAATTTAAATGTGTCGGATAGAGAATTTTGTTTTTTAATATTTGTACTAACATAAATTTTCAAAAAAATATTTATAAGATTTTTGTTAAAACACTACTACTTCCGGTTGTCCAATTGTTACCAGAATGTATTCAACACTTCCCATTTTTGTTAGATTAAGGAATCCGTAGTTACATAGGTCTTTAGTTTTATAGAATTTGAGAAATCGTACATACAAAAACTTCACACACACACACACACACACAGATATCATCATAAAAATGTTATTATCGGATTCTAGGCACCTTGAAACGTGCTTATTCACTAAAATCTGGATATGCAATTTTTAGCATGATTCCATTATCTCTTTTAGCGAGAGGTAAAAAGAATAATATTAGAAAACAAGTTATTTTTCACATCTGATGCCTCCTACTTGAACGCACGATCGCTTTATTACTCAAGGCTGCTGCAAAAAAATCTGTTGTAGCCAGCACAATACCTTCCGTCAATTCTACGTATTTTATACAAACTCCACACAGAATTTTTTTTGCAAACTATTCTATGGGCGTTTTCTTTTTAGGGGAGGAATGAACTGATCTTACCTCGTACTGAACTGGACTGAACTACTCCTAAAAAGAACAATATGTTTTTTAAAATAAGAAGTCGAAAATAAAAACATATTTATATATGTTTATATTTTATATTATAAATATAATGCTATATATATATTGCAACGAAACCTTTCCGGAACATAAATGCCTTTATGTGCGGCTTCCTACGAATGTTCTCGGTACAAAACTGCCTTTGCATCGGCTTACTGCGAATATTCAATTTGGCCACAGATCACTAGAAAGGATAAAAATATAGGAGAGAGTGATAGATAACATCACTCAGTAAAATAATAATAATTATATGTACATTTTTGCCATTATAAACAGTGTTTATTTCCTAAGAACCGTTAGAATTGGTGTCAGGTGTGGAGTAAAATTAATAAATTAAATGGTATTAAATAAACTAATGTTATCGGACTTACAAGTGTCCACGCTCCGAGCGGAACTTGAAGAACGTGAATTGGAAACTTCTGGAACGAAGAGCATATTGCAACAACGCCTTCGAGAAGCCTTGCTACGAGACGGTGAGGATCCAGACAATTATGTCTTCGAATCCGAGTTAAATAAAGCCTTGGAAGAAAATTCTAGAATTTTGAAAGGACACTTAGAAGAAAATTCTAGAACTTTAAAAGAAGAATTAACAGCGAAACTAGAAGAAAATTCAAAAAATTTACAGACAAAATTAGACGAAAAATCTAAAATTCTGAGAGAAGAACTGGACGAAAATTCTAGAATATAGAGAGGAGAATTCGAAGAAAATTCTAGAAATTTGGAGACAAAACTGGAAGAAAATTCTAGAATTTTAAGAAATAAATTCGGAGGAAAAAATTTAAGCTTCGAAGAGGAGATTAGAATTTTGAAAAACCATTTGGAATATACAAATGTACCACAATCAGTGGCAGCCGAAAACAATGGTACAAAACTAGTCAAAGTAAAAGTGAAACCCCCAACATTTGATGGCAAAACACCTTGGCTAAATTATTTCAAACAATTCGAAGCAGCCGCCAAGGCTAACGACTGGAGCAAAGAAGAAAAAGCGACGTCACTTATTGTCGCACTCCTTGGAGACGCTGCCGATGTTCTCCAAGTTATGACACCTGACGAAGAAGGAGATTATGAAAAAATTATAAAGCGGCTAGAGACGCGATACGGCCGTGCTCAGACGGAGACGGTGTACTATACCCAACTAAAGGGATGTCTTCAACGAGTAGATGAGAGTTTACAAGAATTCTAAAGCAACGTGGCTCGTCTAGTTCGCTTGGCGTACCTATCAGCCCCTGATGGCTTCCTGGAATGTTTGGCAGTTCGGACAATCGTCGATGGACTCCGCAACAGCGAGACTCAAGAAAAGCTGGTGTTGTCGCATCCTAAGACGCTGACAGAAGCTTTAGCACACGCGTTGGAGTTTGAGGCTGCGAAGCAGTATTCAAAAGGTCGAGCTCGAGTCCGTGTGATGAAGGAGGATAATCATGAGGCAATAGAAGACAAATTGGAAAATTTATTTAAGAAAATTAACGAAGCATTAGCACAAATCGGCCAACCTAGATGCTGGAACTGCGGCAAAACAGGACATCGCAGATATCGCTGAAGAAACTACCGAAGAAACTTTCCGGACAAACATCGCCATAGGAAAACTAAACCTGGTCGGTGCGAAGGGGTAAATGTCAACCTGTACTACAACAGCCCCACAAGCATTTGTTGCATCCATCCAACATCAGGCAACCAGCGTATTCGTGGACGGCATCGCTGACGGAAAACAGGTTGCCATGCTTATAGATACAGATGCGACGAAGACTATAATAAGACCTGATATAGTCAACAAAAATAAACGCATCGCACCAAGTAAATGGCAACTTCGAACGGCAACTAGTGATACGGCGAAGACCCATGGCGAAACTAACATCAATATCACCTTGGGAAACATGTCCATAGAACATCCCGTCTTAGTTGCCAACATTGAAGATGAATTCATCTTGGGGATGGATCTAATAAACAAGGAAGATTTTGAACTGGACTTCAAACATGGAATACTAAAAACCAATGGTGAAGAAATGGTCATGCATTCATGAGATGACGTAGCAGCTCGTGTTGTCCTGGCAAGAAATACCATCTTACCAAATCGAGCAGAGACGGTAGTTGAAGCCTTCTTCGAAGGAAAATATGATGAGGGTAGCACTGCGTTGTTAGAACCTGACAATGAGGAGACGGAAATCGCACGAGGAGTATTGATTGGAAAACATTATTCCAATGTAGGGAGGTAATACCAGTGCGAGTGATGAATGTAAATTATTATCCAGTTACTCTACGGAAAGGTACGGTTTTAGGAAACAGTTCCTGCGTCTCTTCAGTCGTTTGGCAGATGAATGCTACGAAGCCCACTAATAACAAGGACGCTCCCCAAGAATTAATCGACCAACTAGTGATGAACAGATCGGATTTGACAAATCATCAAAGAAACCGTTTAAAACAATTCCTTAGACAATACAAAAAAGACAGCTATCCACTACCAAGGATAGACGACACTTTGGACACTTTGGCTGGGTCGACAGTATTCTCTACCTTGGACTTAAAAAGTGGCTACTGGCAAGTCGGTCTCAAACCAGAAGATCGAGAGAATTTCAAAGTAATGCCCTTCGGACTGTGTAATGCTCCTGCCACTTTCTAAAGACTCATGGATAACGTATTGAAAGGGTTATCATGGAAAATGTGTCTACTATACCTCGATGACATTATTGTGGTGGGAAAAAACTTTTGAGGACCACATGGAGAACTAGGAAGAGGTATTCGAAAGATTACGTTCAGCTAATCTTAAATTGAGTCCGAAGAAATGTCATCTACTGAAGAAGGAAGTACATTACTTCGGACATATAGTGTCTGGGGAAGGACTGACCGTAGATCCTGAAAAGATTGCAGCCGTCATTGATTGGCCAATACCAACAGATAAACACCAAATACGGAGTTTCCTGGGCTTGTGTTCATATTACCGACGCTACGTTCCTGGGTTTGCCAATCTTGCTAAACCACTAACCCGTCTTACGGAGGACGACCGAAAATTTGTTTGGGAGGAGGACTGTCAGTTGGCATTTGAAAAACTGAAGTTAGCTCTAATTAGTGCTCCAGTACTGAATTATCCTCTCCTACAAGAAAAATTTGTGATGGATACAGATGATAGCAATCATGGAATCGGCGGTGTCCTGTCACAGATTCAAAATGGCCACGAAAAAGTCATCGGATACTTCAGAAAAACCGTGCCAAAACCAGAACGCAACTATTGCGTGACAAGAAGGGAATCGTTAGCGAATCCGTCGAGCACTCTTATAAATATCTGTATGGCAGATTTCTTCTACGCACAGATCATGCAGCGGTAAAATGGCTCTTTTAATGTAAGAACCCAGAAGGCCAAGTTGCAAGATGGATTGAAAGGCTCCAAGAGTATGATTTTGAAACTGAACACCGAGCCGGAAAGAGGGGAATGCCGATGCACTATCCCGAAGACCATGTCCAACAGACTGCAAGCACTGCAGTCGTACAGAAGAGAAACATGCCACAGTCAGCCGAACTACCGTAAAAGACCATGATTGGCAGCCAGAGAAATTAGCAGAAGATCAAGAGGACGATCCAGATCTAAGATTCGCCAACGATTTTACTGGGTCAATTACAAGGATGACGGCAGGGATTGGTGCAGAATGTGTTCCACATGTACAAGTGGCAATGGGCCGCATAAAAGACGCAAAGCACCTATGCGTCAATACAATGTAGGAAGTCCATTTGAAATAATTGCCGTGGATGTCGCTGGTCCGTTCCCACAAACCGAAGATGACAACAAATACAACATCGTTGCCATAGACTACTTCAGCAAATGGGTAGAGGCCTACGCACTACCAAATCAGGAAGCCTCTACCATTGCTGAAGAAATCATCAAACAATGGATTACTCGCTTTGGAACACCAATGGAGCTACATTCAGACCAAGGAAGAAATTTCGAATCAAATATTTTCCAAAATATATGCCAGCTACTGGACATTCTGAAGACAAGGACGACTGCTTTACATTCGCAGTCAGATGGCATGGTAGAACGGATGAATAGAACCATCAACAAATATTTGTCCAAAGTACGAGTAATCTCTGACCATCAACGAGACTGGGACAAATATCTACATCTGTTCCTACTGGCATATCGAGCATCAGTCCACGAGACTACAGGTCAATCTCCAGCGAAAATTATATTCGTCGTGAATTACGATTACCTTGCGACTTAAATATCGGTTCCAAACCGGGCGAAGAATTGGCTGGAGAGAACTACGTTAGTGACCTACGCCGAAGAATGGAGGACATCCACAATAGGGTGCGCACGAACATCCAGAGCGCGAGCGACCGAATGAAAGTCCAATATGATGTCCGAGCCGAAGCTGGTGGTTATCAGTCCGGAGATTTAGTCTGGCTACATAACCCCAAGAGACGTCGAGGATACTCGCCTAAAATACAAAAACAGTGGGAGGGCCCTTATGAAATTGTGAAAAGGATTAATGATGTTATGTATCGGATAAAGAAATGTCCAAACGGTAAACCAAGAATTGTCCACGTCAATCGACTAGCTCTATATTTCGGAGAGAATGGCCAAGAAGAAATTAGATTTAATCCCAAAAAGAGCGATGCGGTAAAAACTGTAGACTGTTTCGTTGCCGCACAACTGGTTGTCTCAGGGGAGAACACTGCAAGTTTCGTCACGTAGGAAAGAATACCCAGGACACGTTTCGGGACGAAACGATTTTAAGGAGGGGGCAGTGTAACGAAACCTTTCCGGAACATAAATGCCTTTATGTGCGGCTCCCTACGAATGTTCTCGGTATCTAACTGCCTTTGCATCGGCTTACTGCGAATATTCAATTTGGCCACAAATCACTAGAGAGGATAAAAATATAGGAGAGAGTGATAGATAACATTTGGATTGACAGTAAAATAATAATAATTATATGTACATTTTTGCCATTAAAATATTAATTTTAATAAATAGTGTTTATTTCCTAAGAACCGTTACAATATAATATATATATATATATATATATATATATATATATGTTGAATTGCTATAGCTATAATCTGTTGTATTATATGTTATTTGTTTTTTGCTAATAGTTATTTATGTTATAAGGATCATAATGTCAATAATTATGGTACTAGTCGTGAAGATTATCATACGAGGCAAAGCCGAGTTTGATAACACGGCGTGTACCATAATGTTTGACATTATGATCCGTATAACATACAAAATTTTATATGCTGGCGTAAATCAATGAGAAAATAAAATACATTATTTTTTTGACGTCCCAAAAAATTAAATCTAAAAAATCAGATATGCTGATTTTGATGTTCTCTTTATATGGAGTTATGGTAACCACATAGTAACAAATTACTTGTTTACAAATAAACAAGGTTTGACAATAGTGTATGTATATGGTCTGTGATTTTCGGCAAAAAATGAGTGATTCTGAAGAAAGTTTGCCTTCTGATATAGAAAATTCAGCGCAAAATGTTGTTTCATCACTTTTACCACAAAAATCTAAAGCAACTTACGAAATGACGTTCAACCGTTACGAAGAATGGTGTATAAAGAAGAAGGTGAAAAATATTACAAATGAGAAAGTGTTACTGGCATATTTTGAAGAGTTGGCCAAAAACAGAAAATCCTCGTCCCTTTGGTCGTATTACTCCATGTTACGAAGTGTTTTGTCAATTAAGAAGAACATTGATATCAGCAAATATATACACCTGGTCGCATTTTTGAAGCGGAAATCCGAAGGCTATAGAGCTAAGAAGTCCAGAATTTTTACCAAAGAAGACATCGCAAAGTTTTTGTTAGATGCAGATGATAAACAGTTTTTAATGATAAAGGTAAAAAAATCAATCAAAATAATATTTTTTTCTATTATTTAATCAATCTTTTATATTTAGGTAGTGTTCATCATTGGATTAAGTGGAGCATGTAGAAGGGAAGAACTGAAGGATTTACTTGTAGAAAATGTAACTGATCAAGATCAAGTTTTTAGAATTGTTATTCCTAACACTAAAACTAAAATTGCTCGGGATTTTTTTGTTACATCTGGAAGTGTTGAAGGTGTGAATATGGTAGAACTTACTAGGAAATATGCCGCCTTGCGTCCAAAGCATGCCGCCCATTCTCGTTTTTTTGTGTCATATAGAAACAATAAATGTACAACGCTCCCAGTAGGAATTCACACATTTGGAAATATGCCTAAACTCATCGCTACGTTTCTTAAGCTTCCTAACCCGGAGGAATACACTGGCCACTCCTTTAGAAGATCTTCCGCCTCCTTATTGTTATCAGATTCCGGAGCAGATATTCAAACTGTTAAACGTCACGGAGGATGGAGAAGTAATACAGTTGCAGAAGGATACATAGAAAATTCCGCAGAGAATAAGAAAAAAATATCTGCAGCAATTCTGGGTAAAAAGAATATACCAATGCAGCAGAATATTCAAAACAATGTTCAAATTAGTAATCAAACAAATGAAACACTTTCGACTTCTTTGCCTGGTGTTACGCTTACCAATTGTAGAAAATGTATTATAAATATTTACAATAATTAAATTGTAATTAAATAAAACGTGTTTCTGCGAATTTCGTTGTTACATTTTTACATAATTTCATTATGATACTGAGTACCATAATGGTTTCATTATGGTACTGAGTACTATAATGAAAGCCATTAGAGTACTGAAACTGAGGTTTATAATGTGTTACGTGCAAATTTCGATTATTAACTTTATATTGTTGTACATTTATTTACAACTTAAAATATGGATTTTACTATCGCCTTCGGGGTAGACAATTTCGAAACTTTTTAGTTTAGCTGGTTCACTAAAGACAAATAAATACTTTGTACCTGTATTCTTAATTAATTAATAGAATATGCGAGAATAATCTTTAAGAGATCTTGCCAAATCACTCGTTTACTGACCACTGTGTTGATTTGTTCTATATTCAGTATATTGGAGTTTGATTTTGTGAATTTAGTTATTATAGTTCAAATTTCGATTGCCTCTGTTGAGGGATTAATTATATAGAACATCAAAGGAAATAGTTTATTTTTCACGGAAGAAGTCCGGATTAAATAATACATGGTCAATAAATTTACTACAAGCCGTTTAACATCTTAAGGTAAATATAGATCAATTTAAAGTCCAGTCTAAATTCTATTTGAATGTGTCGCATTTTTATTTTAAAATTTTAAAGATAATTATCCTAGTGAACTAGTGAGAACTAATAAGTTTCTTTCAGGCTTTTTTTTTTCTCTATTTATGGGATTTTTTTTATCTATTTGCCCCCGGAATCTTGGGAGTAATGATCTTGGAGAGGCATATCATTTGAAGTATTTATGGGAGTAGTACTAGAATTTTTTTTGGAGGTTAAAAGCACGTGCCCTATTGGAAGCGAAAATCACGTCACATTCGTTACCAGAGACGTCATCCCCGCCCACTACGTCACTCGGACGTCATCATCTCGAACAGATAAGCTCGATTCTTCTTTTACTTGTTATCGTTAGTTTTGTTTAACATTAATATGTTTTATTTGCGTTAATGTTTAATGATTGTTTTATTATTACGGTTGCTATTGATTATTTAATATTTGGGACACCAAATTATTTGCAACATTTGTACAGCTCACGCGAGTTTCTTTTTTTTATTATTTAATATTTGTTTATGAGAGATCACTCAAGTAGGGATTGTTCGGTAATAGGAGAGTCAGGATTCTTACTCACGTTCTCTCATTATACCTTACGCCCGCACTACCCTGCTTGGTCGACCAACCACCCGTCGTGCGTGATATTCGCGTATGTTTAACATATATAATTATTCTTACTATTATTTAAAGTCCTGGATCATCCACGCATCGCGCATTTTGTGTATTCACAATAGTGATTATAACAATAACTTTTAAACTTTTATATATATCTGAATATTTATCATTACTAATTTTTTTTTGTATAATATATATACATTCAAACTTTTTCAATATAATTCATTTCGTTAAACTTGATATCGAGTATCTTTTTTTTGTAACTCCCTTCTAGTAACTCTCCAAATTCTGGCATTTTCGTGGTTGTATGCTAGGATACTATCTTGTTATAAACAATTACGTGGCGCCCTAGGTATGAATAAGTACTCTTTGTTTATCATTGCAATTTATTATTGTATTTTTCTCTAACCCCCCCCTTAATCTCAGAGCAATCTCACTAAGCTAGTGGCCGCATACCCGTTCATCTGTGGGTGCGTTATCGTAACAATAGCAGTCCAAAATTTTATTAAATATTAATTTAACTTTTTATTATTTTGGAAATTTAAATGTTACAAATTGGCGCCCAACGTGGGGCCTGAAAAGAAATAATATGTATTAGAAAGAAATTGCAAACAGTTTAATCCATTTTATGATAAAATATTAGAGTTGTTAGATACTATTTTTGCAAGATAGACATTTCTGATACTTTTGTATATATATTTTTGTTTGTTAGTACTAATCCATTTCGAATATATTTTTTTATATATATTCTGTTCGTTCATTTTGTCCCAATTTATTTTCATATTTTATGTAGTAGAGCATTAAATTTAGTATAAAAATGGATCTTATAAAATTGAACCGAGACGAACTAGAATACGAATTAGCGGTTCGTGGTGTTACTGGTATGGAACATTCAACCGTACATGCAATGAGAAAAGAATTAGGTAGAATTATTAGAGGCGAAGACTTTGGTCATTTAATTAATATGCCCATCAATGCATTTGATCCTTCCCAGGAAGTTGATATTTGTACAAACAAAATAGTTCAGATACAAACTCTTGTGGAAAAGTATTCTCGTTCCAATTATGAATTTTCAAAAATCTGTACTAAAATTCAGCATGTTATCACTCGATTAGAAAGAATCGATCGCACTAATGACGATATTGCTGCAGCTGTTAGACAATTAAATGAGCGTGTAAGGCAAGAGGAAGATAAACTATTAGAAAAACACGATATTTGTGAAGATAATATACAAGATTTAAAGGAAACTAATCCAAAGGTTCATCAAGCTGTATCACGAAAGCAGATTCCAGTTGTACATTGGAATATTAAATTTAGTGGAAATGCTAACGAGCTTAGTGTGAATGCATTTCTAGAAAAAGTTAAGGATTATCGAATATCACGGAATGTTTCAGAAGAAGAGCTCTGTGATTCGGCCATCGAATTATTGTCTGGCAACGCTCTGACCTGGTATAGATCTATACGCACGAAAATAAATTACTGGGAAGATTTCGTTAAGTTAATAAAAGAAGAATATGAACCCCATGACTATGATCTAGCCTTGTGGGATGAAATTCGTACAAGGACACAAGGAGAGGAAGAGACAATTGGTGCTTATATAGCCTGTATGACCAACTTATTTCAAAGACTGCCGAAACCTCCTTCAGAGGATGAAAAGCTCAGAATTCTAAGAAGAAGTATTTTGCCTTATTACATTCAGGGGATTGGATTAACGTCTGTCAATTCCGTTGAAGAATTATTAAAACTATGTAAACAACTGGAAATTAATCATTGGAGAGCCGAACAATTTCGACCACCTCCTCAAAATCACAAAACTTTATTAGAGCCTGATTTAGCCTACCATGGTCGATCTAGAGGATCCGCAGTTAATGCGACGGAGACAAATCAATCGAGCTCAAGGTTCAATTTTGCTTGTTGGAATTGCCAGAAAAAAGGGCATAAAGCCTTGGATTGTCCACTACCAGAAAGAAGGTATTGTTTTAAATGTGGAAAAGTAGGTTTCACAAAATATTCTTGTCCGAAGTGTTCGGGAAACGGACCAAGGAGGTCTCAATAAGCCGAGTTGAGACACCAGGTATAAGTTCTTCGGCTTACAGCATAGAAATGCAGAAGAATATCGCCATAATAAATTTTATTATATCTCATTTAGGAGAGGATCAGAGACCCTATTTACAAATATCGATTTTTGGACAAAAGTTTTTAGGACTATTAGATTCGGGGGCTACCAGATCCATTATCGGTAGAGATGGTTGGAATATTATTAAAGAAATGAATATTTGTCTGAATAAAACAGATGTGCCAGTATGCACGGTTGCGGATGGGAATGAGTGCAAGTGTTTAGGATCCATTCAAGTACCAGTTTTATTAGAGAATAAACTAAAATTAATTACATTTCTAGTAGTTCCGGATGTAACGAGTACCATAATTCTAGGAATGGACTTTTGGTATACTATGAATATTGTGCCTAACATGAAGAAGGATGTCTGGAATTTCAGTAATGCGGCTACGGTTCAAGCTTCTAGTATGGGAACATCACGTTTGACGGAAGAAGAAAGTAAAAAGTTGGAAGAATTTTTAGAAACTCAGTGGGGTATTATGGGAGATAAAATTGGTTGTACAGCTTTGGTGGAACATAAGATCATCACTACTTCGGAACCGATAAAGCAGCGGTATTATCCTGTTTCGCCAGCAATACAGAAACATATCGATGCAGAATTAGAGGATATGCTAAGGCAGGACATTATTGAACCTTCTAGTAGTCCGTGGTCGTCGCCGGTGTTATTAGTCCCAAAGAAGGACAGTGGTTACAGGTTCTGCGTCGACTATCGTAAACTGAATAAGGTCACTAAAAGGGACGCCTATCCTCTACCCTACGTATCAAGTATCCTCGATCGCCTGAGAGGCGCTAAGTATTTAAGCTCACTGGATATAAAATCTGCTTATTGGCAGATCCCAGTAAGTGAGGACAGCCGTGAGTTTACTGCATTTACAGTCCCTGGAAGAGGGCTATTTCAATTTAAAAGGATGCCCTTTGGGCTAACCAATGCTCCAGCTACGTGGCAAAGGTTGATTGATTCAATTTTAGGACCCGAGTTTGAACCATACGCGTTCGTTTATTTAGATGACGTCATCGTTATTTCTGAGAGCTTTGAAGAGCATATAAAAATTTTAAAGAGGATTTTTGAGCGAGTTCGACTTGCTGGGCTAACGTTAAGTAAAGATAAATGCCAGTTCTGCAGGCCAGAATTAAAATATTTAGGGTACGTTATTGATGACCGAGGTTTAAGAGTTGACCCAGATAAAGTCAACGCTATTTTAAATATTTCAGCACCTACAAATGTTTCCGAACTTCGAAGCTTTTTAGGCATGGCCTCATGGTATAGACGCTTTGTTCGGGATTTTGCCAGCGCAACATCACCTCTTACAAATTTACTGAAAAAGAGTCAGAAATGGTTGTGGACTGACAAATGCAATAGTGCATTTCTATGGCTCAAGGAACAGCTCGTTTCAGCTCCTATTTTAAGTTGTCCAGATTTTTCACGTCCGTTTACAGTACAAACTGATGCCAGTGGATTTGGTGTGGGAGCCGTCTTGTCTCAAATGTTTCCAGACGGTGAGAAAGTTATTTCTTTTCTTAGTCGTTCACTAAGTAGAAGCGAAAGAAACTATTCGACCACTGAAAGGGAGTGTTTAGCCGTAGTATGGGCCTTAGGAAAACTGCGCCCTTATCTTGAAGGTACACAATTTACGGTCATAACGGACCATCATTCATTGGTGTGGCTCAATAACTTGAAAGATCCATCTGGAAGATTGTGCCGGTGGGCCGTCAAACTGCAACAATATGATTTTGAAATAATTCACCGTAAAGGTAAGGAACACGTTGTACCGGACTGTTTGTCTAGAGCAGTTCCCAAAGTTGACTCTTTAAAGATTCTTCCCGTGACGACCGAGACCACTTGCCCTTGGTATGAGAAACTTAAAGAAAATGTAGAAACGTATCCACGAAAGTACCCTCAATGGAGGATATATAATGATGTGCTTTACAAATACGTAAAGAGTAAATTTTGCGAGTTTATGAATGAAGAAGATTGTTGGAAGCGAGTTGTGCCAAAACCTCAGCGAAGGAAAGTTTTACGCGAAGCCCACGACTCTCCCACGTCTGGACATCCAGGCATTACGAAAACATATGCTAGGCTAAAACAAAAGTACTTTTGGCCAAAAATGAAAAGCGATGTTGTAAGATACGTCAATCATTGTGTGACTTGTATGGAACACAAAGTGGAACAAAAATGTCCACCGGGATACATGGGATCACGCCCTCGTGTGTATCGTCCTTTCCAACTTGTAAGTACTGATATTATAGGCCCACTACCGACCTCCTCAAAAGGAAACAAATATATTTTAGTGATTTGCGATTATTTCAGCAAATTTATTCTCACATTCCCGCTTAGGGCAGCAACTGCGGAAAAAGTTACTCAGCTTTTAGAAGATAACCTATTTCTATTGTTTGGGGTTCCTCAACACATAATTTGCGACAATGGAGTTCAATTCCGTAGCAATAATTTTCGTAATCTATGCTCGAAGTATAATGTCAACATCTTGTTCAACGCTTTATACCACCCACAAAACAACCCAACAGAAAGGGTAAATCGTGTCATTAAAACGATGATATCATCCTATATTAAGGATAACCAAAAACATTGGGATAAGTATCTGCCTTCGGTTAGTTGCGCAATTAGGACACTAGTACATGAAGCTACAGGCTTCACGCCATATTTCATCAATTTTGGACGTGAGCATATTTTATCTGGTCTGGATTATGTGGTAGATGTTGCCGAACCAAACGGAGATATAAATTTCGACCGGAATCAAGTGGAGACCAAGGTACCAAAAAGAATGTTGGAAATCTATGAGGATGTTCGAAAGAGGTTAGATGACGCACAGGCACGGGTCCGATCGCGTTACAATTTAAGGAGACGACCAGTAGAATATAAAGTAGGACAAATAGTTTGGCGAAGGAACTTTAAATTATCAAACCAGGCTGATAATTTTGCCAGCAAACTTGCTCCAAAATATGTAGGACCATTTAAAATCAGAAGAAAGCTTTCTAATTTGGTTTATGAATTAGTGGATCAGAATGATAAACTTTGCGGTAACTGGCATGTCAAGGATTTAAAGGCTAGTCCAAACGATGATATAGAGAATATGAGTTCATAAAAAATATTCACTCATTATGTAATTCGCTTGTCGATGTTAGTTAAGTAAATATTCCATTTTATTTTTTTTATTTTTGGGTATATTATTCACTCACGGTGTTCACATTGTGAGGTAAAATTTTGGGAATTTCACCTCAAGAGAGTGGAGGGGGGATTTGTTACGTGCAAATTTCGATTATTAACTTTATATTGTTGTACATTTATTTACAACTTAAAATATGGATTTTACTATCGCCTTCGGGGTAGACAATTTCGAAACTTTTTAGTTTAGCTGGTTCACTAAAGACAAATAAATACTTTGTACCTGTATTCTTAATTAATTAATAGAATATGCGAGAATAATCTTTAAGAGATCTTGCCAAATCACTCGTTTACTGACCACTGTGTTGATTTGTTCTATATTCAGTATATTGGAGTTTGATTTTGTGAATTTAGTTATTATAGTTCAAATTTCGATTGCCTCTGTTGAGGGATTAATTATATAGAACATCAAAGGAAATAGTTTATTTTTCACGGAAGAAGTCCGGATTAAATAATACATGGTCAATAAATTTACTACAAGCCGTTTAACATCTTAAGGTAAATATAGATCAATTTAAAGTCCAGTCTAAATTCTATTTGAATGTGTCGCATTTTTATTTTAAAATTTTAAAGATAATTATCCTAGTGAACTAGTGAGAACTAATAAGTTTCTTTCAGGCTTTTTTTTTTCTCTATTTATGGGATTTTTTTTATCTATTTGCCCCCGGAATCTTGGGAGTAATGATCTTGGAGAGGCATATCATTTGAAGTATTTATGGGAGTAGTACTAGAATTTTTTTTGGAGGTTAAAAGCACGTGCCCTATTGGAAGCGAAAATCACGTCACATTCGTTACCAGAGACGTCATCCCCGCCCACTACGTCACTCGGACGTCATCATCTCGAACAGATAAGCTCGATTCTTCTTTTACTTGTTATCGTTAGTTTTGTTTAACATTAATATGTTTTATTTGCGTTAATGTTTAATGATTGTTTTATTATTACGGTTGCTATTGATTATTTAATATTTGGGACACCAAATTATTTGCAACATTTGTACAGCTCACGCGAGTTTCTTTTTTTTATTATTTAATATTTGTTTATGAGAGATCACTCAAGTAGGGATTGTTCGGTAATAGGAGAGTCAGGATTCTTACTCACGTTCTCTCATTATACCTTACGCCCGCACTACCCTGCTTGGTCGACCAACCACCCGTCGTGCGTGATATTCGCGTATGTTTAACATATATAATTATTCTTACTATTATTTAAAGTCCTGGATCATCCACGCATCGCGCATCCCCTGTTTGATGCAGATCATTTTAATTCCATTCACTTACAAATATATTTTTGTTTACCTCGCTTGGGTTATAAGTAATTTCGTCATTTTGTGTATTCACAATAGTGATTATAACAATAACTTTTAAACTTTTATATATATCTGAATATTTATCATTACTAATTTTTTTTTGTATAATATATATACATTCAAACTTTTTCAATATAATTCATTTCGTTAAACTTGATATCAAGTATCTTTTTTTTGTAACTCCCTTCTAGTAACTCTCCAAATTCTGGCATTTTCGTGGTTGTATGCTAGGATACTATCTTGTTATAAACAATTACGTGGCGCCCTAGGTATGAATAAGTACTCTTTGTTTATCATTGCAATTTATTATTGTATTTTTCTCTAACCCCCCCCTTAATCTCAGAGCAATCTCACTAAGCTAGTGGCCGCATACCCGTTCATCTGTGGGTGCGTTATCGTAACAATAGCAGTCCAAAATTTTATTAAATATTAATTTAACTTTTTATTATTTTGGAAATTTAAATGTTACAAATGTTCTTATTATGATACGCCAGCATATAAATTAAATTATTTTATATTTTTATATTTCCAGTAAAATCATTTCACAAAGATATTATATAAATTTTATTTGACACTGGCATCTGTCAATTAGTAATATTTGAATAGTCTGTTTCCATGGTGCAGCTTTTAGCAGCATTAGGTTGCAGGTTATTTCTTTATACTTTATCTCTAAATTCATTCAATACGAAGAAAAAAATATAATTAAATCGAATAGAAAAATAACTTACTTACTTAATCCTTTACCTATCTCCTTTTCGGTGTAAGGCGTCGTCTGGTTATGTTTGTTCTGTGATTCTGTCTTCGGGGTTTCTTTTCCAGGTTTGGTTTCTCTCTAGCGTTGTCGGTTTTCCATTGTTCTTTTAGCTTCGTTCCAATTGATGTCTCCTTGTTCTGCCGCTCGTTTTGTTTCTTCCCATGTTTTAACTGGTCTGCCTATCTTCTGGTGTAACTTTGCGGCATATACCTGTTTCGCCACTCTTTCGTCACTCATTCTGTGTACGTGGCCCGCCCATCTCAGCTGTCCTTCTTGAATGATGTGTGTTATCGGTTGTGTGCCTAAATTTTTCCTAAATGTTTCATTTCTTATTCTGTCCATTTTTTCCCCTTCTATCTTCCTTAGAAATCTCATTTCCACATTTCGTAGTCGACTCTGGTGTCTCTCCTGCGTTGTCCATGATTCGCTCCCATATGTCAGTAAATGTACTGCAACTTTCTTGAAGACTTCAACTTTGGTTTGTTTCGGTACTTCGTTCTTTCCAAGAAATTTCTTCTTTAGTGAGTTGAATAGCCTTCCTGTTGCTGCCACTCTTTCTCATACTTCCTGGTCCAGAGTTCCCTTTTCACTCATCACCACTCCCAAATATTTAAATGATTCTACTTGTTTTATCCTTTCTCCATTTATTGTTGAAGAGTGACTATGTCCATTTATTACCATCGTTTTTGTCTTCTCTGTGTTTATGATCATGTTCCACTCCATTAATTCGTTGTTCAGTATGTTATTATTATCTTGTAAATCTTTTTCGGTTTTGCCGATTATTATCATGCCGTCTGCGTAACATAGAATAGATAGGTTCACTGCTTTCATTTTACTTTATATAATTTTAGTTTGCCTTTAATGTTTTTGATGGCTTCGTCTAGATATACTGTAAATAGAAGTGGGCTCAGGATACAGCCTTGCCTTAGTCCTACATCGGTGTTAAAGGCGTCTGATGTGTTGTTACGGTAGTTTTGATTTATCTTATATAGACTCTTAACACATTGTATGGTTTGATCATCTAAGTTTCTTGTTTGTAGACAGTTCCACATTTTTGTCCTCACTACCTTGTCGAATGCTTTTTCCAGTTCTATGAAGCACATATGCAACTCTCTATCTGTTAATCTCGCCTTTTAAATGACTTGTCTCACTGTAAAAATGTGGTTCTGTACCCCTCTGTTCAGCCTGAATCCACATTGTGTGTCTTCTAGAGAACTTTCAATTTTTCTTCGTATTCTTCCTTTTACTATTCTAGCAAAGACTTTGACGGGCACACTTAATAGAGTTATGCCTTTGTAGTTCCGGCATTCCTTACTGTCCCTTTTCTTAAATATCGGAACTTTAGAGAATAAATTAGAAGAAAATTTTAGAACTTTGGAACAAACAAAACAAAAATTGGAGGAAAGTTCTAGAAAATCAGAAGAAAGTTCTAGAACATTGGAACAAAAATTAATAGAAAGTTCTAGAAAAGCCGACGAAAATTCTCGAACATTAAAAGAAGAATTAAAACAGGAAATGGCAGAAAGTTATAGAAAAGCAGAGGAAAATTCTGGAACATTAGAACAAAAATTAAAAGAAAAAATAGAAGAAAACTATAGAAGTTTAGAAGAAAAATTGGAAGAAAATTCTAGAAATTTAGAACAAAAATTAATAAAAAATACTGAAGAAGGCCTGAAGAATTTAGAAGATAAGTGTGACAAGAAGGTCAAAGAATTACGAGAAAAATTCACTAAAATGACATCGTCGTCAGTGTCAAATTCCGATGTAGCAAAGTCAGGTCTACTAGAAGGAAGGAAAGTAGTTAAATCTGATACTAGTACAACAATTCACATTAAAACACCGGGATTTGATGGAAAATCTTCGTGGCCGAATTATTTAAAACAATTTGAAGCGACTGCGAAAGCAAATAACTGGACGTCCACGGAGAAGGCTACAGAGTTGACTGTCTCGTTGCGTGGAGAAGCTATCGACATCCTACAAACGCTGAAGGAAGAAGAACAGGAAGACTATGACAAACTAGTCAAGCGGTTGGATATGCAATATGGGAATGCTCATCTGGAGCAGGTATACCAGGCGCAGCTGAGGAACCGGTATCAGAGTTCAAAAGAAAGCCGGCAAGAATTTGAAGCCGATGTAGCCCGTTTGGTTCGTCTCGCACATCCTACAGCCCCTGACAGCGTTTTGGAGTGCTTGGCCACTCAATCATTCATCTACGGACTACTGTAACCCGCCTTTATGAGGCGAATTAACAAATAATATTTAAGATGGGTTCTTGCCAGACTGGAGGTACAAATTAGTAATTGCCAAAAAAGTATAATAATAAATAATAAAGGTACTTACCGTTGTGACGTTGCTCGTAGAAGAATAAAGGTTCGAAATAATAATAATAATGTTTATTATAAAAGGGTTTATTGACTAGTATAAAAATGATGAGTTGATATTTACAGTTGATGGACCCGACTGTATGGAGGAATGGTCTTCTTCTGGTCTCTCTCTTAATGGATCCCTCAATGGACTCTCACCGGACTCTACCTCTCCATCGTCCATACAGTCTTTTATATCACTGTAATGCTAAGTCAACAAACAATTGTGGTGTCACATAATTACCAAATAAAGAAAAAATATTATAATTGCTCCATATTGCTTATTCTGCAATATTAGTGATTACTACTACTGAGTTATGATTACCTCAATTGTGTGGTGACCTAGTCTTACAGTACGAGACAGCGAAACTCGGCAAGCACTGCGACTAGCTCGTCCAAAAACTTTAATTGACGCACTCTCATATGCACTAGAACATGAAGCTGCCAAACAAGCTTCACGAAATCAATCGCGAGTGCGAAATATGGATACTGACAGAAAGGAAAATATTGAAGATCTAGAAGAGACGATGCGACGAATTGCAAGTGAAGTGTTTCCTGGTAGAAAGAAACTACGGTATTGGAACTGTGGTGAACTGGGTCATCCGTAAAGACTTTTCAGAAAAAAGCAAATGAAGACGGAATCGGCAAAGGAAGAAAAGGAGTCGGAAAACTAAATCGGGTTGATGCGAAGTGGCAACTGTCGACCCGTAATCTAGTAGCCCCATAATCCATCAGTTATGTCGCATCTCTTCATCATAAAGCCAATAGCATCTACGTAGATGGCTCTATTAACGAAAGGCCACTGAAAATGCTACTGGATACGGGTGCGACAAAGACTATAATTAGACCCGACTTGGCGAAGAAAACTGGCAAGACGCATCTTCAACTAAGTGGCGATTACGCACAGCGACGGTTGAACAAGCTACCGCATTAGGAGAAGTAGATGACCATCACTATTGGAAAAACCTCATTCAAACATCGTGCGCTGGTAGCTGAAGTTGAAGATGAATTAATACTTGGTATGGACGCAATAACAAAGCACGATTTTAAGCTTGATCTGATGAAAGGAGTGATGATGGTCAATGAAGAAGAACTCGTATTGATCCCACGAGACGAAAAAGCTGTGCGCGTACTAATGGCCGAAGACGATACTCTCCCAGAACAAAGTGAAACTAACCTGGAAGCACATTTAGATGATAGTATCTGTGACAGAAATATTGTTATGCTTGAGCCCAGGAATTATGATGCCAAAACGGGCCCTGGAGTTGTCGGAAAATCACTGGTCAGCCAGCCAGGTAATTCCAGTTCGAATAATGAACATAAATTATTATCCGGTTGTTCTTAAAATAGGAACCATTGTAGGAGAATGCTTGGCAGTATCCTCGATTATTCGAACTGTAAAAGCCAATGGAAACACATCTCAAGAAGTTCCGGACACTTTAATGAACCAAATATCAACATCCTTTCAAGAATTGACCGCCGACCAGAGAACCGAGGCAAAGAATCTAATTGGAATTTTTCAAGATGTGTTCCAATTCGACGAGAAAACCTTTTGAACAAACGGTGTAAATTTAGCATAAAATTTAAAAAAAAAGATTTATAAATTATTTTGACATATTAAAAAAATTTGGTTTTCAATTTGAGGTATATTAACTCGGCGAAATATCGCGAGTTATGCAAGTTCGCTCTAATCTATCCTTTTACCCTGCGCTGCTGCAAGAATAAAATAAAAAATATATCATCACGGCATATTACCCATTGCTGGGTGCGCCAATCTGCTTTGTACACAGATTTCGGTAATGATGACATATTTGTACCGTGCGGGCGTTTACCAGGCATGTAGACAGCGAAGATATTTCCATCATCTTAATGTAAATTTTCGGCAGGTGGATGAATAGAAGAATTGCTCTCATGGGCAAGGCATTTTGAGTTAAATATTTTCTGACCTGGAAAATTATGTAAATTAACTGTCAAGTTCTTGAAAAATTAAATGTTTAGCACATATCGACTTACTTGAACAATAAAACAATTATGGAACCAATTTAATCAACAGGTAAAAAAAGTTCTTGAAACATCTTGGTTTTCTTGCTTTGCCTAATGCGAGGGGTCTAATTTCGTGTTCTCCAGTTACATTTGTACAGGCAAGAAAAGTAAGTCTTTGAACCTGTCTCCCTGAGGCTGTTTTTCATCGTTCGTTACTGTAGTTTTTTTGGGCATTTCCAAAACTAACCAATTTCATCTGCATTATAGATCTGGTCATGTTTTAGATTTAATGTATATATAATCGCACGTAGATCTTCTTTAAATGGATCCACAAGTTCGAGATTTGAAGATAGGTTTTCACCAGATATTTTTGAAAACCTAATGCCAAATAAATGTTTAAATTTTTGTAACCATCCATCAATTACAAAAAAATCATCTTTTTCCTTCAAAGTTTTATATAAAATCTTTGCTTTAGTTTTCATGAGTTCACTCGTAACTGGTAGGTTTCTTAACCTTTGTTTACATAACCACTCATATAACTTTTTTCCATTTTAGGCATTTCTCTAATCTTCACGTTTTCCTTTTACTTTTGAAATCAAAATAAAGTTTGATAAGTTGATGGCTCAAATTTTTGCAGAATCTGTAAATCGTAAAGTATTACATATCAAAATAGATTTATTTAAAATTTACGTTTATACTTCATTCTATTTGAATTTTTTATCATAATATTCAGTCATTTTAGTGTAAATTCTTCAAGTTGTTTCAAGCCGCTGATTCGTAGAGGCAGGAACTACCTGTATATGTAAAAATGTAGGAGTAATAATTTTAATGCAGTAAAATATTTTTTTTTGTATACCACACACTTGGTTTAATTCTATGAATGCTGTTTGCCATATTGTGGTTCTTCATTTTCTTCCAATTCTGTTCAAAGATGCTCAATCTGTATGTGTCCAAATGAAGCTAAAATTTTTCACATTCCTTTGCAAACTGCATGTAATTTTAAAGGTTATAATTACCAATGAATACAGTATTTTATAATGATTTTTCAGTCTGTTTCGTGCTTCTAAACAAATATGTTGAATGTATTTCATGCGCAGGCGTACAATTGTTTCACTTTTGACAGTTTTACTCGTTTAATTCATATTCAATTGTTCAATTTTACATAATATTTATACATATTTAGCATTTAAAAGTACGACCACCGATTGTTAATGAACTCAGACATTTTGAAAAACCTATTTACAAAATAATAAAATATATAAATTAGTAATAAACATGGCTTAAATTCATTTAATAAACGTACCTCGTTTAATTTATATTCTTTACTTTAATTTTACACATTATTTATACATGTTTAGCATTTAAAATGACAACAACCGAACGACATTCATAATTTGTCATTAACATTGACATGTCAAATGTGACACATGGCAGCGCTTGTTATTTAGTTACTTATGGCATATTTGGCAACACTTTCCTTGCGTATATAAACTGTCAAAAATTATAATTTTTAAATACAATGTTTTAGGCCTTTTTTACCTTTTTGAAATAATTGTTCATTCTTATCAATTATGATTTTGAATTTCGTTTCTTTCAAATTCTCCTCATTACACAAATATTTCCATTTAAAGGTTGAGATTGACATGTCAAATGTGAAACATGACAGCGTTTTTCTTCTTAAATTTATACATGGTTTCTAAGATCCATTGTTTCAATATCCCAATTTTCCACATTTAATATTTTTTTACGCAAAAACTATGCATCCTACAGAAAAAACACATAAGTGAAGGGTACTAGAGGCAAGAATTTTCTACCACTTGTTCCACTTCTATGAAAATCGCTCTAACTTTTAAAGCTGTAGCCGTGTTCCTATGTTATGCGATGCTCGTGATGAAAGTATATAAAGATCCTTATGCCTTTTAGTATAAGGATAACGTACAGGAGGTAATGTACTATTATCATGTTCAATAGCATGGCTTAATTTTCTGCCGAATACTTTTTGTTTGCAAAAAACTGTTTTTCCATGTTAAACGCCTATATCAAGGTTTGCTTGAGACACACGGTATATGTGTCTATGGATCTTCTGTACGCTCTAACTATCGATCACACAATTTTGAAACATTGTATTTGTACCTTATTCTAATAGGGAAAGAAGTCATTAGATTTTGGTGTAAATCAGATAACCGGAAATTTTACTTTACTTGAAGCTCAAAGTAGTTTTCGAAAAATACCTTTAAATGTTGTTTTTTCGAGATTTTTGTTATTATAAAAATTAAAGATTATTAAATTGTCTATAGGTTTGCATTAATACATATTTTATGAATAAATTTATAAAATTATATATAATTTAAATTCCGGAGCCCACGCTTTAAACACAACTCCATGGTTACACAGTTCAGATTTCAAATGTAACTGACAGATAAATGTCACTGTCGACAAACAAATCATTTAAAATTAATAATAGTAATGTTTTAAAAAGAACAATCAATACATGAAAAGGAACTTAATACAGTTTCCAGCATAAGTAAATATGTAGAAATTTTTGTAAAAAAAATATATCATCACGGCGTATTACCCATTGCTGGGTGTACCAATATGCTTTGTACATAGATTTTGGTAAGGATGACATATTTTTACCGTGTGGGCGTTTACCAGGCGTCACCTCACGAGCACTAATTTGGTATGTATTTAAATTAATAAAAATTAAATGGCGAGAGGTATTGTGTTGGCCACATCATCTATTTATATTAATCAACAAAAATAGATTTGTTTTTGTCCGTTTTTTGACAGATTTACAGATCTGTAAGATTTACAGTATTGTTCATATTTGTTATTATCAATAACTAAAAAAAATAACTAAATACTATTGTTTTTTTACCGTAGGAACTAACTCCAATGTCTATAATAAACTACTCTCTTCGCCGGCTGAATTATGCTGGGTATAACCCAAGACTTAGAACAAAACCAAAATTTTTTTTTGCCTTAATCCTTTTCTTATTATCGTTTTTGATCTTTTTATTACAAGGAATATTTTTGTTCACTCACAAATACACTGATTTTGGACTTTTAATTATGGATACGGCAAAGTGTGGTGCATACTGGCAAGTAAGTATGACAACAAAAGAAAGGAATAGAAAACTCTGCACAACTGCAGAATTCAATATTTCACATATTTACATAAACATGTATATTATAAGAAAGAAAGAAAACTTGCAACGTGAATTGCATCTGAGCCTTGGAATAAGAATTTTGTAATTGTCGATGTCGAATTTTATTTCAAGTTAGATGATAATGTTTGTGCAGGAAATACAAGTTATTTTTACAAAAATTGCATTCATGGTCCGACAGAATATAAATTTAATCGAATTAAAAAATTTATACAAAGACCTACAAATAAACATCGCCACTTCAAAAAGGAGAATGTTTTGACAATATTATCTGTACTTTCAAAAATAAATTATATTAGTGGTGGATTTTTGTGCAGATTATGTTATTTAACCGTAATTTATATGAGGGTAAAGTTGTTTTAATTTGTGACCTTTTGTAAGTTAAATAATAAAGTTATAAAGTTTGTGCAGATTTTTCGTTAACACATCCTTAGTATCAAACTAAATTTAATCATTTATTAATTGAAGGTTTTTTTTAAATGATCAAATATTAAAGTTTAAGTTAAAGCTTGATTTACATTAGCGGTACGATGCCGGTACTATGACGGTACAATGACAGTATGTCAATTACAAGAGGCATTTATATTAGACGGTACCACGACGGTACGAATATAATAAAATAACATGACAATATAATTTTGTCTTTTATGTATTATGACGGTTTGTTGTGCATATATCATATGTCTATCAAAAGTAGAAAATATCGTGCAATGTTTAAAAATTTATCAAATACCGACTTGTTTACAATTTGCCCTTACTCTTGACGAAGAAGAAGAAAATCCAGAAAATTTTACAAAACAATACTGTTTTGTACTTACTGTGATAATCTGTGATGTACGTATATGTCATAAACAGAGAACATTTGTTCAATAATGTGGGAAACAATAGGCAACCGGCAGAGCACAGCCAGAAAGGGATATGCAAAGCGCACGCATCCCAGCTACATGGGTGCGGCAGTGGCAAACAGTTGAGCGGTAGATATTGACATTGGTATTGTTGTGACATGTTTTTTAATATTGTATAATCTTACAGTTGACACAATAAAATCGATTTAAAATCACATTTAAACATTTTGTTTATCTCAAAACCCTACAAAATTTGGGGGCTCAACCACAATCGCGAGTGAAACGTGTTGTAATATGTGCTAGTTTTTATAAATGAAGTGTGCGTATGTGTAATGTGTGAAGGAAAAAGAAGGCAGAAGACAAACAAGAAGTAAAAAGACGAGCCAAATAAGAAGAAAGAAGACGAATTAAGAAGAAACAAGACGAATTAAGAAGAAACAAGACTAATTAAGAAGAAACAAGACGAATTAAGAAGAAACAAGACGAATTAAGAAGAAACAAAACGAATTAAGAAGAAAGAAGACGAATTCAGAAGAGAGAAGACGAAGTAAGAAAGGAAAAAGACGAAGTCAGAAGAAAGAAGACAAAGAGAAGCGAGAAAACGAATTAAGAAGACAGCAAAATAACAACAAGAACGCGAATTTGAGGCAACGATGACGACGCTAGGACAAATTGACACGGTATGTGAAAACATTAAAGTTGCTCCATTTACCGTAATAAAAACTCTTTACAAATTATTATTTGAAGTAGAAGGCGATAGAACAAGTCGGAGACATGTGCGTAATTTTACCGGCTTCACATTTAAAGTCAATTCAGCTGATTACAACGCAAAAATTCAGTATATGAATAATTTAAGCATTAATGACGTAGTATTTATTGCAAATTTACTGACTTTAGACTATAATAAGTCAAAAGAGGAATTAAAGTCTATTTGTAACAGTTTGTTAAATTTAGATGCCCTAAAACAAACTATTGAAAGTAACCGTGCAAAACTGAAGAAGAAGAAGAAGAAGAAGTGGTAGTAAAAGAGCGGATCAATAACCCTCTCAGTGATGATGCTAGCTTGCGAAGATTTGGCGCAATTTCTAAAGCAACCTATGCCATGAATCCGCATCTTGTACCGTTTTCAATGAATTTTAGAGATGTAGAGGATTCTATCCGTACATTTGATGGAAGCAGTATGTATTCAGTAGAAAGATGGATATCTGAATTCGAGGATATGGCAATAATGTTCAACTGGAGCGAATTACACAAATTCGTATTCGCCAAAAAATCTCTGAAGGGTCTAGCTAAACTTTTTGTTCAAGGAGAGAGTAGAGTAAATACATGGCATTCACTAAAAATGTCATTACTAAAAGAATTTTCCCAGAAGCTGAGCAGTGTACAACTTCATCAAATGTTGTCAAGTAGAAAACTACAAAAGAGTGAAACATTGCAAGAGTATTTTCTACATATGAAAGAAATCGCGAATAGAGGAAAAATTGAAGATGAGTCATTAATACAATATGTCATTGACGGAATTCCGGACGAATCTTCCAATAAAATGATATTATATGGTGCATCCTCCTTAGACGATTTCAAAAATAAACTGAAAGTTTATAGCAATTTTAAAAGTAAATCCGAACCTAGAATACAAGTCATGCGTAAAGAACCTTTTACAAAAACCTCTCCGAAATTCAAGGCTGAGAACAAAACAAATAAACCAGTGAGATGCTATAGTTGCGGAGTTCAAGGTCATAAATCATCTGATTGTACGACAAAAGATCGAGGTTCTAAATGCTTCAAGTGTAACCAATTTGGCCATAAAAGTTTCGACTGCCGAGGAACCAATACGACGCAATCAACTTCAACAAATGCACCAGCCCAAGTTAAAAATATTTCAGTTGGGTAAACGAATAAAATGTGCAAAAACATCAGTGTAAATGGGATAGAATTATCTATACTAATTGACACAGGCAGTATGGTAAATGTTATTAAAAATAAAATATACAAAAACATTGGTTCCCCTGAACTACACAAAACTGATGTGACACTGAAAGGATTTGGAAAATCACAAATAAGAGCAGAAGGTTATTTTGATGCTGACGTTTATATGGAGAATACAAAACAAAAATCTATGTAGTTCCTGACGATGTAATGGAAACAAATGTCGGAAACGAACTTCTTGATCAAACCGAAATTCTAATAAACGAAGATGGGCTAAAAATTACAAAAAGAACTCCAGAAACAACTATCTTACAAATTACTGCCATAGGAGAAGGAAACAGAGTGCAACAAATAATGGAAGTTTACAAACCAGGTGCATCCAAACCAGTTAACCTACAAATGAAGATAATAGTGAAGAGTGAAGAACCTATTGCATCTTGCCCCAGACGTCTACCATTTGCCGAGAGAAAAATAGTTGATGAACAAGTCGAGGAATGGTTAAAGACAGGAATAGTGGAACCGAGTAACTCGGAGTTCGCTAGCCAAGTGGTTCTTGCAAAGAAAAAAGATGGCTCACCCAGACTCTGCATTGACTACAGAAAAATAAATAAAGTTATTTCAAAGGATCGGTAGATAAATACAAGAAGCTCGTATATTTAGCACGATAGATCTAAAAAATGGATTTTTCCATGTGGGGGTCGAGGAGGAAAGCAGAAAATATACTGCATTTGTGACGCACAATGGTCAATTCCAGTTTTGCAAAATGCCATTCGGTCTTTGCAATTCACCAGCCGTGTTTCAAAAATATATAAATCATGTATTCAGACCACTAATAAACGATGGCACCGCTTTACCGTATATGGACGATATAATCATACCTGGAAACAACGAAGAAGATGGAATCAACAAGCTTTCCAAAGTAATGCAGGTAGCACAAGAGTACGGACTAGAAATTAATAAAAAGAAATGTCAGTTTCTGAAGAAAAAAGTCGAATTTTTGGGACACATTATAGAAGATGGTAAGATTCATCCGTCACCAGATAAAGTAAAAGCAGTTATGCGTTTTCCAGAACCAAAAACCATAAAGCAAGTACAAAGCTTTATCGGTTTGACCGGGTACTTCAGGAAATTTATTCCTAACTACTCAATCATAGCTAAACCTCTGAGTGATTTACTAAAAGTAAATAGTGTATTTCACTTCGGAGAAAACCAACAGAATGCTTTTCAAGAACTAAAGCGTATTTTAGCTGAACAACCCGTATTAAATATATACAGACAAGGTGGAGAACTAGAAGTCCATACTGACGCCAGTGCAGATGGTTATGGTGCTATCTTATTTCAGAAGTGTCAAGAAGATAATTGTTTTCATCCTATATACTATATGAGCAAGAAGACTAATGATGCAGAAAGAAAATATTGTAGCTACGAGCTTGAAGTGCTCGCTATCATTGAAGCTCTAAAGAAATTTAGAATTTATCTCCTAGGAACAACGTTCAAAATCATAACAGATTGTGCAGCGTTCGAAAAACAATGAGTAAGAAAGATTTATCTACCAGAGTCGCTAGATGGTTTCTACTTTTGCAAGAATATGACTTCGTTGTAGAGCATCGGGCAGGCTCTAGAATGCGACACGTTGATTCCTTGAGTAGGTATCCAGTTGCGCTCATAGAACTAGAAAGTTGCGTAACAAAAATGCGAAATGCTCAAGATATGGACGAAAAATTAAAAGCGATTAAAGAAGTTCTCAAAACGCAATCATTTGAAGACTATATTTTGAAGAATGATATTCTATACAAGCTCCAAGGTAACATTGAAGTACTAGTAGTCCCGAAAGATATGCAGACGCAGATAATTACTGAAGCCCATGGAAAAGAACATAGAAGTATTCAAAAGACAGAACAAATCGTCAGACAAAATTATTTTATACCAAGTTTGAAGATTAAAGTTGAGAAAGTTATCGCTAGTTGCATACCATGCATCCTAATAAATAGAAAAAGAGGAAAACAAAAAGGGTTTCTACATTCTTTACAAAAAGAAGAAATACCATTACATACTTATCATGTGGACCACTTAGGGCCTTTAGAAACCACCAACAAAAACTATAAACACATATTCTTGATTGTAGATGGATTTACAAAGTTTGTCTGGTTGTACCCAACCAAATCAACTACTGCAGCAGAAGTCATAGACAAACTGAAGCACCAGAGTAACTTGTTTGGAAATCCAGTAAACATAATATCAGATCGCGGCAGTGCGTTTACCGCAAAGGAATTTGAAGATTATTGCGAACAAGAGGGAATTAAACATTTTAAAATAACGACAGGCTTACCTCGTGCAAACGGCCAAGCTGAACGAATGAATTCAATAATCATCCCTGTATTATCCAAACTGTCAATCGAAGACCCTACAAGATGGTACAAACATGTAGGAAACGTACAACAAGTTATGAATTCATCTCGAAGTAGAAGCATAGGCGCTTCACCATTCGAACTATTAACTGGAGTGAAATTAAAAAGTAAGCCAGATAAAAATATCAAAGCCGCAATAGAAGAAGAATTAAAGAATAATTTCGATAAAGCAAGAGAAGATTTAAGACAGAAGGCCAAATTAGAAATATCCAAAATACAAGAAGAAAATAAGAAAAGTTATAATTTGCGTAGACGACCGGCTCGTACACACAAGGTCAACGACCTAGTCGCAATAAAGAGAACTCAGATTGGTCCAGGAGCGAAGCTAAAGCCAAAATATTTGAGTCCGTATCAGGTACGTAAAGTTAAAGCTAATTCCACTTATGACGTGCAGAAGGAAGGGTATCATGAAGGTCCCATGAAAACCACCACCTGTGCCGAGTTTATGAAGCCTTGGGAGCCGTATCGAGAACCAGAATCCTCCGAGACGGACGACGACCAGGACGGCCGAGATGTGGGAAACAATAGGCAACCGGCAGAGCACAGCCAGAAAGGGATATGCAATGCGCACGCATCCCAGCTACATGGGTGCGGCAGTGGCAAACAGTTGAGCGGTAGATATTGACATTGGTATTGTTGTGAAATGTTTTTTAATATTGTATAATCTTACAGTTGACACAATAAAATCGATTTAAAATCACATTTAAACATTTTGTTTATCTCAAAACCCTACAATAATGTATGCAATAATTTCTCATGTTTAGCTCATTTTGACTACATTTTAGTTTAACTAAAAGACAAATACAAAAAGTCAGAAACATGTCAGATGTCAATCACGTACTATAGTATATGTTTACTTCCACTCAGCTGATTTTGGTATGCACGTCATCAACGTAATATGCACGTGCCAGAGATGTTTATGTATAACCTAGATACCTAACTTCGTATGTCTCAAACCACGTAAAAGTGAAGCCTCAAGGTCAAGAGGCGGCCATTTGTTAAAAAGGCAAAATATTAATGTACTATACGGTAAATATGAAATAAAACTCAGAATATGATTGATATATGAAGGTTATCACAAATAAATTGTAATTAAATTGGTGAAATATTAAATAAAACACAATACTTGTCCTTAAACATTATTTATTGATTAGAAAACAATATTAGTTTATTTAATTTATGTCTTTTGCTGACAATTTGATTCTGATTGGACCACTTTGCAATACTGTGCAATCTAATTTTTATATATTGCTTGTAAATATATAAAATTAGATCAATTTTATGATTATTATCCAAAGAAATTTCACATTGTAATTGAGAAAAAATATTTTTTTCACTGGCAAAAAGATTAATTATAAAATTTATTATTTTTCTTTCAATATTATTTGTATTTGAAAGTGTTTTCAAATTATTAGTGAAAACATTAATTAATTTTTTTTTAAAACCCTTCTGCTATTTTCTTTTTGTTTTAAATAGCTAGGAAAAGCGAAAAATATCGTAGGGACAGCATCTGGTTTCAATTTTCGAACGTAAGTTTCCGGCCTTACTAAATAATCATGTTCTTTAAAATGATCACTGCAAACTTTGCTTGCTTTAGTTGGGGTAAAATCTTTTCTCCTTATATTTATAACTCAAGAATTTAATATGTCTTTATTTTTCAAAGGAAATCTAAAAGATATAAAATAATGTATTTACATAAATTATATTACTCTCATTCCACATACAAATATTTTAACTTTATTTTCCATTTAATTGTTATATAGTTAGATTGAAAAAGTACATAACCTTACCCAAAAAACTGCACCTTTCCCCCAGTCTGAAATCTATTCTTGCAACCAAATGCTGAACAAGAAGCTGGCATTTCGGTGGTAAATTACCCAATCCACAATAACTAAAAACACAGTTTTTTACAATACAATTCAAAGGCGGCTGCATAGCCCGGGAACGATAGGTAACGAGAAAACTTCAAACCTTGCTTTTAGCTGTTAAACAAATATTTTCGTATAAAAATTAATGCTGTAGATAAATTTATGATTATAAATAAATGATGTTCAGTTAATTTTATACGTTTCTTTTAAATTTTAGCCAGTTTCATCAACAAATAAATGTTTTAATGTGTTGACAAAATTTTCATTACTGTTCTCTATCTCGTTCCCGGGCTATTAGTTGATGCCGTAAGTAGATCACTTTATAATCGTAAATTGTACTTTCAAAACATTAATTATATATTACAATACATACTTTTAAATTGCCAGAAATCCATAAAGTTGAATAGACGTAAAATACTTACATAACTTTTTTAACAAATGGCCGCCACACGAAATTGCTGGCTTCACTTCTGCGCACGGAGTTAGGCATCTAGCTTATACAACACGTGAACATCTCTGGCACGTACTCTTCAAACGCAACCTTCCACTCCCCGTTGCATGCAAATACTACACAGTCACTATGATACAATATTTTTTCAATACAAACAAAACTATACTGTACCGTGGTCGTATCGCTAATGTAAATCAGTGAATATCAATGTGCCGTCATCGTACCGAGAACGTATATGTAAATGGGTCCATTAAAATACATTGGAGCAATAAGTACCGTACCGTCATCGTACCGTTATTGTGCCGTCATTGTACCGCTAATGTAAATCAAGTCTAAACTTCACTCAAAATATATATCGTTTCAGGCAATTAAGAAATTATATACCCTGTTGGCAAAACACGCATCTCTCCTAAAACTTATAGATACGGTAGACTACAAATTTTGGAAATTGACTATTTTACCAGAATTTGAACGATCTGCTATTCAGAATGTATACAAAATGGCGAAACTAGCTGTAAGAGTCCAAGATGTCGCCTTGGGGGTAGCTTTAGTGGGGTTATTTATATCCGCTTATTACAAGAGCGAGGAGAACCTCGTCAATAATATCTGGATGCCCGAAGCACTAAGAGAATGGAACAGGTAAAGAAGGGAAAATTTTCAGCAAACTGTTGCAACCGATCCGTGGGCTCATTTTATTAATATCATATAAGGTTTGTTCCTACACGATTTTTTGGATGCCTTCATGTACTTATTCAGACTTATGTAAGAAATTTTGTGTTTGGAACGCACAACGGACTTGTCATATCGTAATTAATTACTGTCTCCCCTGCAGAAAAAATATCAGTCAATAAATTATCTAAAAACAAATATTAATTATATATATATATATATATATATATATATATATATATATATATATATATATATATCATTTATCATATTACATACCTAAATAATTATTGTTTTTTATTCGAGATTGGTAAAATATCAAATCTATTTCTTCATGAAAGAATCATATAACAATGATTCTGGATCAGATTCAAATTCCAAATTACTCATTATGTTCACTTATGAAAACAAATAAACAGTCACAAATTATGTTTCAATAATTATCTCGCACCGCGCGAAAAGTGCGGTGCGCGTATGCTGATAAATGGCACATAGCATAGACCATAGACCAGTGGATGGATCTGTCAGTCCGTGGATGCATTCATGTATGCGTCCGTAGTCTGTAGGCACAAACATACCAACAGTCAATAGTTCGATGGACTATGGACTGTACAACAGTCGGTTGGAACGATATTTTTAAAGTGCGCATGCGTCTGATGTACATATGACAGTCCGGATAACTGTAGGAAGAAACCTTATTGGTGATCTATGCTAGGGTACCTTTATATACAGGGTATGGCCATGAGGCAAGATCGCCGCCATAAGCGAGCCAATGTCAAACATATTGATAATTCATTTCCCTATTTATTTGTGAGAAATGTGATATTATATTATACAGGATAATTTAATAATCACACTATGAATCTAAAAAAGTAATAAAAATTCATTTATTTAAGAGGTACACAATTATTATTATGACAGATTTAGAGGTTATGTATCGTATAGGATATAGGTTGTTATTATCACATCAAATTTAATAACTGTGGTTATTATTTACATAATAAGTATATACCGTGAGTATTTTTTAACATGAAACATGAGATTTGTCATATCCATGGTTACGACTTGACATTTGATTGACAGCAATGTATTTGCCTGTCTCATTTAAAATGAAACATAGGGGATGAATTTGACAGAAGTATTATATTTAAATATTGAGCAGTAATATTCCCGTTAATAAAAAATGGTCCAATAATGTGGGTTCCTATTATGCCAGCCCAAACGTTAACTTTCTCTGATCGTTGAGTCCTCGTACTACGATACAAATGTATATTTTCCCTGGACCAATATCGACAATTTTGTGAATTTACCTCGCCATATAAATAAAAAGTTGCTTCGTTCGTAAAAAGTATATTTTGCTGCAAATCTGAATTGTTATTAACGTTTTCAAACATTCTTTCACAAAAATTTATTCTTCGTCTCGTGTCGTCAATAACTAACTCCTGGTGATTTTGGAAATGGTATGATCTGTAATGCTCCTTTTTAAATAGTCTGTGTACAGTAGCTTTGCTTCCAGCAGTAGCTTACCCAATCTCTCTTAATGTTAATCTCTTCTTATTTTGTATTTGTATATAAGTCAGAACTTCATGTTTTTTCTGCTCAGTTAATATATTATTCTTAAAATTGTTGCTGCACTTGGTGTAGGCCTATCAGGAAATGAAGCACGGAACAAGTCCGACACTTGCCTTAAACTTGGATAAAAATTCGAATAATACCACGTAATAATCTGCACCTTCTCATCCACAGTATAAACCATTGTATTTCAAATTGGTTTTTTGACACTGACAGAATAGACAAATGTCAAAATTGTCTCCTATGTTTCATTTTAAATGAGACAGGCAAATACATTGCTGTCAATCAAATCGTAACCATGGATATGACAAATCCCATGTTTCATGTTAAAAAATACTCACGGTATTTTAAACTTACCTTTTAAAAATTTAAATGTTTGTGCTTAATATTGGTAATTTTTATGTGTTTTCAATATTGTCAGTCATCGTAGTCAGTATCTCAAGAAAATATACATATAAATAAAATAAAAGTATTACTTACATTTTAAATAAATATTAGAAGTATATTTAAATGTGTTTCGCATTAAAATAAAATAAGTAGCCACGAAAATACATAATAATTTGCCCAACAACAACGAATATGACAGTGGCCCTCTAATGGCGGACGAAACGCGAGCCACGTCATGGCCATACCCTGAGTATATAGGTACCCTAATCTATGCTAAGCGATACTGCATCTAGCGGAATAAAATTAAACTAACGATGCTGTGATAAGTTACGCCATTACAAATTAAAAGTTATTTTTCTGCATATTTTTGTTCAGTAATTAAAATAATTTCATTTTTGAAAATGAGTAATGTGTATTATTCTGTACCTGATTGCAATTCTATGCAAAAAAAAACATAGAAATATAAGTTTTCATACGATTTTCCGAAGAAAGGTGGTCATGGTTAGAATTTAAAATAAATTTGGAAACAGAAAACATCGACAAATTGAAAGCATGGATATTAAAACTTAAAATTGGGAAACCTGTGTCAAAATTCATGAAAGTTTGTACTCTCCACTTCAACAATGATTATTTTTACAGAGGTTAATATATATTTTTTGTGTGTAGACAATGAGGTGTTGCACGATTTTTTTTTCTTTGCTTTAATTGAAAGTATAAGAAAAAATATTTTACCCGTTGTCATTAAAGCAATAATTGACGTTGATATTTTTGTTTATTTTTTCATCATCTTATCAGTTCTATCATTGGTTAGTAACTTTTAAACCTCACAGGCAGAGTAATTTGGCGCCAATTCAAAAAGTATACTTTTAAATTACTACTGCAGTTAATATATACAGAAATATGATCAGAAAATCATATTTAATAATACTGTAGAAGGTACTTATTTGAATTTCAGAAGAAAAAAGATATGTAAATTTTTTTGCAACACCTCATTATAATTTATAAATATTGTAAACATTCAGATTTAAATTCGAAGAAAAATCTACTGTTATTATTAGCCTCTAAATGTTGAAAATATTGGGTAAATTTTAGAAAGTGTCTACTGCACTGTCCAGGCACAGCCGCAAAAAAATAGTGCACTGTCTGTCAGCGTAGTAAGTAGTATATTGAAACACTGTCTAGGCAGTTTTTTATAAAATCATATAAAAGATGAGTGACATAACCACTCGGCTTTTGCCAAATTGAGTTCTGTGCGGTAGATATGGTTATTGTCTATATTTTAACAATGCAGTAGACATTCCCTAAATTTTAACTTTATTTTTGTATCCATTCTGAAATCAAAATAAACATAGGTTATATTACAGAAAATGACATTATTTATGAAACTAACATGCATATTTTTAAACACAGCAACAAATATAATTTAATCCAATTTCATAAAAGATTATATCCAAACTTGCTTGACATTTGATAATTTATCACATCATTGTTAGTTTCCGTAAACCCGATAGAGGATAGAGGCGCTACAGACTTACAATTGATAGGGTACCTCTATATACAGGGTGTGGCCTTAGTGTGGCTCGGGATTCGTCCGCCATTAGCGGGCCACTGTCACTTTTGTGCGTAAAGTTAATGTGTTATTTTCCCGAAAATTATTGTGTATTTTCGTGGCTATTTGTTCAAATTTAATTGAAAAACACATTTAAATACAGTTCTAAGGTTTATTTATAAAGTATAATTAATATTTTTTATGTAATTTTCGTGTAAGTATTGTGTTAAGATACAGACAATATTGAAAAGAAGGAACTGTTACCAATATTAAGCACCGCCATTTAAGTTTTTAAAAGGTAAGTTTAAATATATAATTATTTTTTAAATAATAACCATATATATTAAACAAGTTTAATATTATATACGTATACGTATATAATCTCCACGAGACTGATATATCTACTACGTTCGAAAGGATGTAGAGACTCGCGTTACGTGACTATTTAATGTCTAAATACATGGAATGCAATTTATTAGGATTATTATGTATTTGGGCATTGTAGAATAAAGGTTTACTAAATGAATGTAGTGTTTAATTCGTGTGTCCTTCCTTGTGAGGCGTGAAAAGTGCTAACAATTTCAGAAGTGAAGTGGGATTATACGCCTACGTGCAGAGCAGATATAGTGCAGATATGTGATTTTGTAAAGGTAATATCGAAATGAAGAGACTTAGTTCGAGCAGATTTCTGGAAATAGGCGACAGCTAAATAAGCAGGTTAAATATGATATTGGTGATGCAAGTGAATGTAGTATTTAATATGTGTGTCCCTTGTGAGATGTGAAAAGTGCAAACATTATTGTTATTATTAATAACATTTAAAAACAAAATTGTTTGTAGATTTATAGTTTACAGACTTAAAATCGCTGCAAAACGAAAGATTTTTGCTGGAAAATAAGATGAGAGTAAATCTGTCATAATAATATTTATGTAATAAATTAATTTTTATTATCTTTTCATAGTATATTTATTTAATATTGCTGTAATACAATACGCATTACTTACAATCTTACAAATAAATAGGAAACCATAAGTTCATCCAATTCTCAGTATATGTGACAATTGGCCCGCGAATGCGCAAATGGCAGAGATCTAGGCCCATGGCCATTCTGTATATAGAGGTACCGTAAAAATTGATCGCCAATAGAATGACGCTCAGTTTACGGGACGCTACTTCCCCGTTGTGTTTACGTTAGCACCAATTTATAAATTTACGTCAAACACACCACATACGTTGATGTGACTCGCGCATGCGTATAGGTTGAAACAAATTCGATTTCCTTATCTGAAAAACTTATTATGCACACTACAGTGTTAGCGCCATTTTGAGTTATGCAAGTATTATGTTTATTTACTTGCCTCTTTAATCTTTTAATTTCAGATTTATGTTGAATTACATGATCGCACATATTAAATGATTTTTTATTTAGGTATCGGTCAGTTGTGCTAGAGTGGTTGAAGCGAAAACATCAGGGTATAGTGGGTGCGGTGCATTTATTTTTGTGTAACGGTGAATGTTAGGATTGTGTTGTTACTATATGTTGTTGCTCTCACGCTGCGGTGTTGAGAAATATGTGTTCTGGGGTTCAGTTGTACCCTCTGCTTGCGGGGTGAGGAAGAGTCCACAGTGCGGCTGGAACTGGTTGCTCTTACGCTGCGGTGTTGAGAAAGAGCTGTTCTGCGTTTCAGCTGTACCCTCGCTTGCGGGCTTAGGAAGAGTCTACTGTGCGACCGGGACTGGTTGCTCTTACGCTGCGGTGTTGCGAAAGAGCTATTCTGCGGTTTAGCTGTACCCTCACTTGCGGCCTGAGGAAGAGTCTACATTGCGATTGGGACTAGTTGCTCTCACGCTGCGGTGTTGAGAAAGAGCTATTCTGCGGTTCAGATGTACCCTCGCTTGCGGGCTGAGGAAGAGTCTACAGTGCGGCTGAGACTGGTACCTAATCCTATCCTAATCCCAAAGTTGAGCTAAGGCTTTACGTATTTTCGTGGATCCTAAGCGCTCACTGAGAGAGTATACTCATCTATTTTTTATCTGTTCCAGGCTATTGGCGCTCGCAAAAGAGAGTCTGGATTATTATATTTGTTTGGATCTGTTTTCCATTATGTATTTTTTGAGATCTTTTATCAATTAATTATATTGGTTTCTAACAAGATAAAAATTATTTAAACGTTTTTATATTATTTCACATAATAACTAAGATATGAGGTATTTTCAAAATATGCGAAAATCAAGTTTTAACCTGTATCTCAAAAACAAAAGACTATCAAAAAGTCGTGTAGTACCTATTAAAATTGTCTCAAAAAGTTAACGCATAAAGTCCTACATTAATTTTCTGTTGTAAGAAAACAATATAATTAATTGATGAAAGATCACAAAAATACACAATGGAAAACAGATCCGAACAAATATTATAATCCCTAATATGTTGTGACGGTTGTGTTGACAGGTGGTTGTCGATGATAGTGCAAATCTAAATCTTATTAAATCGTGATCTAGTGTCATAAAATCTAAGTAAAGTATCCAAGGAATAAGTTAATAGCCTAATATTTATTATAACCTAAATTATATTGCAATTAAAATCTTAAATATAATTTTATTTTAAAAGTATTCTGTGCAAGGTCAGAACCATAAGGTCGATTTTCTTTTTCAGGCTATTGGTGCTCGCAGGAGAGAGTTTAGACCATCCAGGAGTTCCATCCACCTAGGTGCTATATCTGATGCAGACGTCGGCGATTATGAATCTCCATAGGTTGCAGTAATTACGTAATTCATGAATATCGCTTTCTACCGCGTGTACCTGGCCCCACAATTTTACCATTTAATATGTCCCATTCAACACCTTTGTCCCGTAATAAATGTCCCAAAAATTCATCCACGTTTTTATTGTTAATTTTACTTGTCCATTTTTTTTAACCGCTTCATTTGAAAACATTTACTAATTTACCTCGTTGATACAATGTTTTAACATTAGTAGCTAGTTTCCATTTATCTTGTTGATTCATGATCTTCCTGGGCAATATAGAAGAGTGGTTTGCCATTGCTTTCTGTTCATTATTTTCTCTAATACCATATTATTTGCTATGGTTGTTTTCAATGTGGTCCATCCTATTTTCAGTAGTTGCTATTTATTATATTTTACAGTCTCATTTACTTTAGATTACTGCACATTAATTTGCTCCATACGCATCGAATCTTCTGTGAGATTAGTGCATGCGGGCGATCTTACTCGAAGGTATTGCAGCATATTGTTTCCTTTTGTGGGGTCCTGTTCACCTTTTTTCACGATCTTTTTTACTTTTGGCGAATTAAATACTTCCACTTATGCGACTGTCTTTTTTTCTTCCGACAGGTATCGTTTTTTTTGTATTTACTTCATTATTTTCTTTATGCGCTTTATCGTCCTGGTCTTCTACTTTCTTCACTTTATCTTTGTTATTTTTCTTATCTCTGTTGACACCGATTTCCATCTCCTTCCCATCTACTATGAGTACATCATATTTTATATAGGCATACTTTCCTTGTTTTCTCATATTTATCATTATTTGTTGTAGTTGTTTCCTTTTATCTCTTACTTTTTTATCTTCTTTAATGTAGGTGTCTGTATCTTTTAGTTGGCTTTTGTTGCTCATAATTTGAATTTTTTTATTTAGAGAAGTTAGACCAATTTTAATTGGTCTCGCTGTATTACCTTTTCTACCCAAGTAATAAGCAAAGTCAACTTCTTCCTCTTTCAATGTAACTTTTACTTCCTCATTAATAACAAATAACACTTCTTTTATCATATCAGCATAATTATGCGTTTCTCTTATATCAAACAGGACAATATTTTTCGTTCTTGCCTCTTTCTGCAAACCTTCAATTATTTTTTCTTGATTTTCCAATTTATTTTTAAGCACGGTACTTTTTAGATCTATGTTCTTGAATTTTGTATTGATGCTCGCATGTAAATTGTCACATTCATGCTTAAATTCATTTTTTAATTCAGTTTTTAACTCATCTATTTTGTTATAAATTCTGTCTTCCACGCTTTGGGTGTTTCTAGCAATGTTTAAATTTTTATACGGTTGGGAACACTGGTGTATAAAGAAAATAAAAATGTTTATATTGTTTATATACGAGTTGCAACACTGATCATGGAATAACGACCTTGTCGTTGTACGCCAAAATCGACCTTATGGGTCTGACCTTGCACAGAATACTTTTAAAATAAAGTTATATTTAAGATTTTAGTTGCAATATAATTTAGGTTATAATAAATATTAGGCTATTAAATTTTTCCTTCGATACTTTACTTAGATTTTATGACACTAGATCACGATTTAATAAGATTTAGATTTGCACTATCATCGACAACCACCTGTCAACACAACAGTCACAACATATTAGGGATTATAATATTTGTTCGGATCTGTTTTCCATTGTGTATTTTTGTGATCTTTCATCAATTAATTATATTGTTTTCTTACAACAGAAAATTAATGTAGGTCTTTATGCGTTAACTTTTTGAGACAATTTGAATAGGTACTACACGACTTTTTGATCGTCTTTTGTTTTTGAGATACAGGTTAAAACTTGATTTTCGCATATTTTGAAAATACCTCATATCTTAGTTATTATGTGAAATAATAAAAAAACGTTTAAATAATTTTTATCTTGTTAGAAACCAATATAATTAATTGAGGAAAGATCTCAAAAAAATACATAATGGAAAACAGATCCAAACAAATATAATAATCCAGACTCTTTTCTGCGAGCGCCAATAGTCTGGAACAGATAAACAATAGATGAGTATACTCTCTCAGTGAGTGCTTAGGATCCACGTAAACCGCAAGGTCACGGCCTAGCTTTGGGATTAGGATAGGATTAGGTACCATTCCCAGCCGCACTGTAGACTCTTCCTCAGTCCATAAGCGAGGGTATAGCTAAACCGCAGAATAGCTCTTTCTCAACACCGCACTGGAGAGCAAACAGTCCCAGCCGCACTGTAGACTCTTCCTCAGCCCGCAAGCGAGGGTACAGCTGAAACGCAGAACAGCTCTTTCTCAACACCGTAATGGACGGCAACCACATATAGTAACAACACAACTCTAGCACTGACCGTTACTCATAAATACATCCTCTATACCCTGATGTTGTCGCTTCAGCAGCTCTAGCACAACTGACCGATACCTAAATAAACAATCATTTAATATATACGATCATGTAATTCAATATAAAGCTGAAATTAAAAGATTAAAGAGGCAAGTAAATAAACATAATACTTGCATAACTCAAAATGCCGCTAACAATCTGGTTTTTTACGTAAAATATCGTGATATAATTGGATTTTTTGAAAAGACTGCATAATTTATAATAGTCCCGTTGGCGTTCCGGTAACGCACTCGTTCACGCAAAATATGTTGATGATTCATGTTTTGCGTTAGCGGGCCAACGGTAACCAATCATAATATTGTCCTCTGCATTATTGAACAAAACATTGACGTTTTGAAATATATTCAATAATATCATGTTAAAAAACAAAAGCAAGTCCACTTAGACACTTTTCAAAACGGTTTTCAATCATTATTTTCTCTCAAACTCAATATTAAAAGTTTTACAAAAAATAAATTGCAGTAAAAGTGTCTAACGAAAAATGTAATCTCCAAATGGTTATAAGATATTGTACGCTTGCGCGACGAACATTAACGTATGTGCATAACGTATTTATAAAAAACGGGAACGTCAATCTATAAATCGGGCTAACGTCTACATTTTTATGGTGGAAATTCTTGGTTAATAATTATAGGTTTTTTTTTTCTAGGACTGTACTAGGACACAATGTAATATTTTTCGTACAGATGGTATTAATGTGCGTGCTAGCGTACTCTTGTTTTAATGTGATAGATGGCATATACATCATTTTCATTTCTTTCGCAATAGCGCAATTTAAGATTATAAAATGTAGATTTCTGGGTCTAAATCCAAATGATTCAGTGGAAGAAAATAAGAAACAAATTGCTGAGTGCATCATCCATCATAATTTACTTTTTGAGTAAGTTAGAAAATGGGGTTCTCCTCAGATACTAAAAACGAAAAATATTTCGCTCAGTTCTTATTCGAACGAAACCGAAAAAATTCGTTTCCGTTCTGAATGTTGCCACCAAAATATTTTCGTTTTCGTTCACAGTAGTTAAATACCGGTTAATACCGGTTACAACTATTATACATTTTACACGATATGCATCACCCCAATACAAATTTATTTATTTGTGGTGATTTTAACATTGATTTCTCAAGCTCTTCATCTGAAAAGCAAAAAAATATTATCGATGCTGTCGTTCGATTTAAAATCAAACATCACAGTACCTACACGTATTACTGCAACATCCTCTTCATGCATAGACAATATAGTGACGTCCCCAAACATCCAAGGCACATATCATGTTATAAGTAATTCCCTCTCTGATCATGAGGGTATTATCTGTAACATTAACATTGAAAAAGTGATAAAACCTACCGAAACTCAAGTCAGGCGCATATACTCTCGGAATATGAAGGTGAAGTTAGCAGAGGATTCGCAGCAGACGATTCGAGACTTGAGCGAGTGTGTGGCAGCCTTACAAAACTAAACCATGGCTAACTGTATAGACGCCAAGGACCTCTGCTTGATAACACAGTCAACACAGAAAAATATGATTTTATTTAATGAAATATTATTTTCATTGTTATAAACAATAGTAAGATGATAAAATTTTGCATATAGTATTTCTACATATTACTTATTAAAATACAGTAACTATAAGCTTCCTACCCCCCGTAGGACATAGAGAAAAATATGATTTTATTTAATGAAATATTATTTTCATTGTTATAAACAATAGTCAGAGGATAAAATTTTGCATATAGTATCCATCAAGATTAGAAACAGATTTTTTCTTTAAGAATGTTTTTTCTTGATGATTGCCTGAAAATATAAAATAATTTTTGCGTTCAAGACGACACATCGCTTAAGCAGCGACTACCTTGTTTTATTTCCGAACTTTCTTTGCCTATTCTCGTAAGTGTTCTTTCAAAAACACCTGTCATTACTGCAACACGTTCCCTAATTTTCGTCAAAGGAATAATTACTTGGCCATTTTCACTTTCGCGAGTCACAAACTATAAAATATTTCCAATTATTTCGCGACTTTGACTTGCAAGAGCACGGCCACCTAACTTCGTTTTAAACGCCATATTTTTTCGGCAAATTTTTTGCTTCAGATTGTACTTTATGTCGAAGTAAACGCTAGTGAAAGTGAAGTCCCCACTACAAATCTTCGCGATGCTACTGCGCATTCTGACGTCACGCGCCCGAGATAATTGCTAGACTGTAATATATTATTTGCGAGAAAACTTTTATTTACTTTAGTTGACTGTACTTTTTGATTTTATACTAAAATGTTACAAATATTTATTTGTTTAGTCTATTTCTAGGGGGAGGTAACTGCCCCTCCCCCTGCACCTCTTGGCTACGCCAATGCATTCTAGCATATTTGTTTTTACTTCTCTATGATCCATTTTTAGTGCTGACTAAACACTTGCTAGTAGATTATTAATAAAATAAAATAAATTAGTTTGCATTGGTCTGCATATGGCATTTGACGCTATGTAGTGTATATATTATTCAAGTTGTTTTCTTGGTATAAGTATTAAATCATGATTGAAAAGGATCACGATTAAACTAATCAGGATTCACAAATTCTCAATCACAGCCCGAAAGAACACGGCAGTAGCGACACCTATTGCTATCTCTTTCTCGCACCCGACTCTATAATAGACTGCGAGAGAAAGATAACAATAGCGTGACTTCACAGTGACACTGACAACAAATTTAAAATATCTGGTAATCTAGCTATTCATTTTTTTTTATCTTAACCGTTATTTATTCTGTCATAGTTCAAGTATAAAGTGTACATTTATTATTTGTTTTAGTGGAGGAGCCCACTTGGCTCGCCCAGTTTTCTATCGTCCAGTCAGCTGATCATTATTATAATATAAATTTTGTTTTTTCTTGTAGATTTTTGTCCGGTGTAGAAGAAATTTTTTCAACAATAATTCTACATACGGCCTCCATAAATGTGATTGTTACTGCGCTATTTATGTTTTGTTGCATGGCTGAAAACGATATGTATGTATATCAATAATAAAAAAAACAACGGCTGGTAGCCTGAACAATTAGTTAAGGGTGATTAACAAGCATAGCAGTGTTTTATGTCTGTCAATGGTTTATGGATTATTTTGGAGAAAAATATTTCAAATAATAGATGAATTAATTAACTTTTCTTTAACTGTTATTTGAAGTATTTTTATATAAAATAATCCATAAACAATTGAAAGAGATAAAATATTGCTAGTCAACTGCTTACTAATTACCCCTAACCACTTGTTCATGCTACCAACCAAAATGTTCCATAAATTTCCATACCGGGTGAATATTTGAACACCGAACATATGGTGAAAATGAGTACGCAGAAGACCCACGTCATCAACCTGAAAAAACCTTATAAAAAGAAATATAACTTGTAGTAATTCTTAGTTGTTATTTGTTTTTTTTTTAAAAAAAAAGAAAAAATATACTAGTATTAAAGAAACCTATATATTAGTTAATTTACAATTATTTCTAAGTCAATCCTTATTCTTTTTACGGAATATAAAATTCTTTGACACAACATGATCATTCTCAGTAGTGCCAACGTATGGTACGAAATTAAACTACAATTATTTCAAATAATTTTATATCCGTAAAGGAATAACGATTGACTTAGAAATAATTGTAAATATTATTAATATATACATTACTTAATACTAGTACTTTTTTCTTCTTCTAAAAATAAATAACACCGAATAATTTCTACAAGTTGTATTTCCTTTTATCAGGTTTTTTTCAGGTTGATGACGTGAGTCTTCTGCCTAATCATTTTCACTATAGGACTTTGAAGCTTAGTGCTCACTTGTCCGACGCGGCACGTTCCAGCGACGGATTGTACAGCGCGCACTAAACCGGCAGTGTCCGATCCGACGTACACGGCGATAATTTAAATAATCAAATTTGACAACAATGAAGGACAGTTCCGAAGAAGAATTGTTTATATTGATAGGGTTCTTAGAAGAAGAAGAAAGAAGAAGGGAACATGGATTCATCCAATAAATTTAAAAAGGAAAACATTTGATGAATTCCATCATTCGTTTCCTGATCTATAAAAAGAAAAAAAAACAATATTTTAGAATGAGTTACGAAAAATTCACTGAGCTATAATTATTGTGTCCTGATCTACACTAAAAATGATTGACAGTAATGTATTAAAGCGTTTATTTTATAAGTAAACATACGGGTAATTAACATAGACTAAAATAAATATTAAATTTTGAATTAAAGAAATGACAAATTATTTATTTATGTTTATACACTTAAGAACTACATTTAACTAGGGTGGAACTTTTATTTTAACTTATCAAATGCTCAAAATTGGCACAATTAACTTCTAAACCATATCCTAAACGATTATAGAATGAATTATTAGCATTCGTTATTTGCTGCGGAGTAATATTTTGTGTTTTTAATTGTTCAATGTTCATTCTGTCACCATTATACACATTTTTTTAAGTATTTGGTGCTATAATTATTATAGATATTTCAAATTGTTTTGCTGTGCAGTGTCTCGGTCGAATATTAAATGTTATAATCTGCACTTTTTCTTCAATTTTATAAAACACCGTTTTGAAATATGGAACTACTCTATGTTTACTGATAAAATAAACTTTCTGTATTTCAGTTTCCACACAGGCTAGGCGCAAATTGAGACACGTATAGAGCGTTTGAATTGGCGCAAAGCAGCACGTGTTTTGTAACCTAAGGCGTTTTTTGCCGTTGAACCAGTTTCGCTATGTTTTCACAACTATTTCGTACATGACGTCATAAATGTGGGGATCGTTAAAATACTGTGTTTTTAACTAATGACGTATAAATTTCAATCTGTCAAATGTAAAATGGACGTTTGAGTGAGTTTGAATTTGTGGTGTACATAAAAAATATTCAAAATACTATGTTTAATATAAACTAATTCCTTGGCTGCACTTTTTTGTTATTTTCAAACAAGTAAACTCTGTATTTTTGTATTTATTTATACGTACAAACGTTTTATTTTTCTCAAATAATGGAGCATTCAGAATTATTGTTTTAAATTAATATAGAATAATTTACAAACGTTTATCAGTGTTCCGTGTTCTCAAGATTTGCCCCCTCTACTACGAAATAATTCGAAACTGTTTCAAACCAGCCCAGCGGATCGGTTTGAAAACATACGAAACTGTTTCAACCAATTTCGTCTCTGACGTCACCGTTGCGTCGCCAAAATATAATGGTTTGAAATACTACGAAATAGTTTCAATCGCCAGAAAACACCTCTATAGAATTAAATATAACGGCGCAAATTGGAAAAATGACGCGACGTGGCACGGTCGCGTCTACCTAGGTTTGATTTACATTAGCGGTACAATAACGGTACAATGAGGGTATGTCTATTACAAGAGACATTTACATTAGACGGTACCACGACGGTACGAACATAATAAAATACCATGACAATATAATTTTGTCTTTTATGTATTATGACGGTTTGTTGTGCATATATCATGTATCTATCAAAAGTAGAAAATATCGTTCAATGTTTAAAAAAATTATCAAATACCGACTTGTCTATAATTGCCATGGGGTCTCGTGGCCGTGTGCCTGAGTGTCTGGTCGCGAATCTGAGGACCCGGGTTCGATCCCGACCGGCGCCAAAAAATACTTCGAATTTCAATGGCACAAAATTGACCCCTGTGGTGCACTCACCACGCCAGCAATAAGTGTCCTTGAGGTAACGCCTGGTAAGCGCCCGCACGGTACAAATATTTCATCATTACCGATATCTGTATAGAAAGCAAATTGGCACACCCAGCAAATGGGTAATATGCCGTGATGATATATTTATTTATTCTATAATTGCCCTTACTCTTGCCGAAGAAGAAGAAAATCCAGAAAAATTTCCAAAACTATGCTGTTTTGTACTTACTGTGATAATCTGTGATGTATATTTTACGTTTATGTCATAAACAGAGAACTTTTGTTCAATAATGTATGCAATAATTTCTTATGTCTACCTCATTTTGACTACATTTTGGTTTAACTAAAAGACAAATATCAAAAAGTCAGAAACATGTTAGATGTCAATCACGTACTAGCATAATATGTTTACTTCCACTCAGCTGATTTTGGTATGAATATCAACGTGATATGCACGTACTCTTCAAACGCAACCTTCCACTCCCCGTTGCATGCAAATACTACGCAGTCACTATGATACAATATTTCTTCCTCGATTTTTTCAATAGAAATAAAACTATACTGTACCGTGGTCGTATCGCTAATGTAAATCATTGAATATCAATGTACCGTCATCGTACAGAGAACGTAGATATAAATGGGTCTATTAAAATACATTGGAGCAAGAAGTACCGTACCGTCATTGTAAATCAAGCCTTACAGTCGCGCGGCATGGTAGGTAAGGCACAGATTCTCGTGCTATACTCGTTAGGCTGTCTTGTGTAGTTTTTCATTTTTTATTTATTAGTTTATGCTCTTTTTTAATACTTATGGCAGAAGAAAGTTGATAGAGGCGGCCAAGAACAGAGTGCTGTATGATACAAAACATGCGATGTACATGGAGGCAAAGCTGAAGAATCGGATTTTCCTTTCTGACAGAATATATTTCTTTGGTGATTTAAATTTTTTCGTCATAAAGTAAAATTTCGTCTTCAACATCAATATTTGATTCTGATTCGGAACTCGAACTCAAGTTTAATAACAAATGTTTTCTTCGCGAATCACACATTTTTGGTTGCGGGTGGTATGTGAGTCACTTGGAAACTGCGTCCCAATATGCCGATCCTCAATTTACGCCTAGCCCATAACTATACCTATTAAGTAATATATTGCTGATCCCTTGCTCACCGTGAAGCCTAGACCGAGAGATGGGAATATCATTGCTGCATAAGTCTATCTCTCTCAATTTCTTAAGTCTTGATTATGCGCATGCACGTAATATTTGAATTTTATTGGCTAAGGACGATATATAAATTCTGATTATTGAAGAATAGCGCGAATTTTAAATTTAAATCTGAGAAATTAAGTAATGTACTTACCATTTATTTGGTGTGTAAAATTCTTGAACATAAATACTAGTAATAATAAATAACAATGAAATATTCTAGTGCAGATGGTTCTTAACGTATATCAACAATATTTTACATATGTGTTACCATTTTAGACAACCACAAAACGCAAATCATAAAAATTAGATTTTATCACGAGACTAAGTTACTTTTAGAGAAAAACGATTATATTAGAAATAAATTCAACAAAATTGTGTTATTTAGAAATTAATATTTTTGTTAGAAATTATTTATTATATACTCTTTACCTTCACCAAAAAAAAAATGAATCCCGATCAGATTGAATTCTTATTCTTTTTTCGTACTCACTACCTAGAAACTAATGTTTCCCGCAGCCAACTCACAATCCGAAAGGCCATATTCCCGTTATTGTTTTACTTCCGCGCACTAGTGTCTCAATGGAAACTATTTTGATCGAGTAGCTTAAAAGTGTTATTATATTTTTAATTTTTTTACACATTACAACAAATTTAATATAAGAACAAGATAATTGAGGAAAATTAGTTGAATGAATAAAAATTATCTAAATTAAATTAGAAATTTCATTGCTAATTTTGACATTTTAATACTACTAACGCTATCTATTAGCAATTAAAAAATGAAAAGAGAATGAAGAGCATGCCGGCCATACTCTAAGCTGCACACATAAAATAACTATGAAATAACAAAATATAGTTTATAATTTTTTCGAAAATTAACGATTTTCAAGCATTAAAAACCAATAATAAAAAATAATTTATTAATAAATAAAAAATTTGCCTATCATCAGTGCCATTTGTTGGAGAACAACAATCTGTCATTTGTCCAATATCAAAATATAACATGACCTTAAATTTAAATTATTAGATATTACACTTACACTGACAATTAAAAATAAATATAAATAATAAAATAGAGGCATGTGCCGGACATTGTTCTTTATTTAATTATTTGAAAAGTTGGTAAGTACAACATACAATATGCGTTAGAACTTCTGCTCAATTTAGTTTATATTTGCCATCATGATAAGTTAAAAAAAGCGTTTATTCGTTGTCTCCGGCCTTAAATTTCGGGAGGCGTACAAGAAATATCAGAATCAGACATTTTGACAACTCTTAATTCTGAAATATTTTGCAAACAATTATGTTTCCGAAATCAACAATTTACTTAACGACCGTCGCTATGAAAGTGCTGCTGTGCTATTTACTTGTATATTTGCAAATTTTGTACAATTATCTTGACATTTATACTCTATTAATAATGATTTTGTTCGTTACAAAAAGTATTGTACAAACTTCTTGCGGGAAGACGTCATCCACGCATTCGCGCAAATGAAGCCCTCGCCGCAAGCTCGCTCGTGCCTCATATAAGCGTTCATGCGGGATGAGTGTCTTCCCGCACTTAGTATGTAAATAATAATAATAATAATAATAATAATAATAATAATAATAATAATAATAATAATAATAATAATAATAATAATAATAAATACCTTTATTGGTGAATATTCAGCAATAGCTGTTCTTCCATATTAACCTTACATCATATTTACATATTATTACATTGAAATAAAATTTGTATATATATATAGTGTAATGAACATATAATAAATGTGAATCAAAAACATATAGATAAACAAAAGCAATTGAAATGAATAAAATATATAATATAATACATATTGTAGAAAGAAAAATAAGGATTTCAAAAGACTGATATGTCATTATGTAGTAATATTTTTTTTACATTTTTAGCGAATGTAACAGGCTACAGAGAAATAAGTGTGGATGAAATTCTATTAAGAGTCGTTGGAATCGTATAAGAAAATGTGCGTTTGTACAATGCAGAATTAAACTTAGGGATGTGATATGTTAAATTATTCCTCAAGTTACGATTGTGATGATATGTAGGCAAAGTTATTTTGTTATAAAGATAAGAGGGAGATTTGTTCTAAATTACCTGAGCTTATGATCAATAAGTAAACCTAGATTTCTTGCGGAATTAGAAATGTTAATATTCTTGTTATTTATTTTAATGGAAGTGGCATTATTCAATAGCAACTCTTTTCTTTTAATCTCATTGCCAAACAACATAACCGTAGACTTATATTCATTTAAGTGTAAACAATGATTATTACAAAATTGAAATAATGCCTCTAAGTCCGCATTCATGTTGTCAACGGCAGTTTTAGATTTACTTGGGTCAAATGACAGATACAGTTGCGTATCATCAACGTACATATGAATATTACAAAAGTTTATACTCTTATTCAAATCGAATACATATATTGAAAATAGTAGCGGCCCTAAAATAGAGCCCTGAGGTACCCCTTTAGAAATCGAAACATGACTGGAATTAGTGTCATTTATATTAACTACTTGTGAGCGATTAGATAGGTAACTTCGTATGAATTCAATGCTGTTATTATTAAAACCAAGATAATGCAATTTAGCGAGAAGAAGTTCGTGATTCAATGTATCGAAGGCCTTGCTGAAGTCTAGGAGGGCTAAAAGTACCAAACACTTACTGTCTAGATCATTAACAATATCGTCAAGGATGTGTTGCAATGTAGATGTTGTGCTGTAACCTCGCCGAAAACCAGACTGAATTTCTGGTAGAATATTGTATTTATTCAAGTATTCTAAAATTTGGAAGTGAGCAACTTTTTCAAGAATTTTCGAAAGTGTGGGGAGTAAACTAATAGGTCTTAAATCGTTAAAAGACGAGAGTATTTTTGTTTTAGCAATAGGTTTGATTACAGCTTGCTTCCAAACATCAGGTACTTTATTTTGCAAAAGACATTCATTTATTAAGTGCGTAAGCTGTGGTAGAACATCTGGAAATACTATTTTTAGCATACTAAGATTTTAGGCCGTCAAGTCTCATAGAATTTGATTTTAATGAATAAAATATTTTCGATATATCAGATTCATAGTATGTTCGAAAATTGAACCACGACGGTACCGGTCAAATTTTTCAGGTTACCGGCACTATTTTCGAACGCGGTAACTGAAATGTGTGGTAAATTTTAATTACCACCGGAACCGTGCTCAGAGCACGGTTTTTGTGGGAATCTATAGTCTAACCTAACTTTTGAAGTATACACACATTGTTCTTTGACATCATTTAAAGGTAAATTGTGTTTATAAACAACTGAGTACTGTACTTGGTACAAAAAACAAACAGTATCGAACAAAAATATCCTGCGATGTAAACTAAAATGATTTTGACAGTTATTAATAACCATGAATACCAATGCGTTCGACTGCTTACCGCGAAAACCATAACCTTTCAGTTACCGTGTAAAATGACCACGATAACCGCGGTTGAATTTTCGAACACACTATCAGTAACTGGAGAAAATGAGAAAGTAACATTAATAAAGGAATACCGATGAGATTGATAAAATTGTAATGTTATCTGGTTCAGATGAAGGAACAGAGTTAATGAAATGAGCGTTCATAGCATTGATACATAAATTGCTAGGAATTAATGTTTTGGGTATTGCTATAGGGTTTCATCAAGTCAAGTAGCTTGATATTTTTGTAAATTACTTGACTTGACTTGAAAATCAAGCTTTTCAAAAATTAATTACTTGACTTGACTTTATTTTCTATCGATACTACTTGACTTGATCAAGTAATTTCAAGCAAATTCAAGCTACTTGATAACGAACCGATTATGTACGAAAACGCGCGAATCAGTAGAATCATAACCTAGCTGTGTGTGGTACGGCGTGGTGTGCCATATGCTGTGCTGATTCACTACTGCAAGTTAAAATCTGTGCAGAGGTTTAAAAAATTCACTCAATATTGGAATATATACTACAAAAAGCTATAATCCATTCGAAATAAGAATAATAATTGGGACTTCAGATTTTGTCCACATATTCTCGACTCATTTTAGTATATATTCCATTAATGAATGGGTTTTTTAAACCTCTTAATATCTCGGAGAAAAATAAAGTTCCAAAATGTACCATGTTATTTAAATGGGAAAAAATCAAGTGCATTTAGGCACGGATAAATATTTAAATTAAGCGGAATCTTTGTCAATATAATTTGTTTTTATTCATTTGGAACCATTTTAGGGGGTGGTCCAGTTAAAATCCGACTTGCCCCCTTTTAAGGTCCACCATAATACATATACTATAAATAGTTTGTTAATTCATATATACTTTCAATTTTTTTTTTTTAATTTGAATGTATGGTTTATTTTTATGAATAAAAGTTTATATTTCAAGGTATATTATTGATATTGTTATAAAACATAAGGAACTATATGAAAATGGAATGTTGTCTTGAAGATTTTTTTCTGGTAACTAAAAATATAATTACTTGATTTTTTCAAGTAATTGAAAAATAACTACTTGATTTTTCAAGTACCTACTTGAAATTTAATTACTTGACTTGACCTGATTTTCGGCTACTATTACTTGACTTGAGATTGACTTGATTTCAAGTCAAGTCAAGTCAAGTAACTTGGATATCAAGTCAAGCCGTGAAACTCTAGATTGCATAAGCATTGAATTCATTAAAAGTGTTCCATAATTATTGTTACGAGTGTTTTTTTAATTTAAATTCAAAATATGCTTTCTTTTCCCTCTTAATCGCCTCAGTAATATAATTTCTTAAGCTTTTGTAATAATTCCAATGCTCTTGCGACTTCGTTTAAATTGTGATAATGCATTATCTCTGTGCTTCATCATTATTCACAAAACATCTGTCATCCATGGTGATGGACTGTAACGAGTTTTGATTGTTTTTATTGGAGCGTACTCCAATAAAAACAAAATAACTATTACAGTACTACAAAGTTAATTATTTAATTCAAATTTAGTACTAGAATATTTCATTGTTATTTATTATTACTAATATTTGTGTTGAAGAATTTACACACAAAATAAATAGTAGATACATTACTTAATTTCTCAGATTTAAATTTAAAGTTCGCGATAATCTCAATAAGCAGAACTCAGATATCGTCGTTAGCCAATAAAATTTAAATATTACGTGCATGCGCATAATCAAGACTTAGGAAATTGAGAGAAATAGACTTATGCAGCAATGATATTTCCATCTCTCAGTCTACGCTTCAGCTAGTCTCTACGTAAACGATAGGAGCATTAGCAATATATTAGTTAATAGGTATATGGCCTAGCCTCACTGTACAGCGCCGTCAGAATAGTGCGTTCACTAACGCTCACTTATCCAGCACGGCACGGCATCATGCGTTTTTGACAGCTGGGCTCTAAACTTGACAATTCCGGTGACACCGGATCGAGCTGTACTGTGCTGTGCCGGACAAATGAGTGCCGCCCCGTTTATTTTAATGCGTTTATTCCAACCGAAATTTGACGTGACGTGCTGCGTTGTGCCGTGACGGACAAGTGAGCGTCAAGCTTAACATGTGAAATATACTCTCGTAACGTCCTGCTTCCCTAATTATTTTAGGTAAAAAAGCTTCAAATAAAAATTGTACAGCATAAAATTTTGCAGTACAATCAATAAGCAAAAATTATTTAATTCACAATTGTTATAATAATATGTTGATTCTTAACTTCTTAGAGGTTGGGAAATACGCCATTCCTAACTACAATGACAATCTCATGGGTGGATAACGAATGTTCAAACAAAAATTCATTAAGAGCACAAAGACATCAGTATACTCTCAAAATCGACTACAGAATTCTGATGTGTATGTGCTCTTTATGAATTTTTGTACGATATTGAAAACTGTATGTAAAGAGCGAATGTATTTTGTGTATAGGATGTAAGAAATTCAAGCTCCTTATATTAAAATCTTTCTTATTATGCAGAAAATTGATATAGGTCTATATGAGCCAACTTTAATAAACACCACAGGAATTTTCTTTTGGGCTAGCAAGAACAAAAAATAATATTTAGAAGATTTTTTTTAAGAATCTGCTACTTTCGGATGTCCAATTATTACCATAACTTTTTCAGCTCTTCCCATAGTAATGTCCGATTGAGAAATACGTAGTTAAACAGATATTAAGTATTATAGTTTTTGAGAAATCATCTTTCCTACATCCCCACACACACACACATACATCCACACACACATCTCTTAGCGACAGGTAAAAATGAACATTTTTTTTACATGTCCTCATTACTCAGTTTTAAAAAAAATCTAATTACATCGCGTTATTCTACGTAAAATAACTGTATAAATTTTTCTAATCAACTTCTCTTTATCTTTTATAATAAACGATATTTTTAAACGAAAATTGAGTTTTAGCCTCTAGCTCAAAAACAAAAGATTCCTGTGGTGCCTATTAACATTGTCTCAAAAAGTTAGACCATAACGACCTACATCAATTTTCTGTAACGTGCATAATAAAAAAGTTTATGATTCCAAAATAAAATAAGTAACTTTATTCCTTGCTCCTCAAGAAACACTTTACGGTGACAAATGAGAGTGTAAATCGTAAATGTCTATTTTTCATAGCACTCTTAGAAAAATAGTTATTTAGGTATTTTTTGTAATTTCTGTTCGTGAACAATTATGTACTAATTATTACAAAGCATCGCAAATTAATTTTGCTTATTGATTGTAATGCAGTTTATAAGAAATTTATGGAACATTCTGTATAAATGATATATGTATTATTGTTCTTATATTTTTTCTCTAATGTTTTTAGTGAAAGAAAAATTTCTTATGCGTTCATAGGCATGTCTCTCATGAACCAACTATTTATTTATTGTTGTATGGGACAACTTATACAGGATGAGGTAATATATCGATTAAAATGTCTGATTAAGGTCATCTTCGAATTGTATGATTCAAGATTTTAGCTCCCCCCATTCTGTTAAATTCAATGGTGTCGTTTTCTTAGGAGTAAGTTACAATTCCAGCTTTTTGATTGCTCTAAACGTGAACTAAGTTTACAAAACCGAAAAATAAGTAACAAAACGTTATAGTCAGCTGTTGAACGTCGTAAGAACTAGTGTTGTAGTCAGTGCAGAAGTATAAATTGGGATTCTATATTATTATATACTATACTATGGTGAAAATGATTAGGCAGAAGACTCACGTCATCAACCTGAAAAAACATTATAAAAAGAAATATAACTTGTAGTAATTATTAGTTGTTATTTATTTTTAAAAAAAGAAAAGAAATATACTAGTAGTAAAGAAACGTATATATTTATTAATTTACAATTATTTCTAAGTCAATACTTATTCCTTTTACGGAATATAAAATTATTTGACACAACATGGTCATTCTCAGTAGTACCAACGTATGGTACGAAAATAAACTACAATTAAAAAAAAAATCTAAATATCATTAATATAATATATTATACATTACTTAATACTAGTACTTTTTTTCTTCGTTTTTTAAAAATAAATACCAAAAAATTTCTACAAGTTATATTTCATTTCATACGGTTTTTTTTCAGGTGAATGACGTGAGTCTTCTGTCTAATCATTTTCACTATATTATACTCCTTTAAATAACTGTTTATTTACTAAAGAATTAAAAATAATCAAATTTTGACGTTCTAGCTGTTTAGCAAAAGACGAACACGATTTTGGCGTTTGCTGCCAATGTACCGATTGCCACCAAATATAATATTTAAATCTACCGAGTGGGTTAATGTAGTACAGAATGGTTATTTATCTCTGCTTTAGATCATATAGCTTACGAACTGGATATGAGAAAGCCTATGCCTTACAATAGGTACTATTCTTAAAAGAACGCTTAGGATCAAGTGATATAGATTTATACATGTAAAGTACATAAGATAGAGAAGGATACAACAAAGTAAATTTGTTTTGCTCTTCTTATGATTCCAGTTTATTCATCAATTATTAGAATCATATTAATCAGGCCTATCGCCGGTCCGGGCAAATAATGGCCGACCGGCCCGAATCAAAATTAATCCCAATTTGAAAAAGAATCATTTTAAATTATTGTTTTTGAAAATATAATAATAGTTATTTGTGCTACAAGGGATGTACGTACCATTTACCATTCGAGGATGATTTTGCGCCCGAGCGAGAGCGAGGGCTGGCAATGGGCAGTTACCATATGTTAAAATTAAATGAAATTCTTATTTGTTTACAATATATGACTCATTATAAGATCATCATATACTGTAATAAAATTCGCCATTTATTATATAAATATTTCAAAAGAGTTATTTAAAATTACATGCTTCAAATCGACGTCTTCTCTGTGACGTCACACTTACATACTTAAAGCCGCAAATGCCGCTAGTGTCATTGTTTTACAACGATGCGATGTGACATGTCAAAGTGACAGTTGATGGTGATACTGACGCCGTGGACATAACCTTGTTTCTATTTGTTTTTTAGGCATTTATTCTATCTTTCTTGTAAGTAAAAAATATACATGATTATGGATTGTCTTTAAAATAAAATAAGTAAGTAAAAATACGTGCTAACTTGATAGCAATCTAACCTAACAAACAAGTTCCCCGTACCCCGCAAAACATACGTCGCAAAATATCTTTGTCATCTTTTGAGCAGCACGTCGGAACTAAGTTGCAACGGAAGCAGCAAGGGTAACGTTACAGTAGCGGTAATAGATATGTGCGATATTTTCAGTATTTTTTCTCATTTAAAAATAAGAATTGTGTAAAATAAAAAATTATGGAAAATTTAAATTTAAAAATACTTGCTTCTAATAAAAAAATCAAAAAAGGTGAAACTACCCCATTAAGTTCGGGAATGGCCAAATGTACCTACAACTCATGTTGCATATAAGATTTTTTTTCCACTACCGATGATTTATTTTTTACCTGTTCATTTTTTACTGCCAGATATGTCAAGGAATACCATTTTAAAATTAAAATACATTGAAAAAAAAAACTTTAAATGGAAATATATATGATATGAAGACAATTTCATAGAAATTAAATTCAAAATCATAAATTATAAGACTGAGCAAATATTTGACACAAGTTGCTAATAGAAACTGATACCTTGACAGTAAAATAATCATACATCCCTAAAAACAGTGTCCTAATATAGCCTACTTACGATATCGGAAGTGGGAAAAACTATTTATTTTCCTTTGATTATTCATTTAAAATTTACAGTAAAAATAATAATTATTCTGGCCGGCCCGATTTTAAGGTTAGGCCTACCGGGCATTTTCCGGTGTCCGTATCCGGGCGTTCATTTATTGTAAACATTTCAAAACGTAAGTTTTTTGTATACAAAATACGTTAAATAAGTAACAAATAAATGTATACTTGTTAATACATAAATAACTAAATAAATGACGGTTTTTTAGTAAAGTAATTATAGATTGCTATTTAAAAAATAAAAGTTAATAGTATCTTGTAAACCTGACTATAAAAAAATATTTATATCTGCCATCAAATAGTATATTTAAAATAATAAAACTTTTATATGAACCATTTTTTCTATTATTTATAATAAAATGTTAAAGGGGGATTCGAGAAGCAGTGGCGTAGCTCAGTGTTTCTGAATTTTTTTATTAAAAGGGACCCCCTGCAAAGTATGTCGAACTTGACGGACCCCCAAGCAGTGACGTAGCTGGACCTTACTAGGGGGGGGTCTATATATGTCCTAGTCTCCAGTGGCGGCTCAAAATTTGGTGAAGCAAGGTATCCAGAAAAAAAAAACGCGAATTTTTTTTCCATTCAAGGTCAAATGCCTTATAATTGAAAGTTAAATTTTTTCAAGGGATGTGCAACTGCATGTTTTTCACCTTTCATGTACAAAAATAAATTGCCAGACCACATAACATTTTAGGAAAGAGCGAAAAGAGAATATATTTAACGGATTGCAACAATACACATTAATTTTGGAAACTTTGCAAAAAATTGGGGGGGGGGGATGTTGAGCCCGTGAACCCCTCCCCCCATGGCTACGCCACTGCGTAAAAGGTTGGCATAATTATACTATGCTTAGTTTATAATTATTTGTAAATACTGTAAAAAAATCCATCTGAAAATATTAGGAATAATTGGACCATGCTAATCTGGAAGGGACTAAGCGCCAAATATAAGAAAATACATGTAAAAGTCTAAAAAAGAAAAGTCAATACAGAAACATAAATATGACACTTACTAGTGAAATGGTACCACAATACTTTGACAGTGACAAAAATTGTGTATTTAATGTTTAATGGCAATTATTTAGAAGAAGTACAAACAGCTATGAATACAACCCAGGTTGAAATTAAAACAGAGGATGACAAAGATGAATTATGGAAATTAATTAAAGGATTGGCAGCACGTTTAGAAATAAAAGAGAGTAAAACTGTTAACTTTTCACAAGTTGAACAACTGTTCGTGTTGGAATTTTTTTCGGGTCGACAGAATGCTATAGAATGGATTAAACAGTTTGCAGATGAATGTACACGCCACCAAGTCACATCAGATGAGAAAAAAATACAAATACTGAGAATATTTCTGGAAGAAAATGCAATCGAGTGGTATACAGCAAAATTAGCAAAATTAACCATAAAAGAGAGATGGGAGACATGGAAAACATATTTCAAAGAAACTTATGCCGATAAAAGTTGGCAAACAATTCGATACGCTTATACTTTCCCGTATATAAACGGTTCATTATTAGATTATGCTCTAAAGAAAGACCGTCTTCTACTAGAAACAGAACCTGGAATAACAACGACATCACGCATAAACCATATTGTTATTGGTTTATCGTTTTATATTCAAGATAAATTAGATAAAGAGGAGATTACAACAACTGAAAAACTAATGAATCAATTACGTAGATACAATCAAGTGCCTCCAATGAGATCAAAAAAAGAATCAACATTCAATACCAAGGGAAGTATTACCGAAACAGATAATCGCAGCAAGATAGAAAAAAAACCATGCAGTATTTGTGAATCATTAGGGAAACAGGAGCGTTATCATCCAGTGGAATTGTGTCGAAATAAGAAGAATTTTGAGACGAAGTTTGTAAATTCGATAGAGATTAATGAAGTTCGATCCGAACAAAAAAACGACTAGATGCACCACTGATCAAACTTAATGTTAAATTAAATAAAATAAAAGAAATAGAAGCCATTTATGATAGTGGTTCAAATGTAACGTTAGTTAATTCTAAGATAATTAAAAATATAAAAGATGAAATTATTCAAAAAAAAATATTTAAAACGATCAGTGGTGCTGCCGAGAGTTATGGGAAAATAAATAAGATTGAGAAAGAAATTGAAGCTTATATTATTAAAAACAATACGTTTTCGTATGATATTTTACTAGGTTTAGATACCATTCAAGAATTCAGATTAATACAAGATGATAAATTAAACATTTATCAGAGAATAGACAGAGCTGGGCAAATTACTTTCAAAAAGTAATTGAGTACAATTACAATTACTTTAACCAAAATATACTCAAATTACTAATTACTTTTGCATTGTAATTGACATTTTAATTACTTTTTCAATTACTTTACTAAAAAAAGAGGCAAAAGTTTGTATATCAAAAGTATGAAAAAAATTGAGAAAAATAAGAAAAACAGAATTATTTTGATTCAAATATTCTAGGCGGCCATGTGAAAATAAACAGAAATTTAATTGTAACATGTTGACCGAGTTTTTTTTATCACAAAATTTAAATTAAATGTTCACATAGCCACCTAAAATATTTGAATAAAAATAATTTCTAATATTTTTCAATAATAGGTTTGTTCCAACATACAATCAAATCAGTCCGACGCATGCGCAGTATTCAAATTAGAACGCCATTTTAATACTACGCATTTTTCGGACAGGTCAATACTGATTTGATTGTATGTTGGAACAAATTTTATATCCTTTTTACCTTCCGTCACCTCTAGGTAAGGAAGGTATTGTCTTTGGTCAAAAAATTCGGTGGTGAGTTTTCATTGTATAAGCACGTTTTAGGGTCTTTACAATACGATTTTACTATTTTTACGATGATGTCTGTATGTGTGTGTGTGTGTGTGTTCGTATGTGCGTGTGTGTGTGTGTGTGTGTGTGTGTATGTGTGTGTGTATGTGACCGCTTTTTCGTGGACGATATCTCCAATACTAGAATTCCAAAAATTACAATTCTTGCGTATTCCTCTTCCTTACAACCATATGCAGACCTGTTTAGATTTTGGTTATAATTGGTCGGCCGGAAGTACCCTCATTTGAAGATTTTAACAGTTTTTCTTGAAAAAATCAGTTAAATGTTATTATAACTTAAAGAATATATTATTATCTATACGATTGATTGCATTTTATATTTGTTATTCAACAGATATAGAGTTAAAGAAGAATACAAATAATAAATTTCACATAAATTTCATAATTCAGCCAGCTATGCTAACTTAACCATGGAAACTGCTAATATTTTCAGGTAATTCAAATTGACAGATGTCAGTATCAATAAAATGTAAATCAATGAAAGAATAAGGGAAGTAACTCTAGTGTTAGAAGTTTCTAGATATATGAGAGACGATTACATTGGTTTGAACATGTCATGAGGAGAGATGAATATATTAATAGAAGGTGGAAGAAACATAGGAAGACCATATATAAGATGAAAAGACTGTATTGTAGAAGACTTGAGGGAAAAGGAACTGAATGAGGAATGACACGCAAAACAAAAATGAGTGGCAGAAGAAAATAAAAAATGGCGACCCCCTAACAAATGGGAAAAACTAAAGAAGAAGAAGAAAATGTCAGTGTCAAGTGCAATTTGCATAGTTTGTTATTGAAATAACTTTACTGGAAATATAGGATCTTTTGCAAGACAATTTATGTATGGGCGCGTGCAGTAACATTATTTTGAATTTGTACATAATACACAGGATTGACGGAAGGTATTGTGCTGGCCACATCAGATTTTTTTCGATTCTTTTCATATTTTTGATTTACAAACTTTTACATTATTGAAAAGAGAAAAAATGGCAGTTTATATTTTAATAAAATAATTATAGGTTGCTATTTAAAAAATAAAAGTTGATAGTCGTACCTCGCAAACCTGTTTTTATAAAAAAAAAGATCTACATCTGCTATCAAATAGTATATTTAAGTAAAAATAAAACTTTTATATGAGTCTTTTTTTTATTACTTATAATAAATATATTGAAAGTGTGGGCATCTTCCCAGATTCATTCTGTATATATGTCTATATGGTTATTAAAAATACTTTATAGTGATTTATATGAACACATTGCAAATTCGTTGAAAAGTATATTGTTACTATGTATTAGGATTCAGAGAATAAATTATAACTTAAGTAAAAGTCCAAAGTACGTCTTACGTTCCAACGCGCATGACAAGTTACACTTGTAACCTGTCGTTACACCCACAAAGCAGATAAACTACGCTACGCCCGTATCCCGCGAATTCCCTCACTTCTTGGTTTAAAATAGTAATTATTTTTCAAATTTTCAAAGTGAGTTGAGTATAATTACTTTTTTTTACAATGTAATTAATTACAAATTACAATTTGGGGAAAAGTAATTTAATTAGTAATTAATTACCAAATGTAATTAATTACTGCCCAACTCTGAGAATAGATGATAAAAAGATTGACAAAATTAGTGATGTTAAAGATAAAGATAAAAAAAGTATATATTGCAAACGGATCTGCATGAAATCAAACAAGATTATGACAATTTATATAATATAAAAGGGAAACAAGTTAAATGAAGTAGAAAAAGGGGAATTGGTCGATTTCGTGAAAGAATTTTCACACGTATTTGCTAAACATAAATATGATGTTGGATGTACTAGAACTCATGAAGCACATATCAAGTTAATATAAAATAAATATACAAGAGAACACCAATAACTATGAACTGGGGTTCCAAATCAAAAATTTGAGCTGAATCACAACCATTCCCAAGAATGGAAGACATAGTAGTGAAAACAAGAAAATGCAAATGGTACACCGTAATGGTCATTAATTCGGCATTTTCGTCAATTCCAATTCGCGAAAAAGACAAATACAAAACAACGTTCGTGACATCGTGGCCCAATCTGGTCACGCCTACCTTTCGGATGAAAAATATCACCGGCAATATTTCAGCGAGTTCTGTCAAATATTCTGCGTAGAGAAGGACTACAAGAGTTCTGTGTTAATTACATAGACGACATATTAATATTTTCGAAAGATTTTAAAGAGCACTTAAATCATATTAGAAGACTTCTAGAGGCGATGGAAAAAGGATATAAACTAAAACTATCCAAATGTTGCTTTGCACATGCACAATCAGAAGTAAAATACTTGGGCCATACCTTAGGATCTAATTTGGTTCGACCACATTATGATAACGTCCAGGCAATACGAGATTTCCCCACTCCACAGAACAAAAAAAAAATGTTAGGCAGTTTTTAGGAAAAACAAATTTCTATCATAAATATATTCCGGATAGTAGAATTTTGGAACCTCTCCATTCGCTTTTACGTAAAGATGTAATACTTGAATGGACATCTAAATGTGAGAAAGTGTTTCAACAAATAAAAGAATACTTGTGCACTCGCCCAATACTTGCAATCTTTGATCCGGATCGACGGACATATATTTTTACAGATGCAAGTGGCATAGGAATAGGAGCAGTTTTAAAACAAATTCAAGATAACGGAGACCTATTACCAGTTGCATACTTTTCAAAAAAATTAACACCAACTCAAAAGAAGAAGAAAGCAATCTACTTGGAATATCTGGCAGTGAAAGAAGCATTGCAGTTTTGGCAGCACTAGCTACTGGGGCACTGTTTTGAAGTCATATCTGATCACAAACCTCTGGAGAACCTAAGAATCAAAACAAGAACAGATAAAGAATTAGGAGACTTGGTATACTACTTATCGCAGTATAATTTTACCATGCGTTATATACCTGGAAAAACAAACGAAGAAGCAGATGCCCTTTCAAGGAATCCAGTTTTAGGATGTTTTGAAAATAATGAGATATTACAAGTTGTGAACTTCATTCAAATGGAAGACTTAAAAAGAGACCAAAAACGTCACGCGCAAGAGATGGCGGCAGAAAAACATACACATACAAAAAAAAAAACATTATCTTCAAAATGAAAAATCGAGAGAGAATTTTTGTATCAAAAGAATTTGGAATAAAACTTCTACAAAAGATACACCTTTATTATGGTCATATTGGTGCACAACTTATGTCCAAAAAAATACGCCCATTCTACTACTTTAAGACAATTCAAGCATATTGCGATGCATGCGAAATATGTAAGAAAAACAAGTCTCGTCGATCTAGAGAGATTGGTCAGCTGTCACAATTAGGTCCAGCAAAAGAACCGTTTGAGATAATGTCCCTGGACACGGCAAGTGGTTTTATGGGATATCGATCACCAAAAAAATACCTGCACCTTTTAGTAGATCATTTTTCTAGATATGCATACACATATTCCTCATCTAGTCAACAGGCATCAGATTTCATAAAATTATTAAAATCAATTATACAGAAGAATAAAATAAAAGTCCTACTTGCAGATCAATACCCCAGTATAAATTCTACACAATTCAAGAATTTTCTGCGTCAACATGGTATTACATTAGTTCTGACGGCAGTAGACTGTCCATTTTCAAATGTCTCAATGAAAGGTTAAATTAAACTCTAATAAATCGTATCCGGTGTAAAGTACCGGAACAACCTAATTGTCCCTGGTCTAAAATAGCAAAAGAACGCACACAAGAGTATAATCGAACGACTCACAGTGGAACAGTTCTCCCTAGAATATATATACTAAACGGAACACTGTCAACTATTATACCCGCAGAATTATACACTCCTACAGATTTATTAGCATTATCCTGCCATGTTTGTATTTTTTTCCTAAAGGCTTTAATTTTGTTATTCATAACAAATATATTACTTTGCCGTCCTTGCATTGAAAGGTTCAATTCATTAAGTATGGAAAATATGTCACTTTTTGTCACCCAATTTGGATCGTCAAAATAAGTATAGTTCGTCTAGGGATCATTTTCCGAAGACTCGATATCGTTTTATTACGGCAGTACAATAGAGGGTCCCAATAGCCTGGCATGTGCCAGGGCTGTAATGAAAAATTTGAGTAGGGGTTTGAAATATTTCATTTCACACATTTTTCTTTCCAAAATAGTAAAAAAAAAATTGTTTAATATTTAACTGTTTTAAAAAATATATTGTATAATCAGATTTCCGAGACCACCCAGGAGGTACTAATTGCGGACCGTTAATCTTTGTTTATAGTGGCGATTTCTCCAAGAGGCCTATAACCACATGTCATTTAAAAAAATATATGAATATTTATTCGGACATAGTGCACTCGTCCTTGTCTTCAGAATTGTTATCGGACATATCTGAATCCCTTAAAGATATAATTAATGGATTCACGTCTTTGTAAAGTGATACAAATTTATTTTCTTCTTTTATAATATGTTGAATACAGTTATTCCATTGTTGCTGGCCAATATTTTCAACTTCTTCCCTGATTAATTGAACTACACTAGAATTTAATTGTGGTGATACATTTTTTGATCTAACATTGTTTTTTAGTTGGCTCCAAATTAACTCAATCGGAAAATAATTAAACTCACCACCTATTTATATACCTACATAGCCACAAATAACGGTTTTATAATACAGCCCTGGTAATCGGTTTAGAAAATCTGGAAAGTGCAGTCTTGGTCTACAGTCGAATACTGGGCGTAAAATATATACCAGCATTGCAAATACTGAACTGATCGACTGTACGGACCGAAATATTTTGGCATTGCGGTTTTAGCTATTGTGCATCCATAATAAAACGATAACGAGTCTTCGGAAAATGATCCCTAGATGAACTATACCTAAACTTGACTTTTTTACCTCCCGCTACCCTTGGTAAGGGAGGTATAGGGATCGTGCTAAAAATCGCATATCGAGATTTTGGTAAATGACCACGTTTTAAGGTCCCTAGAATCCATTTTTAACATTTTCACGATGATGTCTGTGTATTTATGTATGTATGTATGTATGTATGTATGTATGTATGTATGTATGTATGTATGTATGTATGTATGTGTGTGTGTATGTATGTATGTATGTATGTATGTATGTATGTATGTATGTATGTATGTATGTATGTATGTATGTATGTATGTGTGGATCCTGTATAGTGTATACGCTTTAACTCAAATACTATCATTCAGAAAGATTTGAAACCATGTATTTCTACCTTATTCTAATATGGAAATATCTGATTCGATTTTGGTGGCAATCGGATAACCGGAAATGGCAGTTTACTTGAAGCTCAAGATAGTTTTTCTTCAAAAAATACCTTTAAATGTAATTTTTTCTCAATTTGTTGCTATAAAAATTAAAGATTATTTTATTTTCTACAAGTTTGCTTTAATACTTTTTCTATATATTGTATGGATAAATTTATAAAGTAATATAAAAATTATATACATAGGTAAATGGCGGGAGGTACTGTGTTGGTCACATCAGATTTTTTCTATTAAAAACAGTCGTACTTCTGATCGTATATTAATGAGTCGTGTCAGAACTTTTCCCCGGGATAACCAACGTATGTCAGTATGCAGAAGAAGCGAAGTATGCAAAGAACCCATTTCTTCACACAAAATCGTGAAAAGACGAGAATTTACTGCACTTGCTTTTATAAAATTTACTATTTGAATCACTTGCGACAGTATTTCAAAAAGTTCAAGTGTCATTTCCATAGAAGCCAGTTGTTGACGATGAATGAAACAATGGGTAGTAAAAAAATCAGGGTGAGCTATTATTTTTAATCGAGTTGCTGAGTGACGGCCAGTCATCGCTGCTGCGCCGTCTGTACACAGACCGACACAATGTTTCAATTGTAAGTTTTTACTCTCGAAAAATGCATTCAAGGCCGTAAATATACGTTCGGCAGTTGTGTAATCTTTTAAATGTAAAGAGCAAAGCATTTCTTTTCGGATATTCTCATTTAAATAATCCACAAATCTCATATAAACCAATAAAATTGTATGGTTTGTAATATCTGTGGATTGATCTATTTGAATTGCAAACCATTCAGAGGAGTCTATTTTGTTTATTAACTGTTCTGTAACGTCTTCCGATAACATATGAACTCTTCTACTTATAGTATCATTAGATAATGGTATATTTTTAATTTTTTGAGTAGAGGATTCTCCAAAAAGTTCATTACATACATCCATCATGCATGGTTTTATTAAATTTTCAGTGATTTATCAAGCACACATGCATTAGTTAGTATTTTTTTCTGAGCTTTTAATGCTGTGCATTGTCTTTGAAAATAATCCACTAATTTGTTTTTCATTGCTGGATGTTTTGTTTCTAGATGGCGAAGAAGTTTTGCCTGTTTTAATGCATCGTTTGCCAATACATCACCGCAAATCACACATTGGGGATTTTGAATCGAATTAATTCAACGAAACTAATTCCATACTGAATATATGTTGAATCATATTTTCTTTTTTTACCTTTATTAAGTAGTGGTATTGAAGAAGATAGCACTTCTTTTCCTGTTCCACCAATTTCAGCCACATCTTCATTTTCACTTTGTTTTTTTGATATACTTGGCTCTTCTGTTGTTGATGTAAAACCAAAAAGTGTACTTTGTTTGCTCATTTTAACTTTTAACATAAAATCTTGATTTTTCTTTTAGTTAGCAACCACTAAATATTGCTGCCTACATATATAAAACTAGCATGTATGAGTACAACCGCTTCTCGCTCAAACGCAACACAATCGCTAGCGCAAGTGCATTCGCAGTCATGAATAATACTAGCACGTGCCTGTATAAACGTTAAAACAGCTGACCTATTCAGTTCATCCGGCCGCCACCAGACGTTTCACTATTAAATAAAAATGCGAATAGTATTTTTTAAATATTTTCACAAACTAATTTATGTTTGTTTCGTTTGTGATTTTTTTTTAAATTATTGGGAACAGATATTTAGTAAGGTAGGTACTTGCGGATCCCCGGTTGAGAATCACTGCTGTAAAGGACCTTTGTTTTTTATTATCAATATCTTTAGATTTTTTTAGATATAAAATTTAAAACAGAATAAATCAGAATTGTCTTAAATTAAGTGCTCAAATAAATATCCATTGTTTGTCAAACAAAACCTAAGTCTATGATAAAAATTGCGTTGCATATTTTTTAATTGTCGGTTTGTAATATTTCCGCATTCTTCCACAATTTTTCGTTTCAAAGAGTAGATATTATTTTTTAAATGTCCCCATAAAAAAAGTCATTTGAGGACAAATACGGGGATCGAGCTGGTCAGTTTACGAGACCACTGCGTCGTATCCAGCAATTTGAGAAACATTGGTTTAAAATATTCTAATTTCATTTGTAAAATGAGCAGGACAGCCATCGTGCTGAAACCAAATCATATTTCCCCCTGCAACATTTAGTGTGCCATCAATGAAAAATGACCTATAATATTGGAACCTAACATTCCAATCCAAACATTCACACTTTCGCGATATTGAGAATGGTTATTTAAAACTAAATGTTGATTTTCTTTGTGCCAACTACGATAATTTTGAACATTTGGTTCTCCATTAATACTAAATATAGATTCATCAGAAAAGCAAATGTTTTTGATACAATTTCTGTTCGCATTCGCCATTTCCATTATAGTTTCGCAAAATATCATGCGGTTTATTCTATCATGTTCAAAAATTTCTTGATGGCAAGAAAATTTAAAAGACGTATTTATGTTGTTTTTAAATATTTTTAAGGCCGTGGTGTGATGTATTCCTAATCCCGATGCAATTTCTCTTATACTCGCACTAGGGTTATTCGATCCCGAAGCTAGAACATTTATTTTATTATCGTTATTATCATCCTCAATTTCCTCTTCTGGTGCAACATGTAATTGTTTTATAATGCAACTGTGGCATGGATAGAACACTGACCCATATTTAACTTCATTAATAATAACTCTTTGAATTATGTGAATTGAAGGAATTGGCTTGTGAGGATACAAACCCGCAAATAAATCTCGCACTTGTCTTAAACTATTACCACCATAACAAAGCTTAAGAAATTCATTTCTTTCGCTAATTGAGTACTCGTAATTGTCCAACATTTTATCTTATAATTAACTTTATAAATTGAACACTAATAAATAATTACTGGTAATAAACTCACGAAACAAGAAAAAATAATATTCTTCTGACATATAAAACGTCAATCATTTGTTTACAATTTTGTACAATTTTATGCTCTACAACTTTTATTTGAAGCATTTTTACCTAAAATAAGTAGGCAAGTAGGAAATTAATAAAGTATGATTTTACATGTTAAAGTCCTATGTTCCGGGGTCGCGGTCACCACTCCGTATTCTCACACCATGCAGTATACAACTTATCAACCAAGCATCTGGTGATCCACAACTGAACGCTATACCTGTACAATAATTAGAATGACTGTGAGCTTTACCACTCACGTATAATTACAGCAAACTGCTTGCCTTTTCTTATGGACACTATCACTCACAGATCCGCACGACACTATATAAATCCTGAACAACTAACCATGTTTGTGCCTGAGGTTCTAAACCAGTGGCGCGCCACCGAAAAGTGAATATTACATAATGCTAATTTATGAATTAGTTAATGAGACAGGACCATGATCAAATATCTTTAAAAAATAAACTGTATATCACATTACATACTGCCAATTCAGGACTGGCCATAAGATTTTTTTACTTATTTTGCAGTCAGAATCCGTGGCTGATGCAGTCTATATGATTCGCTGGCAAGACATTCCAGACAAAGATATTCGTATGAGTTTAGTTTTAATTATCCAAAGATCGCAAAAATATGTAAATCTTTCCATGGGGGGAATATTTATACTTAATTTTGAGACATTCACCAGGGTAACAAAAAATACTATATTCACCGTCAAATAACATATGTGGTAAAAGTTTTGGCACAAATGCTAACAATTTTTTTTTTGTAATATAAAATGTATCTACTTGATGTTTTGTTCATAAGTAACACAATTAGGAATTTAAATTAAATAAAGATGGACGTGTTCTTCCACAAGGCGGAACTTTCTACGGACATCTAGAATTGGGTTTTTAACGACATTTACATCGATTTCTCGGACTTCACACTGTGCAACTCCTAAATTAAGGGAAATGATCGGTTTTATACTGACAATATTGCAGAGCTCCCTAATATGTCAGATATAAAAACAAAAGGTCAAATTCGCAGATGTTTGATATGATGCGTTATTTCCACAACGGGTGTATCCAGGCCTTATGTAGGCCGCGTGAAGTGAACCCTGGATAGTCAAAGATATATCTAATAAAATTGGTTCAATAAATCGTAGAAATGGCCTTAATGGATCAGGGATAAATTAAATAAACGAAGAAAGAAATTTTGAAAAATTCATGGAATTTGAACACAGGGCCTTCCTATATCTAGTACGACGCTCTAACCAACCTATGATTTATTAAAAACATTTAGGGTGGATCACAAATAGTTATAATCTACGTTTGTGTGATGGTTAATAAGTTCACATTATATATATACATATATATAAAATAAAATAAATTATTAAAAAATCTTTCAGAACTCATATTTCAAACATAATTAATTATTTATTTATTTATTTGTATTTGTTGTTGTTCATTCCTGAAGAAGGCAATAGTTTATATTGCCGAATTTAAATAAATATACAGAATTTAAACTAAAAAAGGTTGTATTATTCTTAATAAAGTAAAATATTTCATCACGGCATATTACCCATTGCTGGGTGCGCCAATCAGGCGAAAGAAAATTACAGCAAACTGCTTGCTTTTTCTTATGTACACTATAGGTTCCAGCCGTTTAGCCCAGCAGTTCCGTGACGTACGTCTGGTACGCGGTAAGTACGCTTACTCCACATTTCGCCTGTTCCCATTTTCGGTCCAACCTGCCCGCCACGCAATAGGTGGTTCCTCAACACTTCGCTAACCACCGGAACAGTTTGTAATTATCCTCCCCTTCACCTAGGCTACATTGAGAGGGCCGGCCTAAATTATTGTAATCATCTGGGCATAGATAGAAGGATTATTCTTTGGCCTGTTACAATATATATAAATTTCTCCGCGATCCATTAAGGATATTTCTACGATTTATTAAAAAGCACTTTAGGTGGATTACAAATAGTTATAATCTAAAAATTGGTTATTGTTACTCAAGAAGAACACGCTGGAGATGATTTTATCTTCTGGCTAGATCTTGCGTCCTCCCACTATGAAACACAAACTCAAAATTGGCTAACTGATCAAAACGTACCAGTAGTTCCTCGATAGGACAATCTCATAACCTTCCCTAGTCTTGTCCCATAGAAGATTCTTGGGCTATTTTATTTTGAAAAGTTCACGATGGAGGTTGAGAAGTCCAAAATAAGGACGAACTTCAACGCAGAATTACAAAAAGAATTGTTGAAATTTGTGCCAAAACTTATGGGACATATGTATAATTTTAATATATTCTTTCAGGTTTCAAAGATGATGTACTCTCTTCTAACATTTATGCTGAATTTTGATGTTGGTAAATCATAAAGTTTATGATACTGCACATCATATACGTATAATCATTAATAAAAATATTTGTCAATACAGAATGCATTACGTTTAAATGTTAATGTATAAATACATATTAAATGTAGAGAATAAAATTTATTGTAGCTTAGATGTTTTATTTATACCTTTTCATGTTATAATACTCATAACATATCCAAATACCTAACAAGGGATGATATCACTAGAGAACACAAGATTTTTTTACATCCATTGTACTTAACATATATAGTTTTTACACTCAAAATATATGAATTTGACAGACTGCAGATTACACTACACCACTGCACTGGCAAGAACTGACCAGTGTTGTCACTACTATTTTAGAAAAGTCTGTTTTACACAGCAGAAAAATCTGTAGAAATAATAAAAAATTCTGTAGATCTGTAATCCATACTTTTGCTACGTAATATCCGGGCGTCATTTATTGAAACTAATAATTTTTTTTCTGGCGTATTAGAAACTTTTCGACGAAAACATAAAATACGGATCTAATATTTTTATGTACAGATTAAAATATTCAAAAATAAAAAAAACTTGGGCACCTCTATTACGTTTTACGCTGTAGTCCAAACCACAAGCATAGACAAGACAACTTCACTATACATACTACAACGACATCTCACAGACAATAATAGAAGCAAATGGTGATGCCCTTGGGTGATGCGAACACAATAAAATTTGTAATATTGTCTTCTCTAAATTTTTGAACTCAAATAATTTTTCTGGAAGTGGAAGTAACACAAAAATTTAATTTCCTATCAAATTTAAAATTATCTGTAGAAATCTTTTAAATAGGTATCTGTAAATCTGTAGACAGTTGAAATAATCTGTAGATCTACAGATAAATCTGTGATATAGGCAACACTGGAACTAATGATCAGAGTTTAACGTTTATTTATTTGGATGAAGTGTAAATATAAGAGTAATATTATTAATTAAAAATAAAAGTTTATTAAACGGTAAATTATTAGGATAAATATTAAAAAGATAATAAAAATAACTAACACTATGATTAAAAAATTATAAACACTAATTTAAGACTAAGATTATTATTAAATACTTAAACACTAAGATTATTTATTTAAACAATGTTTATTTTACTATATGAATTTATTTATCGGCCTAATTCACTAAGACAGTTGTTAACATAGTCGTTATAGGTAACAACTGAGACTTAACAACGATTTTTAGCAACTCTTGTCATTCAATTGGTATTCAGTAAAGGAAGACCCAGAATACAAAAAATGAAAGTCAAGAATTGGATGGAGAGAACAAAGGGCCGAATCGAAGGAAGCCAAAGCTCACAATGGGCTGTAGCGCTAAAGAAGAAGAAATACATACATTGTTAAAAACGGTCGTTGTGAACAATCGTTGTTAAATATAGTAGTGAAGTTATAAACAATTGCGTTAAAAGGTATGTCGATTCTCAATATTTGTACATATTTCTACTCTACTGACAACGGGAAGTGACAGATTGTAACTAGTTTGACGTTTGAGTTTTTAATAATGAGTGATAAGAAAATTCGGGGTGCAAAATGTTCCGCGAAACAATATTCTCTAATGGTAGATTACATTTGTGAACATACAAAGCTGATTTTGGGTAAATTAAATGATATAAAGCTAGTTTTGCATTTCATTTTCGCCAGTTGAAATTTTACAATCGTTGATTGAAATTTAATTTTTTCCCTGTAATCGCTTATAAGACCCATAGCCAGGCGGTGAAATTAAGTGTTGAAAATTTGTTCAATATTAAGAATTAAAAGGTAAGTTATAAATTTATCATTCACTTTAAAATGGTTTGGAATAAATATAAATCTTTCATCCAGTGACATCCAGCCCACGAATTAAATCATGAATAACACCTTGCTCAATTTGAATATCTTTGTAAATATTTTTTTTTCGAAATTGACAATGGATTACTACCATCTTGCAAATTTCTTTGCATAATTCTAAATTTTTTTTAAAAAAAAATTGTAATATATATATATATATATATATAAGTTATAGTGCTAACCAAATGAACAAGTGTTGATGTGACAGAACGTGACAATATCATATTACAATAGTATAAAACCATGTGTAACTCTTTAGTTAAGCTAGTCTGTATTTCGCAACCTGTATTATCATATTAAAGTATCATAAACTTGTATTCACAAAAATAAATATTTTTAAAAACCCAATCGATCGATAAAGAAATTTAAGTGGCGCAGTCGGTAGGATTGTCAAAACAATTTAACGAATATAAATTGTTTTACTTTCGTGATTAATTTGGCAATTCGAACATATTTATACTTCGATCACCGTATCCTGCATCTGAGGGGACATCAGAAGCAAGAAACATCTCGACGAGCCGAGCGAGCCAAGCTGAGCGGACATCAGTGCAACTCCAGCCTCAACTTCGAGACCGTGTACGACTTCAGGGCACATGAAGCCGGCACTACTATTTTTGTGAGTACCATATATCATTCAGAGAACCAGAATCTATATCAGATTCAAATAATTCCGAATCAGACTCTGATCTCGAAATAGAAGATCGTATAATTAATTTAAATTCAAATTGTATTAGAAATATCATTTTACGAACGCCAGTATTAAACATGGCTACCCCTGTATTAAAAAAGGAATATTTGGACATGGTGCCAGAGTTCCGTGGGGAACGCGAATTACTTTCTAGATTTATTAGTGTTTGTAAAAAATTAGTTACAAAATTTTATAACACCACAAACACAACAGATTTCCAAAACGAATATTTAATGAGTAGTATATTAGCGAAAATAAAAGGTGAAGCAGCTAACAATATTGCAAGTTGCACCATTGAAAAATGGGAAGATTTAAAAAAAGCATTGAAAAATGCTTATTCAGACAAACGTGACTGGTTCACATTAAATATGGAAATAACGGAATTAAAACAAAATCCTAATGAAAAAGTTTTTGATTTTTATGGTCGTTTACAACACTTATTAAATTTACAAATTTCTTGTATCTCAGCAAATGCCGCTGCCGAAGCATCCGTTGTAATGATTGATTATTTCCAACATTATGCTTTGCGCGTTTTGTTAAAAGGTTTAAAAGAACCTATAGGCCAATTAATGAGGGCAAAGAACCCCACAGATTTAAATTCAGCTTTAAGTATGCTAGCAAATGATTTCCAATTTGAATATTATGCCAAATCCAAAAATACTAATCCGCATACACACAAATTAAATCAAAAACCACAAACACACCAAACAAGATATAATATTCCGAGACCCATACCTTATTTTAATTTTACACCCAATAAAAATCCACATCATTCACCTATGCAACAAACAGCATACAGACAACAATATATACCCCAACAACAACCAAGACAATACACACCACAAACACCACGGCAAGGTCCATCAATCAGACAAAACCTTCCTGGCCCTACTGAGATGAGTATTTTCACGCGAAATACAGTCCAACACCGTCCTACACCTGGCCCATCCAGACAGGTACAAAACCACTACGGACAAAACCGTGCTAGCACAGCGGGAGAATTATTTAATATCAACGAGTCAGCTGTACCTGCCGATGACCCATATGTTTATTACAATCTCGACGATAATCAAGAACAAACTGACCAAATTTTAATTGATAACAATAACTACGAAAATTCAAAAAACCCCGAAAATTTTGATGACGATAATTTTTTAGACGTTGCAGCCTCGGAACACATAGAACACATTTACCCAGAATCGAACTAATGAACTTGACAAATAAAAGTAAATTACCGTACATTATATTCCCAGAAAATAATCTGAAAGTTTTAATAGATACAGGAAGTACGAAATCCTTTATAAAACCTACCATAGCGCATAAATATTACAAAAATTCCATTTTTAAAGACCCATTCCAAATCTCAACTGCGCATGGAACATCAATCGAAAATTATAGCACACTCGTACCTATTCCAAAATTATTTAATTTAAAGAAAAATGCAAATTTAAAATATCATATTTTCAATTTTCACGATGAATTTGATCATTTATTAGGGTTAGATAACTTGAAATCATTAAAAGTAATTATAGATTTGAATAAAAATTTAATTACAACACCCACCTGCCAAATAAAAATTCAACACCAAAATTCCGAAAATACAATTAATACAAACAATATTTGTTATTCAGATAATAACGTAACTTTAGATTCCAAAACTGAAAAGGTAATCAAAATTCAAGTAACCCAACAAAACGGAACTATTCTAATACCAAAACAAAAACAGAATAATTTAATTATCCCTGAATGTGTCACCACAGCCAATAATCACTATGCACTTTGCACAGCAATTAATAATTCAGAATCACATATTAAATTCACACAATTACAACCAATTACCGTAGTGAACATCTCCAATTATGAAACGTACTCATCCCCTAACTTCAATTTCATTCAATCAGAGAAAATTAAATTTGATATTTCAAAAATTCGGACAGATCACATGAATTCGGAAGAAAAATCAGCTATTTCTAAATTAATTCACAAATATTCTGATATATTTCACGTAGACGACAAAAATTTAACATTTACTAATCAAATTAAACATTCCATAAAAACAAGTGACGAAATTCCTATTTACACAAAATCTTATAGATACCCAGAAATTCACCGACAAGAGGTACGTTCTCAAAAAAACATGTTAGATCAAAATATTATCAGACCATCATGTTCTCCATGGTCATCGCCTATTTGGGTTGTTCCCAAAAAGATTGACGCATCCGGTAAACGCAAGTGGCGTATAGTGGTAGATTATAGGAAACTGAATGAAAAGACCATTAACGACAAATATCCCCTACCAAATATAACTGATTTACTAGACAAACTTGGACGTTGTCATTATTTTACTACGTTAGACTTAGCATCTGGCTTCCAGATTGAAATGGACAAACAAGACATACAAAAAACTGCATTTAATACGGAAGACGGGCATTATGAATTCATTCGTATGCCTTTTGGCTTAAAAAACGCGCTCGCGACATTCTATCGCGTTATGGACAATGTTCTGAGAGGATTAGTAAACGAAAAATGCCTCGTTTACCTCGACGACATTATTATATTTAGCACCAGCCTTCAAGAACATATTCAAAATTTAAAAATAGTTTTCGATCGTTTGAAAAATTCAAATTTTAAAGTACAATTAGATAAATGCGAATTCCTCAAAAAAGAAGTAGCATATCTCGGGCATATTGTAACCCCTGATGGCGTGAAACCAAATCCCGACAAAATTTCAGCTGTTCTAAATTTTCCTATTCCAAAAACTACAACACAAATCAAAGGTTTCTTAGGACTTTTAGGCTATTATCGGAAATTTATTAAAGACTTCGCTAAAATAACGAAACCGCTGACTAAACGCTTAAAGAAAGGTGCAGTTATTGACATTAACGACCCTGAGTAGAATGTTTTGAAAATTGCAAGAATTTGCTGACTAATGAGCCGCTACTCCAATACCCAGACTTTGATAAATAATTTAACTTGACATGCGACGCTAGCCAAGTAGCAAAAGGAGCCGTGCTATCTCAAGGTGGCCTAGGCAACGACCTACCAGTAGCTTATGCAAGCAGGACATTGAACGACACTGAGATAAAATATTCCACCACCGAGAAAGAATTTTTAGCTATCATTTGGGCGACTCAGTACTTTAGAACATACTTACTAGGACGCAAATTCAAAATCTATACAGACCATCGACCCTTGCAATGGCTATTCTCATTAAAACAATATAGCCAAAAATTAATAAGATGGCGCCTCAAATTAGAGGAATACGACTATGAGATAATCTATAAGAAAGTCAAACTTAACACCAATGCCGACGCCTTAAGCCGTATATCTGTAGAAACTAAAAATAATCAAAACCTACAATTACAAACACAACTAGATGACACTCCACTAGCTTTATACAAATACTATTTAGATAAGAAACACTACCTTAATCACAATAACGACAATATCGTAGAAGTAATAGGTAATCTATTCGACGCACCGTCCGACTCTAGTCTAGCTCATTGCGTGAGCAAAGATTTAGAAATGTCATCGGGTATTGCTAAAAATTTCAAAAATAAATTTAATAACGTACACACATTAAAATCTCAAAATCCTCAACTTCATAACCTAGTATATTTAAAAACCCCACAAAAATATATACTATACTTAATAACAAAAGAAAATTATTACAATAAACCCACACAGAAATTCAGTCTAATACTTCAAAATTATTTCAAAAATTCTCAACTAAATTCAGTAAAATGTACAAAATATTTAAGAGACGTTACCGATAACGAAGAAATCACACAAATCATATCGAATTACTATTGTGGCAAAACTAATCACCGCGGTATCGACGAAACAGAAGCACGCATAAAACAATATTATTGGCTAAAATTAAGAAAATCTATTCAAACATTTATTAATAGCTGTGAAATATGTCAAATAACAAAACACGATCGGAGACCCCTAAATGTAAATTTAAACATCACCCCTACCGCTACGAAACTTTTCCAAATTTACATATAGACAGCATCACCTTAGAACAAGCAAAATTCTTAACTATTGTAGATTCATTTTCAAAATATGCACAAGCATACAAATTAAAATCAGGACAAGGCATAGAAGTTTGTAATAACCTAGTAAAATATTTTACACATCACGGAATTCCAGAACAAATTATTTCAGACAACGGGCTAGAGTTCAAAAACTCAGTCGTAAAAGAATTGCCGACACTACACAAAATCGACATACATTTCATAAGCTCACAACATCCAGAATCTAATGGCATTATAGAACGTTTTCACTCTACCCTTATAAAACATATCAGACTATTTAATAATCAAAAAGAATACAAAACTGAGCCTATAGAATCCAAAGTAAATTATGAGTTATTAGCATATAATAACACAATTCATTCGGTCACAAAATTGAAACCATGCGAAATTATTACCGGCCATTTAGACACTAACTCTCCATTTAATCTCGACCTCGAAAAACCGCTTATCAACAATTATATAGAAAATTACAAGAATAAAACTAAATTACTTTACGAATCAATTAGAGACAAAATCCAAACGAATAAAGAAAAGGTAATAAGCAAATGTAATGCAAATAGAGAAGAATTGCCCGAAATCCCCGAAAATGTATACGTGAAAAATAGACAAAAACAACAAAAAACGAAAAACAAATATAAACCCGAAAAGCTAACAAAAGTTAATAAAAATCTTAAAACAGGAAAAATAAAAACCACCCACGGTAACACAACAGAGAACATTCACCTCTCTAACATGAAATGCCCTAGACAAAAAACTTATAATTTTGAACCACTTCCAGGTTGTTCGCATTGGGACACGGAACAATAATTAGGAACATAACAGAAAACCTCGGAATCCTTCCCATAAATCTCGGTCCTGCCAAACTCGAAAAGACGACTCACACATTCATACACTACTACAATCTCAAAGTTCTTCTAAAACAGTACATCGATTTAAATACACAATACTCAACATAAAAATCGACCATATCAAATAACTCACAGTATTTCAACGAACTCCAAAATTATAATAAAAAATTAGAATTTATTCAGACAAATAGTGACACTAAAATTAATAATATCGGATTTCACTCTGATCATCAAAAAACTAAACGTGGCTTAATAGATGGATTAGGGAAAATATTCAAATCAATCACCGGAAATTTAGATGTTTGCAAGCATGCAAAAAAAAGACGAGCATAATTTGGAAAATCAACTCAAACTTTCGTATTCGGTGAACCACTAAATTATTCAAAATTTTAATAAAACCATCTCAGATATCCCGCACAACGAAGAAATATTAAAATCCAAAATTTTACTTTTCTAAATAATAAACAGTACGCACATTAGTATACTGTATGGAAAAAAACATTTACGATCAACTTGTTATATTATACAATTCTATATTAAATGTCATTGAAAACTTAATCACCTTTGTAAACTAAGAATGCATCCTAAAATAATACACCCCATGGAGCTACTAGCAGAACTAAAACAAATATCAAAATTCTATCTCTTGCAGTTACCATTTGAACCCCGACAAGAGAACCAATTAGACTTCGAGTCCTTGTAAAAAATAAATTGTAAAATTAAAGCAACTCAAATAATCTATTTCATTTCCACCCCCATTAATTTCGAAAAAGCTTTCGAACTCTACTATATGTACCCTATTCCAACCAAATACGAATCAAAATTTATTACAATTATCCCCAATACGAAATATCTTCTTAAATCTGATAAGGAAATCGTGCCTCTGAATGATATGTGTGTTCAAGCAAAAATATATCAGTGTCCTCACAAATATCACGCCCATTTCTCAACGATGTGCGAAGAAGAAATATTCCAAAATCAAACTTCGAGTCATTACCATTATACAAAAATATACTTAATAGAAAATCATGTCGAAGTGATTCCAGAAATCAACATGTACCTAGCTGTTTTCCCAAACGAGGAAAAAATCACCATCAAATGCCAATCCAATCAACATCCAAACCCTAGCCATGCAGAAGAGGTAGTCTCGCACCCCTGAAGGCATCGAACTTCGACTCCCCCAGGAGGCTCGAATCTGAGGAGGGAGGAGTTATAGTGCTAACCAAATGAACAAGTGTTGATGTGACAGAACGTGACAATATCATATTACAATAGTATAAAACCATGTGTAACTCTTTAGTTAAGCTAGTCTGTATTTCGCAACCTGTATTATCATATTAAAGTATCATAAACTTGTATTCACAAAAATAAATATTTTTAAAAACCCAATCGATCGATAAAGAAATTTAAGGTTATTTATATATATATATATATATATATATATATATATATATATATATATATATATATATATATATACTCGTATATATATACAGAAACAAAATCGAAAACCACACAACATATTACCCAATAACGAACCTGAACGACTTAGAATGCAATATTAACTTAACAAATAAAATACCCACACAGCCACTAGTACATTTCGAATTAAACAATTATAATTTTGAAAACCAAAATTCCAATCATTCATTTGATACTTCCGAAATTCGTACGGAACACATGAACTCGGAAGAAAAAGCCGCAATTATTAAATTAACAAAAGAATACGCAGGTATATTTCATATTGAGAATAAACAACTAACCTTCACAAATGAAATTAAACACAAAATTAGAACCACCGACGAAATTCCGATTTATTCAAAAACATAGATATCCCGAAGTTCACAGGAAAGAAGTCCAAGACCAAATTAATAAAATGTTAAATGACAGAATAATTAGGCCATCACAATCCCCATGGTCATCACCCGTGTGGATTGTACAAAAAAAACTAGATGCGTCGGCCAAGAAAAAATGGAGGATAGTAATAGATTATAGAAAACTTAAATGTTGCAGGTCCATCTTGTTCGCGACAACCCACGGACTAGAAATTAAAGACATAACAAAAAACTCTGGACTACTGACCCTAAACCTTGGACAAGCCAAATCCAAACATACCTTCCTTCATTATTATGATTTACAACCTGTACTCACACAGTATAAGACGCAGCAAGCGCAACACGAACATCTAGTAGACACTCTTAAAAATGACCCAGCTCTTTTAAAAGAATATGAAAATAACAATAAAATAATAAAATTTATTCAAAATTCAATAGCAAATAAATTCAACTATTTTAATATCCATCCCGAAAAACCTAGATTGAAACGTGGTATAGTAAATGGCCTAGGCTCAATCATCAAAATAATTACCGGCAACTTAGACGCCGAAGATGAAATAAGATATTCAAAAATATTAAACCATTTACAAGAAAACCAACACAAACTAAACAACCAATTAAAACAACAATACTCCATGAATCATCAACTAATTGAAAAATTTAATAAAGATATTGAAACTATAAAAAATAATGAGCTAATACTCAAGACAAAACAGCTCTCGCATATTGTTATCAGCAAAATTCAAAATTATGATAAGGCACATATTGCAGATATTTATAATCAACTGGCACACCTGTTTACTATAATACTAAACATATTACAAGACATTGAGAATTCGCTAACTTTTTGCATACACACCTTACATCCAAGCATAATCAAAATTAATGACCTCCACGAAGAACTAAACAAAATTTATAACCACTATAATAATAAATTCCCTTTAGAACCCACATTAGAAAATATTCCCGATTTCGAAAATTTAATAACTGTTAATTGTAAAGTATATTCCAACAAAATTATCTATTTCCTAGAAATCCCTATCAATTACGAAACAACCTTCCAGCTCTTTCATCTCTTACCGGTTCCAACCCTACATAATTCTGAATTTGTAACATTCATACCAAGTAAAGATTATTTCCTAATATCAAACGGTGGCCAAATCAAATCAATGAATGGCATTTGTACAAAAGGAATAAACTATCAGTGTCCCAACAAGATAAGCGACGTCACACACGACTCATGTGAGAAGAATATCATATTACATAACAACAACAAAAACTGGGACTATATTAAACTAAACATCAAGAAAAACCACGTTGAAAAGATAGAAGAAATAAATCAATACCCAGCTGTGTTTCCCAAAATCGAAGAATTACACACATATGTAAACAAAAGGACGAAGTCAAGAAATTACAAGGAATATTCATTATAAATCAAAACGAATGCGATGTCATATTCAAGAACCAAAAATTAACATTTGAAGAAGGAACATTTGGAAAACCAATTGTTCAAGAAAATTATGAAATTAACATAAACAATAACAATATTTCAAAATTTTCCATCGAACTAGAAAACATTCAAGATTTGAAGACCCCATTTAAAAAATTCGAAGACACCAATGAAGACTACAATACCCCTGCAAGAAATCATTCCATAATAATACTCTATATTATTTTACTAATTACTGGCATAACTATAATTTCAGTTTATTGCAAAAGAAAATTTGAACAGAAACGCAGCCAAAGTAAAAGTCCAGATCCCGGCCAAGAACTTCAACCCCAAGCGACCATCCAACTACCCGGAGGTGCCCAATTCTAAGGAGGGAGGAGTTACACATTCGTCGTTCCACAAAACTGTAAACCAAGCATTCTCCAATTTCTGACCATGTAGATGTAGCATAAAATTATATATAGTAGGAAAATGTAAACTTTGAGTTAGTTACAAACAAGTCTTAAAACAATAAACTTATATTTCTGATATTACATTCATTGTATTTCTGAAACCTGTATATTTCCGTATATATATATATATATATATATATATATATATATATATATATATATACAGACAGACATCATCGTAAAAATGGTAAAATCGTGTTATAGGGACCCTAAAACATGCTTATTCACTAAAAACTCATTATTGAATTTTTTGACCAAAGACAATACCTTCCTTACCTAAAGGTGACGGAAGGTAAAAATATAATATTCCGAATTCATTATACTTAAAAAAATACATTTGAAAATATTCTCCGAGAATTACATATTCACCCAAACTCTGTAACATAATATGTAGTTATTAACTCGTAGTAACATTGCTACAGAAAATTACCAATAATAATTGCGAACATTGAAAAAAAAAGGAAAATGACTGACTTTACATTTTTGTTTCACTTGGTTACAATTTTTAACAATGTTACTGAGAGTAAATTTCTTACAGAATTGGGATGAATAATGTAGAAAACCTTCATTATTCATTTGTTTCAACTATCGTTCATTTGCTTTTTAGATCATAGAAATTTATTTCGATTTATCATTTTAAATTAGTAATTTCATTTGAATTTATTTATTTTAGAAATTAATGATATTATTATATCAATTTTATATTGAAATATAATTATTATACCATATAACTAGATTTGAATTCAGCGCCAAATTTTCAAACCAAATTTACAGTTTGTTACAAGAGCCGTGTTCCGTCGGGCTGTGATTCGCAATCTAAATTATCAAAGTCATCATGATTAAGAAATATGATTTTCATGGAAAGGCATGTAATGACACACTATACTTTTGAAAACAAAGAAAATATGTCATAAAAGATTTGTTTTAAGTAAACTTCAATATGATCCATCTTTAATACTGACTATAATACTTGACAGTAGATTTATTTGTAAAATAAAATAAGTTAGTTTGAATTGGTCCGCAAATGACATTTGGCGCTAGGAGGTGTTTATATTATTCAAGTTGTTCTATGATATATTTTTTACATAATGATTCAAAAGGATCACGATTAAAGCAAATCAGGTTTCAGTTACAGAATTCTTAAATAAAATGAAGTATAGAGTAGTAGTGATACAAATAACTCTTCTAGCATTTAATTCAAACCACAATTTCCAGGAATACAATTAAAAAAATTACTCGAATTGAAGCAACAATTCCAAATAAATAATAAATGAGCAGTAACCTTCATCACTATAATTAGACAATCACAATATCAAATTAAAGAATTATAAAATAAATTTTAATTTTTTAATCGTTTTAAATGAGATATTTTAGATACTTAAACGGTAGACAGAGACAATTATATTAAAATATATAATTTTCTAAAGGTGACATTAAAATAATTAAATTGTAAATGATTTTATTGAAATTGCTTTAGTTTCTCCTCATATTTCAAGAACAAAACTTGAAAAATAAAGAATTGTCCTATTGCTAACAATAATTATAAAAATAGAACTAAGCGTAATCAATGAAACGATTTTTGGTATAGGTAATAATTATTTAAAAGTGCCGTAAGTTATTTACTATTAAATAAAATTAATATAAAACATAGATATGCGTATGCTTTCCCAAAAAAATTGTTGTGTAACGCTATGAAAATATTTCGTTATTGAATTCAGAATTAAATTCTTTAACGAATAAGCAAATAAAAAATATGTTCCTATTTAAAATAAAAAAGTTTGGCCCCCTTTTTAATGTTTCTTACTTTAATCTTATAAAACATAAATTGTTTACCGATTTAACTTGTTTTTTTTTGACTAGTTTTAGAAATAGCAATGAAGACCCATTTCAAATGAATAATCCATAATACCGTTGCGTACCCATAATGGTGTCATTTAAAAAAAAATCGTTTTTTTTGTAAAATCATGAAATCCGTCTCACTAAATAAATATAGTAATATAAAATGACATGAAATATGCGACTTTTCATTCATTAATTTGCCAATAAACTTTCGCGATTGTAAAATTGGTGACGTAGCGGCTTGTTACACAAAGACATTCCTCTCACACACACACAAACACAACGGTCCACACACAACGGTAAACAAACTAACCTAAAATTGTGACAGGTGGCAGTAGAGTTAAGACTAAAGGCGATTTCGGGCGACAACCGTTCACTTGCGGTATGTTGCGTTCAGGTGCGTTCACACATTCGGGCGATAGGAACAGCTTACCCGGTATGCTTGGATCAGTGTTCACAGCTGAACGGGTTTGCGAGCCGGGTCAGCTCCGGTTCACTATTTCTATCTCTTTTTATTATGTCATTTTCTTTTGAAATGTCAAAAGTTAGAACAGTCGGTGTCGTGGTCTTTATGTCAAAATAGGATATTTTTTTTGAGACATTTTAAATATGGATAAACTATCTTTCTCTGTAGAGATATTGTAGAAATATGCGATACTCTGGAAGTAACGAATTTATTATGAAAATTTAAGTACAGAATAAAGTTTAAAAAATGAATTAAAATAATAATGATTAGTTTGTAAATGATACATATGCTATAAAATATATTATGGAAAACCTGTAGGAATAATGAAGCATGTTGAAGATTCAACAATTTAAATCCATAGCTTGTTGATATTAACGTGTCGCCTTTAGCCAGATAACGTTGCTTTTTCTAAAGGAACCGAAATAAAACCTCCACTAGATTTTTTATTGTGTATTAATGTTCCTAATTCTTTTAGCAATGCTTTGCTTGTATGTAAAAAAATCATAATTTAAATATTTAGATATTCACTTTTCATAAAAGTCTCGTGTTCTATTATGTTTATTTTTCAGTACATTAGACACATTACAGAACAATAGTGTCATTCTTTTTATTAAAGAATATAAATAATCCACTATTATTTAACACTGAAGTATTTAATTCGTCCTCCAGTGCTAAATATAAACACAATTTAATTTTCTTATTGATGTGCATTTTATCTGTCAGACACTATTTTTGACAGTTTTAAATGTCGCAGAATATACATAACCTCCAAGCACAGTGTCAACAAGAGAACCAGACGATTTTTGGCGCTATGACTGCCCATATCATACCGTAACTGACCGTAACTAATCCAAGCAAGTGAACGGGTATGTCGCCCGAAATCGCCTTAAAGGTATGTAAATAAAACATTTATTAAAATAAATACCAAAAGTTGTATGAAATATCTTTTTCGTTAACAATATGTTGCTGTCACAAAATCAAACTGACAAGTGATAACCCAAAAATCATAGTTCCAAACACAACCGGTAGAAAGCTAATGTCGCATCCGCCAAGCCGTGACGTCAGCGTCCAAATATTTGAAATTAAAGATAACTTTTAAAAATCATATCTCTGATTCTAAAGACTTGTAAGTTGTGAAACATACACCTACATATTTAATTTAACCTATTCTGTCAAGAAAAAAATAAATTATAAAATGTGAAATGACTCCATTGTTATTGCTATTTTATAAACAATTTGTTCTTCTTAGATATTAAGTCTTAGTTATATTTTAATAAAATAAATATATTATCTACCATTGCATGTTAGGTTTAAGTCTAGCTTTTAAAAATTATTTATTCTGTGCCTAATTACTATATTATTCATGAGTTATCTCTGAATCATATTATTTACTTCTTGTATATATATATTTTGTGTAACTATTCCTCTAAGCACGAGATGAGTCACCATGTAGTCAAACCGAAAGTTCCCAACATTTTCCATTCCATGAGTCATAACAACAACCCTAGTTTCAAAACTACCCCCACCTCTTGCTTATACCGTATAAGATCCTAGTCGACAGTACTCAACACACATTTTTTCCGTAATTCTCGCGGTCAGTAAACCACCGTTTATAGGCATATTCAAAATAGTAAAGTATACAGATGTATACCACCGTAAATAAAATTTATATATAGTTTTGTACTTGTGTGTTTTTGTGCTATATTATCCTTTTGCCATCACGGTACACAACAATACGTACAGTGGCTCACAAAAATATTCGTACACTTTACATTTATCAATAAAATGTAAAATAAAAATCTGTTGTGGCCAGCACAATACCTCCCGCCATTTCCATTGTAGGTCATATGAGTATTGTATTTAACATTTCTTGTATATACCAAAAATTCTAATTACATCTATTCTTATTATTTAAATATTTTTTTATAATTCTAAATTCATTCTATAGGCAATTTTTTTCCAACTCACTGACGGGATTGGCGGTATTTCTAAACGGTGTATGTAATATACTTATAATTTTAAATATTTAATTAATAAAAAAAATGAGATATATCAAATGTCCTTGGGAACACACAACTTCATAAATCTTTTTGATTCATGATCAGTGCGTCCAATACTATATACCCTTAAATTTTATTACACAAGTTGGGTTACACTCTATATATATATATATATATACCGTGTGTCTGTCGTAAAGGTGTACATAGGAGATTAACATGGGAAATTCGTTTTTTGCAATTCCCTGCTCACCTAATTATTTTAAGCAAAAACGCGTCAAATAAAAGTTTTAGGGAATAAAATTCTGCATCTAAATCAATAAACTGAATTACTTTCACATGCTTTATAACGACAGAAATTAAATATGAAAATGTCGAAAATTTCGTTGAAAATATCGATAGCCATGGAATTAAACAAAAAATAAATAAAAGCTTGAAGTTTTATGTCACAACGTAAGTTAACTTATTTGACATTTCTAACAATTTGATTTGGACAAATATCGTTAAGTATGACAATAAATTTATTAAAAATTCAATATTTTGTAATATAATATTTTCAAGCAATTTTTATAATTAATAAACGAATAACAAGTAATTATAATTTAAAGATAATAATTACAATAAATATCCAAATGCAGCACCATTTTGGATAAGACAATAATCTAATCTATTGTAAAACGACCTATGTACATTAAATAGTTGCCGTTGAGTTATACCTACGACATTCATTAAATATGGCATCTCTCAGATCATTTATGTTTTCGTGACATTGTTTATAAATTTCATTTTTTAAGTGATCCCATAAAAAAAAGTCACATGGAGCAAGATCTGGAGATCTAGCAGGCCAGTTAATAATACCCCCTCGTCCAATCCAGCGCCCAGGAAATGCCAGATCCAAATATTCCCTAACGTTTCTGCCATAGTGTGCAGGACATCCATCGTGTTGGAACCAGACCTCTCGATCTGGGCGCACAACATCGTCTATTGCAGGACCAATATATATATATATATATATATATATATATATATATATATATATATATATATATATTTATTTAATTATTGTATTATAATTGTCACATAATCAACATTATGTATTGAATTACTAAACCTTTATTACTTGATAAAATATACAATAACAGACTTTTTAGGTTAACCTTAAACATGACAAAAGTAACATTGAACATCTGTCCCCTTGTACAACGTAGTAACTCCTATTACAAAAAATCCCTATCACTATTTAATAAGAAGACAATAATTATAACTTGGCGGCAAATTCAAACTAAATACAACTTCATATTTATACTTATATATGACATCTCCCCCCTAACAAAACAATGTGATCCCCAGTAACCTGCAAACTTAATAAAGTTTATAATCTTCAAGGCGCGAAGGCAATCTCACAACCCTCTTGCTTCTGTTTAACTTATTTAGATCATGCGGCTCAATTTGAGCTTCTTCCTGATCCCTGTGTTTATGCATCTCGAGTTTATTATTAGATGGCTTAAAATAACTGTTTCTTCTAATTACTCTTCCGCTTTCCTTTTCTACTAAATACGATCGAGGATCTTCTAAGCATTTTTTTACTGTTGCTGGTTTCCAGATATTATTTTCTTCCACAACAATATGATCTCCTTCTTTAAAGGCTTTTCTTTCTGATGTAAATCTTATTATTTTCCAATCTTTCCTTCTCTTCTCTTACATTAACATGTTCAGGTAAAAGACTATTAGCAGTAATTGGAAACGTACTTCTCAGTTTTCTACCGTTGAGAAGTTGTGCTGGAGATTTGTCAGTACCAGTGATTGGTGTATTTCTATATTCCAATAAGGCTAAATGCAAATCTTTACACTTTCGAAGCATAAGTTTTGCAATTTGCACTGCCCTTTCAGCTTGTCCATTCGACCTTGGATACCTCCGACTGGACGTTGTAATTTTAAAATTCCACGTTCTTGCAAACTCCTGACATTCCATAGAATTATATGGCATATTATCTGCTACGATCTCCAGTGGTTTGCCATATGTTGAAAAAAATACTTTCAGTGATTTTATAACAGCACTCGCTGTTTCGGATTGCAAGGGTATAACCTCATTTGGTCAGATAATCTATGACCACTAAATATGATCGACCTCCATATTCCAAAATATCCGATGCCAGTTGTTGAAAAGGCACCTCAGATATTTTTCTCAGAATCATTGGTTCTCTTTGAATCTTTTTCTGAAACATTTCACATTTACTACATTTTTTAATAAATTCTGAAATGTTATTATTAATATTTGGCCAAAATAATATTTGTCGTGCTCTCTGTTGAGTTTTATTGACACCCACATGATTCTCATGTAACTGATTCAGCATCTTACATCTTAAATTTTTTGGTACTATTAATCTCTCCTGGTAAAATAACAAATCATTAAGAACTTAAATTTCATTTCTGTAAATAAAATACTTCTTTATCAGATCTGGAATTTGAGTAACGCTTTTCAGCCATCCTTTTTCACAAAATTTTCTAAGTAATGTTAACTCTTGGTCTTTTTGAGTTTCCATTACAAATTCTTGCTTCCTTTCATCCGTAACATTTAAAGAATGTATTATTTCATTTAAGAAAGTATCTTATTTGGTAGTTTCTTGAAGATAATTTCTCGATAAAAGATCAACAATGAGCATATCCTTTCCCGGCTTATATTCAAGATCTAGGTCATATTTTAATAACTTTACCTTCATTCGTTGTAACCGTGGCGAACTTACTTCAGCAATACCTTTCTTCATAATTGCTACCAACGGTTTATGATCAGTGTATACTTTTACTTGCCTACCATAAATGTAATTATGGAATTTGTTACATGAAAATAAAATTGCATTAAATTCTTTTTCAATTTGACTAAATCTAGTTTCATAGTCAGTTAAAGATCGCGACGCAAAAGCAATAGGCTTGTGATTTTGCAGTAAAACACATCCAACGCCACTTTGACTAGAGTCTGTTTGTATTACTATTGGTTTGCTCTCATCAAAGTTTGCAAGTACTGGTGGAGAACTAACCAACTTTTTAATCAAATTTAAGGAATCAGACTAAGTTTGAGTCCATACCCAAGTCTTTTCCTTTTTTAACAATTCCTTAATCGGGCTGATATATTCGATAAATTAGGTATAAAACGTCGAAGATAATTAATCATGCCAAGTATGCGTTGTAATTCTTTTTTATTAGTTGGTTCTTTTAAATTAATAATTGACTTTTTTTTCTGTATCTGGTTTCATACCTGATTTATTACGTTCCCAAGATACTTAACTTCTTGCAACCTATACTGAAATTTATTAGGATTAAATCTGACACCAATTTGTTGAAGGATTCTATCATGCTCCTCTAGGTCTTTACCATAAATCAGTAAGTCATCAAAATATGTAATGCATCCTGGAATATCGCCAAAATTTTCCACATTTAATCTCTGAAAAAATTCGGGAGCAATTTTTAAACCAAATGGTAATCTATTAAACTTCCATATTCCAAATGGTGTACCAAAAGCACAAAGTTTACTTGACTTGTTGTCAAGCTGAACCTGATAAAATCCTTCTTTAAAGTCTAGTACAGAAAAATAACTTTTGTTTTTCTACAAATTACAAATTTCTTCAAGTGTGGGAATAACACAATATTCTTTTTCCAACACTTGATTCAAATCTTTAGGGTCTAAACACAATCTTAGAGGTTTATCACTTTTTTCTATAATCACCAGGTTACTCAACCATTCCGTAGGTCCTTGGCACTTAGAAATTATATCTCGTTTCTCTAAATCCTTAAGTTGTTTTTTAAGTCGATCTTTTATTGCCAGGGGTACCCTTCTGGGTGGTCGCGCAACAGGAATTGCACCCGTTTTAACTTTTAATTGACATTTTTGTTTAAATTTTCCTAATCCTGTGAAAACATCTATGTTTTCCTTTATAATTGTTTGTTTATCACTTATTTCAATAACATCAACTTTGGACAATATTTTTAAATCTAAGCATGATTCTAAACCCAAAATAGACATTGATTTTTCTTCAACCACAACAAAATCTATTTTTAAATTACTATCCTTGAATCTACAGTTCAAATTAACAGTTCCTAATGGCTTAATTTTAAAACCACCATAAGTCTCTAAAACTATTTTGGTTTTTGACATTTCACACTCTTTTTTGACACACTCCAACACATTTTTAGAAATAATATTCACTTGAGACCCTGTGTCTACTTTAAAGTTTATTTTCTTATTCTCTAACACTAACCTTTCAATCCATTCATTACCTTTTACACCTCATTGACCCTGATTGTTGAAACTAAAAATTCTTCATCTTGTTCGCTACCAGTGTCACTTTCAGAACCCTCCTGCACTTCTTTGACGTACCTGCTGCTGCAAACTTTCTCAAAATGGTTGTATCGTCGACACTTGTTGCACCTGCGACCATAGGCTGGGCATCTTCTTCCATGACTACGGCCACAGTTTTTACATGCAGACCTCTCTTCCCCAATTTTCATTTTTCCTTTCTTTACGAACATCTCGGTGGGAATCACGGCTATAAGTTTGCTTACTTTTCTCTTTCAATGCATCTACTTTGACTTCTTGACCTGACTGTACTTCTTTTACTTGAGCCCTTGCTATTTCATTAGCCCTACACATTGTTACAGCACTTTCTAACGTCATATCTCCAGAATTTAACATTTTTTCTTGAAGATCTTTTTTCTTAACACCCAATACAATTCTATCTCTAATCATAGAATCTGTGAGTTGATCAAATTCACAATTTTTCGACAGTTTCTTCAAATCTGTTAGAAAGTGGTCAAAAGGCTCATTTTCTTCTTGTTTTCTGCTATAAAACACAAATCTTTCATATACAACATTTTTCTTTGGTGTAAAATATGCTTGTAGTTCTTTCAACCTCATTATATTTCTCTTTTTGTTCCTCCGTTATTTTTAGGATATTAAAAATTTCCAAACCTTCTTCTCCCATTAAGTTTAGCATAATAGCAATTTTAACCTTGTCTTTTTAACTATATTTACCACTTGCCAACAAATATATCTCAAATGATTGCAAGAAACGTCTGAAATTTTCTGCAACATTTCCTTCAAATGATAGCGATGGCGTGACTCTAAATTCCATTTTCGACTTTCCACAAACAGGATAACTTAGTTTTTACCACAAATAGGTGACTGAATTCTAATACTTGGCTTTTTCAGCACTTTTTTTTCGCACACGTGCTACGTTTTACACCAAAAAAAACTTCTTTATTGTAGGTATTTATCCAACTTTCTTTAGTTGTTTCTTCTATATACAACTTTCTTTAGTTGTTTCTTCTATATACGACCACACGACTGCGCCATGTCACATAATCAACATTATGTATTGAATTACTAAACCTTTATTACTTGATAAAATATACAATAACAGACTTTTTAGGTTAACCTTAAACATGACAAAACTAACATTGAACATCTGTCCTCTTGTGCAACGTAGTAACTCCTATTACAAAAAATCCCTATCACTATTTAATAAGAAGACAATAATTATAACTTGGCGGCAAATTCAAACTAAATACAACTTCATATTTATACTTATATATGACAATAATGTGTTAACTGATTCGTATTATATGATAGCCTTTTACGTAGAATGTCTCCCGATTGGAACATAGAAATAGTTCAAATCTGATGTAAAAAATATTTGTCATGGTTCATGAGAATCACAGATGGAAATAATACATGTACCTACCTATTAAAACAGAGTATAATAAGAAAAATGTCTGTAATGATTCTATTGTTAAGTATTTCTTTGTTGTAATCAACACATTTTGAAATTTCACATGATTCACATTGATTTTAAACCAAAAACCTTCATTGAGATGATCCATAAAAGAAGATATTTATAATTATACGTACGGATTAGTCGTAGTAGACAGAGTTATTACCCGTTACATAATTTAAATCGTAATAACGTGCAAATCCACTAATTGTTGAGATGGGAATGACCCTTCTATGTTAACAAACACATAAAAATGAATAATTACCTTTTATATTTTATTTATATATAATTCTACATAGCTACAACATAATTTTTTAGTATTTATAATTCAAAGGTTGGAGGAAATCGCACACACTAAAAATTTTGAGGTTAATGTTATTATATTAATTAACTACCACCTAAATAGAGCAAATAAATATAAAATACATGTAATTATTCTATAATTTGACTATAAAATAACTTTTTGTTCTTGTATTCAACACAGATTATTCAAATTTCATGTTATTGTAATAACCTGAAAATTAAATGTAGAATTACAAAAATATTTCATGTTTTTAATACTTACAACTAATGTAATCTATTTTCTTATGATTGTATTTTATTTCAATAATAATAAATCCTTCTAATATCTTCTTATTTAAAAAATATCTCCCTTTAAAGATTCAAAATTGATATGTCAAATGTGAGTTACTTATAGCACATTTGGCAACACTGTCCAAAGTGCATATAAAACGTCAAACATAATAATTTTTAAATACAATGTTTTAGGTCTTTTTCACCTGTGTGAAATAATCGCGCATTCTCATAATAAATAATTTTGAATTTAGTTTCTTTCAAATATTCTTTATTACGTAAATAATTCCATTTAAAGTTTCAATTTGACATATTAAAATAGCGATATTCGTCTTAAAATATTAAGTGTGGACTAAGATCTTTTGTTTCAATGTACCAAATTTCAATGTTTAATATTTTTTTTATTAAAAAACTATGCATCCTACAGAAAAATGTGCCAAATTAGGAAATTAAGTTAAAATTGTCTCTACAACCTGGTGCAAATTTCATTAAAATCGCTCTAACCTCTAACAGCTCTACCCGTGTCTAAATTTCATACGATGCTCATGATTAGTTCAACTATATAAAGATCCTCTAACCGTTTAGTATAAGTTTCCCCTATGTGGATAGTGTTTTATGATTGTTTACATGCAGTCCTAAATTATAATAGTTGCACGTTTTTAAAAAGTGCTACCGCCGCTATCTTCTGCGTTTTATGACTATTTAAACGCATTCCTACATTGGAAACGTGCATAAGCTATACACAGTGCTAACTCCGCAGGCCCTCCCATGATATTCACATGAATTAACATTCTTAAAACAATACATGTACAATCTTACAGACCGACCAGATCGTATGAAGTAATTTCCCGTCATATACTATTAGATAAGTAGAACTAGAATTGTTAGAATTTTTGCCACAACTGCTGGTGCCACCCAGTTGCGTAAAACCATTTCCCTGCACAGTACAATCAATAATCATATATTCTGCTGTTGTATGCGTACGGGGGTAGGTTAGATGATAATACTGCAAATTAAAACAAAAGCCTGATGCATAGTATAACGCCGGTTTATTTAGCTTGAATAGTTAAAAAAAACAACAATACCTAATGCACAAAAGTCATACTTGGAAAATTCGGGCATGTTTTGTGCATTAGGTTAGCTTATTGTGGTTATATTTGGAGAACTTTTTTGTTTCTGATTCCATCCGGTTACAGAGATCCTCGAGGTTGATAATTTTGGTGGTTTGTGTTGAGTCTGGTGACCGGGGAAGCCAAAGACCAAGACCGACTTGACCAATCCACTTATTTTCAAATGCAATGTTTAAGTGTAGAAGAAATCACATTTTTGACGTATCTTTTAATAGTTCTGTCAAATTTTTGGTTAAAAAATTATCCAAATGAATTCTTTTATATCTGATCACGTCTGCGAAAGCAACCAATCAAAACACATTTTGACAGATAATTAAAAATTAATTGTTTTAATTTGAAAATGTCGTTTTCACGGTATGGCAGTGAAAATAACGATTCATTTAATAAAATTATTGAAAAAAATACGCCCGAAAATAGCGTTGTAAGTAAATAGTACGTATGGAAAACATTTATGGACTTTTGCGACGCCAGAAAATATTGGATGGACATCGGACGGTGAATAAGCTCATATTGATATTGAAGGATTGGGCGGTAAATATGAGAAAACGTGATGGTACCGAATTTAAGGAAGCTACTATGAAAACTATATGGAATATAACAAGTAAATTATTACAAAAAAGTACTACAATTAATTCCATTTACTAATTGACAATGTCAATCTTATTATCGTTAATCGTTATACACGTCACGCTGAACATATTTATAGCTACTAGGTACTGTCATCTATTGGATGATTTTATAAATATAAAATTCTGCTAAATACAGATTGTTCGTAAATTTAAATAAAATTGCAAAAAAAATGTCACCAATCATTGAAAAGTACTTATAATTTTATCACAATATCCTCAAGCACGTTGCTTATAGGTAACACCCCTCCGCCTTCGGCGTCGGGCTGTTACCAAGAAACGCGCTTTCGGCAACTGTCATAAAATTATTTCGTAGATTATAATTATTTGTGATCCACACTAAATGTTTTAATCGTAGAAAATGGGCTAATTGGATCGAGGAGAAAAAAAATTATTTCGTAATTATCAATGTCCTCGGGATATTATAGCTGATAATTGTTAGCAGAACTTTGGTCAGAAATGATTTAAAATTGAGAAAGACGGACCTTTATGTTTTTAGGTTCGGGTTTGGTTTCGGGTCCAACAAAAATAAAGGTTATGGTTATCGCTTCGGTTTTCAAAACCCAAACAAACATATGCTCCAGTTAACCGTTTAAAATACCGGTTAATATTGGTTCGGGTCAATAGAAAAATAATTTAATAATGTATTGTTATTAGGTCGAGAAAGACCTACCTTTGACAATGGTGCAAGGTTAAATTTGAAATGATTATGAATCTAAATATTGACGTCCAAATAATTGTTATTTCGGAATAATAAAATGTATTCTAATATTCTTTCCTTTTTATATTTTTTACGGAGACAAAATAAAATTTACTGATGAAAATAATTGTTCAACACTCACTTACGACGGTACAGACAATGTAATTTCGGATAACCCGTTAAGAAATATCTGTTCGGATTCGGGATCAGCTCTTTTAAAATTGAAAATTAAGGTTTGGAATCGGGTTCAGGTTTCAAAATTTTTTTGGTTAATTCGGGTTCGAGTCCTGTTCGATTCCGTGTTAAAATTTCGAAAAAGAAATAATGTAACAAATAGACAGCGATCCAGCTTGCTGCAGAGGCATTAGGGAGTCAACATTTTATAAAAAAACAAAGAGAGAATATAATCCGCGAAGTAATTGTGTGTGTTTGTGTGTATGTGTGTGACGATTCTTTCATAGACGATAATAGCAACAGAAGATTTTAACAATTTATTTATTTATTTATTTATTTATTTATTTATTTATTTATTTATTTATTTATTTATTTATTTATTTATTTATTTATTTATTTATTTATTTATTTATTTATTTATTTATTTATTTATTTATTTATTTATTTATTTATTTATTTATTTATTTATTTATTTATTTATTTATTTATTTATTTATTTATTTATTTATTTATTTATTTATTTATTTATTTATTTATTTATTTATTTATTTATTTATTTATTTATTTATTTATTTATTTATTTATTTATTTATTTATTTATTTATTTATTTATTTATTTATTTATTTATTTATTTATTTATTTATTTATTTATTTATTTATTTATTTATTTATTTATTTATTTATTTATTTATTTATTTATTTATTTATTTATTTATTTATTTATTTATTTATTTATTTATTTATTTATTCTAGGACAGGATAAAAATTAATTTAAGAGGAGATATACATTTCTTAAATAATATAAAAAAGTACAATCAAATTAATTTATATACCAATAACAAGAAAAATATTTGAAGAAATTAAGAAAAAAAATATGTCTTGAAGAATGATATAATAAAAAATTTAGAACATTTAAGATAAATCAATTCAGCAATAATAAAAAGTGAAGAGAAGCAAATATAAATTATTTATTCATTATTTGTACAAGATGATTAATGTCAGAAATTTTTTGAAAGATAAATGAAATATATCAACAGAAAGAAAATGAGTATGATATAAGGTACACATTCTGTATAAAGGAGATGAATATAATAAATTAATTATAGGAGTTGATAAGTAAAAGTTAGGATGGGAACGAGTTTTAATAGAAGGAGCATGAAAATTGACATGAGAAAGACAAATAGGATCATCAATTACAGAATTTAGAATTTATAGAGATATATTGAAGATTGTGTAATGCGTCTATGATACAAAGAACTGCAATTAAAAATTAAGTAAAATTTGATAGGATACAGTTTCATCAGGATAAGAGCCAAAAATTTTATAGTAAACATATTTAATTTTTTTTTTAATAGATTCTAACCTGTTTGAATGAATACTGTAAATAGGATTCCATATTATTGAACAATATTCAAGTTTTGATCTAACTAGAGCATAATATAAAATAAATAAAGTACTAATATCAGTAAAACTGCGAGTATTTTGTATAATAAAACCGAGCATTCTGTATGAGGAGGAACATATATTGGAAGTATGAGAAATGGATGATAGTGAAGGATCGAATGTTACACCTAAGTCACGAATTTGTGAACGCCGAGAAAAATTTACGTTGTCTAGTGCGTAATCGAAATTTATGGTTGTTTTTCTCTTAGTGAAGGTCATAACTTTACATTTGCTTATATTAAAACAAAGTTTGTTAGAGTCACACCTTTTTTTAATATTATTAATATCAGATTGAAGCGTTATGCAATCATGTACGTTGTTAATTGAATTGAATTTTTTTGAATCATCGGCAAAAAGAAGTTTCTCGCAATTAATGATATCGGTTATATCATTAATAAAGATTAAAAAGAGCAGGGGACCTAGGTTCGAACCTTGAGGAACTCCTGACGTTGGTGAAAATGAAGATGATTCATGTCAAAGAAATATGACAAACAGAGATCGATTGCTAAGATAAGAATGAAGAAGTGAAATTAAAGGAGAGGAGACAGAGAAAGAGTGAAGTTTTTGCCTTTGAAAAATCATTGAAGACGGTCTCAACTTGGCCATTGTTATTAAGATTAGAAGATGTAAAATGAGTGAAATAACATAAATTACTTGACGTGGGTCTTTTTTGTATAAATCCATGTTGGGAAAGTGATAGGCGATTTTTAATTGACTTATAAATTGTAGGGAAAATATTTTATTTCAAAAACTGCTAAAATTGGATAGGACAGCAATGGGTCTATAATTTTTTATGTCGCTACGTTCACCAGATTTGTATATTGGAGTTATTCTCGACCGTTTTCTATATCGGGGAAAGTATTTGTTGAAAGAGATAAGTTAAGTAGATGATGAAGAGCAAAAGAAAAAAATACGTATAGTCCTTAAGTACTAGGGTCGGGATCGAATGAGGACCACAAGAAAGATCGGACTTAAGATTTTTAAAAGTAATTCGATTTCATCACGAGAGATATTAGTAAGTGTTATTAGATCATGTAAGAATGAAGAAGTATCAGGAAGGGAATGAGAATGAGAGGAAGTGTACACAGAGTGAATTTTTTTAGCAAAACCTTCAGTAATATTTTAAGGAGTTTGTTGTAAATTTAGGGCTGGTCGATAGAAAACACACTAAAGTTATAACAAACAAAGTTTATTAATATGAGCATGTACACAATGTGGACGCGGGACGCGACGAGGACTCGAACTGAAAAGTGTGTCAGCGTCGGCGGGAACGGAAAAACTAAAACCAGCGCCACAGTTCGGCATACTGGCGCAACGTAAAAGTGGCGCTAACATATGTACCAACGTTAAATTGTACATATTCTTAACAGAGTTAATAATAACGCGTTATTATAGTGCATTGTTGAGGGGAAAGAAGAATATTTTCTCTTATTTTTGATATATTTCCAAAAGTTTTTAGGGTTATTGTTAGTTGATAATTCATTGGAATGGACGTAATTTGCTTAAGAATTTTAATGTCATTTTTTATTTTTGCACTAAAGTATTTAAATTTTTCAAGATAGTGACAGTTGTGTGGTAATTTTTAATGCATTCTAAGATAATGTTTTTTTTTTTCTTAATACCTGTTCTAATTTGTGATGTTATCCACACAGGTGATGATATTTTATAAGAGCGTTTAATTGGAACGCATATATCAAAGAAATTATATAAAACTGAATAAAAATGTTGACAAGCTAAATTAATGTCATTAAATTGCTGCAATGTATTCCAGGCAAATTCACTTATAAGATTATACAATTTAGCATGATCAGCACGTTTAAAATCATAAGAAGTGGCATTATTTCTCTAACAAATAGGAATTTCTTTAAAGTAAAAATTATCAAGTGTTATATTTAATGTTCGATGATGACGAAATTCAACATCAAGTAATAGATCCAATTCTCGTTTAACTGTACAAGAAATATTTGAAAAACAATCAAGAATTTTATTGTTTTCATTCAAAATTGCATTGTGTTGCTTTAAATCAAAATAATTTATAAAGTTAACACATAACGTGACTATAGAATTAGATTTATCTGATATAAAACTAGGAATGTTAAAGTCACCAAGAATCAGAAAATTATTGGCATACAAGAAAGGTAGTCTTTCAAAAAAATCAAATATTTTTGTATATCTGTCGAATGTTAAAGTAGGTGGTATATACATATTGAAAATAAATAAACTTTTATCGTTCATAGATAATTTAACACAAACAATATCAATAATTTTAGGAATTAAGTGAGTATATTTATCTAAGATAATATTAGTTGAATATTCTTGTTTACATGTAGAACGACACCATCACCACGAGATTTATTGCACAGAGAAAATTTACGATCTGCACGGTACATATTGAAAAAATCACAACTAATTTCGGAGTTGAGTACGTTGTCGTGAAGCCAGGTTTCGGTGAATGCTATGACGTCGTAATGAGTTTGAGATAGAGCTGAGGGAAGTAAATCCGCTTTCATGATGAGACTCTGGATATTTTGGTAATAGTTGTTAAGGTTTTCAGTTGTTTTGTTGGACAGTGTAGAACTTAGTTTTTTACCTTCCGTCACCTTTAGGTAAGGAAGGTATTGTCTTTGGTCAAAAAATTCAATGATGAGTTTTTACTGAATAAGCACGTTTTAGGGTCCATATAATACGATTTTACCATTTTTACGATGATGTCTGTATGTATGTGTGTCTGTGTGTCTGTGTGTGTGTAACAAAATTTCCGGATTCCATAACTTCAATACCACGATTCCAAAAATTATAATTTTTTCGTATTCCTCAAGTTTACATCCAGAAGAACATCTGATTAGATTTTGGTTATAATTGGTCAACCGGAAGTAGTCTCATTTGAAGATTTAACAGTTAAATTTGATTTATTGACATTTAACGTTATTATAACTTAAAGAATATATTATTCTCTATACGATTTGATTACAATTTATACTTCATATTCAATACATACAGAGTTAAAGAATTTTAAAGAAATTAAATTTTATAATTCAGCCAGCTATGCCAAACTTGGGAACTAGTATCAAATTCATATAATTCAAATTGACAGATGTCAGTATAAATAAAAAGTAAATTAATGTGGCAGATATGAGGATGTTGAAGTAGATATTGGGGAATAGACGGAAAAATATGGTAAGAAAATAACTCTAGTATTACAAGTTTTTAGAAAGATACAAGAAAGACGATTACATTGGTTTGAACATGTCATGAGGAGAAAGGAAGAATTATATTGGAACAAGAATGAATAGTTTAATAATAGGACGTTAAAGGAACAGAGGAAGACCAAAGATAAGATGGAAGGACTGTATTGCGGAAGATTTGAGAGAAAAGGAACTGAATGAGAACGACATGCAAAAATAGCGACCCCTAACAAATGGGATAAGCTAAAGATGAAGAAGATGCCAGTGTCAAGTGCAATTTGAAAAGTTTGTTTATGAAATAATTTTACGGGAAATTTAGAATCTTTTGTAAGAAAAATTATGGAATTTATACATTATACACGAGAATGACGGAAGGTATTGTGCTGGCCACAACAGATTTTTTTTCTTAGTTATAGCAGGTGCACCATTTTTATATGAGATAAATAAATCATTTTCACCTTTAGATTTCCTTTCATGTAGTTCAAGTCTGAGCCCTTTTTACCTCTCGCTAAGAGAGGTATTGCATTCATGCTAAAAATCGCATATCCAGATTTTATTGAATAAGCACGTTTTAAGGTCCCTACAATCCGATTTTAACATTTTTACGATGATGTCTGTGTGTGTGTGTGTGTGTGTGTGTGTGTGTGTGTGTGTGTGTGTGTGTGTGTGGATGTGTGTGTGTGGGATGTTGGAAGGACGGTTACTCAAAAACTATAAGACTTAAAATTTGTTTAACAACGTATTTCCCAATCGGACATTCATGGGAAGATCTGAAAAGGTTTTGGTAATAATTGGACAACCGGAAGTAGAAGATTCTTGAAAAAAAATCTTCTAAATATTATTTTTTGAAAATTTTTCGTGGTAATATTAAAGAAAATTAAATTCTCTATCTGATACATTTAAATATTTTATTATATATTCCATAGATTTAGAAATAAAAGAAGTATAATATATAAAATAATCTGTTGTAATAAATTTGACAGCCGAAAGAATGCCATGAAAAATAGTTGATAATTTAAATTATTTGTAACTGACAGATAAATGTCAGTGTCAGAAATAATGAATAATGAAAGAAAAATGTACTTGGAGAATCCCTTAGTTCTTGATCTGTGACTATTATGGAGATGACAAGTCTAGGTTGAAGGACTTAAATTTGTTTCAAACATTATGGGACAATGTACACCAGTACTATAGACTAGAGTAACTTTGAATTGCGAAAAAGCTATCAAATTCTTCTCAAGTAAGTTGTAAATATTGACAAAATTACACATCGATATAAGAATAATCGGAGTGCAATCTATCCGTCACTTTATTAAAGGGAATTAGTGTTATTTAGATATAACATGTATGAAAAAATAAAATGTAAAAGAAGATATGTAAGAATAGATGCACAATCCATATATACATTTTAGACCGCCCAAAATTAATGTTTTTACTAGAAGAATATGAAGAGAAAGTAAACAACGTTGTTCGAATTGAAAATTGCAGTTACCAGCCTAATATTTATATATGGTAAACTCTACTTTGTAATTTATTGTAACATAATTTATGGTAAAATATCTTCATGTTGAGACATGCTATTATTGAATAATAAAGAAGTTTATACGTCATAGATTTATATGAATATATTATTTGTATTTATAAAAATATTCTTTGCTTTATGCATACAGCCAGGTAAAATATACGGCGAGAGGTTATGTGCTGGCCACATCAGATTTTTTGTACTCCTGAAGCTGCATAGGAGTTTTATCATTATTTATGTACATATTATTGCGTTTAGTAAAATTACGCGTCTTTTTGCCATTGCGGATTACTTTCATAGCATCTTCAGAGTCAGAGAAACATACTTTAATTAATCGTGATTTTCCGTTGGAATTATTTGATAATTTAGAACCAAGTCTGAAAGATTTTGTTGAACTAGTGTTTACATCGAGGGCAACCTTCTTAATTATGTCACTAGTGATTGTAGTTAGATTTTCATTATTATTTTCGGGAACACCTGAAATAATTATATTATGTTCTCGATGTTTACGTTGGTTAATTTCATCTATAACTTTTTCAGTAATGTTCAATTCGCCACCATGTTCATGGCAGGTTTTAAGATCTTGAATTTCAGATTTAAGTTCAACTAGTTGAGTTTGAAGATTAATTATAAGTTGTTTAAGGGAGAATATTGTGTCAATATTATTAAGGCATGGATTGCAATAATTTTTTACTGAGCGAGTGTTGGTGCGTGTGAAGCATGTAGCGTCATCAGGTGTAATCGAACGCACGAGAGATGGATTGGTTTCTGGCAACCATCACATTGAATAGATTTGTCACGTTCATTGCTGATATTTTTATTGCAGTTGGAACATAATGACATGACTGAGAGTGACGATCCTCGGGATGATTCGAACAGTTCGTAAAGACAAGTGAGATATAAGACACGAAAGAAAGTGATCGTGCGCACAGCACAATTAATATAATTGTTTAAGTCTGTGAATGTTTAACAGTCAGACTCACCAAAATTTGCGAATATAGATCTTATGTACACAGCACGAATTTGACAATTCATTTGTAACTAGAGCACAAAACACTAGAAGTTGTTTTTAACACAAACACCGAATAAGAAAATCACTTTGGATATAAAAGAACATTTTGAATAAATTTAAAACTGTTACTAAGATCGCTTTTCTGAGCTATAATATAAACAACTGCAAAAATGCATAAAATCGTCAATAAATTAACAAAGTATCTCATACCATTATGTGTGTTTGGTGTAATAGGTCCACATACGTCGGAATGTATTAGTTCTAGTGATCTATTTGAGTATTTCTTACTTGATTTGGTAAATGGTAATCGTGTTTGTTTACCATTAATATATGTTTCACAAAAATAATCTTCAATTTTCAAATTAGAAGGACTTCCGGTTACCATTTCTCTTTTTGCAAGTTTTATAATCGATTCTTTATTCAAATGTCCAAATCGCATATGCCAACGTTGTATACATTCTTGAGGAGAATTTGTTTGAGCAACACCTGCACTTTTCTTTCATTCCGATGTACAAAATTTATTCTGTAAAGTCTACCTTGTTTTTGAACTGTAGCTATCTGTGCTTACCAATCTGACGCCATCGAAAATGTTCAACGCAAGTTCCTAAAATGGGCTACATACATTATTGAGGGATCTTATCCCGCCAGAGGAACACCTCAAGAAAATTTATTAACCTCTTTTAATATGGATTTTTTGGATGCGAGAAGAAGTCTTCATGCAACAATATTTCTTCACAAAATAGTGAATTCTTCGGTTGATTGTCCATATATTTTACACAAACTCTGCTTTCATGTCCCTCGATTATCAGCAAGAAGTAAGTGCACGTTCCATCTTAATATTGCACGAACTACCATCCTTCAGATGTCTCCATTACATCAGCTTATATCATGCTACAAGTATTTCGAAGATCATGTTGATCTATTCCATCATAATATAAATTACATAAAAAAAATTACTACGACTACTTCGTCCACTTAATATGTAATAAGCATACTAGACAACCTATTACTAGGTTTTGTTTTCCCTACCCTAGAATTGGGCGTGAGCCTGTTGGGTATTGTAACTAAATAAATAAATAAAATAAATATCACCTTCGTAATTAAAGACTCTAGCATATCCATCCTCAAATAAAACTGTTTGTCCCAATTCAGTTAATTATAAAACAGAGAATAACTTGTCTTTTAATTCTGGTATATATAGCACTCGTTTAAAAATACATTTAATACTTTTCTTACCAACAATTGAAAATATCCTAACAGTTCCTGATATATTGCATGTCAGTGTAGTTTTATCCTTTGCCACTTGTATTTTAACTGGCTGACAAAAAGACAACGTATCAAAATATATTTTAATATTAACCATATGTTCGGTGCATGTGAACAAATTGAACTCATAGCTTGTTCCTTGTCTTCATATATATCTGCTAAAAAATATAGGTACTTCTTTTTAGTGGTTATCATTATTACTTTCAAACTGTTCACTAAAATGCGCCTTTTGACCTGAAACATATTTTGGTTTGTATTTACCGTACCTGTGAAAAACTTTACATTCTGAACGTTTGTGACCCATCTTGCCACAACAATAGTATTTAAATTTAAGTTTTGATGCAAAGGCAGATTCCACTTCCGTTTATCACTTGTATTCCAACCAGTTTCTTTCATATTTTGTAGCCTTCATATCTCGAACTATACTGTCAAAATTAATAAAATGAGATTGTATATCATCCCTTCATTATGTTTTAACGTTAATAATTTCCTTCTTAAGAAGGGCTGAGTTGCAAGACCCTTCCTTTCAAAAGTATTTGGTAACGCCTCCCACATTTCCTTGGTGTGTTTTTACCTCGAACATATTCCAAGTGTGTATCTGAAATTCTTTGTATTATTATACTCTCACATTTCCCTTCAAGTTTCTTAAGTTTTTCCATTTCAGCTCTTTTTACATTAATTGCATTTGTGTTGTCGGATGCATGGATAATTAGTCTTGGATACAGTTAAGAATTGTAATAGATCGTGTTATTCCAGCAGTACTTCCATTCGATATTTCCAGTTGCTAAAATTAGCACCATTGAACACTGCAACTCTACCTATTTCATCTACTCCTAGGCCCATAACCTGAAGAGAATGTAAAGACACACTCTTTATAAAGTTAGACAGTATTTGAATAATTTTTTATTTTCCTGTCCAAATCTCAATCACACAAAAATACAATTATTGTTTTACAACTTGATTACTTGATACAATTTAATTTAATTATATAAATTAATCAAGTATTCTTCTCAACAAAAATAACAATAATTATATGAAAAGCAATTTATAATAAGCAAATATATAGAAATTTTTATAAAAAAATATATCATTACGCCGTATAACCCATTGATAGGTGTGCCAGTCTGCTTTTTACACAGATTTCGGTAAGGATGATGACATTTTTACCTTGCGAGCATTTACCAGGCGTCACCACACGAGCACTCATTTGCTATGTATTTAAATTAATAAAAATTAAATGGCGGGAGGTATTGTGTTGGCCAGATCATATTTTTGTATTAATCAACAAAAAAAATATTTGTTTCTGTCAGTTTTTTTCAGGGCATCGAACCGCCAAAAACTGAGTTCGATTCAGGTTCATGTTAATTTATTTTTCTAAAAGTGGGTTTGTTTGCGATTTTGGTTCAAACATTAATAAAATTTCGGTTTTGTTCCGGGTTCGGCCCAATGAAAATTGAATTAATAGGCTGTAAAATTTACGATTAAGATTACCTTTCAAATTGAAAATGAACCTGCACCGGAGCTGCACCCTGAACCCAAATTTTAATACCCGGTTCGGTTCCAACTTGAGTTCATTTGAAAAATATATCTGAGGTTCGGTCCTGGGTTTGGGTTCGCTAAAATGTTATGGTTTGGTTCCGGTTTTAGTTCGGTTCAGGTTCGAGTTCGATGCCCTGGTTTTTTTTACAGATTTACAGATCAGTAAGACTTACCGTTATGTAAAGAATATTGCCATAAGTGTTAATATTTGTTATTATCAATAACTAAGAAAAATAACTAAATACTGTTGTTTTTTCACCGTAGGAACTAACTCCAATGTCTATAATAAACTACCATCTTCATCGCATGAATTATGCTGGGTATAACCCAAGACTTCGAACGAAACCAAAAATTGTTTTTGGCTTTATCATGTTCTTATTATTGTCTTTGAACTTTTCATTACAATGTATATTTTTTCTCACTCACAAATACACTGATTTTGCATTTTTAATTACTGATACGGTAACGTTGGTTGCAAGCTGGCAAGTAAGTATGACATTACAAAAGAAAAGAATAGAAAACTTTGCAGAACTGCATAGAATTCAAAATTTCACATATGTACGTAAACATGTATATTATAAGAAAGAAAACTTGCTGGGTGAATTGCATCTGAGCCTTAGATTAAGAATTTTGTAATTGTCGATGTCGAATTCTATTTTAAGTTAGATGATAGTGATTGTGGAGGAAATCATTTTTTTATAAACAATGTATTCATGGTCCGACAGAATATAAATTTAATCGAATTACGAAAATTCATACAAAAACTAAAAATAAACTTCGCTACTTCAAAAAGGATTATGTTTTGACAATATTAGCTGTACTTTCAAAAATAAATTAGATTAGTAGTGGAGTTTTGTGCAGATTATGTTACTGAACTGTAATTTATATGAGGGTAAAGTTGTATTAATTTATTTATTTATTTACCATTTTGTGGGAAACCAACAGTATAAAACCTATAATAGGTCTCCGCTTTTACATAATAGAACTATAAATTATAAAATAATAACTTTAGTATTAAAATATGATTATAAATGTAAATTTTAAATGTATATTACAAGTTATACCGAAATATTATACAATATTTTGGTTTAGTCCACCAATCAGAAGAGATCGTATCTGTGTAGCAGTTAAAATAAAAATATCAACATCTTGAAAGATGTTGTTATAATGATATATCGCTCTATTGACTGGTGAGTTTTTGTAACCATTTGTATTACAACGTGGTAAAATAAACAGTTGTTGAAGGCTTGTGACTTTTGCAAGAGTGTATAAATTGATATAATGTAAAAATTGTTGACTATCTATAGTTTTATGCAAAGTTTTGTACAAAATTATTATATCATTAATTATTCTACGTTTTTCTAAAGGGATCATATTTAGCTTTACAAGGGTACAACTATAACTTTCATATTCTTTTCCAAATTTTTGACATAATATAAAAACTTTTTTTTTATTGATTCTATTTGTTTAATATTTTGGTTATAAAAGACGGATTCCAAATAAAAGTTAAATATTCTAGTTGTGATCATACAAGTGCATTCTATAACAATATAAATGATTCACAATTAGTAAATCGCGAAGCTGTTTCTAAAATTTGTTGCCTTTTGTAAGTTACCTAATAAAGTTATAAGTTTCTGCAGATTTTTCGTTAACACATCCTTAGTATCAAACTACATTATAATTATTTGTTAATTAAAGGTTTTTTTTTGTACATAAGTGTTTTATTTTTTTAAGTTAAAACTTCACTCAAATTATATTTCATTTCAGGTAGTTGTGAATTTATATACCCTGTTGGTAAAACATGCACTTCTCCTAAAACTTATAGATACGGTAGACTACAAATTTTGGAAGTTAACTATTTTACCAGAATTTGAACGGTCTGTCATTCAGAATGTATACAAAAAGGCGAAACTAGCTGCAAGAATCCAAGGTGTCGGCTTAGGGTTAGCTGTAGCGGGGTATTTTATAACCGCTTATGTCGAGGGCAAAGAGAAACTTTTCTCTAATATCTGGATGCCTGAAGGGCTAAGAGAATGGAACAGGTAAAGATGGGATAACTTTCAGTAATCTGTTGCAACCGATCCGCGGACTCATTTGATTGATATCGGATCCGCGTCAATCTTACCCGTTACCTTCCAAAAAGAAGTTACAGTTTAATTTAAGTTTACTCGAACATCGAAAATGTAAATTAAAAAAAATGATATTCAGAACTACAGAAATTTATTCTCTAATTCTTCATGTATATCCTTAAAGTTTTATGGGACAGATAATATTTGAAAAAAAATATTTTTCCATGTTATGCTGGATTTATACAGCGTAAGCCGTAAGGTGCTGTAACGTAACGTAAAGAATAAAACAATGCAAACAGATGTGATAATTTATGCAGCCGTAAGCTGTAACGTGACGTACCGTGACGTAACGTACCGAAACGCAAAAGATCACGAACTTTTATCATTCTACGTTACGGTATTACGTCAAACAGTTTTGTATGACGTTGATGTATACGATACATTTAAATTTAAAAAGGTGATGGTTAATCATTTCTTGTCAGTGGTGTGAATACTAATTATTATGGTAAGTATTATATTAGTAATGTTTATAATTTTTGGTTGCATATTATCTAATGTTGTAGGCGACAATCGATAGTCAAGATGAACATTTAATTGATTTTGTAAAGCGATATAGATTGCTAAATGATAAAAAAAATCTGTTGTGACCAGCACAATATTTTCCGTCAATCCTGTGTGTTATATAAATCCCATACATAAATTTTCTTGCAAAATATTTTAAAGTTCCAGTAAAATTATTTCATTAACAAACTATGCAAATTATACTTGACACCAACATCTTCTTCTTTAGCCTTCCCCATTCGTTAGGGTTCGCTATTTTTGTATTTTCTTCTTCCACTCATTTTTGTTTTACGTGTCGTTTTCATTCAGTTCCTTTTCTCTCAAGTTTTCCGCAATACAGTCCTTCCATCTTACCTTTGGTCAGCCTCTGTTTCTTGAACCTTCTATTACTAAGCTATTCATTCTTCACCCAATATTCATTTCTCCTCATGACATTTTCATACGTAATATGACAAGTGATATGATTATATATTGCATAAGTGTTTTTCTTTCGTTTTCTAACTATTCTTTTCTAATTCCATTTTAATATAATAAAAATAAACTTAAAACTCAAACTTCTTGTATAGTTTCGTTCACGAAAGATGACTAGTAAAGGTCATTTATTAACCGTATGATATAATATTACTTACAGATAACTTCACTGCATTTCGTATACACAGACGTGCAACATGAAATATTTATGGATACATTTTAACTGAAAAAAATAAGTGTAATTTATTTGAAAAATGTTTCTTTTTAAATAATGCCTTTCTCAAAGATTTATGTTCTTTACCTATGTTTTTGCAAAACACAAAAACATAGACGACATAAACCATGGAATAATAATTTGATTTAAATGTCAACGTCACTGGGTAAACATTAACACAGAGTGCAGTGTAGTAGATAATTAGATATATGTAACTCTACGACATACGTCGTTATTATTTTGTAATGTTAGAAAGTAATCTCACCATTTACGTAAGTAGTAATAGTTTACACCTTTCCCGCTCTGGAATGCAGACTAATTGCTTTTTAATGACTTCCTGGAATTCAGGCTAATTGCTTTATAATGAATTTTTAATTGCATTCGTGGAATTCAGGCTAATTGTTTTTTAATGACATTTAATTGCTTTTTAATCACCTTGGAATTTGTGACGTATGTTATACCCTAGGAGAAAATAGGTCATCGTACAATATTAAGGTCATATTCTACCGTGTTTTAAATTGATGTGACGTCATGATGTTTCTTTGTATGAAAGAGAAAACCGTGTGCATAATATATGCAGGTTTTATTTTGTAAATTCTATTAGTATCGTAAAAGGTCTGCTGAAGTCATCCGTAACAAGAACAAACTAGGTAAGGTTATATTTAAATTAATTAATTATATTGTATTCACTTGTTAAATTTGGTCTTAGATATGGACTTTTCTAAACTAATTCAACGAGATCAATTGGCCGATACAAAACCATGCAAGAAGATATCCGACTTGGAAAAGATAAACTGTATAAACTGACTGACATAAAAGCCGTAAATGTGGCGCACTCTCCACGCCAACAGTGAGTGCCCGTGAGGTGACGCCTGGTAAGCGCCCGCATGGTACAAATATTCCATCATTACCGATATCTGTGTATGAAGCAGATTACCACACCCCCCATTGGGTAATATGCCGTGATGAAATATTTATTTATTTATTTAGATATTTGTTTGATTTGATAAATGCTTGTAATTAAGCTGAGAAGATGTTTATTACTAAATTTAATTATGTCGCGGGCACCCGTACCGACACACAGAGAGACCACCGAAACGACGCACCGCTGGACCGCAAGCGTGACATAGATTATTCTAGACCTAAAAATCCCATATTAATTTTAACGTTCATACCTGACCATCGGCACAATGTATAGACCCAATTTATAAATCTGATTAAAAATATTCTGTATAAAAAGAATTTTGGTCATTAATAAACAATTGGTATATAGCTATAGTGTTATTCAGAAATTAAAATTTAATATGAAATTTCTTTTTTCAAATTGTGAAGAAACTAAAATCATAATATTAAAAATCTGTTGTGGCCAGCACAATACCTCTCGCCATTTTCATTTTATCTTGCATAGGGCGCGAGCAGTTATGCGTTTGTTGGCCTTAGCAAGCAGATTGGGGGGCCCGTCTCAGAATGACAGCTGGTAATATACATAGGTGTCAAGTATCATAAGTTTTCATTCGAAACATTATGATTTTCCAAATCCATGTGGATTATTTTCTCCGGCAAGTATATTCCATACTAATGGATGACAAATAAACAGAATATTATGAAATTTTGAATGAAAAATTATGACATATGACAATTGCGACATCTATGTAAATAACTACTAGCCGTCATTCTGACACGGATCCTCATATCTGCTTGCCAAGGCCAACAAAGTCACATGGCTGCTTGCGCCCTATAAGTTACGAATTTAACATTTCTTGTACACACAAATAATTGAAATTGTTTCTCTTCTTTCGTTCTATGAGAAATTTTATCCTACAATTCTATATGTTCAAAATACTTCAAATTCATTGACGGTATTAGCGGTATTTCTTAAGGATATATGTAATACTGACGTATCTGCAATTTAAATAAATATTAAATTAATAATACAATAATATATATATATATATATATATATATATATATATATATATATATATATATATATATATATATATATATATATATATATATATATATATATATTAAATGTACTCATACCTCCCAGAACTGACACTGTCATTTTGCATTTATTTGTCAATTACAAAAATTTTAATATCGCAACTGTTTTTCTGGCAACGAGATTTACTACAACAGATTATTCTATATTATTATATACTACATATATCTCCAAACCTATACGAGATATAATAAAAAATTTAAATGTGTCAGATTGAGAATTTAATTATCTTTAATATTTGTAGTAACAAATTTTCAAAAAATAATATTTAGAATTTTTTTTTTAGAAACTACCACTTCCGGTTGTCCAATTGTTACCAGAACCTATTCAACTCTTCCCATTACTGTTAGATTGAGGAATCCGTAGTCAAGCAGGTCTTTAGTCTTATAGAATTTGAGAAATCGTGTCTCCAACAACCTCACACACACACACACACACACACACACACACACACGCACGCACGCACGCACGCACGCACGCACGCACGCACGCACGCACGCACACACACACACACACACACACACACACACACACACACACACATACACATACACATACACACACACACACACACACACACACACACACACACATACACATACACATACACACACACACACACACACACACACACACACATACACACACACACACACACACACACACACACACACACAGACATCATTGTAAAAATGTTAAAATCGGATTCTATGCACCTTAAATCGTGCTTATTCAATAAAATCTGGATATGCGATTTTTAGCATGAATCCAATACCTCTCTTAGCGAGAGGTAAAAAATGCAAAACATTATTTTCGCGTGATTAAACTGCAAAGGTAATTATTAAAAAAATCTTGGCCTCAGGAAATAAATTTCAACTTTTAAATGAATGCTAGTATATCCAGTTTTCCAAATTTCAGATTTAAAATGAGCAGACATTTCTAAATATCAAATTACTACGCCGCTGATTCCAAATTCAGCGTCGATATGACAACTGATAAATATTGCTTTAGGAACAACTTGATTTTTAGATTTAAATTTCAGTAATTTTGTTAATATGAACTCGTAAATACAATTATTCAAATACATCCCAAATATAGGTATAAATAAATTTTATTAATAATAATTGATTTTTAATTACTTAACTTGTATATAAACAGTTCTGAAGTGTTTGTCACTGGTTTATGCTATTCACATAACCCAGCAATATTTTGAAGCATGCCGTTGGTAGAAGCTTCCAAAAATTACTTCGTACAATCATCTGAGTGTTGGGATGATGAAGATTCTCCCACTTATAAACCGCTAGAGAATTTAGGAAACAAGAAAATTCTTTTACATCCAAGTGGTTACCGCCTGTCGAAAACTGCAAAAAGAACTTTCCGTATGGAGGAAAGAAGAAGATGGCAGAATTTAAACACCGTGACAAACCCACAAAGCGACAAAAAGGCGGAAGAATGTAAATAAAATTAATTATGTATATTGTACAAAATATATTTTATCATTGTTATATTTACAAAATAAAATATTTATTAACAATTACTGACTTTTATTGAAATAATAATAAAACATGTACCTTACAAATTCATCATTTTCATGTAATTACTCAAAAGTATGGAAATATATTTAGCTAATTAAAACAAATTCAACAATTTCATTTGAGTGAAAAACGATTGATAATTGTACACAAAATATAATGTATACAAACTATTCTCTTGCTGTTGTCAAACATTTATGAACATTTAACTTTTCTTAAAAAAATATTTGAAACTCGAAAAAAAAAATCAATTAGTGAGTATAACATTGCAATATGACATTTGGTAATATTTTAAATATTCCTTCCATACCTACATTTTTTGAAAATGTATTTTATAGTTTCAAATAAGGTTGGAAAATAACAAGCTTTAATTAGTAACGCGTTTATTTTAGAATCATGGCCACCAAAATTTCCACTAAATGTACTTGGTATTATTTCAGGAAATATGTAACTTTCTACTTGTGCCTTTTGTTCAGTACGTAGTATTAATAGCCTAAAAAAAGTGTATCACAGGGTAAGTAATATAACTACAAAATGCAATTTACAAATTGAAACATATAGGTAGAAATAAATGTATAATAGAACATCTTTTTTCCTTGTCAGCCATGCGTGAATTGTAAATACGTTGTTTACAGCACATGCCGCAAAATCTCTTCTTGTTGAAATTTTTTATGATGAAAGCACGAATAAATCGAAGTATATTCATTCTTTGTACGTAGTGATGGTGGCTTCTCTTCAAAGTCATCTATATTTTCTGACAGATCAACTATAGTACATATTTTATTATCTTTAAGTAGTTTCTCCATTAGTTTTCTTTTCTCATTTCCCTTTAAATATATTATACATTCACAGGATAATATATTCTTTATTATGTTTGGGCCTGTATAATAAGGTATATGTCCGTCATCCCATGATAAGCCATGGTAAGAACGTTCTAACCACCGTATTTGTTTCCGAAGTGAAAAACTGACATCGTTCCATGAACATGGAGGTTGAATCAATATGTGAAATAATTTCGTATCATTTCTTGTCAAAATTGCTATCTCTTTCATAATAAATCGATTATTATCGATTCTAAATCCTTGTATATCAATAATAAACTCTTCCATATTTTATAAACACTGGCACGGCAATCACATCATACAGATGACGCGGTTATATACACTGTGAAGAATTAAATAAAATACTATTTATAAAATTACTTTGTTTTCACATAGAATATTCTGTAAAACATTAATATTTAACTAAATTCACGTTGTAGACATTAAATTAGAATCTATTATTTTAATAATACTTGATAATTTAATCTTATAAATACACTGTAATCAAAAGCATCGTGTAAAGTTATAATAATTAAATAAAATTTATAAATATATATATAAATTATAAAATAAAATAATTTAAAATTTATATTATTGATAAAATTTCAGTTATTTATAGTTGTAAGCTTCTTATATCTTCAAATATTTGACTTCTATCACGACCCTATATCTTGTAACAATTTAAGTATTAAAACACATTAAAATGACATTAGGACGTATAACTTATATGTAACTATCTAATCTACCTTATTACTTTCTTATCATAATACAGTAATATTCTGTAGAGTTTCATCCTTTATAAAAATACGACGTTAAAATAAACTGCTAAACATGTTACGACAAAACCAAAGGGTTTTCAAACAGCGCGAAACCTTGATGCCGCCATACTTTGTACAGAAATATCACGTGACTTCTTCCATACTACGTACTGAACAAAAGGAATGATATAAACTAGGTAAGTACAAAAATAGGATTATAAATAAATATATTATGCTTTATTTTGGTACATTATCAGTTTCTAACAAATGTTTAAATTTATTATAATTACTAGGTACATAATACATATTTGATATTAAATCATTCTTAATTAAATTAGGATAAAATATTAACATTTCTTTATATATGATTGATTGAATATTATTTTTTTAGATATCAATTTTTTTACATTACTTATAGAATCTCCAGGTGTAAAATATGTTTGGGTATTTATATCTCTGTAATATTCTTCAAAATTAATGGGTTTCAAATAATCCGTTAATACAGATACAAAATCGCATATCTCACAAATTACATTCAGTGACAATACATCTAAAGAAATTTCATTTTGTAGCCATTGTATATAAACTTTATATTCTAATATAAAAGAATGAAATTCGATGTGATGTATATTATTAGCACTATTTACAATACTTTTTATGTATTTTACAAAATTATTCCATTCTGCTATATTAAATGTGATATTATTTTGTAATGTTTGACGTACAAGTTTAATAACAATTTCTAAATTCAGTGGACTTATACCCACAGCTAATATATTTTTGTCATCTATAGTAAACAAGTGTTGATTAAGCAAGCGAGATTTATTGTTTATTATTACTTCTTGCCGAATCATTTTGCCTAGAAATAGTGTCGTCCTGAAAAGAATAAATTAAAAATCAATAAATTGTAAAAACAGAAATGAAAAAAACTTACCCGATTACTAATATTTTCGTTCTGTTTCGATTGTTTATCTAAATTTGATTTGAAGAAGTCGAAAAAATTTAATATCTTCTTCGAAGAATTTACTAGCTTCGATATCCAATTTATAGTTCAATAGTTTTATTTTATAAGAAACTCTATAATATTAATTTTATTATTTAAGTAGTTGTCACAAATTGTTTCTCCTTGTATATATCGGTCTACTAGTTTTGATAAAGACTGATGGTATAAACATTATTTAAAAGTATTTATTTATCTTTTGGATTATTCCATGTTACAAGTAAGTATGGAGGTGAAGCTATGCCAAATTTTTCTATCACTTCCGACACAATGTGACTAATTATTATACTATGGGCATATTTCCCGATATATTTTTTAAAACAAATATTTATTTATCACACATAGAAAGTTACATATTTCCGAAAATAATACAAAGTACATTTAGTGGAAATTTTGGTGGCCAAGATTCTAAAAATAAATGTATGTACTATAAAAAAATTCAAACAATGGCATTAGACTAGAGAAAGTAATATCCACATTATAATCGTATTTCTGAAAATATTCCTACGTAAATTTCCAAGAATCAAATTTTTTATAAGTATTATTAAAACAATAGATTCTAATTTAATGTCTACAACGTGAATTTAGTTAAATATTAATGTTTTACACAATATGCTATGTGAAACAAAGTAATTTTATAAATAGTATTTTGTTTAAATATTAAAGTTTTACACATTATGCTTAAGAAAAAATATCAAGTTTTATTAAAATAATAAATTCTAGGGTCATGTCTACAATGTGTTTATCATAAAACAAAATAATTTTATAAGTCATGTTTTTAGTTTCTTCACAATTACAGTGGATATTCGACTTGAATTTGAATCGAAAAATCCAATTCCAAATATTACAAAATAGTTGGATGTACTCACACCGAAATGTTTTTTGTAATTTTATAAATAAATGTTTTAAGTTTAAATAAGTATTTATTTATTCCTGTATACAGATTATTTCCTTTTTAAAATACTAGTATATTTCAATTCTTATTGCCTAATTGCTTATAAAGACTTTTTCCCTTTACACAAAAATATAATATATAATACTTAATATCCTTATATAAAATAATTTGTATACATTTTCTGTACATTCATATTTATTAATTTTACAGTAAGTTTTTATACGAAGCAAAACTTTTTGCAATTAGGTTAGGCTAGGTTTGGTTAGATTAATTGCCTTCTGGACAATGCGTCCGTATTACGATGGCTGGTACCCGTCCTATGATCGATTTTGAAATCGTATTCCTGTAGTTTTTCAATCCATCTAGCCACCTGACCTTCAGGATTCTTAAATTTTAGCAGCCATTTTAATGCAGCATAATCAGTCCTTATCAAAAATCTTCTTCCGTATAAATATTTGTAGAAATGCTCCACGGATTTCACGACTGCTAAAAGTTCTTTTCTGGTGACACAATAATTCATCACCGGTTTTGACAAGATCTTACTAAAGTAGGCAATAACCTTCTCATGCCCATCTTGTTTCTGGGAAAGAACGCCACCAATTCCAACGTTGCTGGCATCTGTATCTAGTATGAACTCTCCCTCAGGTAAAGAATAACTTACGACAGGTGCGCTTGTTAAGGAGTGTTTCAGTTCTTTAAACACAACTTTACAGTCTATTTCCCTGATAAATATTTTTCTTTCTTCGGTAAGCCTTGTCAGTGGCTTAGCTATGTTAGCGAATCCATGTACATATCGTCGATAGTAAGTACACAAACCAAGAAAACTTCTAAGTTCGTATTTGTCCCTAGGTGCTGGCCAGTCTCTCACAGCCTTTATATTCTCCTGGTCAACTGCAATACCCTTACCGGAAACCACGTGTCCAAGGTAATGAACTTCTCTTTGAAACAGGTGACACTTCTTCGGGCTAAGTTTCAGATTAGCCCTCCTCGATCTCTGGAAAACCTCTTCCAAATTCTTCATGTGGGCCTCGAATGTCTTACCTACCACAATAATACCGTTGAGGTAAACTAAACATGTTTTACAAGATAGCCCAGCCAATACTGTTTCTATGAGTCGTTCAAATGTTGCAGGGGCAATGCAGAGCCCAAATGGCATTACGGTAAATTGCCAGAGTCCGTTACCGATGGTGAAGTCTGTTTTCTCCTTGTCCTTTGCATCCAAAGCTACTTGCCAGTATCCGCTCTTTTGATCTAGAGTGGAGAAAATCTTTGATCCAGCCAAAGTATCCAGTGTATCGTCCATTCGTGGTAGCGGGAAGCTGACTTTCTTCGTCACGTTGTTGAGTTGACGATAATAGACGCAAAATCGTGTAGAGCCATCCTTCTTCCTCACGAACACCACTGATGAAGCCCAAGGACTGCTTGAAGGTTCGATTACACCTTCCAACTTCATGTCCTCAATAATTCTTTCGGCTTCCTCACGCTTCACCAATGGCAGTCTTTTTGCTGGTTGGCGGATGGGTCTTGCGTCTCCGGTGTCTATTTTATGGTGAACTATATTAGTTCTTTTCGAATTGGAACATATCTTGAAAATTTCCAATTAAATTATTTGCCTTGGTTCTCTGGTAGGCGATCAATTCTTGAAACGATGTTGATATCTGGTTGATTAAAGCGTCCGGGACTTCTTGAGATGTGTTTTCCTTGTTTTTTACAGTTCGAATAATCGACGATACTGCCAAGAATTCTCCTACAATTGTACCTTTTTTAATAACAACCCGATAATGATTTATGTTCATTATCCGAACTGGTATTACTCGGCTGGCTTTGACCAGTGATTTTCCGACAACAACTCCAGTGCCAGTTTTGGCATCATCATTCTTGGGCTCCAGCATAACAATACTTCCCTCACAGAAACTACCATCTAAATGTGCCTCCAGGATAGTTTCACTTCGTTCTGGGAGGGTAACGTCTTCGGCCATTAGTACGCGCACAGCCTTGTCATCTCGTGGATTTAATACAAGTTCTTCTTCATTGACCATCATCACTCCCTTCTTCAGGTCAAGCTTAAAACCGTGCTTTGTCATTGCGTCCACACCGAGTTTTAATTCATCTTCAACTTCATCTACCAACGCACGATGTTTAAATGAGGTTTTTCCAATAGTGATGGTGACATCTATTCTCCTAATGCGGTAGCTTGTTCTCCCGTAGCTGTGCGTAATCGCCATTTAGTTGGATGAAGATGCGTCTTGCCAGTTTTCCTTATCGGGTCTAATTATAGTTCTCGTCGCACCCGTATTCGGTAGCATTTTCAGTGGCCTTCCATTAATAGAGCCATCCACATAGATGCTATTGGCTTTATGATGAAGGGATGCGACATAACTGATGGATTGTGGAGCTACTAGATTACGGGTCGACAGTTGTCCCTTCGCATTAACCCGATTTAGTTTTCCGACTCCTTTTCTTCCTTTGTCGATTCCGTCTTCTTCTGCAGTCTTCGCGGATGAACCAGTTCACCGCAGTTCCAACAGCCGAGTTTCTTTCTTCCAGAAAACATTTCATTTTCAATTCGCCGTAACCTCTCATCTAAATCTTCCATGTTTTTATTTCTCTCAGCATCAATATATCGCACTCGCGATTGGTTACGTGAAGCTTGTTTAGCAGATTCATGTTCTAATGCACATGTGAGTGCGTCAGTTAAAAGTTTTTGGACGTGCCAATCGCAATACTTGCTGAATTTTGCTGTCTCGAACCCCATAGGTGAATGATTGAGTGGTTAAGCACTCCAAAACGCTGTCAGCACCTGTAGTATGTGCGAGACGAACCGAACGGACTACGTCGGCTTCAAATTCTGGCAGGCTTTCTTTTGAACTCTGATACCGGTTCCTCAGCTGCGTCTGGTATACCTGCTCTAGATACGCATTCCCATATCGCATATTCAACCGCTTGACTAGTTGGTCGTAGTCTTCCTGTTAATCTTCCTTCAGCGTTTGTAGGATGTCGATAGCTTCTCCATGCAACGAGACAGTCAACGCTGTAGCCTTCTCCGTGGTTGTGCAGTTATTTGCTTTCGCAGCCGCTTCAAATTGTTTTAAATAATACGGCCACGAATTCCGGTGTTTTAATGTGCATTGTTGTACTAGTATCAGATTTAACTACTTTCCTTCCTTCTAGTAGATCTGTCTTTGCTACATCGGAATTTGACATTGACGACGATGTCATTTTAGTGAATTTTTCTAGTAGTTCTACGATCTTCTTGTCATACTTATCTTCTAAATTCTTTAGGTTTTCTTCAGTTTTTTTAGAATTCTCTTCTAATTTTTGCTCTAGTGTTTGCTCCGGAATTCTAGAACTTTCTTTCATTGCCCGTTTTAATTCTTCTTTTTATATCTGAGATTTTTCTTGTAATTTATTCTCTAATGTTCCAGAATTTTCTTCTTCCTTTCTAGAACTCTCCTCTAATTTTAATTTTTCTGTCAATTCTCCTTTTAATGTTCGAAAATTTTCTTCTGCTTGTCTAGAACTTTCTATTAATTTTTGTTCTAGTGTTTCGGTCAATTCTTCTTTTAATGTTCGAGAATTTTATGTCATTTCCTGTTTTAATTTAGCAATTTCGGACGGGTCAAATAAGTAATCGTCGGGATCAGAATCGATCAATGCCTGCCGCAGTCTTTCTTGAAGTACTGACTTCTTTCTTGTTGTTTTCAAATCCCGTTCTTCCAATTCTCTCTTGAGATCACTTACTTTTAATTCGCTTAATTTTAATTGTTTAGTCGCCATTTTATTTATTTTTATTTACACTTCACAGTTTATTAATAACCCCACACCTGACACCAATTGTAACGTTTCATTTATATGGGTGAAGTGTAAACACAAGAGAGATATTATTAGTTAAATAATACGTTTATTAAACGATAAATAATTAAGATTAAATATTAAAAAGATGGTAAAAGTAACTAACATTATGATAAACAAATATTAACACTAATTTAGAAACTAAGAATATTATAAGACACTTAAACATAAGATTATTTATTTAAACAATTAACACTACTATTTATGTCACTAATTACATTTATTTATGTTCACTTTTTGTCGAATGTTTGTTTATATCACCCACTATTCATAACACGACGCTTATTTATACCAGACTATCCACTGCCTTTCTCGACGGTACTTATATACCCCGGCGACTTTTGTTCCAGTAACGACAAGAACATTCGCGAGATAAAAACATCGTGCACAATAGATCGCGTCACCACAATAATTAAACAAGTCCAAACATCTGTTACGCGCGGAGATTCGGGCGCGTTTCGGCGGCGCCGGATATGGCGCGGCGGCGGCGCGGACTACGGCGCGGCGGTGGCGCGGGCTACGGCGCGGCGGTGGCGTCGACGTTACACTACGTATAACAAGATGTGTCTTCAGGGTACTTATCCTGATGAGTCGAAAGAGGTGATCATTGTCCCTATCCCCAAGGCAGAAAAGGACCCGTTACTTTCTGCCAGCTACAGGCCAATAAGTCTAATTTCGTGTCTAGGAAAACTACTGGAACGCATGGTCAATAACCGGTTGGTTTGGTGTCTCGAGACTAAAGGTCTCTTAAGTGAGCACCAAGCTGGATTCCGGAAATTCTGTTCTACGACCGATCAGTTAGTCTACCTAGATCACAAGGTACATAGGGCTTTCGCAAAACGTGAGCACATGGTAGCAATTTTCTTCGACCTTGAGAAACATGACGTGGCGGTACTATGTTCTACAGAAGTTACACGAATGGGTATTTAGGGGCATTCTGCCCCTCTTTATCGAGGCCTTTCTCATAGAGCGCACATTCAGAGTTAGAATCGATACAACCTTATCCACCAGCAGGATCCTGGAGAACGGCGTACCACAAGGCTCTACTCTGAGTATAACTCTGTTTATTGTAGCGGTCAATGACCTTATTGTCGATGTCAGCTCCTCAGTAGGAGTCAGCATGTATGTCGATGATCTCACCATCTTCTACCATGCTAAGAAGCGAGTACTACCAGAAGCCATCGACCAAGTCGCATTGAATGCTGAGAACACCGGCTTTAAGTTTTCACCCGAGAAGACCCAGTGTATGCACTTTTGTAGATTAAACCGTCCACACAATGGGCCGATGTATATCTCAAGGAAAAAGAAATTCGTTGTAAAGATAGGGTAAAATTTCTCGGGGTCATCTTTGGCCCGAAACTTACCTGGAAACCTCATATCTCCGAATTAAAGAGCTCAGAGGCGATGAATTGCGTCAAAGTTCTCGTAGGGACAAAATGGGGCGCTGAACTCCAAACACTCCTGAAAGTCTACCAGGGGCCCGATTCTTGAAATTTGACGCATACGTGTGGTCGTACGCGATAATTCCGTGTGTATTTACATCGCATGGGTATGAATCACTTAAAAGTACCATTCGCACACGAAACTGTGTCTGCCACATTGTCACTGTCATTTGAGTTTGGTATATTACTGCTTTAATCAGGTCATATAAATCAAATTATGATTTTAAACAATTTCGGGTACGTTTTATGATCTTTATATAATGACACCAATTATAAATCTAGGGTCTCCATACACTTTGAGTATCATTATTATAACATCCGACAAATGTGTGCTCCTGCATTGTTAGAACGCTGCAATGGATTGTTAAAATAGAATTTTAGGGCACCTAAAATTCTATTTTAACGAGTTCTGAAATCCAAACCTGAAATGGTTTGCAAAGTTATGCACTTGCATATTAATATTGCCATATTGTGTACGTGCATACTATAACTAGAAAAAAATTAAACCTATTTAAAATAATATACGGATAATAAATTTTGAATATTGAAATTACAATACTATGATTTATGACAGCTTCTCTGACTGCTTTGTTGACAGTGACAGTTAAAAACTAATCAAATGATGAAGCATTCACGTGATACAAATGTTTCGTTTTGATTGGCCGCAACATACTACGTTCGTTTGCTTTCGAGAATGGTATACGAAGACTTCGACCGAGTTTCGTTTGGTATTCAAGAATACCACTCATGCGTACAATACTGTTCGTGCACGAAACAAACCAAACGAATTTTGTCGCCTGCGGAAAATTCCGAATGATTTCAAGAATCGGGCCCCTGGCCCTCATCCTAACGAAAATCGATAATAGTTGCACTGTGTACTCCTCTGCTGCAAGAACGTGCCTGAGGTTGCTAGATCCTATTCATTATGCTGGCATCCGCTACAGTACCGAGGTATTTCCATCCACCCCAACAGCAAATCTGTGCTGTTAATTTGAACTAGCACCTCTTGACATAAGGAGACGTAAGTTAATATTGTCATATGCTTGCAAAATTTGGTCACAGTGTAACCATAGGAATTTTGACATCCTGTTCACAGAGGATTTTAGGTTACAGGCTCTATCCAGACCCCTCTGTGTACGTGTTAGAGATATTGCGGGTGAAATAGAATACCAACCGCCTAGAGACCCTAGTGGGATTCTTAGAAATCCTACCATGGCTCATCACACAGATAAAGGTTGTACTGGATTTTCACCAGTATGATAAACACTCCCTACCACCAGTATTGTTCACCCTGAAATTTCTATAAATGATAGAGAGGTACCCTCACGCGGATATCACTTATACAGATGGGTCAAGCTTCTGGCTCAGGATTCGTATCTATATATTTTATCTTTGACGAAAGTTCTTGCTTGACCATTTTAACATTATTTTTTTTGTGCACTTACCATTTTATACCCAACTTGTCATTTTATCCGGTGTGTGGACCTTAAATAATAATATAATGAATAATAAAATGAAATCATGCAAACGATCTAAACACGGACAAAGAAGTGTATCTGATTTACGAGAACCATTATCATAGGTATTTACTACATTCAACACAATGATGTCTTCCAAACAACCCAATCCAGCAAGTGAATATGATGCTGTTTTAGCCTTCGGCAAAACAATTCTACTTTTGCTAAAGGAAATGCCTGAAAAGAAAAAGAAGAAACGCAAAGTAATTGCAATGTTTTAATTTAGTAGTGATAGTGACAGTAATTAACTATTTTATATACTTGTAAAATATTTAATTTTTGAAAAACTTTATTTGAAATATTAACATTATTATTATTTAACAATTATTTGGCAAAAGACCTCTGTTAACCCTGTCTTCTTGCCAAAGTACTGAGCCATAGTCTTTTATAAACCAATCAGCTAATTTTACTCTATAACTACGTACAAGACCTCTGTTAACCCTGTCTTCTTGCCAAGGTACTGAACCATAGTCTTTTATAAACCAATCAGCTAATTTTACTCTATAACTACGTACAAGACCTCTGTTAACCCTGACTTCTTGCCAAGGTACTGAACCATAGTCTTTTATAAACCAATCAGCTAATTTTACTCTATAACTACGTACAAGACCTCTGTTAACCCTGTCTTCTTGCCAAGGTACTGAACCATAGTCTTTTATAAACCAATCAGCTAATTTTACTCTATAACTACGTACAAGACCTCTGTTAACCCTGTCTTCTTGCCAAGGTATTGAACCATAGTCTTTTATAAACCAATCAGCTAATTTTACTCTATAACTACGTACAAGACCTCTGTTAACCCTGTCTTCTTGCCAAGGTACTGAACCATAGTCTTTTATAAACCAATCAGCTAATTTTACTCTATAACTACGTACAAGACCTCTGTTAACCCTATCTTCTTGCCAAGGTACTGAACCATAGTCTTTTATAAACCAATCAGCTAATTTTACTCTATAACTACGTACAAGACCTCTGTTAACCCTGTCTTCTTGCCAAGGTACTGAACCATAGTCTTTTATAAACCAATCAGCTAATTTTACTCTATAACTACGTACAAGACCTCTGTTAACCCTGTCTTCTTGCCAAGGTACTGAACCATAGTCTTTTATAAACCAATCAGCTAATTTTACTCTATAACTACGTACAAGACCTCTGTTAACCCTGTCTTCTTGCCAAGGTACTGAACCATAGTCTTTTATAAACCAATCAGCTAATTTTACTCTATAACTACGTACAAGACCTCTGTTAACCCTGTCTTCTTGCCAAGGTACTGAACCATAGTCTTTTATAAACCAATCAGCTAATTTTACTCTATAACTACGTACAAGACCTCTGTTAACCCTGTCTTCTTGCCAAGGTACTGAACCATAGTCTTTTATAAACCAATCAGCTAATTTTACTCTATAACTACGTACAAGACCTCTGTTAACCCTATCTTCTTGCCAAGGTACTGAACCATAGTCTTTTATAAACCAATCAGCTAATTTTACTCTATAACTACGTACAAGACCTCTGTTAACCCTGTCTTCTTGCCAAGGTACTGAACCATAGTCTTTTATAAACCAATCAGCTAATTTTACTCTATAACTACGTACAAGACCTCTGTTAACCCTATCTTCTTGCCAAGGTACTGAACCATAGTCTTTTATAAACCAATCAGCTAATTTTACTCTATAACTACGTACAAGACCTCTGTTAACCCTATCTTCTTGCCAAGGTACTGAACCATAGTCTTTTATAAACCAATCAGCTAATTTTACTCTATAACTACGTACAAGACCTCTGTTAACCCTATCTTCTTGCCAAGGTACTGAACCATAGTCTTTTATAAACCAATCAGCTAATTTTACTCTATAACTACGTACAAGACCTCTGTTAACCCTATCTTCTTGCCAAGGTACTGAACCATAGTCTTTTATAAACCAATCAGCTAATTTTACTCTATAACTACGTACAAGACCTCTGTTAACCCTATCTTCTTGCCAAGGTACTGAACCATAGTCTTTTATAAACCAATCAGCTAATTTTACTCTATAACTACGTACAAGACCTCTGTTAACCCTGTCTTCTTGCCAAGGTACTGAACCATAGTCTTTTATAAACCAATCAGCTAATTTTACTCTATAACTACGTACAAGACCTCTGTTAACCCTGTCTTCTTGCCAAGGTACTGAACCATAGTCTTTTATAAACCAATCAGCTAATTTTACTCTATAACTACGTACAAGACCTCTGTTAACCCTATCTTCTTGCCAAGGTACTGAACCATAGTCTTTTATAAACCAATCAGCTAATTTTACTCTATAACTACGTACAAGACCTCTGTTAACCCTATCTTCTTGCCAAGGTACTGAACCATAGTCTTTTATAAACCAATCAGCTAATTTTACTCTATAACTACGTACAAGACCTCTGTTAACCCTGTCTTCTTGCCAAGGTACTGAACCATAGTCTTTTATAAACCAATCAGCTAATTTTACTCTATAACTACGTACAAGACCTCTGTTAACCCTATCTTCTTGCCAAGGTACTGAACCATAGTCTTTTATAAACCAATCAGCTAATTTTACTCTATAACTACGTACAAGACCTCTGTTAACCCTATCTTCTTGCCAAGGTACTGAACCATAGTCTTTTATAAACCAATCAGCTAATTTTACTCTATAACTACGTACAAGACCTCTGTTAACCCTGTCTTCTTGCCAAGGTACTGAACCATAGTCTTTTATAAACCAATCAGCTAATTTTACTCTATAACTACGTACAAGACCTCTGTTAACCCTATCTTCTTGCCAAGGTACTGAACCATAGTCTTTTATAAACCAATCAGCTAATTTTACTCTATAACTACGTACAAGACCTCTGTTAACCCTGTCTTCTTGCCAAGGTACTGAACCATAGTCTTTTATAAACCAATCAGCTAATTTTACTCTATAACTACGTACAAGACCTCTGTTAACCCTATCTTCTTGCCAAGGTACTGAACCATAGTCTTTTATAAACCAATGAGCTAATTTTACTCTATAACTACGTACAAGACCTCTGTTAACCCTGTCTTCTTGCCAAGGTGCTGAACCATAGTCTTTTATAAACCAATCAGCTAATTTTACTCTATAACTACGTACAAGACCTCTGTTAACCCTATCTTCTTGCCAAGGTACTGAACCATAGTCTTTTATAAACGAATCAGCTAATTTTACTCTATAACTACGTACAAGACCTCTGTTAACCCTATCTTCTTGCCAAGGTACTGAACCATAGTCTTTTATAAACCAATCAGCTAATTTTACTCTATAACTACGTACAAGACCTCTGTTAACCCTGTCTTCTTGCCAAGGTACTGAACCATAGTCTTTTATAAACCAATCAGCTAATTTTACTCTATAACTACGTACAAGACCTCTGTTTTACCCTATCTTCTTGCCAAGGTACTGAACCATAGTCTTTTATAAACCAATCAGCTAATTTTACTCTATAACTACGTACAAGACCTCTGTTAACCCTATCTTCTTGCCAAGGTACTGAACCATAGTCTTTTATAAACCAATCAGCTAATTTTACTCTATAACTACGTACAAGACCTCTGTTAACCCTGTCTTCTTGCCAAGGTACTGAACCATAGTCTTTTATAAACCAATCAGCTAATTTTACTCTATAACTACGTACAAGACCTCTGTTAACCCTATCTTCTTGCCAAGGTACTGAACCATAGGCTTTTATAAACCAATCAGCTAATTTTACTCTATAACTACGTACAAGACCTCTGTTAACCCTATCTTCTTGCCAAGGTACTGAACCATAGTCTTTTATAAACCAATCAGCTAATTTTACTCTATAACTACGTACAAGACCTCTGTTAACCCTGTCTTCTTGCCAAGGTACTGAACCATAGTCTTTTATAAACCAATCAGCTAATTTTACTCTATAACTACGTACAAGACCTCTGTTAACCCTATCTTCTTGCCAAGGTACTGAACCATAGTCTTCTATAAACCAATCAGCTAATTTTACTCTATAACTACGTACAAGACCTCTGTTAACCCTGTCTTCTTGCCAAGGTACTGAACCATAGTCTTTTATAAACCAATCAGCTAATTTTACTCTATAACTACGTACAAGACCTCTGTTAACCCTATCTTCTTGCCAAGGTACTGAACCATAGTCTTTTATAAACGAATCAGCTAATTTTACTCTATAACTACGTACAAGACCTCTGTTAACCCTATCTTCTTGCCAAGGTACTGAACCATAGTCTTTTATAAACCAATCAGCTAATTTTACTCTATAACTACGTACAAGACGTCTGTTAACCCTGTCTTCTTGCCAAGGTACTGAACCATAGTCTTTTATAAACCAATCAGCTAATTTTACTCTATAACTACGTACAAGACCTCTGTTAACCCTGTCTTCTTGCCAAGGTACTGAACCATAGTCTTTTATAAACCAATCAGCTAATTTTACTCTATAACTACGTACAAGACCTCTGTTAACCCTATCTTCTTGCCAAGGTACTGAACCATAGTCTTTTATAAACCAATCAGCTAATTTTACTCTATAACTACGTACACGACCTCTGTTAACCCTGTCTTCTTGCCAAGGTACTGAACCATAGTCTTTTATAAACCAATCAGCTAATTTTACTCTATAACTACGTACAAGACCTCTGTTAACCCTATCTTCTTGCCAAGGTACTGAACCATAGTCTTTTATAAACCAATCAGCTAATTTTACTCTATAACTACGTACAAGACCTCTGTTAACCCTGTCTTCTTGCCAAGGTACTGAACCATAGTCTTTTATAAACCAATCAGCTAATTTTACTCTATAACTACGTACAAGACCTCTGTTAACCCTGTCTTCTTGCCAAGGTACTGAACCATAGTCTTTTATAAACCAATCAGCTAATTTTACTCTATAACTACGTACAAGACCTCTGTTAACCCTGTCTTCTTGCCAAGGTACTGAACCATAGTCTTTTATAAACCAATCAGCTAATTTTACTCTATAACTACGTACAAGACCTCTGTTAACCCTATCTTCTTGCCAAGGTACTGAACCATAGTCTTTTATAAACCAATCAGCTAATTTTACTCTATAACTACGTACAAGACCTCTGTTAACCCTGTCTTCTTGCCAAGGTACTGAACCATAGTCTTTTATAAACCAATCAGCTAATTTTACTCTATAACTACGTACAAGACCTCTGTTAACCCTGTCTTCTTGCCAAGGTACTGAACCATAGTCTTTTATAAACCAATCAGCTAATTTTACTCTATAACTACGTACAAGACCTCTGTTAACCCTGTCTTCTTGCCAAGGTACTGAACCATAGTCTTTTATAAACCAATCAGCTAATTTTACTCTATAACTACGTACAAGACCTCTGTTAACCCTATCTTCTTGCCAAGGTACTGAACCATAGTCTTTTATAAACCAATCAGCTAATTTTACTCTATAACTACGTACAAGACCTCTGTTAACCCTGTCTTCTTGCCAAGGTACTGAACCATAGTCTTTTATAAACCAATCAGCTAATTTTACTCTATAACTACGTACAAGACCTCTGTTAACCCTATCTTCTTGCCAAGGTACTGAACCATAGTCTTTTATAAACCAATCAGCTAATTTTACTCTATAACTACGTACAAGACCTCTGTTAACCCTGTCTTCTTGCCAAGGTACTGAACCATAGTCTTTTATAAACCAATCAGCTAATTTTACTCTATAACTACGTACAAGACCTCTGTTAACCCTATCTTCTTGCCAAGGTACTGAGCCATAGTCTTTTATAAACCAATCAGCTAATTTTACTCTATAACTACGTACAAGACCTCTGTTAACCCTATCTTCTTGCCAAGGTACTGAACCATAGTCTTTTATAAACCAATCAGCTAATTTTACTCTATAACTACGTACAAGACCTCTGTTAACCCTGTCTTCTTGCCAAGGTACTGAACCATAGTCTTTTATAAACCAATCAGCTAATTTTACTCTATAACTACGTACAAGACCTCTGTTAACCCTGTCTTCTTGCCAAGGTACTGAACCATAGTCTTTTATAAACCAATCAGTTAATTTTACTCTATAACTACGTACAAGACCTCTGTTAACCCTATCTTCTTGCCAAGGTACTGAACCATAGTCTTTTATAAACCAATCAGCTAATTTTACTCTATAACTACGTACAAGACCTCTGTTAACCCTATCTTCTTGCCAAGGTACTGAACCATAGTCTTTTATAATCCAATCAGCTAAGTTTACTCTATAACTACGTACAAGACCTCTGTTAACCCGGTCTTCTTGCCAAGGTACTGAACCATAGTCTTTTATAAACCAATCAGCTAATTTTACTCTATAACTACGTACAAGACCTCTGTTAACCCTGTCTTCTTGCCAAGGTACTGAACCATAGTCTTTTATAAACCAATCAGCTAATTTTACTCTATAACTACGTACAAGACCTCTGTTAACCCTGTCTTCTTGCCAAGGTACTGAACCATAGTCTTTTATAAACCAATCAGCTAATTTTACTCTATAACTACGTACAAGACCTCTGTTAACCCTATCTTCTTGCCAAGGTACTGAACCATAGTCTTTTATAAACCAATCAGCTAATTTTACTCTATAACTACGTACAAGACCTCTGTTAACCCTGTCTTCTTCCCAAGGTACTGAACCATAGTCTTTTATAAACCAATCAGCTAATTTTACTCTATAACTACGTACAAGACCTCTGTTAACCCTGTCTTCTTGCCAAGGTACTGAACCATAGTCTTTTATAAACTAATCAGCTAATTTTTCTCTATAACTACGTACAATTCGTCTAGCATTATTAGCGCCAATGCGTTCAATTGATTGTAGATTTTGTTCCCCTCCCCATTCCCCGTAATGAAAATTACCTTCTACATCTGCATAATCGGCCTATCTTGTTGGACAGTACATTCTCTTCGCTAGTGGTAAATCCATTTCGCTTGTCTGCAAATAGTTATGCATGACTACTGCTGACAAGCCCGGATTGGGCTGTATTTTCGGCCCGAGCTGAAATTATAATCGGCCCTAAAAGGCTGTGAGTCAGTGTCGGCTTGTGCATCAAAACTTTGGTGAGGCAAGGGGAGATAAGTCATGTAAAAGGTATCCAGAATAAAGGCGCCGCAGACGAATTTTCTTTCATTCAATGCCTCATAATTGAAAGATACATTTTTTCAATGGATGTGAAGCTGCATGCGCCAAAATGGCTTTAAAAGAAATTAACGTTAACAGAATAAAGAATAGGTCCGCAAAGTATCACCAGATGTTATGTTGCTTAATAACAATCGTCTGTAAGGCCACGAACGTGAATCCGACGAGAGAGGCCATGAAATTCTTGAAAAAATGTTTTAACTTTTTTGATTTTGAGCTGCTAAAAAGTTATTTTTAATTTCATGTATTTTACTGCCTGAAAATTGTGAATTATTAACTTTTTAGCACTTCAAATCCAAAATAAGTCCTTGTTTTTGCTTTACGAGATTTACAGCGGTAATAAGAAATAATTTCCTATTTCCAAATTAGATATTCCGAGAATATCTCTTAACCCTGTGTTAAAATGACGTTTATGGAGAGTATATTCTAGAGTTAAGTCTTAATCCATGTTTATTATTATACATTTGTGGGTTAAACTCGTGATAAACCAGGAATAGCTATTCCTGTGTTAAAAAGAACCTATTCTGAACTTAACCCTTGTTTATTATTACCGCTATTAGAGGCCTCATTTTATATTGTCGACGTTTTCTTTTAATCTTTTTTTCTTTCTTCTTCTTCCATAATATAAACCCTGTTGTTAGTAATAACAAATAAAATGCATTTTCCATACTTATAACCTCCATATTGACAATTCTAAAAATGATTTCAATAGATATAAATATAAAAAATCTGATGTGGCCAACACAATACCTCCCGTTTAATTTAATTTTTATTCACGTAAATACTTAAAATTAAATTAAATTGAAATTCACGTGAAGTAACGCCTGGTGTTTACCACGGAACAAATATGTCATCATTATTAAAGACATCTGCGTACAAAGCAGTTTGGCTCACCCATCAATGGGTAATATGCCGTGATGATATATGTTTTTATTATCTTACCTATATTTTTACATATTTACTTATGCTGGAAACTGTGTAATAATAATGGCACAGAAGTGGGCCGTGAAAAATAATAGATGAAATGAAATGTCATGTAAAAATATAGATATATTTTTGTATTTAAATAAATTGTATATATATATATATATATATATATATATATATATAACCCCCCCCCCCCATAATAATACATGGTGACAGCGGTAAAATGCTAAAAGTGAATAAAGTGTATAAAAATGCCGGATTCAGTTCCAACACAATCAACTCAATGTCCAGTCCCAGATCAAATGAATTTTGGTAAAATTGATAAATGGCCGCGATGGAAACGCCGATTCGAACGATATCGTCTAGCATCAGGTCTAGCAGCGCGACCAGAAAAAGAGCAGATTGGCATGCTAATCTATTGTATGGGAGACAGAGCAGACGACATTTTTCTCGCTATGCACCTACCAAAAGATAAAAAGGACACTTATGATGCTGTTATTGAAGCATTCGATAAACATTTTATTGTTAAGAAGAACATTATTTATGAGAGAGCAATCTTTAACTCCCATATTCAAAAAGAGGGCGAGAGAGCGGAAGAATTTATTACGTCGGTTCTCGCGCTAGCGGAAAACTGTGAGTATGAGTGTGAAAATTGTCATATTCGCGATGATCTAATAAGAGACCGTATTGTAGTCGGAATTCGGGATAAAACATTATCCGAGCGTATGCAGCTGATTACTGATTTGACACTTGAGAAAGCCATAACGATGGCAAAGCAATCTCAGCAGGTAAAACGGCAACAGACGCAGATCCAGGGTGAATCTCCAACGACTGGGAAGATCGAAGTGGATCGTGTCAAATCTACGGCGTGGAGGAAGTATGAAAAGGCGCGACAAAATCTTATGAAACCGAAGAAATGGGATGGTAGCAGTAACAGTAGAAATAATGGGCAGTGTACGAAATGTGGAGAATATCACTTGTCCAGCTAGCGGTGCAACGTGCAATAAATGTAAGAAACGTGGACATTACGCAAAAGTTTGTCGTTCTGGACAGAAGTCCAGCGTACATCAAATAATCAAGAAGGAGGCATTTATGGGTACAGAACATGCAATATCCACATTAAAATCTATTCCTAGAAGAAAATGGAGCGTAACAGTTGACGTAGGAAAAGTGACAATGTCATTTAAGGCTGACACAGGTGTTGATTTGATATGTATATCAGATTTGACATTTGGCAACTATTTCCGAAATATACGATTATGTAAACCAGAACATGAACTATTCAATGCAAATAGAAGACGTCTGAGTACCATCGAATTTTTCCGAGATAAAATTAGATACCGAAACAAGATTAAATTAACGGAAATTTACGTCGTGAAGAACCTCGAACGTCCATTGTTAGATGATGATACCTGTGAAGAATTAGGAATCATCAAACGAGTCAATTCGGTTACAAACGACAAATTCAAGTTGTCATTTGACCCTATTAAGCGTTTTCCTAAACTTTTTGATGGTTTGGGTAAAGTAAAAATTCCATACAAAATTCAGTTATGCGACGAAGCAATTCCACATGCATTGACAGCGCCGAGACCAATTCCAATTCCGCTACTTCCAGAAATCAAAGAAAATATTGATTATATGGTGAAGATGGGCGTGATCGAAGCAGTCGACGAACCAACGGATTGGTGTTCAGGGTTGGTGCTAGTTCCTAAACCGAATGGACCTATGAGAATTTGTGTAGACTATACCAAGCTCAACAACTTTGTTAAACGAGAAATTTATTCAGTATTAGACACTGAAAGCATATTGGCTCAATTGGGTAAAGCTAAATACTTCTCAAAAATGGATGCAAACCACGGATTTTGGCAATGCGTATTAGATGAAGAATCATAACTCTTAACAACATTCATCACACCATTTGGACGTTTCAAATACAAAAGGCTTCCATTTGGAATAAATGCAGCACCAGAATTCTTTCAGAAAAGAATGATGGAGATTTTACAAGGTTTAGATGGAATGCTATGCAAGACAGATGACATCTTAGTCTATGGAAATTCAATAGAAGAACATGATCGTCGTTTGCAAGCAGCTCTTCAGCGGTTAGCCAAGAAAGGAGTCACCTTGAATCATCAAAAGTGTACGTTTGGTGTTACTAGAATACAGTACTTAGGACACATAATCGATAAAAATGGTATTCACATCGATAATGACAGAATAAATGCAATTCAAGAAATGGAACCTCCCAAGAACATTTCTAAATTACGAAGTTTGTTAGGAACAATAAATTACATGGCAAAGTTTATATCAAATTTAGCAACGAAAGCTCATCCATTAAATGAGTTACTGAGCCCGAAAAACGAGTTTCAATGGGGAAAAGAACAGGAAATAGCATTTGATAAGATAAAGGATGAACTTACAAAGAAACCAGTATTGGCTTGGTTCGACCCGAAGCGTGAAATCGTCATTTCAGCTGATGCTTCTTCGTATGGTGTAGGAGCAGTTCTAAAGCAACGTCAGGAAGATAATAATTTTCGACCGGTAGCGTATGCGTCAAGAACATTGACTTCAGCACAGCGAAATTGGGCGCAGATAGAAAAAGAAGGTTACGCGTTGATATGGGCGTGTGGCAACTACAAAGATTATATTACAGGTATTCGAATCACTTTAGAAACTGACCATAAACCACTGGTACCAATATTCACAACGAAGAGTATGGACGAGTTAACTCCAAAGTTGCAGAGAATGAAATTACATTTAATGCGATATTACTATGAAGTAAAACACATACCAGGAAAAGAATTCGGTGCAGCAGATATATTGTCACGAAGACCATTAAAACTAGTAAAGAATAACGAAGATGAAGATGACTTAGAAGCAACTATAGTGGCATACGTACAAGCTATAATAAGCAGAGTACCAGCCAGCGACAAACGTCTTCAAGAAATCATCATCGCACAACAAAATGATCATATTTGCGGAGAGTTAATCGATTACAGCATTCGTGGGAGGCCAAAGAAATCGAAGATACCTCAAGCAATGAGAGATTTCTACCAGTATAGATCAGAGATTGCAGTAGAAGAAGGTATTCTGATGAAGGCATCAAGAGTCATCATACCTAAAAATTTGCGAAAAGATATTTTACAAAAGATACATGCGGGACATCAAGGAATCGTCAAATGTAGAGCAAGAATCCGAGAATCAGTGTGGTGGCCAGGCGTTTCAAAAGAAATTGAAACATTAATTAAAGATTGTCAAGAATGTATTCAAGAGCAGGAAAATCGTCAGGAACCATTGATGCCATCAGAATTTCCGGACCGACTATGGCAGAAAGTGGCGATGGATCTCTTTAAGATAGAAAACTTATGGTGTCTTCTAGTTACAGATTATCATTCAAGATATCCAGAGATAGCATTGATGTCAAACATGAGGGAAGATGAAATCATCAAGCATTTAAAATCTATCTTTGCACGTCACGGAACACCAGAGCAAGTTCACAGTGACAACGGAACTCATTTTGGACCAATGATAACATCAAAATTTACCAACTTTACGAAAGAGTGGGGTTTCACACATGTGACCTCAAGTCCGAAGTTTCCGCAAAGCAATGGATTTGTTGAAGCTGGTGTAAAAATTGTGAAGCGGAGTTTGAAGAAAAGCGACGACGCTTATAAAGCTCTTCAAAGCTACCGATCAACAAAGATACCAAATAGAAAGATCTTATATGAACGTGAAAAATATCGACAGGTCAAACAAAAACTAAATTACGATCAACGTCACGGAACGAGAGACCTTGAAGAATTACAACCAGGCGATCGAGTATGGCTCATAGACTTACGTCGAACGGGAGAAATTCAAAGGAAAGACAAATTTCCACGATCATATATCATAAATACAAACAAGAAAATAGTGAGAAGAAATCGATTTCACTTGATTAAAATTCCTAAAGTAAGGGAACATGAAACAGAGGAAACAATAACCTATGCAGATGTATGGGAGGAGGAAACGCATAATCATTCACAGCAGCAGCATTTAAAACCTCATCATCTAGAACATCAAGTGAAACCTGCAAAAAATCAAGTTTAGAGCATACCACCAGAAGAAGTAGTGGTACGAACAAGAAGCGGACGCATCTCCAGTCCTCCGGAAAGAATGGGCCTTATAACTTAAGGAGGGAGATGTGTAATAATGGCACAGAAGTGGGCCGTGAAAAATAATAGATGAAATGAAATGTCATGTAAAAATATAGATATATTTTTGTGTTTAAATAAATTGTATATTTAATAAATAAATATATATATATATATATATATATATATATATATATATATAACCCCCCCCCATAATATTACAGAAACTATTAAGTTCCTTTCCATATAATTATTGTTCCATTTACTATTTTCTTTTTAAAACGTTAATATTATTATTTGAAATAATTAGTTTGTTGACAGTGACATATATCTGTCAGTTACAAACATTTGAGATATGAATTATGTAACCATGTGTACGAGTTGTGTTTAAAGCGTAGGCTCCGGGATTAAAATTATAAATAGTTTTATGAATTTATCCATAAAATATATAGAAAAAGTATTAATGCAAACCTGTAGAAAAATTAATAATCTTTAATTTTTATATAACATAAATCTAGAAAAATAACATTTAAAGGTATTTTTCGAAGAAAAACTATTTTGAGCTTCCAGTAAAGTGCCATTTTCGGTTATCTGATTTACTCCAAAATCTAATGGCATCTTTCCATATAAGAGTAAAGTAGAAATACAAGGTTTCAAAATTTTCTGAACGATAGTGTTTGAGTTAGAGCGTAAAGAGGATTCACACACACACACACACACACACACGCACACACACACACACACACACACACACACACACACACACACACACACACACAAACACACACACACACACACACACACACACACACACACACACACACACACACACACACACACACACACACACACACACACACACACACACACACAAACAAACACACACACAGACATCGTCATGACAATAATTGAATTATAGGGACCTTAAAACGTGGTCATTTACCAAAATCTCGATATGCGATTTTTAGCACGATGCCTATACCACCCTTACCAAGGGTAGCGGGAGGTAAAAATAGTGAATTACTAATATAGAAAAAGTATTAATGCAAAGAAAAATTAATAATCTTTAATTTTTATATAACATAAATCTAGAAAAATAACATTTAAAGGTATTTTTCGAAGAAAAACTATTTTGAGCTTCCAGTAAAGTGCCATTTTCGGTTATCTGATTTACTCCAAAATCTAATGGCATCTTTCCATATAAGAGTAAGGTAGAAATACAAGGTTTCAAAATTTTCTGAACGATAGTATTTGAGTTAGAGCGTAAAGAGGATTCACATACACGCACACACACACACACACACACACACACAAACAAACACACACACACACAGACATCATCATGACAATAATTGAATTATAGGGACCTTAAAACGTGGTCATTTACCAAAATCTCGATATGCGATTTTTAGCATGATGCCTATACCACCCTTATCAAGGGTAGCGGGAGGTAAAAATAGTGAATTACTAGTAAACTTACCTGTCAAAATCAAACCTGTCATAAATATATTTTGACAGGACATACGCACAATATTCACGAATTCTTATGGCCTGTATAAAATAGTTTAGAAAAATTAGACGTTACTGTACGTCACACTACGCCACGGCACGGTACGTAATGTTACGGATTACACTAATTATATTTGTCAAATCGAAGGAAGGTTTTTTTTTAAGTAAAATTACAACTTTATTCTATTACTAGTTTACTACAATGCTACAAATTTGTACTAATGCTTTACTAATATCTTACTAATGCCAAGTTTTTTGTATTACATGTTATTTTATATATAATTTAATGCTGTGTCAGGGGTTTCCTATTTCTGCGGCTGTCATAGGTTTACGGGATGTAACTCCTCCAACCCTAGTGAAGAACTATGGGGGTTTTAGCCACAGAGTTCGCTGACATTGCGATGCCTTCTTGAAGTTGAGCACTGGGCCTTTGTTTTCGTTTCTGCGCAAAATAATAAAAAGTACAACATAACACAATTAAAATAAATAATGTGTACAATAGCACTGTGTATATGCTGGTTTTATTATAGTAAATTGGTTGATCTTCGATTTTATGAAGGTTAATGTTTTCATTGTCTATCATTGAAATTAAGTTTTTTGTTTCGTCCAGGTTTATTGTGTCTAATTTAATTTTTGTGTAGTTTAGAATGTCTTTGTTGTTTTGATTTATTGTTGATGGTAAATTTGGCAAATTAATGTTTATAAAATTTGTTTTACTAGTCTGAAATGTTTTTAGAATGGTGTCTTTTATTTTCACTTCACATTCATTATTAATTTCGATTAAATAAGTTCCGTTTAAAGGGATGTTGTTTGTATTTCTACCACATTTTTAAACGGCAGCAACACTATATGGGGTGATGACAATCCACTGATTATTCTCTATCTTCTGGATCTTGATCTTCGGTATGTCGGCTGGGACAGCTACGCAGTTTATTATGTTTTTGTTGAAATTCAAGAGTTGAACTTCGCATGGGGCGTCTTCGTTTGTTTGGGCGACGTGGACATCTCGGCACAGAAATTCTTCTGGTAGAATCTCTTCACATTGCGAATCGAAGAATGCATAAGTCTGCTCATTGGAAATGAGGAATTTTGAACGTGGAATAATGGTTTTGAATGATATATGATTTGGGGTAGGTAAAGAATATAAATGATAATAATCAAAATATTCGGCTTCCACGATTGTAATTTGTAATAAAAATGTTATTTGATTACCTTTACTATAACTTTTAATGGTAATAATTTTTTCGAATAACAATAAATTTTCTAATGTTGGTTTGAAAGGAAATCTGCTTGTTTTTAATTGTTTATTTAATAAAATAATTTCAGAAAATAAGTCGTTTGGTTCAACAATGGAATTATGAAATACATTTGATTTAGAAAAAGTAATAGCCACTTCGATTTTTTCAAGTAAATCGTAGATAATTTGTAAACTGGATGTATATTGTGTTATTACATTTTGTAGAAGTGCATTATTCATTTGTTCTGCATATTCTATTAAAGTGCTGTTAATAATAGATTCTAATTCTTCTATTTTTGAATTTAAACGAATTTGGTTGTCTGAAAGTTTTTGAATATTGTCATTAAAATTTTGAGTTGATGTTTGCAAATAGTCATTTGATTATCAAAGAGTGTTTCAAGTTTGTTTTGGTTATTTGATACTTTAGATATGATATCGTCATATTTTTCGGCATCCCGTTGGTCAAGATTTCCGGTAATAGACTTAATAATTGAACCTAATCCATCTACTAAGCCTCTTTTATGTCTTTTTATTAGAGAAGGATTTAATTGTTCTATCTGTGTTGAAACTTTATCTTCGAGGATGTTAACTATACGATAAGACTGGTGACCTACTGTTGAACTTTCCAATTCCTTTTTAATAAATGAAAATTTATTTTTTAATACACGAAATTCATTAATAATGTTGGCAATGTCAAATATTTGTATAAATGTCCAGTAGTCTGTCTGTATTTGGGCATGACCCAGTTTTAAAGGGAAAAGACCAGGATTATGATTAAGGTTATGATATTTTGGTAGTTCTAGCGTTGCTGTATGTATAATATATATGTATAATTTCGGTTTTATCTTTTTTATTTTGATTTGTTATTTCTACTCGATTTTTATCTAAAAATTTTGTAATTTTGTAGGGTCCTAAAAATTTTGAATTCTTTTTATTTCTGTGTAAAGGATTCTGTTTAAACACAATTTGATTTAATTTGAATTCGTTGTTTTTATCTCCTTTTGTATTTGATTTTAAAACTACTTTTTCTTTGTTTGTTTGTAATTTATCCGAAACTGCTTGGTAAACATGTTTTAATCTTTCGTTGTGATTCTCTACATAGTCATTATAAAACGAATTTGGGGTAAATATTTCATTTGAATTTCTTAACTTTGTATGACCGAAAGCTAACTCAAATGGTGTATAATTGGTTGAACTATGGATCGAATTATTGTATCCAATAATTGCATAATTCATTAGATCGCTGTTATCGTCTGGGAAAGATTCTTTTAATATTCTTAAATGTTCCATGATGGTTGAATGAAATCGTTCGACAATTCCGTTTGATTCGTGGTGATATGGTGTCGTAAAATGAATATTAATTTTGTGTAATTTTAGAATTTCTTGTACAGTAGTATTGTTGAATTCTTTTCCGTTGTCCAGAATTAAATTTTCAGGAACACCAAATGAAGAGAAATATTTTATTAGAGCATTGCTAATATTAATGGCGGTCTTACCTTCTATAAAAATTGCCTGCGCAAATTTTGTAAAGGCATCTACTAAAGTTAAATAGTTCTTCTTGTCGAAAGCAAAAACATCTATATGAATAATTTGGAATGGTCTTGTTGCAGTTTCTGTTAACATTAAGGGGACATATGGTTTGTTTCTAGAGTATTTTGCTCTTTGGCAAATATGACATGCATTAATAAAGTTATTTACTGTTGACTTTATATGTTTCCAATAATAATTTCTTTTTAAGTATTCTAATGTTTCGTTTATACCTCTATGGTTTGTTTTACCTTCATGATGGTTTCTTACTAACATAATTTGTTCCTCTTGATCTCTAATTGTATTTAATAATTTGACACATTTAATTAATTTGGGACCTTTTTCCGAAAAATGGTTTAAAAATACTCTGCTAAAATCTATATAAAGTTTTTCAGTATGGAAATACATGTGATAAATATTTTTCGAGGTTGTATAGTTTTTCAAAAATTCAAATATAATTTTTTCGTTATTATTTTCGGGTATTTTGACTTTTATAATTCTCTGATTTTCGTAGTTTTCGTGGGAAATGTCACATTTAGGATAAAAGTTTGGGAATACCAGGATCTGATTGGTTTTATTGTTTATCATTTCGTCTAAGATTGTGATTCCGTCGTTGTTAGTATCACCTGCCGTAGAATGCTGAGTTGCATTATCTGAGTCTGAGATATTGTTATCAACTGGTACAATGTCAGTGTCCTGTTGAACATGAGACGTGTTTGGAGGTCTTATCTGGATATCAGATATGATGTGGAATTTAGGTTTCTTTTTGTTATCAATATTGGTATTTGAATTTTGTATATTATCTGGTGTTTTAATAATTGGAGGTTGTGGTTCATTGGGATCTAAACTTTCTGCTAAAATTCGAAGGTAATCTGCAATATCATTATTTATAGTTCCAGGATTATTAATTACTGATTCGTTTTCTATGGCATTGATATTTATGCGAGAAAGACAATCCGCGTTGGTATTACATTTGCCTTTTTTATAGATAATGTTATAATCGAATTCCTCTAATTTCAATTTCCACCTGATTAATTTTGAATTTGGTTCTCGTAAATTAAATAACCACGTTAGGGGACGATGGTCTGTTACGATTGTAAATTTGCGACCATACAAGTAATGTCTAAAGTGTTTGCAGGCCCAAACAATGGCTAGCAATTCTTTTTCAATTGTTGAGTATCGTGTTTCTGTATCGTTTAGAGTACGAGAAGCGTACGCTATGGGTTTATCTCTTGGAATTTCGCCTTGAGAAAGGACAGCGCCTAGTGCGTAATTACTCGCGTCGGTTGTTAGAATAAAAGGCTTATCATAATCGGGATATTGGAGAATTGGGTCGTTTATTAATAAGTTTTTACAGGTGTTAAAACTGTCAGTAAAGTCTTTATCATGTATAACTTTCGAGTCTTTTTTCAGGCATTTTGTCATGGGTTTTGTGATTTTTGCAAAGTCTTGTATGAAACGTCGGTAATATCCAAGTAAACCGAGAAAGCTTTTGATGTCTTTTTGGGTTTTAGGTATTGGGAAGTTTTTTATGGCTGATATTTTCTCGGGATTGGGTTTAACGCCGTCGGGTGTGACGATGTGTCCTAAATATTGTACAGATGTTTGTAAAAATTCCGATTTGTCTAATTGTATTTTAAAATTACTTTGTCTTAGTCTGTCGAAAACTGATTTGAGTCGTTCAATGTGTTCTTGCAGTGAAGAACTGAAAATTATAATGTCATCTAAATATACAAGACAGGATTCGTGTTGTAAACCTCTAAGGACATTATCCATAACTCGTTGAAAGGTAGAAGGGGCATTTTTTAGGCCAAATGGCATGCGCTTGAATTCGTAATGTCCACCTTCAGTCGAGAAAGCTGTCTTTTGAATATCTGCGGGGTCTACTTCGATTTGATGAAAACCGCTTGCTAAGTCGAGTGTTGAGAAATAAGTTGCTTTACCAAGTTTATCTAAAATATCTGAGATGTTAGGAAGTGGGTATTTGTCATCTACGGTATGTTCGTTAAGTTTCCTATAATCAATAACTACTCTCCATTTTTTACGACCAGAAGCATCTAATTTCTTAGGTACTATCCAAATTGGGCTAGACCATGGCGAAACACTATTTTAAATAATTCCTTGTTTTAACATTTTTGAAATTTGATCGCGTACTTCTTGTTTGTGTACTTCCGGAAATCTATATGATTTGACATGAATAGGAGTGTCATCTCGTAATTTAATTTTGTGATTCACTTCGTTTGTAAAACTAAGTGGAATACCTTCACAATAAAAAATGTCTCTATAGTCAAAACATAATTTTCTTAACGCATCTTTCTCTTCCTTGTTACAGTGATCTAGTCTTATATTTTTTTGATTTTGTTTTAATAAAGTGTCAATTTCGGTGTCTATTTCACTATCAGTTTCCATTTTCTCAATAAAATTTAGTTCGATAGAATTTAGATTTTCGATATCTAAAGGTTGATGAATATCTAATTTTACTGGGTTTTCGTTTATATTTGTTACTGTAGTTATTGCAAAATTATTAATAACATTTACTACAGCTTTGGGCATTTCAATGCCGTTTTCAAAATTTGTATATTGTAATAATCCGATTCCGTTGCTTTGTGTAACTGGTATTTTTGTTACCATACTTACACGAGGGGGTATAATTACAGAGTAATTTTTAAAATTGTTTTTGAATTCGTCTACATTTTCTGGTTCATATACTATAGGGATATTCGCAAATGGGGTTGTTAATCGTTTAATGTTTACATTTACATTCGCATTTAATTGTCGTAATAAATCTACGCCGATAAGTCCATCATATTTGTTACTAAATTTGAAAAGATAAAACTTGTGACTTTCAGGAATATTAAAAATTTGAAATAAGGGTATTTCGGCTACTTCGTTATGAAATGAGATGTTATGAGCTGTCTGAATATTGAAATTTTCATTAAAAATATAATTTTGATAAAATTTATAAGCGAGATTAGGATTAATTAAACTTTTAGTACTGCCAGTATCGATTAAGAAATTTGCATTAATTTCGGGTATATAAATATGGGGTAGATTTGCTTTTATTGCATTTAATTGTATTACGTTGGATTCGGGTTCATTGATGCCGTATGAAAATTTTGTTTATTCTCCACGTTTTCAAGTTCATATGCACTGTTATCAAAGGTGTAACTTGATCCGTCGTAATCAGCAAAGAAATTATAGTCTGTCTCGGAGTTCTCATATACAGGATGTTCGTAAGCATAATTCTCACAGGTTTCATTTTCTGCAAAAATTTGATTTTCAATTTGAACTTCGGAATTATCATTGTTAATATCCTGATTGTAAAGTTTGTTTGATGTAAAAGGTTTTTGCATAGACATTCTAGTACGAGCTGAAGTAGTGTCCATTGGCTCGGGTATATATTCTTTTTGGTGTTGTTGATTTTGAACAGGGCGTACAGGATTTTGAGGGAAATTTTGTTGTCTTTGTAATGGTATAAAATTTGGAGGACGCATTGGACTTGGGTGTTGTCGTTGTGCGAATTGGGTAGGACGCCAATTAGGTTGGGCATTTGTCTTGAAAAATGGGTTTGCTCGGACAGCCATCAAGTTCGGTCTTGGTGGTTGTTGTCTAGGAATATTTACAGGTATTTGGGGTGTTGGATTTGCAGGGAAATATTGTATGTTCGGTACATAGCCTGTATTTGTCGGTACAGTCTGTCTTGTTGGTGTTATTCTGTGTGTTGATCTAAACGTACTTTGTAAATTTAATGTATTTTGTCTTTGAATAGAATATAAGAAATTTTCTTCCTCTATGACGAGGCTCATGGCTTTTTCGAGACTGTCTGGATTTCTTAATCTTACATTTGTCTGAATATTTTGAGGTAAACCTCTTATATATGTTTTGAGGGCCAAATCATCATAATTTTAAATTTGCAGTGTTTTTTCAGCTGCTGTTATATCGGAAGAATTTAATTTTGCAAATATTAAGCTCCGGGCATCTTGACACTTCATACCAAAATTGTATGGTGATTCATTTTTTTGGGGTCTTAAAGAAATCAAATCTTGTACTAAACAATCAATATACTTTGATCTCCAAAACTTAAACTTAAAGCATCTTTAATTTCTTTCCATGTGCTTAGTTCTGTTCTTGAACCTATTAAAAGTTGTGCACGACCAGATAATTTACCTAAAATTGCTCTTATTAAGAAATTTTTCAAATTTTGATCTGGACTATTGAATGTATCTATTAAATTTTGACAATTTTCTATAAATATATTCAATGTGTGTGGGTTGCCTTCATATTTAGGTATTGAATCTAAATATAATCTTAAAAGTTGGTAGTCAATGGGGACAACAGCAACTGGTGGTACCATTTCTGTTTCTTGAATTGTTATAGTACTTAGTAATTGAGTTAGATTGTTTAATTCTGTGTTAGACATAAATTGCTTTAAAATATAATTTTATTAATTGTGAAGCCGTCAATTTAATTAATTATCTTTTAAGGTATGGAATAAATGGAATGAGCGACTTACATAAAAAAAATTGTTTCATTCTTCTTAATCTACGTGCCTATAGGTTCGGACGAGTTTGTTCTTCCCCCAGGTCTTCGTACTGCTAGGCTGGCTTCGGCGATGTTTGTCCTCGACCAGTAGTTGTAATTTTTCTTCTTTCCTCACCTTCTGACTTGGTTCTTGTGGACGGCGGGTGTGACTTTGGTGTTGAACCGATATGCGCTCGATTTTTACCTTTGCACTACCGAACCGACCGTTTATTCTCGATTAATCGTTTAAACGAAAATTGTTCGTACGATACGTCCAATTTCGAGAATCCTACCGACTGCGCCAATTATATTTGTCAAATCGAAGGAAGGTTTTTTTTTAAGTAAAATTACAACTTTATTCTATTACTAGTTTACTACAATGCTACAAATTTGTACTAATGCTTTACTAATATCTTACTAATGCCAAGTTTTTTGTATTACATGTTATTTTATATATAATTTAATGCTGTGTCAGGGGTTTCCTATTTCTGCGGCTGTCATAGGTTTACGGGATGTAACTCACTGTATAAATCCAGCATAAAACGCCTATGTCACGGATTCTCGTGTACAGCCTGTATACTCGTACAAACTACAGAGTCTGTGTGATAAAGCTTGATTTATAAGGTTTGTTCTTACACGATTTTTGGATGTGTCCATGAGCGCATTCATGATCCCTTTTGTGCGCATGAGTTGTTCATGTACTTATTCAGACTTATATAAGAAACTTTGTATGGTTGGAAAATTATTAATTATTTATCATATTACATAACTAAATAATTATTGTTTTTTACTCGAGATTGGTAAGATATCAAACCCATTTCATTTTCAGATGAATCAGGTAACAATGATTCTGGATCAAATTCAAATTCCAAATTACTCATTATGTCCACTTATGAAAACAGATAAACAATCACAGATTATGCTTCAATAATTTTCTCACTCCGCGCGAAAATTGCAGTTTACGCAACGCCACCTGCAAACAAATTGCAGTAAAACTTTCAAACAAAAAATGTAACTTCTAATTGGTTATAAGATATTGTTCGCATGCCCGACGCACATTAACGTATGTGCATATCGTAAATTTATAAATTGGTTCTAACGTGAATGTAGTATATTATTTATATTAGCCGCCATATATCCCTAATTTAGTAAGAAGTTAGCAATAAAATACACACACAGATATATTCAGAGTATTGTAGCACATGGTCACGAACACGTTTTCTAGATAATAATTGTTATATATAGAACAGTGTTAATATTAGCGTAAGCATTAATTTATTAATAGTACAGTGAACAAAACGGGAACGTGGCGTTACGTAAACAGAACGTCAATCTATAGATCGAGCTTATATCTATATATTCATAGTGGAAATTCCTGGTTAATAATTATAGTTTTTTTTTTCTAGGACTGTAGTAGGACACCATGTAATATTGTGCATACAGATGGCATTATTGAGCTTCGCAACGTACACTGCTTTTAATATGATAAATGGTATATACATCATTTTAATTTCTTCCGCAATAGCGCAATTTAAGATTATAAAATGTAGATTTCTGGTTCTCAATCCAAATGATTCTGTGGAAGATAACAAGAAACAAATTGTTGAGTGCATCAACCATCATAATATACTTTTTGAGTAAGTTAGAAAATGGGGTCCTCCTCCTCCATCGTAGTAACAAATTAGAACATAAATCAGTTATATTAAAACTAGATCTTAAAACTGTATGTTAAGGAATTATTAGTTTTTAAAATAATCGAGTTTTTAACAATTTCCTTATCTCTACGTCACACATTTACTCTATTCCAAATTCTCACTATTTCAAATCTTCTACTATCCCGTTTTTGAAATGTGGAATTCATTTTTAGTATACGAGCCCAAACTCAAATTAGTTAAAACTTAAAAATATCTGTTGTGGCCAGCAAAATATCTGTCGCCACTTCCACATCAGATTACATAAGTATTGTCTCGCATTTCCTGTATACCCAAACTCTATAGACCAAGAATTCTACTTTTACCAATTCTTTGCATATACATTTTTAAATTCATTCTATGAAGTTTTGTCCTACTCTTCTAATTTTTCGAGATTTTTTCCAATACATTGTCGGGATTGATACTATTTCTTAAGGGTAATATACCTACAATTTTAAATATTTAACTATTAACACAATAAGAAATAATATATGTATATACTTCCCAGGTGCAGTTTTTATAGTAGTCTCTGGATTTTTGACACTGACATTTCATTTATATGTAAAAAAATAATATTTACAAGATTTTTTTTAATAATCTGCTACTTCCGGTTGTCCAATTGTTACCAAAACCTTTACGGCTCTTCCCGGTAATATCCGATTGAGAAATACGTAGTTAAACAGATATTATAGTTGTTGAGAAATCGTCCTTCCAACATCCCCATACACATATACAAACACACACACACACAGACATCATCGAAAAAGTATTAAAATCGGATTATAGGGACCTTACAACTTGCTTAATCATTAAAATCTGGATATGCGATTTTTAGCATGAATCCAATACCTCTCTTAGCGAGAGTTAAAAATGTATTAAAAATAAAATAAATTTATATCTGTGCTCCTGTTGATGATGGTATCTATAATTGAAACGTCTTTATTTTTGTAAACTACGACAAATCAAATGTAGGTAATAGAAATACTTTTGAAAATAAAGAAAATATGTTACATAAAAATTTGTTTTAAGTAAACATACTTCGAAGCAGGGGCGTAGCCAGGGTTAATGTTGGGGGGGGACAATGTAGTCTGACGACGAGGGAGGTGAGGAGGTGAAATATGGTACGGAGTAAGGCTGTTCGATCTTCAAAATCATTTATCATTAATTGATCCTTAATTTTGATTGATCGATCAAAACCGATTATCTGTGATCCATAACGATAAGATCTATTATCGATTAAATGTAGCCTATGATCATTTTGATCGATCAATCGATCTTCTTATCAGATGGAGCACTGCGATGATTTTTCACAATCCTAGTTTCTTAACCTTCTCCCTCTAGACTACAGACAGCGTTTCAACGATGACGCTGCTCATATTCGCATGCGTACACATGGCCTTGATATGTTGTTGGATCGATCAGATCGATTATGGAGGCATTTAAAATTCAATGGGCTTGGGCGTGCGTAAATACCTAGTCAAAAATAATAGATATTTGTTATATAGACTTATGTCACTGTACTATGTGGCAAATACCCACTACCGAAATTATGATTCGATCCGATTTTAACATTTTTACAATGATGTCTGTGTGTATGTATATGTGTGTGTGTGTGTGGGTGGATGTATATGTGTGTGAATGTGTGTGGGACGTTGGAAGGGCGATTGCTCAAAAACTTTAAGACTTAAATATTTGTTTAACTACGTATTTCCCAATCGGACAACAATGGGAGGAGCTGAAAAGGTTTTGGTAACAATTAGACAACCGGAAGTAGTAGATTCTTGAAAAAAACTCTTATAAATATTATTTTTTGAACATTTTTCTTGGTAATATTAAAGAAAATTAAATTCTCAATCAGACACATTTAATTTTTTTATTATATCTCATATAGGTTAGCAGATAGTTTTCATCAGATACTGAGTCATTATGCCTTCAAAAGCTTACCTGCGAGCATGCCCCTGTTCAAACAAAACCTCCAAATTATATATATTTTTCCTAACATTATATCTTTTAAAGCAATTATCGTTATTGTACCCATTGGCTTGCGGTCTATTAACGCTTTGAAAGTTTTTTTTCTGAAATTTGTTTAAAATTTAAATTATCTGTAATTCAATTATTTAAAAATAATATAGATATAAAATATGTTCATATCATACATTCTAAATTTTCCATATTACTGCAATCGGTAAATTAAAAATGTGTTATTAGTAGCCCGAATAGCTAAAGGTAGTTTGAAAATAGCATTGTTATCATACATGCGCATGAGTCCTGAGCTCAGTGTCAACTGGATGCATGCGTACTTCAATATCTGGTCTGGGTGTTTCGGTAGCTAAAAAGGCTGTGCAAATCTAGCTTCCGTTACCGTTATAGTTTTACAATTATTTATGCAGTTTAGAAAGTGTAGTAGGGTAGGTACAATAAAGTGTCTACTTTTATTAATTAATAAATTCAATATTTTTTTGAGTCTTATTCGAGAAAAAGAATAAGATTCAATAACATTGAGGAAAGAAAGCAATATTCATAAATTAGAATTCATTTCGCTTTTAAATGTTACGAAATTTTCGGATCATTCAAAAAATTATCCCCAGAACTTTTTAAATTTATTAAAACAATTTTACGGATCACAATTTGATTTTATAAAGTTCAGAAGTGAATTAGTCTCGACTGATTTCATGAAAAAAATGTAAGTACCATAAATGATTACATTTTTAAAACAATTTTGTGTGTGAGACAATGAGGAAAGGACGTAGTGAGGAAGAAGTAGATGGCATATTTTGTTTGTGATCGGGCGTTCGAGAGAATGAACATGCAAAGCATGGTGTCGGTATACTTGTGAGTGAAAGAATGAAACCGTTTGTACGAAGTTATGGCTGTATTTCTTCGCGAGTTTTTTGGATGAGATTCAAGGTAGGCTATATACGAATCTTCGTTGTGTCCGCTTATGGTCCATCAGAGTCTGAAAGTGACCTTGAAAAAGATCAGTTTTGGAATACGGTAAACAGCGTAATTGATGTGTGTGATGCGGGTGACAAAGTGATAGTGTGTGGTGATTTAAATGGATGGGTGGGTGTTAAACGAAGTATATCTGAGAATGTATTGGGACGTTTTGGTGATTGTTGAGTGAATGGCAATGGTGAGAGAATTGTTACATTTTGTTTGGAGAGGAACCTCTTTATTTCGAATTCCATTTTTAAACATAAGTTAGCTCACATGTACACCTGGGAGAATGTTGCTCAGAATAAACGTAGTGTGATTGGCTTTGTTGTACAGTCCATACGATGTAACTTGGCGAGCCAAAAGAATGTAATTCAGTTCACTATTCCTAAGTTGCGTTTTGTCAAATATTTACTTTTACTTCGATGCCGCACAGCTTCAGAAGTGAAATAGTGATTTTACAATGTTTTATTAAAAAGCAAATTTCACCCTAATACACTAAAACTCGGGGTGTTAGGTACTTTTCAACCCAAGAAGTTATATTCATACATAAGCGTTGGTGCATTTTTTTCTCAATAGCAATAGAAATTTAATTTTCTTAACTTTATTAATTTAAAAAATAAATAATTATAATATGATTTATATAATAAATAATTCATTCCAATATTTGTAATATTTTTTTTTGTATAAATAATTTCTTTTTTTTTGTAATATTCGTAATTTTATTGAACTTCATTCTTCTTCGGTACGCCTATGGATTTTATAACTTTCCCATTACCGCAGTGATAATGTGAATTGCCCCACCTCGCCAAGTTACATCGTATGGACTGTATATGATGAGCGATTGAGGAGTATGGTAGTAGATACGCGTGTGAAACGAGGCGCTGAATTGGGTACGAATGATCATTATTTGGTTGTATCGCGAATGCGATTGAATACATTTTGGAGAATGAAGGTGAAAAGTTCCGGGAAAATGTTTCGCATAAAATCCTTTGATCTTTTGAATGAAGATGTAAGAATGCAATATGTTGAAAGGTTGAATGAATCCTTGCCCGAATGTGAATCTAATTTTGATTGTAATATAAATGAAGTTTGGATGAAATATAAGGATTCCTTCCTCAAATGTGCAAAAGAAGTTTGTGGTGAAAGCAGATTAGGCTCTTGTCCGAAAAATGCATGGTGGAATGATCACGTGAAAGAAGCGATTGCTGAGAAGTTTTTAAATGTTAAGGATTCGCCTGGGCGTTTGCGTGAAGAATATTTGTTAGAGTATAAAAGGAAGAATAAATGGGTGAAGCAAGTGGTGAGAGCAATTGAAAAGCGATTTGATGACTTGTTGAGTGAAAGGTTGACAAATGATTTTAGTACGAATAAACGATTGTTTTGGTTGAGTGTGAAGAGACTGCGGGGTGGAAGTGGTCGAGTTGTGAAAGCTGTGAGAAGTGCGAATGCAGAGTTACTGTGGAATGAATCAGATTTGAGGGATAGATGGTGCGAGTATTTTAAAGGTTTGTGTAGAGGTGAGATTGAGAGGGGTGATGGAAACAAAGCTGGCGGTGAAAATGATAATGAAGATGATTATGATATATATGAAAGTGATGTATGTGATGCATTGGCGCGTGTAAGGAATGGTAAGGCTACGGGTTTGGATGGGATTACAAATGAGATGTTAAAGTATGGAGGAGAGAAAGTTTTTGAATGGTTAATTTATTTATTTAGATTATGTTTGAAACGTAGTGTGGATCCTGAAGATTGGAAAAAAGCTGTTATTTGCCCATTATTCAAAGGCAAAGGCAGTTCGAGTGAATGTACGAATTTTCGCGCGATAAATTTGTTGAGTGTAGTAGGGAAACTTTTTGGTAAGGTTTTAATTCATAAGGTGTGAACCTTAATTTCAAAAATTAGTGAAGATCAGGGTGGTTTTTTGCCTGAGAGGGGATGTGTCGATCAATTGTTTGCTCTTCGTATGATTGTTGAGAAGTCACTTGACAAGAACAAGGTATTCTGTGGCTTTCTTGATTTAAAGAAGGCGTATGATGGCGTTCTTCGAGATACTTTGTGAGATGTACTCAGAGAGTACGGTGTGAATGGAAACTGGTTGGGAGTGATTCGAGCGTTGTATGAGGGTAGTGAGGCTGCTGTGAGAATAGATGGTAGGTTGAGTGATTCGTTTCGTATAAATGTTGGTATGAAACAGGGCTGTGGTATGTCTCCGTGGTTGTTTAACTTGTATATGGATGTGTTATTGCGGAGAGCTTTGAGTGAAATATATGGTGTACAGTGTAGTGCCTGCGTTAGAGTATGCTGATGTAGTTGTTTTAGGAGAAAATGAAGAGCAACTCAGGAGAATGATAGGGAGAATACATGTAGTTGGAAGAAGTATGAATCTGATGTTGAATGTTGATAAATCCAAAGCGTTAGTATTTGAAAGGAGTAAATTGGTGACTGAGTGCAATGTGTTGGTGGATGGAGCGAAACTGGAGCAAGTAAATGAGTTTGTATATTAGGGTAGCATGATGTCGAGGGATGGTCGAATTGATCGAGAGATAGAAAGGAGAGTGAGTGCGGGATGTAAGGTAATGGGTGCTCTGGGTACGTTTTCACGAAACGTTAACGTATCAAGGTATGCTTGGTTAAGTGTATATAATGGAGTGCTAGTGCCTGCATTGATGTATGGAAGCGAATGCTGGGCATGGACGGGGAAGCATAAAATGAGAGTGACTGCCGTGGAAATGAGGTATTTACGTGGTGTATGTGGGTATGTCAGACGGGATCGCGTGAGGAATAATTTGATGTATGACGAATGTATGGTTAGGAACAATGTGATTAAGAGAGTTGGTGTGAGTCAGTTGAGATGGTTTGGGCATGTGGAGAGAATGGCTAGTGAACGGCTTGTTAAGTGTATATATCTTGATGAAGTTGAGGGTTTTCGATTGCGTGGCCGACCAGTGTGTAAGCGGATGGATGTGGTTGGTAGGGTGTTTAAAGAGAGAGAGTTTCCAAGTATGAAGAGAAAAAGAGCATGTATGAATGCGATTATGGGTGTAGCCGAGACGAAAGAAGTCTGCTTAGATAGGAATGTGTGGCGAAGGATGATTGTTTCCTAACTATTATTGTGATCCGGGTGTGGTATTTCGCTACCGAAAATCGGTCACTTTAATATGTTTAAGAGTAAGGATTTGTTGTATGACGTTGATGTTGTTCTTATTGTTATCGGGTTTGTGCGAACCCACTAAATGGGACACGCGTGATTTTATGTATGTATGTATGTATGTATGTATGTATGTATGTATGTATGTATGTATGTATGTATGTATGTATGTATGTATGTATGTATGTATGTATGTATGTATGTATGTATGTATTTAAAACACGTGTTAAAAAAAACATATAATCTGATTTGTCTTATTCTTACAAAATCTGCTACAACTGAACATGTGGAACGTTCATTTTTTTACTATAAAACGTATGAAAACAGGTAGCTGAAATGCATATAATGAAGACTTTCATTTTCAGCAATTATTTCTGTAGAAAAAAAATTGTATCAATGCTAAAGGAATCTAATAATTTATAAGAAAGAGGTATTGACAATTTTTCTTAAAAAAAGAGCGTCGTCGTGGACTTCAATAATATTAAATATCAACATCGCCTAAAACTGTAAAAGTAATATTATATGTTAATTATTTCGTTTTTCTTTACTATTTAATACATATGTAATAAAATATTTTGTTTTCTATACAAGTACATACTTTTAATAATCAAAAATAATTATCATTTGTTAGCAAAAAAGAATTTTTATGTGTCTTTTGATGACACTAAAACTATACGCAAAATTTCAGATATCACCGATTCCCTAACATTTCTACAGGTGCAAAAAAGCAATTCAATTAACATATTTTGTTTTTTCTCTATGCTACACGGTTCAGATATCATTAAAAGTAATCACCGAGCAGTGGCGTAGCGCGACTCTTTTTGCTAGGGTGTGCAATATTTCTTTTAATCAAAATATGACACATTTTATTATTTCTACATTAATTCTACTCTTCGGTTTTGACTTACAAAAAATTATATTACTTTGTCAAAAAAATCAGGATTTTGTTTTAATTTAAAAAGTAACCTCTTTCTCTATAGATATAATGCTTAAATAACTAAATATTTCTTGATCCTGGGTAGATCTGCAATAAAATATTGCCAACGTAAAGAAAATATCTAAACATAAAAAAAACAGTATCTTAATTAAAGACATTTTTAAAAAGCATTAATTTGAATTTATAGACCGATAAAATAAAAAATAAATATATCATCACGGCATATTACCCATTGCTGGGTGTGCCAATCTACTTTGTACACAGATATCGGTAATGATGAAATATTTGTTCCGTGCGGGCGCTTACCAGGCGTCACCTTACGACCACTCATATAAAATAAAAATAAGAATTGTGCTGTATTCAATAATAACGAAGAAAATAAATGTAATTAAAATGCCCAAATAAATTGTAGAATTGCAATACTTTCGTGTGTAGCAGAAAGCATAAGTTAACAAATTGTATTTCTTCCACCAGTTTAGGTTCAAATGTTCTTTTACCAATAAATCACATTCTTTCACACTCTGGCTACCGCATTTATTATTAATTATATCAAGACTTAATTTATTTATTTTTTTACCTCTGGGTGTTCGGAGAACATCTTGAACACTATGCCGCTACGCCACTGCCACCGATGCAGGTGTACAAAGCAATTAACATAATTTATTACCCATTGACTGGCGCCACTAATTAAATTGAGGGTTGCAGCGAGTATATCCATAAACTACTAGCGACACTTATTGCTATCTCTTTTTCGCACCTGACTCTATAGTAGACTGCGAGAGAAAGATAACAATAGCGTGACGTCACAGTGACACTGACAACAAATTTCAATCTGGCAAAGTAGCTATTCATTTTTTTTATCTTAATCGTTATTTATTGTGTAATACTTTAAGTATAAAATGTACATTTTATTATTTTTTGTTATGGTGGAAGAGCCCGCCCAGTTTACCATCACCCAGTTGACCATTATTATAATATAATTTGTTTTTTCTTGTAGATTTTTGTCCGGTGTGGAAGAATTTTTTTCAACAATAATTCTACATTCGACCGGCGCAAATGTTATTATTTCTGCGTTATCTATATTTTGTTGCATGACTGAAAACGATATGTATGTATATCTGTAGTAAAAAACAAGGGCTGGTAGCTTGAACAACTGATTAAGGGTGTTTATGTCTGTCAATTGTTTATGTATTATTTTGGAGGAAAATACATCAAATAAAAGATTAATTAATTAACTTTTCCATAACTGTTTTTTGAAGTATTTTCTATAAAATAATCCATAAACAATTGAGAAAGATAAAAATATTGCTATTCAACTGCTTGCTAATCACCCCTAACCACTTGATCATGCTACCAACCAAAGTGTTCCATAAGTTTCCATACCGGGCGAATCCTTGCAATCTTGCAAACCGAACATAGGACTTTAAAGCTTAGCGTTTAATTGTCCGACGCGGCACGGCACAGTACGCTCCAGCGACGGATGTGTGTAAAACAGGCTGGCTCCGCAGCGCCACCAAATCTATTCTCATCTAAAATACAGTATAGAAAAATTATTAATGCATGCCTGTAGAAAATTCAATAATCTTTAATTTTTATAATAATATAATCACGAAAAAATCACATATAAAGATGTTTTTGAAAGAAAAACTATTTTGAGCTTCTAGAAAAGTGCGATTTCTGATTATCCAATTTATATCAAAACCTAATGACTTCTTTCCATAAAATTTTGCGATTGATAGTACTAGAATTAGAGTATCCAGAAGATCTACACTCACACACAAAATGTTAAAATTGGATTCTATGGAGCTTGAAACGTGGCCATACCATGATCCCTATACTTCCCTTACCAAGGATAGTGGGAGATAAAAAACGTAAATAAAAAATAATTTAATCATACAGTACAATAAACGAGACTACACTTGTTCGATTTAAACAAAAAAAATGAACAATTCATCTTTTTACATAATATTACTTAGTTAAAAAAATCATGTTATTCGACGTAAAAAACTGTATAAAATTTTTTTAAACAATTTTTCTATCTTTTTTATAATAAACGATATATGATAGGAGGTATGTTCAAAATAAACGAAAATCAAGTTTTAGCCTGTAGCTCAAAAACAAAAGATTCCTTGGTGCCTATTAATGTTGTCTCAAAAAAGACCATAAAGACCTATATCAATTTTCTGTAGCGTGTATAATAAGAAAGTTTTTCATATAAGGAACAAGTTTATGATTCCAAAACAAAATAAACAACTTTTTCCTCGCACCTCAAAAACATCAACTTTACGATGACAAATGAGAACATAAATCGTAAATGTCTATTTTTCATTGTACTCGTAGATAAATAGTTATTTTAGGTATTCTTAGTAATTTCTGTTCAAGTGAACAATTATGTACTAATCATTACATAGCATCTAAAATTTATATTGCTTATTAATTGTAATGCATTGCAACTTATGGAACAATCTGTATAAATGATAAATTATTGTTCTTATATTTTTTCTCTAATGTTTTTAGAGGAAGAAAAATTATTTATGCGTTCATAAGCATGTTTGCCATGGTCCACCTATTTATTTATTGTTATATGGGACAACTTATTCAGAATGAGGTAATATATCGATATAGTTTAATTTTTTTAAAATGTCTGATTAAGGTTATCTTCGAATTGTATGATTCAAGATTTTAGCTCCGCCCATTCATAGTGTCGTTTTCTTAGGAGTAAGGTAGTTACAATTCCAGCTTTTTGATTGGTCTAAACGCGAACCAAGTTTACAAAAGCGAAAAAAATAAATAACGAAACGTTTTAGTCAGCTGTTGAACGTCGTAAGAACTAGAGTTGTAGTCAGTGCAGAATTATAAATTGGGATTCTATATTATTATATACTATACTAATATACTACTTTAAATAACTGTTAATTTACGAAAGAATTAAAAATGATCAAATTTTGACGTTCCAGCTGTTGTAGCAAAAGACGAAAACGATCTTGGCGTTTGCTGTCATTGCAACCGAGTGGGTCAATGTAGTACAGGATGGTTATTTATCTGTGCTTTAGATCATATTGGCATGTATTTTTTAGGGTACCTATATACTCAGGGTATGGCCACGACGTGGCTCGCGTTTCGTCCACCATTAGTGGGCCACTGTCATATTCGTTGTTGTTGCTCAAATTATTGTATATTTTCGTGGCTATTTGTCTTATTTTAATGCAAAACACATTTAAATATACTTCTAATATCTATTTAAAGTGTAAGTAATACTTTTATTTTATTTATTTCTGTATTTTCTTGAGATACTGACTACGATGAATTTAATAGGTAATAAAAATTCATTTATTTAAGAGATACATAATTATTATTATGACATAGATTTAGAGGTTATGTAGCGCATAGGATATAGGTTGTTATTATCATTTCAAATTTAATAACTGTGGTTATTATTTACATAATAAGTAATATAAGTATATATATTTAAACTTACCTTTTAAAAATTTAAATGTTTGTGCTTAATATTGGTAATTTTTATGTGTTTTCAATATTGCCAGTCATCGTAGTCAGTATCTCAAGAAAATACACAAATAAATAAAATAAAAGTATTACTTACACTTTAAATAAATATTAGAAGTATATTTAAGTGAGTTTTGCATTAAAATAAAACACGTAGCCACGAAAATATATAATAATTTGCGCAACAACAACGGATATGACAGTGGCCGTCTAATGGCGGACGAAACGCGAGCCACGTCATGGCCATACCCTGAGTATATAGGTACCCTAGTATTTTTAAGATCGCAGCGCTGGAGTGGCAAGTTTTGAACTACAGGTCGAATGAGATATTACGTTAATCTACTGGCAAATGGGCAAACACATAATTTATAAAATTGTATATTTCTCATAGTACTGTATTATATTTACTTTTTCTTGTATATTATTTTATAGTAGGTTTTATACTATCCATTAAGGGTAAATTAATGTAAATTCCTAGCACACTTTTATAAAACTAACTTAAATTGTATAACCATTTCTATTTTTAGATATCTCTATTTAATGATTATATTTTTTATTCATTTGTGAACATTTATAGGATATATTCGTGGAAGTAAAGATAACAAATGATATTTTTGTGAACATTTATAACACTAACCTCATTTTGAAACAAAGTTTTCTTTGAAATATAATGAATAAATCTTCAAAGTATACAAGACGGATATGTTAATTTATAATTTTCTGATTCACGCATTGGAATTATTAGCTTTTATCATCTAGTCAAGCATATTTTTAATGTAAACACGAACTTTTCGTTTACGCGGGAATTCGTGACAACATAATTTATTGCCTTTCTAACGTGACAATGTGCACTCAAGTAAGCAGCAATAATTGTTACTCATATTTCAATATATATGTCAATTCAGATACACAAATACGTATAATATTTAACAAATTTCTAATATTACATACTTTAAAAACAGGTCAACTTGTAGTTCATTATTTTGCCATCAGATGTCATATCGCTCAGCAATATATGCCAATAGCTTACAAACTGGATTTGAGAAAGCCTATACCTTACAATACTATTCTTTTAATAACGCTTAGGATCAAGTGAGATAGATTTATACAAGTACATAAGAGAGAGGACACAATAAAGTAAATTCGTTTTGCTCTTCTTATGATTCCAGTTTATTCACCAAATATTAGAATCATATCAATCAGGTCTAGCACAGACCCGGGCAAATAGTGGCTGACCGGTCCAAGTCAAAATTAGTTCCAATTTGAAAAAGAATCATTTTAAAATTTTGAAAAGATTATAATAGTTATTTATGCTACAAGGGATGTAGCATTTGAGGACGATTTTGCGCCCGAGCGATAGCGAGGGCTGGCAAATAAGTTACATATAAGATTTTTTCCACTATGATGAATATCGATGATTTATTTTTTACCTGTTCATTTTTACTGCCAGATATATCAAAGAATACCGTTGAATATTGATATATTGAAAAAAAATCTGATGTGGCCAGCACATAACCTCTCGCCGTATATTTTACCTGGCTGTATGCATAAAGCAAAGATTATTTTTATAAATACAAATAATATATTCATATAAATCTATGACGTATAAACTTCTTTATTATTCAATAATAGCATGTCTCAACATAAAGATATTTTACCATAAATTATGTTACAATAAATTACAAAGTAGAGTTTACCATATATAAATATTAGGCTGGTAACAGCAATTTTCAATTCGAACAACCTTGTTTACTTTCTCTTCATATTCTTCTAGTAAAAACATTAATTTTGGGCGGTCTAAAATGTATATATGGATTGTGCATCTATTCTTACATATCTTCTTTTACATTTTATTTTTTCATACATGTTATATCTAAATAACCTTAATTCCCTTTAATAAAGTGACGGATAGATTGCACTCCGATTATTCTTATATCGATGTGTAATTTTGTCAATATTTACAACTTACTTGAGAAGAATTTGATAGCTTTTTCGCAATTCAAAGTTACTCTAGTCTACAGTACTGGTGTACATTGTCCCATAATGTTTGAAACAAATTTAAGTCCTTCAACCTAGACTTGTCATCTCCATAATAGTCACAGATCAAGAATTAAGGGATTCTCCAAATACATTTTTCTTTCATTACTCATTATTTCTGACACTGACATTTATCTGTCAGTTACAAATAATTTAAATTTGCAACTATTTTTCATGGCATCCTTTCGGTTGTAAAATTAATTACATTATTTTATATATTATATTCCTTTTATCTCTAAATCTATAAAATATGTTTTTAAAATATTTAAATGTATCAGAAAGAGAATTTATTTTTCTTTAATATTATCAAGAAAAATTTTCAAAAAATAATATTTAGAAGATTTTTTTTCAAGAATCTTCTACTTCCGGTTGTCCAATTGTTACCAAAACCTTTTCAGATCTTCACATGAATGTCCGATTGGGAAATACGTTGTTAAACAAATTTTAAGTCTTATAGTTTTTGAGTAACCGTCCTTCCAACATCCCACACACACACATCCACACACACACACACACACACACACACACACACACACACACACACAGACATCATCGTAAAAATGTTAAAATCGGATTGTAGGGACCTTAAAACGTGCTTATTCAATAAAATCTGGATATGCGATTTTTAGCATGAATCCAATACCTCTCTTAGCGAGAGGTAAAAATACTATTCCATGGAAAATTTAAGCGGAAAAATGCAGTCACCTGTCACATTTTTTACACGTCAATGGTAACCTTTAAAAGGAAATATTTATGAAATAAGGACAGATTTGATAGAAATTAAATTCAAAATCATAAATTATAAGAATGAGAAAATATTTGACACAAGTTTAAAACATCTAACTGTTGGTATTTCACCAAGACGGAGGTAAGTCCAGTTGCGTATGGAACTAAGAACAATACTTATTTTCCGCCGTTAATAGAAACTGATACCGTGACAGTAAAATAAACATACATCCATACAGACAATTAATAGCCTGCTTAGCAGGTAGGTATGGGCTTTATGGGCTGCAGCCCAGGGCCCTGCTGGTACAAAGGGCCCCTCACTGTCATTTATTCTTGAAAATTTGTTTCATTTTATATTTTTTACAAAAAAGTATCTGTACGACAATGTTTATATTTTAGGAAAAATAGTACCCAATATATTTTATTTTATTTTTAATCCAAAAGAAAAGCATTATGTTACGTATTATACAGAAAATACAGTTATTTTATGGGATAAACATTGAAAATACTCATAATTTTTTAACAAAAAAGTCTTCGTATGATAACCAAAACATTAAAATTATAAACCATATATGTTTTGTAAAGAAATATAATATTGTGTTGGGTTTCTTTTGGTTTATATATCAGCAACTAAATGACGAGCTACTGAATCTACCAAATTTTTAGATTCCGATTGCGATATATTCTGCCATTCCTCTTGTAGTTTATTTTTAATTCTTCTTAGATATAATTCGCGTCTTGTAAGAAAATGGCTATTGAATACATCAAAAATAATTTCCCACAATCATCGAATAAGCCTAATTGAGCATGTGTGGATTTTAATTCAAGTGAAAATGATTGTTACGTATTGTACAAAAAAACATCTATTTCATTTGTTTTATAAAGAAATATATTTTGTTGGATTTCCTTTGGTTTTTATAACAGCAAATGAATGACGACGAGCAAATGAATCTATCAAATATTGGTTCATCGATGGCAGTATATTGTCATTCTTCTTGTAGTTTATTTTTTAATTCTTCGTTAGTGTTAATGGTTACGTACATTTTCGTTTTTTTTCTTAATTTATTTTCTTAAGTCCGATGATTTAGTTTATTTTTTAAATTTTATACAATAGCTATTCTCTTACAAGCCGCGAATAATTTGTAGAATCGGCACATAACTTCAAATTTGCTTTTAAAATATCAAGGTAACCTTTACTATTCATAATCAATATAAGCTAATTTTCCTACTTTCGCTGACTAAATATACGCTCAAAACATAATGCTGCATTGAACCCCCCTCCCCCAAACAGTGTTAGCCAAGGGCCCTAAAAGTTCACGGTCCGTCCCTGCTGCTTACGATATCGGGAGTGGGAAAAAATATTTATTTTCCTTTAACTATTTAATATTCACAGTAGAAATAATTATTCTGGCCGGCCCGATTTTAAGATTAGGCCCACCGGGCATTTGCCGGTGACCGTATCCGGGCTTGATATCAGTTTTTTGTTTCCAAAATGAATTAAATAAATAACAAACAAATATATACTTGGTTGACATTAATTAAACTGTTTAATATTGTTACATTTTGTTTATCTTCAATTATCTTATTTTTCTCGAATTTTTTGAAATACATTAATAAAAAGTAATACATCGTTTTAGTAAAATAATTATAGATTGCTATTTAAAAAAAAAATTAATAGTAGTATCTTGTAGGTAAACCTGACTTGAAAAAAATATGTATATCTGCCATCTTACCACTCATCTATAAATACAGCAAACTGCTTGCCTTCTCTTAAGGACACTTATCACTCACTGATCCGCACGATATTAAGTAAATTCCAAACAAATAATCATACAATGGCCGGGATATGTTATTGTGTTTAAAAATTTTCAAATGTTTGTGCCTGATGTTCTAAACCAGTGGCGCGCACCGAAAAGTGAATCTTACATAATGCTAATTTATGAATTAGTTAATGAGACAGGACCGATCAGATATCTTTAAAAAATAAACTGTATATCATATTACACACTGTCAAATCAGGACTGGCCATACGATTTTTTTTACTTATTTTGCAGTCAGAATCCGTGGTTGATGCAGTCTATATGGTTCGTTGGCAAGACATTCCAGACAAAGATATTCGTATGGCTTTACTTTTAGTTCTTCAAAGATCACAAAAATATGTAAATCTTTCCGTGGGGGGGATATTTACACTTAGTTTTGAGACATTCACCAGGGTAACAAAAAATACTATATTCACCATTAAATAACATATGTCCTAAAAGTTTTGGCACAAATTTTAACAATTTTTTTTTGTAATATAAAATGTATATATATGAAGCTTTGTAATACTTAATAATTAACTGTTTCATAAGTAACAAAATTATAAACTTAAATAAAGATGGGCGTGTTCTTCTACAAGGCGCAACTTTCTACGGACATCTAGAATTTGAACATTTACATCGATTTCTCGGACTTCACATTGAACAACTCTGACATTAAGGGAAATGATCGTTTTTATTCTGACAATATTGCAGAGGTCCCTAATATATCAGATATAAACAAAAGGGCAAATTCGCAGATGTGTGGTATGATACGTTATTTTCACAAAGAGGTGTATCCGGCTCTATGTGAGCAGAGTGAGGTGAAGCCCTGGATAATCAACATCTAACAAAATTGGTTAATGTTATTGCATAAGAACTCGCTGTAGATGATTTTATCTTCTGGCTAGACCTTGCGTCCTCTCACTATGAAACACAAAATCAAAATTGGCTAACTTATCAAAACGTAACATTAGTTCCTCGAAACGACAATCTCATAACCTTCCCCAGGCTCGTCCCATAGAAGGTTATTGGGCTCTTTTATCTTGAAAAGTTCACGATGGAGGTTGGGAAGCCCAAAATGAGGACGAACTTCAACGCAGACCCAAGTAACACAAATGACCTAAAATCGACGTCGCTGTGACGTCCTAATTTACGTCACATAGACGTCCTGTAGACGTCTCAGCGTGGAGCTGTACGACGTCATGTTAAGACGTTGTTTAGACGTCATATTAAGACGTTGTATCGACGTCATTTTCAGACGTTGTATCAACGTCATCATAAGACGTTGTATCGACGTCATTATAAGACGTTGTTTAGACGTCATTATAAGACGTTGTATCGACGTCATTATAAGACGTTGTTTCGACGTCATTGTAAGACGTTGTATCGATGTCATTATAAGACGTTGTTTCGACGTCATTTTAGGGCATTGTTTCGACGTAAATTTTATGGTATGAACATAAATGGTGGTAGGAAAAATAAATAATGTAATTCTAGTTTTATTTATACTATATAATATAAAAAATATTAATGCAAAACAATATATCAACAATAAATATTAAACAAAAAGTATTTAAAAAAAATATTACGAAAAATACAAATTAAATAAATAAATGCATCTTATATCTACAAGAAAAATGTGTATTTATTTGCACGTTGTTGTGTGGTGCATATTTCAACTAGTTCACCATTGCTTGTTGATTCTTCATAATGGCACTTCCTTTCGTGTCTTACCATATCCATAAAAAAAATTGTTGTCATAAGCAATATAAGCACAATTTTATCTACTTACAATATACTATATTTTCAATGTTCGCATTAAGAAATGTTATTTTCAGTATTCTCCCGTGGTAATTAAAATGCTGGAAACAGAGATGTTTATACAGTAAATATCTCTGGCTGGACATGACACAACACAAAAATGGCGGAGAGTGCGTTCATACATATACAGTAGTCTGAGCATATATCAATTTTTATTTGATTTATTTTTATTTTGCTGTAATTTCTTTTAATTTTAGAAAAGAGTTGTAAATACAAAAATGAAAGTATAATTCTTTCGACTTACCAAATTATTCTAAAATCTCCATCTCGTATAATTTATATTCAGAATTGGCCTGCTGGTAATAATTGTTAATTGCCCGAACCAATTTTTTTTATATTTCAAATTTTCGGGCCAAGCGCAATAAATTTTATTTTTATTACGCAGCCAACATTTCGGCAGTTTGAATAGAATTTGTACCAACAAATTCTATTACAGCAACTGCCAAACTATACAAAAGAGAAATTAGAAATTAAGTTTCCATTAAAAAAAAAATGCAACTTGGTCAAGATCAGCAGAATCGAAATATGTATTAAAAATCACTATGATGTCTCTTTGTCGATGGTTTACTTAAATCCAATTGTTCTAGAATAGCTTGAAAGGGAAGATGTAAAGATTCTTGGAAAACTTAGGAAAGTGGGATTTTTGGAGCTATAGGAAATGCTCAGGTAAAACTGTGAAACTAGGTATATAGATAAATCTTTGTTTTTATATTATATATTTCCCTTTATTTCTTAAAATGTTTTTTAAAGCACTACTAGGTTTTGTTTAAATTGTTGAAAATTAATATGTCCATGATTTTTATACCAAAAAATATAACAGATATAAATTAATTCCGTTTCGCATTAATAATTATGTAAACATGTAATATGTTTTAAATAAATAAAATATAAATATCACCACGGCATACTCATATTTGGGTGTGCCAATCTGCTTCTATTCGTAGATTTTGGTAATGACAATAAATAAATAAAAATATTTATATTATACATATATGTAAATATAAATTAAGTTTTATATTACATTTGTTCTAATTTGAAAAAATCATTATAATAAACAATATATTGTTATATATTTTTGAATATTGAATTGATATATAAATAAAAATAATATATATCCCTTCGTGTGTTATTAATTTCCAAATTAAATAAATTTAAAATATGAATTTTTAATAATATTAAAAATAAAGTAAAAATAATCGTCATAAAGACGTCAACTTAGACGTGTAAAAAAGGTTTAAATAGACCTAATTATGACCATATAAAGTCGTCATATGGACGTCATAGCGTCCACAAATCTGACGTCTAAATAGTCCTATTTCAGACCAAAAATCAACGTCACAATGTCGTCGTATAGACGTCGGATTAGACGGCAGTATATGACTTAAATTCAACCTGAAATCGACGTCACTTTTTGGTCGACCGTCGGTCAGTGTTACTTGGGGAGTTACAAAAAGAATTGAAATTTGTGCCAAAATTTATGGGACATAATGTTACAGACATATATATGTATATATATATATATATATATATATATATATATATATATATATATATATATATATATATATATATATATATATATAATTTTAATACGTACTTTCAGGTTTCAAAGATGATGTACTCTCTTCTAACATTTATGATGAATTTTAATGTTGATAAATCATAAAGTTTATGAACCTGCACATCACATTCGTATAATCGTTAATAAATATTTATGTTAATACAGAATTTAAATTTTAATGTATAAATAAATATTAAATGCAGAGAATAAAATTTATTGTAGCATCGATGTTTTATTTATACGTTTTCATGTCATAATTATAATACTCATAACATATCCAATTACGTAACAATTAATGATATAACAGAACACGAGATTCGGGCTGTGAAGACATATTTTTTTACATCCATTATACTGTGACGATACGTACCTCGTAGCAGTATTGTTGTTGTGAAACAATTGTAGTCAGCCTCAAACGATATAATATCGTAAAGAAATCACCGCATGTTGGAATTATAACCGTCAGAGATCTGCAAATAAATGTGCATATCTTTGACTTATCTGTGTAATGTAAAGCTATTATACCAAGCTTGTACATAGTTATTATACTGTTTATTGGTTGTAGATAGGATTTGTTACACATTTATTTGATTGCTAGAACTGTCATTGTTTTTCGAGGTTATATTCACCGTTGAGAATTGGCATGTATTTTTTAGGGTACCTCTATATACAGGATATGGCCATGACGTGGCTCGCGTTTCGTCCGCCATTAGCGGGCCAATATCACTTTTGTGCAAAACGCTAATAAGTGTTGATTTTCCGCAAGTTATTGTGTATTTTCGTAGCTATTTGTTCTACTTTCATTGAAAAATACATTTAGATATAGTTTTAATGTTTATTTAAAATATAATCAATATTTTTATGTAATTCTCGTGTAAGTATTTTGTTGAGATACAGACAATATTGAATACAAGGAATTGTCACCAATATATCAATACCGACATTTAAGTTTTGAAAAGGTAAGTTTAGAATATATAATTATTTTATAAATAATAACCACATTTATCGAACGAGTTTAATATTTTATACGTATACGTACATAACCCCCACGAGTCTAACATACCTACTACGTTGGAAAGTATGTAGATACTCGGGTTACGTGACTGTTTATTGTTTAAATACACCAATACCTCGCTTTGCGTCGTTTCGTTTTGCGTTTTTTCGAAGTTGCGTCGCTGCTTAATTAGTACTAATTTTCACTGTGCGTCGTAAGGTTTTCGAGGTTGCGTTGTTTTGGGTTCGAGTCTTTAATTTTTAGAACTTTCATATCTAAAACAGAAAAATCTGCGCCAGGATTTAAAGCTAGCAAGGATAGAGTGACTCTTCTTCTTGCTGGTAATGCAAATGGTGTTTTTAAATTTAAACCATTTCTCATTTATCAATCAGAAAATCCAAGAGCTATGAAAAGTTGTTCAAAGAATCTGCTTCCTGTCCACTGGCGAGCAAACAAAAAATCATGGATGACAACAACATTATTTCAAAACTGGGTTTTAACTTGTGCTATTCCAGAAATTAAAGCTTATTGCAACAAGGAAAACTTAAACTTCAAGGCTTTGGTCCTAGTAGATAATGCTCCTGGCCACCCAGTTTATGTTGATGAGTTGTCAGAAAACGTGAAATTTGTATTTTTGCCGCCTAATACGACAACAGTTATTCAGCCGATGGATCAGGGAGTAATATCGACTTTTAAAAGTTATTACCTTCGACGAACATTTAAACTTCTTTTAAGTGAAACTGATGGACAAGATAAGACTACCATGCTAGAGTTTTGGAAAAAGTTCAACATTATGAAAGCCATAGAAATTATTTCTGATTCGTGGGAGGAGGTTAAACCATCTTGCATGAATGGTGTTTGGCGCAAAATATGGCCTGAATGTGTTTACCGAATATGCGCTGCAGAAAATGACGGTACACCAGCTGTTCGTCATGAAATTTCTAATTTAGCTAGAGAGTCTAATTTTGAAGGTATGGAGGAGACCGACATAAATGAATTGCTAACCTCGCACAACCAAGAATTCTCTAATGAAGAACTATTACAACTGGAATTGAAATTTGCTAATGAAGAAGGTGACAGTGACCGTTCAATAGAAATCTCCGAAAAACAAAATTTAACCTCAAAACAAATTTCCAAAGCGATGTGTTTGATTGACGAAGCTATGGAGATTTTTTTTAAAAACGATCCTGACAGCGGAAGGAGTTTTAAAGTGTCCCAGGCGGTAACTACGAATATCAATTGCTACAAGGAAATTTATTTTACGTTGAAAAAAAAAGCTGCTCAGCAAACATTCGACCAATTTTTTGTGAAAGAAAGCCGATTTACGACAACACCCATTATGGATTCATCAGAATGTGATTAATTTTAATTTTGTTTTTCATAAATTAATTGAATAGTTTATTTTGTTTTAATTGAATAGGTTTTTTTTTTTGTTTTTTGTATGTATATAATAAAATTTTATATTATTTTTGTTTTTTTTAATGTTTACTTTGTTCAATTTTCTTTTTAAAAAGTAGTATTTTCGTAACCCTGGAACCTATCTTCGATCTTTACATGGTTTGCTATAGAAAATCTTAATTCACTTTGCGTCGTTTCAATTTGCGTCGTGTTTTTTTGGAACGTAACCCCGACGCAAAGTGAGGTATTGGAGTACTTGGATTATTGTGGATTTGAGCATTGTGGAATAAAGGTTTACTAAATGAATATTCGTGTGTCCTTCCTTGTGAGACGTGAAAAGTGTTAACAATTTCAGAAGTGAAAGTAAAGTAGGATTAAATACCTATGTGTAGAGCACATATAGTGCAGATTTGTGATTTTGTATAGGTAATGTCGAAATGAAAAACATATTTCGAACAGATTTCTGGAAATAGATGACAGCTAAATAAGCGGGTTAAATATAATCTTATTGGTGATGCAAGTGCAAGTGAATTATTGTTTAATACATGTGTTCTTTGTGAGACGTAAAAAGTGCTAACATTATTGTTATTATAATAATATATAAAACAAAATTGTTTGTAGATTTATAGTTTACAGACTTAATGTTGCTGGAAAACGAAATATTTTCGCTGGAAAATAAGATGGGAGTAAATATGTCATAATAATATTTATGTAATAAATTATATTTTATTATCTTTTCATATTATAATTATTTAATATTTTGTTGTAATACAATATCACATTACTTACAATCTTAAAAATAAATAGGGAACCGTAAATTCATCGAATTCTCATTATATTTGACAGTTGACATTGGCCCGCTAATGGCGGCGATCTCGGCCCATGGTCACATTCTGTATATGGAGGTACCCTAGTATTTTTAAGATCGCAGCGCTGGGGTGGCAAGTTTTGCACTACAAGTTTATTTATTTATTTATTTATTTATTTATTGAAATTCGGACTCTCAACAGGACAAAAGTCCCAATTAAAGAAAGTCTCAAGTACAAAATGAGTACAAAACCATGAATTAAAAATCAAACATATGAAGAAAAGTAAGATAAACAATTAAATATACATACATTAATACAGAAATCTACTTAAACAACGTTTAAAAGTAAACAATGATGTGGAAAACATATCCGGCAAATTGAATTTAGTATTTATTTCATTAAATGTATTACTTATTCTAATAACAGGAGAATTAAGAAATGAATTTGTTTTACAGCGACTAATGGCAAACAGAATATAATACCTAGAATTATGGCTACGAATTTTGAAATTAAATTTGGATAGAAGGTATGGCGAGTCTATAGAATTATTAAAGAGTTTATAAAGAAAAGTGAGGTCTTTAAGTTTTCTTCTGCTATCCAAATTAAGTAAATTTACTCTATATGCTGGAAACCTGTATGTTAAGAATCTTAGAAATTTATTTTGAATTTTTTCTATTCTATTTATGTAAATTAAATACCATGGACTCCAACATATAGAGGCAAATTCTAATTGACTTCTATCAAGACTATAATATAAGGATAACAGTGTGGATGGATGCCTGAAGTTTGAACTTGCTCTTATTAGAAAGCCAAGCATCTTGAAAGCTTTTTTAACAATGTTATCTATATGTTGGTCAAACATGAATTTGCTATCGAATAGAATATCTAAATCTTTAATGCTGTAAACTTTATTAATTACATTTCTATCTAAATGATAGTTGTAATTGAAATTGTTTTTGTTCCTTGTGAATTTTACATAACTACATTTGAATATGTTAAGTATTAATTTATGATTGTTACAATATTCCACGAATGTATTAAGATCATTTTGCATAGCATGAATGTCATTAGCACTTTCTATTGAATGGTAAATCTTTAAGTCATCAGCGTACATGATAAATTTAGCAAATTTAAAACATTCTGAGATATTGTTAATGAAAAGATTGAAAAGTAAAGGACCAAGATGAGAACCCTGCGGTACACCTGATGTAACAAGAACATCATTAGATTTGAATCCATTAAAACAACACGTTGTTTTCTGTTCGACAGATAAGACATGAACCATTTCAACAAATCTCCACCTCTGGAAATAAGTAAATTGTGATGTATTTTATCAAATGCCTTACTGAAATCGGTGTAGATGACATCAACTTCTACTTGATTATCCATGACCTGTAATATATAATCGCAATATTCTAAAAGGTTTGTTTCTATGGATCGGCCAGAAACGAAACCATATTGTTGAGGAATGATGTAATTTTTAAATGCAGCATATAACTCTTTATAGACAATTTTTTCAAAAATGCAAAGTTTAGAAATTGGTCTATAATTTTCTATTAAATTTTTGCGACCGTTTTTAAACGTAGGCGATTTTCCATGCATCAGGTATATGACGTTCATATAAAGCTTTTCTATAAATTATAGCTAGGGGAATACATAATGTAGTGGCACATTTTTTTATAAAAATGGCAGGGATATCATCTGGACCCGCACCTTTATTCTCATCAAGACTTAATAGAGCATTTTGGACCATGCCATCGTTAATTTCTATACAATTTAAATGAGGTAATGAATTGTTATGAATAAGATCACAAGGATTATTGTTTACATCACTAGAGACAAATACGGATTCAAAATATTTGGAGAACAAATTACAAGCCTCCAAACCACTGTTACTACTAAATTGATTATAATGCATAGTTTTAGGTATATTTACAAATTTTTTATTTGTAGACGAGATATAAGACCAAAATTTTGTACAATTTTCAGGAATTTGTCTTTCGATATGAAAAACATAATCATTGAAGCATTTCTGTTTCATAAATTTAAATCGTTTCCTCAACAAAGAGAATTCATTGTACAGAATTTTAGTCTTATAGATTTTAAATTTTTTGTGGGCTTTATTTTTCTCTTTAATTAATTTTATTAGTTCTGGGGTGAACCAAACAGGATATATTTTAGAACCAATATATTTAATAGGAACGTATTGGTCAATACATGATCTAATAATTTCATAAAATTTAGATACTGATTCATCGACATTTAGGCTACAAAACATATTAGACCAGTTTATTTGTTTGAAGTGATTGTTAATATCATCGTAATTGGCAGATTTATATTTATACATTTTTCTAGAATTTTGTTCTAAACTATCATTTATTTTTACATAAAAATATATATCTAATGGGGGATGGTACTGTTCATCTATTTTACTCAAGGGATTGTTACATTCAATTACTTGGATGTGATCATTATTTGACAATACTAAATCTAATATTCTATTATTTTTGTTGTTAATGTTGTTAAATTGATTAATATTGCAGTATGAAATAGTATCAACAAAATCATTATCTGGTTTATTATTAGAGGTGGAAGGCGACAGGTATGATACATTGTCTTGCTAGTTCCATTTTAAATGTGGCAGATTAAAGTCACCGCAAACTAGAAAATTACTATTTGCATTGTTGTCTATAATTGTTGATAATTTGTTCAGAAAAGTATTAAGCCCACTAATGTCACCAGGTGGCAAATATATACAACAAATGTACAATGTAAAGTTGGTATTGAGAGTAACACTTATCCAAACGTCTTCAGCCTCGGAGTGCCACTCGTTCTTTGTAGTATAGGACAGTCTGTTATGGATACCAATGAGCACACCGCCACCATCTGATTTGGTAGAACTAGATGAGGATCTGTCTCTCCGCGCAACATTAAATTCATCAGGGAAAAGTTCACTGTCATTTATATTAGAATTTAGATTTGTTTCAGTGAGACAAATAATATCGTAATCACTTTCACAAATATTTAGACGTAATTCATTAGTTTTATTTCTTAGACTACGCACATTTTGATAATAGATTGACAGCACCATAATTTAATAATAAATTATAAAAAGAGTATTTTATTAAAGAAAATTAAAGTTTTAAAATGTCTTCTTCGCGACTAATATGAACGATGCGTGAATTATCATCTTTTCGAGCGAATATTTTACAGTTTTTGGTCCAGATATATTTATATCCTTTATTTCTAAGTGCTTCACGAGTATTTTTATATAGAGCATTATTGTATGGTGAAAGATGGTCAGTGACAAAGATTCTGTTTTCAGCATCATTGGGAAAGAATAATTTAGTTGACAGATTTTTATTTTGTTTAGCCGCAGTGAGAAATTCATCTTTTACAATTCGCGAATTAAATTTGGCAACAATTAAAGCCGGTTTTTTATTAGTCATTGTTTTAGGTAATCTATGCGCAGCGTCCAGATGATCAATTGTCACACCTATACCAAAGCTCTTACTCATGTTTAAAATAATATTGTTTATATTTTCAGAATTTTTCTCCGGGATATTATGTATAACAATATTATTAAGACGCGAATATTGCTCCATATCATTTATTTTAGTTCAAAGTTTTTTAATATTAGTTTTAAGTACAACATTTTCCGTCTTAATTTTCTCATGTGCATTTACTTTAGCTTCCAGATCTTTTAATTTACATTCAAAATCCGAAATTTTGTCACAGCAGAAACTTATTGAATTTGTAATTATATCAAGTTTATCGTTCATCTGTTGCAATATTTCGCTTTTAAATTTATTTAACAATACTCCGATATCATTTAAATTAGAGGATTGCAATATTTCAGTTGTATCACTATCATCACTAACAATAGAAGTATTAGTTTTTGAAAGTTTACGACAATTTTCACATTGTCAAGGGATTTCTTGCGATTCCATAAATTTAATATTTTCCTCGGTAATATATATGCATATGAGATGATATGTCACACTGCATTTAAAACATTTGACGCCCGGGTTCCTATTGCCGCCTACCGGTCGTTGACACTTTCTACACGACTTCGACTTCGTCAGGTGATAGTTAATTCAAGGTCCGAGCGTGTTTAATTAGTAACTTTAATATTTTGCAATAAATTTATGCACTTTTTAGCACAAAAGTTGAAATTCACACACTATACACGATGTTTACACTTTTTCAAATGTATCAATCGAGCACAAGAATTATGCCACGCACTTGTTTCAATTAAGAAAAGTTTAAAATGCAAAAAATCACTGCAATTTGCAATAACTAGCAGACAAAAAAAATATACTTGCTTCGTACTCAACAACTCAACTCACGATTTAATAAGTTGAACGAGATATGACGTCAACCTACTGTTAAATAAATGGGCAAACACATAATTTATAGAACTGTGTATTTCTCATAGAACTGTATTATATTTAATTTTCTTTTTATATTATTTTATAGTTTATAGTAGGTTATATATTATCCATTAACGATAAATTAATGTAAATTCCTAGTACACTTTTATAAAACTTTAACTTGAACTCTATAACCACTTCTGTTTTAGATGATGTCTTCAAAAAAATAATTAAAATAGCAAAATTTCATTATTATACTTCGTAGTCACTTGTGAACATTAGTATAGAATGTATTCATGGAAGTGAAGATAACTTAAATTATATTTTTGTAAACAATTATATAACTAACCTCGTTTTGAAATAAAGTTTTCATTGAAATATAATTAATAAATCTTCAAAGTAAACAAGACGGATATATTAATTTATAATTTTCTGATTCACGCACTGTATTATTATCTTTTATTATTTGGTCAAGCATATTTTTAATATAAACACGAACTTTTCGTTTACGTGGGAATTCGTGACAACATAATTTATTACCTTTCTAACGTGACAATGTGCACTCAAGTAAGCAGCAATAATTGTTACTCATATTATAATATATATATATATATATATATATATATATATATATATATATATATATATATATATATATATATATATATATATTCATCGTCCGTTCATTTCTTGCTTCGTTTAGTTTCATAACGTTCAAATCTTGAGCATGAAGTTGGCGCGCACAAAAACGTTCATTTCTTGCCCTGTTCAAATACCTAATTCGCGCGGTCTCAAATTTACACAGTACATCCCAAAGAATAAATTGGAAATAAATATGTTTTATTCATTAGAAATACATTTATACCGTTTTTGTTTCCGAAATGAAAAACTGACATCGTAATAATCGATAATTCCGTATCATTTATTGTCAAAATTGCTATTTCTTTCATAATAAATCGATTATTATTGATTCTAAATCCTTGTATATCAATAATAAACTCTTCCATATTTTATAAACACTCACGACAATCACGTCATACAGATGACGCGTTTATATAAAGTGTGACGATTTATAAACACTTTGAAGTGGTTATTTAAAAATATTTATTTATCTTTGAGTATATTCCATGGATATAAACTTCGTCCTAATTTCGCTTCTACACGTGGTTTATTTGTTAACATATGTAGCCTACTAAGTTGTGTCAATTTCTCGATTTCCTCCAATCATGACGAAATTTATTTATTGCTTTTTGATCACCAGTAATAATGTCGTTAAAACTTCACAATTTTAAAAATAAAAAAAATTCTATATCTTTGTAGCAATAGCCATAAAACTTCTCAAATATTTTTTAAATTTTGCGTTTGTGGTTATTTTTACCTTCCGTCACCTCTAGGTAAGGAAGGTATTGTCTTTGGTCAAAAAATTCGGTGGTGAGTTTTCATTGAATAAGCACGTTTTAGGGTCTTTACAATACGATTTTACTATTTTTACGATGATGTCTGTATGTGTGTGTGTTCGTATGTGCGTGTGTGTGTTCGTGTGTGCGTGTGTGTGTGTGTATGTGTGTGTGTGTGTGTGTGTATGTGTGTGTGTGGGACCGCGTTTTCGGGCACGATATCTCCAATACTAGAATTCCAAAAATTACAATTCTTGCGTATTCCTCTTCCTTACAACCATATGCAGACCTGTTTTGATTTTGGTTATAATTGGTCAACCGGAAGTACCCTCATTTGAAGATATTAACAGTTTTTCTTGAAAAAATCAGTTGAATGTTATTATAACTTAAAGAATATATTATTGTCTATACGATTTGATTGCATTTTATATTTGATATTCAACAGATATAGAGTTAAAGAAGAATAACGATAATAAATTTTATATAAATTTCATAATTCAGCCAGCTATGCTGACTTAACCATGGAAACTGCTAATACATTCAGGTAATTCAAATTGACAGATGTCAGTATCAATAAAATGAAATCAATGAAAGAATAAGGGAAGTAACTCTAGTGTTAGAAGTTTCTAGATATAAGAGAGACGATTACATATTGGTTTGAACATGTCATGAGTGTTAAATAAAACAGAAACCTGTAATGTTATCCGTGACTCGCTACTAGATGGCACTACATGAGTGCTGTAGTCTAGTGATAAAAAAAAAACAGTCGATATATATAAATGCAAAAATGTAGTTGTCAAAAAAAATTCCTTTCACAAAATAAAAGTATTTTGATAAATAAAAGGTGTAGTTAATGCTCGATATATAATAAATAACAGGTTATGGGCCCAGGAAGCTTATTCTCTAATAAAGGACAAAAATCGTAAAATCAGTACGAAGAGAAGAAGATAAAATGGCGACCGTTAGCAATCTATCTGTGCCTATTTTGGAAGCGAATAACTTTAATAATTGGCGATTTAGAATCGTAACTTTATTGTCCAGAGAACAATGTGAAGATGTAATTGATAGCAATCCACCATCAGAAGAAGCAAGTTCGGAAAAAAGAGAAAAATTTAAAAAGCTGGATGCAAAAGCTAAGTCAATCATAGTACAAGGAGTCTCAGACAAACATTTAGATATAATAAAAGATTGTGTTACAGCAAAACAACAATTACAAGCTTTAAAAGACATTTTTGTTAGAACCAGCTCTTTTACAAAACTGTCATTATGGAGAAAGCTCTTTAGTTTACGTTCGGGAGTGAATGATAGTCTAGAGGATCATTTCTTAAAGTTCGATTCGATAATTCGGGATCTTAAAGACTTGGGATCAACCATTGACGAAAGTGATCGTGTTTGCCATTTATTGTTGTCACTGCCATCAAAATTTGATACTGTCGTTACGGCACTAGAAACTGTAAGTGATGTAAAAATGGATTTTGTTATAGCTAGATTACTGGACGAAGAAATTAAGTTAAGTTCTAGACAGGAAAAAGCGCAGTTAGACAGCAATGAAGTAAGTTTTAAAGCATCCACAAGAGGCTGTTTTATATGTGGAAATAAATTCCAGTTTCAAGAAGGCGAAGAAATTCGAAATCAAATCCGAACTAGATCTGGAAGAATCACCAAAAGACCAAGTCACCTGAATGACTACGAAATATATGAAGCTTTTTGTTTATTGAGTCAATCATATGAAGAGCCAAAATCATATGAAGAAGCCAGTAGTTGTCCAGAGTGGACTGAGGCAATTCAAAAGGAACTGGAGTCACATCAAAAGATGAATACATGGACCCCAGTAAAAACAACGCAGAATCAAAAGGCCATAGATACTCGTTGGATTTTTAAACTTAAAGAGAACGGTATCAAAAAGGCTCGACTGGTAGCCAAAGGCTTTCAGGTACCATATGAAATAGGCGGTGAATTTAGCTACTCACCAGTTTGTAGATTACCAACTATAAGAATCCTTATGTCAGTAGCTATACAAAGAGGCTGGGACTTAAAACAAATAGATGTGCCCACCGCATTCTTAAATGGCCAGCTAGACCAAGATGTATACATAAAAAGGCCAGAGGGATTAAAAAGTGAGTATGAGTACTTTAAACTTAACAGAGCACTATATGGCTTACGTAGTGCACCAAAATGTTGGAACATAAGATTTAATGAAGTTATGTTAAACCTAAAATTTAGATCAAAATATGATTTTTTCTTATACGTAAAAAACAGTATTTATTTAGTACTATTTGTGGACGATGCACTGATAACTGGAACCGAAGAAGAAATCAGTAAGCTACTTAAAGATCTACATAGAGAGTTTAACATCAAAGTTAACAAAGAAGTCTCGTCATTCCTAGGAATAGAAATTATACGTAATGAAGACGGTTTAGAAATTGCGCAAACCAAAATGATTGAACGTTTGTGCAAAGAATTTGGTTTAGAAGAATGCCGAACAGTGACTACACCAATGGAGGTCAATTTTAACCTTGATGAAGATTCAGTAAGAAAAGATCTTCCCTATCGCAGGCTAGTATGTAGCCTAATGTATATATCGTTAGTATCAAGACCAGATATAGCATTTAGTGTATCATATCTAAGTAGATACTTAGATAAAGCTACAAACCAAGCATGGAATGCAGCTAAACGTGTGCTTCGATACCTAAAATCTACTAAACTTCTTGGATTAAAGTACACAAAAGGGCCTGAAGAACTCATAGGAATGTCGGATGCTGATTGGGGAGGGGATAAACTATCAAGGAAGAGTGTTAGTGGTTTTGTGTGTTTTCATTCCGGTAACCCAATAGCATGGTATTCAAGAAAACAAAACTGTGTCGCGCTCTCGTCCATGGAAGCCGAGTATATAGCAGCAGCTTCAGCAGCCCAAGAACTTATAAACATTAAAGGTGTCTTGTCAGAATTTTGTAAACAGAGAAGTGTTATTTTAAAAATAGACAATATAAGTGCTATTTCTATGGTGAAAACGTTCGAAAACTCTAAACGGGGTAAACATATTCAAATAAGATATCATTTTATTAAAGAACTGTTCCTGAGAAAGGAAATTAGAATTGAATATGTAAACACTAATGAAAATTGTGCTGATTTGTTTACAAAATCTTTGGCTAGAGTTAAATTTCAATATTTTAGGGCAATTATTTTTGAAAAATTAATCTATTAATATTTTGTTCTACTATTGTCATTTGATTTGTTCAAAAATATTATTTAAGTATGTTATTGTATTGGTAATTTTGTGCATTCAATGAAATGTATTTACATTTATCTTTATTTCAGTTGCTATTGTTAGTGATAAATTTTACTAAATATTCTTACAGTTGTTTAATTTTTAAATACATTTCATTGAGGCGGTGTGTTAAATAAAACAGAAACCTGTAATGTTATCCGTGACTCGCTACTAGATGGCACTACATGAGTGCTGTAGTCTAGTGATAAAAAAAAAACAGTCGATATATATAAATGCAAAAATGTAGTTGTCAAAAAAAATTCCTTTCACAAAATAAAAGTATTTTGATAAATAAAAAGTGTAGTTAATGCTCGATATAGGTATAATAAATAACAATGAGGAGAGATGAATATATTAATAGAAGGTGGAAGAAACATAGGAAGACCAAATATAAGATAAAAAGACTGTATTGCAGAAGACTTGAGAGAAAAGGAACTGAATGAGGACGACACGGAAAACAAAAATGAGTGGAAGAAGAAAATAAAAAATAGCGACCCCCTAACGAATGGGAAAAACTAAAGAAGAAGATGTCAGTGTCTAGTGCAATTTGCATAGTTTGTTAATGAAATAACTTTACAGGAAATATAGGATCTTTTGCAAGAAAATTTATGTATGGGGCGCGTGCAGTAACATGACTTTGACCCGTGTCAAAATGACAGCAATAAATTATGTCCATAACTGACAAGTGTTATAATTTTTCAATCAAAATTTCATAATTTTCTTATTTCATGTGGTTTGTTTGTTATCAGGAGTATGGAATTCAGTTGCCGAGGAAGGGAATCACATAATACCAAAAATTTATAATCTTTTGCAAGAAAATTTATGTATGGAATTTATACATAATACACAGGATTGACGGAAGGTATTGTGCTGGCCACATCAGATTTTTTATTGTATTTGTCAATCCCCCAAAAATAAATTAAAAATAATTTAATTCATATTAGAACCGTAGCTCCAACGTCGAATAATTAACGAACTCTCAAAACCCGGATTCGAGGAACAAAAGCAATGATTAGATATAATCGCACTCATTTTAAGAAATTTCATATTAAATTTTAATTTCTGAAATATTAGAAACTAAAACATGGATTATTTTTTCAAAACTTCCAACATATCCAACTCGGCGCTTTGTCACAGTTAGATCGTGATATGCATATTATTTTAAACAAGAAAAATGTTATTCTTACTAAGGAGTTAGAAGGTATTTGAAATTTATTTTGCCCTATCTGTCGAGTTGTAAAAGTTATGGGACTGCAAAGTCGCCCAATTACAAACCAGCTTCATATTAAGTTAAAATCTAAAAAATCAAGTTGTTCCAAAAGCAATATTTGTCAGTATTCATATCGACGCTGAATTTGTAATCAGCGGCGTAGTAATTTGATATTTATAAATGCCTGTTCATTTTAAATCTGAAATTTGGAAAACTGGATATACTAAGCATTCATTTAAAAGTTAAAATTTATTTCCTGAGGCCAAGGATTTTGTAATAATTACCTTCGCAGTTTAATCACGCGAAAATAACATTTAAAACTGTTTTACATTTTTTATTATTATGGTTTTAGTTCCTTCACAATTTTAAAAAGAAATTTCATATTAAATTTTAATTTCCGAAATATTAGAAAACTAAAACATGGATTATTTTTCAAAACTTATTTTAAACAAGAAAAATGTTATTCTTCCTAAGGAGTTAGAAGGTATTTGAAATTTATTTTGCCCTATCCGCCGAGTTTAAAATTTATGGAACTGCAAAGTCAACCAATTGTAAACCAGCTTCTTATTAAGTTAAAATCTAAAAATCAAGTTGTTCCAAAGGCAATATTTGTCAGTTGTCATATCGACGTTGAATTTGTAATCAGCGGCGTACTAATTTGATATTTAGAAATGACTGTCAATTTCACTAATCAAAAATACACCGACATGCATTTGGTATACAGCGAAGTGCGCCAAACCGTCGTGTTGCTATTGGTAAAAACTATGAACAATTGTTAACCTAATTACACGAGGCCTACGAGAAAATTAAAGCTATATATATTCCTAATTGGTTATTAATGACCAATTTTTTTTTATACAGAATATTTTTAATCAGATTTATAAATTGGATCTATATATTGTACCGATGGTCAAGTATGAACGTTAGAATTAACATGGAATTATAGTTTTCCGTAATTTCCTGACAAGAAAATAATGCCAAGAAAGAATATTACGTGTATTATAATTATATTCGACATAAATTAAAAATTGTATCGTAATATTTGTAATTTCGGACGATGCAAGAATATGAATACTTGCAGAAAACTGAGTCTGTTACTTTGCAGATATTTTCGGGGCTGATAATCAACAAAACAATACAGTCGGATCATTTTAAAGTAGAAATTGATGAATCCTCGAATGTATACTCGGATTCATTTTAAAATTGAAAATTTGGGTGAGTTTGCTTTTCAAATTTGTTTAATTTATTTCAGGAGCAGTTTGTTGATAAAGTATACTAATGTAATTATTTTTATATACATTATTATTATTAAACTACACGTAATTTGGTAATTCTGTTACAAATTATTAATAAACTAATAAACATTATTTTAAAATATTTATCATTAAGTATATTCCATGGATATAAACTTCGTCCTAATTTCGCTTCTACGCGTGTTTTTATTTGTTAACATATGTAGCCTACTAAGTTGTGTCACCGCCAATCATGACGAAATTTATTTATTGCTTTTTATCAGCAGTAATAATGTCGTTAAAACCACAATTTTAAAAATAAATTCAAAATTTCTATATCTTCGTAGCAATAGCCATAACACTTCTCAAATATTTTTAAATTTTGCGTTTGTGGTTATTGTTTATTGCATTTGTCAAACCCCCAAAAATAAATTAAAAATAATTTAATTCATATTAGAACCGTATCTCCAACGTCGAAGAGTTAACAAACTCTCAAAATCCGGATTCGAGGAACAAAAGCAATGATTAGATATAATCGCACTCATTTTATGAAATTTCATTTCAAATTTATGGAACTGCAAAGTCGTCCATTTTACAAACCAGCTTCTTATTAAGTTAAAATCTAAAAATCAAGTTGTTCCAAAAGCAATGTTTGTCAGTTATCATATCGACGTTGAATTTGTAATCAGCGGCGTAATAATTTGACATTTAGAAATGCATATCACTTTCACTAACCAAGAATACACCGACATGCATTTGGTGTACGGAGAAGTGCGCCAAACCGACGTGTTGCTATCAGTGGCGGCTCGTGGTATTTTTGAGCGGGGGGGCAGTGGCGGCTCGTGGTATGTTTGAGCGGTGGGGGGGGGGGGCAAATTAATCTGTGGTCATGGAACAAGAACTAGTGGGGAGGTCCGGAGTTATTTCTCTTGTTAGGAAGAGAAACAATAGTAAAACAAATGAGTAGAGTTAAAGAAGAAAGTGTATGAGACTCTAATAAGTAAAGAACACAAACTATTAATTATTAATATATTTGAAGAAAGCAATTCCCAAATACCTTATCTGCAAGAATGTCTTCAAATTAATAATTATAATTGTTTATATATTAAATCTATTCTTCTGTTTTTACATTGAGCAAAATGATCAATTATTTTATCGAGAAAATCTGGCGAATTGAAATTAAAGACAGATTTGTTAAACGAATTTGTGAAATGCTGTTGCGAGTAAAAGACTTAATGCGTTTAAGAGCTGAAAAACTTCTTTCAGTTGCTGCAGTTGTAGCCGGTAAAGACTGCTCCTCTTGCTACGCGAAACGCGAGGTACGAAGTGCTCCGAGTACGTCCGATTGTTTCCGAATCACAACGTGGGCTAGCCACCTCTGGAGTTTCACTCACTCATATATTGGGATTATTTTTATGAATTAATTTACAGTCATTTAGAAATTAAAATATCAATTTTGTTAAAAAAATTCATCGATGATTTTTCTTAAATACATGCATATTTATTTATTAAAATTCGTAAATATTTTTTTTGAAAACATATGTATGTTATTACATAATATCAGTTTACAGAATGTTTACTTTCAATTATTATTTTGTTTTATACAAATTAATTCTGTATAACTCCATATTAATCATTAATATCATACCATTTATTTTAAGTATAATATATGTATAATTGTATACATATTTATTATTTAAATAATAAATTCAATGTTTAAATGCGAACAAACCGGTAACTAGATTTCATATTTTCATGAAAAGAAAAAGAATACTGAAAATATAGTGTACCTATTAGCACGGGTAATTATTTGCTGTAGTACGTAAGTAAAGAATTCAGTATTATAGATGGGCAGAGGGGGCTTGCCGCCTCTGTATGCTGCGTGACCCGACGTACGTCTCACTTGTGCAGTCACTTGTGAGCGCTGTACTAGGACTGCACATGTTTGGAACGTATCGCCGAGTATAATGTCATAATTCTTCTCTGAAGGGGGCATGCCCCCTTAAACAGAATTTGATGTATATTGCGCTGCTGAGCGTCACAGCGCTAATTTCAATTTAAATAGTACATTGTTTAATGCTAACTATAGAATCAAATTGATACTTTTATGGATAATTCGTTTATAATATATTGACGTAAAATAATCTGAAATAATCTGAGGGGGCACTGCCCCCTCTGCCACCCTGGACGAGCCGCCACTGGTTGCTATTGGTAAAAACTATGAACAATTGTTGACCTAATTACACGAGGCCTACGAGAAAATTAAATTTAGTAATACACATCTCAGTTTAATTACGAGCTAGTATCAAATCAATAACACTATAGCTACATATAGTCAATTATTGGCAAATGCCCAAAATTTTTCATGTTTATTATATTTTCACATACACTTATTTTTGTACTTACTCGTAAACATAACATACACATTTCATAATGAGTTTCAAAATTTGAATTCCAGGAACAGAAAAATATAGTCGCAATGATTTACAGTAGAAATCGCGTATGTATATTAAACAAAATTGACTTTTGGACTTCCATTATCTTTATTAACAAAAACACAACGTTTCGGTAGCTGATATCTGCTGCCGTCATCAGGTGAACTGATACTAACTAATTCCTAATATTCCGAGTCTTATATCTAGTGTTATGAGGGTGGTCAAGCGTGGTTGGGAGTTCAAGTGTATCTGGTGATCCATGATTGGTTGTTGTCTCCTGTACAATGGACTGTGGCGGTTCTTCAATTGGTGGTTCCCTGGTTACAATCTTCAATGAGGTGTTTTGAGAAATGATCTTCTTCCAAAGTGGTTTGATTTCTACACTGGCATGGCTGAAGACCTTTTCCCGGTTTATCATGATGTATGCGGCCTCTTTAAACTTTCGTTTGAAAGTATGATCCTCTTTGGAGATGATTTCCGCGTTGTCCCATAAAATTCTATGATGGTTTTCGCATGCGTGGTCTGCAATTCCGGATTTCGATGTTTCTCCTCTTGTTGTATGCCGTTTGTGTTCCTTCATCCTGATATCCAGTGGCCTCTTAGTTTCGCCTATGTACACTTTCCCACATTCACAATCCACCTGGTAGATTCCTGTTTCAGATCCTACTGATTTCGGAGGTGCCATGGAGGAGAGTAGGTTTTTCAGTGCTGTAGTATTTTGGAATCTGGTGGTAATTCCGTATTGTTCACCTGTTCTTCTATTTTTTTCTGAAAGACCGTTGATATACGGAATATATAATTCTTTCTTGGTCTTCTCTTGTTTCTGCCCTGGTGTGTTGTGGTGTTGATGCCTGGTGATGATTGCCTTGATCTGTTTCTCGGGATATCCATTTTCTCTAAGGTTGTTCTCTATTTCTCCAAGTTTGACATTGTATTTCTCTTCCGTACTGCAGTGGCTCCTAGGTCTGTCCAATAAGGTCCTGGCTACTCCAATCTTTGTCGCCTGTGAGTGGTTGGACTGGTAACTAAGATACCTCCCTGTATGCGTTGGTTTCCGGTAAACCGAAGTCGTGATGTTGTTGCCATTTCTCTCCACCAACACATCCAGGAATGGAAGACGATTTTGCTTTTCTTTTTCCATTGTAAATTTTATGCTGGTCCTCAGAGAATTGATGTGGTTGAGAAATGATTGCAGCTCTGCTTCACTCTTGTTCCAGATGATAAAAGTATCGTCCACGTACCTGATCCATTTCTTCGGTTTGATTTCCGCTGTCTCCATGGAAATTTCTTCAAAATACTCCATGTATATGTTGGCTATCACTGGAGAGAGAGGTGAGCCCATTGGTAGTCCGTCGTCCTGTTGGTAATATTCTAACAATGCTTGAAAAATGGGCTGTTTTACTACCAGATTCCAAAATACTACAGCACTGAAAAACCTACTCGCACGCTTTGATACCCTTAATAAAACAATATTTATTCTCCCTAACAAAGTTACAACCCAAAAATAACGAAAAAATAACGTAGAACAAAATGAAGTGATTGTTAAACAACAAACTGGGACTGTACGGCCCAATGAACGGCGACTGTGCCCCCGCGATACGGCAATGGCACAGTCTCTGACAAACAGTAAGTAAAACAATGAAATACGTTCGAAAACAAACGGTAATTAAATATAACTTGCACCAGCAGCGGTTTACGTGATAGCAAAGTTACGGCGGAGCCTCTATCATCCACAAGAGGCACGGACGGCGGTTTCACACTCACCAAACAACGGTAGCAGCTTCGGTGGTGAACTTCTCTCAAACGTTCGCAGCTCGAGCCGAAGACCCCAGGAGAAGTCATTCAGGCGAACTCAAGAACTGATGTCTCCAGGCGATTCGGCGTCTTTTATACCCAAATTTTGGTAATCCGGCAGAATCTCGCAAGTTTCTTGGAGGGGTAACGTTTTTAAACTTAGTTTGTATAAAATGGCGCTGCTGGCGCTTGTACAACAAAAATAAAATAAATAAAAGTTGTAATAAATCCCGATTGTACCAGTTTGTTGCCGACAACAATAAAAATTCAACAATAAACATTATAAAATAAATAATAACAATTACAATATTATTGTTGTAACGGTACATGTTCGACAATGCATTGTTGCTAACTTCCGATCTTTCGATCCTTTAACCTACAAACAGCCGTCACAATTCACGGTTAAACAAGGTAAAATAAAACCTGTACAAAGTAAATAAACAAAGAATACAACAATATAATACACATGGTATGATTTACACAGTTTATATCATCATTCATCGGTCAGGTAAACATGTGCTCATTTGCACAAACTTTGAGGGTTAAATTTACAACATGTGGGGATCTAAATATGATCTTACATCGATTGTGGCTCGCTATAGGCCCAGGTACATGGCAACAAACGCCAAAATAGCGCTCAACATCATATATTTTATAGGTTTATTGTGGTTTATTAGCGGCAACATGCTCTGGACTCAAACACATGTGAACGAGGGTCAATGAACCCCTTCAGCGGATTATAATGACTTTAAAAATAACTGGGATTGACACTAAAAAGTTCTTTTACTTCATCGTAACGAAACCATGCACAAGCAGTCAATTCTAAATTCCCCAATCTTAAAATTTGAGCTGTTTTTGTTAATGGAATTTCCATAATATCGCTCTATTTAATTTTATTTCTTCATATTTTTCATACTTCTCTACAGCCTGCATCAGTAAGGTATCCATTTCTTCGTCACATTGTGACTCCCCCGAGGCTCAAACGGTGGCTGGTCAAGCTCATCACGTGAATCCTCGTGATTATAACTGCACTCTGCGTAGAAAACGGCGTGTTCTCGAGAATGGGTTGAATGCATAGTAGTTGATGGCTCGAAATTAGACTCCAGAATGCGGAATTTCTTTAGGGAGGCTTCATCAAACGCCATTTGTGCACGCTTGTGATTCATTTTAAAGCATACATACTCACATACCGGGTGGCGCTCGAAAGCCGTTACATAGGCATTTAACATGGGAAATAAGAATAATTTGAATATTTGCCTCCCATTATAACTTATTGTAATAAAACTTTATACACATGTTTGGGAACACTTATTGTATCATATTAATAACAAATTGTTTAAAATAAATAAAGAATAATTAAGTAAAGTAAAAAAATGTTCTAGTAATTTTAAAGTAATACTTATTATCCCGCATAAATAACCACTAACCTATTAGCGACTATAGCATAATGGTAACGTCCTTGCTTTTTGTTCCAAAGGTACTGAGTTCAAACCTAGCACACCTCTTTAATTTTTTTATATTTTTATTTATTCTAATTTTAGATGCAGTTTTAATGTTACCAATTTCATTTGATTATACATTTTTTTTTAATTTTTCGATTTTATATTTATAATTATTAAAATGTTCTTTGACAATGAAACAACAAAAACAGTAGAACGCCGTATTTGTAAACACATAAAAATTAATAAAAACAATTAAAAACAAATAAATAAAAATAAATAAAAAATTAAAACAAATAAAACACAGTAAAAATTAAAATTTAAAAAAATTAAGGAGGTGTTCTAGATTTGAACCCAGTATCTTTGGAACAAGAAGCAAGGACGTTACCATTGTGCTACGGTCGCTTATGACTTAATCATCCTTTTATGAGTGATAATAAGTATTATTTTAAAATTGCTAAAACATTTTCTTATTTCTCTTAATTATTATTTATTAATTTTAAACAATTTGTTATTGATATAATGCAATAAGTATTCCCAAACATTTGTGCAAAGTTTTACTACAATAAGTTTTAATGGGAGGCAAATATTCAAATTATTCTTATTTCCCATGTTAAATGCCTATGTAACGGACTTCGAGTGCCACCCGGTATAAATATCATGTTAGTTCATTGTTATAACTAATATAATTATTGTTACACTTACCACGATAGAGTGTTAGCATGCGGGTCGTGAATCTAAAAATTAAAACAATACAAGGTATAATAAATTGTATAAAAATAAATGTTCTGCTAACATGCGTACCTACCTGTTTGAGCATTTTCTCCGCTTGAGGTTGATTCAGTAGCCAATTGTACGCACGCATTACTCCCATCTTAAAACATATTTTATTTACTCATTTGACAATAATTGTAAGGTAATGAAATTACATACCATTTCTCAATATTTCAGCCATCATTTTTACCTCTCGCTAAGAGAGGTATTGGATTCATGCTAAAAATCGCATATCCAGATTTTATTGAATACGCACGTTTTAAGGTCCCTACAATCCGATTTTAACATTTTTACGATGTTGTCTGTGTGCGTGTGTGTGTGTGTGTGTGTGTGTATGTGTGTGTATGTATGTGTGTATGTGTGTGGGATGTTAGAAGGACGGTTACTCAAAAACTATAAGACTTTATATTTAACTACGTATTTCTCATTCGGACATTCATGGTAAGATCTGAAAAGGTTTTGGTAACAGTTGGACAACCGGACGTAGAAGATTCTTGAAAAAAAAATCTTCTAAATATTATTTTTTTAAATTTTTTCTTGGTAATATTAAAGAAAATTAAATTCTCTATCTGATACATTTAAATATTCTATTATATATTCTATAGATTTAGAGATAAAAGAAATATTATATATAAAATAATCTGTGTAATAAATTTTACAGCCGAAAGAATGCCATGGAAAATTTTAAATGTTTGTAATTGACAGATAAATGTCAGTGTCAGTAATACGGAGATTTTTTCTCGGAGTTACATACATTATATTATTTATTATTGTATTAATAATTAAATATTTAAAATTATAGATAGGTATATTACACATACCCTTCAGAAATACTGTTAATGCCAATAATGAATTGGAATCATCTCAAAAAATCTGATGTGGCCAGCACATAACCTCTCGCCGTATATTTTACCTGGCTGTATGCATAAAGCAAAGATTATTTTTATAAATGCAAATAATATATTCATATAAATCTATGACGTATAAACTTCTTTATTATTCAATAATAGCATGTCTCAACATAAAGATATTTACCATAAATTATGTTACAATAAATTACAAAGTAGAGTTTACCATATATAAATATTAGGCTGGTAACAGCAATTTTCAATTCGAACAACTTTGTTTACTTTTTCTTCATATTCTTCTAGTAAAAACATTAATTTTGGGCGGTCTAAAATGTATATATCTGGATTGTGCATCTATTCTTATAAATCTTCTTTTACATTTTATTTTTTCATACTTGTTATATCTAAATAACACTAATTCCCTTTAATAAAGTAACGGATAGATTGCACTCCGATTATTCTTATATCGATGTGTAATTTTGTCAATATTTACAACTTACTTGAGAAGAATTTGATAGCTTTTTCGCAATTCAAAGTTACTCTAGTCTACAGTACTGGTGTACATTGTCCCATAATGTTTGAAACAAATTTAAATCCTTCAACCTAGACTTGTCATCTCCATAATAGTCACAGATCAAGAATTAAGGGATTCTCCAAATACATTTTTCTTTCATTACTCATTATTTCTGACACTGACATTTATCTGTCAGTTACAAATAATTTAAATTTGCAACTATTTTTCATGGCATCCTTTCGGTTGTAAAATTAATTACAACATTATTTTATATATTATATTCCTTTTATCTCTAAATCTATAAAATATGTATAAAAATATTTAAATGTATCAGAAAGAGAATTTATTTTTCTTTAATATTATCAAGAAAAATTTTCAAAAAATAATATTTAGAAGATTTTTTTTCAAGAATCTTCTACTTCCGGTTGTCCAATTGTTACCAAAACCTTTTCAGATCTTCCCATGAATGTCCGATTGGGAAATACGTTGTTAAACAAATTTTAAGTCTTATAGTTTTTGAGTAACCGTCCTTCCAACATCCCACACACACACATCCACACACACACACACACACACACACACACACACAGACATCATCGTAAAAATGTTAAAATCGGATTGTAGGGACCTTAAAACGTGCTTATTCAATAAAATCTGGATATGCGATTTTTAGCATGAATCCAATACCTCTCTTAGCGAGAGGTAAAAAATAAAAGAGTAGGAAAAAAATTCTTCATAGAATGATATTATGTAATTCATAGAATGAATTTAAAATTTAAAAAATCTAAATATAAAGAATAGATATAAGCGAGAGTATAGGTCGAAAGAAGACGATATTTAAATGTTATAAACGCAAGATGAAAGTAAAGATGGTCTCCACTCTGCAACATAAAATACAGAAAAATTGAATCTCATCGATATAATTAGTAATGAAAGAAAAATGTACTTGGAGAATCTCTTAATTCTTGATCTGTGACTATTATAGAGGTGACAAGTCTAGATTGGAGGACTTAAATTTGTTTCAAACATTATGGGGCAATGTACACACCAGCACTGTAGACTAGAGTAACATTGAACTGCGAAAAAGCTATCAAATTATTTTCAAGTAAGTTGTAAATATTGACAAAATTGCACATCGTTATAAGAATAATCGGAGTGCAATCTATCCATCACTTTATTAAAGGGAATTTATGTGTTATTTAGATACAACATGTATCAAAAACTAAAATGTAAAAGAAGATATGTAAGAATAGATGCACAATCCAGATATATACATTTTAGACCGCCCAAAATTAATGTTTTTACTAGAAGAATATGAAGAAAAAGTAAACTAGAACGTTGTTCGAATTGAAAAACCCTGTTATCAGCCTAAAATTTATATATGGTAAACTCTACTTTGTAATTTATTATACATAATTTATGGCAAAATATCCTATAGATTTTGTAAATACATATATGTGAAAATTGTTTTATGTTGAGACATGCTCTTATTGAATAATAATGAAGTTTATACGTCGTAGACGTATATGATTATATTATTTGTATTTCTAAAAATATTCTTTGCTTTATGCATACAGCCAGGTAAAATATACGGCGAGAGGTTATGTACTGGCCACATCAAATTTTTTCGTACTGCTTTCACTTTCACTTTATTTTTGTACTTAGTCGTCATACATTCTTAACGAGCTTTCAAAACACGGATTCTTGCAACAAAACAATATAGTCGCATCCGTTTTAAAGATGAATTTGAAAAAAGTAATATATACTCGCACTCATTTTAAAATTGAAAATTCGGAAAAAAAATCCTTAGGACAAAAATGTATAAATCGGTTTTTACATTAATTTATTCTAGGAGCAATTTGTTAATAAAGTACACTAATATAATTATTTTTTATATACATTTTTATTATTAAACTGTACGTAACTTAGTAATTCTGTTACAAAATTGAACATGTTATTAAAACTAGTGGTATAAACATTATTTAAAAATATTTATTTATCTTTAGGCATATTCCACGGATATAAACTTCTTAATATCTTCGCTTCTACGCGTGTTTTTATTTGTAAACATATGCAGCCTACTAAGCTATGCCAATTTTTCGTTCTCCGCCAATCATGATGAAATTTATTTATTGCTTTTTGATCAGCAGTAATAATGCCGTTAAGATATCTAGATTTAGAATAATCTATGTCATGCTCTTCCGATATTTCGTCATCACGGTCTAACGGTACACCGTTGTTTGATTTGTTTCCAGGGCCGAGGTAAAACTGATTGGGAAAATTTATTCTAATTTAAAGTATATTTTAATTAAACCTCCGCATTTGAATCACAAGTAAGTATCAAATCAATAACTTCTCGCATATATCCTCTCCAAATTAAAATTAATATAAAATAACCTAATTACACAATTATCAAAACAAGAGGATGACCTTGATACAGTACAATGACCTATATTCCCCGAAAATATAATATGACCTTGATAGTATACGATGACCTATTTTCGCACAACGTACGTTACAAATCATGTCATTAAAAAAATTATTAAAAGTCATTAAACAATTAAAACGTCATTCAAAAGCAATTAATCTGCATTCCGCGAACGGAAAGATGTCATCTATTACCACTTATATCTAAGATTGAACAAACGACATAACGGTGCGCGCTAAAAAGTCTACGAAAATCTTTTTATGCATCGACTACACACAGTTACATTTTTGAATTTATACCTTTGATGACTAAGAAATTTTAATTTAAAGACGTTGCACAAATTGATCATTTTATGTTCTAAAATTCAATGTATATTCATATTTATTTGACCATTAGTACTATTACAAAATGTTTATGGCAAGTCAGAAAAAAATAATAATAAATTAATGTTACATTAATAATAAGTAATTAGTAGTGTCTGCATCAGCAATGTCGGTCAGATATTCATCTAAACTGTAAAAACAATATTTTGTCAAAAATTCGTTATTTTAAGTTTAAAAATATCATAATTTAATGTCTTAATTGATGCTGGTAAGGCGTTATATAAATTAATATTTAAAGAAGTTCTCTGAGATCGATCTAATCTAAATCTGGGAACTTGAATTAAATTAGCATTTCTAGTGTTGTAGTTATGAGAGTTAGAATCTAATGGAAAATTGTGAACATAATTTTAAATTCTTTGAATAGAGGCTGGCAGTGTTCCCTAGCACCGACACCTTTTTATAATTCTAATAGCTTGTTTTTGAAGCTTGAAAATTTTGTCTGCATGGGAATAATTACCCCATAGAATAATCCCATAGCAGATTATTGAATGAAAAAGGCAGAAATACGACGAAATTAGTATCTCTAAATTTAAGCATTGTTTTAACTTTCGTAAAAGAAAATTTATACTGGCGGGCTTTGTAAGTAAACTCTCAACATGATCAAACCATGTTATACCTTTATCTATTAGAAAACCTAATATTTTTACAGAATTACCTGTCCTTGCATTTGGATTTGAAGATACTATTATTTGTTGCGTCTTCTCGTTGTTCAATTTTAATTTATTTGCTGCAAACCAAGCTTCAGCTCTCTTCAAATTTGTAATAGTTATTTCTTTCAGTGATAAAATCGATTTATGTGATGCAATTAGTGTCGTGTCATCTGCAAAAAGTACAGAATGAACCGGAGCAATGAAGGACAGAAAGTCATTAACATAGATTATAAAGAGGATAGGGCCAAGGATAGAACCTTGTGGAATTCTATGTTTAACTCTCTTAAACTGTGACATTTTATTTCCATAATAGACACATTGCTTTCTGTTTGATAGATACGATCTGAATAAGTTAAGATAGTTTCCGGATATACCATAATGACTGAGCTTTTCAAGTATTATATCATGAGGGACACAGTCGAAGGCCTTTGATAGATCACACATAGTTAATGAAGTATGTAAGCCCTTTTCCATACCGTCGACTATGTCTCTTACGATATGAGAAACCGCTCTAGTTGTTGATAGATTATTATAGATATTGTAACGCATAAACTTGTACGGTACAGATAATGTTTGAAAAAAATGTTTTATAATTTTACGGATTCTCGTGTTCATCTGTATAATGTAATATGTAAATTAAGCTTTATGCTATAATGCCATCTATGATACAAGTTATAGCAAACATAAATTCTAACCTCTACACATATTTAAAACAAAAATTAATGTTACTTAACTTATGAGCAGAAACAGATATTTAAAAAAATCTGTTGTGGCCAGTACAATACCTCTCGCCATTTTCATTTTATGTTGCATAGGGCACGAGTAGTTATGTACTTTTTTGGCCTTGGCAAGCAGATATAGGGGCCCGTGTCAAAATGACAACTACTAATAATGTACATAGGTGTCAAGTATCATAAGTTTTCATTCAAAACATTATAATTTTCCAAATCCATATGGATTATTCTCCTCGCCAAGTATATTCCATACTATTGATGACATATAAACAACATGTTATCAGAATATTTTGAAATTTTTAATAAAAAATTATGACATGTGACATTTGTGACAGTTATGTAAATAACTACTGGTTGTTATTCTGACACGGACCTACAAATCTGCTTGCCAAGGCTAACAAAGTCACATGTCTGCTCGCGCCCTATAAGTAACGTATGTAACATTTCTTGTACACACAAATAAATGAAATTGTATATCTTCTTTCGTTCTATGAGTAATTTTGTCCTACTCTTCTAATATGTTCAAAATTCTTCAAATTCATTGACGGTATTAGCGGTATTTCTTAAGGATATATGTAATATTAACATACCCATAATTTAAATACATATTTAATTAAAAATATAATAATATATATTAAATGTACTCGTATTTCCTAGAAAAAATTGATTTTTGACACTGGCATTTTGCATTTATCTGTCAATTACAAACATTAAAATATCTCAACTGTTTTTTGAGCAACGAGATTTATTACAACAGTTTATTCTATATTATTATATACTATATCTCTAAACCTATACGAGATATAATAAAAAGTTAAATGTGTCTGATAGAGAATTTAATTTTCTTTAATATTACCAAGAAAAAATTTCAAAAAATAATATCTAGAATATTTTTTTCAAGAATCTGCTACTTCCGGTTGTCCAATTGTTACCAAAACCTTTTCATCTCTTCCCATGAATGTCCGATTGGAAAATACGTAGTTAAACAAATATAAAGTCTTATAGTTTTTGAGTAATCGTCCTTCCAACGTCCCACACACATACACCCACACACACACACAGACGTCATCGTAAAAATGTTAAAATCGTATTGTAAGGACCTTAAAACGTGCTTATTCATTATATTCTGGATATGCGATTTTTAGCATGAATCCAATACCTCTCTTAGCGAGAAGTATAATGGAAAAAAAGATAGCTTGTAAAGTAATACGAGGAAGAAAAATACTCCTAAATTACCGGATTTAATGTAATGAAAAGCTAGATCCTACTCGGTTACCAAAGATCTAAATTTTAAATTACATACCATTTCCAATAAATATATTACATATGAAGTAGGTAACAAGAAACAAATTGAGTAAATGTTGTTAGGTAAATATTGTTATTACAATGAGCAAATGTTTATCCCACAGTAGTTATGTGACTACGTATACGATTGTTTTTCAATTTTTTTCTTACATTATTATAGAGACTTCGTTGATTTACTTTTTTTAAATAGTCGTGTTTAGGTATTTTGCAAATTTTCAGTATCATTTTACATTTTGCTTCATTGTATCTACAAATACTGACTGTCATTGTATAATATAAAATAACGGCAAATATAGTGTTTTATTTGTCTTCTACTTTTTCAATATACATTGTGGATTATTTACTACATATGAATAAAAAAAATCGGATGTGGCCAGCACAATACCTTCCGTCGATCCTGTGTATTATGTACAAATTCCATACACAAATCCTATATTTCCAGTAAAATTATTTCATAAACAAACTATGCAAATTGCACTTGACACTGACATCTTCTTCTTTAGCTTTTCCTATTCGTTAGGGGTCGCTATTTTTTGTTTTTTTCTTCGACTAATTTGTGTTTGAGTGTCGTACTCATTCAGTTCCGCAATACAGTCATTCCATCTTACCTTCTTCCTCTATTTCTTGTACCTTCTAATACTAAGCACTTTAATCTCCTTCCAATATATTCTTCATCATGTTCAAATCGATGTAATCGTCTCTCTTGCATCTATCTAGAAACTTCTACACTGGAGCCATTTCCTTTATTCTTACATTCCTTATCCTATCTTTCCATGTCTTTCCCAACATCCTCATCTCTGCCACTTTCATTTTCTTTTCATTGACAATGACATCTGTCAGAATTTTCTTAATATAGTAGCTGTTTCTATGGTTATAGCGTAGCTGGCTGATTTATAAAATTTAATTTCTTTATAATTCTTTAACTCTATATTCACTGAATATGAAATATAAAATACAATCAATTCATATAGATAATATTCTTTAATAATAAAAAAATATTTAACAGCGTTTTTTAAGAAAAACTGTTAAAATCTTCAATTAAAGATACTTCCGGTTGACCAATTATAACGAAAACCTAGTCAAGTCTGCATATGGATGTAAGGAAGATGAATACGTAAAAATTGTAATTTTTGGAATTCTAGTATTGGAGAAATCGCGGCCGAAATTATAGTCACACACACACACACAGACATCACCGGAAAAATAGTAAAATCGTATTGTAGGGTCCATAAAACCTGCTTATTCATTGAAAACTCACCATCAATTTTTTTGACTAAAGACAATACCTTCCTTACCGAGGTGACGGTGTTTAGAAAACGATGAAAATATTTTTATACACTTTCCCCTGGATGTCAATAATTACATACATATTTATAAACTTTACTGATTATAAAGACTAATAAATATGTAAAAAATGTAACGGATATGGACATCCTGAAAGTAAATGTAGAAACACACAAAAAGAAACAACAAACGTTACTAACTTACAAACCTCAAATCACAATAAAGAATCACCCCCAACACCTAATATGGGAAATAATCCGACAATACTCGTAGACACTACTAAACACATTGAGAACCCATACAACGAACAAACTTCACAAAACCAAGAGACTACCACAAAACAAACACCTTCCATAGATGCACTTTTCAAAGAACCCTTAAACAGAGGGCAAATAACTCAAGCAATAGATATAATCACCCCACAGAAACGAACCGCATCATCAATACAAGAATCAGAAGGAAACACAACACAAGATTCTGATGCAGAATCAATCTCATCCCAATCCTCAAGCAACAAACAACAAAACTCTAAAAAGAAACTTAAAACCCTTTCAACCGCAACACAAAAATATTATAGTTCTCTAAACACAGCAAAAGAAGAAATAGAAAAAAATCCAGGCAAGTATCCAATGGATTTTAACCAATTCAAAGATTTTCTAGAAAATGCACTATGTACAAACCAACCACATGAAATACTGGAGGAATACACGGAAGACTTAAACGAAACAATAAAAATGCTCAACCACATGCAAACTAAACTAGAAGGTAGACAAATCAAAAATAGAATATCCAGAATACTAAAAAAATTAAAACTAAGAGCTATCCAACAATTCACACAAAAAAACCAACAACTTATTCAAAAAAAAAACCTACTTAACACAATCGGAAGAAAACATAACTTTATTGCAAAAATAAAATGTCAATAATACAGTGGAACTGCAATAGCATCAACACCCATCGAGAAAAACTACAAGTAATAATCCATAAACTTTATAGGACTCCAAGAAACTAATTCAAAGGAAAATAAAAAGTGTAACATCAAACATTACAATATTTATAGAAAAGATAGAGAATATTATGCAATGCATGCGGCAGGAGGAGTGGCGATACTCGTGAAAGATTCGATAGACGTTAAAGAAATAAAACTCCAAACAGAATTAGAAGCAATAGCAATACAAACTCAATTCCCCATAGATGTAACAATATATATATATATATATATATATATATATATATATATATATATATATATATATATATATATATATATATATATATATATATATATATATCTACCACCCGACAACAATCCATCACAACAAGAAATAAGAAGACTAATACAACAGCTTCCAACACCATTTATAATTATAGGAGATTTTAACGCCCACAATCCCATGTGGGCCTACAACGGCTCCGGTTACACAAATAATAAGGGCAAAACTATTGAAGACACAATGGACAATTTTATACTGCTTAATGATGGTTCACCCACCCACTTCTGCTCAAGAAACGGAACTTTCACAACCATCGACCTCTCCTTCTGTTATTCCAGTATAACCTCCATATTAAATTGGGAAACACTACCACAACTATATGGAAGCGATCACATCCCAATTAAAATATTGCTGAACGACACTATTGACACAAATCCAAAAATCGAAATAAAAAATCTGTTGTGGCCAGCACAATACCTCTCGCCACTTCCGTTTATGGTTACATAAATATAGGGCGCGAGCAGTCATGTGACATTGTTGGCCTTGACAAGCATATATGGGGGTTCTGTCAAAATGACAATTAGTAATTTTGTACATAAATGTGAAATGTTAGATATTTTCATCAAAAAATTCAAGATTTTCTAAATACTTGACTTAGACAAGCAGATAAGGACGCCCTTGTCAAAATGACAGTTAGAAATTATTTACATAAATGTCAAATGTCGTAATTTTTCACGTGGTTAATTTGTCACCAGGAATATGGAATTTACTTGTCGAAAAAAACCACATGGAATTGGAATATCATGAAATTTTGGATGGATTATTGACATTTGACATGTATGTACATAATTACCAGCTGTCATTCTAACTCGGGCTCCCATATTTGCTTGTCCAGTCCAACAAAGTCACATGACTGCTCGCGCCCTATAAATTTCACATGACTTTTCTTTATGTTTAGTTTTCTCCTATACTTCTAAATGTTTGAATTTCTTCCAATTTCTTGACGGGATTTCAGATGGGTATATGTATATAGCTATAATTTTAAATATTTAATTGTTATTACTGCTTTACAACAAGAAATAGTAAACTTACCAATATCTCAGAAAAATTCTTCAATAATGTCAGTTAAACTTCTTCATTTAACGTAAAAGCGTAATTTGACGTTTTACTGTTATGTTGCCAAAAAAGAATATGTAAGATTTATTTTCAGCTAAAATCTATATAAAACCATATCGGTACTATGGCAAATTCTGAATCGGTTCTTATTCACTGCCATGTGTTTAGTTGAAATAGACAATTTTAGAATTGAGCTGCCAATACCGCCCAAACAGGTTTATGAACTACTGTTGGTTTTTGACAATGACATTTTTCTGTCATTAAACAAACATCTGATGGTTACTATAGTGTTGTTTAGGCTCTGAAATTTATTACAACAGATTATTTTATATTATTATATACTATATCTCCAAACCTATAGGATATAATAAAATTTTAAAATGTATCGAATATAGAATTTTATGTTCTTTAATGCTAATAATAAAAAAATTCAAAAAAATAATATTTAGAATTATTTTTTTAAGATACTACTACTTCCGGTTTTCCAATTGGTACCAAAACCTATTCAACTCTTCCCATTAATGTTAGATTGAAGAATCCGTAGTCAAACAGATCTTTAGTCTTATAGAATTTAAGAAATCGTGTCTCCAACAACCTCACACACACACATCCACACACACACACACACACACACACACACACACACACACACACACACACAGACATCATTGTAAAAATGTTAAAATCGGATTCTATAGACCTTAAATCGTGCTTATTCAATAAAATCTGGATATGCGATTTTTAGCATGAATCCAATACCTCTCTTAGCGAAAGGTAAAAATTGGAAGCTAAACGAAGCACCATGGGAAGAATTTACAAAGGAATTGAACCAAATCTACATCAATACAAAAAATATCACAGACTGCAACACTATACTACAGCATATAATAGACCAAATTACAAAAACAGCAGAAAATACAATTGGATTTAAAAAACAGGCAACCAAAAAATGTGTACCTTGGTGGAACGACCAATGCCAAAAAACCCTGCAAGATACAAAACGAGCACTAAACAAATACAGGAATAACAAAACACTAGAAAACCTAATAGACTACAAAAGGAAAAAAGCCATAAACAGAAGGACAATCAAACAAAGTAAGAAAACGTCCTGGGAAGAATACGTCTCTTCAATTAATACATCAACACCAATCAAAGAAATATGGTCGAAAATAAGGACACTGAAAATAAATCGACCAGCCGTAGGAATTAAAACACTTGAGTATGACAACAAAACAATCACATCTCCAAAGGAAATAACTGAAACAATGGCCAAAGTATTCGAGAAAAACTCTAGTAATCTACAGTACGATCCTAAATTCTTTACCAAAAAAATCCAAGAAGAAGGAACCGAATTAAACATAGATGAAAACAAGGAAAATCCAATCAACGATGATATTAAAAAAGAAGAACTAATAACAGCTATACAAGAAACAGAAGACAATAGCAGCCCCGGACCAGATAACATTCCATTTGAATTTATCAAACATTTACCAGAAAAAATAATAAATAATATCATAGACCTCTTTAATTATATATGGAAACATAATAAATTCCCGGAAAAATGGAGAGAAACAATTCTTATCCCGATACATAAAACAGGAAAACCAAAAGCAGACCCAGAAAACTACCGACCTATCTCATTAACAAATTCACTATGCAAGATTTTTGAAAAAATCATTAACAAGAGACTAATCTGGTTTCTCGAGAAGAATAACATAATAACGCAGAGTCAATGTGAATTTAGAGAAGGAAGGTCAACTATGGATCACATGATGAATCTTACATCTGTAGCCCAGAAAGCCATACAACACCATCAACACCTTATAGCAGTACTATTCGACATGGAAAAAGCATATGATAGAACATGGAGGTATCACATACTTAAGACCCTGCAAAAATACGGAGTTCAAGGTCATATGCTGCATTTCGTCAAAAACTTCCTGACTAAAAGAACCTTCAAAACTAGATGTAACAGATACTTATCAGAAATATATACTCTGGAAAACGGAATCCCCCAGGGTGCCATTATAAGTGTGACACTATTCCTAATAGCCATTAACAAAGTCACTGAACAATGCAAAACACCAGTCAAAGCAGAGATATTATTAATTAAAAGAATACGTTTATTAAACGATAAATAAATATCAAAAAGATAATTAAAAGATTATAAAAAAAAACTAACACTATGATTAACAAATATTAACACTAATTTAAAGACTAAGGTTATTATAAGACATTTAAACACTAAGATTATTTATTTAAACAATTAACACCACTCTTTATATCACTAATTACATTTATTTATGTTCACTTGTCGACTGTTGTTTATATCACGAACTTTTCACGACGCTTATTTATACCAGACTTCTTTAATCGTTAGTTCTATATCACAGACTGTGTTCGCTGGCCCCGGTGACGGATTATATACCCGGCGACTTTTGTTCTCGAACCTACTCGGGCCTAGTAGAACGTTCGCGAGGCGACAGTGACCTGTATACAAAGGAATTAGGTCACGGCGTTGTTACCCTCTAGGCGGCGCGTCGCAGGGATTGCGTCATCTGGGTCATCGCTCTGGTACATTCTTTCAGCGGCGGGGCTCGTGTACTATTCTCACGGTGGCGCACGTCACACTGCCTCCTCCTTAAGACTGTTTCGTCCCGTAACAGTTCTTGATGACGAAATCTACATGTATTACCCTTGGTACACTTGGAAGTCTTGAAGAAGTGACAGTCGATGGTCCGCTGGAGTTCTGCTTTCTGTCTGTTAGGGTTATAACTGCAGACGAGAATTTCAATACCGGTATACCGGAAGAGGGTCTCTAACATGTTCCTAACAATCCTCCAATCCAAACCATCTAGACCACAACCTAACTTCGGTACTGCTAGCTTCAAAATGTCATTCTCCAGTAGATGATCCCACAAATCGCACAGCGAGTTCCATAGGCTTTGATACGACGGCTTCTGGTACGAGCTTGGTTTTGTAACAAGGTAGAAGATGTACCGCCGATGGTCTGCATTGCTATCTCTCAGTCGTAACGTTTTCCCAACAGATGGACGTTGGTTGGCCAGTTCTTGTAGTCGTCCATATTTCGCCCTAAAGACTGAGGCTATGCCGCGGGACATCTTTAAGTCTTCTGATACGCAGTGGCCGAGGGAACAATTTTAAGACACGGTGAACAGATCTCGGTGTTCTTCTTTTGTCACGCCGTACCGCGCCTTGCGCCCAAAGGAATAGTTCTCCATGAAACCTTCAGAAGTCGGTTCCTGAGCTATGATCCGACGAACTGTTGCGCCATTATGGTCTTCATGATGGTCTCCGGCAAAAGGGGCTAGCCGATTAAAGTGTACTACTCTCGGCTTCCCGGTAGGTCGTTTCTTAATTCTATATACCACATCGTTTATTCTTTTGACTACCTCATAGGGGCCCTCCCAACTCTTTTGCAGCTTTGGTGATAACCCGCGGCGCCTTTGTGGGTTGTAAAGCTACACTAAATCCCCAAGTTGATATCCACCTTTTTCGGCTTTAATGTCATACCGGTCCTTCATTCGGTCGCTGGCAGTTTGAATGTTCGTACGGACTTGTTCATGAATGTCATCCATTTTTCTCCGTAAACCCGTAACGTAGTCTTCTCCGGCCAGGTCTTCCCCAGGTTTGCTGCCGAACACCAAGTCGCATGGTAAACGCAACTCACGTCCGAATAAGATGTTCGCAGGAGTTTGCCCTGTTGTTTCATGCACAAATGAACGATAAGCCATCAGGAACAGATGAAGATATCGGTCCCAGTCTCTTTGGTGGTTGGAGACTACCTTCGACAAATATCGGTTGATCGTTCTGTTCATTCTTTCAACCATGCCATCGGACTGAGGATGTAATGCAGTTGTCCTTGTTTTATTAATTCCTAATATCTTACAGATATTTTGGAAAACGGCAGACTCGAAATTTCTTCCCTGGTCGGAGTGAAGTTCACGTGGTACCCCGAATCGGCATATACATTCTTTAACTAAAGGGTCGAATCGAAGGAAGCCAAAGCCCACAATGGGCTGTAGCGCTAAAGAAGAAGAAATACATACATTGTTAAAAACGGTCGTTGTGAACAATCGTTGTTAAATATAGTAGTGAAGTTATAAACAATTGCGTTAAAAGGTATGTCGATTCTCAATATTTGTACATATTTCTACTCTACTGACAACGGGAAGTGACAGATTGTAACTAGTTTGACGTTTGAGTTTTTAATAATGAGTGATAAGAAAATTCGGGGTGCAAAATGTTCCGCGATACAATATTGTCTAATGGTAGATTACATTTGTGAACATACAAAGCTGATTTTGGGTAAATTAAATGATATAAAGCTAGTTATGCATTTCATTTTTGCCAGTTGAAATTTTACAATCGTTGATTGAAATTTATTTTTTTCCTTGTAAGCGATTACAAGGAAAAAAATAAATAAGACCCATAGCCAGGCGGTGAAATTAAGTGTTGAAAATTTGTTCAATATTAAGAATTAAAAGGTAAGTTATAAATTTATCATTCACTTTAAAATGGTTTGGAATAAACATAAATCTTTCATCCAGTGACATCCAGCCCACAAATTAAATCATGAAAAACACCTTGCTCAATTTGAATATTTTTTTTCCGAAATTGACAGTGGTTTACTACCATCTTGCAAATTTCTTTGCATAATTCTAAAATCTTTTCTAAAAAAAAATGTAATATATAATATATATATATATTATATATATATATATATATATATATATATATATATATATATATATATATATATATATATAGCTGGGGAACCGGGTTCGATCCCGACCGACGCCGAAAATTACATCGCATTTTAATGGCACAAAATTGACCCCTGTGGCGCACTCTCCACGCTAGCAATAAGTGGCCGTGAGGTGACGCCTGGTAAGCGCCCGCACGGTACAAATATTCCATCATTACCGATATCTGTACAAAGCAGATTGGCACACCCAGCAATGGGTAATATGCCGTGATGAAATATTTATTTATTTTTATTTATATATATATATACATATATATATACAGGGTGTTCCACGACTCGACCGACAAACTTATACCATATATTTCGCGGATCATTATGATCAAAAAATGTTATATGACCTATATGTGAATTCCTCTTTGTTTCGGAGATATCGAAGGAATTAAAAAAAAATTGAGTTAGCCTTGACGAACTAACGTATGTTTGACAAATAACAGTTTTTATTGACGTGTTTACTATCGTAGTTAATGTTGTATGATTTTTGTACTCTTTATTAATTTAAGCCATTATGCCGCATTTTACTAATGCATAATATGCCGAAATGGTTTTCGTGTATGATTTTTGCAATGGAAGTGGACATGCTGCAGCTGCGGAGTACCTCAGGCGATACCCAGATCGCATTGTTCCTTACAGAAACTTACCTTCACTTTTTGCAAGAAGAATTGCCGAATTACATGGAAGATATTTCTCTGGAAGCTCGTCGTGGCATGTGATTCCAGCAAGATGGGGCACCACCACATTTTGGGAGACAAGTGACGGTGTTTCTTAATGAAAATTTTCTGGAAAAATGGATAGGACGAGGTGGTCCTTTGCATTGGCCAGCTCGGTCACCTGACTTGTCACCTTTAGATTTTTTTCTGTGTTCTGAAATCTCGTGTGTATAGTAATGGTAAACACGGGAAGAGTTGACTGACCGTATAGTTGAAGCTACTAATTCCCTAAAGAATGAATTGGCAGTAATTAACTGGCAACATTCTATGACTCGAAGGATAAATGTATGTTTAGAAAATGGCGGTTCTCATTTTGAACAGTTGCTGTAATTATGTGTTAATTAGCTATATTGATGAATAAATTTTCTTTTATCATTTTTTTTTTCTTCGATATTTCCGAAACAAAGAGGAATTCACCTATAGGTCATATAACATTTTTTGATTGTAAAGACCCCCGGAATATATGGTATAAGTTTGTCGGTCGAGTCGCGGAACACCCTGTATATATATATATACAAGGTGTTAATACTAAGTCGTTACACCTGAAAATGGTAGATAGAACTCATTAAAACAAACAACTTTTCTTAGCTCAAATTTTTGATTTGGAGCTCCAGTTCATAGTTATTGGCGTTCTCTTATTTTTCGAAAAATCGTCATAACTCCCTTATTTTAAGGAATATTTAAAAAATACAAAAACTTTAGGCATTTGCTTTCGGTTCTCTAAAACACTTATATTTACAATTATTTTCTATTTCATCAAATAACAAAATGGCGACCAATCAAAAATTTTAAAACAAGATATTTTGAAAACCACCCCATCGATTTTTGAAAATAAAACATTTTTAAAATCCTTAAACTTTCTATTACAACATTTGTCTGAAACATTTTTTTCTATCTGTCCAAAAAAAGAAGTTTTTATTTAAATTGAATTGCTAGATAAATTTTAACAAACTGCAACAATCATTTAAAACAAAGTAGGCTTGCTTCCATTATACAAGAAAAACAAGAAACAAACAAGAAAAATAAAACAACGTTTACTTGCTTCACAAGGGACGGGGTATTTAATTCTAAAAATAATCATTTGTGGGCTGACGAGAATCCCCACGCACCATTTATTCGCGCACATCAACAACGTTTTGCGGTAAATGTATGGGCTGGAATCATAGGGGTGTACGTTATTGGACCCTATATTCTCCCAAACCGATTGAATGGTGAAAATTATTTTATTTTCTTGGATACTGTGCTGCCGGAACTACTTGAAGAGTTGCCACTAAACATAAGACTGAGACTTTAGTTTCAGCATGATGGGGCACCGGCTCACACAACGCGAGAAGTCACCGCATTGTTAAATAGAAAATACCCGAATAAGTGGATTGGGAGGAGAGGTCCAGTTGCGTGGCCAGCCCGGAGCCCCGACCTAACTCCACTAGATTTCTTTTCTTGGGGTCAGATGAAGACCTCTGTTTACGAGACACCGGTGAACACAGAGTTAGAACTAGTGGCTGCAGCAGAAGATATAAAAGAGAAGCAGACAGTCCTTGCGAAAGTCTCCACCAACATCAAAGCATGCTGCCGGGCTTGCGTTGCTGCGAATGGTGGCCACTTTGAAAATCATATTTAGTCCCACCCTTGTTGTTTCATTGTTTTATTTTTCTTGTTTGTTTCTTGTTTTTCTTGTTTAATGGCAGCAAGCCTACTTTGTTTTAAATGATTGTTGCAGTTTGTTAAAATTTATCTTGCAATTCAATTTGAATAAAAACTTTTTTTGGCCAGATAGAAAAAAATGTTTCAGACAAATATTCTAGTAGAAAGTTTATGGATTTTATAAATGTTTTATTTTCAAAAATCGATGGGGTGTTTTCAGAATATCTTGTTTTGAAATTTTTGATTGGTCGCCATTTTGTTATTTGATGAAATAGAAAATAATTGTAAATACAAGTGTTTTAGAGAACCGAAAGCAAATGCTGAAAGTTTTTGTATTTTTTAAATATTCCTTAAAATAAGGGAGTTATGACGATTTTTCGAAAAACAAGAGAACGTCAATAACTATGAACTGGGGCTCCAAATCAAAAATTTGAGCTAAGAAAAGTTGTTTGTTTTAATGAGTTCTATCTACCATTTTCGGGTGTAACGACTTAGTATTAACACCCTGTATATATGAATGAAATGCTTTATTATGTATAAAAAACAATATTACATCCAGTAGCACCCTACCGACCGGTTGTGTTTGGAACTATGATTGTTTGGGTTATCACTTGTCAGTTTGATTTTGTGACAGCAACATATTATTAACGAAAAAGATATTTCATACAACTTTTGGTATTTATTTTAATAAATGTTTTATTTATATACCTTTAGTCTTAACTCTGCTGTCACCTGTCACAATTTTAGGTTAGTTTGTATACAACAGCAAACGGAAACTACGTGGACCGTTGTGTGTGTGTGTGTGTGTGTGTGAGAGAGAGAGAGAGATAGGAATATATTTGTGACGTCACGAATTTTACAATCGCGAAAGTTTATTATCAAATTTATGAATGAAAAGTCGCATATTTCATGTTATTTTATATTACTATATTTATTAAATGAGACGGATTTCACGATTTTATAAAAAACGATTTTTTTTAAATGACCCCATTATGGGTACGCAACAGTATATGGATTATTCATTTTAAATGGGTCTTCTTTGCTATTTCTAAAACTAGTCAAAAAAACAAGTTAAATCGATAAACAATTTATATTTTATAAGACTAAAGTGAGGAACATTAAAAAAATATTTTTCGACTAGTGGTTCTCAAAATAAGGGGGCCAAACTTTTTTATTTTAAATAGGAACACATATTTTTTATTTGCTTATTCGTTAAAGAATTTAATTCTGAATTCAATAATGAAATATTTTCATAGTGTTACATAACAATTGTTTTGGGAAAGCATACGCATATCTATGTTTTATATTAATTTTATTTAATAGTAAATAACTTACGGCACTTTTAAATAATTATTACCTATACCGAAAATCGTTTCATTGATTACGCTTAGTTCTATTTTTATAATTATTGTTAGCAATAGGACAATTCTTTATTTTTCAAGTTTTGTTCTTAAAATATGAGGGCAAACTAAAGCAATTTCAATAAAATCATTTACAATTTAATTATTTTAATGTCACCTTTAGAAAATTATATATTTTAATATAATTGTCTCTGTCTACCGTTTAAGTATCTAAAATTCTCATTTAAAACAATTGAAAAATTTAAATTTATTTTATAATTCTTTAATTTGATATTGTGATTGTCTAATTATAGTCATGAAGGTTACTGCTCATATATTATTTGTTTGGAATTATTGCTTCAATTCGAGTACTTTTTTTAATTGTGTTCCTGGAAATTGTGGTTTGAATTAAATGCTAGAAGAGTTATTTGTATCACTACTATTCTATACTTCATTTTATTTAAGAATTCTGTAACTAGAAACCTGATTTGCTTTAATCGTGATCCTTTTGAATCATTATGTAAAAAATATATCATAAAACAACTTGAATAATATAAACACCTCCTAGCGCCAAATGTCATTTGCGGACCAATTCAAACTAACTTATTTTATTTTACAAATAAATGTACTGTCAAGTATTTTAGTCAGTATTAAAAATGGATCATATTGAAGTTTACTTAAAACAAATCTTTTATGACATATTTTCTTTGTTTTCAAAAGTATAGTGGGTCATTACATGCCTTTGCATGAAAATCATATTTCTTAATCATGATGACTTTGATCATTTAGATTGCGAATCACAGCCCGACGGAACACGGCTCTTGTAACAAACTGTGAATTTGGTTTGAAAATTTGGCGCTGAATTCAAATCTAGTTACATGGTATAATAATTATATTTCAATATAAAATGGATATAATAATTTCATTAATTTGTAAAATAAATAAATTCAAATGAAATTACTAATTTAAAATGATAAATCGACATAAATTTCTATGATCTAAAAAGCAAATGAACGATAGTTGAAACAAATGAATAATGAAGGTTTTCTACATTATTCATCCCAAAAGAAATTTACTCTCAGTAACATTGTTAAAAATTGTAAACAAGTGAAACAAAAATGTAAAGCCAGTCATTTTCCTTTTTACCTCTCGCTAAGAGAGGTATTGCATTCATGCTAAAAATCGCATATCCAGATTTTATTGAATAAGCACGTTTTAAGGTCCCTACAATCCGATTTTAACATTTTTACGATGATGTCTGTGTGTGTGTGTGTGGATGTATGTGTGTGTGTGTGTGTGTGTGTGTGTATGTATGTAGGATGTTGGAAGGACGATAACCCAAAAACTATAAGACTTTAAATTTGTTTAACTACGTATTTCCCAATCGGACATTCATGGGAAGATCTGAAAAGGTTTTGGTAACAATTGGACAACCGGAAGTAGAAGATTCTTGAAAAAAAATCTTCTAAATAATATTTTTTTGAAAACTTTTCTCGGTAATATTAAAGAAAATTAAATTCTCTATCTGATACATTTAAATATTTTCTTATATATTTTATAGATTTAGAGATAAAAGAAATATAATATATAAAATAATCTGTTATAATAAATTTTACAGCCGAAAGGATGCCATGGAAAATAGTTGAAAATTTTGTTTGTAACTGACAGATAAACGTCAGTGTCAGAAATCCGGAGCCGGAGATATTACTAAAGACTTTTTCTGGGAAGTAGATATATTATATTATTTCTTAATGTATTAATAGTTAAATATTTAAAATTATAGGTATATTACATATATCCTTCAAAAATACTGTCAATCTTGACAATGAATTAGAAACATTTCGAAAAAATAAAAGAGGACAAAATTTCTTCATAAAATGAATTTAAAATTAAACAATCTAAATATAAGGAATAGATACATATATGTAAGTAGAAGTTTTGGTGTAGAGTGTAGGTATACAAGAAATGTTAAATACAATAGGGTGTTTTGACAAGGAGATATAGGGGCTTAAGTCAGAATGATAGCTAGTAATTATGTATATAGATGTCAAGTATCAATTTCTCATTCTAAATTTAGTGATTTTCCAATTCCATGTGTTTTATTTTCCTCGACAAGTAAATTCCATACTCCTGGTGACAAATTAACTACGTGAATATAGAAAATCTTGGAATATTTAATGAAAAATTCTGACATTTATGTACATAATTATCATTCTAAACCGGGAACCCTACATCTGCTTGTCAAGGCCAACAATGTAACATGACTGGTCGGGCCCTATACTTATGTAACCAAAAAAGGAAGTGGCGAGAGGTATTGTGATGGCCACAACAGATTTTTTATTCAATGTTCGCAATTATTATTGGTAATTTGCTGTAGCAATGTTACTACGAGTTAGTAACTACATATTATGTTACAGAGTTGGGGTAAATATGTAATTCTGGGAGAATATTTTCAAATATATTTTTTTTAAGTATAATGAATTCGGAATATTATATTTTTACCTTCCGGCACCTTTAGGTAAGGTCGCATAACTTCAATACCACGATTCTAAAAATCATATTTTTTTCGTATTCCTCATGTTTACATCCAGAAGAACAACTGATTAGATTTTGGTTATAATTGGTGAACCGGAAGTAGTTTCATTTAAAGATTTAACAGTTTGATTTATTGACATATAACGTTATTATAACTTAAAGAATATATTATTCTCTATACGATTTGATTGCTTTTTATACTTCATATTCAATAGATATAGAGTTAAAGAAATTTAAAGAAATTAAATTTTATAAATCAGCCAGCTATGCTAAACATGGAAACTATTAATATATTCATATAATTCAAATTGACAGATGTCAGTATCAATAAAAAGTTAATTAATGTAGCAGAGATTAGAATGTTGAAGTAGATGTTGGGGAAGACACGGAAAGATACGGTACGAAAATAACTCTAGTGTTACAAGTTTCCAGAAAGATACAAGAGAGACGATTACATTGGTTTGAACATGTCATGAGGGGAAATGAATATATTGGAAGAAGAATGAATAGCTTAGTAATAGAAGGTTGAAGAAACAGAGGAAGACCAAAGATAAGATGGAAGGACTGTATTGCGGAAGACTTGACAGAAAAGGAACTGAATGAGAACGACACGCAAAACAGAAATGAGTGGAAGAAGAAAATAAAAAATAGCGACCCCTAACGAATGGGAAAAGCTAAAGAAGAAGATGTCAGTCAATTTGCATAGTTTGATTATGAAATAATTTTACTGGAAATTTAGAATCTTTTGCAAGAAAGTTTACTTATGGAATTTATACATAATACACAGGATTGAGGTATTATGCTGGCCACAATGTTTTTTATACATAATAAAGCATTTCATTCATATATATATATATATATATATACAGGTTGTTTCCTTTAAAACAACCAGCGCTTTTTTGGGCGAACTAATGACTTTAGAGAAAAATGTTATATACAAAAAATTATCAGGAAAAAGGGCTTAATTTATGAGGAATAATAAATAAAAAATTCAACCAGTGGTTCTCAAACAGTAGAATAAAATTATATTTTTTTAAATGGCAACCTATATGTCCATTAGATAGAGATTTTTTTCTGATTTCAACGATATAAATATGATACGGGGTTGTATAACAATTATTTCGAGAAAAATGATATTAAAAATCAGAAATAATTTTACAATATTGAAGTAGGCTATGCAATAAACAAATGCAAACAAATGACATTTTGTGTCATAAGAATTCTCGTGCTGCAGTTAACATGTACAGGGAACAATACCGTAACAGGAATATTCCCAACTACAAAATTTTTAGAAAATTAGAACGACGACTATTAGCTAATACAGAAACATATAAAAAAAGACGTATACGATTTGAAAATATAAATGCTGAGACTAATGTCTTAGCGTATTTTGCAGCAAATACTACGGCATCGATAAGAATGACTGCACACGAATGCAATTTGAGTGTAGGAACTGTGCATCCCGACGTACAGCATTTAAAAGATTGTATTAAAGAAACATTAAGAGGTATTGACAGAAGAAAATTTAAAAAAGTTAGGAAAAAATTAAAATGGAGAATTCAGTTATGTATTAATAAAAATGGAGATAATTTTGAGCAGTTTTTATAAACACTAAATCATTTAATTGAAAATAAAGTTTTTTTTTTAAATATGTTCACTTTTTTCATTCATGGCACTCTAATTAATATCATATTTAGGGAAAATTAATTCAAAACTTTATTAATTTTTTTTTCGAAAATTTTGTTATGTAAGGGTATGAAAATTTTATATCGTTGGATTCAGAATAAAGAGCTCTATTGAATGAGCAAATAAAAAATATGTTTCTATTTAAAATAAAAAAGTTGGTATCCATATTTTGAGAACCACTGGTTGAATTTCTTTTTTCAGTTTATCATTGAAATACCTATGTGAAATAGAGATTCTTTGCTAATTTAACCAACTTCGTATCTCTTCTAGTTCTCGAGATCGCAATGGTAGCCACTTAAAAATGAACATTCTGTATATATATAAGTGCTATAATGTGGGTCCGTGAAGTTGGCACGTCATTGGAAGCACAAATATTTTTTTTTATATTCGTAATTAGTGCTTCGTTAGTGATCTTTTGTGCTACAAAAAAAAATTTAATTAATTGAAGGGTTCATGAAATAATTAACATTTTATAATGACGTGCCAACTTCACACTTAGCACGTCATTAATAAAATTTCAAATTACTTATTATATCTTTTGTTAGTGCTTCGTTAGTGCTCTTTTGTGCTTCAAAAATTTTTGAAATTAATTGAACGGTTCACGAAATAATTAACATTATATGATGACGTGCCAACTTCACACTTAGCACGTCATTAATAAAATTTAAAATTACTTATTACATCTTTTGTTAGTGCTTCGTTAGTGCTCTTTTGTGCTTCCAAAATTTTTGAAATTAATTGAACGGTTCACGAAAAAATTAAAATTATTTGATGACGTGCCAACTTCACACTTAGCACGTCATTAATAAAATTTCAAAATAATTATTACATCTTTTATTAGTGCTTCGTTAGTGCTCTTTTGTGCTTCAAAAATTTTTGAAATTAATTGAACGGTTCACGAAATAATTAACATTATTTGATGACAGGCCAACTTCACACTCAGCACGTCGTTAATAAAATTTCAAATTACTTATTATATCTTTTGTTAGTTCATCGTTAGCGCTCTTTTGTGCATTAATTTTTTTTGAAATTCATAAAACGGTTCATGAAATAATTAACATTATATATTGACCTTCCAACTTCATGTCATTAATAAAATATTAAATTGTTTAACACATCTTTTGTTCTTTATAAGTTTTTTTAAGTCATGAAATAATTAACACATTTTTTTTTAATGGAAACAATATTTAACTTTTTACCTAAAAAAATCCACATACTTGTATTTTCCTGTTTTAAATGATATAAAGGCTGTTTAGTTCCGAATTTGTTTTATTATATTAATTTAAAGATAAACTTAATTTCATGTTAACTATCAAAAAAATAATTTAATTATTTACTAAAAAAAATCTGTTGTGGCCAGCACAATACCTCTCGCCATTTTCATTTTATCTTGCATAGGGCGCGAGCAGTTATGTGACTTTGTTGGCCTAAGCAAGCAAATATGGGGGCCCGTGTCAGAATGACAGCTGGTAATATACATAGGTGTCAAGTATCGTAAGTTTTCATTCGAAACATTATGATTTTCCAAATCCATGTGGATTATTTTCCTTGACAAGTATATTCCATACTAATGGATGACAAATAAACAGAATATTATGAAATTTTGAATGAAAAATTATGACATATGACAATTGTGACATCTATGTAAATAACTACTAGCCGTCATTCTGACACGGATCCTCATATCTGCTTGCCAAGGCCAACAAAGTCACATGGCTGCTCGCGCCCTATAAGTAACGAAATTAACATTTCTTGTACACACAAATAATTGAAATTGTTTCTCTTCTTTCGTTCTATGAGAAATTTTATCCTACTATTCTAATATGTTCAAATTACTTCAAATTCATTGACGGTATTAGCGGTATTTCTTAAGGATATACTCGTATGTAATATTGACATACCTGCAATTTAAATAAATATTTAATTAATAATACAATAATATATATTAAATGTACTCATACCTCCCAGAACTGACACTGACATTTTGCATTTATTTGTCAATTACAAAAATTTTAATATCGCAACTGTTTTTCTGGCAACGAGATTTATTACAACAGATTATACTATATTATTATATACTATATCTTCAAAACTATACGAGATATAATAGAAAAATGAAATGTGTCAGATTGAGAATTTAATTATCTTTAATATTTCTAGTAACAAATTTTCAAAAAATAATATTTAGAAATATTTTTTTTAGAAACTATCACTTCCAGTTGTCCAATTGTTACCAGAACCTATTCAACTCTTCCCATTACTGTTAGATTGAGGAATCCGTAGTCAAACAGGTCTTTAGTCTTATAGAATTTGAAAAATCGTGTCTCCAACAACCTCACACACATACACACACACACACACACACACACACACACACACACACACACACAGACATCATTGAAAATGTTAAAATCGGATTCTATGGACCTTAAATCGTGCTTATTCAATAAAATCTGGATATGCGATTTTTAGCATGAATCCAATACCTCTCTTAGCGAGAGGTAAAAACATATTCTAAATTATTTATAATTTTCCCGAATATTATTAAAAAAAATCTTTGTATTTGGCCTTTATGTTCCTAAATTTTTATACAGGATGAGTCGGGGTGACGCCCCCCCCCCCTCTTTAACTTGTTTATTTTGAGTAATAGAAAAAAATACTCATACAAAAGTTTTATTATTTTAAATATACAATTTTATGGCAAATGTAGATATTATTTACAAAGTCAGGTTTACAAAATATGATTATCAACTTTTATTTTTTAAATAGCAACCTATAATTATTTTACTAAAAGTTTTTTGCAATTCCCTGCTTGTCTAATTATTTAAACAAAAACGCGTCAAATAAAAGTTTTAGGGTATAAAATTCTGCATCTAAATCAATAAACAGAATTACTTTTACATGCTTTGTAGCGGCAGAAATTAAATATGAAAATTTCGAAAATTACGTTGGAAATATCGATAGCCATGGAATTGAACAAAAAATAAATAAATTCTTGACATTTTATCTGTCACAACCATAGATTAAGGAAAATATATAGTAGAAGATTGGGTATCTCCCTTATAAACCGTGATAACAAGTTTAGTGCCATCTATGAAAACGTTAGAGAACTAAATTTGACAGCCGACAAGGTGGCGGGAAATATAAATTCATTTCGAATTATTCTAAACTTTAAATTTTATTTCTTCATAATGTAATTATTAAAAAATCTATCGAAAATAGATAATTTATTAAAGACATTATCAAGAAATGTGAAATATATATTGCACTATAAAAAATAATTAATATGTTAATGTCTTTATTTAAAAATGTATTCATTACACTATTTAAATCAAATAAATAATTACAAATCTCAAACTACGCGGCAACAACTACTAAAATTTAAGCTTATACTACCCAAGGAACCAAAAATTTTAAATATTATTATTACAAGACATATATTTTTATTTCAAAAAAGGGATGTTAATTTAAATGTCTGCCAGAAATGCATTGTTTCTTTGACTCGTCATCGATGTTCGTTCACTTTTTAACTAATTATCCTATTTAACACTCTTTTTTTATGAAAACTGGCAACACCATACTATTCCAACATTCTCTGATGAATCTTATGAAGCTTTATGTCATTTTGCCAAAGAATCGTGATATCTTGCTGGTCTCTTACAACCAAACTTCTAAGAGCACCGCCATGATGTACATTCTCCTAGTCCACTTATACACACCATTTCTTCTACTCGGCACTATCAACTTCTTCTGCAGGAATGTCTCTTCACTACACAGAAGTTATAAATATTTCATGTGATCTTTTTCTGAAACATTGTTAATTTGTCATTAAGTTTCTATACCACCCCCCGTATAATAATGCTAATATGAAAGATAATATACTTACCGAAAATATATTGTATGATAAAGTACTGTATTGCTATAAAGATACCAATTCACAAATAATAGTTTTAAATGTCAAAGTATTTCGAATGATGTAATAGAGAATTGTGGGAAATTTACAGCAGTTCTCAAACATTATGTTACCTTTTTATAGTATTTTAGACATTAAAGTTTGAGAATCACTGTAAAAACTGTACTACTTATATGACATCTATGAAAGGGTCAGAAAGTATTTCCAAACGCTACTAGATTGAAACTTGTTATCACGTTTCTGAATTCAGTTTCACACCCCTGGTCACAACGTAAGTTCTGAAAATTTGATTTTGTCTCTGGTTTTATTGTTGAAATTATTAAAAAATGAATATTTGTACTAATATGAAAGTTTTTATGAATAAGTGTAGACCACTTCTGTAGTACTAGATATATTGGAAATGAGTTGAGAGTACGTCACAGCATCATACATAATATTTTTAAAAAAATCGTATTATTCTTATAAAATGCAGTGTCACCAAGATCTTTTCCTATACGATGAAGAAAGTAGAAGAGTGTTTTGCGTAGATATGCAGAACCCGGCTAATAATGATCAAAATTTGTTCCATTTCTTTCACGGACGAATGCACTTTCACTTTGAACAATGAACCAAATATCCAAAATACCCGTTGTTGGGCTATAGAAAATCCTGGAATTAGTATTTCAACAAGGACACAATATCCTCGAAAAGTTAATATTTGGACCGGAATTTTAGGTCACCACATAATTGGTCCTATTGAAATACGTGGCAATCTAAATACCGAAAATTATTTGGAGATGCTACAAAATGAAATTGGTCCTGCAATAGACGATGTTGTGCGCCCAGATCGAGAGGTCTGGTTCCAACAGGATGGATGTTCTGTACACTATGGTAGGAACGTTAGAGAATATTTGGATCTGATATTTCCTGGGCGCTGGATTGGACGAGGGGGTATTATTTACTGGCCTGCTAGATGTCCAGATCTTGCTCCATGTGACTTTTTTATGGAGTTACATAAAATATCAAATTTATAAAGAAAACATAAATGATCTAAGAGATTTCATATTTAATGAATGTCATCGTATAACTCAGCGGCAACTATTTAATGTACGAACGTCGTTTTGCAATAGATTAGGTTATTGTCTGGTCCAAAATGGTTCAGCATTTGAATATTTATTGTAACTATTATCTTTATAATTACTTGTTATCCGTTTACTAATTACTACAAAACTTTTCTTGCTTGAGCATATTTTGTTACGCAATATTGACTTTTTAATAAATTCATATTATTTAACAAAACTGTATTTTTTAAATTTATTTATTAATCTAATATTTTTATTATTGTTATAATTAACGATATTTGCCCAAATAGAAAAACGTCAAGCATTTATTTATTTTTTGTTCATTTCCATGGCTGTCGATATTTTCAAAGTAAATAATAATATTTAGGCAAGCAGGGGAATTGCAAAAAAAAAAGATTTCCATGTCAATCTGCTACGTACACCTTTAAGATAGATACACGGTATATGAAGTGAAAATTAAAATAAATTGTTCCTTTACTAGAACTATCAACATTTTAGAAAATTGAACATTAGATGAACATAGTTCTAAAATAAACCTGCGTTTTAAAAAAGTATTTTTGAGATCTATTAGTATTTGACTATGATTTTATGACGAAAACAGCAATTCTCGTTTTCCCTATAAAATCAAAGTCAAATACTAATAGATTTCAATAATACTGTTTTTAAAATGCAGTTTCATATTAGAAGTATGTTCGTCTAATGTTGATTTTTTTAAAATGTTAACATTTCTAGTACATGAACAATTTATTTGAATTTTCGCTTCATATATAGTAGGCAGGGGTAGGCATTCCGCTTAACCATTGTAACGGTGGCACCTGGAGCGGTGGCTGGGCCATCGTCGTATTGTCCTTTCAGCCGTCGGTCGGAATACTCGGGCGCCTTCGGTGGTGGTGGCTGAAAAGGGGACAATGTGTGCCGGGATAGCTCTAGGAGGGAGGCCAAGGTTTAGTTGAAGAAGCACGTTTTTAACCCGTAATAAAATAACCTTTATTTTATCGTAACCCAAAAATACAAAAATAGTAAGTAGAAAAATAATAATAATGATATACAATGCACGACAAAACTGTGTCGAGCCACAAACTGGTAATGTACAACCCCAAATGAACGGTGACTGTGCCCCCGCGATACGGCAATGGCACAGTCTTTGACAACGGTAAATATTACGAATAATGAAATATGTCTCAAAACCCACAAACGGTCAGTTAAATGAAATATGTTTTAAAAACCAACTAACGGTAAGTTGAATTTTACAACTTGTGCCAGCAGCAGTTTCCTGTGATAGCACAAACTTGACGGCGGAGTCTCTATCACCCACAAGAGACACGGACGGTGAATCTACACTCACCAAAGACAGTGGCAAATCCACGGAAGACTTCTCGGACTCTAGCGTTCGCAACTCAGTCGATGATCTTCCAGAGACCATCAAGACGAGTTCAAGAACTGATCTCTCCAAGTGATGCTGCGTCTTTTATACCTAAAATCTGGTAATCCGGCAGAATCTCGCAAAATACTTGGAGGCGAAACGTTTCAAACTTAGTTTATGTAAAATGGCGCTGCTGGCGTTTGTACAATAAAAATAAAATATATAAAAATTACTAGAAGTCATTAAACAACCCGATTGTACCAGTTTGTCACTCGCAACAATCAAAAACCAACAATAAACATTATAAAATAAATAATGACAGCTACAATAACATTGTTGTAACGGTAGACGTCTGACAGAGCGTTGTTGCTAATTTCCGTGCTGTCAAACCATGACAGCCGTTACAATTTACGTTAACATGTGAAATAAAACCTGCACAAAATAAATACACAAATAATACAACAATGCAATATACAAGGTATGATTTACATAGCAATATCATCAATCATTGTTCGGGTAAACATATGTTTTATTTGTACAACATTTTCAGGGTTATATTTACAAAGTGCGTGACCTAGATACGATTTATATTGCGTGTGGCTCGCTATAGGCCCATGTAAATAGCCAAAATTGTTAAAACAACGCTCAACATCATATATTTAATAGTTTTAATCCGGTTTGTGAGTGGCAACATGTTCAAAACACAATCACACGTGATCGGGATTTATGAACTTCATCAGTGGATTGTAAAGAATTTACTGAGTTTACAAATAACCGGAGATGGACACTACAACAAGGTATGTATCGTCACACCATTTATCTAATTTGTTTGTATTTCAGTTTCCGTCATACCAGCGAGGAAGTGATTATATTCTGTTTATAAGGTGTATTATCACAAATGAATTTTCATATACTCCATTTTCCAACAAGTAATCCTTCAAATATAAATCAAAACTTTTCAAATTTTGTACTAAAGGCTTTTATATCGATGAGAACAAATATTTAATTTTAGCTGCTAGTTGTGAACTAGTGAAATGGTATATTACTTGAAGCTCCTAATAGATTTTAATGAAAAAACATTAAAATAAATAATAATAATATATATAGGGTGATTCAGGATTAATGTTACAAACTTTAACAGCTTATTCTTGAGATCATTTTATGCAAAAAATGCTATATGAACATAGGTCCTATCTCTTCTAGTTACCAAAATACAAGAGTTTAAAGTTTTATAAAAAAGCTCAAAAATTTCAAATTTTTGTAATCAAGATTCTTCTAAAAAAGAAGAGTTTTATACACATAGAAAAGTCAAACCTTATTTGTCATAATTATTTTTATTTTATTAAAATATACGTGTATTGCTAAAAAGTGTAGAAAGAAAGAACATAATTAGGGCAACAAAACACAAGATGACGCAATTAAATAGACAGATAAACAAATTCTAAATACAGAACAACATAACAATACTTACAATAGATGCCAAACACAATATGAAATAAGACAACAAATTAGAAATATTTTATAGTAAATGCTCAAAATGAGCTCCTTGACTGCATGCTACACAGCGGCAAATCATGGAATGATAGACACGATTTGAAGATTATCAAGAATAGCATCAACCACAATCTCTTCCTCTTCATGGTTATAAAGAACACCAATCCTGTCATTTCGTACAGCAGTAGATCCAGTTTCCCTTAGTCGCTGAAATACGCGCGCAAACATGGTATGGGAAGGTTGGCGTCTATGTGGGTATCTGTCATGGTATTCTCTGTATGCATGACTGGCATTACCATTACAAAACCTTTTGTATTCTGAGGATAATAAATAAGTTACTCACGAAACTGATGTACAAAACGTTTATTAACATGTAACTACATAAAAGGTTAGGGCACGCGACAACTTGTTAACGCAAAAACCCGAGAATGTCTGGGAGCACGTCTGTATGCGCCGGTGGCCAGTCCTGTGTTCCGTGCTGCCAACTATTCAGCGTTAAATCACCAACAAACCTCCATGGACACATTTAGGGTGCATACACAACATTTCCTCCCTCTTTTAATGATTGTGTGATATATGTGTAAGTGTGTAATTAAATGGGTGAGAATCTTGGTGGTGGGGCTCTGATGCGAGATGATCTACGCGGGTTCTGAGGAGTGTACAGTACGCGTGGCGCTGGCAACCTCAACTGTCTCGGGGCCACTGGTGTTGCTGGTGTCGCTGGTGTGGTTGGAATAGCTGGAGCGGCTGGTGTGACTGGTATCACTCGGGGTGCTGTGTTCTCATGATACCGAAGTCGTCTTGGTTGATCCCTCGCATCAATTTGTACAGATTCTGCGTCGGATTCACTTGGCGGTTTTTTTATCTGGAAAAGATCTAATCTGGTCTATATGTCGTTTTACCTTTTTATCTCTAAACTGAATAGAGTAATGGAGATCTCCCAGGCGGTCTGTGACGGTGCCTGGAATCCATTTATCCAGGTTAGGATTGCCGGACAGGAAGTAGACATCTTGTCCTACTTCCAGTGTACGGAATGTCGATTGCATTTTAGTCCGTTGTTTTTCGCTGATCCTGGTATGAACATCGTCCGGCCTCGCCAGGTTGAGCCGTGTGCGAAGTTCTCGTCCCAAGAACAGTTGAGCTGGAGACTGACCAGTGGTGGAATGTGGAGCTTTGCGAAATTGGCGAAGGAACTCGTTCAGATTGGTTCGCAGGGATCCTTTTGTAGTGTTCATCGCATAAAGTGCATCCTTCACAGTTTGGACATATCGTTCCGCTTGGCCATTAGTTGATGGGTGATACGGTGCTGTCAGTTTGTGATACTTCACACCACTGCTCTGAAGAAAAGATTTGAATTCCTCAGCGACGAACTGTCTGCCGTTGTCTGAAACGACAGTGACAGGACTTCCGTAGGTCGTAAATAGATCATCCATCAGGGCGATTGTTGCGGCTGCAGTTGTTGAAGTCGTGGGCTTAACTTCGAGCCATTTGCTGTAGGCGTCAACAACAATTAACAGCATGGTGTTGGCTACAGAACCGGCGTAGTCGATGTGTATTCTTTCCCAGGGCGCCTTTGGATACTCCCAATGGTGGCCGCGAAACTTAGGTGGTGCATGCGCGTTAGATGCACACGTAGTGCAAGATTTTGCGAGGTTTTCAATGTCCGAGTCAATGCCTGGCCAAAACACAAAGGAACGTGCCATTCCTTTCATTTTTACAATACCCAGGTGGGCAGTGTGCAGATCTTTGAGGATGGCATTTCGTAGAGCTGGTGGAACCACGACTCTGTGCTCGAACATCAAGCAATTAGCGGCGAGAGTATACATTACTTCCGGGGCCTTGAAGTCATGACGGGCGAGATCTTGACCAGCTTCCAAGAGTTTGACGATCCTGCCGAGATGAAAGTCTTTTCTAGTTTCACGTGCGATGGCTTCCGACCTCACGGGGAGTTGCTGCGCTTGATGAACTGCAAACAAATCGAAATCGTCGAAATCCTCCGTCTCTTCCCTCTGGAGTGGATTTGAGTTCCGGATTACATGGATGGTGGATGGAAGCGGTGCTCGAGAGCAGTAGTCGGCATTTGCGTTGGCTTTTGACTTCTTGAAAACAACATCGTAGTCAAAGTGTGCTAAATAGTCAGCATAATTGGCCATGCGACTGATGCACAGCACTGGTAATGACTTTTCTGGGTGAAGGATCTGTGTCAGGGGTTTATGGTCGGTGATCAGCGTAAAGTGGCGCGCGTAGAGATACTTGAAGAACTTCTGTGCTGCCCATACAATTGCAAGTGCTTCTTTGTCAATCTGAGGATACCTCTGTTCAGTAGCTGACATTGTTCGACTGGCGTAAGCGATTGGACGTTCTCGACCGTTGCTGAGTCGGTGTGACAGTACTGCGCCCAGTCCGGTTTTGCTGGCGTCAGTTGCCAATAACAGTGGCAGTGTCGGGTCGTACTGCATGAGTACCTGGGGCGAGGTCAGAGCATCCTTCAGATCCTTGTAGGCCCTTTCGCCCGCTTGAGTCCACACGATAGGATCATTCAGCAGCATATCTCTAAGCGGTAGATCTCTTGTTGACAAATCCGGGATGAATGCGCTATAATACGTAGCCTTTCCCAAAAATAGCTGCAGTTCCTCCGGAGTTGTTGGTTTCGGCGCATCTCGAACGGCTCGGATGTGCGTATCCGATTTATGGATGCCTGACGCATTAATCTTGTGGCCAAGGGCTTCCAGGACGGGTTCTGCAAATTTACACTTGGCTCGGTTCAGTTTGAGACCATGTTGGCGAAAACGCTCCAGTGTTGCATTGAGGGCCTCAACGAGTTTCTCAAAATTGGCTGCGAAAACAATGGTGTCGTCGAAAAAACTTACAACATTTTCAAGACCCAGCATGACTGTGTCCATTCGCCGTTGCCAGATGGCGGGAATATTAGCTGCACCATAGACAGCACGAGTTGGGCGGATCAAACCATGAGTTGGAGTGTTGAGAGTGAGTGCGTGGCTGAATTCGTCGTCGACTTCCAGGTGGGTATATGCATCAGTGACATCTAGGTGGCAAAAGAGGGTGGCGCCGCGCATCCGGTTGAACAAGTTTTCTACTTTTGGAATAGGGTGTTCATCGATGATAATTCGGGGATTGAGAGTGGGCTTGTAGTTTCCCGTAATTCTCAATTTTCCGTTCTTCTTGACAACTACATGCGTTGTAGATGCCCATTCCGAGTATTCTACTCTTTTGTAAAAACCGGATGCAATCTTGGCGTCGATTTCTTTGGCGTAAGCATCACGCAGGGCAACGGGGACGTCTCGAGCACGAGCAAAGATGGGCGTGGCGCCCGGCTTCAGGTGCATCTTTGCTCGTGGGCCCGATATCTTTCCGGGAAGATCGCTGAAGACATCCTGGAAACGGTTGATGGTGGCATCGAGTTCCATTTTCTGCTCTTGGGATAGAGACGGCTCGGTAGAGAGCTCGTGGATCGATTCTGGTTTGGCGAAGAGACGTTCAAAGTTTATTTCTTGCACAAACTCTGAGATCCACTCTCGACCAAGAAGCGTCTCAAACTCAGCATCAACGACGTAAAGATTAAGTTTCCTGGATGTGGTGCCGATGGTAGCGGTAACTGACGTTTTACCAATGCAGTTGATGCGGTGGCCGGTGTAGCTTGCAAAGAGGCGATCAGTTTTCTGCAGCATAAAGTTTGGTTTAATCATACTTAACTTTGACTTGTTTATGATCGAACAGGGGGCACCAGTGTCGAGTTCTATCTTGACGGAGGTTCCCTCTATTTTGACGTCGATCAAATGCCGTCCTGGGGACTGAAACTTTCCAATGATTTCAATCTTACTGAGATATACTGTGTCGCTGCAGTCGGCTGGTAATTCTTCCTCAGTCTCTTCAGTCACTTGATTTGTCCGCCGTTGTTTCGGTTTGTATCGGCAAACTCTGGCAATGTGACCTTTCTTGCCACATTTTCGACATTCAGCATCGAAAAATCGGCATTGACTGCGAGCATGGTCTCCGCCACATCCCGCGCAAGATGACTGGTCCTCCGATATCCTATGATTAGATTGATGAGATCCTTGGTGGGGCCGTGATTGGTTGGCATTCTGTGGTCGCTGGTTGCTACTCCTCCGTGACGGTGGTTTCTCATAACCAATCCGATGAGTCGGGTCGGATTTTGAGGTTATGTCTCCGGTTTCGACCTCGTTGGCGGTGTTGCGGGTGGCTTCGAGTGCGTGCGCAATCTCGTACGCAGCGGTGAAGCTCTCTGGTTTCCTAGCAATGATTTCATCGCACATATCTCTCGATTCTAGTCCTTTAATTAGCTGTTCAATCAGCATTCGGTCTAAGAATGTGCCATACTCACAGTAAGTTGCCGCCTGTCTTAATCTGAGAGTAAAACTGGCAATTGATTCCCCACTTTGCACGGTGCTTCGAAACTTAATACTTTCTGCGTATTTATTGTGTGTAGCGTCGAAATGTTCTATCAATTTCGACTGGATCTCGCTATACGGCAGATCTTCCGGTTTCTTGGGACTTACGAGGATCTTAAGAGCGTCGTTGAGTTCAGCCCCCATGTAAACACGTGCATACTGCGCGTGTTCATTTTCGGGGACTTTACTGAGTTCAAGCGCCCAGGTGAACCGTGTGAAGTAATCTGCTATTGTTGTCCCTTCGGCGGTCCGGAACGCTGGCATGGAGAACTGTGGTGGTCGAGGCTGTATCGATGACGCTGATGTGTTGTTTTGGGGCGGAGCTGTTGACTGTCGGATAGCACTGGCGATCATCTCGGATAGCGTCTGCAGGAGATCCGGTGACACGTTTTGAGCCATGTCTGAAAGGGGACGTGTGCTGCTTCACTAACCCGCGTGGCGTTGAACTTCGTTCGCTAGCGCGTGGTTACATTGATGTTGTGAGCGGAACGGCACGTGGTCGCGTCGAGGTTATGATCGGCACAGCGCGTGATCGCGTTTCACTCTTTTATGCACAGATCGAACGTTATTTATCTATCCTACTTCTGACACCACTTTTGTATTCTGAGGATAATAAATAAGTTACTCACGAAACTGATGTACAAAACGTTTATTAACATGTAACTACATAAAAGGTTAGGGCACGCGACAACTTGTTAACGCAAAAACCCGAGAATGTCTGGGAGCACGTCTGTATGCGCCGGTGGCCAGTCCTGTGTTCCGTGCTGCCAACTATTCAGCGTTAAATCACCAACAAACCTCCACGGACACATTTAGGGTGCATACACAACAAAACCCATAAATAAACATTATATCTGCATATTCATCAGTACTAAAACCATCCATTAATACACAAGCAAAGGTATAATAATTTTTAATTAGGATAAATAAGGTATGACTTTTTTCAGAAGTATCTTGATTACAAAAATTTGAAAAATTTGATCTTTTTTGTAAAACTTTAACCTCTTGTATTTTGGTAACTAGAAGAGATAGGACATATGTTCATATAGCACTTGCAGAAATTATTGGATGTTATTTATTTTTTTAAATAAGAAGTATTAAGAAACATATATATTTATTTATTTATTTATTAATATATCGATCCAACAGGATTCAAGATCCCAATTACAGGACGATCATATGACATACAAATACAGAAACGAATGAGTTGAACAATAAATACATACAAGAAATTAATTAATTAATTTACAATTATTTTTAAATCAATCCTTATTCATCCTTATTTGACACAATATGGTCATTCAAATAATTTTATATTCCGTAAAAAGAATAACGATTGACTTAGTAATAAATGTAAATATCATTAATATACAGGATGTAACACCAAAACTGACCACCGCCATTATTTTATTTATTATTATAGTTACAAAAAAATACTATAGAACAAAGTTGTAGGAGATCAAGGGGGACATCCTAATAAAGAAGAAAATATTTTTTAAAACCTCTGGTTCTCAAGTTGTAACACAAAGTTATATTTTTTCAAATTGGATTATACATATTTTTTAATGCCTATTTAATACTGTATTTATGTCTGAATTCAACCATGTATTACTTTTATATCCTTACATTGATATATTGATAATATTGAAAAAATGCGATTGAAATTTAAATAAATTTAATTTTTATAGGCATTTTTCAGTAGGCTATGTATGAAAAACAAAAATTACTATTTGTCAATTTGAATTATTTAGGATAGAAATCAATTAGAACACTGTCCATAACGTTATTAACAAATACTTATTTCATTTTAAGTTAAGCTCAATTGTTTTTCATTCATTACCCACTGAAAAATAACTATAAAAATAATATTTAGAAGATTTTTGTTAAAATACTACTACTTCCGGTTGTCCAATTGCTACCAGAATCTATTCAACTCTTCCCATTACTGTTAGATTTGTTGAGTCGAGAAGGATCAGTTGGAAATTTCAATTGAGTATAGAGTAAGGCCTTGGTGATCCAGATTTTTATATTCTTTATTTATTTCAGGACGTTTCGAAACCAAAGTGTTTCATCTTCAGCATTAATAATATTAAATTAAAATTTGTATGGAAAAAATCCAACGTCGGTTAACATTTTGTTAAATATAAAAAAGTAAAAAAGCAATATAAAAACTTAACTTAATAGCTATTAAGTCACCCATAAACTTAATATGGGTGCGGTTTTCTATCAAACTGTATTGCATTTTTAAATTTTTTTATATTGCTTTTTTACTTTTGTATTGTAAGTAAATACCTATTTATCCACAAGTATTATTTACTTAGTACAAGTATTAAACCAGCCGCCAAATTTCTTGTTTTTCAGTGTAGGTAATCCAAGAACGGAAATTAGGCAATACAATAATATAATAGATTCTACAGACGGAAAAGACGCTTTTACCTTCCGTCATTTTAGGTAAGGAAGATATTATCTTTGTTCAAAAAATTCGATGATGAGTTTTTAGACAATAAGCACGTTCTAGGGTACCTAGGATACGATTTTACCATTTTCACGAAGATGTATGTGTGTGTGGGTGTGTGTGTGTGTGTGTGTGTGTGTGTGCTTGTGTTTGTGTGTGACGATTTTTTCATAGACAATAACTTCAACACTACATTTCTTAAACTTACAATTCTTTCGTATTCCTTTTCTTATTGGATTTTGGTTACAATTATTGGTCAACCTGAAGTACCATCATTTGAAGATTTTAACAATTTTGTTTTCTGGAAAAACACTGTTAAAATCGTGACATTTAATGTTATTATAATATTGAAGAATATTCTAGAATCTACGAATTTTTTGCATTGTATACTTCATATAGTGAAAATGATTAGACAGAAGACATACGTCATCAACCTGAGAAAAATCTTATAAAATGAAATATAACTTGTAGAAATTATTAGTTATTATTTTTTTAACAAAGAAGAAAGAATATACTAGTATTAAAGAAACGTATATATTAATGACTTTTTTAATTATCCCTAAGTCAATCCTTTTTCCTTTTACGGAATATAAAATTGTTTGACAAAACATGGTCATTCTCAATAGAGTGAACGTATGTTACGAAAATAAACTACAATTATTTCAAATAATTTTATATTCCGTAAATAGAATAACGATTGACTTAGAAATAATTGTAAATGTCATTAATATATACATTACTTAATACTAGAACATTTTTTTCTTCTTCTTTTAAAAATAAATAACACCTAATAATTTTTATATTTTTAAAGTTATATTTCATTTTATAAGGTTTTTTTTGATAACGTGCGTCTTCTGAGATATCATTTTCACTATATTCAATGGATATAAAGTTAATGAAATTAAATTTCATAAATCAACCAGCCATGCTATAACCATGGAAACAACTACTATATTAAGAAAATTTTAATTGACAGATGTTAGTGTCCATGAAAAGAAAATGAATGTGACAGAGATATGAGTATGTTGAGATTGATGTTGGGGAAGGCACCGAAAGGTAGGATAAAGAATGAGAGGATAAGAGAAATGGATCGAGTGATAGAAGTTTCTAGAAAGATACAGGAGAGACGATTTTATTGGTTTGAACATGTAATGAGAAGAGATATATATATATTGGAAGAATAATGAGCTTAATAGTAAAAGGTAGAAGAAACAGAGGAAGACCAAAGAGAAGATGGAAGGACTGTATTGCGGAAGACTTGAGAGAAAAGGAATTGAATGAGTACGATAAGCAAAATAGAAATGAGTTGATGAAGAAAATCAAAAATAACAATCCCTAACGAATGGGAAAAACTAAAGAAGAAGAAGATGTCAGGGCCAAATGCAATTTACATAGTTCGTTTATGAAATAATTTTACTGGAAATAGAATCTTTTGCAAGAAAATATAGGAATTTGTACATAATACAAAGAATTAACACAAAGTAATATGGGGGCCACATCAGATCTTTTTATTCAAATATCACTGCGATTTTGACTATGGTGTCTGTACCAATTATCTGGATACTGGTATAAGTAAAAAATTTACCAACACCAAAAAGTAGTAACGAAGCATCAACAAAATATACATTAATAAATTTACTATTTCATTAATATTATTAATGCGCTAGGTGTGAAGTTTGCACATCATTGAATAATGTTTATTATTTCATTCAAGAATCTGAGATTTTCAAACACAAAAGAGCACTAACAATGCACTAACAAAAGATAAAATAATTTGATTTTTTTTAATGTTGTGCTAGGTGTGAAGTTCACACGTCAATAAATAATGTTAAATATTTCAGAAACAGCTTTATGAATTTCAAAAAAAATTAAAGCACAAAAGAGCACTAACAAAGCACTAAGAAAAGATGTAATAAGTAATTTGATATTTTGTTAATGACGTGCTAAGTGTGAAGTTGGCACGTCATCATATAATGTTAATTATTTCGTGAACCGTTTAATTAATTTTAAAAAAATTTGAAGCACTAAAGAGCACTAACGATGCACTAACAATAGATGTAATAAGTAATTTTAAATTTTATTAATGACGTGGTAAGTGTGAAGTTGGCACGTCATCATATAATGTTAATTATTTCGTGAAGCGTTCAATTAATTTCAAAAATTTTGGAAGCACAAAAGAGCACTAACGAAGCATTAACAAAAGATGTAATAAGTAATTTTAAATTTTATTAATGACGTGCTAAGTGTGAAGTTGGCACGTCATCATATAATGTTAATTATTTCGTGAACCGTTCAATTAATTTTAAAAAAAATTGAAGCACAAAAGAGCACTAACGAAGCACTAACAAAAGATATAATAAGTAATTTGAAATTTTATTAATGACGTGCTAAGTGTGAAGTTGGCACGTCATCATATAATGTTAATTATTTCATGAACCGTTCAATTAATTTTAATTTTTTTTGAAGCACAAAAGAGCACTAACGAAGCACTAATTACTAATATAAAAAAGAATATTTGTGCTTCCAATGACGTGCCAACTTCACGGACCCCTATAGGGTAGTTATGATTGAAGCAAGTAATATAAAGAGGGAAAATAACAGTTATCAATATAACAATATATATCGGGTGAACATGCGAAACCGTGACATAAGCGTAAAGACATTTTTTATGGATTAGTTTATACATAGATATTTACAGACCAAAATCACTCTGAGCAGGGGTCATCATCCTTTTTGAGAAGCGGACCACATACGAAATTTTAAAATACATATATGGCGGGCCAGATATAAATTCTTATTGGAAACCCTATTATTGGATTATAAATGTAAAGAAACTCAAATTATACTTACATTTCTTTCGCATAATATGTATGTATATGTAGTCGTACCTACAAATTTAAAATAATAGTTTAAAGATTTTAAATACGATGTTCCACTTTGTAAAAAGTTTTCGAGATGGAAGATCAGTAATTCGCGTTGATATCTTCGATGTTTCATCTTTAAGCTCTTATGTTTGTATGTGTACGTATACTTCATTTCACGTAAAAAATAGCATTGGTTTAGATAGGGATATAAATTCTGCCATTTGATTCGTCAGAATGCGAACAAAAATGAAAAAAAAATCACTTGTTAATTGTCAATTATCAAATAAAATGTACATAATTAAGTGATGTTTAACCATGTTATGTTATAATTTTTAATATTCAGGTCTTGTACATTTTTACAGATATTTTTTTTTATTATTGACAGTAAAAACGGTCGGTTCTCAAGCGACATATACCATTTTCTTACGTGAAATGAAGTATAATAGGTACTAAAAATTAATATTGTAATCTGAGTGAAATTATTCAATAATGCATAAATTTGAATCAAATGTTTTTAAATACTACGACTACGAGTAACTTCAACATATAAGCTTGAAGATTAAGGGATTCTAATTGTAAATTCTCTTCGGTATCGTTGATGACAACTTCGAACAAATTTTGAAGAAAACTGAAATATTTCTGAATTATTTTGAAAATCATTACTTCGGCCGACAAACATAGTCTTTAATATAGTTTGTCACAGCACGGAAAATGACAAAAATTATTTTCAACACATTGGCTGGTAGCATGAAAAACTGATTACGGGTGATTAGCGAGCAGTTGACTCGCAGTGTTTTATCTCTGTCAATCGTTCATAATAATAATAATAATAATAATAACTTTATTTGCCCAACAGTATACACCATATAAAGGACAAAATATGACACATAATTACACTAAAAATATTTTGATGGAACACAATAAATCATAACATGAAAGAATAATTAATACCCACAAAAATTAATGTAAAAAATATTTACTTACTACACATTTTTAGCTAAATTCATTATAGAAATCAGAGACTCAGTAAAGATATCTATATCATTTATAATTAAATTAGTATTATTACACATATTATAAATTGGTGACCTGGTTTGCATATTAGTTCTGGCCCTAGGACATTCAAAATATAATTGTTGCCTTGATGCAAATCGTGGTACATGAATGTTAATTTTTTCTAACAGTGCAGGACAGTCAATTTTATTTTGCAACATTTTTGCTAGAAACATGATTGAATGACAGGTTCGTCTTGCTTCGATTGACGTAAAATCAAAACGATCTAATAATATATCATAATCACAACCTCGTTGTGGGTATACTTGATCACATTTGAAAATCAAATATTTCAAAAAACGTCTCTGTACAATTTCTATTCTAACATTGTATCGATCATAAATAGGAAACCATATTATTGATCCGTACTCTAATTTAGAGCGAACATAACTATTAAAAAGTATGATCAAGGTATCCACATCATGAAATAGCCTGCAATTTCGATAAATAAACCCTAGTGTTTTTGAAGCTGATTTAACTAAATCAGTAATATGGTTTACGAATGTCATTTCCGGGTCAAAAATAATCCCTAAATCTCTAAAATACGGTGGTCTTTCAAGTACGTAGTTATCAAGGTGATAATTGAAAAGTATAGGATTTCTAATTTTACAATATGAAATGATTTTACATTTATTTGGACTAAGTTTTAAATTGTGTAAACTACACCATTCCTGGATTTTGTTCAGTTGACTTTGAAGCTCGTAGCTATCAGTAATATCAGAAATAGAACTATAAATTTTTAGGTCATCAGCGTAAAATAAATGATTACAATTATTTATTAGTGAACTGAGATTGTTAACAAATATAATAAATAAGAACGGTCCTAGTACCGATCCTTGCGGTACTGACGATGTAGGGGTAAAGTAATCTGACTGGAAACCATTATATTTTACAAATTGTTTTCTATTGGTTAGGTATGACTGGAACATACGTATTAAGTTAAAATTTAATCCTAAGTTGTTCAGTTTTTGCAATAATATTCCATGATCTATTTGATCAAAGGCTTTTTGTAAATCAGTATATATTACATCTACTTGACCTCCTTTATCAACTATAGATGAAATGTAATGTGATATTGTTGCCAAATTTGTTATTGTAGATTTTTTCCCGACAAATCCGTGCTGATATGGAGATATAAATGATTTAAGCTTGAAGCTTAATTTATTATAAATAATGGTTTCACATATTTTCGAAAAATTGCATAATATAGACACAGGTCTGTAATTTTTAATATTTGAAATATCGCCAGATTTATGTATGGGGCATATACGGGAAATTTTCCATAATTCTGGAAAAACACCAGTTTTTAAAATACAATTAAACAGATGTACCAGAGGTATTGCAAGTATGGGACAACAATCTTTAATTATAAAACTAGGCACTTGATCTATTCCAGCAGTTGTTCTATTTGATAACTTTCTCACAGCATACAATACGTCATTTTCAGTTATTTCTTGAATTTCAATGGAAGGGAGATAGTTTGCAAAATCTGTTTCATATTCTACATTATTACCTTGTGTGGACTGTATATAAACACTATTGAAATATTGAGCAAAAGCATTGACAATACTTAAAGGTTCATTGTACTCATTATCATCCAATTGCATAGAGCTCGGAATACGCGATTTTCTTAGATTGTATATATGACCAGAATTGCTTAGAATCATTTTTTATTTGACTTTCTATATTTTTTAAATATGACTTATGTGCTATTTCAATTTGATTTTTAATAATCTTACGTAAGTTCTTGAATTCATCTAAATCACATGGACGGTGGTACTTTTTAAATTTCTTATGTGCGTTTATTTTTTTCTTAATATTCAATTTTATATCCTTTGTAAACCAACACGGAAAAGATCTACTATTTTTATATTTTACATTTACATTAAATGTTGGTACAAAGGCATCAAAATGATTTTCAAGAATATTATAAAAAGAGGCACATATTTTTTCAGTGCAATTCAAAGATAATAATGCAGACCAATCTGTGTCATGTATACTGTTATATAAGTCTGTAAAATTAGCTCTTTTAAAATTATATACTTTTGTATTCTTATTTCTGGGAAAATTAAGGTTATTAAGCTTTGTTATGTTAATTTTAGTATTAATATGCAGGATTGGATGATAATTATCTACTTTTACCAAACTACTCTCTGAATTACTAACTTGACATTCAATATTTCCAAACACTAAATCTAATAACCTATTGTTACTGTTCAGAATGCTATTAAATTGTACATAGCCTTGTAATTCTACAAAAAATTTAAGTGCACTGGATTTGTTACAGGATACATCATTATTGATAAAAGCTGGTATATTGAGATCGCCAATAAATAAAACTGAACTATCGTAAATTTCATCAAATAAACTTAATGCTTCAAAGAAATGTTCAAACTCAAGCAATGGAGTATTGGGTGGGATGTATATTACAAATATAAACAACTTTGAACCTGCGATATTCATTTTACAACCAACCATGTCGATATAATGGAAGTTTACTAAAATTGATGACAAATCAACTTGTACTGTTTGAATATTGTCTTTGCATGCAACAAGAACTCCTCCTCCTTTATTCACGCCTAAACGTTCCAAACGGCGGTCACATCTGTATACGGAATATGAGGGCGGGAACAACTCTGCACTACTCACACCATCGGACAGCCATGACTCCGTTATACAAATAATGTCAAATTCACCAGCACAAACTCCTCTAAAAAACTCGTCAGTCTTTGAATTCAGTCCCCGGACATTTTGATAGTACATACACAACTCAGACAACACACATAAATTACTGTTGGGCGTAACTAGTTTAAATGATTGAATTTAGCAATTGTTGGAATACCATTTATATATTTGATTTTAATATTAGTCTCGCCATTCTCCATTCTACTTTTAAGATCACTTTTGATTTGTTTTAAATAGCTAAGTTCACGTTTTGTCTTATCAGTTGTTAAATACAGTGATTTAAAATTGTCACGCGAGTTGAGTTTACGTGCATTTCTTATAAGTGTTTGAACATCTGCATTCGAATTCAAAACAATTTTTAAAGGTCGTACTTTATCAGTAATTTGTTTTCCCAGACGAAAAGTTTTTATGCCACTTATAGAAATATCTTTATCAAGATATTGAATCACTTCTTTTGCAGCTGTCATATCTTTGTTAGTATTTGATTCTTGTACACCAAAAAGTATGACATTATTTTCACGCCTTTTACGGTCGTTAATTTCTGATAGGATCTCCTCAAAGTTTGTAGGATCACAAGATGGTGCAACTTGCTTATTAAGTGATTCCTTTAATTCATTTAATTCATCTCTAAGGCTCATGATAACTGTCTTAAGTGAAATTATATCATTTCCCATTTTTTCACATGTCTTACAAGTCCAATTAACGCCATCTTTACTGAATATATTTCTCAGCTCCGAAGAAGTTATACCGACACAGGTACTTTTAAAATGTTTTTTACAAACGCAGCATTGGAGTAGATGACGATCTTCTATCACAGTCGAACAGCATTTACAAACCTGCGACATCTTGAAGGTCGTTGACACTTTTAATTAATTTTAAACTTGCAAAAATTTGCAATGTTCGCTCTAAGCAGATGATTTTTAAAACTTATATTTTTAACCCAGATTTCATCAAATAACTCCAAACTATGAAATTGTCGAAGAAAATCACTATAACCACTGCAAAATTTGAAATAAAATGCACTTTATGATATAAGTACTATTATATTAACTTTTAAATAAAGCACTATAAAATGACTTTCAGTAAAGAGCAATAAAACACGTGTTTCTTCCACCAAAAATGCACACAATGTTCATGGATCATTTTGGAGAAAAATACTTCCAGTAAAAGATGCGTACAATTATTTTTTCTGTAACTGTTATTTGAAATATTCTCTAAAACAGCGGTTCACAAATTTTTACGATTATGGAACTCTTAAGAAACCGTCTGCGTTTAGCGGAACCCTAACTCCATCCTACATTTTTATTGGCCATTGTGAACCAAAAATTAGAAATGTAAACGATATATTGGCGATATTGTTTTCTAGTCGATAAATCGGAATTGACGATATTTCTTTGCCGATCCACCAATACATTTCGAATATGCGCGTTCTACCAACCAACCATTCAGTACCGACCCCTGATTTCCACAAATAAGTCGAGAGATATATGAAAGCCCCTAATATTAGAAGAGAAGCGGATCCGTTGGTTTTCTGGCGCGATGCAGTCCTTTACCAAAATTTTAAAAAAGCGGCACTAAAGTACTACAGTTTTCATATGAGTTCTATGGAATTCGAGTGGCTCTTTTCAGCAGCAGGTCTCATTCAGGCAGACTTGCATACTTGCAAAATCATTCGTATGCTATAGGTCGTGCCAAATAGAAATGACCTGTCAATCATTTCTTGCGCATATACTGTGTACCACTATTTTTAGAGCGGAGTGGTCTCTCACTATCCATTTCATAGTCATACATGCACCTTTTCCATGCGCCGCTTACCCAAAAAGAATTCTAGGGACTGCCCAGTAGTCGCTCGTGTAAGTACTGTAATGACATAAATGCAAAACCGATGAAGACACAAGCGTTCAACTGACAATGGATGTAAACACTGTGTTGTGTCAGTGGCGTAGAAATAATTAGGCAACAATAGTATTTAGAATATTTAAATTAAGCTTAAAAACTAAAATATGTACAAAATACCTAAAAATAAATGAAGATCATTTAATATTCTCCATAAATTTGATTACCTTGTACACTAACAACCTACTTTTACTAGATATCATTATTTAATAACAATAATAAATAATATTGAATTTATCAAACTAAGATTTAAAAGGAGACCATAGTTTGTATTCAAACAAATATTTTTTAAAAAATCGATCTTCAAACATATGTACGTGCAAAATTAAATGTTGAAATTTGAATTTGACATTTTTTTAAACAGCGTTTTAGTTAAAACCGTGATCGTAATACGGGCCAATAAATTTAAATCTTTAATAATATTATTCGGACGCCACTGAGACAAACCCGCTTAAGTACAGTGCATGCGATTGGCCCTTTAAGTAAGAAAGGCGGAGAATGCGTAAATGCGTTTTACGCGCAGGTCATTTCTACTTGGCACGACCTATAGTAAAATGTAAGCAAAATTTGTGTTTCTTTGTCCAGTATGCGATTATTTAAAAAAAAAATAACGTTAAGTAAAGGGTCAAATCAAATAATAAGTTAAAAGCAGATATTTGGTAATTAAGCTACGCTCAGTTCTTGAAATAACGCACATTTATAGCCGTATTATGACCGAAAACTGTGCATTACATGTCTGAAAATATGTAAATAATCAAAAAAATAAAGTAAATTTATATATAATTTTTACCTCTCGTTAAGAGAGGTTCATGCTAAAAATCGCAAATCCAAATTTTATTGAATAAGCACGTTTTAAGGTCCCTACAATCCGATTTTAACATTTTTACGATGATGTGTGTGTGTGGGGATGTTGGAAGGACGATTTCTCAAAAACTATAAGACTTAATATCTGTTTAACTACGTATTTGTCAATCTGACAATAATGTGAAGAGTTGAAAAGGTTTTGGTAGCAATTGGACTACTGGAAGCAGCATATTCTCAAAAAAATTAAATATATTTTTTTGAAAATTATTATTCTTGCAAATATTATATGCATTAGCAATTAGTCTTGTAATTATTATAGTTCTCAAGCTCTTAAATAGTGACCACTGCAAATATATACAAATAATTAATGTTTACAGGGAGTTTGTGTCGTATGCCAGGTTGCACTACCCACACACGCGTGTGCACCGTGCGGACACAAATGTTTATGCCGGGCCTGCAGCAACGAATTAATGGCACGTCAAACAATGACATGCCCAATCTGCAGAGCTGAAGTTTTGTTTTATATGGAGGTTTTTTTTATTTTTTTTATTCCCTTCTTTTAGTTTATTATATTTTTTAGTTTTAATTTTCTTTTTTAGTTTATTACAATTGTTGTTTATTTTTTTAATTTTCTTTTTTAGTTTATTAGAATTTTTTAACTTCCTTTTTTACTTTATAAGAATTTTTCATTTTTTTTAAGTTATAAGAATTTTTCGGTTTGTTTTCTTAAGATCTTTTTTTTTGGTACTGTATATATTACGTTAATTTAGTTTATAAGTTTAGTGTATAACTTAAATATACGGCCTGAGTGGTTCAATGGTTAGAGCAACGGCTCTTAGTCACGAATATGCTAGGGGACCCGTGTTCGAGGTATGGATGTTTGTATATGTGAACCCACTCTGTTATTAGAATTCAATTTTGTTGTAAAATGGAATAAAACGAAGCTGAGTTTTGCATGTTTCGATTTGAGGTTCCCCGGTTCGAGGGTCGAGCCTCTCGGCTAATAGTCGAAAAAAAAAGTGGGCGAGACGACCTGACCGGTTGTCTGTTTTAAACGTAGTTGTAGCTAATGACTACATTAGTACGAATCGATCACAAAAAAATACATATAGTACCTAAGACCTTGGTCTTTAATGGCTGTCGTGCCACAATAATGATTGTGATATTCAAGGCAAACTATTTTGCAATATTTTACAAATTTTATGTATCATGTTGATACATATTTAAATATGATATTTTTTCAAATATGCTGTTTTTATTCCTGAAAATAAGCTTTATATTATAAAATGTTTTTGTAAAATTATTGCTATGCTATGCATAAATATATATCATGTTATGGCAATATAATACCACTTTTCCAAAGTATTAGAAATTGATTAAAGGTAACTCCTAGACATAGATAACGACAAGGTTTTATAAAGTGTTATCGTTATATTGATCTGTATATTAATATTTATTAATTTTAATAAAATAAAATGTTTCCAAAATAAAAATTGGTTCGTTCACTGCTTATCCATGGGGCTACCTAATTTGCGGACCACAAAAAAGCGGACTGGTCATAAGTATTGGTTCTATAGTATTAAATTAAAACATACTAGTTACTTTTGAATAACTGTGGTATATAAAACAGGAAGATGATCGAGAACACCTTCGCAGAGGTTATTTTACTCCTGGTGTATTTTGCGGACTAGGCATTTCTAATAAAGCGAGAGCGATCAAACTTGGAATTTGCATGGCTTTTGTGATTCCTTGTAATATACAATGTAATTCAAACTCGAAATCATCTTCAGAAGGTTACATTACTCTTGGTGAATTTTGCAGACTGGCCATTTCGACTGAAGCGAAAGAGACCAGACTTGAAATCTACGTTGCTCTTATGTTTCTCTTCCCTATACTATTTAATTAAAACTCGAAATCATCTTCAAAAGGTTACTTTACTCTTGGTGAATTTTGCGGAGTGGCCATTTCGAGTGAAGCGGAAAACACCAAACTTGAAATCTACGTTGCTTTTATGTTTCTTTACCCTATACTATTTAATTAAAACTCGAAATCATCTTCAGAAGGTTACTTTACTCTTGGTGAATTTTGCGGACTGGTCATTTCGAGTGAAGCGGAAAACACCAAACTTGAAATCTACGTTGCTCTTATGTTTCTCTTCCCTATACTATTTAATTGAGACTCGAAATCATTACCAAGAGTAAAGTAACCTTTTGAAGATGATTTCGAGTTTTAATTAAATAGTATAGAGCGCGGGCACTCAGCTGTTGCGGTAACCTTCGAAACAGCTGATCTTAGTGCCCCCGGCTTGTTACTCATTTCATTAGCAAATAAATGAGGTCGAGCGACAAATACGCCATCTATTCAAAGCGAGTTTTCCTTAGCGCTAATTCAAAATCTGAAATAAGTTTGTTGTCTTACAAAACAAATTTCTCTCGTATTTCATTGTGCGAGATTGTTTAATGGTTTTTATAATGTATGTGTACTTCAAGAAGAAGCTATCACCTGATATGCAACTTCGCTAATTAGCAAAAATCGAGTTAATTTGTAATATTGACCCGCACGATTGTGATGAATGTGGGGTTTCGCAGGATATATCGGATTTTTTGAATATTTTGCCAATCAATTATTTGGTACCAACGAAAGTGTTTAAACCCAAGAGCAATTAAACGGTTTCCGGAGTTTAAAACCGTATAAGTATTACTGGTGAAGTTGGCTGCGAGATATTAATGTGAAGAAATTTGGTAAACGAACCTTCTAGTAAAAGAAAAGGTGAGTAATCTATTTATACTGCAATGTGTTAATAGGTGAAGCAAGAAAAATATTAGTACGAGCTGTTGGTAGGTAAAAGGTCGTAGAGTTTCTTGTTTTAATAGCAGGGACGTGAAAGTTTAGTAGGGAGAGACAGCGGGGATCGTCAACACCACCATGTATAAGTTTAGAAAGATAGAAAACGGAAGTATTCTCCCGACGTTCCATGAGACTGAGGAATTTGAACTCCCGAATTAGCTGTGCATAAGAGATAGTGCGTGTTGGATAGGCGTTGTAAGTTTTAAAATAAATATACTTTAAAAATTTCTTCTGAACTGATTCAATTAAGTCTTGATAATATTCCATATGACCGAGCAGTACTCAAGTTTACAATTATATGAAGACATTGCAAATTCCTTGAAAAGTATATTATTACTATTAGGATTCAGAAAAAATAAATTATAACTTAAGTAAAAGTTCAAAGTACGTCGTACATCCCAACGCGTATGACACCCACAACGCAGATAAACTACGCTACGCCCGAATCCCGGGGATTCCCTTACTTGTTGGTTCAAAATAGTAATTAATATTTGAAAAACCAAATTTTCAAAAGTAATTGAGTACAATTACTTTTTTTACAAAGTAATTAAGTACAAATTACAATTTGGGAAAAAGTAATTTAATTAGTAATTAATTATCAAAAGTAATTAATTACTGCCCAGCTCTGGTCACAACCATTAAAACCCTCGTATCTCAGACGGTGTGGCTTTGTAACGTCACAACCAATCATTTTCATTGTAAATAGGTTAGGTATGATTATGAGTAGCAGCAAGTAGCAGTGGTGGGGGGTGGCTCAAGTGCCCCCATACCTACTCTTCTTATTTTAAGAAACATACTGTTCCTTTTAGAAGTAGTTCAGTTCAGTACGAGGTAAGATTAGTTCATTTCTCCCCTAAAAAAAAAATGCCCATAGTATAGTTTGCAAAAATAATTCTTTGTGGAATTTGTACAAAATACGTAGAATTGACGGAAGGTATTGTGCTGACCACATCATATTTTTTATTTTATATAGAAACATATACTTTTTATTTGATTTTTCAATAGGGCTCTTTATTCTGAATCCAACGATATACAATTTAAATACCCTTACATAACAAAATTTTCGAAAAAAAATAATAATAAAGTTTTGAATTAATTCCCCCCAAAATTTGACAAGAATAATAGTGCATGTCTGAAAAAATGTGAATTCAGTTATGTATTGATAAAATTGAACTGTTTTGATAAATAATGGCTCTCTTATTAAAATATTTTAGGGGAATTCAAAATTTTGTATATAAAGGTCTGAATATATCGTTGGATTCAGAATAAAGAGCTCTATTGAATAAGCAAATAAAAAGTTTGTTTCTATTTAAAATAAAAAAGTTCGTGTTCATATTTTGAGAACCACTGGTTGAATTTTTTTTTCAGTTTATCATTGAAAATATCTATGTAAAATAGAAATTCTTTGGTAATTTAACCAACTTTGTATCTCTTATAGATCTCGAGATCGCAATAGTAGCCACTTAAAAATGAACACGCTGTATAAATATTTTAAACATTTTTTTATAATTCACTCACAGTACTATATATGTTGCGTAAATAAACATGGTCAAAATATAAAATGGTTTTGACTTATATTAAAACATATAATTTTGGTAGTTCGCACTCAGTATATACGAGTACACAGTATATTTCACCAAATTAATAGTAAACATGCATACAACTAAAGAAATAATATCAGGCGGTGCTAATTTTTTTTTTTTATGAAAACTTTTTATTATTTCATTGAATTTTTTTACTCCACTGTGTTGTTTCATATGCACGGTTAAGCTATATTTATGTAAAAAATATTTTTTACATTCATTACATTGATAATCTTCAACGCCAGTGTGTTGTTTCATATGACTAGTTAAGTGTGATTTTTGTAAAAACCATTTTTTACATTTATTACATTTATAATCTTTAACGCCAGTGTGTTGTTTCATATGTGTAACTAAGGTTGATTTTTGTGAAAACCATTTTTTACATTTTTTACATTTATAATCTTTAACGCCAGGGTGTTGTTTCATATGTCTAGTTAAGTGTGATTTATGTAAAAACCATTTTTTACATTCATTACATTGATAATCTTTAACGCCAGTGTGTTGTTTCATATGTGTAACTAAAGTTGATTTTCGTGAAAACCATTTTTTACATTCATTACATTTATAATCTTTAACGCCAGTGTGTTGTTTTATATGTCTAGTTAAGTTTGATTTATGTAAAAACCATTTTTTACATTCATTACATTGATAATCTCCAGTGTGTTGTTTCATATGTGTAACTAATTGTGATTTTTGTGTAAACCATTTTTTACACTTATTACACTGCAATTCTTTCTTGTTACCACTTGCACCACCAGTAACTAAAATGTTTCCGTCAGAGTTAATTTCATTATTATCAGAAACTACATTATGGTCATCAGAATTCTGATCACTTTCATCGCCCATATCAACGCTGCTATTTTCATGACGATTAGTGTCTGTTTGAAGTGGGCTTTCCTTCTTCAGTATTTCTTGTAATAAATTAAGTTCACAGCCAGAGGGATTTTCTGGGAGCGGATCTTCTTCTTTAATGGACATTTCGTCCACTAATAAATATTTTACTTCTACTTTATCATTTTTATCTATCACTTCCTTTTTTACACAAACTTCATCGACTTGATTAATCTTTGTTTTAGATGTCGTACACTTGTCTGTCACGTCTGTGTTGTCCGGTGCTTCCTTGATCCACGCTTCCAGACGTTGAGTGTTCTCCACACAGTCTTTCTTAAATGTACTAAACAATTGAAGTTTCTGTTCGCAAATGGAACAGAAGCGTAGCGGAAGCCTCAACTTGAAGATTGTCTGAAACATGAATTTTCATTGTAAAAATATGCTCATTAAGGATGTACATTTTCGATGTTTCTTAAGGTACTTGTCACTCGAGTGTACTTATTCAAAAACTCAGTCATGTTCAAAATAAAAATTAAGCTAATGCAGTTTCTATTTGCAATAACTTATATTTTTTAACATTATATTATATACACAGATTGTGTAACAATAGTTAATAGCTAATATCAAACACTGTAATAAATGAATTTTCTTTATTTTTCCGTAGAAAAGTTTTTTTTTAACTGTACCATTCTCACTAACACATACACAAGTGTCGTATTCCAATTCCAATATAACTCAACAACAAGATGAATGTTGAAGAATAACTGTGGCAATGTCGCACTTAGACAGGACAGAAATATTTTAATATTTGATTTGTGTTGAGTTTCAATTTTAATTTTGACAATTGTGGAAATTGTGAAAATGTCCAATCATTTATCAGAAATTGTAATCGACAACAAAAAACCACGTGTAACTAAAAACAAAAGTTTTAGAGAAAATTATTGAATTTATAAGTAAAAATCAATAATTTACTCTAAAATTCAATTTTCTCTAAAACTCTTAAACTAAATAAATATTGTTTTCTGAAATGTGTTTTTTGTTTAATATTCACAATACCTTTGTATTAAAAAATACATTAAATAAATATTTATATATCTTTATTATTTCCATTCGTTATTTTATTTTTCAGATTATTTATCATTATTATTTCAATGGAAGGGCGGTAGGAAATATTTTGCTTCTACATTTATATTGTTATTAGTTGCCTAGTCAATCTCATCTTTTTCTAGACAAACGCTTAAAAAATAATGTGAATTTTTAAGTTTTCCTACATTTATTGGTACATTCGGGTATAAAAGTAATAAGATATTTTGAGATGTAATACTAATTCTTAACTACATGTGGAAACTGCAAAACAAATTAATATATTTCTTTCTTAAAATTACAGAAGTAGTATTATACTGTTTAAAGTTTTCATGTTTTTCACATAAAATACCCATTTAAAAAATATTTCCTTAGAATGTACATTTGTAATTCCTTTAACCAAAGATTACCTCTTATTCGCTAATACCACAGTGGGCGTTGTTAACTGATACTCCATCTGGAACGCTAGTACATGGTTGTCAAGTATAATTCTACCTATTTATCGTATCTTCAGATTATAATTTTCTAGAAGCAATAAAATGAAATCTGGTTGGTTAATTGGTCTTTTATAAAATACTCGTTTTTCAATTAAATGTCGGTTTGGATGTAAAAGTTATAATTTAAAATGTTATGTTTATTTTGCCATTTCCTATTCTTCACATGTTAAAAAGGCCACATTTAATTGCAAATATTTCAGCTACCACGTGGTCAATTGTTTTAAAATTTGGAGAGTTGGTAGATTATACTTCAGTTACGATATGCTTAAAATTTCAATTAATTCTGGATAAAATGGTTCCATGATATAACTACCTTAAGGTATCTCTGGTATTATTAACGATAGAACAAAACAAACCTGTTTTCACATTCAGTAGTCAACTTTTCGAGAGAAATTTAGTAGTCGCCACACGAATTTTCTATCTTTTCCCTATTATTTATGTATTGTAACCCTATAAATGGATTATTCTGTTGGGCTAATAAACTATTATTATATTATAGGTAATAACTAGTTTATCCCTAATTTGGAAAATATCTCATATCTTATTTAATATAAGTTAGAGAAAAAATGTTTAGATATATTTTGTACTGTTTTTTAGGTAGAATAAAATGACGTAATTAGATATTTTTGAAAACATACTAATTCTCGATATATAACACAAACTTACAATTTTTACCTCTCGCTAAGAGAGGAAAATGACGTAATTAGATATTTTTGAAAACCTACTAATTCTCGATATATAACACAAACTTACAATTTTTACCTCTCGCTAAGAGAGGTATTGCATTCATGCTAAAAATCGCATATCCAGATTTTATTGAATAAGCACGTTTTAAGGTCCCTACAATCCGATTTTAACATTTTTACGATGATGTCTGTGTGTGTGTGTGTGTGTATGTGTGGATGTATGTGTGTGTGTGTATGTATGTGTGTGTGTGTGTGTGTGTGTGTGTGTATGTATGTAGGATGTTGGAAGGACAATTACTCAAAAACTATAAGACTTTAAATTTGTTTAACTACGTATTTCCCAATCGGACATTCATGGGAAGATTTGAAAAGGTTTTGGTAACAATTGGACAACTGGAAGTAAAAGATTCTTGAAAAAAAATCTAAATATTATTTTTTGAATTTTTTTCTTGGTAATATTAAAGAAAATTAAATTCTCTATCTGATACATTTAAATATTTTATTATATATTATATAGATTTAGAGATAAAAGATATATAATATATAAAATAATCTGTTATAATAAATTTTACAGCCGAAAGAATGCCATGGAAAATAGTTGAAAAATTAAATTGTTTGTAACTGACAGATAAATGTCAGAAATCCGGAGACATTACTGAAGACTTTCTGGGAAGTACGTACATTATATTATTTCTTAATGTATTAATAGTTAAATATTTAAAATTATAGATATATTACATATATCCTTCAAAAATACTGACAATCCTGCCAATGAATTGGGAACATTTCGAAAAATTAGAAGAGGACAAAATTTCTTCATAAAATAAATTTAAAATTAAACAATCTAAATGTAAGTAGAATTTTTGGTGTAGAGTGTAGGCATACAAGAAATGTTAAATACAATAGGGCGCGAGCAGTCATGTGATTTTGTTGGCCTTGATAAGGAGATATGGGTCCCATGTCAGAATGATAGCTAGTAATTATGTATATAGATGTCAAGTATCATAATTTCTCATTCTAAATTTAGTGATTTTCCAATTCCATGTGGTTTATTTTCCTCGTCAAGTAAATTCCACACTCCTGGTGACAAATTAACTACGTGTATTTAGAAAATCTTGAAATTCCGAATGAAAAATTGACAATTGACATCCATGTACACAATTACTAATTATCATTCTAAAACGCCGCCCCCCCCCCCATCTGCTTGTCGAGGCCAACAATGTAACATGACTGTTCGCGCCCTATACTTATGTAACCAAAAAAGGAAGTGGCGAGAGGTATGGTGCTGGCCACAACATATTTTTAAGAGGGAACCTATGTTGAAAATAGTCTCACCTTTGTGCTTTTACATTCTATTGTTTTAATCATAAATAAAACATGAATTATTAATTTTTGGAGAAAATATTGAAAATAATTAAGAATTAAAGAAAAACTTTATTACAGATCACCTTTTCTTATTTTTAATATTATTTTTTTCAGTTTTCTCATTTTTTCAATCTATATAGCTCAGAAAGCATAATAATAGTATATTGTGTTATTAGGAGTAAAAGTGAGCTTTTGTGTGACGAGCGTGGTAGTTTAAACGACGAGCGAAGCGAATCGGATAAATGCACGCGAGGCACACAAAGACACTTTTACTCCGAATGACACATTATATTTTTTCTTCAAACGTAGATATTTAAAGAAAAATATCTACTACTGACGTTACATTTTACGTAAATTACGTTTACGACACGTTTGCGATTTCAATTGCCCTGTAACTATGGATACTTATTTGTTCCCTTTTGATTATAAACATTGAAATGATTTTTTCACGTTTTGACGTTTAAATAAAAACTGTGCAATTTTATATCCTCCTTGTGTGCAAGTATGTCGGAATTTGAAGGATTATAATGTAATGTAAGTCGCCTGAAGTTCAATTGGACGGAAATCTAATAGTGTGGCTGAAAGATATGTCCACGAATCACTGCAAATCAATATAATCTTTTCTTATCACTTTAATTCTAAGTATTCTTATGCTCATTACCGTCCCTGTAATTGTAATCTGTAAGTCTGCTATTCTTTAATAATGTTATTTCCTCAAAAGTAAACTCTGTTTATATTTCAATTCACAGGTTATATATTTAAATTTGACAGCTATGAATCGTATTTAGTAACTTTATTCTTAGGTTACCTAGCGTGTTATAGTGACATTTAGGGCGATATTACAGGTTTCTTTTATTGAGACTACTTCTTATTCGTTGATTCTGTATAGTTTCTATGGATATTTATTTATTTTATTTCTACCTTGTGAATCAAGTCACAAAAGATGCTACTTTTATGACGTTTGAAGAAAAACTACTTTTTTCGACTTGTGCCAAAGCCAACTATAACGCTGATTAAATACAGTTGTTCATTTTAAATGGGCCACCATTGCTATCTCGAGAACTGAGCTAGAAAGACGGTTAAATGGGCAAACAATTTCTATTTCACAAGACAAATTTAAATAAAAGCAAAATATTTTTTTCGATCAGTGGTTCGCAAAATACAGGACCTAACTTTCTTATTTTAACTGAGAACATGTATTTTTCATTTGCTCCTTCGTTACGAAATTCAATTCTGAATTCAGTGGTATAATATTTTTATATCCTTACAAAACGTTTTTTTTTTTTTGAGAAAAATGCATGTAAATTTTTATATTAATTTGATTAAAATATTGCTATAATAAATGTGCCATGAATGGAAAAAAATAATGTGTTAATTTTTTACATAGAATTAGAATGCCATTAAACAAATACGTGAATATTTCGTTTGCGTTCACATATGATTAATTAGCTCTCTTAAGGTGGCATAGCCATCACAGCTCAACAAGAAAAGATATACATGATAATTTAGAGCTAATTAATTGCTAATTAATTGCGCTAATTAAAATTTTATTGCTTTATTTTTTTAAAAAAAATCTATGGCTGAGCTGGCAAAAACCATATGCTGGCTCAGCCAAAAAAAATAGAGGCATATACAGTATTAATGAACATAGCCAAATTAATTGCTATTTAATTGCTCATTGTAAAACATGTTTTTATTACAAAAATGATAACATACGCTGAACTAACAGCAATACGATCATTTTTAGGTAACAACAGAGTGCGCCTAGATACAAAATGAGTTGTTGCAATTAATTGCTCTAGCTCAACGTAATGAAAAGGGTTTCTTTAATTGGTATATCCTTTGTCCCTATTGATACGAGGAATTTTAAATAAATTGCTGCATTATAAACTGAACCAGAAGCAATAATACAATTTTTTTCCTTTAAAAAAGGATGTTACAATTAATTGCTCTAGCTTAACCTAATAAAAAGGGTTACACTACTTGTCATACCCTTTGCCCTTTGATAGGGGTATTTTTAATTAATTGCTGCAATTAAACTGAACTAAAAGCATTAAAACAACAGTAGAATGCGCTGAGACTATAAAAAGGGATGTTAGAATTAATTGCTCTAGCTCAACCTAATAAAAAGTTGCAATTCGTGGTATAAACTTTGCCCTAAGTGATAGGAGGTATTTTTAATTAATTGCTGCAATTAAACTGAACTAAAATCATTATGACAACAGCTGAATGCGCTGGGAGTATAAAAAGAGATGTTACAATTAATTGCTCTAGCTCAACTTAATAAAAAGAGTTGCACTACGTGGTATAACCTTTACCCTTATTGATAAGAGGAATTTTTAATTAATTGCTGCAATTAAACTGAACTAAAAGCATCAAGACAATAGCTGAATGCGCTGGGAGTATAAAAAGGGATGTTACAATTAATTGCACTAGCTCAACCTAATAAAAAGGGTTGCACTACGTGTTATACCCTTTGCCCTTATTGATAGGAGGAATTTTAAATTAATTGCTGCTATTAAACTTAACTAAAAGCATGAAGACAACAGCTGAATTCGCTGAGACTATAAAAAGGGATGTTACAATTAATTGCTCTAGCTCAACTTAATAAAAAGTGTTGTACTACGTGTCATATCCTTTGCCCTTATTGATAGGAAGTATTTCTAATTAATTGCTGCAATTAAACTGGACTAAAAGAAGTAAGACAACAGCTGAATGCGCTGAGACTATAAAAAGGGATGTTAGAATTAATTGCCATAGCTCAACCTAATAAAAAGGGTTGCACTCGTGGGATACCCTTTGCCCTTATAGATAGGGGGTATTTTTAATTAATTGCTACAAATAAACTGAACTAAAATCATTAAGACAACAGCTGAATGCGCTGGGAGTATAAAAAGGGATGTTACAATTAATTGATCTAGGTCAACATAATAAAAAGGGTTGCACTACGTGTTATACCCTTTGCCCTTATTGATAAAAGGAATTTTAAATTAATTGCTGCAATTAAACTGAACTAAAAGAATTAAGACAACAGCTGAATGCGCTGAGACTATAAAAAGGGATGTTACAATTAATTGCTCTAGCTCGACCTAATAAAAAGAGTTGCACTACGTGGTATAACCTTTACCCTTATTGATAGGAGGAATTTTTAATTAATTGCTGCAATTAAACTGAAATAAAAGCATTAAGACAATAGCTGAATGCGCTGGGAGTATAAAAAGGGATGTTAGAATTAATTGCCATAGCTCAACCTAATAAAAAGGGTTGCACTCATGGGACACCCTTTGCCCTTATTGATAGGGGGTATTTTTAATTAATGTATGTATGTATGTATGTATGTATGTATATGTTTCGGGATTTTCAACCCTTACAGATTATATCCCTAGGATGGTCTCACACACAACATCTATTTTTATTAAATTTTACAATTGCCACGAAGTTTCTTACGTAGATGTCATGTGTGTTGCCCACCCGCGCAAGCCCTTGTTACAATCACCAGCCGGTGCTAGATAGCTTAGTGATTGCCAAGTTAATTGTATCCCAACTTGGAAAGGTAACGGGAGTAGATTCCGATCAAGATCAGTCGAGAAAAATTCGACCTGTCCCGGATTCGAACCTACGACCTCTGAGTCGAGAGGCTAGCACTCTACCACTGTGCTATCCCGCCGTCTTTATTTGCCCTTATTGGTACGAGGTATTTTTAATTATATGCTACAAATAAACTGAACTAAAATCATTAAGACAACAGCTGAATGCGCTGGGAGTATAAAAAGGGATGTTATAATTAATTGCTCTAGCTCAACCTATTAAAAAGGGTTGCACTACGTTTTATACCCTTTGTCCCAATTGATAGGAGCTATTTTTAATTAATTGCTGCAATTAAACTGAACTAAAATCACTAATACAACAGCTGAATACGCTGAGAGTATAAAAAGGAATGTTAAAATTAATTGCTCTAGCTCAACCTAATAAAAAGGGTTGCAATACGTGTTATACCCTTTGCCCTTATTGATAGGAGTTATTTTTAATTAATTGCTGCAATTAAACTGAACTAAAAGCACTAAGACAACAGCTGAATGCGCTGGGAGTATAAAAAGGGATCTTAGAATTAATTGCGCTAGCTCAACCAAATAAAAAGGGGTGTACTAAGTGTGATACCCTTTGCCCTTATTGATACGAGGGATTTTTAATTAATTGCGGCAAATAAACTGAACTAAAACCATTAAGAGAGCAGCTGAATGCGCTGAGAATATAAAAAATCTGCTGTGGCCAGCACAATACATTCCGTCAATCCTGTGTATTATGTACAAATTCCATACATAAATTTTCTTGCAAAAGATTCTAAATTTTTGGTATTTTATGATTCCCTTTCTCTGCAACGGAATTCCATACACCTGATAACAAACAAATCACATGAAATAAGAAAATCATGAAGTTTTGAATGAAAAATTATGACACTTGTCAGTTATGGACATAATTAATTGCTGTCATTTTGATACGGGTCCCCATATCTGCTTGCCAAAGGCAGCAAAGTCATGTCACTGCACGCGCCCTATACATAATTTTTTGCAAAAGATCCTATATTTCCAGTAAAGTTATTTCATAAACAAACTATGCAAATTGCACTTGACACTGACATCTTCTTCTTCTTTAGTTTTCCCATTCGTTAGGGAGTCGCTATATTTTATTTTCTTCTTCCACGAATTTTTGTTTTGCGTGTCGTCCTCATTCAGTTCCTTTTCTCTCAAGTCTTCTGCAATACAGTCTTTTCATCTTATATTTGGTCTTCCTATGTTTCTACCACCTTTTATTAATTTCTTCATCTCTCCTCATGACATGTTCAAACCAATGTAATCGTCTCTATTATATCTAAAAACTTCTAACACTAGAGTACTTCCCTTATTTTTTCATTCAATTACTTGCTTTTTATTGATACTGACATCTGTCAATTTGAATTACCTGAATATATTAGCAGTTTCCATGGTTATGTTACATAGCTGGCTGAATTATGAAATTTATACGAATTTTTTATCTTTATTATTCTTTAACTCTATATCTGTTGAATATGAAATATAAAATGCAATCAAATCGTATAGAGAATAATATATTCTTCAAGTTATAATAACATTTAACTGTTTTTCAAGAAAAACTGTTAAAATCTTCAAATGAGGATACTTCCGGTTGACCAATTATAACCAAAATCTAATCAAGTCTGCATATGGTTGTACGGAAGAGGAATATGCAAGAATTGTAATTTTTGGAATTCTAGTATTGGAGATATCGTGAATGAAACTGCGGTCACATACACACACACACATACACACATACACACACACACACGCATACGAACACACACACACACATACAGACATCGTAAAAATAGTAAAATCGTAATGTAAAGACCCTAAAACGTGCTTATTCAATGAAAACTCACCACCGAATTTTTTGACCAAAGACAATACCTTCCTTACCTATAGGTGACGGAAGGTAAAAAGGGATGTTGATGTTAGAATTAATTGCGCTAGCTCAACCAAATAAAAGGGTTGTACTAAGTGTGATACCCCTTGCTCTTATTGATACGTGGGATTTTTAATTAATTGCTGCAAATAAACTGAACTGAAACCATTAAGACAGCAGCTGAATGCGTTGAGAATATAAAAAGGGATGTTAGAATTAATTGCGCTAGCCCAACCAAATAAAAAGGATTGTACTAAGTGTTATACCCTTTGCCCTTATTGATACAAGCTATTTTTAATTAATTGCTGCAAATAAACTGAACTAAAACCATTAAGACAGCAGCTAAATGCGTTGAGAATATAAAAAGAAATAGAATTAATTGCGCTAGCTCAACCTAATAAAAAGGGTTGTACTAAGTATTATACCCTTTGCCCTTATTGATATGAGGTATTTTTAATTAATTGCTGCAAATAAACTGAACTAAAACCATTACGACAGCAGCAGATTGCGCTGAGAATATAAAAAGGGATGTAATAATTAATTGCTCTAGCTGAACCCAATAAAAAGAGTTATACTACGTGTTATACCCTTTGCCCTTATTGATACGAGGGATTTTTAATTAATTGCTGCAAATATTAAGTTGAGCTAAAGCAATTAATTATTACATCCGTTTTTATACTCTCAGCGCATTCAGCTGCTCTCTTAATGGTTTTAGTTCAGTTTATTTGCAGCAATTAATTAAAAATAGCTCGTATCAATAAGGGCAAAGGGTATAACACTTAGTACAACCCTTTTTATTTAGTTTAGCTAGCGCAATTAATTCTAACATCCCTTTTTATATTCTCAGCGCATTCAGCTGCTCTATTAATGGTTTTAGTTCAGTTTATTTGCAGCAATTAATTAAAAATAGCTCGTATCAATAAGGGCAAAGGGTATAACACTTAGTACAATCCTTTTTATTTGGTTGAGCTAGCGCAATTAATTCTAACATCCCTTTTTATATTCTCAGCGCATTCAGCTGCTCTCTTAATGGTTTTAGTTCAGTTTATTTGCAGCAATTAATTAAAAATAGCTCGTATCAATAAGGGCAAAGGTTATAACACTTAGTACAACCCTTTTTATATGGTTGAGCTAGCGCAATTAATTCTAACATCCCTTTTTATATTCTCAGCGCATTCAGCTGCTCTCTTAATGGTTTTAGTTCAGTTTATTTGCAGCAATTAATTAAAAATAGCTCGTATCAATAAGGGCAAAGGGTATAACACTTAGTACAACCCTTTTTATTTGGTTGAGCTAGCGCAATTAATTCTAACATCCCTTTTTATATTCTCAGCGCATTCAGATGCTCTCTTAATGGTTTTAGTTCAGTTTATTTGCAGCAATTAATTAAAAATAGCTCGTATCAATAAGGGCAAAGGGTATCACACTTAGTACAACCCTTTTTATTTGGTTGAGCTAGCGCAATTAATACTAACATCCCTTTTTATATTCACAGCGCATTCAGCTGCTCTCTTAATGGTTTTAGTTCAGTTTATTTGCAGCAATTAATTAAAAATAGCTCGTATCAATAAGGGCAAAGGGTATCACACTTAGTACAACCCTTTTTATTTGGTTGAGCTAGCGCAATTAATTCTAACATCCCTTTTTATATTCTCAGAGCAATCAGCTGCTGTCTTAATGGTTTTAGTTCTGTTTATTTGCAGCAATTAATTAAAAATAGCTCGTATCAATAAGGGCAAAGGGTATCACACTTAGTACAACTCTTTTTATTAGGTTGAGCTAGAGCAATTAATTATTACATCCCTTTTTATTCTCTCAGCGCATTCAGCTGCTGTCTTAATGGTTTTAGTTCAGTTTATTTGCAGCAATTAATTAAATATACCTCATAATAAGGGTAAAGGTTATACCAAGTATTGCAAACCTTTTCAATAGGTTAAGCTAGAGCAATTACTTTTAACACACGTTTTTTACTCTCAGCGCGTTCTGCTGTTGTCGTAATGCTTCTAGTTGTTTAATTGCAGAAATTAGTTAAAATGTCCTCGTATCAATAAGTGCAAAGGTTATATAAATAGGACAACCCTTTTCATTAGATTCAGCTAGAGCATTTAATTCTAACACCCCATTTTCAGCTCTAAGCGCACTCTGCTCTTGTCTAGAAATGATATTATTGCTTCTGTTTCAGAGTTTATATGCAGCAATTTATTTAAAATTCTTCGTATCAATAGGGACAAAGGTTATACCAATTAAAGAAACCCTTTTGCTTATGTTAAGCTAGAGCAATTAATTGTAACACCCCATTTTTTATCTAGGCGCACTCTGTTGTTACCTAATAATGATCTTATTGCTGTTAGTCCAGCGTATGTTATCATTTTTATAATAAAAACATGTTTTACAATGAGCAATTAAATAGCAATTAATTTGGCTATGTTCATTAATACTGTATATGCCCCTATTTTTTTTTTGGCTGAGCCAGCATGTGATTTTTGCCAGCTCAGCCATAGATTTTTTAAAAAAAATTTAAAGCAATAAAATTTTAATTAGCGCAATTAATTAGCAATTAATTACCTCTAATTTATCATATATAACTTTTCTTGTTGAGCTGTGATGGCTATGCCACCTTAATAGAGCTTGATTAATTAAAAGAACAAGATATTCATTTCTTTCTGTCACAGCACTCTAATTCTATGTAAAAAAATACGTACGAGTATTCATTTTTCTCATTTATGACACTCTTATTATAGCCATATTTAAACAAATTAATATAAAACTTTACATGATTTTTTCTCAAAAAAATCGTTATGTAAGGATATATTTTTATGTTAGGATATTTTTTTTATGTTATATGTGTACTTAATTTTTTTTTCTCTTTATATTAATTAAAATATATGTATGTTTTTGTAAGATATGTATGTTCTCATGTAAAATGTTAATCTTTTTGATATTATTCTGTAATTGGAACTTTGTTCTGTTCTGTTGAATAATAAAGCTTATTATTATTATTATAAAAATATTATACCACTGAATTCAAATTAAATTCCCTAACGAAGGAGCAAATAAAAAATACTCTATCGAATATTCCTAAAAATATATACCGTCCCATTGAAAAAATATAAATTTGTATTTTAACTTGAGAACCACTGGTTTAAAAAATATTTTCTTCTCTATTCGCATGTCCCCCTTAGCCTTCTACATGATTGTCGTATAGTATTTTATTGTATCTTTAATAATGTACAAATTATTAGAGGTAGTTTGTTTAGCTATTACATCCTGTATCTATATAATTTGAGTTACATTTTGAATAGATCAGAAAAGTGAGGTAAGAATTTGCCTTTGGCACGAGTTCATAGTTTGAATTCCCTAGTATACTTTTCATATGGGAGTCTGATTTTACAAACAAAAAAAAATATATTTCGTCAATGAAATTAAGCAGCTCTTGTAAAGAATTCGATACTTTGTTTATTCAGTTATAGATTGCAACAGTTTAAACCCCTAGAAAAGATAAAGTAAGAAGTTTATTAGAAATTAAAATGCTATAAGCAAACCTCGAAGCAAACCGAGATAGCGTATGTCGTTGATACTCCCTCACCCACCCATAAATAGGTCAAGTGCAACAATATACCTATTAAACAATTAAACTATATACCGCTCAACCCCTATCACTCGTATAAGTGGAAAGTGTCCGTAACGTTAAGCTATCCAACCTTGTCTAGCGCTCGGACACGTGTTTACATGCGAATGCGCGCACAGCCGGTAAGCGAATAACGAATCGAATGCATTTGACGCATGCGCATACGGGGCCGTGTTCATGCTTGAAGAGTGCAAAATGTTCCGGACATTTCTTGTGTGCCGTTTAGCGGTATATAGTTTAATAGGTATATTAGTGCAACACAAGCTATGCCAGTGGAGTGTACCACAGTTGTAGGATCAAATCGAGACATACGTTCATTGAATTTTGTAGTGCTGTATTTTTGTTTAAATTATTATAAAGTGTGCACAGTTCATGTGAATAGTATAGACCGAACCAGGAAATAAAGGATCGGTTTAGGTGCTACATATAATGCTTTGTGTAAGAGATTTAATTTTATGAGATTTCTCGGTCTTTAAAGTTGAGCAAACATTTCTTCCGTAAGAAATATACGAGGATTAAAATTATGTGCTTATCGTTATCAACTAAGTTTGAATTTGGCGCCTATGTTTGACCGTTACACTTTTCTGGTCCACTGTGAACAGCAACCTTGAACTATCTTCTATCTGTCACTTTTAATACTGGATTGTAAAGTGCATGAATTTTACTACTAAGTTCCAGAAAGTATTGCCTAATTGCCTAAGATGGCGTCATGGTTACATTAAAACCATGTTACAACTATACCACGCCTGCTTCCACTCATCATTTCTCTTTAGAACACATTATATATATACAGTCAATACGATGTAACTTGGCGAGTTGGGGCAATTCACATTATCACTGCGGTAATGGGAAAGTTATAAAATCCATAGGCGTACCGAAGAAAAATGAAGTTCAATAAAATTACGAATATTACAAAAAAAAGAAATTATTTGTACAAAAAAAAATATTACAAATATTGGAATGAATTATTTATTATATAAATCATATTATAATTAATTATTTTTTAAATTAATTAAGTTAAGAAAATAAAATTTCTATTGCTATTGAGAAAAAAATGCACCAACGCTTATGTATGAATATAACTTCTTGGGTTGAAAAGTACCTGACACCCCGAGTTTGAGTGTATTAGGATGAAATTTGCTTTGTGTAAGGCAATAAAACATTGTAAAATCACTATTTCACTTCTGAAGCTGTGCGGCATCGAAGTAGAAGTAAATATTTGACAAAACGCAACTTAGGAATAGTGAACTGAATTACATTCTTTTGGGTCGCCAAGTTAAATCGTATGGACTGTACAGTCCATACGATGTAACTTGGCGAGTTGGGGCAATTCACATTATCACTGCGGTAATGGGAGTTATAAAATCCATAGGCGTACCGAAGAAGAATGAAGTTCAATAAAATTACGAAATGAATCAGTCAATAATAAGTACTCCCAGCTTTTCATAAAATCCATGAACAAATTGTTTTAAATAGAACGTTCTGTTTTCTAGGGGAGAATAGGATTTTAATTTTGGAGAATGTGGCGTTTGTAAAAAAATTGTATATGTTACAGTTAAAGTATCAACTTAGTCAATGTATACACTGTCTAGTTGATGTATGCTTCCACTAGCTGTTTTAGTGAAAGTATACTTTATCTAGTTAATGTATTCATTGACTAGTTAGTGTATACACCTTCGTTTTTAGTTTAGTTAAAGCATTTTGTCACTGTTTACCTAAATCCGAGTTCTGTACGTTAGGTATTGTTTCTGTTTATTTTTTTTAATTTATACGCCTAGATTGTTGGGTGGGCAGTTTGGATATACATCCACTAGTCAATGAATACATTAACTAGATAAAGTATGCACTATTTAAAATAATTTATACTTTCACTAAAACAGCTAGTGGAAGCATACATCAACTAGACAGTGTATGCACTGACTGAACTGTAACATATATAAGAACTTGGACTTTTGAGGTTATTTTCTTTATATGACTTCGTATTCCAATATAAGTCCCAAAGTTATTCAATACGTTTATACAAAAGTAAAATATATAAAGCTACTTACAATTTCAGGTATAAGATATTCCACTTGAGTAACAATTTTGTTCTCCACAAAGTTGCATTTGTTATCATTTGAGCACAAAAAGCACAAATCAATCATGGAACGCATGTTCAATAAATTCTCTAGTCACTTTCACTAAACAATATCTACAAAATATTTATTTACAAACAAAAAAATTGTAGTAATTACAAACAGGTTTACACACGTTGATTTTTGATTTACAACTCCGAACTGAACTAAACTGTAACAGCTGACAGCTGTACTGTTACCATTTGTATAGTTCACGCAGTGTTGCCAGATGGTCAAAGTTAAAAATCCCACAACATGAAACAAAATGTCCCTTTTTCACAAGAAATGATTTTCTATATTTTATATTTCATGGGTAATTAAAACAGCTTTATGTTTTAGAATATATGATTTATTAGGAAAATGTCACACGAGATATAAAAATAGAGGGTGCATACTCAACGCCCGAATATTCAAAACCAGAATATTCAAAACTAGAATATTCATGCACAGAATCATTCAAATCCCGAATATTCAAAACCAGAAAATTCATGCACAGAATCATTCAACGCCCGAATATTCAAAAACCGATCGAAAAAGTTTAGGCTACCTGTCACTAGATGTCACTATGAAAGCTAGTTCAACGCGTGTTCAATGGTGGTGCAACATATGCGTTGTCGATAATCTAGTGAACTTTAATTTGGTCAAAAGAAAGTAAGTGGACATACGTCTGCATTCAATCCATTCAACTGTCCACAGCAACTGTCAAAAGTGACAGCTACGCTAATAAGAGAACATATACTAAAAAACAAATTAATAAATATTATATTCCAAATTAATAACATATGCTTGGTGAACGTTTATTTTTTTAGAACGAGTTAGCCACTATTTGATAAGGTGATTACAACAGGTATCACAAAAATTTGTGTAAAATATTGCCAAATGAATTTTTTAAACAATATTAGCTTACTTATAATTTATTAATTTTATTTATAAAATGTCTTTTACAAATAGGAGATTTGTGTCATATTATGTAGCAACTTTCTGTTAAATTGATATATGTATATCTTAAATAATTTCCACTTGTAATACTTTGATGATTTAATTGTGGAGCAAAGGAATGTCAGGAATGTAAATAAATAAATTTACTCATTTTTTAAAGCAAACGAACACATTTTATTCAAATATATACAAGCCCAGGTTCATAAAAGTTAGCCAGCTTACATTTTTAAGAAATTTTCCGCAAAATTCTTTCGTTTACTTCAAATATAGACTAAAAACTGTGGACCAAAAGACGTATGATAATAGCTCGACCGGCATTTAAAAGGTTTGGCACAAGACATATGGGACAATAATCTAACAGAAGAATGTGCAGGGCTTGTGAATACAATGCCTAATAAAATTATAGATATTATTTATAAAGGCGATATAACCCCTTCCCCCATTATTAATTGGTGGAGTACTTAAATAACATATACAGTTTTTGTAAGTTTAAAATCTATATTTTAAAGTAGAGGATAGATCACAGACATATAAAACATAGACTGCTGGAGCGAATGAGCATTGGATGTGAAATATATGCTCCGCATGGAGAAAATTTCAGGGATGCGTATTGCGTACTGCGCAAGCGGCGATTATGAGATACGACATACTCTCTATTCTATCGTTCTGCTTTTACTGCTTATTGTATGTCGGTTCTTGCGACCTCTTGTGCTGCCATCTGTTGTGCGTTTGTTATATAAAATTTGAAATGTGAAGAGTATTTCAATTTTGTATGTGTTTGCATGAACATTACATTTGAGTGCATTTTAAAATGGTGCAATATTGTTTTTGTTTAGTCAAAGGTTGTGGGAGTAAGGGACGGATTCCTGGGATAACATATCACAAGTAAGTAAAAGTTGTATGTTGGAATAATATAAAATTGATATTTTTTGAATAGTATAAAATTGTATTTTTTTATTATTGAGCAAAAGAATTCTTTTTTGTTGTTTCTCGAACGATTATAATTATTTTTAGTATTATAATCTTTATTTGTAAGAGAAACAATTCAATTGTTTTTGATCATTATGTACCTACATATGCAGGTACTTGTACTTGTAATTTATTATTTTAAAGGATTCCAGTAAACAAGGCGACAGCATATACTTGGTTTACCGCTCTTTGTCGTACACCAGAAAAAAAAATTTCACACTTGAACGTAGTGTTCAAGGCACTTCAAAGAAGAAGACTTTAAAGAAGACTGCAAGAAATACAAAATATTAAAACTTAATGTAGTCCCAAGTTTAAATTTAAAGAGCAAAAAATGTTTACATTTTACTAATACTGAAGAATCTTCTTCTTCTACACATAATAGCCAGGAAGTTTATAGTTTTAGCGAAACAGACAAGTACTTGTCAGAGGAATCATCATCCGATAGCACAGGCCTAAAAGGATCTCCGAATAAACGAAGACGTCTTGTTAGAACTTTACATACATATTGGTATTATATCATTATATTTTAGATACTACGATATTAAGTATGATAAAGTGATCTTTCGGCTTTCTATTGGTATAAAAATAAATGTAACATTTCATTTAGATTAATATTCGATATAACTAGAGTATTTCATGTTCATTTTTTTAATGGTACACCTTTAAATTAATTATAAAAATACTAATACTTTTCTCATGTAAATATATAGTTTACAAGTATAAATGTCTATATTGCGTCTTTTCGTCGTTCAGGATTTTTGACGGTCGAATTTTCGAAGCTATAGTGAGTGTATACCTTATATTTTTTTTTATTAGTAAATCACCCAGAAAAAATGTTGCTTTGCTTGAAAGGCGTGAATGTAAATTGGTACAATTAAAGAAAAAAATGAGAAATGAAAAATTAAAAAATAGAAGATTACGTGATAAAATTACACATATGAATGAGATCATAAAAGATTTGAAGAAACAGGCATTATTATCAACCAATGCTTTGGAACATTTAAAACAAACTATTTCTGGAATACCTTTATCTATGATGAGAAGATTAATGATAAAATCGAGGACAAATAAAAATTTAACAATTCCATATCCAGATGAGCTGAAAACTTTTGCCCTAACGTTAAATTTTTACTCGCCTAAAGCGTACGAGTATGTTCGTACGACATTTAATCATGCCCTTCCTGCCCAATCTGTATTAAGAGGTTGGACAAGTAATACAGATTGCGATCCAGGATTCACTATATTAAGTTTTGAAGCGCTAAGAGAAAAAGTTCAAGAAGAAAATGGTAAAACAGTGTGCAACTTAGTTTTAGATGAAATGCACATAAAAAAATATATTGAATTTAAAAATAAAAAAAACATGGGGATATACTGACCTAGGAACTGGTACATCTGACGATGACCAATCGGAATGTGCTACACAGGCATACGTATTCATGGTTGTTTCTTTAAGAACTTATTGGAAAATACCGATCGGATATTTTTTAATTGCAAGTTTAACAGGAGCTGAACGTGCAAATATAATTAATGAGGCATTAATTCGACTCGATGAAGTAGGTGTGATGGTGATATCAATTACTTGCGATGGTCCTACTGTTAACTATGCAATGCTAACAAATCTAGGATGCCATGTAAAAAATATAAATTTAATAAAACCCTACTTTCTACATCCAGTAAAAAAATATAAAGTATATACACATATAGATACGTGTCATATTTTAAAATTGTTCAGGAACAATTGGGCAAGTCTTGGGATATTTTTGGATCCTGAAGGTGAAAGAGTTGATTTTCGGTAAATTAAAGAACTGTATAATATACAAGCGGAAGAAGGCTTAAGAATCGGTAATAAACTTGCTAAAAAACATATTGAGTGGGATCGTCAAAAAATGAAGGTAATTGTTATTTATTATAAAAATTAAAATATTCACATATACTTATAACTTCTTTTTAGGTCAATATAGCTGCCCAAACGTTAAGCGCTAGCGTAGCAGATAGTTTAGAGTTCCTACAGACTGATTTAAAACACCCAAAATTTTCTAATGCAAAAGACACAATTAAATTTATAAGACTTATAGATACTATATTTGATATACTAAATTCTCGAAATCCTTTCGGAAAAGAATGGAAAGCACCTATAACAACAAACAATGAAGAATTATGGCGCAACAAATTTTATGAAGCCTTACATTATATAGCTAACTGCAAAGACATTACAAACAAACCTTTACACCTGACACCCAAAAAATCCCCTTTCATCGGCTTAACCATTACCATCCATTCGACAATAGGAATATACGATGAATATATTGCAACTGAAGCAACCGATCTAAAATATCTTTTAACGTACAAGTGCAGCCAAGATCATCTTGAGTTATTTTTTTTGATCTATTCGGCAAGTGATTATAATGCTTGCTTTGATAGGATATTATTTAGATATTTTTTTTAGATCGCGAAATGGTTGGAATAACAACCCAACATCATACCAATTTGCAAACACCTATAAAAGATTACTGATAAAAAATGAAATACAAAATTTAAAAGGAAATTATCAGGCCCTAGACAATACATCATTACTTCATATAAAATTAAAAAATAAGCAAACCCGAAGTACCTATAATGAAACAGACATATCAATTATAAGAAAATATAATATTGAAGACAAGAGAGATGAGGCAATTGCAATATTAGACGTAACGCTATCTGTATTTGTTGAGAATGCGGTAAATTATATTAGTGGTTACGTAGTAAAAATGCTATATAAAAAAATTCATTGTCGGATATGCTTAGCTGTTGTTGAAATGGAAAAATACTCTTGTGTAGATGATACAAATATGATGCTGTTAAAAAGGAAAAATCGAGGTAATTATGAAATAATAACATTTTGAATTACGTACTATTATTGATTTATTATTTATTTTTAGGTGGATTAAAAATTCCATCACCAGATATTGTAAAAATATATCGATCGACCGAAATAAAGATTCGAAGAATGTTAGAAGTTACCAACAATAAAATGCCACATGAATCTTGTTATCAAGATATTTTAATTTCCAGTGTAGCGAATGAATATGTAAATAAAAATATATTTGCAGAGTTAAATTCACATATTTTTGACACGGCAATACAAGAAGAATCGCATAAAAATAAATTAATTAACAAGGTAGCATATTGTTACAGTGTCATTAGAATGAATAGTATTGCAAAAAAACAGTCCGAAGAAGTACAAGGTCATTATATTCGTAAAAAATTGTCAAAATTAGTTTTGTTTAATAATCAGTAGTTATTTGTTTGTTTACTAATACCCGTGGAATATAAATACATATTTATTTACATATTCATTCATTTGTTTGTAACAATTTCATGTAATTTATATTCTGTACATACGTAGGAATAAATATTATATATTAAATTTATCTATATTATAAAAAAAATTATTCACATTTCTTAAAATTTATGCAGATTATGCATGTCAGCGTGTCTCATATTTAGTCCATTTGAATTTAGCGCCAAATTGTCCGCAAATATATGTCTCTCTCATATTTAATCCATTTGAATTTCGCGCTAAATTGTCCCTGAAATTTGTGTCATGCGCGACGTCCTACTGTGACATACATCTGTTACATGGCTCCAGCCATATATCTATTAACTAATATATTGCGGATCCTGTGCTTTTCTTGAAGCAAACAATGAGAGATAGGAATATCATTGCTGCATAAGTCTGTCACTCTCTAATTCTGGTTTCTTGATTTTGCGCATGCGCGTAATGTTTGAATTCTATTGGCTAACGCTGACAGCGACGGCCTGTTGATCCGGGTGTGTTCCAAAATCATAGCATGGAGTGCAGAGTGGAGTATTAGAGTAAGAGTATATAATTATAAAACTATTTATTTTGTGTGTAAATCCTTCAACATAAATATTAGTAATAATAAATAACAATGAAATATTCTAGTACTGAACTTGTATTAAATAATTAACTTTGTTGTACTGTAAAAATAATAGGAATTAAATCTGGTCAGGATTAATTTATTTTGGTGAAGGTAAAGAGTAAAAGAAATATTTTTTAAAATATTTATTGATTTCTAAATAATACAATTCTGGTGAATTTATTTCGAATATAATCGTCTTTCTGTGACAGTAACTTCGTCTCGTGACAAAATCTAATTTTTATAAAAGTATGAATTATAGTTTTTTATAATTTGCGTTTTGTGGTTGTCTAAAATGGTTTGTTCTTTGATGTGGTTTAAAAATTCTGTTGTATTAAATACATATGGAAAACTATGGTAAGAACCATCTGTTGTTTTAAATTTTTATTTTTAAACATTTGTTCTTGCTTTTCTCTGAATATCCTTTCAGCGCGTTTGCATATAAATATCATGTCTTTTGACGGGTATAGGAGACTCCCCGATTTTTTATGTTTATTAATAAGCTTTCTCTTTTATCAGAGCATAAGTAGTCCCAACAAACTGAGCAGATGTTCATTTTTTTAATTTTACTGAGAACATATCCCGCTATGTACTCTACTACATTTTCAACATAGGTGTTTAGACCCCACATCGTATTTACATAATCATGGTCAAATCTACTTACTCTCACAGAATCCTCCCCACAAACAGGATTTTTAAAATTTTCCCTTTTCGAAGAGACCTGTAATATATTTATGCCGTCCACTAAGCAATTGGCATTTTGCATTGATTTAATATCTGTTTTAATCAGTAGTCTTTTATACGCAGATTCAAACTGTAGCGCATTGGGATTGTTATTAAATCCGCCCCGGCTCCTAATGGCGCTGAAGAATGTTTCAAGAAAATCTTGACTTAATTTAAAAGTCAATAAAAACTCTAAATCTATTTTTTGTTCATCATAAAGTTCAAACATATTTGTTATATTAATTAAAAGCCCAGAAACCCAATTTTCCTGCCACTGTGAATGATTTTATTCCCTAAGACTGAATACGAACGGTATGAACGACTCAAAGTACAAACAGAAAATGAAAGAATGAAACTAACCATGTGCTCGCTGGATCAACTGACCGTCGCTGTCACCGAAGCCAATAGAATTCAAATATTACGTGCATGCGCAAAATTAAGAAACCGGAATTAGAGAGTGACAGACTTATGCAGCAATGATATTCCCATCTCTCTTTCTTTGCCTCAACTGGTTTCTACGTAAAAGATAGGAGCATTAGCAATATATTAGTTAATAGATATATGGCTCCAGCAGTCTATGTTTTATATGTCTGTGGGATAGATATATCTCACCATTTTTGTAGATTTTATAATTTGTTTATAGGAAATGTAAACTGATTGAACTATTATGAGCCTCGGTTGTATGAAGAGTACCTATAAATGCCAAATTCACCCTACAAAATTGTATGCACCTCTTACAGAAAATACGTTTGTATTTGACATAAATAATTATTTCATAAAGTAACTAAAGTGAACAAAAAAAAAAACGATGAGGTGCTGCTGATGAAGCAATTGAAGCTATGGAGATGATCCAGCTAAAAGAATCTGTTGTAACCAGCACAATATGGTCGTCTGTTTTCTGTAAATACCTATTTTGTATAAATTCCACATAGAATGTTTCTTGCAATAAATATATTTCCACTAAAATTATTTCTCAAACATAATATTCTGACATCTGCCCATCAATTATATTTACAGAACAGATTCTGTTTCCATAGTGGTGTATAGCAAGATTTATGAGACGTAATTTCTTTATAATAACCAAAATCTAAAATCAGCTTTTCATTTGGAAGCAAACTCAAGTATATACAAAAATTATAATTGTAGTATTGGAGTTATCGAACCTGAAAATATCAACACACACATACACACACGCACGCACATACGCACACACACACACACACACACACACACACACACACACATACATACATCAGATATAATTGTAAAAATGGTAAAATCGTATTGCGAGGACCCTAAAACGTGCTTATTCATAAGAATCTCTCCATCGATTTTTTTGACCAAAGACAAAGGTTTGTTCGTTCCGCTACCCTGCATCTGCCGCAAACCGCGGAGGTGTAATTTGCTGTTCTATCCAGTGCATGGTTAACTGTAAACTTACTAGATTCTGTTCGTTCCATTTTTCCAGTAACTTGCGGTAAAAGGCCGAGGTAGCTGGTAGTAATAATTTTTACAGTGACCCATGACTATTAGGAAAAAAGCTGATATTTTTCAATAAGTACATGCTATGTAATGTTAGAATTGAAATAAATAAATAAATGTCATTGTCATATAAAAATAAATATATCATCACAGCATATTACCCATTGCTGGGTGTCCCAATCTGCTTTGTACACAGATGTCGGTAATGATGAAATATTTCTACCATGCGGGTGCTTACCAAGTGTCACCTCATAGACACTCATTGCTAGCGTGGAGAGCACACCACAGGGTTCATTAATATTCGAAATAATTTTTGGCGTCGGTCGGGAACGAATCCGGGTCCTCAGATTCGCGACCAGGCACACGGCCACGAAATTTATAATAAAGTAAATTTATTTGATAACAATAGTGTAACGTAACCCCCGCGGCCGCCGCCGGCGCGCTACTACGCGTCTCAGAGTCACACGCTCGAACTTGTTAGGATAAGGTCGCAGTGAGGTTATCTATTGTTCACGCTGTTTACCTCTAGAAGCTCTTCAGAAAAGCCTGGAAATAATCTAGCCAGGTATATATAACCCACCGCCAAAGCCAGGGGACACATTCGGTATTATAGAACTAACGAGTAAAGAAGTCTGATATAAATAAACGTTGTGAATAGTTGGTGATATAAAAACAAGTCGACAAGTGAACATAAATTAGTGACATAAAGAGTAGTGTTAATTGTTTAAATAAATAATCTTAGTGTTTAAGTGTCTTATAATATTCTTAGTCTTTAAATTAGTGTTAATATTTGTTAATCATAGTGTTAGTTACTTTTATAATCTTTTAATTATATTTCTAATATTTATTCATCGTTTAATAAACATATTCTTTTAGTTAATAATATTTGTCTATGTTTTACACTTCACCCATATAAATAAAAACGTTACAATTGGTGTCAGGTGTGGGGTTGTTAATAACTGTGAAGTGTAAATAAAAATAAATAAAATGGCGACTAAACAATTAAAATTAAGTGAATTAAAAGTAGGTGATCTCAAGAGAGAACTAGAAGAACGGGATGTTGAAACAACAGGAAGGAAGTCAACACTTCAAGAAAGACTGCGGCAAGCATTAACCGATGCTGGTGAAAATCCCGAAGATTACCTATTCGAAATTCCGGATGACGTATCCGACCTTGGTAAACAGTTAAAAGAATTAACAGAAAATTCTAGAACATTAAAAGAAGAATTAAAACATGAGATGGCAGAAAGTTCTAGAAAAGCCGAAGAAATTTCTAGAACGTTAAAAGAAGAATTGACAGGAACATTAGAAAAAAATTAGAAGAAAATTCTAGAGCATTAGAACAAAAATTAGAAAAAAATTCTAGAAGTTTAGAAGAAAAATTAGAAGAAAAATTGGAAGAAAATTCTAGAAATTTAGAACAAAAATTGATGGAAAATACTGAAGAAGGTCTGAAGAATTTAAAAGATGAGTATGACAAGAAGATCGAAGAAATACAACAAAAGTTCACTAAAATGACATCGTCGTTAATGTCGAATTGCGAAGTTGCTAAGCCAAGTCTAATAGAAGGAAGAAAGGTAGTAAAAGCTGATACTACTTCAAAAATGCACATAAAAACACCGGAATTTGATGGGAAGTCTTCGTGGCCGAATTATTTAAAACAATTTGAAGCGGCTGCAAAAGCGAATAATTGGACGTCCGAGGAGAAGGCTACGGCGTTGACTGTCTCGTTGCGCGGAGAAGCTATCGACATCCTGCAAACGCTAAAAGAAGAAGAACAAGAGGACTACGACCAGCTAGTCAAGCGATTGGATATGCGGTATGGAAATGCGCATCTGGAGCAGGTGTACCAGACGCAACTGAGGAACCGGTATCAGAGTTCAAAAGAAAGCCTTCAAGAATATGAAGTTGACGTAGCTCGTTTAGTTCATCTCGCACATCCTACAGCTCCTGACAGCGTTTTGGAGTGTTTGGCTACTCAATCATTGAACTACGGAGTTCGAGAGAGCGAAACTCAACAAGCACTGCGATTGGCCCGTCCAAAAACTTTAATTGACGCACTCTCATATGCATTGGAGCATGAAGCCGCCAAACAAGCTTCACGTAACCAATCACGATTGCGAAATATCGATGCTGAGAGAAAGGAAAACTCTGAAGATCTAGAAGAAACAATGCGACGAATTGCAAGTGAAGTGTTTGCTGGAAGAAAGAAACCCTCGAAAGAAGACGGAATCGACAAAGGAAGAAAAGGAGTCGGAAAACTAAATCGGGTTGATGCGAAGGGGCAACTGTCGACCCGTAATCTAGTAGCTCCACAATCCATCAGTTATGTCGCATCTCTTCATCATAAAGCCAATAGCATCTATGTGGATGGCTCTATTAACGGAAGGCCATTGAAAATGCTACTGGATACGGGTGCGACAAAAACTATAATCAGACCCGACTTGATAAGGAAAACTGGCAAGACGCATCTTCAACCAACTAAGTGGCGATTACGCACAGCAACGGGAGAACAAGCTACCGCGTTAGGAGAAGTAGATGTCACCATCACTATTGGAAAAACCTCATTCAAACATCGTGCGCTGGTAGCTGAAGTTGAAGATGAATTAATACTTGGGATGGACGCAATGACAAAGTATGGTTTTAAACTTGACCTGAAGAAGGGCGTGATGATGGTCAATGAAGAAGAACTCGTATTAAATCCACGAGATGACAAAGCTGTGCGCGTACTAATGGCTGAGGACGTTACCCTCCCTGAACGAAGTGAAACTATCCTGGAAGCACATTTAGATGGTAGTTTCTGTGAGGGAAGTATCGTTATGCTGGAGCCCAAGAATGATGATGCCAAAACCGGCACTGGAGTTGTTGTCGGAAAATCACTGGTCAAAGCCAGCCAGGTAATACCAGTTCGGATAATGAACGTAAATTTTTATCCTGTTGTTCTGAAGAGAGGAACAATTGTAGGAGAATGCATGGCAGTATCCTCGATTATCCGAACTGTAAAGGCCAAAGGGAACACATCTCAGAAAATTCCGAACACGTTAATCATTCAATTGAAAACATCATTTGAAGAATTGACGCCGACCAGAGAACAAAGGCAAAGAATCTAATTGGAAATTTTAAAGATGTGTTCCAATTTGATGAGAAAACCAAAGGGAGAACTAATGTAGTTCACCATAAAATAGACACCGGAGACGCAATACCCATCCGTCAACCAGCAAGAAGACTACCACTGGCGAAGCGTGAGGAAGCAGAAAGAATAATCGAGGACATGAAGATGGAAGGTGTGATTGAACCTTCAAGCAGTCCATGGGCTTCACCAGTGGTGTTAGTGAAGAAGAAGGATGGCTCTACACGATTTTGCGTCGATTATCGTCAACTTAACAACGCAACGAAAAAGGATAGCTACACGCTACCTCGAATACACGACACATTAGACACTTTGGCTGGCTCAAAAATGTTCTCCACTTTGGATCTAAAGAGCGGCTACTGGCAAGTGGATTTGGATCCAAAAGACAAGGAGAAGACAGCCTTCACCATTGGTACAGGACTCTGGCAATTTACCGTAATGCCGTTTGGGCTCTGCAATGCTCCTGCAACGTTTGAACGACTCATGGAAACGGTATTGGCTGGGCTATCTTGGAAAACCTGTTTAGTGTACCTCGACGATATTATTGTGGTAGGTAAGACATTCGAGGACCACATGAAGAATTTGGAAGAGGTTTTCCAGAGATTGAGGAAGGCTAACCTGAAACTTAGCCCGAAGAAGTGTCACCTGTTTCAAAGAGAAGTTCATTACCTTGGACACGTGGTTTCCGGTAAGGGTATTGCAGTTGACCAGGAGAAGATAAAGGCTGTGAGAGACTGGCCAGCACCTAAGGACAAACACGAACTCAGAAGTTTCCTTGGTTTGTGTACCTATTATCGACGATATGTACCTGGATTTGCCAACATAGCAAAGCCACTGACAAGGCTTACTGAAGAAGGAAGAAGATTTATCTGGGAAATGGACTGTACAGTTGCATTTAAAGAACTAAAACATGCTTTGACAAGCGCACCCGTCTTGAGTTATCCTTTACCTGAAGGAGAATTCATTCTAGACACAGATGCCAGCAACGCCGGAATTGGTGGCGTTCTTTCCCAGATACAAGATGGGCATGAGAAGGTTATTGCCTACTTTAGTAAGACCATGTCAAAACCAGAAAGGAATTACTGTGTGACCAGAAAAGAACTCTTGGCAGTCGTGAAATCCGTGGAACATTTCTACAAATATTTGTACGGAAGAAATTTTTTGATTAGAACTGACCATGCTGCATTAAAATGGCTGCTACAATTCAAGAATCCTGAAGGTCAGGTGGCTAGATGGATAGAAAGACTACAGGAATACGATTTCAAAATCGAACACAGGATAGGTACCAGCCATCGTAATGCCGATCCATTGTCCAGAAGGCCTTGCCAAGATGACTGCAAACATTGTAGTCGACTTGAAGAGAAACAGTTTACCGTCGCCAGGACAACAGTAGTCGATGATAGTTGGCAGCCCGATGGACTACGCAAGGACCAAGAAAATGACCCGACTTTGAAAATCTTATTAAAATGGAAAGCAGAAGAATGCAAACCAATATGGGAAGACGTTGCACCACACTCACAGAGTGTAAAAGCGTACTGGGCGCAATGGGACTCCATGGTGATTGAGGATGGCCTGTTGAAGCGTGTGGTAGAGAGTGCCGATGGAACTGAGAAGAAAGCTCAGTTGGTCATTCCTAAGAGTAGAATACCAGACGTGTTGAAAAAGATCCATGACGGGTCTAGAGGCCATTTTGGAGTCACCAAAACCCTAGAAAGATTGCGCCAGCGGTTTTACTGGGTTAACTTCACTGAAGATGCTAAAGACTGGTGCAAGAAATGTGTGGTTTGCGCGGGAATTAACGGCCCTCATAGACGACGAAAAGCTCCAATGCGTCAATACAACGTTGGCAGTCCATTTGAGCGCATTGCGATTGATGTGGCCGGTCCATTCCCAGAAAGTAACGACGGAAATAAATATATCGTGGTTGTGATGGACAACTTCACCAAGTGGGTTGAAGCTTATCCATTACCCAATCAAGAAGCCACCACGGTCGCTGAAACCTTAGTTAAAGAATGTATATGCCGATTCGGGGTACCACGTGAACTTCACTCCGACCAGGGAAGAAATTTCGAGTCTGCCGTTTTCCAAAATATCTGTAAGATATTAGGAATTAATAAAACAAGGACAACTGCATTACATCCGCAGTCCGATGGCATGGTTGAACGAATGAACAGAACGATCAACCGATATTTGTCGAAGGTAGTCTCCAACCACCAAAGAGACTGGGACCGACATCTTCATCTGTTCCTGATGGCTTATCGTTCATCCGTGCATGAAACGACAGGCGAACATCTTATTCGGACGTGAGTTGCGTTTACCATGCGACCTGGTGTTCGGCAGCAAACCTGGAGAAGACCTGGCCGGAGAAGACTACGTTACGGGCTTACGGAGAAGAATGGATGACATTCATGAACAAGTCCGTACGAACATTCAAACTGCCAGCGACCGAATGAAGGACAGGTATGACATCAAAGCCGAAAAAGGTGGATATCAACCTGGGGATTTAGTGTGGTTTTACAACCCACAAAGGCGCCGCGGGTTATCACCAAAGCTGCAAAAGAATTGGGAGGGCCCCTATGAAATAGTCAAAAGAATAAAACGATGTGGTATATAGAATTAAGAAACGACCCACTGGGAAGCCGAGAGTGGTACACTTTAATCGGCTAGCCCCTTTTGCCGGAGACAACCACGAAGATCATAATGGAGCAACAGTTCGTCGGATCATAGTTCAAGAACCGACTTTTGAAGATTTCATGGAGAACTATTCCTTTGGGCGCAAGGCGCGGTACGGCGTGACAAGAGAAGAACATCGAGATCTGTTCACCGTGTCTTCAGATTATTCCCTCGGCCACTGCGTATCAGAAGACTTAAAGATGTCCCGCGGCATAGCTTCAGTCTTTAAGCCAAAATATGGACGACTACAAGAACTGGCCAACCAACGTCCATTTTTTGGGAAAACGCTACGACTGAGAGATAGCAATTCAGACCATCAGCGGTACATCTACTACCTTGTTTCAAAACCACGCGCGTACAAGAAGCCGTCGTATCAAAGCCTATGGAACTCGCTGTGCGATTTGAGGGATCATCTACTGGAGAATGACATTTTGAAGCTAGCAGTACCGAAGTTAGGTTGTGGTCTAGACGGTTTGGACTGGAGGATTGTAAAGAACATGTTAGAGATCCTCTTCCGTTTCACCGGCATTGAAATTCTCGTCTGCAGCTTTAACCCTAACGGACAGAAAGAAGAAGTCGAGCGGACCATCGACTGTCACTTCTTTAAGAATTCGAAATGCACCAAGGGTAGTACATGCAGATTTCGTCATCACGGACTGTTCCGGGACGAAACAGTCTTAAGGGGGAGGCAGTGTAACGTAACCCCCGCGGCCGCCGCCGCCGCGCTACTACGCGTCTCAGAGTCACATGCTCGAACTTGTTAGGATAAGGTAGCAGTGAGGTTATCTATTGTTCACGCTGTTTACCTCTAGAAGCTCTCCAGAAAAGCCTGGAAATAATCTAGCCAAGTATATATAACCCACCGCCAAAGCCAGGGGACACATTCGGTATTATAGAACTAACGAGTAAAGAAGTCTGATATAAATAAACGTTGTGAATAGTTGTGATATAAAAACAAGTCGACAAGTGAACATAAATTAGTGACATAAAGAGTAGTGTTAATTGTTTAAATAAATAATCTTAGTGTTTAAGTGTCTTATAATATTCTTAGTCTTTAAATTAGTGTTAATATTTGTTAATCATAGTGTTAGTTACTTTTATAATCTTTTAATTATATTTCTAATATTTATTCATCGTTTAATAAACATATTCTTTTAGTTAATAATATTTGTCTATGTTTTACACTTCACCCATATAAATAAAAACGTTACAATAGTAAACAATTAAAATAGTGGAGAATGGAATACTATATTTTATTTGAAATAGTCACTAAATTGTGCAAACATCGACATTAAAAATTCAGTAATTGGCACTAAAGTAATCCATTATAAGACGATTTCATACAAATGTAGTGTTGCCAACCTTATGATAATTATTATATATGTAAGATAATTTGGGCAAGTGTATGATGTACAATAGTAAATTTTAGTGGTGGGATCCGGATAGTTTCGGTTCGGATCCAAAATTATCCGGATATCCGGATAATTGAATATTGAACTATCCGGATCTCGGATCCAAATCTCAGTATCGGATTTTGGATCCGGATCTGAGTATCGGATTTTGGATCCGGATCTGAGTATCGGATTTTGGATCCGGGTCTCAGTATCGGATTTTGGATTCGAATCTGAGTATTGGAGTTTGGATCCGAATCTGAGTTTCGGATCTTGAATCCGGATCCGAATATCGAATCTTGGAAACGGATTTGAGTATCGGATCTTAGATTCGAATATGAGTATGAGATATGGAATTCCAGTATCCGGATCGGCTCTCGTATTCGAATATTCTCAGTATTGAACCTTACATTTCAATATTAGCATCGGGTCTCATCAAAACCAAATAAATCTGATGACAGTCCACAATACATTTTTGTTTGATGTAGTTAATTAATAGTTGGCAGATATAAATTTCTGTTGGACAACTTTTAGCATCCGCTAAGAAGGAAATTCGTCGATTCCACAGAACTATAAGTAACAAAAACAACCCCTTTTATGTGAAACACATGCACGATAGGTATTTCGCTACCTGCAACGAACTTATGGCCATTGTTTCTCAAATTTCTTTTTTCTTTACATTTGCACATACTACCTGGTTATTTTAGAGGAGTATTATAAAATGTATTACTGTTTGTGTACTGGTGTTTACAGACCGCTGTAAAGATAAACAGGCCCACTTTAACGGTTTAAATTTGAACACAATTCCAGATGTTAGACTTCATATTCAAAATGAAAAATCGGATCCAGAATTAAAATTTGGATCCGTATCCGCAAACAAAACATCGAATTCGGATCCGGATCCGTAAACAAAATTTCGAATCCGGATCCATATCAGGATCCGGATCCAAATTAGGATCCGGATCCAAATTTGAATTAAATTTTCGGATATCCGCTTCAATATCCGAACGTCGGATATTCGAGGATCCGGATATTTTGAAATCCGGGTTCTCGGATCCAAGTTTTGTCGGATCCTCACAGCACTAGTAAATTTTTACGTAAAATGATAAAAAATATGTGCAAGACGAACGAACTAAATAATTCCGATGAACAAATTTCAGATAAAACATTTAATTTTCTCTACAATAACTTCAGTGTTGGGGATTAGCAATATTGAATGTCAGACTGACATATATAACCTATAAAAATAAATATTCCTGTCGGTTCTACAATTTTTCGATTTCAAATAAAACTTAATATGCACCTCGGCACTGAAGTTCCTTTTTATTACTCATATGCTTTATTTTCCTCGGCTATAATAACCCCGGCAAATAAATTCCACAATCGTAATAAAAATATAACTTCAGTGCCTTGATAAATAAATAACTATTTACCGTGTATCCTTTATAAATATAATAGAACCTGAAGTATTTTCTAAAATCAATAATATGGCGGAAACGGATCGAACAGAAAAATAATTTTTAGTCATTTAAATTATTACCACGGCGATAGACAGTAAATTGCAATATACAGCATAGCGGAACAAACAAACCTATTTTCCTTACCTAAAAGGTGACGGAAGGTAATAAATGAAAGTAAATTTTTTTTTCAAAAAAATATTTGGGTGGCCCTGAAAGGGCCGATTTAAATATGTAAAACACATTTTACATATGTATTGTGGCGGATGTGGCCAGTTTGTGGTTACTGTAAAAAAACAAAGATATATTTGTAAAAAATAATTTAAAATCAAATATACTATAATGGTAATTTTATAATACTAGCGACAGTTCGTCTCTATGAATTTTTAGATTAACAGTGTAAATGAAAAAGTTGTTTAGAATTAAAATCTACGTCGAATGTTTTTTTTTTATTGTTTTATCTTAATATGATATTCTACGTTTTTTCGCAGTACCAATAAAAAATACATTTTAAAAAAATCGTTTGTATTGAAATAATATCTGCCCTGCACAATAGGCAACGATGTCTATTCTGCGTCCTAATTACATTAGCACACTCTGCACACATACACAGGTGGCCGCATTGGAAACACAGTTGTTCAAATTTCAGGACTGGTGTTTTATAAAAATATAATAATATGAATGAGAAGTTCAATACACTACATCAATATTTGCAAAATTTCTGATGCTTCTCCCTAACTAAAAGTTACTAGAGTTAGTTATAGTATCGTTTATCTGGAAAATGAAATAAAATGTGCTGTCAAAATAAATGCCTAAGGCCTCAGTCTTTAATAATAATAATGTTATCCCGCACTACGAGCACATTTTCATAACAAAAGCGCTTTTACGGAGCGCACGTTCATATTGTATTCTTATGAGGAGTGTGCTCCATAAAAGCGATTTTATTAGAAAAATGTGCTCGTTTTACGAGCCACGCGCCACAGATAGATGTTTAAATTTTTTGTGGAAGATATTGGCAAATACAAGTAAAAAAAAATCTGATGTGGCCAGCACATTACCTTTCGTCAGTTCTATGTACAGAATGTCTGCCATAAGCGGACCACCATTCCTAACTTTCTTATTTGAATATATTGGGATATTTCATTAAGAATACGAATCAGGTGGAAAAATTTGGAACTAAAAACAAGGGAGCAATTTTATTTCATTCGTATGTTTTTACATACGCACGTAGTTTATATAATGGAAAATTGATAAAAGAACTAATATTTACAATTAATTAAACTACTGTTACCCAATATGTGCTCTCCCTAAGAAAAAACAAATCTGTGATCATAACCTAACAACTACTAACTAAAGTATTTAAAATGAAAAATAATAATTAATCTTCCGCTACAATTAATAAATCAGGATACAAGCCAATATACTCTACCTAAAATAATAATAAACACTGAGAGAAAAGTTAAAATACTAGAAGAATCAAAGAAAAACTCTTAACAGCAATGATACGCTTATGGAAGTTAAACACGGTTACGCAAATGTGCCCCCTTGTTGAAAGTTTAACGTTGGTGGTACACAACGCCATCTCTACATAATGAAATATCCCAATAGCAAAAATGTCATATTTATATTTAAATAAGAAATATAATATTTAAATTTGAAATTGAAATAACTCTTTTGTTTTTAATTTTAAAGGCATAGTGATAATGAACTTTTATATTCAGATAAAAAAATCTTTTAAATGGTATCTGTAGTATAGTTCAACTGTCGAAACAATAATTGTTATTATTTGAATTTGTATTTTGTATCAGTATAAGTTACAAATGTCACCGATAGGGCGCAGCATCACACTTGATGTGATATTGTCAAGCGACGCCTAGCAACACACACAGTGTAACAGTGAACATCAGGCAATAAATAAACTTTGACAAGAACGCGTGTTTTATTACGAAACTAGAAACACTTATAATACCACATTTTAACTGGCGACGAGGTTAAGTTCAACACGAACAAAAGGCAACAATAACGAACAAAAATGCCAAACGATGAGAACACAACGACTACAGAAACAAACAGTTATTTAAGAAACTTCCAGTTTGAGAGGTTTTGTCCAGAAAAAGAACCATGGGAGTACTACATTCAAAGGTTTAAAATGGAGCTGCAAATCCATGAGCTCGTAGGTACAAATGATAACACACTCAACAAGAGGCGAAATTTACTACTAAGCAAGGTAGGACCCAATGCATTTAGAGTCTTAGTTGACCACTTCAAACCCACAGATGTAACTACACAAACCTTTGACGATATTGTGAAAGTTTTAGACAAATACTATGGAAAGAAGACATACATATTATCCGAAAGAGTAGCTTTTGCTATGAGATACAGAAAAGACGATGAAACTGTGACGCAGTACATAAATGCTCTTCGTGGACTAGCAGGAAACTGTGATTTTGGCACCAGCTTAAACGAAAGGTTGCGTGATCAGTTTATCATTGGAATAAAAAACTCTGCTTGGCAACAAGAGTTTATACGATTACATCCTAATAATACGTCAAAATTAGAAGATATTGGCTTCAGCGCTAATCTTGGAACAAGCTACGTTACAGACAAAACGTTTGTCAATGTTGTCATGTGACCAAGTAGATAAACATACAAACAGGGTAAAATTTGACGGAAACAGAAGAAACCCAAATAAAAACAAACAATAGGGTTTTAGACGACAACATAAAACACAAAATAAACAACAAGTGCTCATTTTGGATCCTAAGAAGGACTGCTTGATGTGTGGAAACAGAAAATATAAGGAAAAAACAGAATGCCCCGCAAGAGGACAAAAATGTATCCTATGTAACGCTGAAAATCATTTTGCAAAAGTATGTATTGCAAATGGGAAAGCTCAAGTGAAGCCACGTGATAGAGGAGGTACACGACATATACGCGAAAATGGAGAAACAAGTAATTCAGACAGTTGCTCATCAGCCGACACAATGAACGTGAGACAGTTACAGTCGTCAAGTAAAGTTATGCTGCCTGTAGTTATTGAAGACCAAGAAGTCGAGATGTTATACGATCCGGGTGCAGCACACTCGTTAGTTGGCGCGAAGTTATGGCAACGTCTTGGAAGCCCGCTTTTACATAAAACTACCAGTTTAGTTGGGTATACAGACGCAAAGATCGAAACACTAGGAAAAACCGAAGTCAAGGTTAAAGCATTTAATTCTGACAAGACACTACCACTTTATGTAACAACAGCTGATGATATACCACTTTTTGGGCTAGATTGGTGTCTTGCTTAAAACCTAAACTTCAGGTGCACGGATTTGTCAAATCAAGAATAGTAACTCGCCAAGTCAACAACAAGCTACAAAGTATTTAATAAATACCAACAACCAGGAAGTAACGAAGCACAAGTCAACAAACAGTGGCAACACATCTTCAACACAATTCGAAGCCTTACTTCAAGAACACAGAAACTTGTTTAATGGACATATCGGAACAATAAAGGGACATATGGTAAAAATTCATTTAAAAGAAAATGCAACACCTAAAACATTCCGACCACGTCCAGTACCAATCGCTTTACAAGAAAACGTCACTGCAGAACTTGAAAGGTTGGTTAAAGAAGATGTTTTACAACCTGTTAACATGAGCAACGAACCAATTGAATGGGCCACACCCATTGTCTTAGCTGTGAAGTCAAACGGAAGTATCAGAATTTGAGATTTCGCAGTCTCTATCAATCCGTATGTACTTAAGGACGACTATCCACTTCCGCGTTTCGAAGATCTCGTGTCAAAACTTAACGGAGGCAAGTATTTTTCCAAATTAGATCTTAAAGACGCATATTTACAGCTAGAAGTACATCCAGACTTCCGGAAGTACCTTACTATCGCTACACACAAAGGGTATTTCCAATACAAACGTCTGCCTTTTGGAGTTAATTTTGCACCGTCGTTATTCCAGCGGACTATGGACGATATTCTAATCACAGCACCGACAAAAGAATTACACTTACAACGACTTAGTCAAGTACTTCAGCGACTCGAAAACATCGGAATACACACTCAGAAATCGAAATGTATATTTCTACAAAATAGTATTTCATTTTTGGGACACGTAATTGATGAAGAAGGATTGCATCCGACAACTGAACATCTAAAAGCAATTTTAGATATGCCACGCCCCAGTAACGTCACTGAACTCAGATCGTTTTTGGGCTCAATAACATACTATAGCCGGTTTATAGAAAATTTGCATGTAACTTGCGTTCCTCTTTATCGTCACCTGAAAAGTAATACAAACTTTGTATGGACTCAGGAAGATGAAAACCTTTTTCAAGAACTCAAGAGAAAGCAGACTTCTTCTGACACTTTAGTTCACTATAATCCGGACATGCCACTTGTGGTAACCAGCGACGCAAGCTTCAAAGGTGCAGGAGCTGTCTTATTCCATAAATTCCCAGATGGTAGCCTGAAACCGATCGCTTTCGCGTCTCGAACATTTAGCGAAGTAGAAACTCGCTATTCAATGAATTGTTTTTGCTATCACGCGTTTTCACCACTATCTATATGGAAGGCATTTTACTCTACTGTGCGATAACAAGCCGTTAGAGAGAATATTCAGTAAGAATCGAGAAACACCAAAAATCGCAAGCAACAGACTTTTACGTTGGGCTATGCTCTTAAATAGCTATGATTTTGAGATAAGGTACCAGCCAGGTAAAGAAAACGCACCTGCTGATGCACTCTCTCGTCTACCTTTGAACGACTCAACTAAATCACCACAAGAAGAAGCTGGGTTACCGAAACGAAGCCAATTATTAAATTTAAGATTACATCAACTTCCGGTAACAAAATCGAGACTTCAGTCTGAAACATCACGGGATAAATTGTAACATCACGGGATAAATTGTTTTTGAATATTATAAAATTTGTGCAGACCTATTGGCCTGATAAAAAGCAACTTTCCGATGAAATTACCCCTTACTATGAAAAGCGTGAAGAATTATCCTATGAGGAGAAAATACTTTTATGGAAAGGAAGAATTTGCATTCCCGAATCTTTAAAACCTGATATATTAAATATGCTGCACGATGGTCATCCTGGTGTAACAGCAATGCAATCGTGTGCGAGACTACATGTATATTGGACAAATGTAGACACTGACATCAATAACTTTGTTAAATCGTGCGTACAGTGTCAAGAATCGCGTCAAACTCAAACTAAAGTTCCGCTTTATCCGTGGAGTGCACCGCCTGAACCATGGTCGCAAATACACATTGACTTTGCCGGACCGTTCGAGAAGAAAATGTGGTTAATTGTGATCGACGCGTATTCGCGATGGTTGGAGATAATTCCGGTTAAAGACATTACAACATCAGTTACTATCTCAGCCTTGTTACAAATATTTTCCAGGCTCGGGTATCCAAAAATTATCGTTTCTGATAATGGGCCGCAGCTGACGCCAGAAGAATTTGCAAAATTTTGCAAATCCAATGGAATTGTTCACATTCGGACGACTCCGTACCATCCAAAAACGAATGGACTCGCGGAAAGAGCCGTTAAAACCTTCAAAGAGCGAATGTCAACTAGTGCATCACTTAGTAAATCACAAGAAGAACGCCTTGATAGATTTTTATTCGCTTATCGAAATACTCCACAACGATCTACAGGAAGATCACCCAGTGAAATTATTTTTGGAAGACCATTACGATCAATTTTCGACCTTATGAAACCGGACATCTTCAAGAATATAGATAAAGAAAAGCAAATTCAGAAGAATTATCACGACAAACAAGCCAAGTTTAAATATTTTCAAAAGGAAGAGAAAGTGTGGGTGAACAAACCTGTTGGAAAAGGCTCATCTCCAGGACAAGTCGTTGAACAAACCGGACCATATTCGTATCTGGTCGATGTAAACGGAACCATTAAACGAAAACATGCTGACCAAGTGAGACCTCGAGTCGAAGCATCGTTTGTTCCCAGTGACATTCCTCGAGATTTTCCACCAACTAATTTATTTACAGAATTTTCAGGTATTTCAGATGATACCGAAACTTCTCATCCCATCTTTGACAAGAAAGAAACTGAGAAGGTCGAGATTCCCTTACGTTGTACCGAAGCAGAACAAGATCCTAGTACTCAACTCGAAGTGAAGAAGTACGATCAGAAGCCGACCCGCCAAGAAAATCAACAGGGATCCGCAAAGGCCAGCACTAGTAACGGCAGTCCAACACCGAGACGAAATCCTCCAAGAGAGAGAAAACCGCCTGCTCGATATAGGCTATAAACTATTTCAAGTAGGAGAGGAATGTAGTATAGTTCAACTGTCGAAACAATAATTGTTATTGTTTGTATTTTGTATCAGTATAAGTTACAAATGTCACCGATAGGGCGCAGCATCACATTTGATCTAATCACGTCTGTACATGGATGTAAGGAAGAGAAATACGTAAAAATCGTCATACACACATACAGACATCATAGTAAAATCGTATTCTAGGCACCCTGAAATGTGCTTAATCATTAAAAACTCACAATCGAATTTTTTGAATAAAGACAATATACCTTCTTTACCTAAAGGTGACGGAAGGTAAAAACAATGTAATATTATTAACACGCTTGCGAAATGAGAGCGCCGAAGGAAGCAATTTTTTTTATCGTTATTAACTTTCATGTATTATACAATTTTAAGTGGCTCCCATCAAAACCATAACAAATACAAGCTATCAGTGTCATGGTGGCCACTGTTTTCAAATTTCACATGGTCAAAGTGCTTAAGTTACCGCTGCCATATATGATTAGCTTTACGTAGTCGTGCCATAAATACTGTCCCTAATACAAGGGAGGCTTATTCTACATAAAAAAGAAATTTGATAAAAAATGAATGTGATTTTATTGTTACATAACTATTAATTAAAAAAAAAAAAACTCAAAATGACCGGCTCATTCTTTGACACACCATAAGCGGTAGTCCAAAGGATTGAGGTCTGGACTTCCAGAGGGCCAATCTTCAACTACAATAAATTCCGGTAAATTCAGCTCTAACCAGCGTTGCGACGACTTCGCTTTGTGTGCGGGCGCTGAATCTTGCTGAAAAATCCAGTGCTTATCAGCGAACAAGGAATCATTCAATGGCTTTACAACTTGCTCTAATATGTCGCTCTGGTAATTTCCTGATCGCGTTTTTACCCCTTGTTCGCAGAAATGCAACTTCATAACACCGTCATACGACACCCTCCACCAAACCATCACTGACGCTAGGTGGTGACCTCTTTCTACCTTCGGGATTTTCTCTGCAGCTTCCCGAGAGCTATGGGTATACATTCAATCATTTTGGCGGTTGAATTTTTCTTCTACAGTGAAAAATTTTTCGTCCATAAAAACAATTTGCCGATGACTTCCGTTTGCGTGTCGCTGGAATAACATCTTAGCTCTCGTGGCTCTTATGTTACGTATGGTCGCTGTTAATCGCTGTCCTGTGCTTCTGCGATAAGTTCCAAGTTTAAGATCTTTCAGAATGCGTGACATGGTTCTAGCGGGGAACTTCATTTCCCTACACATGATTTTCTGATTCCGGAGTGGATTTCTCCAAATTCTCTCGCGAACAGATTTGACGGCTGCTGGATCCCTAGTTGTGCATGGTAAACAAACTTCTTCGTAATTTTCAGAAGTTTTAACAAATTGAAAATCTCTACTGGTGTTTTGTTGCACTTGTATAGCGCAATCACTGCTACACGGTTCATTTTAATACCCCACTCCATGTTTACTGCATGAACCATGGAGGAACGCATGAACTATCGGTTTGAAATTAATGATTTACAATATGTTGACAGATGAAAAAAACAAATGCTCAAGGCACCCTTAATTTTATTTTTATATATTTTTTTATCGTGTTTTATACTCAGTGACAGAATTTATGCCACGACTACGTATTTGAATAAAGATGTGAGGTGCAACAAAAAAATAGAGCGACTGTATAAAAATATATTTATTTTTAAAAAATTAACCAGAATAACAACTTATGAAAGAAACTTAAATTAGACAGAAAATAAAGAAAGTTACATATTTAACACCTACTTTAATAATTATTTATAGTAGATTGTATTCGTCATGGCATTTTGTGCTTTATAGATCTCCATGCATCCGTTATAATTTTAAATAATTACTTGGAATTATTAATATTATACCTTGCAATATTTTTGTCAATGGTTTCCAACAGATTTTCAATTGTATTAAAGATCAGGTGACTATTTGCGAGTTATAGACACATATTCAAATCGGCTCATTACTCCTTTTTCTTTCACCACTCTCACACGGTTATAAACAGGACAACGCAGTTTCAATATATGAGTTCAGCATGAAATTCTCTTTCTTATTATGTATTACACGATTTGAGTGAAAGAGTGGGTCACAAATAAAACACACTTCAATTCCAAAGAAATTTCTGTAATATTTTGAACATATTCATATCGGCAAATTTCAAACCTACTAATCATTCCTCAGCAACAATCGTGCAAATTCATGAAAGGAAAAAAAATCATGTCGAATTCAAACCATGTTATAATGTCTTTAACGGTGTCGGAGTAGTGGATGAAATATGAGAAATTTGCTGATTTGGCATTTTCTAACATTTAGGGAATTGTTACTACATCATGAAATAATATTAAAATCATTTTAGAAGATAGTGGGCTCGACATTTCTGAATATTTTTATATTATCAAAGTTGTTTGAATTTAATTCAAAGCACAAATTGTCTATAAAAAGAGCGAAAATGAGGTGTCAGAGCAGAGCTTTGTACGACGCCAAACCAAAATTAACAACGATTTTATGTGTATTGTAGATTGTCATGTAGACATAGCCCATAATCATCGATGTTTGATAGAACTTTGCAGTATTCACGGCTCTCATGAAACGATTTTTTTACTATAATCTTTGTAATCAAACTGTGAATCTGTAATGAGAAAAATAACATTTATTTCGTGTTATTATAATATACATACTTTATAATATTGGCACTTCGTGTAGAAAATGTAACTGTAATTGTTTATTTATTAAACAGTACAACGGTTTATTATTCAAAAAATGTTTAAAGTTCCACATATTTTCCGTAGACATGCCTGTACTGTACCTATTATCTAGAATTCAGTTATTCAATCACATCGTATATAATTATCGATGAAGCTGTCATTTTTGACATTTGAAAACGTATGTCTATTATTATTCTCATCTAAATAAATTAAAGTACACTACAATATCGACAATGCATACGTTTCGCAGTAACATCTAGTGACAGGTAGCCTAAACTTTTTCATTCGGTTTTTGAATATTCGGGTAATGAATATTCGGGCGTTGAATGATTCTGTGCATGAATATTCTGATTTTGAATATTCGGGATTTGAATGATTCTGTGCATGAATATTCGGGTTTTGAATATTCTGGTTTTGAATATTCGGGCGTTGAAGACATTCCCAATTGCCAACTACCAACATTTCGTACCGACAGTAAATGACAATTCGGAAGATCATAGATATCCAAACAAAATTGAAAGTTAATTGTTAAACACATTAATATCAAATGTCCCTCCATTTATAAATATATACGGAAAAAGTCCCTTTGTCCCTAAAGCTCTAAAATAACCATCCCAAAAGGGATTATCCCTCCCATCTGGCAACACGTTTGAACCGTTTGTAATGTCATCTCATGAATGCTCTCCCGTGTTATATACAGAGTGTTACACCAAAACCGACCACCGTCATTATTATCTTTATTATTATAGTTACAAAAAATACTATAAATTATAGAACAAAGTTGTAGGAGACCAAGGGGGACATCTTATTAGGGAAGAGAATATTTTTTAAACCAGTGGTTCTCAAGTTACAACATAAAGTTATATTTTTTTCAAATAGGATTATACATATTTTTTATGTCTATTCGATAGAGTATTTTTTTCTGAATTCAACCACGAGATTATTTTAAATCCTTACATAACAAAAATATTGAGAAAAAATCAATTGAAATTTAAATAAATTTCATTTTTATAATTATTTTTCTGTAGGCTATGAATGAAAAACAATTGAGGTTAAATTAAAATGAAACAAATATTTGTTAAAAACGTTATACACAGTGTTTTATTTGATTTATATCCTAAATAATTCAAATTGATAAATATTAGTTTTTGTTTTTCATACATAGCCTACTGAAAAATAACTAGAAAAATCAAATTTACTTATATTTCAATCGCATTTTTTTATATAATATAAAACTGATACATGGTTGAATTCAGAATAAAATACGTTATCGAATAGGCATAAAAATATGTATAATCCCATTTGAAAAAATATAACTTTGTGTTGCAAATTGAGAACCACTGGTTTAAAAAAATATTTTATTCTAAAATGGGATGTCCCCCTTGGTCTTCTACAATTTTGTTCTATAGCATTTTTTTTGTAACTATAATAATAAAGAAAATAATGGCGGTGATCGGTTTTGGTGTTACACCCTGTATTGAATACTCAAGTGTTTGAAAGGTTCTAGACAATGATTCATTATGAATAATAGTTAAACTTTGAAATTTCAATGTCTTTGTTTTTAATTTACACAACGTTTTGATTGAAGATATTATCGAGTGTACGAAACTGGAAGCAGGCGATGATGATATAGCCATGTACTTTCTAGAACATGTGATAAAATTTGTTCACTTTAGAAGGCGCACTGTAACGTTGTAAGTGTTACACTTGTTCAAGCCTAGAGGGATGTCCTCTTAGACACAACGACATATGTTCGTATTCGTTGAAAATAAAAAAAGACGTGCTGATTAATTTATTTATTTGTTGTTAATTTGTACGAATGTGTGATTAGAGTCGCTGTTGTTCACTGTAGATATGGTTAGAATACTTATTGAATACTGACTTCATGCTACAAATTTTCCTTAGCTTAGCGAAGGGGTGGGGTGAAAATAGGTGGGGTGTATTTTATTTAGAGGGTGGCGATTTGTGAAGATTGGTTGAGTAAACTCAACACGCACGCTAGCACAAAGTATTCATAATTGAAGAATCCGGTACTAAAAGTGACAGAGTTTGTCAACGGAGCGGGAGGTAAAAATTTGTCACTGTCAGTCAAGTCACTCAAAATTATCTGCGGCAACAGTACATGACTAAGATGCTGCCATCTACGTTGAGCTTTGTCCACCAGCTCCCATATAAATATCACTTTATTCATACATCAATTTATACAACTTCCTACTCGGTAAAAATAAAAAAATAACAATATCTATTATTTTTTGTCAAAATCGTAGTTTTCGAGGTTGTTCAAAAAAAAGGTGACTTTTCAAATTTCGCGGGCTACGTATATTAAATTCTCGATTTTTTTTGTTAGTTATGTTGGTACACATGTTCCCAATATAAAGGCGTTTTTTAGCGTTGAACCAGTTTCGTTATGTTTTCAAAACTATTTCGTACATGACATCCTAAATGTGAGGATCGCTAAAATACTGTGTTTTGAACTAATGACGTATAAATTTCAATGTGTCAAAAGTAAAATGGGCGTTTGAGTGAGTTTGAATTTGTGGTGTACATAAAAAGGATTCAAAACACTGTGTTTAATATAATCTGGTTCCTTGGCTGAACTTTATTGTTATTTTCTAACAAGTAAACTCTGTATTTTTATATTTATTTATACGTACAAACGTTTTACTTTTCTCAAATAATGGAGCATTCAGAATTATTATGTTTTAAATTAGTATAGAATTATTTACAAACGTTTATCAGTGTTCCGTGTTCTTGAGGTTTACTCCCTCTACTACGAAATAATTCGAAACTGTTTCAAACCAGTCCAGCGGATCGTTTTGAAAACATACGAAACTGTTTCAACCAATTTCGTCTCTGACGTCACCGTTGCGTCGCCAAAATGTAATGGTTTGAAACACTACGAAATAGTTTCAAACCAATGCATCGCCAAAAAACGCCTATGTTGACATGATCAGCCATTTTGCATTTGTAGTTTGTTTTTGACAGATATAAAGATTAGACGTATTTTGGTGTGCTTGGCGATTTTTTGCAATCGAAACAAATGGATCAAAGAATCTGTATTAAATTTTGTGTGAAACATAAAATTAAGTGCTTCAACGCACTTGAAATATTGACTGTGTCATTTGGCGAGTCCACTTTGAGCAAATAAACTGTTTATAAGTGGTACAAGCTCTTCACAGAAGGCCGAGAAGATGTTAATGATGATGTCAAATGTGATGGTTTTACTCACTGTTTCCTTCGTTTACAATGGCGTGGTGCATCATAAGTTCTTGCCACAAGGTCGTACGATCAACAAGGAATATTACTTTGAAGTTATGCGCCGTTTGCGTGACGCAATACGAAGAAAACGCCCGAATTTGTGGCAAAACAATTCATGGCTTTTACATCACGATAATGCACCTGCTCACACATCGTTGCTTTTTCGCTGGAAATGTTTAAAGCCATACCAAAAAACGCGTATCAGAAGGGCTTCGAGGATTGGAAAAAGCGCTGACACAAGTGTATTATATCTGAGTGGGAGTACTTTGAAGGGGACAAAATAGATATTGATGAATAAATAAATATTTTTCGAGAAAAATAAAGTCACCTTTTTTTGAGAAAACCTCATATACTATAGTAAATATTTTTTAGGTATGGAATATAATAAATGTCAAGTTCCAAGAGGTAAAGTTCTTGGTGGTTCTTTTACCATCAACTTCATGATCTACTCCAGAGGTAACGCTAAAAACTTAGTATTGCGCTTTACCTAGATTGCTAATAATTGCTCCAGGATTATGTGTTGTGTTGCGCAGTAATTCTTGCTTCGACCAAGCAGGAAACATCTGAAACCACAGATTCTTTTATTAATTTCCTTGGACGTTTTAATTTTGATAATTTAAATTTCTTATCTTTTCCGTTATTACTACTCCTGTCTTATCTTTTATTTCTTTTACCTTATGCGCGACAAATTTTGGTTTTGTTATTTTTCAAGAATGTCTAATATTTTATTTTACTAATATTTCTCTGGTTGATTCTGGTAAATTTTCATGTTTTCTTTTCTCTAGATACCATATTTTTTCCTTTTGTTTGTTAATGTTACGTAAATAAACAAGATGACAAGGCAACAAAACAAAACAAAGTTGACTTGGTACACACGCATTTTCGTGCATTTTACATGCATCCATACATGAACTTTCGTACACTTTACATGTATGCCCCCTTCTGCTGTTTGTAATAATCACTTTTCGAAGTAAGCAGTGAAATCTCGAAAATGCGATTTATATGTTCCGGGTTTCTTGCATGTATTTAATAACAGCTCATACTTTTTTGTTGATATGGAATATGAAAACTGTATAGGGCAATCCACCAGGCTATTAAATTCTAAAAACAATATTATATGTATATAGTATGTGCCAAGGGCCATTTTTACGACCTCTAGCCAAAGTTCCGGTCAACGTGATTGCCGGCCGCCGGTGTTCGTCATAATATCACATCGGAAAGTTAATTGTCAAAATTAGACATATTGCAAATTATCGTTGCGTTATATTTTATGAAAACCGACGGTAACGTTGCTTGGAACTTTGACCAGAGGCCGTAAAAGTAGCCCTTACTCGTGCAATGCATTGAAATTTCTAGAATAATAATTTTTACGAAATCAATAACCGTTATATTAGATAAAACTTAATTAACTAGGTGACCATTTAATATTTGCCTTTGATTTTACAAAATTTAATTTCTCAAATAACATCTATACCATATTCCAAATGAGAATGGAGTAGTGGGAAGATAGGAGCAGATTGAACTTGTTTGATTGGATAAGATGGGGGTTTTATCCAATCAAAAACAAGATCAAACTGCTTAGTTCAGGCTTTACATTTACTTTCTAAGACTTGTTTTTTCAATTTCAAGTAGTAATGCTCAATTATTTTATCACCAATCGATTACATCAGAACAACCTTTTTCTAATCGCTTATCGTTCTCGAAATCTCAAGATATAATTCAAGAGCGCCATATTTTATACATGATTTATTCGGATTATCTATGTACACCATTTTTATTTGCACACTGTCAAACAGGTATTAAAGGTTCAAGCAGATACATACCACATGTGTGTTCATTCCTGCTCGCAATATCAAGTACTACGCCAGTTAATATTTTTTGTTCATTTTCATACATATAATGGGTGTAACTTTTCCCATGCACTGTATTTTCTAAATTCATAGTAATCGTGTTCGTTTCTATATCCATATATATTTCACCCAAACATGATTGTATATTATCTAATTGACAAACTGTTGCAGATATCTGTTCAGGTAATATATCATGAATTAGGACTGCAATAAAGAAAAATATATTATTTTGTGAATATACATTTGATATCATATCCGATATCAAATTTAATGTCAAAATTTAAATATCGAGTGGAACACCCTATACTTTTAACAAATTTGGATACTACGTGAAAATTACATTAGAAGATTATCGCTTAATTGAAACAAAATATGGCACTATTATTTCTCAAGAAAAATGTGTTAAAGAATATGAAATCATATTTATATCACTGATATCAGGAAAAACTATCCATAATAATAATAATAACAACAATTATTATTATTATTAAAAAATCTGTAAAACACTGCACTGTTAAACTTAAATGGAAAGTAATTAATAAAGGCGAAAAATAAAGCTTCTACTACATACCGGGTTCAACAACTGTTTTCGATAACGAAGCTTGAAGTGGTTCCATGTTTTGAATTTCTAATGCTATAGTATAACTTTCAGATTGTCTTGTTTCAATACCTTAAAATAAAAGGTAAGTAAAACATTGAAAACAAAATATTTCGAAGCAAATAATTTGAGATCTCCGTCTTCCGGAATGGTCATCACGACGACGGTTTGTAACACTTGACGTTTCGAGTAAAGTCACACTCTTCTTCAGAAGCTAGTGTGAAATTTCAATGACTTGAAACGTCATACGTTACAAAACGTCCTCGTGGCAACCAACTCGGACGAAACAAAAATATCAACGCAATCCACGGAAGATTGACAACTACAAAATATGAGAAACACCAGTTAGGTCTCCTTTTACGTCCTCTGGTCAACGTTCTGATCGATGTAACCTGCGGTTTTCATAAAAATATCGTATCGGAAATTTAGCATTTATTGTCAAAGTTGTACGTATGTCAATTTTTTTATGCGATATTTTTTTTATGAAAATCGGTTGTCTCGTTGACAGGATCTTTGATCTGAGGTCGTAAAAGGGACTCTTAGACAAATTACTTCAATAAAAGTATAAACAATATTTTCCGATATCGATTCTTCAAATAATTTCTTTTTTTGAAATGATGCGTGTACTAACGATTCAAAAACGCAGACTGTTTTTGCTATTTCAGGATCATAAAATAAAAAATAATTAATAAAAGCAAGAAACAAAGCACTATAAACATACAAGGTTCAACAATATTTTTCGATGACGAAACTTGAATGGGGTAGTTACCATATGTTAAAAATAATGAAATTCTTATTTGTTTACAATATATGACTCATAATATAGATATATACTCGTACTATAATCAAATTCGCCATTTATTATGTAAATATTTCAAAAAAGTTATTTAAAATATTAATGATTCAAATCGACCTCTTCTTTGTGACGTCACGCTTATATATTTAAAGCCGCAAATGTCGTTAGTGTCGATTTACAGCGATGGATGTGACATGTCAAAGTGACAGTTGACGGTGATACTGACGCCGTGGACATAACCTTGTTTCTATTTATCAACTGTAATACAAAACGTCGTTACAAACTTGCCCAAACAAAAATAAATAAGTAAAATACGTGCTAACTTGAGAGCAATCTAACCTAACAAACAAGTTTCCCTTATTCCGCAAGACATACGTCGCAAAATATCTTTGTCATACTTCGAGCAGCACGTCGGAACGAAGTTGCAACGGAAACCGCAAAGGTAACGTCACAGTGGCGGGAATAGATATGTCCGGTATTTTCAGTATTTTTTTCTTATTTAAAAACAAAAATTGTGCAAAATAAAAAAAAATATGGAAAATTTCAATTTAAAAATACTTGCTTCTAATAAAAAAATCAAAAAAGGCGAAACTACCCCATTAGTTCCGTGTTTTGAATTTCAAATGATGTAATTTTATTTTCAGAATGTCATGTTGCAATATCTTAAAATAAAATATAAGTAAAATATCAAGAAACAAATAATTTTAAACTAATTTTTTTTACAAATAATTTGAAGAAATATGGAAAGCCGTTTTACTTTTTAGTAGTACTTGAGTTTATTCTTAAAACAAATTCACATATCCGTAATAAAATTTAAGATATCAAGAAATTAAATGTAAGATATCTCTAATACAATTTTAGATATCTACAAATGATTTAGAGATATCTCGAATTCATTGAATTATAGATATCTAAAATTCAATTTGAGATATCTGTAATTTATTTTCAGGTATCTTAAATTTAATATTTGATATCCAAAATTTATTTAAAAATATCTGAAATTGAATTAGAGATGTCTCCAATTCATTTACAGGTGTCTTTAAGACTATGTTCAATAAGAACTACGTTAGATTACTATCGAATTAAGGATATCACTAAATAAATTAGGGATATCACTAAACAAATTAATATCACTAAATAATATGGATATGTATTTTTATTTTAAAAGTTACATATTCAAAATTCGTTTAATGATACTATTAATTTATTTAGTGATATACGAAATTCGTTTAGTGATATCTATAATTCATTTTCAGATATCTACAATTGAATTTGAGATATCTGAAAATAAATATTAGAATTTAATAACAGATATCTTAAATTTAATTAGGGATATCACTAAACGAATTATGGGTATCACTAACGGGCCTATTCTGCAACTCAGTGGTTAATTTTTAACCACTGGTTAAAGTTTATATCCAATAGATATTGATTTGACAACTAAAAATCAATTTTTTTGTTATATATCGACGTATTTGATTGGTTATAATATTTAACCAGCTGTTAAAAATGAACCACTGAGTTACAGAATAGGCCCGTTAGTGAGTTAGTGATATCACTGAACGAATTTTGGATATGTTTAAAAATAAAAATACATATCCATAATTCATTTATTCATATTCTTAAATCATTTGGTCATATCCATAATTCATTTAGTGATATTGGTAACTCGTTTAGTGATATCTTTAATTCAAGTGGTGATATCTCTAATTTTTTAGTTATATCTTTAATTCGCTAGTGATCTAACAAAGTTCTTATGGGACATATAGTCTTATTTTAATTTAAGATATCTGAAATTGAATTGGAGATATCTCTAATTCATTTTTAGATATCTTTAAATAAATTTTGGATATCAAAAATTAAATTTAAGATATCTGAAAATGAATTACAGATATCTCAAATTGAATTTTAAATATCTCTAATACAATGAATTCGAGATATCCTAAATTTTATTATGGACATGCGAATTTGTTTTATGTATAAAACTCGAGTACTATTAAAAAATAAAACGGCTTTCCATAAAGAAACTATTTGTTACAAAAGTTTGACACTCATATCCGTTAGAGCCTCCAATAATTTCATAATAAGTAGGAGTAAAAATGTGAGTATACCTAACTCAGGTGTCCTACTTTCACAATCGGATGTATGTATACCTAACTCAGATGTTCTACTTTCGGAATCGGGAGCGATGTCTATTGTATCAAATAATTTTCGCCGTACTTTTTCCAAATATGCCATATCTTCCTTACCGCACACATTAGCTAAAAAAATAAGTCTTGTTAAAATATTATATCTTAATTTTATATATTACAATCATAGCATAAATATATTTAAAAAATCAAGCTCATAGCATAAATATATTTAAAAAATCAAGCCTATTTTCTACTATATATTCTATTTGAGAAATGAGAAACTATGAAAATATTTACTCAAATATGGCGACTCTTCCATTTCACAAATATTTGATGAGGTATATTCCTTATTAACTGAATTAAAATTATTTAAACATTCACTATTCTGATTTTCTTGATCCTCGGGAATTTCATCTGTCAAATGTTCGTTTCCAATATTATTTTTAGTAACAGCATTTTCAATATCTTTCATCTTTCTCATCATTTCTTCTTTTTCTAAAATAAATTAAAACGAACAAATAATGAAAAATTACCAGATACCAACAACAAATATTGAAACTTAAATAGTCAATGCAGTAAACATTTCAATCTAAATACAAAAGCTTATACTTTTACTTACTTTTCTATACCTATACTGGGTGTCTACTTCTTTGTAGAACATGGGAAATGCAATGTTAAAATTTTTTCATTATACTATAGTGCGTTTCCTATTAATTTTAGAACAAAAGTGTAATGAAAAAATAAATTCAGAATTAAAAACTGCATTAAGAGGAATGGCTACCCCTGCCTACTATATAAGAAGCAAAAATTCAAATAAATTGTTCCTGTACTAGAACTGTTAACATTTTAAAAAATTCAACATTAGACAAACAAAATTCTGATATAAACCTGCATTTAAAAAAAAGTATTATTGAAATCTATTAGTATTTGAAAAACGAGAAATGCCTTTTTTTCCCATAAAATCAAAGTCAAATACTAATAAATTTCAATAATATTTTTTTTAATGCAGGTTTTATAGTAGAAGTATGTCCGTCTAATGTTGAATTTTTTAAAATGTTAAAAATTCTAGTACAGGAATAATATATATGAATTTTTGCTTCATTATATAGTAGGCAGGGGTAACCATTCCTCTTAATATAAGAAATAATTATCACTGAGTAAAAGACAAGTGATAAATAATGAATAAAAAGGGAATTTGTTTTACATGTCCTGGCATACTAGTATTATAAAATGGGAAAATGATTCAACAAATTGTGAAATAAAACTAAAAAATCTGATGTGGCCAGCACATAACCTCTCGCCGTATATTTTATCTGGCTGTATGCATAAAGCGAAGAATATTTTTATAAATACAAATAATATATTCATATAAATCTATGACGTATAAACTTCTTTATTATTCAATAATAGCATGTCTCAACATGAAGATATTTTACCATAAATTATGTTACAATAAATTACAAAGTAGAGTTTACCATATATAAATATTAGGCTGGTAACTGCAATTTTCAATTCGAACAACGTTGTTTACTTTCTCTTCATATTCTTCTAGTAAAAACATTAATTTTGGGCGGTCTAAAATGTATATATGGATTGTGCATCTATTCTTACATATCTTCTTTTACATTTTATTTTTTCATACATGTTATATCTAAATAACACTAATTCCCTTTAATAAAGTGACGGATAGATTGTACTCCGATTATTCTTATATCGATGTGTAATTTTGTCAATATTTACAACTTACTTGAGAAGAATTTGATAGCTTTTTCGCAATTCAAAGTTACTCTAGTCTATAGTACTAGTGTACATTGTCCCATAATGTTTGAAACAAATTTAAGTCCTTCAACCTAGACTTGTCATCTCCATAATAGTCACAGATCAAGAACTAAGGGATTCTCCAAGTACATTTTTCCTTCATTACTCATTATTTCTGACACTGACATTTATCTGTCAGTTACAAATAATTTAAATTATCAACTATTTTTCATGGCATTCTTTCGGCTGTCAAATTTATTACAACAGATTATTTTATATATTATACTTCTTTTATCTCTAAATCTATGGAATATATAATAAAATATTTAAATGTATCAGATAGAGAATTTAATTTTCTTTAATATTACCACGAAAAATTTTCAAAAAATAATATTTAGAAGATTTTTTTTCAAGAATCTTCTACTTCCGGTTGTCCAATTGTTAGCAAAACCTTTTCAGATCTTCCCATGAATGTCCGATTGGGAAATACGTTGTTAAACAAATTTTAAGTCTTATAGTTTTTGAGTAACCGTCCTTCCAACATCCCACACACACACATACACACACACACACACACACACATCCACACACACACACACACACACAGACATCATCGTAAAAATGTTAAAATCGGATTGTAGAGACCTTAAAACGTGCTTATTCAATAAAATCTGGATATGCGATTTTTAGCATGAATGCAATACCTCTCTTAGCGAGAGGTAAAAAAGAAAAATTGCAACGAAAAAACTAATATCGAAATGAGATATACGTATAAGATAAGGAATTTGGTTTAACAGATAAACCATGAGTCTAAACTAGCCAAATTAGCTTAATAAGAGGTAAACTTGGATATTTATAGTAATATTTTATTGTTGAAATAAATAAAGAGAGTAAAGTATTAATTCTGGGATTAAATATCATATAGTAATAAAAATGTTCTATTTCGATTTAAATATAATTGAAATTACCTCCATAAAATAGGATGTCAGCTTTGTATGATCCCAAATTCTTATAGCGTACTTTTCTGTTCGTCATTCCATTTCCTTTTACAAGTTTTTTTTCTTCGCAAACATATAAAACACCATCATCAATGAATTTTACTAAGTAGTACATTATTCTCTACAAATGTAAACATTAAAGAAAAAATATATTTTACTTGCAGTTAGTTCACTTACCTAATTACGCGTGAAATATCCGGCCTATAACTAAGGTTATATGTGAAATTAAGAAAAAGAATTTGATTTTATTTAAAATTTATGCAATAGTATAAAGCTTGTAACGTGTTTCTATTGTTCCTGTATTTTGCCCTTGTAATGAATAATTATTGTACTGCTCAATGATAAGTATTTACACATATACCATACTACGTACGCAATAAGCATACACTGCCCACAGATAATACAACACTACGCTGTTTGATTTGAAATGGGAGCGATGAGTGGAGAGGAGCTTACATTGGCGCTAGTGTTCCAAACTCAACATCAAACATTTTTACCTCCTCCATGCATTTTACGTTTATTTGTTAGAAAAATCGGTGAAATAGCATAATACGCAGGCACGCAACAAAGGAAAACCAAAACTTTTCGTATTGTGACGTACGCCCCCGAGAGAATAGTATACAACGCCACCACTGAACGAATATACGAGAACGATGACGCAATCCCTGGCGCCGCAGCGGCTGGACTCTTAATTGCGCCGTGACCTCGTCCCTTTGTGTGCCGGTCATTGTCGCTTGGAAGGCTTCTAGTGGCTTCTAGACTGTTACGCTCTGTATAAATATTGGCCGGGAGAAGGCGGAGTCTCAGTCTGATATATACAAGCAACCAGATATGAACTCGGTGATATAAATAAACAGTTTAACAGTTGTCAACATCAATAAATGTAGTTATATAAATAAGTGTTGTGATATAAATGTTAGTTAAATAAATAATCGTAGTGTTTAAGCATTTAATAATATTCTTAGTGTTTATAATTAGTTAATCATAGTGTTAGTTGTTTTTATTATCTTTTAATATTTAATCTTTATTTAATTACCGTTTAATAAACGTATTCTTTTGTTAATAATATTTGTCTATGTTTTACACTTCACCCATATAAATAAAAACGTTACAATTGGTGTCAGGTGTGGGGTTGTTCATAACTGTGAAGTGTAAATAAAATAAATAAAATGGCGACCAAACAATTAAAATTAAGTGAATTAAAAGTAAGTGATCTCAAGAGAGAACTGGAAGAACGAGAATTAGATACGACAGGACTGAAAGGCGTTCTACAATCTCGTCTGCGGCAAGCATTAATCGCTGCTGGTGAAAATGCTGACGATTACTTATTTGACCTATCCGACATTGATAAACAGATAGAAAAATTAGCACAAAAATTAGAGGAAAGTTCTAGAAAATCAGAAGAAAGTTCTAGAACATTAGAAGAAAAATTAGAGGAAAATTCTAGAAAAGCAGATGAAAGTTCTAGAACACTAAAAGAAGAATTAAAACAGGAAATGGCAGAAAGTTCTAGAAAAGCAGATGAAAATTCTAGAACACTAAAAGAAGAATTGACCGAGACACTAGAACAAAAATTAATAGAAAGTTCTAGAAAATCTGAAGAAATTTCTAGAACATTGAAAGAAGAATTGACAGGAACATTACAACAAAAATTAGATGAAAACTCTAGAGCATTAGAACAAAAATTAGAGGATAATTCTAGAAGCTTAGAAGAAAAATTAGAAGAAAATTCTAGAAGTTTAGAAGAAAAATTAGAGGAGAATTCTAGAAAAACCGAAGAAGACCTAAAGAATTTAAAAGATGAGTATGACAAGAAGATTGAAGAAATACAGGAAAAATTCACTAAAATTACATCGACGTCAATGTCGAATTCCGATGTAGCAAAGGTGGGTGTAGTAGAAGAAAGGAAAGTAGTAAAATCTGAAACTACTTCAAAAATGCACATAAAGACACCGGAATTTGATGGGAAGTCTTCGTGGCCAAATTATTTAAAACAATTTGAAGCGGCCGCAAAAGCGAATAATTGGACATCCGAGGAGAAGGCTACTGCGTTGACTGTCTCGTTGCGCGGAGAAGCTATCGACATCCTGCAAACGCTGAAAGAAGACGAACAAGAAGACTACGACCAGCTAGTCAAGCGATTGGATATGCGGTATGGAAATGCGCATCTGGAGCAGGTGTACCAGACGCAACTGAGGAACCGGTATCAGAGTTCAAAGGAAAGCCTTCAAGAATTTGAAGTTGACGTAGCTCGTTTGGTTCATCTCGCACATCCTACGGCTCCTGACAGCGTTTTGGAGTGCTTGGCCACTCAATCATTTATCTACGGAGTTCGAGACAGCGAAACTCAACAAGCACTGCGATTGGCCCGTCCTAAAACTTTAATTGATGCGCTCTCATATGCATTGGAGCATGAAGCTGCCAAACAAGCTTCACGTAACCAATTACGAGTGCGAAATATTGATGCTGTGAGTAATGAAACAACAGAAGATTTAGATGAGAGGTTACGGCGAATTGAAAATGAAATGTTTGCTGGCAGAAAGAAACTCCGCTGTTGGAACTGCGGTGAACTGGGCCATCCGCAGAGACTTTGCAGAAAAATACAAAAGAAGACGGAATCTGCAAAGGAAGAAAAGGAGTCGGAAAACTAAATCGGGTTGATGCGAAGGAGCAACTGTCGACCCGTAATCTAGTAGCTCCACAATCCATCAGTTATGTCGCATCTCTTCATCATAAAGCCAATAGCATCTATGTGGATGGCTCTATTAACGGAAGGCCAATGAAAATGCTACTGGATACGGGTGCGACAAAAACTATAATTAGGCCCGACTTCATAAGGAAAACTGGCAAGACACATCTTCAACCAACCAAGTGGCGGTTACGCACAGCAACGGGAGAACAAGCTATCGCATTAGGAGAAGTAGATGTCACCATCTCTATTGGAAACACCTCCTTTAAACATCGTGCGCTAGTAGCTGAAGTTGAAGATGAATTAATACTCGGAATGGACGCAATGACAAAGCATGGCTTTAAACTTGACCTGAAGAAGGGCGTGATGATGGTCAATGAAGAAGAACTCGTATTAAATCCACGAGATGATAAAGCTGTGCGCGTACTAATGGCAGAAGACGTTACCCTCCCAGAACGAAGTGAAACTATCCTGGAAGCACATTTAGATGGTAGTTTCTGTGAGGGAAGTATCGTTATGCTGGAGCCCAAGAATGATGATGCCAAAACTGGCACTGGAGTTGTTGTCGGAAAATCACTCGTCAAAGCCAGCCGGGTAATACCTGTTCGAATAATGAACGTAAATTTTTATCCTGTTGTCCTAAAGAGAGGAACAATTGTAGGAGAATGCTCTGCAGTATCCTCGATTATTCGAACTGTAAAGGCCACAGGGAACACATCTCAGAAAGTTTCGGACACGTTAATCAATCAATTGACATCGTTCGAAGAATTGACCGCCGACCAGAGAACCAAGGCGAAGGATTTAATTGGGAGGTTTCAAGATGTGTTCCAATATGACAAGAAAGCCAACGGAAGAACTAATGTAGTTCATCATAAAATAGACACCGGAGACGCAAGACCCATCCGTCAACCAGCAAGAAGACTACCACTGGCAAAGCGTGAGGAAGCGGAAAGAATAATCGAGGACATGAAAATGGAAGGTGTGATTGAACCTTCAAGCAGTCCATGGGCTTCACCAGTGGTGTTAGTGAAGAAGAAGGATGGCTCTACACGATTTTGCGTCGATTATCGTCAACTTAACAACGTGACGAAGAAGGATAGCTACCCGCTACCTCGAATAGACGACACATTAGACACCTTAGCTGGCTCAAAGATTTTCTCCACTTTGGACCTAAAGAGCGGATACTGGCAAGTGGATTTGGATCCAAAAGACAAAGAGAAGACAGCCTTCACCATTGGTACAGGACTTTGGCAATTCACCGTAATGCCGTTCGGGCTCTGCAATGCTCCTGCAACGTTTGAACGACTCATGGAAACAGTATTGACTGGGCTATCTTGGAAAACCTGTTTAGTGTACCTCGACGATATTATTGTGGTTGGTAAGACATTCGAGGACCACATGAAGAATTTGGAAGAGGTTTTCCAGAGATTGAGGAAGGCTAACCTGAAACTTAGCCCGAAGAAGTGTCACCTGTTTCGAAGAGAAGTCCATTACCTGGGACACGTGGTTTCCGGTAAGGGTATTGCAGTCGACCAGGAGAAGATAAAGGCTGTGAGAGACTGGCCAGCACCTAGGGACAAACACGAACTCAGAAGTTTCCTTGGTTTGTGTACCTATTATCGGCGATATGTACCTGGATTTGCCAACATAGCCAAGCCACTGACAAGGCTTACTGAAGAAGGAAGAAGATTTATCTGGGAAATGGACTGTACAGTTGCATTTAAAGAACTAAAACATGCTTTGACAAGCGCACCCGTCTTGAGTTATCCTTTACCTGAAGGAGAATTCATTCTAGACACAGATGCCAGCAACGTTGGAATTGGTGGCGTTCTTTCCCAGATACAAGATGGGCATGAGAAAGTTATTGCCTACTTTAGTAAGACCTTGTCAAAACCAGAAAGGAATTACTGTGTGACTAGAAAAGAACTCTTGGCAGTCGTGAAATCCGTGGAACATTTCTACAAATATTTGTACGGAAGACGATTTTTGATTAGGACTGATCATGCAGCATTAAAATGGCTGCTACAATTCAAGAATCCTGAAGGTCAGGTGGCTAGATGGATTGAAAGACTACAGGAATACGATTTCAAAATCGATCATAGGGCGGGTACCAGCCATCGTAATGCCGACGCATTGTCCAGAAGGCCATGCCAAGATGAGTGCAAGCATTGTAGTCGACTGGAAGAGAAACATTTTACTGTCGCCAGGACAACAGTAGTCGACGATAATTGGCAGACCGATGGACTACGCGAAGACCAAGAGAATGACCCGACGTTGAAAATACTGCTGGAGTGGAAAGCAGAAGAGAGAAAACCAAGATGGGAAGAAGTTACACCACACTCACAGAGTGTAAAATCATACTGGGCGCAATGGGACTCGATGATGATTGAAGATGGCCTGTTAAAGCGTTTGGTGGAAAATACCGATGGAACTGAGAAGAGAACTCAGTTGGTTATTCCTAAGAATAGAATTCCAGACGTGCTGAAAGAGATCCATGACGGATCTGGAGGTGGCCATTTTGGAGTCAACAAAACATTAGAAAGATTGCGCCAGCGATTTTACTGGGTTAACTGCAAGGAAGACGTTAAAGACTGGTGCAAGAAATGTGTAGTTTGCGCTGGAAGCAACGGCCCTCATAGACGACGGAAAGCCCCAATGCGTCAATACAACGTTGGCAGTCCATTTGAGCGCATTGCGATTGACGTGGCCGGACCATTTCCAGAAAGCGAAGACAGAAATAAATACATCGTGGTTGTCATGGACTACTTCACCAAATGGGTTGAGGCCTATCCATTACCCAACCAGGAAGCTACTACGGTCGCCGAAACCTTAGTCAAGGAGTGTATATGCCGATTCGGAGTTCCACGTGAACTTCACTCCGACCAGGGGAGAAATTTTGAGTCTGCCGTTTTCCAAAATATCTGTAAGATATTAGGGATTAATAAAACGAGGACAACTGCATTACATCCGCAGTCCGATGGCATGGTTGAACGCATGAACAGAACGATCAACCGATATTTGTCGAAGGTAGTCTCCAACCACCAAAGAGACTGGGACCGACATCTTCATCTGTTCTTAATGGCTTATCGTTCATCCGTGCATGAAACCACAGGGCAAAGTCCTGCGAACATCTTATTTGGGCGTGAGTTGCGCCTGCCATGTGACTTGGTGTTCGGCAGTAAACCTGGGGAAGATCTGGCCGGAGAAGACTACGTTACGGGCTTACGGAGAAGAATGAACGACATTCATGAACAAGTCCGCACAAACACTCAAGCTGCCAGCGACCGAATGAAGGACCAGTATGACATCAAGGCAGAAAAAGGTGGATACCAACCAGGGGATTTAGTGTGGCTTTACAATCCTCAAAGGCGCCGAGGTTTATCACCAAAGCTACAAAGAAATTGAGAATATGGACCATATGAGGTCGTTAAGAGAATAAACGACGTGATATACAGAATTAGAAAAACACCAACAGGGAAGCCAAGAGTAGTACACTTCAACCGGCTAGCCCCATTCGCTGGTGACAACAATGAAGACCATCATGGAGCAACGGTTCGTCGGATCATAGCTCAGGAACCAACTTTTGAAGACTTCATGGAACAGTATTCCTTTGGTCACAAGGCGCGGTATGGCGTGACGACGGAAGAACATAGAGATCTGTTCACCGTGTCCTCAGATTATTCCCTCGGCCACTGCGTATCGGAAGACTTAAAGATGTCACGCGGCATAGCGTCAGTCTTTAAGACAAAATTTGGACGACTACAAGAATTGGCCAACCAAGATCCATCCGTCGGGAAGACGCTACGACTGAGGGATAACAATGCAGAACAGCAGCGGTATATCTACTACCTGGTCACAAAACCACGCTCGTACGAAAAGCCGTCATATCGCAATCTATGGAGCTCGCTGTGCGACCTGAAGGATCATCTGCTAGAGAATGACATTTTGAAACTAGCAGTACCGAAGTTAGGCTGTGGATTAGATGGCTTGGATTGGAGAGTGGTTAGGAACATGTTAGAGATCCTCTTCCGCTATACCGGTATTGAAATTCTCGTCTGCAGCTTTAACCCTAGCAGACAGAAAGGAGAACCCCAGCGGACCATCGACTGTCACTTCTTCAAGACTTCAAAGTGTACCAAGGGCAATGCATGTAGATTTCGTCATCAAGAACTGTTCCGGGACGAAACAGTCTTAAGGAGGGGGCAATGTGACGTACGCCCCCGAGAGAATAGTATACAACGCCACCACTGAACGAATATACGAGAACGATGACGCAATCCCTGGCGCCGCAGCGGCTGGACTCTTAATTGCGCCGTGACCTCGTCCCTTTGTGTGCCGGTCATTGTCGCTTGGAAGGCTTCTAGTGGCTTCTAGACTGTTACGCTCTGTATAAATATTGGCCGGGAGAAGGCGGAGTCTCAGTCTGATATATACAAGCAACCAGATATGAACTCGGTGATATAAATAAACAGTTTAACAGTTGTCAACATCAATAAATGTAGTTATATAAATAAGTGTTGTGATATAAATGTTAGTTAAATAAATAATCGTAGTGTTTAAGCATTTAATAATATTCTTAGTGTTTATAATTAGTTAATCATAGTGTTAGTTGTTTTTATTATCTTTTAATATTTAATCTTTATTTAATTACCGTTTAATAAACGTATTCTTTTGTTAATAATATTTGTCTATGTTTTACACTTCACCCATATAAATAAAAACGTTACAGTATAATAGTTGAAGATAAGTCGAACACCATACTTGTCCTAAAATTAAAAGTTACATATACTTATTAGAAATATTTCGACAAAACTCCATATTTTCCAAAAAAAAAAAATCGTAATTTCAATTTTAAAACTTTATTCACTTTTACTTCTCATATCTTCTGTATAAAACGAGATATTTGTACCGTTTTCCGCTGTATCATGTTCATATATTCTGCAATTTCTGAATTAAAAAAATACTATACTATATATTATGAATACAAATATTTTTAACAAACAAAATTTGAAAAAAATAATATTTAAAGTTAAGTTTTTTCCGTTGCAAATTTCCATACGTACTAACCATTTGCTTGCAAGCTTAAATTTGCCGTTTTAATACAAAACAAATCTATTATCTGTTTCATGAGTAAAATAAAATAATTATGTATCATTTTTTTACCTTCCGTCACCTCTAGGTAAGGAAGGTATTGTCCTTGATCAAAAAATTCGGTGGTGAGTTTTCATTGAATAAGCACGTTTTAGGGCCTTTACAATACGATTTTACTATTTTTACGATTATGTCTGTATGTGTGTTCGTGTGTGCGTGTGTGTGTATGTGTGTGTGTGTGTGTGTGTGTGTGTGTGTGTGTGTGTGTGTGTGTGTGTGTGTGTGTGTGTGGACCGCATTTTCGTGCACGATATCTCCAATACTAGAATTCCAAAACTTACAATTCTTGCATATTCCTCTTCGTAGCAACCATATGCAGACTTGATTTGATTTTGGTTACAATTGGTCAACCGAAGTATCCTCATTTGAAGATTTTAACAGTTTTTCTTGAAAAACTCAGTTAAATTTTATTATAACTTAAAGAATATATTATTCTCTATACGATTTGATTGTATTTTATATTTCATATTCAACAGATATAGAGTTAAAGAATTATAAAGATTATAAAAAATATAAAATTTCATAAATCAGCCAGCTGTGCTAACTTAACCATGGAAACTGCTAATATATTCAGGTAATTCAAATTGACAGATGTCAATATCAATAAAAAGTAAATGATGAAAGAATAAGGGAAATAACTCTAGTGTTGGGCGTTTCTAGAAAGATATAAGAGAGACGATTACATTGGTTTGAACATGTCATGAGAAGAAATGAGTATATTGGAAGAATGAATAGCTTATAACAGAAGTTGGAAGAAACATAGGAAGACCAAATATAATATGAAAGGAGAGAAAAAAAACTGAATGAGAACGACATACAAAACAAAAATTAGTGGAAGAAGAAAATAAAAAATAGCGACCCCCTAACGAATGGGAAAAACTAAAGAAGAAGAAGATGTTAGTGTCAAGTGTAATTCGCATAGTTTGTTGATGAAATAATTTAACTGGAAATATAGGATCTTTTGCAAAATAATTTATGTGTAGGGCACGTTCAGTGACGTGACTTTGCTGACTTTGGCAAGCAGATATGTGGACCCGTGTCAAAATGACAGCTATTAATTACGTCCATAACTTACAAATGTCGTAATTTTTCATTCAAAATTTCATAATTTTCTTATTTCATGTGGTTTATTTATTATCAGGGGTGTGGAATTCAGTTGCCGAGAAAAGGAATCATAAAATACCAAAAAAAGAAATTTTGAATGAAAAATTTTGACATAAGGATGACCCACAAAATATAAATGAATAGAAGAAAAAAAATAAAAAATAGCGACCCCTAACGAATGGGAAAAGCTAAAGAAGAAGAAAATGTTAGTGTCAAGTGCCATTTGCATGAAATAATATTACTGATGGAAATTTATAATCTTTTGCAAGAAAATTTATGTGTGGAATTTATATAATACACAGGATTGACGGAAGGTATTGTGCTGGCCACATCAGATTTTTTTGTTTGTCTTAGATAATTTTACTTTCTATGTTCCTATGTATCTCTCTATCTCTTTCGTAACTTTTGTATTTGCAAATTACGCCATAATTTCTTTGTAGTCTATATTGCTCTTTCAAAGCAATTTTTTTGTATAAATACATTACTTACAGTAATACTAGTATTTTAATAAATTTTAGGTGTTAACAAATACTCGAAATCTTATTCATTCAGATTCTTAGTTAATGTCGTGCATATAGACGTTTATATGAATGTATTTATGTGTACGTCATTGCTTGTAAAAATCTGTATTTTATCTGAATAAGGTATAAAAGTATACTGAAACAGCGGTTTTGTAATAATAAATGCTGTATGACTGAGATTTCGAATATTTGTTGATATACCTAATCCACAGTCTACACCACAGTTCAGAAATTTACCCTTATTTATTATAAAAATATTACTTATTTCAATAATTTTTGTAATATTTTTGTTTGTTATATATTGTTATATATTATAAATCCTGTCCAGTAATTGGGTGCGCCTGTTGGACAGAGCAAGTAAATAAATAAATAAATTTGCTTCATGATAATTACAACAATGAAATACTTGATTTCGAGAAAATAATCATGATTACAAGAATGAAAATTTGATTACAAAAAAAATACGTTTAATTATTTTTCTCAAGAACTATTATAGTTTGTAGACAGGACAGATCAGCTATTTTTGTTTTGTCTTTGTATTACACTGATATATTAAATTAAGAGTAGGACAAAATTCCTCATAGAGCGAAAGAAGAGATTCAATTTCAAATATTTGTGTGTACAAGAAATGTTAAATTCGTTACTTATAGGGCGCGAGCAGTCATGTAACTTTGTTGGCTTTCAGAATGACAGCTAGTAGTTATTTACATAAATGTCGCAATTGTCACATGTCAAATTTTTTTATTCAAAATTTCAAAATATTTTGGTATCATTCTTATGTCAATTGTATGGAATATACTTGTCGATGAAAATAATCCACATGGATTTGGAAAATCATGATATTTTGAATGAAAAAATTTGATACTTGACACCTATATACATTACTAGCTGTCAGACTGACACGGGCCTTCACATCTGCTTGCTAAGGTCACATGACTGCTCGCGTCCTATGTAACAAAATAAAAATGGTGAGAGGTATTGTGCTGGCCACAACAAATTTTTAGTAAAATATTTTCCGTATTCCTCGGTTAAAAATAAATAACCGTACTCGTTCTATTCTTATAGTCTCAGTCTCTTCTTTATTGTTTATATTGTAAAACATTTTGAAACGAGCGAAAATATTGTATGCACAAGATATTAAAATGATAAAATGTTATACTTTTCTATGCTGTTCTATAAGCATGGAAGCTATGAGTTCCTGTAAGGTGATGTCGGAACATTATTATTGGTAAATTTGTAGTTGTGTAAAAGCCGTGATGATATTATTAATTTATTTACATTTTTAATTTGCATAAGAAAAATTAGCAAGCATACGCAGTAATGGGCAAAAGGCCTTGAAGATGTATTAACATTTACACACACTTGTTTACATAAATCACACTAATAATGTCGGTATTATAAATAAAATGTATTAAATTCCATTATGGTATCAGATAATTGTTACCTATTTCTAAATGCAGGTGTTATAAAAATATGTTAATTGTATCCGATATATTTTATCTGAATGAAGAACTTGCATATTATTAAATACAGACGGAATTGTTTACTTAATTAACATTCATAAAATGTTCTAAATTTTGATATCTCCTGTAACAAATTCCTTCGAAGTATCTAATACCTGTATCATAAAGTAAAGTATCATATTTATACAGGGTGTTGATGAATATGTGTTACAAATTTCTAGGGTTTGTAGGTGATGCAAAATAGACTAACTTTTACTAATAAACTCCGTTTTCAGTTTACAGGCTCTTAAAAGAGTAAATATCTACCTTAATTTTAGTTGGCTATGGCCTGTCACTTCAGTTATTAGTTTTATTTATTATTATGATGATAACATGGTGTTAATGCACGGCCAAATAAAATCCTGTCATTTTTGAAGAATGTATTGGGGGGGGGCAGGATTGCGATTGCCTAAGGGCCTCCACATGGTTTAATCCGGCACTGGATAAATACTATTTTTCGGTATGTATTATATTAAAGTAAATTATAAGTTGTAATTGTAATTAATAATTTTAAAATTGAAAGGTCATGTTTAAAAACTACCTATGTACGAATTACTAACCTGCGGCAGGCAAGTTTACTGTAACAACGTTATATTTAAAATATAAACGAAAGTATCATCTAAATTGTTAATATTATTATTAGCTAATCAGATAGAAGGCATTTCAAATTATTTTGAGTGTTAATTCCATTTGACAATTACGACGTACCCCCGCTGCGGTGTTATTGAGGAAGTTAAAATTAAAATAAAATACAAAATAGTTTCCTTTATGAAATATATATCAACAATTTTATTGACCTTTCTGACGATATTTTTAAAAATGGAACCTTAATCCACCCCTGGCGTGCCGCACGGCCAGCATTTCTTGTGATTCCGGCTTGCGATGTATAGGTTGCACATAGTGCTATTTGCCGTAATCGGAGATTTGAAATTACAGGTTCACACTCAGCCCTTTGGTGCAGAAGCAGATCTCGCTAATTGATGACATCAATTCGATGTATTTTTAACCATGTGTGCGGTTAACAGCTGTCAAGTAACGGCCCGTAATGATATTAGTGGCGAGTGGATTCTTAGCTTCACAGTCTGATAAGTTACCATTGAGCTAATATTATACCATATTACTTTTGTTCAAGTGAATGTTCGGCCAATCTTTACAAATTTGAAAACCACGTCAAATTTATATTATAAATATATGTATATACCTATACAGGGTGACACTGAAAAACAGGCCACTCGAAATAACTTTTTTTTTATAATTTTCTTAATTTATTTGTAAATTAGGCTTAGGGGCTCACAAATCATGGTATTTGGCATGATGCTAGCGCATGTATGTATGAGTTGATAAAAATATAGTTTTGATATTTATAAAATTGTTATTAAAAATTCATAAATAATTAATCTTAAGCATTGACCTAGAGTAGACAAGAATCGTAGAATACGATTTCAGATGTATGTTAAATGTTTTCACTATTTTAATCACATGAAATAGATAATTTGTTTAACAATAGCCAATTTAGTTTCAATAAACATGTGAAAATCGGTATTGAGTATTAATAATTTGCTACTCGTTATAATTTTCAGCAAATTTGAAATTAACTTAGAAAAATGCACAATTTCTAACGTATGTTAAATTTTTTCACTATTTTATTCATATGAAATAGATAATTTGTTTAACAATTGCCTATTCAGTTTCAATAAATATGTGAAAATCGGTATGGAATATAAATAATTTGCTGCTTATTATAACTTTCGGAAAATTTGAAATTAACTTAGCATCATGCGTAATGCACGAAATCAGACGTATGTTAAATGTTTTCACTCTTTTAATCACATGAAATAGATAATTTGTTTAAAAATAGCCAATTTAGTTTCAATAAACATGTGAAAATCGGTATTGAGTATTAATAATTTGCTACTCGTTATAATTTTCAGCAAATTTGAAATTAACTTAGAAAAATGCACAATTTCTAACGTATGTTAAATTTTTTCACTATTTTATTCATATGAAATAGATAATTTGTTTAACAATTGCCTATTCAGTTTCAATAAATATGTGAAAATCGGTATGGAATATAAATAATTTGCTGCTTATTATAACTTTCGGAAAATTTGAAATTAACTTAGCATAATGCGTAATGCACGAAATCAGACGTATGTTAAATGTTTTCACTCTTTTAATCACATGAAATAGATAATTTGTTTAAAAATAGCCAATTTAGTTTCAATAAACATGTGAAAATCGGTAATGAGTATTAATAATTTGCTACTCGTTATAATTTTCAGCAAATTTGAAATTAACTTAGAAAAATGCACAATTTCTAACGTATGTTAAATTTTTTCACTATTTTATTCATATGAAATAGATAATTTGTTTAACAATTGCCTATTCAGTTTCAATAAATATGTGAAAATCGGTATGGAATATAAATAATTTGCTGCTTATTATAACTTTCGGAAAATTTGAAATTAACTTAGCATAATGCGTAATGCACGAAATCAGACGTATGTTAAATGTTTTCACTCTTTTAATCACATGAAATAGATAATTTGTTTAAAAATAGCCAATTTCAGTTTCAATAAACATGTGAAAATCGGTATTGAGTATTAATAATTTGCTACTCGTTATAATTTTCAGCAAATTTGAAATTAACTTAGAAAAATGCACAATTTCTAACGTATGTTAAATTTTTTCACTATTTTATTCATATGAAATAGATAATTTGTTTAACAATTGCCTATTCAGTTTCAATAAATATGTGAAAATCGGTATGGAATATAAATAATTTGCTGCTTATTATAACTTTCGGAAAATTTGAAATTAACTTAGCATAATGCGTAATGCACGAAATCAGACGTATGTTAAATGTTTTCACTCTTTTAATCACATGAAATAGATAATTTGTTTAACAAAAGCCAATTTAGTTTCAATAAACATGTGACAATCGGTATTGAATATTAATAACTTGCCCGGGCCGGCAACAACAGTGGTGCTCACGTTCTCCGGCACCATTCGTATAATTAAATGGTGATGCGCTGCACCAGTGCACCACACACTTCAGCAATAAATTATTACAAATTTTTTAAATAAGAATATATGTTATAAAGCTAAAATAATAATTATTATTAGTAATGTAATTGCCATCTAGTCATGTATTGTTAATAAAATCCAGGTTATGGGTCGTGTACTTGTAGGGTACCTATATATACTGGATATGACCATGACGTGGCTCGCGTTTCGTCCGTCAATTATTGCGGGCCACTATCGTGTTGTTGTTAAGGGTTAACAAGAAGTGGCAACGTTGCTTACAACTAGTAATCTAGACGTGACAACAATGAAATACGTGGAAAGAGTTGGATAGTGGGGATGAAACAAGCGAAGTCAGTATGCAATGCACTACTGAAATTGACTGCACGAGCAGTCGGCTTCGACTGCTGTTTTAATGCATGTCATCGACCGTAGCCGTGTCCCAGCCTGAAACTCGTAGTCATAAAAAAGCTTTTGTTGCAATTTCTTTGAGTAAAATAAAGCAATCATTAATTTTTTCAAAATTATATTTTGTATATTATCAGTTTGCCCTGACATTTGTGCCTTCTTTGTTTGAGTATATATTTTGTTGTTTATTTAATGTATTATTTGTTTTTTAGTGTCACCGTCTTGATTTTAATATGCATTTGATTGCTTATATAAACAACATTTTCCATAGCAATTTTTTTTAAAGTAATTGGTAAAATGGGCCCATAAACCATAACAAAAATAATAAAATATACACTTTATCCTTAAAATACTTCGAGATATTTGAATTTATTTCCAGGATCACGGATGACGTCACATTGGTATTGGTATCTTTCTCGCGCAACCTACTACAGAAACTGATGTGAGAAAGATAGCTATAGATTTCTTTAAAAATCAAATGCAGTTATAAAAAATTCTGATGTGGCCAGCACAATACCTTCCGTCAATCCTGTGTATTATGTACAAATTCCATACATAAATTTTCTTGCCAAAAGATTATAAATTTCCAGTAATATTATTTCATGCAAATGTCACTTGACACTGACATTTTCTTCTTCTTTAGCTTTTCCCATTCGTTAGGGGTCGCTATTTTTTATTTTTTTCTTCCATTCATTTCTATTTTGCGGGTTATCCTCACGTCAAAATTTTTCATTCAAAATTTCTTTTTTTAGTATTTTATGATTCCTTTTCTCGGCAACTGAATTCCACATCCCTGATAATAAATAAACCACATGAAATAAGAAAATCATAAACTTTGAATGAAAAATTATGGCATTTGTAAGTTATGGACGTAATTAATAGCTGTCATTTTGACACGGGTCCAAATATCTGCTTGCCAAAGTCAGCAAAGTCACGTCACTGCACGCGCCCTACACATAATTTTTTTTTGCAAAAGATCCTATATTTCCAGTTAAATTATTTCATAAACAAACTATTCGAATTGCACTTGACACTAACATATTCTTCTTCTTTAGTTTTTCCCATTCGTTAGGGGGTCGCTATTTTTTATTTTCTTCTTCCACTAATTTTTGTTTTGTATGTCGTTCTCATTCAGTTTCTTTTCTCTCCTTTCATATTATATTTGGTCTTCCTATGTTTCTTCCAACTTCTGTTATAAGCTATTCATTCTTCCAATATACTCATCTCTTCTCATGACATGTTCAAACCAATGTAATCGTCTCTCTTATATCTTTCTAGAAATGCCCAACACTAGAGTTATTTCCCTTATTCTTTCATCATTTACTTTTTATTGATATTGACATCTGTCAATTTGAATTACCTGAATATATTAGCAGTTTCCATGGTTAAGTTAGCACAGCTGGCTGATTTATGAAATTTTATAATTTTTATAATCTTTATAATTCTTTAACTCTATATCTGTTGAATATGAAATATAAAATACAATCAAATCGTATAGAGAATAATATATTCTTTAAGTTGTAATAAAATTTAAATGAGTTTTTCAAGAAAAACTGTTAAAATCTTCAAATGAGGGTACTTCCGGTTGACCAATTATAACCAAAATCTAAACAAGTCAGCTTATTGTTGTAAGGAAGAGGAATACGCAAGAATTGTAATTTTTGGAATTCTAGTATTGGAGATATCGTGCACGAAAATGCGGTCCACACACACACACACACACACACACACACACACACACACACACACACATACACACACACGCACACACGAACACACATACAGACATAATCGTAAAAATAGTAAAATCGTATTGTAAAGACCCTAAAACGTGCTTATTCAATGAAAACTCACCACCGAATTTTTTGATCAAGGACAATACCTTCCTTACCTAGAGGTGACGGAAGGTAAAAACATGTATGACTTTTTTGATACCACGAATTGCTTCAAAATTAAACGAACTTTCATTTAAAAAAATGGTTTTTCTACTCCCATGCGTGAAGTGAGTACTTCACGTATCAATTTTTATGTGTGAGGCTTGATTTTTTTGTACGCTGTGCGTGAAGTAAATAGTTCAGTTTTAACACATACAATGAATATCTTTATATACACGTAAATCATGTGTTGGTAAATGGTCCGTAGAAATGACAACTTCATGAGAAATGTGTTATTAGTTTATAAAAACAAATATATTTTATTGCAAGGTCGTAGAAAAAGTATAGTATGTAACACGTGTGTGAAGCCTATTTTACATTCGCGAGGTTTTAAAAATTTCAGCTTCACACACTTGTCACATAATATACTATTATGGGCCCATTGTGAAGATATATATATGTACACCGTTATAAACTAATCATGGAACAAATAATTAAGCAATTTTGTTTATTCCACCATTATTATTAAATATTTTATCAAAATATTTTGCGACCTTGCCAGTACACTTATATAGGATTAGAATTTAATATAAATACGTAAATAAATAAAAAATATCATCACATCATCATGGCTTTTACCCGTTGTCGGGTGTGTAATATCTGAAAATAAGCAGATGTCAGTGTCAAATAAAATTTACATAATATTTTGTGAATTGATTTTATTGGAAATATAAAAATGTAAAATAATTTAAGGTGGCAAAAACAAATTACATAAGGTAATACAACAGATTATAGCCATAAGCCAATTCAGCAGGTTATTATGTTATGTTATAGATATAATGCTATGTTTTTATTTTCTCCTTATTTTAAGAGACATACTGTTCTTTTTACGAGTAGTTCAGTTCAGTTCAGTTCAGTACGAGGTAAGATCAATTAATTTCGCCCCTAAAAAAGAAACGCGCATAGAATAGTTTAAAAAAAAAAATTGTGTAGAATTTGTACAAAATACGTAGAATTGACGGAAGGTATTGTGCTGGCCACATCAGATTTTTTAAGTATGTATTTATTTGTAAAAATGTAATATCAGTGAAATAAAATGTATAGGGATACATAAATAAATATGTATTTATTTTCTTTTAGAAATTGACCCCTGTGGCGCACTCTCCACGCCAGCAATAAGTGCCCGTGAGGTGACGCCTGGTAAGCGCCCGTACGGTACAAATATTCCATCATTACCGATATCTGTGTATGAAGCAGATTGGCACACCCAGCAATGGGTAATATGCCGTGATAAAATATTTATTTATTTATTTAGAAAGTATCTACAGTCCAGACCGCGCGACCGTTAAAATCCCGAATAGGCGTGGTTTAATCAATTTCTTTAAATACATTTTAACATTATCTAACCTGACACAAAATTTATGTTTGGGAAACTAACGTAAAGTTTTGTTCGTTAGGTATAGGTTTTTGTTGTTGTTTTTAGAGAAATGTACATGCTAAGTAAGGTCTTCAATAATAAAAACGGGCCCACGTTCGGGTTTTCTATTTTTTGTTTCCCGAACGCGTCTAGTACTAAAACACGCTTCGTTGTGATTTAATTGGTCCACCACGTCACTTCGAGATTTTAATTTTTTGAACACTGTCCCGGACTGTAGCCCACATCCTATCTTGTACTGAAATCATTCTTAATATTTTTGCAATTCTTCCCTATTACCTATAGTATTTAAAATGAAATATGGTCATCAATTTATAAACTCAGATAATAACCAGTTTTTCTAACCGGTTATTAACCGGTCAAAAGACAGTTTCGAAACGATCAGTCGCGCTTATTAACCTGTCGGTTAAAATCGATTTTTAACCGGTTTATACCCAGTTAAAAGCCAGTTTCATAACCGGTTAAAAACTGGTTTTGACCCATATCTATACTATTATGAGCTAGCGTTCCAGAATGAAAGATTATAAACACAAATATCATAATTATTTACTTTATAGGACTGTGTACCATAATGAGATTCGAATACTATTATGGTACCGTTCACTGACAATCGAGTTAAATTTTTGCGCTCGCGTCATTGTTTCCTCACGCGCCCAATGCTTACTTTATGAGTAGGTACCATTTGAAAAACAGGAATATCTCCAAAACTGTGGTAGCTCAAAATTTGTTTAATATAGCAATAATTAGCACTAAAATGAGCATAATATTATAGCATTATAAAATACCGGAATCGTTGCATACGGTACTAGGCGTGAACTTAGAGTACCATTAGAAAACAGAAATATCTCCAAAACTGCGGTAGTTCAATTTTTTTTAATATAGCAATAATTAGCACTAAACGAGCATAATATTATAGAATTATGAAATATCGGAAATGGCTACATACGGTACTAGGCGTGAACTTTACGCACCATTGAAACAAATCAAATAACACAATTATGGGACGTACACAAAAATTGTTTAATATAGCAATAAATAGCACTAAATGAACATAAAATTGTAGTATTATAAAATATTGGAAATTGTTGCACAAGTTATATATATCAATATTTATTGTATTATCTTATATCGCCGTATCTTGCTAACACCTCAGCATAGATAGGGATATATTATAAATAGTAGAGATAATTAGTTTATAGGCAGTTCTATACTAGCTGTTACCAAGGTTTAATCAATTGTTACTCTGAAGAGTTGCTATTGTATATGTATTGTTGTGTCTGATAAATAAATCTTTTTAAAAATAGTTATACCAATATAATTATTATAACTGGCGCAGTCGTACGGATAAGTGAAACGAGATATTACCGAAATTCTGACGAAAACAGAATTAATTCGTTTAAGTAATATTCTCGGTTGTTTCAACATTCATTCACAAGAACCGAACTAAAGAAGCATCCATAGTCAGGAGCTTCACGGTCAACAAAGCAACAGTACAAAACTTAAAATTACACCGTGCCCGCAAACGAGAGCCCGTAACCAAGTAACAGGAACTCCGACCACACCGTGCCGCCAAGTGCAGAGCCCGTGATCGTTCACCAGGACAACAGCCTGTACGGCAAGTGCAGAGTTCGTCGTCAGTCACCAGGACAATAGAGCCCGTACACCGAGTGCCGTCCTAGTGTCCAGTTCATTGAGAACAACTCCTGCCAAGTTCATTGGGAACAACAAATGAAGATTTCAACCCTCATAGTGTTGACAAGTCTATTAATGTAAGTACTAACCACTTACTAATATAATTATATAAATATAATTATTATAACTTTTGTAAAAGTATAATATTATAGTATTTGTGAAGTAATAATGGCCGAGCGAGCTAACAAAATTACTTTCGCGTTAAATACAATACCACAATATGATGGTAATCCGAACAAATTAAGTCCATTCACAAATGCAGTGAATGTTATTCAAAATCTACTTGCTACCATAGAACCCCCACTCGACGATTTTGATAAATGTGTTGCATTTATGAGTATCAAAGCAAAAATTGTAGGGAAAGCATTAGAAAGTATAAAAGACTTGGAACTCAACACATGGAATGAACTAAAAGATCACTTAGTCAGTACGTTCAAAGATAAATCAACAAGCGTTACTATAACAAATGATATTTTGAAAATAAATAATATTAAAAACCCATATAAATTATTTGAAATTGTTAAGGAAAAATTCTCAACATTTAGATCTCGATTATCTGTAGAAGAGGATGATAACGATCGTAGAACGGCAATTTCTGAATTCGCCGAAAAACTTGTGGTAACACACTTTATAACCAATATATCCGATCCATATCGAAACAATATTGCGACGAGAAACCCGCAAAATTTAAACGAAATAGAAAAACTCCTAAATAACGATTTTCAATACTTAAAATATACATCTGCACCTGTAGCTGTTTCGAAACAGTCAGTGCATAAATTACCAAATATTCCGCCAATGAAATTCCCCGAGAATTCATTCCCAACAGGTCCGATAAAATTTCAAAATAGACCTAATCAAAATAAAACCTTTGCACCTCGCCAACAGTTTAAAAACGCTCAAGGAGTGAAACCAACTCCCATGTCTTTACAAACGAGACAAACATTTATACCTAGACAACAGAATAGAAATTATTTCACACCATTAGGATCAAATCCTAATTACATTGTAGAAGAACTACATTGTAATGAAAGTTACGATACCGATCCATCGGAAGAATCCACTGAATCAACAACAGACAACAATGAACAGTGCTCATACGGAGAAAATGATAGTGACAACGAATTAAATCCAGATGATAATTTTTTAGAATCACCAGGCCTCAATGTATTGCCGAAAATCTAAATATAGATTGTAATTCAAAACTTCCATTTTTCAAAATTCATGACTATTGTATACTTTTTGATACTGGATCCTCCATAAATTTAATAAATAGAAATTTTGTTTATAAAAATAAAAAGAGATTTAAAATATATAAAGAAAAATTTTCATTCATGACAGCCACAGGTAAAACTGAAGGCACAGAATACGTTCTATTCGATATAGAAGGTATAGAAATAAAATGTTATTTGTACAACTTTCATAAAATGTTTAATATTTTACTAGGTACTCCGGCACTAGAAAAACTAAATGCACAAATAAATTTTAATAACAAAACTGTAAATATTCGGAATAAATTAATTAAATTACAATATTTTAACGAAACTAAACAAAATAATTTAATGGATAATGACAAAATTAATGTAAGAACAGACCATCTTAATAGTGAAGAAAAACATGAATTAATAAAAATTATTCAAGATTATCATGAAATTTTCCCAAAAGAGAATACACCTTTATCTCATACTTCTACTATCAAACATGTCATTTATAGTAAGAATAATACACCAATGTATTCTAAAAATTATAGATATCCTGAGTGCTACAAAAAGGAAATAAATAACCAAGTTGAAAAACTTTTAGACGATAAAATAATTCAGAAATCGCATTCACCCTGGTCGTCTCCAGTGTGGATTGTACCGAAAAAAATGGATGCCTCTGGCAAACGGAAATATCGAATGGTCATTGACTACCGTAAATTAAATTCAAACACAGAGGACGATAAATTCCCAATACCTAATATCACTGACATACTAGATAAATTAGGGCGTAATACTTATTACACTACTCTTGATCTTGCTTCCGGTTTCCACCAAATTCAAATGTCAGAAGAATCAATCCCCAAAACTGCCTTTTCGACAGATCAAGGTCATTATGAGTTCACCAGAATGCCCTTCGGCTTGAAAAATGCCCCAGCCACGTTTCAAAGACTAGTAAATCACGTACTTAAGGATTACATAAACAAAATCTGTCTGGTATACATGGACGACATAATTGTCCTCGGTACATCCTTACAGGAACATGTAACTAATATTAGAAAAATATTTAAACGACTCAAGGAACATAATCTAAAAATACAGATTGACAAATCTGAGTTTTTTCATAAAGAAGTTTCATATCTAGGACACATCGTCTCAGAAGACGGAATAAAACCAAATCCGGACAAAATTACAGCAGTCAAAGAATTTCCTATACCAAAGACACAGAAAGAAATAAAATCTTATCTTGGACTCCTAGGTTATTATAGGAAGTTTATTCCAAATTTCGCACAGCTCACTAAACCATTAACAAAATGTTTAAAAAAGGGTAATAACATAAACATAGATGACAAAAAATATCGAGAAAGTTTCGAATCGAGTAAAAAACTTTTAATAAACGCCCCTATACTTCAATACCCAGACCCTGCAAAAGAATACACCCTGACTACAGACGCATCGAATTATGCGATAGGCGCTGTATTGAGTCAAAAGATAGAAGGAAAAGACCTACCTATAGCATACGCCTCACGTACTCTAAACGAGCATGAAATAAATTATAGCACCATAGAGAAAGAGCTATTAAGCATAGTGTGGGCTACCAAATACTTTAGACCATATTTATACGGCGTAAAGTTTAAACTAATTACAGATCATAAACCACTTGTTTACCTAATGTCACTTAAAGATCCTCATTCCAAGCTCATGCGCTGGAAATTGAAACTAGATGAATTTAATTATTATGTAGAATATAAAAAAGGTCAATTAAATAGTAATGCTGATGCACTTTCTAGAATTAAACCAAAATTCCAAATTATAGAAACAACGAAAGAAATTTTCGAAAATAATAGTAATATTGTCCACTGTATAAGTGCAGACAAAAAATTAGGAAAAGGTTTTGCTTTACAAATTAACAATAAATTTAAAAGTAAAAATTATTTAGAAAATAAACAAAAGAAAAAAGGTGATATGTATACACAGCCCATATATAACAAAAACATCTTATTCCATTTAATTACAAAGGAAAAATACTTTGATAAACCAAGAATGTCTGATATCAAAAAATGTTTGATTAAACTAAAGGAATACTGTATCTTCAACGATATAGAGGAACTACACATGCCACGAATATGTTCTGGATGTGACAAACAAAATTTTGAAACTGTTAAAAATTTAATTAAAGAAATTTTCGCTGAAACACATGTAAAAATTATTGTCCATAATTCAGAAAATAACGAAATTAATATCAATGATAACGATAGTATAATTCCTAATTATTCAAGTTCTGAAGACTCTTCTGAAGATCTTAATACAGTCCATTCGGATATAGAAAATGAAATTAACGGCATAACATATAAGGAAACAGCAATAAATAGCGGAAAGAACCAATTAGTCATTTCCGTACACGATAAGGAAACAGAGGTGAATTTAATTAAATTATTCAACAATTCAAAACAAAGACTAACCATAAAACTCAATCAAAATAATTTAGAAACTGAAATAAATAATTTTTTGAAAAATTATCTTGCACCAAATTGTACATATTATTGTCTTTTTGAAAAAGACCTACATTTGAAATTTAATGAAACTCTTATGAGAAATTTTGTAAAAGATTCTTATAAATTAGTAAAATGCGAATATCTTTTAGAAGATATAGAATTACAAAACGAACAAATTAATACAATCATGAACCACCATGAAGGTAAGACCAACCATCGTGGTATACTCGAGACCTATATGAGTTTAAAACGAAAATTCTACTGGCCAAATCTCTACAATGAAGTACAAAGATACATTAACAATTGTGACCTATGCCAAATAAACAAATATGAAAGAAATCCGTTCCAATTAAAAGACAATCTAACACCTACTCCTTCTGAACCATTTGAAATCTTAGCAATTGATACTCTTACCTTAGAAAATAAGAAGTATCTTACTATAATTGATCAATTTTCAAAATTTGGTCAAATATATCATATTAAAAATATGACAGCTGTATCAGTAGTAGACAAATTATTAGAATACTTTAATCAATATAAAATACCATCAGAAATTATACATGATTCGGGAACAGAATTTAATAATGGTTTAATACAAAATCTTTTTAAGATACACAAAATCAAGGCTCACATGACATGTGTCGACAACCCTAAAAGTAACGGTTGTATCGAACGATTTCACAGCACAATAATTGAACATCTACGAATAATAAATCAAAGAGATGAATTCAAAACTGAAACTATGGAAATCAAAATTAAATATGCAATAATTGCTTATAACAATTCCATACACACTGTAACTAAACATACACCGCTAGAAATTCTCTACGGACAGAATCGAAAAGATCCGTTTGAAACTGAACTCACAACGGAAGAACATTTAGCGAGCCATAAAGAAAAGATGAAAATTGTTCATTTGAAAATTAAAGAAAATATTCAAAAAGAAAAGAATAAACGACATGACCCAACCCATGAAAATCCTGATAAAATTCCTGGAAATGTACTTATAAAAGAAGGTAAACGCCGAATACAAAAAATTAAGAAACCCCTATTTAAAATCCACAAAGTAGAAAAATATATACCAAAATTAGGCGTTATCAAAATTAATCAAAACAAGAAACATAAAATTGACAAAATTAAAAAACCACGATTATTTGCAAATGTTACAGATGCGCAGCATGCATCGACGAACTAGAAGAAATAAACAACAACCCCGGACTAAACATTTTAGAATTAGGTAAAGCTTACTTATATATTCACTCGCAATATAACTATTTCAAATATAATCTCACTAGCATAGTTAATGAGTTTAATAAAATACAGTTAAATAAAAATGAAATACTAACACATATTAATAATGTAGGTAATAAAGATAATAAATATAGAATAGAATTAATGACATATATAAATATTCTTCAATTCAATTTCAATAGATTAGAAAATAAAATAAAATTGATTTCAAATAATAAAAGAAGTAAACGAGGATTAATAAATGGTCTCGGTACAGTAATAAAAGCGATTACAGGAAATCTTGACGCTTTCGACGGCGAAAAATATGAACAACTATTTGAAAGAATTAATGAAAATCAACGAATCCTTCAAGGTCAAAATTTCGAAAATATTAAGGTGAATAAAGAAATCATGGCAAAATATAATACACAACTTGAAAATATAAAACATAACGAAGTCATGTTAAAAAGTAGAATTATACAAATTCAAGGAATTTTAAACGAAACAATATCTTGGGAGAATACATTTATAATTAAGGATACAATAAATCAAATTATTTTATTAACAGTTAATTTAATCGAAATCATAGCCGAAATTGAGACAAGTCTTACATTCTGTAATTTGAACAAAATTCATTCGTCTATCATCTCCTTAGAAGATTTGCAAAAAATTACTAATCAAATTTCAAAACTCAATTTCTGGGACATTTCGGAACAAATATCAAGCCATTGTAAGCTTCACGATAATATAATAGAATACTTATTAGAAATTCCTATCTATGATACTGGTTCTGTAATACTAACCCAATTAACACCAATTCCTATGTTTATAGATAATAAAATGTATATGCTTAATTTAAATAAGGTATTTATAATGGAAATAAATAATAAATTATATGATGTTGACAAATGTATTAGTAATAAGGAAAAATATTTCTGTCATTCAAACTTTATAGAAATAAATAACTGTTTGAAAAATATTATTAAAACACAAAATAATAAAGAATGTATGTATCATTCTATTCATGATAGTTTCATTGTAAACAAAATTGAAAACTCGAATATTGTTGTAATTGCTTCAAATAAAAATCGGAATGTAAACATAAAATGTAATGATTATGAGAAACATAAATTTATTAAAGGAGTATATAAGTTTATTACAAAAAATAATTGTCGAATTAATGACTATCATTTAGAGAATTCAGTAATATATAATAAAGAAATTATTTTTGAAAATATTGATTTTAAAATATTAGATAATCAACTAACAAATAAAAACGTTACATTGAAGCAAATTGAAAATTTAGATATAAAAATTAAAGAGCATTCCAAAATACAAAACATAAATACATCCGACTCTGTAAGTCACCCCATTGTTAACACATGTATTATTGTAACTATTATTATTATTATTATAATATTATTACTATTATACAAGGCAAAATTTAAATTATGTAGAAAGCGGAAAGCCTCATCAACGATTGAATTAAAAGAAATAAATAAAACCGATACGGCTCTGTTTTAGGATGGAGGAGTTATATATATCAATATTTATTGTATTATCTTATATCGCCGTATCTTGCTAACACCTCAGCATAGATAGGGATATATTATAAATAGTAGAGATAATTAGTTTATAGGCAGTTCTATACTAGCTGTTACCAAGGTTTAATCAATTGTTACTCTGAAGAGTTGCTATTGTATATGTATTGTTGTGTCTGATAAATAAATCTTTTTAAAAATAGTTATACCAATATAATTATTATAACTCACACGGTACTAGGCGTGAACTTTAAGTACCATTTAAACAAAAGCAAATAACACAAAAATGAGTTGGACACAAAATTTGGTGTATAGAGCAAAATGTAGCATATTATTAGCATTAAATTATAGATATAAATTTAAACCTATTTTTCTACTTCGGGACTCTAGCTTCACAGACCTTTTTATTACAGAGTCCATGTGCATAAGATTTTAATAAATCACATACGAGTATTATGACAATATGGCTTTGATTTATATAATTCTTTTAACTAATTTCAATAAACTAAATATTGCAACATAGGTATTTGTTATTATTAGGGCATTATCATCCACAGATCCGCGAATTCAAGTTTCCTATTTTATTATAGAATTCATAACACATGCGTATAAGATTTAAAAAAATCGCATATTATAAAAGTATGGGTTTGATTTATGCAAAAAAAATAACTATAATTCTAATAAACTAAATATTGCAACATAGGTATTTGTTATTATTGGGGCATTATAGTCCACAGATCCGCGAATTTAAGATTTTGAATTACAGAGCTCAACATTTTTTTCTTTTTTGGTTGCAAAAAAGTCCTTCAAATTGTATTCCTGTCTATAAGTACTTTAGACATATTAAACTTTAATTCAAATATTGCCGCAAATTGTCAAGCACGAATGTAACCGAGCGCCTAAACGAGTATTATGACAGGACAGTAAATAGTAGGCGATTTTTCGCGACGGACCAAACATGAACCACGGTTATACGATTGGTTCATGAAAACGTCACTGTTATGACGTAAGATAGGATATCGCGAGAAATCAGTTTGGTTAAACCTGTTGCATCATTCGGCGGTTAATTTTAAACGATGAAGAAGTATATGAGTTATATTATAGATGAATTTATGGAGATGGGCATGAGTTATTTAGTATGCGATCTTTACACATTTCGAAATATTTTGTAACTACAGGGTCTGCAAATATTTGATTGTATTATTTATAAACAAGACTTTAACCTAACTTTTACCTTTATTTATCATATCAACAGTTCCCCTGCCAACTTCCACTTCGAGCATTTCTAATCCATTGGAAATTGTGACTTTTTGCATGTTTGTAATTTATTCTAGTTTAAATCTAAAATCTCAAACGCTCAAGTGTATAAACAAAACAAAGGTAGACTGAGATGGATTGAGATTAGAAAGAGAGAACCGATGAACCAGATTCATGAACCTGCTCGCTAGCTCGGTTCGTGATCCGACGAACCTGGTCCATGATTGACGTCATTAGTTCGTCGCGAGAACGTACTGGTTCATAAAATTCATTATCCAAACCGCTTTGGTTCGTCGCGAAAATTCGCCTAGTATCTGTAGACATTGAAAACACGGACATTGCTTTTGTGGAACAGTCTGAACAGATGTAAGGAGGGAGGGGCCTAATTGCGCAGTACAATTTGCACAGAAACCAGCTTTACATGTTACGAAATTAATGTTTTTTATTACAGAGTCCATGACACATGTGCATAAGATTTTAAAAATCGAATATTATAAAAATATGGATTTAGTTTATTCAAAATTATTGTAACCAAAGGAGATTACTGCTCATTTAATTTAATTAAAACTTTAATTATTCAATTTCTCGTCAAGAGTATAACAACGTTTATAATTATTACTTCATTGTGAATTCGGAATAATTATTAAACAAAATTCGCATTTTATAAAAATATGGTTTTGATTTATACAAAATTGTTAACTAATTTTATAAACTAAATATTGCAAAATAGGTATATGTTAATATTAGGACATTATAATCAACCATTTTAGAAGCCAATTAATCCATGTTTCCAATGAAGTGTGTCAGTCTCAAATTTACATTTCCCTAACATATCTTCATCCTTCATCACTATCTGCCTTTGATTAAATGATGAAATAATTACATATGTATATTAATAACATGTAATCTTTCCTACAAATCTAAAAAGGAAAATTGTATTTTTGTTTGTTTTAGAGTTTTTTTTTTGTTATATTAGACAAACTTTTTTACTTATAAAAATTGTATATTATATAAGGCATAGGCCTTATCAAAGCTTATCAAATATTAAGCCGGTCAAGCTGTCTTTTTACCGACTAATAGTCGGTAGTTGGTGTATATATGTATATCATCACGACATACTTATTAACCAATGCTGGATGTGTTCATATACATATATCGGTAATGGTATTTCCATATTTGTACCGTGTGAACGTTTACCAGTTAACTGAAATTCGAGCGAAACCTGTTCTACAAAGTAGCGCAAACAAATATATTACTTCTCGTACTAAAGGTTCGGTATAGCAAAAAAAAAAAACTTTGCATCCATAAGGGCATATACTGCATCTATACGGAGCTGTATTGCATCTATACAGCACCTTGTGCCCTGCAAAGCGGTGTTAGTATTATGTAAGGTTACCGTAAAGGTAGAGATTATTGCTTCTTTAAAGAACACATAGGTAGTTTGTAGCTGTTTTCAAATAAATTTACAATAACATAAGCTTGCATATCAGTGAAAGCAATTTGAACGTTTAATTTAAACAAATCACTCTAATAAACACATTTGTTACATCAATAACTATTTTATTAAATTGTTCAGTTGGCAACAATCAATGTGAAAATTGTTGACATTTCGTTACAATATACTTTTAAAACAGTTATTGGATAATCTACACATTCACCGAACAGTGCACACAATATCCCGCAGTGTACCAATATTTTACGAATAACATACATAATGCTTAATTCTTATTTGTTATATATTAGTTATATTTCGGAGTGTCACGTAATTTGTTTAAACAAACGTACACCATATTTTATTATTTATTATAGCATTTAAACACTTCGAAAATTATTCTTTCTACTCCTATTTCAATATGTCCCAACTATTTCATTTTTCATTAATTATAGTAGCCGTAATTAATAACACTGAATTATAAACTCATAATTCTTTCTTCTCGGTCAATCACAGCTAACAATTTTCATTATTGTTCTTTATATAATAATATACAATATTATTTTCATTAATAAAGGTTCGGTATAGCAAAGAAATTTGCATCTATACGGGGCTGTATTGCATCTATACAGCGCCTTGTGTCCTACAAAGCGGTATTAGTATTATGTAAGGTTACGGTAAAGATACAGATTATTGCTTCTTTAAAGCACAGATGGTTTGTTTTTTTCTGCAAATAAATTTATAATAACGTAAGCTTGCATGTCAGTGAAAGCAATTTGAACGTATAATTTAAATTGTATTTAATTGCAGTTGTTAAAATTTAAGTATAACACTTCATAAACAGCACATATAATTCATTATTCTTTTTGCATTAGATATAATTTATAATATTTCATATACAAGTTAAAAGTACACTGTAATTTAGAAATATGTAATAAAAACAATAATGGAAAAAATTGAATACAATATGTGAGTTTATAATGTGAAATTGAAACAATTAATTCGTAACACGTTATATTTATTTCTAATTGTTTATTTAACAAAAAAATAATACATTTTTTTTTAACATTGGTACATTTTATAGCTCCATTTGAGTTTTACTTTTCTTATGATGATATTCTCGTTCTAGTCGAATAGTTTAAAAAGTTGAAAACAGTGTCGCTACTGATCAACTCTATATTTTAACTTGATACTTGTTTTTGTCGTATTAGAGACACCTTTTGTTAAAAATAGGGACTGAGAAGTCGACCAAGCTCATTGCATATCTTGTTACGTCACCACGATTCTCTAAAGAAGCATTACGTTAGTTGTTTGAGGGAGCGCGCTACAAAATTTCAGGAGCCTGTACAGAAGCATAATGACCTGCGAAAGTTCCCCTAAAGATGATTGTACATATATATATATATATATATATATATATATAGAGGTTAGGTATGATCACGACTGATCAGTTAAGTAGTTAAGCAATTCACAGGTGTAGCAGTCAAATTATTGGGAAGGTTGTTAAATTATACTCTTTTGAGTTACATGTCAAGCTTTCGGAATTACTTTATTCCTTCTTCAGGACAGCTACAATTTAGTAACAAATTTCGTATTAAAATTTTGAAAAAATGTTCAATGTAATACAGTACTTACTACTTATTGAGATTAAATTGTAAACAAGTCAGTCATCAGAACTGTGATAAATTGAAGTTGATAAGAGTTGACACATTTTTAGTTAAATTTAGAGTTAAGTTGCCAAAAATTATATTAAATAATGAGAACAGATTATTAAAACAGAACTAATCGGTTCAGAAGAAGTCAAAGGTTTTAAAAAACACGTGTTGAATGAATGAAAACGAACAGGTTCGAACCTTGAGCAAATTTGCAAAACACCAGAGAAGAAAAAGAAGAAAGTAAATCCAACCGGATGTCGGACCGGACAACAACCAAAATGTTAAATTTTAAATTAGTAAAAAGGAAAAAAGAGAAAACTAATTGACCAAAAATTTTTTGTAAAAAACTAAGTTGGATCGGAGTTTAAAGTAATATTAGGTTTATTTAATTCCTTGAATTTAAGAAGATAATTATAGATAGAGCTCAAACCACTAACATCTGTCCTTTTATTCATAGTGTGGTTGATTTTATTGATATGAACCATTTCTAGAAAATTACGTTTACTGGAATTAGTTTCAATTTCGAGTATAGATGAGTTATTGTAGTCAACAAAATGAGAACACTCATTACAATGCTGCGATAAAGCACAAGCATTAGGTCTTAATCTACAATCACTTTTATGGGATGTCATTCTATCTTTGAGTGATCTAGTTGTTTGTCCAATATAAACCTTCTCACATTCACCGCAAGGAATTTTGTACACAATGTTAGATTGTAACTCTTTTTCAATCGGATCTTTAACTTTAGAAAATAGGGAATTAGTAGTAAGCGGATTTTTAATTGCTATTTGTACGTTATTATTTTTAACTTCTTTTAATAGTTGAAAAGTAAGATTGTCAATATTGGGTAATGAAGTAAAAGTAATGTTACTGTTGTTAATGTCAGTCTGAGGGTTGTTGTTATCACTATTCAGCCCTACTGTGTTGGTGTTGAAAAGCAAACGACGAATAAAGGGTTCGGGGTAAGAATTTCTGATTAAAATATCTTTAAATTTATGCAAATTTTTAGAAATGAGTGTAGGATGGGAAATACTGATAATTCGTTTCTTTAAACCCAAAATAACGTTGATCTTAATTTTCATGGTATGGTGTGAATGAAAATGTATATATCTTCCTGAAGCCATGGGCTTTTGGTACCAATCAAGTATGATTGTATTCAACGATGTTCTTATTAATTTTGTGTCCAGGAAGGGTACACTCCTTTCAGTTTCTTTTTCGATGGTGAATTGTATACTGGGGTTATAATTATTGAATATATCAAGTATTTCCTCTGTCTTATCACTCGGTACTGCGCAAATTATGTCATCTACATATTTTTTAATAAAAGGTAAACTGAAACTAAGTCTAGGAATGCAATCATCCAATAATTGATCCATCACATATTGTGCTATTATGGGGCTAAGGGAACTACCCATGGGGGTACCAAAAATTTGTTTATAAAAATGGTCTTTAAATTTACAAAAACTAGTATCAAAAATGAATTTTATTAATTCTATGAAGGACTCTAAGTTCAAATTACAATGTTGTGAAATAATTTCCCATTTGTCAGTTATACTTTTCAACACCAAATCCACAGGAATATTACTAAACAGAGAAACAACATCTAAACTAATTATGACGTAGTCATCAGGTAACTGGTAATTTTGAAATTCTGAAGCAAAATCGAATGAATCTTTAATAAAATAAATATTTTGTTGGTCATAAGCGGTCTGTAATGTATCTGCGACAAAAGATGCTATTTTACTATTAGGGGCATTGACAGATGAAATGATTGGTCTTAAACTGAAAGAAGGTTTGTGAACTTTAGGTAATCCATAATATCTGGGAGCTATTGAGTTGTAAATCATTAAACTACGTGCCTTTTCAGCCGGGATCATATTTGAGGATTTTAATTTTGAAACTAATTTGTTTGATTTTTGTTGAATTGTACAAATTTTAAATAAAGATCCCACTTGTACAATTCAACAAAAATCAAACAAATTAGTTTCAAAATTAAAATCCTCAAATATGATCCCGGCTGAAAAGGCACGTAGTTTAATGATTTACAACTCAATAGCTCCCAGATATTATGGATTACCTAAAGTTCACAAACCTTCTTTCAGTTTAAGACCAATCATTTCATCTGTCAATGCCCCTAATAGTAAAATAGCATCTTTTGTCGCAGATACATTACAGACCGCTTATGACCAACAAAATATTTATTTTATTAAAGATTCATTCGATTTTGCTTCAGAATTTCAAAATTACCAGTTACCTGATGACTACGTCATAATTAGTTTAGATGTTGTTTCTCTGTTTAGTAATATTCCTGTGGATTTGGTGTTGAAAAGTATAACTGACAAATGGGAAATTATTTCACAACATTGTAATTTGAACTTAGAGTCCTTCATAGAATTAATAAAATTCATTTTTGATACTAGTTTTTGTAAATTTAAAGACCATTTTTATAAACAAATTTTTGGTACCCCCATGGGTAGTTCCCTTAGCCCCATAATAGCACAATATGTGATGGATCAATTATTGGATGATTGCATTCCTAGACTTAGTTTCAGTTTACCTTTTATTAAAAAATATGTAGATGACATAATTTGCGCAGTACCGAGTGATAAGACAGAGGAAATACTTGATATATTCAATAATTATAACCCCAGTATACAATTCACCATCGAAAAAGAAACTGAAAGGAGTGTACCCTTCCTGGACACAAAATTAATAAGAACATCGTTGAATACAATCATACTTGATTGGTACCAAAAGCCCATGGCTTCAGGAAGATATATACATTTTCATTCACACCATACCATGAAAATTAAGATCAACGTTATTTTGGGTTTAAAGAAACGAATTATCAGTATTTCCCATCCTACACTCATTTCTAAAAATTTGCATAAATTTAAAGATATTTTAATCAGAAATTCTTACCCCGAACCCTTTATTCGTCGTTTGCTTTTCAACACCAACACAGTAGGGCTGAATAGTGATAACAACAACCCTCAGACTGACATTAACAACAGTAACATTACTTTTACTTCATTACCCAATATTGACAATCTTACTTTTCAACTATTAAAAGAAGTTAAAAATAATAACGTACAAATAGCAATTAAAAATCCGCTTACTACTAATTCCCTATTTTCTAAAGTTAAAGATCCGATTGAAAAAGAGTTACAATCTAACATTGTGTACAAAATTCCTTGCGGTGAATGTGAGAAGGTTTATATTGGACAAACAACTAGATCACTCAAAGATAGAATGACATCCCATAAAAGTGATTGTAGATTAAGACCTAATGCTTGTGCTTTATCGCAGCATTGTAATGAGTGTTCTCATTTTGTTGACTACAATAACTCATCTATACTCGAAATTGAAACTAATTCCAGTAAACGTAATTTTCTAGAAATGGTTCATATCAATAAAACCAACCACACTATGAATAAAAGGACAGATGTTAGTGGTTTGAGCTCTATCTATAATTATCTTCTTAAATTCAAGGAATTAAATAAACCTAATATTACTTTAAACTCCGATCCAACTTAGTTTTTTACAAAAAATTTTTGGTCAATTAGTTTTCTCTTTTTTCCTTTTTACTAATTTAAAATTTAACATTTTGGTTGTTGTCCGGTCCGACATCCGGTTGGATTTACTTTCTTCTTTTTCTTCTCTGGTGTTTTGCAAATTTGCTCAAGGTTCGAACCTGTTCGTTTTCATTCATTCAACACGTGTTTTTTAAAACCTTTGACTTCTTCTGAACCGATTAGTTCTGTTTTAATAATCTGTTCTCATTATTTAATATAATTTTTGGCAACTTAACTCTAAATTTAACTAAAAATGTGTCAACTCTATCAACTTCAATTTATCACAGTTCTGATGACTGACTTGTTTACAATTTAATCTCAATAAGTAGTAAGTACTGTATTACATTGAACATTTTTTCAAAATTTTAATACGAAATTTGTTACTAAATTGTAGCTGTCCTGAAGAAGGAATAAAGTAATTCCGAAAGCTTGACATGTAACTCAAAAGAGTATAATTTAACAACCTTCCCAATAATTTGACTGCTACACCTGTGAATTGCTTAACTATATATATATATGAACACATTAATTGCACTTTCACAGAGTTTTTAATGAAAAACGTATTTCCATCACTTGAGAATCACATGTATACGACACAGCCATATGGGAGAAAAGTTTCATACAAAAGATTAATATCGACAAAAGTTCTTTATATATATTTATATTATAATAAAAATATACTTTAGATTATGTTGATTTTTGTTATTATATTTCTTATTTCATTTCCTTTCCATAAATTATGAGATCCTTATTTTCTAATAATATAAAGAATATTCAAACAGAGAAAATTAATCATAAACATATCATTTACACAATGTTCATTTGTCATAAATATGTAATAAGTCCAGCTCAATTTAAATCTTTTCTAGATATTTTGTTGTTGTTTATAATGAATTGATATGAAAGCAAGTTATAAATTTTCTTGTACCTCCCCGTAGCGTGGCACTGCAACAAAAAATAAGGTGTAATTTATTATAATTGTTATTCTTTTAATTTATAATAATTCGTAAGCGAAACAGTTCCATATTTCATTAGGAGATATATGAAAAATATATGTAGATACATGGGATATACAACACAAATTTAAATTTGTCGAAATTACCGCGTTTTGCAAGCCAAACTTACACTCGGTAAAATTAGCTCCTGGGGAATTTGTTTTGTTAGATCTTAAAAATAATTACTCTTTTTTCTCTAATTATTATTTATTCATCTATACATGCTAATTTCATTTAATGTTACGAAGAGAAATGGTTATTATAATTTTATTTGTACTTTCCTTTCCTAGGACGGATATTTATGATTTTATTTCACACCCTCGTACGGGTGGTGCCATATTGAAATGTATATTAAATAAGTTGCTATAATATATATTATTTGTTTATTATAATTTCATGGCGGCACGCGAACTTATATAGGAGATATCTTAGAATATACGAAAATATAAGTCGTCGCAAAATTTTTATAATTTTTTTTCACACCCCTCTACGGGTGGCGCCATATTGAAATGTATATTAAAAAAGTTGATATAATATATATTATTTATTTATAATAATTTCATGGCGGCACGCCGACTTATATATGAGATATCTAAAAATATACGAAAATATAAGTCGGGTTGCAAAATCTTTATGATTTTTCTCACACTCTCCTACGGGTGGTGCCATATTGAAATGTATATTAGATAATTTTTAATAATATATACTATTTATTTATAATAATTTCATGGCGGCACGCGGACTTATATAGGAGATATCTAAGAATATACGAAAATATGTCGACTCGTAAAATTTTATGATTTTTTTTCACACCCCTCTACGGGTGGCGCCATGTTAAAATGTATATTAAATAAGTTTTTATGATATATATATTATTTATTTATAATAAGTTCATGGCGGCACGCGAACTTATATAGGAGATATCTAAGAATATACGAACAATATAAGTCGACTCGTAAAATCTTTATGATTTTTCTTCACACCCCTCTACGGGTGGCGCCATATTAAAATGTATATTAAATAAGTTTTTATGATATATATTATTTATTTATAATAAGTTCATGGCGGCACGCGAACTTATATAGGAGATATCTAAGAATATACGAAAAATATAAGTCGACTCGTAAAATCTTTATGATTTTTTTTCACACCCCTCTACGGGTGGCGCCATATTGAAATGTATATTAAATAAGTTATTATAATATATATTATCTATTTATAATAAGTTCATGGCGGCAAGCGAACTTATATAGGAGATATCTAAGATTATACAAAAATGCAAGGCGAGTCATAAAATCTTTATGATTTTTTTTCACATCCCTCTACGGGTGGCACCATATTGAAATGTATATTAAATAAGTTGTTATAATATATATTATTTATTTATAATAATTTCATGGCGGCACGCGAACTTATATAGGAGTTATCTAAGAATATAGGAAAAATATAAGTCGACTCGTAAAATCTTTATGAATTTTTTTCACATCCCTCTACGGGTGATGCCATATTGAATTGTATATTAAATAAGTTGTTATAATATATACTATTTATTTATAATAATTTCATGGCGGCACGCGGACTTATATAGGAGATATCTAAGATTATACGAAAATATAAGTCGAGTCGCACAATCTTTATGATTTTTTTTCGCACCCTCCTACAGGTGGTGCCACATTAAAATATATATTGATTAATTTGTTATAATATATATTATTTATTTATAGTAAATTCAAGTAAATTCGGTACGCGAACTTGTAAAGGAGATATCTAAGTTTACATAAAAATGAAGGACGGGTCACACTTTCTTTATGAATTTTTTTCACACCCTCCTACGGGTGATGCTATATTAAAATATATTTTATATAATTTTTTATAATGCATACTATTTATTTATATTAATTTCAAGGCGGCACGCGGCATTATATAGGAGATACCTAAAAAAATATGCACATAGGTTAGATAACAAACTTTATTATTTTTTTTCAAATTCCCTACGGGTGGTTCTATTACAAAATATATATGAGTATATTTGTTATAATACTTACTTACTTAATCCAGGTACCTATCTACCTTTCGGTGTAAGGTTATAGTTTTGTCACATTAGTTTCTGCTGCTGCTTCTTCGGGTTTACTTCTCCATACTTCTCTCCATGCGGTCCTATTACTCATTAACGGACCAGCTTCTTGCCACTGAACACCCCTATTTTCCATTGCTATTCTTATGTCGTCATTCCATGTTTTTGCCGGTCTGCCTATCTTTCTTTTGCCTGCTGGTCTAGCTTCATATGCGCGTTTTGCTGTTCTTTCTTCACTCATTCTGTGTAGATGCCCCTTCCATCGCAGTTGCGCCTCTTCTATGTGCTCCTTTATTGGTCTGATATCTAGGTTTCTCCAGTACGTTTCGTTTCTTATGCGGTCGTATTTTGTCTTTCCTTCTATTCTCCTCAGGAACCTCATTTCGACATTTCTGATTCTGCTATGTGTCCTTTCCAATGTATTCCATGATTCACACCCATACGTCATAGTTGGTATAACGACTTTCTTGTAGACTTCAACTTTTGTCTGTTTAGGCACTTCTTTTTTTGATAAGAATTTTGTTTTCAGGGCATTAAAGAGTCGTCCTCCTTTCATCACTCTGTCAGTAACTTCCTGGTCTATTTTTTCATCTGCGTGTATAATAACTCCTAGGTATTTGAAGGTTGTTACTTGTTCTATCTCACTATTTTCTATTCTTATTGAGTGTTCTTTGTTTCTGTCATTTATTACCATTGTCTTAGTTTTGTCTTTGTTTATTAACATATTCCATTTTTTAAATTCGTTATGTACTATATTGATGTTGTGTTGGAGATCTTGTTCATTCTTGGCTGTCAGAACTATATCATCTGCGTAGCAGAGTTCTGCGACTCTTATTTATTGCATCCTCCAGTATCCAACATCGTAGGTTCTAAGACTGGTCTTTATATTCTTCATCGCTTCGTCTATGTACAGGTTAAACAGTAAGGGGCTCAGAATGCATCCTTGCCTTAGGCCTGCAGAAGTCGTAAACTTTTCTGATGAGTTGTTTCTTACTCTTACGTAACAGGTGTTATTTTCGTACAAACGTTTTACGCAGTTGATTGTCGCATTGTCCACTCCTCTTGTTTGCATACATTTCCATACTTTTTCTCTATTTACCTTATCAAATGCTTTCTCAAGGTCTATAAAGCACATGTGCATTTGTTTATTTACTGTCCTAGCTTTTTCCATGAGTTGTCTTAGCGTGAAAATATGGTCCTGCACACTACGCCCTGGTCTAAAGCCGCTTTGTGTTTCTTCTATCGTGCTTTCTATTTGGATTCTTATTCTATTTTCCAGGATTCTTGCAAATAGTTTCGCTGGTACACTTAGTAGTATTATGCCTCTGTAGTTTTTGCAGTCCTTGCTATCCCCTTTCTTAAATATTGGTGATATCACTCCTATCTGCCAATCCTGTGGTATTCCTTGTTCTTCAATTCTATTAAAGATTTTTATTAAACATATACGAAAAATATAAGTCGACTCGTAAAATCTTTGATTTTTTTTCACACCCCTCTACGGGTGGCGCCATATTGAAATGTATATTAAATAAGTTATTATAATATATATTATCTATTTATAATAAGTTCATGGCGGCAAGCGAACTTATATAGGAGATATCTAAGATTATACAAAAATGCAAGGCGAGTCATAAAATCTTTATGATTTTTTTTCACATCCCTCTACGGGTGGCACCATATTGAAATGTATATTAAATAAGTTGTTATAATAATATTATTTATTTATAATAATTTCATGGCGGCACGCGAACTTATATAGGAGTTATCTAAGAATATAGGAAAAATATAAGTCGACTCGTAAAATCTTTATGAATTTTTTTCACATCCCTCTACGGGTGATGCCATATTGAATTGTATATTAAATAAGTTGTTATAATATATACTATTTATTTATAATAATTTCATGGCGGCACGCGGACTTATATAGGAGATATCTAAGATTATACGAAAATATAAGTCGAGTCGCACAATCTTTATGATTTTTTTTCGCACCCTCCTACAGGTGGTGCCACATTAAAATATATATTGATTAATTTGTTATAATATATATTATTTATTTATAGTAAATTCAAGTAAATTCGGTACGCGAACTTGTAAAGGAGATATCTAAGTTTACATAAAAATGAAGGACGGGTCACACTTTCTTTATGAATTTTTTTCACACCCTCCTACGGGTGGTGCTATATTAAAATATATTTTATATAATTTGTTATAATGCATACTATTTATTTATATTAATTCCAAGGCGGCACGCGGCATTATATAGGAGATACCTAAAAAAATATGCACATAGGTTAGATAACAAACTTTATTATTTTTTTTCAAATTCCCTACGGGTGGTTCTACTACAAAATATATATGAGTATATTTGTTATAATACATACTATTTATTTATAATAATTTCGATGCGGCACTCTCAAGATATTTAGGGAATAAATACATTTGTTGATTATATACTGCCATAACCTATAAAGTTTATGTGGTTAGTATCATCAAAATTAATAAATTACCTGCGTCTGATAATTTTATATGTATTATTTTAATTTATTCTTTCGTTTAATATATACTTTATTGTCATTTATTCCTTAATTTCTATAATAATTACCACTGTTATATCTGTTAGGTCATGGTAATGCAATGTATAATGTTTGTTCACAATAAGTTGTGTTACAGAAGTGGCCGCTAAAATCACTCTGGACCCCTATTCTGTAACTTTTAGCAACACCGATATCGTGTTGATACGGCCATTTTGGAAAGAGCGCGCACGATATTGTCAGACAGAGTACGAACGATATGACGTCACTCTCGGTGAACAATCTTGAAAAAAAGTAGGAGGGATAACACCACCTATGTAGGTAGTGTTATGGACATAGCAATACTGATTTGACAGTTTGTTGGCGGTATTCGTGAGTGAAAGTTTATCAATAAGTTTCAAATTGTGTTTATATCATCTTTTATTTTTCTAAGGTAAGTTGAAAATATAATTATTTTCTTATTATTATTGCAAAGTGAATTTGATATATAATATTCAAAAGTGAATAAGGATATTAAAAATATTTTTTGTGTAAATATTGATACAATAACATTAAGCAATGGTTCGCTAAGAAAAAAAAAAACTTTTTTCGATATAACATATTTATTGTAATCTTTCTTTAGATGGCATTATTATATGCTAAACTGCAAGTTGTAGCAGAGGAAAAACTGGATGTAGAGTTGGAAGGAGCTGTTCTACTGAGACGCTCAAGATCCTTTCGGTGTGTCAGAGACAGAATTTGTGGCGAATTTTAGATTGAATAAAGAAGCTTGCCGATATATAATTGAAGTATTGTCTCCACATATGGAAATAAGCCAAAAGAACACAAGAATACCGCCGCATCTCAGAGAAAGAAAACATAATTATTTATTTATTTAAAATAGTCATCTAAAATTATTTTACGTTTCTAGGTTTTAACAGCATTAAATTTTTTCGCTGTTGGAGGTTACCAGCGAAATGTCGGAAACAACTTGCTGGCACATTATGAGCCAGCCGGTTGTAAGTAGGTGTTCGAAGGAAGTTTCAACATTAATAGTTCTTCAACTCGGGAAGATATAGATTAATTGATCGATTCTGTTCACATCTGTCTTACATATCTGTAAATCTGTAAAACCTGTCAAAAACGCATCTATTTTTGTTGATTAATGTAGAATTGTACATTAAAGTGACAGTTTTCGTTGCGATTTTGTTCATTATGTACGGATTTACAGATCTGTAAGATTTACACATGTGAACAGAATCGACCCATAAGTTTCCGAAAACCGACGAAGAGAATAATGATGCGAAGGAGAGGTATACAGTATTTATTATCACAAGTGTCGCTGTATTGTAGAGAATTATTGTCCCTTTAAAAATAAAAGAGTTTTTATATCTAATGTTTTGTTTTTATATAACATTTATTTATGTCTTTACATCCACAGAGGAATGTCTACTACAGTAATCGAGTAATGTGAATATATTCATTTTTCACTACAATATTTCAATCTGAAATATGTATATTTATTGACTAATTTATGCGGTTGTTACACGTTTTGAGGAAATGTCAGATTTTAAATGCATGACCAACCCACTGTAATTTCCCCAACAACATAGCCACAATAAAGTTACTAGACGAAAATCACGACCAGTTCCGAGAATATCCGAAGTCAAACAACACTGCAACGATGACGTATAGCAACAGGTAGTGTACTCAAAACTTCCGCCATCATTTTTAAATATTTGTTGGTTTCTTTTAACTCTTCTTTCAATTCTCTTACTGCTTCTATCGTTGCAAATCCAATCGATTTGAAGTACTCGACAGCGCTGGTATTTGTTTTTCCCTGCTCCGTAACAAATACATCCATCGATTTAACAATTGCAATATGTGTGCCATCAATAATCCCCACCAACTGCCGTAGCCCATGCACAGCATAAAATCTAAAATTAATAATTATTAAAATCAATCAAGCACAAAGTTATATTTGGTAAATACTGTATACCTCTCCTTCCCATCATTCTTCTCTTCATCGGTTTTCGGAAACTTAATCCATATCTGCCCGAGTTAAAGAACTATTAATGTTGAAACTTCCTTCAAACATCTACTTACAACCGGCTGACTCATACATGCCAGTAAGTTGTTTCCGACACTTCGCTGGTAACTTCCAACAGAGAAAAAATTTAATGCTGTTAAATCCTATCCTAGAAACGTAAAATAATTTTAGGTGACTATTTTAAATAAATAAATATGTTTTCTTACTCTGAGATGCGGCGGAATTCTTGAGTTCCTTTGGCCTATTTCTATATGTGGAGACAATACTTCAGTTATATATCGGCAAGCTTCTTTATTCAATCTAAAATTCACCACAAATTCTATCTCCGAATGGATCTTGAGCGTCTCTCAAATTTCGTCTCACTAGAGCAGCTTCTTCCAACTCTACATCTAGTTCTTCCTCTTCAACAATTTGCAGTTGAGCATATAATAATGCCATCTAAAAAAATATTACAATAAATATGTTATATCGGAAAAAGTTTTTTTTGATAGCGAACCATTGCTTATTTTAATTATATCAATATTTACACGAAAAAATATTTTTAATATCCTTATTCACTTTTGAATAGTATATATCAAATTCACTTTGCAATAATAATAAGAAAATAATTATATTTTCAGCTTACCTCAGAAAAATAAAAAGTGATATAAACACAATTTGAAACTTATACACAACCTTTCACTTACGAATACCGCCAACAAACTGTCAAATCAGTATTGCTATGTCCATAACACCACCTACAGAGGTGGTGTTATCCCTCCCACTTTTTTTCGAGATTCATCACCGAGAGTGACGTCATATCGTCAGCTTAATTCGCAAAAGTCGTAAGTCCACATTTGGTTGAAAATAGACGTATAGTGCCATCTGATATGGAAAAATTTAACCTACCAAGCGGGGAAATAGTCGTAACTGGAAATAAAATTAAACTTCTAAAAATTACAAAACAGAAAATGTCGTTAGTCCGTACTACAAATATCTTATAAGGAAAACATCGTAAGTCCATCACTTGTCATTAGAAGTACCAGTGCTGCGTACGTCCTATTTAAAGCTGTGAGTTTTTTTTATAATAAACGCTTATTTTTTGTATAACATTTAAGTGTATTGTCCTATGGTAAGTAACAGTTAATTAATAAACGTAAAATATGTATTATAACTGGTAAATTTAGGTATAAAAAATCTATTTTAAAGTACTTTGGAGATATGACTTTTTCGAGTATTGATAAAACAAATTATTAATATTGATTTCGGAGTTACAACCTGCTTTCGATTGTTTAAGGTAATACATACAATAATTATAATAAAAAAATCTTTATTTTCTAGACACAATGGCATATCATTGCAATGCACGAACTAAGAAGATATTGGAAAACTGTACAAGCCCTCAAGTATTAAAAGCACTAGAGTCTAAAAAACCCGAGTCCACTTCAGTAGAGATAATACCTAACAATACTAATTTGAATACATACTTAACAGAATTAAATAAGATTATCATCGAAGACACAAACTTACTAATTTTGAATATTCCTGAAGTAACGGAAGAATTATGTTACGAAAACATAATTGTAGACGTACAAAACTGTGCCGATGAAAATAATAAAGAGAATAAGAAAGACTATGAAATTATAGAAGATTATTTAAGTAACATGAGCTGTGAGAATCAAAATGAATTTTGTGATATAAATATAGAAATAGATAATAATTTAAGTGAAGATACATATTTATTTATGGAACCTAATGATAAAAATGATCTTGTTGAAAAAGAAGAGACAGAATCAATTGAACATACGGATTCATCTCTTTTAGAAGTCCCTGAAATTGAAAAAGAAGTAGATCCAGACTTTATTGTGCCTGAAGATGATACTGAAGTAGAAGAAAACGAAGAGATCTTACCAAGAAAAAGGAAGAAGAGGCATAATGTTGATAAAAGAAGATGGACCAAAAATGAAAATAAGAAAAAAAGAGAACGAGGTGAATCCTATATGGGAAAGAAAAAATCTAGTAACTCCTGGAATTACAGTATCCCGCGACAAAATAGAGTTATAAATAAAGCTTGTAATTGTAAGAAGTCATTAAAAGGTAATGCTCTACAATGCAGAATATTATTTAATGAAGATGAGAGAATTCAAATATTTGCCAATTTTTGGGAGAAAATGAATTGGGATGAAAGGAAAATATATATAGATTTTTAGTAGAGAAACAGGTGACAAAAAGGAACCGAAATAGGAAAGACGAACAAATAAGTAGAAGAAATTTTACCTGGATTTACTATTTAAAAAAATCTGAAGAAAAATTTAGGGTATGCAAAAATATGTTTTTAAATACCCTAGGCATAAAAGAAAGGACAGTTATGTATTGGAAAAAAGAATCAAAAAATAAAGAACCAAACGACAATAGTCAAAATAGGACAACCAACAGAACAGACAATTTGAGAGAATTCTTTAATAAATTAACAAAAATTGAATCGCATTACTGCAGAACCAATTCCAGTAAGTTATATTTAGAACCGAACTGGAATTCTAAATCTGCCCTCTATAAATTTTATAAAACATATTGCGATGAGAAAAATATCAAACCTGTATCTATTGCGTTATTTTATCATGTTTTTGAGGAAATGAATCTTAGCCTATACACTCCAAAAAAAGATGAATGCGATAAATGTGTGTCTTATAAAACAAAGAATCTTTCTGAAGAGGATTATTTGATTCATCAACAAATGAAAAATGAAGCTAGGGAAGCTAAAACAGCAGACAAGAACTCCGATAATAAAGTATATTGCATGGATATGCAATCCGTTTTACTGAGTCCCAAATCTAACGTGTCATCGTTGTATTTTAAAACTAAATTGATTGTACATAATTTCACAATTTTTGATATGAAATCTAAACAAGGATTTTGTTTCCTTTGGCATGAAGCAGCTGGTGGAGTGACTTCAAATGATTATTCCTCAATCATTTGCCATTTCCTTGAGGAACACGTTACTAGCAATCTAAATCTAGAAACTAAACAAAACGTTATTATTTATAGCGACGGTTGTACGTCACAAAACCGTAATGTAACCCTTGCTAATGCTTTGTTGAACATATCGATTATCCACAATATTTGCATTGAACATAAATACTTGGAGAAGGGACATACCCAAATGGAGGCAGACTCAATGCACTCCACAATAGAACGCAAATTAAGAAAGACAACCATCAGTGTTCCAGCTGATTACGTAGATGTTTGTTTAAAGGCTAGAGAAAAGCCGAGTCCTTATGTTGTAAAATATTTGAATTACGAATTCTTTAAAAAATTTAATTCTTTAAAAATTTTATCAGTCCTGATGGTCAATTATTTTATAAAATAAGGCATACCGATGAATATCAGAGATTTGAATTTCGCAACAGTCGCAATAATACCACACCTTGCGCTTTCAGTATGTTGCCCCAACTTTATGACCGGCCCATTCCTATAAAAGAAGATAAATGGAACCATCTACAATTCCTAAAAAGGAGTTTACAACATGATTTTCATTCTTTCTATGATAATTTGCCTCACAAATAAAATTATAACATATTTTTGGTATTGAGTATAACTATTTTTCTATTTTTGAAATTATTTTTATGTTTTGTAACTATATATCTACATCTACTTATACATTTGACATTAATGTTATTTATTTTTTGTATACCACAATTTGAATAAAGTCCATTGTATAGTATTTGAAATTATTTATTTTCATTAAATATATTTAGAAAATATCGTAAGTCCAAAAACATATAAATATTTTTTTAAATAAAGTCGTAAGTCCATTTAAACATATAAATATTAAATATAAATTCATGAATTATTCTATAATCCTATATAAAACATCAAAATAACCTTTAAAGCTTTAAAATATACAAATTCTTAAGAAATATATTTTATAGAAAGTTTTTTCTCTTCCCTGCAAAACTTGAGATTATGGACATACGACATTTGCGAATTAAGCTGACGATATAGTCCGTATTCTGTCTGACATTATCGTGCGCGCTCTTTCCAAAATGGCCGTATCAACACGATATCGGTGTTGCTAAAAGTTACAGAATAGGGGTCCTGGTCCTATATAATGCAAATCTCCACCTGTGCAAGTCTCTACCACGCTGAAGTTGGTGCGCTTTAAAGAACAATGTCCGTTCAACATTGCTCAATGGGGACTTATGATTTTGACGTCATCGACGGCGGATCGGCAGCGGACCTCCCTCCACAAAATTTAGAAAGGGACAAGAAATTTTTAGAAAGAGCGAGGTGATATACCATGGCCCAGTCGATCAAATGCTTTCCCTCTACAGCACCTCCCCGTTGATCAAATAATTTGTTATTTAGTCAGCAAAGTTTGGTTAAGTTATTATGTGTAGTGATTGTTATTAATGAAACATTGCGGAATCGAATCTTTCTGATTCTCACGGAGGGAAAACAAATTCGATTTCATCGTTTCAATTTGAACAAACATGAATTGAATCTATGTAAACACTACAAATTCCACTGTCGAGAGAGACGGAAAAAATAATGAAATTTCTTTTAGTGTGTATCCACGTCTTAATTTTATTAAAGTCATACATAATTTGTCTCTGGATGTTAAATTATTCAATTTAGTTTTCTTTGACGTTTTTTGGAAATATCTGTATTTCAACTTTGGCATAACTGGGATTTAACAAATCGTATAGAAAATGTTCTACTGATAAGCCGGTGAAATATATAATTTTTACAGCATCATTGCTTAATAAATTATAATTTAGTTTCCAATTGTTGACAAATTTAGTTTCATTTCTCGATGTCTCTACAGCACCAAATAACTTTCTTACATAATAATAATTGTTGACAGTTTGGGTACTACTTTCCTTATTAATCTTTATTTCTGTTTGTGTGGAGTTATTCTGCTTATTATCAATTTTTATATGTGTTTTTATTCATATAAGCTTGTGTCTCTTTATTAGTAGACAGCTTTATTAAAGTTATTTGAGTTGCTGTACTTGTTTTTCCAAAATAAGTTTGATTATGTTTGTCCACTTTACAAACATAGGTTTTCGTCATTTTATTGTTATTTTGTACATAATTAAACTTCCTTTTTTATCACAGGTTCCTGTAAATACATTACTAATTCATAGTCAATTTAATATTAATCATATTATTCAACCATGTCCAGTCTCAGACATGTTCATGTTTCTTTTCAATGGTTGTTGTGATCACGTGGGACCAAATATGGATCACGTGACAAACGTCAAACTTAGAGCTAAATCTTGCTCACTACATAACTAATTATTATTAAATACATTTTTACACACTAGATGGCGACCAAAATATTTGAATTGTATAAGTCTCCATTCCAATGTTGTTAGTAACTTTTGTTTTACGTGGTATTTAAATTATTTATAACATTTCAAACAATCTTGAAAAACCGTAACACAAATAAAACTAATAAATAAATACATTCATGTTACAAATAATATTTTCTTCATTATATAAAATATGTTATACGTACTGGAAGCTGGAAGATGTATTTTGAATGAAAATGCTTTGGTACAGAATATTTGTTATATTTTATTTTAGGATCAATATAACAATTCAATTATATTACATCAATGTTAAGGTAAGTAAGTAGTTATAAATGTTTCATTTTAGAATTGATTAACAGGAATAAATTCATAACATAGGAGAAGTAAAATTAACTAATACAGTAGAATGGGTGGTATTGTTGAAAACAGATGTTAAATTTATAACATATTAACATTTAATATGATTTTACAGTACTATATGTACACACTATAAGCAGTTATTAAGATAAATTACGTTTATAACCTTATTTTATATTCAAAACAAAATAATCTGGTTTGATTAAAAGATAAATATTACGAAAATGATTAAATGTTTCAGGTCAGTCTTCTTTGTTGGATATAATTGTTTAAATGCCATTATAGACGAAAAAAGATATGTTGGAAATTGCACGAAACATTGGGATATGGATGTGTACGGTGGAATCGTATTGGATATCTTCATCTATTTCAAAAGTACAGAAGAACGTGTGTTCTGCCAGTTTCCTCTTGAAAAGCTAAGTATGGCAATTCTTTATCGTACCAAATGTTAGTTTTATACCTTTAGTGATAATCCGAAAGCACAGAACAAGGAAGAATCAGAATGCAAACTCTTCTTGGCGGGATAAGTTTGCGCATCTGCTCGCGCAGCTACGGTAGCCATGTTTAGAGAGTAGCCAAATCAGCGGCGTGCAGTCTCTTTTTAGAGTTAGAAGTGAATGGTGACCAGTAGCGGCGTGAAATTGTATAGTCGAGGGTGATTTATCGTTTTTGTGTTATTATATTAATACAATGAGTAAACGCAAGGGAGGAGTAGTTTGTGCAGCAAAAGATTGCAACAACAAAGCGTATAATTGCGATATGAGATTTTTTACTTTTCCTAAAGATCGAGCAAGGTAAGATGATTTCTATATAGTTTTATATTTACTCAATTAGTTACCTATTCCATGTGTCATAGAAAAGGGATTTGCATTGTTTTAATTTTTTTTTTTTTTTTGAATCAGTAAATATTAGCAACTTTGCATTATATTATAGGGCTCTCACGTGGTTATTGGCATGTGGCCGAGAAGATCTCGAAGGGAAAGTAGATAATTGAGCAGTTATAGATTATGTGCAGCTCATTTTGCAGATAAAATGTACCTAAATGATTTAAAAAATCGTTTGTTACCAACTGCTGAGCCATCCATATTTTCTTCGTTAGAAGCTTCAAGTCGAAATGTTCAAAATGAACATAACTATATAATGAAATCTGGGAGTGCTGAGACTTCGTGGGGTAAGTTGCTTGTCCAGCATGTTTTCCAGATAAACTAATAAATAAAAATCTTTTCAGTTGCTTCAGCTGCATCCGAAGAAGAACATGTTGAACCTCCTAAGAAAATTAGGATTCTACAAAATATTTTATTATCTGGGCCTTCTACGAGTACATCTGCAAATTCATCTATTTTACCAACATCACCTTTTCCAATGGGAATGGGATCTCCACTGGTTTCACCTGGCAGCACGCAAACGGAATCACGTTTGCCATCAGGGACACCGCCAGATGAACATGATGAACCACCTAAGAAAATTAGGATTCTACAAGATATTTTATTATCTGGGCCTTCTACGTCTACAAGTTCGTGTATTGTACAAACATCACCTTTTCCAATAGGAATGGGATCTCCACTAGTTTCACCTGGCAGTACACAAACAGAACCACGTTTGTCATCAGGGACACCACGAAAGAGCAAATTAAGAAATTGTCTTAAAAAAATGTCAAATCACAATAATCATATGAAGAAGAAAATCCAAAAATTACAGCAGGATTTGGAGGAGATCACAAATAATGTGACAGACCATATATCACTCCAGCAGTATATGTCATTGACATATAAGTTTTGCCCATCCCAGGAGCTAGCTAATTTTATAAACGGCCAAGTATTGCAAGCTCAAAAACATCCGAAAGGCCGCAGGTATTCTTTAGAATTTAAAAATGAATGCCTTGCAATGTATTTTACAGGTCCAAAATTGTACAAAAAAAAAATAATGCAACAATTTTGTTTACCAACACCTACAACTCTGTTGCAACTTGTAAGAAACTTAAAGGTAGAACCAGGATTAAATAATCCTGAATTATTTAAAATGCTGCAAATGAAAGTTAGTAATCTTCCTGATGAAGATAAACTTTGTATATTATGCGTGGATGAAATGAGTATAAAGGCAAATCTGTTTTATGCTACCAATTTAGATGCGATAGTTGGTTTGGAAGATGATGGTACAGATCAAAAATTGTTTAAATCTGCATTAACAGCGACAGTTTTTATGATTAGGGGAATTAAAAATAAGTGGAGCCAGCCTCTGTTTTATAATTTTTTTCACTCAACATGTCCAGCAAAAAAATTAAAATTTATAATAGACAACATAGTGACTAAACTAAAAGACATTGGTTTAAGTGTCTGTGTTTTAATATCGGACATGGGATCAAATAATATTCAGCTTAAGAATCTGTTGCAAGTAACTCCGGAAAAGCCATACTTTTTTGTTAATGAACAAAAAATTATGTATATGTTCGATACTCCGCACTTAATTAAAACTGTTAGGAATAATTTAAGAAAACATAACTTTGCAAATAAAAATGGTGAGGAAATTTGTTGGAAATATATTGAAGAATTTTACAACCATGATAAAAAATACCCTCTACGAGCTGCACCCAAATTAACGGATTCACATATTTACCCCAATAATTTTGAAAAAATGAAGGTTAAATTTGCCGCACAAGTTTTAAGCCAAACAGTAGTAGCAGGCTTAAAGTTATATATGAGATTTGAAGCAATACCTGGAACTGCTGAAGCAACAGCTAATTTTTTAGACATGATGGACAAATTATTTGATCTTTTAAATTCTTCTCATACATCTAATGCAAAAAAAATTAACAGAGCTTTCAAGGGAGAACAGTTTCAATTAGAATTTTTGAACGAATATTTTGAGTTTTTCAATGAAGTAAGAATTATTGACAAAAACGGTATTGATGTCACGAGTCGTATTAAATTTTTAGATTGTATAAAGATTACAATTAAAGGATTGATACATTTATGGGATTTTTGGTTAAAAGATAAATATATCTTTGTCTTTACAAGACGACTTAACCAAGATTGCTTGGAAAATTTCTTTGGAGCCATCCGTCAACAAAACGGAAATTGTGTCAATCCTACTGCCATTCAATTTAAAAGATCATTCAAAAAACTCCTGTGTGTAAAGCTATTCCATTCTGGTACGGAGAATTGTGAAGGTGATACTGATAAAATGTTGCTTAAGTTAAATGACATTCAAAATAATGTTTATGTTGAAGAATCTCCCATTTTACATTCCTCTAATTGTGATAATGAAATAGTTATCGATGTTGATTACCAAAAAAGCGACATTTTACAACAAAATTTTCAACGTTATGTATGTGGTTATCTTATTAAGAAATGTTTAAATATCCATACATGCTCAATTTGTGAAAACTATGCCCACAGTGTTGCAGAGTTAGATGATACAACATTATTTTGTTATTTTAAAGCTTATGAAAGTGGAAATTTAAATACTTTCGGAAATTTAAAGATCCCTGATGATAATTTTGTAATATATGTTACTAAACTTGAAGTTTTATTTCAAAGTAAATTTGAACAAATATGTATAGAGAAAGATATTGTAAAGCAATTAATAAATTTGAGCAGGGAAATTTCTTTACAACATCCTTGTAAAAATTTTCCTCATATATATTTAATTAAACTTTATTATAGATTAAGATTGTTTTATGCTCTTAAGTTTATTAATAAAAATTTTAAAAGTCCTAAATCCAAAAAACTTATAATTTGGAGACACGAATAATTTTTTTTGAAAAAAGTAAAACTGTTTTTTACGTCACCATATATTTCTCTCATATTTATTTCTCCTTTCCTTTAAACCAACTAATAATAATAATAGTATTATCATTTTTGTAAATGTGTATTAAATAAGCAGCTAACATAAGCACAAATTGTGTTCTTTAAAATAATAAAAAATTACCATTAAAATCTTTAAATTTGAATGAAAAATAATGGAAGTACATACCTGACCTGACGTTTACATAATTTTTAAATACGGACCTGACTTTCTACTCTAATAACATGGCCGCCGCTATGCAAGCGTGCTGAAAAAGATCAAAGGCGGCAACATCGAGTTTGCATTCTGATTCTTCCTTGTTCTGTGCCGAAAGTCTAAACAGAAGATGAATACTGGATTTAACAGCTAAAACTTATGCATACCTATATTAACTCAACACAACTATGTATTTAAAACAATAATACGACTATAAATAAAGTGTTATTTCTATATTTGTTATAGAATGTAAATGTGAAAAGGGGGAGTAGCAGCAAAAGCATAGATATTTCAAAATATGGTAAGCTAATTGTTTATCTTTAGAATGAATCCAGAACCCACAAACTGAAAAAAGGCAAAAGTCCTTAAAAAAGAACATATAGAGCATTTTATGAAGGAGGCACTCAATGAAGAATAGTTGATGAAAGTAATAGTTCTCTATTATTATGTGATTTGGTACTTACATATTTTGAATATTTATAGGTTACACTAATAATGGAAGTGGCTGGCTGATGTAACGAGTTGCCGAACCTAAACATTGATCAATGAGGATTTTATATAAATCATATCTGTATGTTTCTATACCAGATGTGGAGATAAATGTTTCTCGCAGTTTGATTATTATTATGGAAGAAGGATTCTCTGTAAAGTTGTTAATATCTGCAGGAAGTACATGTTTCTATGCTCTATCCATAATATTCACCACGGGAGATTGGAATTCACATTGTCGAGAATACCGACGCAGATTGCTTCTTTATTTATTACCGGATGTAGAATCCTACACTGGTTACAGTATAAAACGTTCTTTGGCAATTTTATTGGAAAATGCGCGTAATAATATTAAGACTATCAAACGCTACGGTGGATGGAATGGAAATCGTTCACTGTCACGGAAGGCTATATTGATGGAATCCGTATTAAATAAAATGAATGTTGCAAAGAGTATCCAAGGGAGAGTTTTTAGAATACAGAAGAAATCCACTTTTACTTTTGTTGATAATTCATCTCAAAGTATTTTTTGTGTGAATCTCGATAAACCGAAGAATGTTGCAACATAAGTGTAATAAAATTGGCAAAGTTGAATTTTATGAAGTAAGATTATGGGGTGTATTCTGTATCATATCATGTTAATTTTAACATCCTGTTTTTTTACTTCCTTGTACGAAAGTAAAGGAAGTATTGTAATCGCGAAAAATTTCGGTTTTCAGATTTCAGCGGAAATATCCATTTTGATCATCCCTGAATCCATTTTGACTAATTTCGTCGTGACGTCTGTACGTACGTACGTACGTATCTCGCATAACTCAAAAACGGTAAGCCATAGAAAGTTGAAATTTTGTATTTAGGACTGCTATAACATCTAGTTGTGCATCTCCCTTTCTGGTTATTACACAATTTCCAGAAGTGGCACTTTACATGAAGCCTATAATAGATTTTAATGAAAAACTGTTTTAAAATATAATCCAAAACTTTTCAAATTTGGTATAAAGACTTTTATGTCAATCGAAATAACATAATAGATTTTGGTTAAAATAGTCTAACCGGAAGTGGTACATTACTTGAAGTTGTTAACAGTTTTTCTTGAATAAAATGATTTTATTTTGATTTTAGAAATAAATGCTTCAAATAAAATTTTTAGAGAATTAATTTCTGCGTCTAGCACATCAAATATTATTAAATTAGCCCTTTGTATAAGCGAGATATGTAAATTTAAAAATTATATACTTTTTTGTTTTTGTAATATAGCTTGCTATGGATTAGGACGAAAAAAAATGTTCATGTCAAATTACGTTAAATACGTGCAATTTTATGATTCGTACAATAACAAATATTATATTTTTATTGTGAAATTAGTCATATTCATTGTTGTAATCAAATATTTCTTTGTTGTAATCAAAACTCTCTTTAAAAACTCTCTTTATGGTCGCTATATATCTTACTGTTTTGAAGTTAAAATTAATATTTTGTAATTTATTTATTAAAAAAATATGTATAGTTTAATAATCGTACAAGGAAGTCGTGTGGTGTCCACATCAGATTTTTTTTACCAATAACACTAGAAGGCACATAATATAAAATTAAAATGATAGGCAAAAATTACGTTCTTTTGCTTATGAATTTTAATAGGCTGTTAAAATTAATATTAGCATATAGGCCATTCGCTGAGACGAGAGAATGTGGAACCAATTCTTGAACAGAGACAAATTCTATTGATCAAAAAAGGATAATTTTGGAGCCGAACCAATGAAATGAATTATTTCTGTTTAAGAATTAGTTCTACATTCTCTCGTCTCGGCGAATGGGGTATAGTAGGATACAGAATACACCCCAATGTCTATTAATATCAATGTTAATGTAAGTATTAATGTGATTTAATAAATTCATGCAAAATTTTATTTATTTGAATTTTACGACGGCTTGGAAGAGTCAGGGTAAAATCTTTTTTTCTCTAAAATCCCGACTTTTTAAAGTCGGGATCCCGACTTTTTAAACTCAGGATTCCGAGTTCTTATGTTTCTCTTCCCTATACTATTTAATTAAAACTCGAAATCATCTTCAGAAGGTTACTTTACTCCAGGTGAATTTTGCGGACTGGCCATTTCGACTGAAGCGAAAGAGACCAGATTTGAAATCTACGTTCCTCTTGTATTTCTCTTCCCTATACTATTTAATTAAAACTCGAAATCATCTTCAGAAGATTACTTTACTCTTGGTGAATTTTGCGGACTGGTCATTTCGACTGATGTGAAAGACACCAGATTTGAAATCTACGTTCCTCTTGTATTTCTCTTCCCTATACTATTTAATTAAAACTCGAAATCATCTTCAGAAGATTACTTTACTCTTGGTGAATTTTGCGGACTGGTCATTTCGACTGAAGCGAAAGAGACCAGATTTGAAATCTACGTTCCTCTTGTATTTCTCTTCCCTATACTATTTAATTAAAACTCGAAATCATCTTCAGAAGGTTACTTTACTCTTGGTGAATTTTGCGGACCGGCCATTTTGACTGATGTAAAAGACACCAGATTTGAAATCTACTTTCCTTTTATGTTTCTCTTCCCTATACTATTTAATTAAAACTCGAAATCATCTTCAGAAGGTTACTTTACTCTTGGCGGATTTTGCGAACTGGCCATTTCGACTGAAGCGAAAGACACCAGATTTGAAAATTACGATCCTTTTATGTTTCTCTTCCCTATACTATTTAATTAAAACTCAAAATCATCATCAGAAGGTTACTTTACTCTTGGTGAATTTTGCGGACTGGCCATTTCGACTGATGTGAAAGACACCAGATTACGATCCTTTTATGTTTGTCTTCCCTATACTATTTAATTAAAACTCAAAATCATCTTCAGAAGGTTACTTTACTCTTGGTGAATTTTGCGGACTGGCCATTTCGACTGATGTGAAAGACACCAGATTTGAAAAATACGATCCTTTTATGTTTCTCTTCCCTATACTATTTAATTAAAACTCGAAATCATCTTCAGAAGGATACTTTACTCTTGGTAAATTTTGCGGACTGGTCATTTCGACTAACGCGAAAGAGACCAGTTTTGAAATCTACGTTACCCTTCTCTTTCTCTTCCATGTACTATTTAATTAAAACTCAAAATCATCTTCAGAAGGTTACTTTACTCTTGGTGAATTTTGCGGACTGGCCATTTCGACTAACGCGAAAGAGACCAGTTTTGAAATCTACGTTACCCTTCTATTTCTCTTCCATGTACTATTTAATTAAAACTCAAAATCATCTTCAGAAGGTTACTTTACTCTTGGTAAATTTTGCGGACTGGCCATTTCGACTGACGCGAAAGAGACCAGTTTTGAAATCTACGTTACCCTTCTATCTCTCTTCCATGTACTATTTAATTAAAACTCAAAATCATCTTCAGAAGCTTACTTTACTCTTGGTGAATTTTGCGGACTGGCCATTTCGACTGATGTGAAAGACACCAGATTTGAAAATTACGATCCTTTTATGTTTCTCTTCCCTATACTATTTAATTAAAACTCGAAATCATCTTCAGAAGGATACTTTACTCTTGGTAAATTTTGCGGACTGGCCATTTCGACTAACGCGAAAGAGACCAGTTTTGAAATCTACGTTACCCTTCTCTTTCTCTTCCATGTACTATTTAATTAAAACTCAAAATCATCTTCAGAAGGTTACTTTACTCTTGGTGAATTTTGAGGACTGGCCATTTCGACTGATGTGAAAGACACCAAATTTGAAATCTACGTTCCTCTTATGTTTCTCTTCACTGTACGTTTTAACTAAAACTTGAAATCATCTTCAGAAGGATACTTTACTCTTGGTGAATTTTGCGGACTGGCCATTTCGACTGACGCGAAAAGAGACCAGTTTTGAAATCTACGTTGCTGTTCTATTTCTCTTCAATGTACTATTTAATTAAAACTCGAAATCATCTTCAGAAGGTTACTTTACTCTTGGAGAATTTTGCGGACTGGCCATTTCAACTGATGTGAAAGACACCAAATTTGAAATCTACGTTCCTCTTATGCTTCTCTTCCCTGTACGTTTTAACTAAAACTCGAAATCATCTTCAGAAGGATACTTTACTCTTGGTGAATTTTGCGGACTGGCCATTTCGACTGACGCGAAAGAGACCAGATTTGAAATCTACGTTGTTCTTATGTTTCCCTTCCCCATACTATTACACATGGAAGAGAAGAGTCGTAATGGACAATCAGCAAAATTCACCTGGAGTAAAGTAACCTTCTGAAGATGATTTCGAGTTTGAATTAAATAGTATAGGGAAGAGAAACATAAGAGGAACGTAGATTTCAAATCTGGTCTCATTCGCTTCAGTCGAAATGGCCAGTCCGCAAAATTCACCAAGAGTAAAGTAACCTTCTGAAGATGATTTCAAGTTTGAATTAAATAGTATAGGGAAGAGAAACATAAAAGGAAAGAAGATTTCAAATCTGGTGTCTTTTACATCAGTCAAAATGGCCGGTCCGCAAAATTCACCAAGAGTAAAGTAACCTTCTGAAGAAGATTTCGAGTTTTAGTTAAACAGTATAGGGAAGAGAAACATAAGAGCAACGTAGATTTCAAATCTGGTGTCTTTCACATCAGTCGAAATGGCCAGTCCGCAAAATTCACCAAGAGTAAAGTAACTTTCTGAAGATGATTTCAAGTTTGAATTAAATAGTATAGGGAAGAGAAACATAAAAGGAAAGTAGATTTCAAATCTGGTGTCTTTTACATCAGTCAAAATGGCCGGTCCGAAAATTCACCAAGAGTAAAGTAACCTTCTGAAGAAGATTTCGAGTTTTAGTTAAATAGTATAGGGAAGAGAAACATAAGAGGAACGTAGATTTCAAATCTGGTGTCTTTCACATCAGTCGAAATGGCCAGTCCGCAAAATTTACCAAGAGTAAAGTAACCTTCTGAAGATGATTTCGAGTTTTAATTAAACAATACAGGGAAGATAAACATAAGAGGAACGTAGATTTCAAATCTGGTGTCTTTCACATCAGTCGAAATGACCAGTCCGCAAAATTCACCAAGAGTAAAGTAACCTTCTGAAGATGATTTTGAGTGTTAATTAAATAGTATAGGGAATAGACACATAAAAGGATCGTAAATTTCAAATCTGGTGTCTTTCACATCAGTCGAAATGGCCAGTCCGCAAAATACACCAAGAGTAAAGTAATCTTCTGAAGATGATTCCGAGTTTTAATTAAATAGTATAGGGAAGAGAAACATAAGAACTTGGAATCCTGAGTTTAAAAAGTCGGGATCTCGACTTTAAAAAGTTGGGATCCCGAGTTTAAAAAGTCGGGATTTTAGAGAAAAAAAGATTTTACCCTGACCCTTCCAAGCCGTCGTCGAATTTCCCTGACAGAATGGAGTACATGTTATTTCAGTTTTCTCTGAGCATTGTTTGCTATTTTGACAAGTAATGCTCTGTTCCATTTAACGCATTCAACAGATGGCGTTCGCATCAGCGCCAGTTTTAAGTACCTGAAATTACATTGGTAAACTTGTCTCTCAGCCAATCAGAGAAGTCAAAACTATGCCTTATTCTCGGCAATGCTGAATGCGTAAGATGGAACAAGGTATAGTAAATGTGCAAATGCTAGGTTTGCTAACCTTGTTTTATATATAAGTGCTATAATGTAGTTATTATTGAAGCAAGTAATATAAAAAGGGAAAATGACAAATATCAATATAACAATATACATCGGGTGATCATGCGAAACCGTGACATAAGCGTGAAGACATTTTTTTTTCAAATATTATCTGTCCGTAAAACTTTATGGATTAGTTTATACATAGATATTTAGAGCAGGGGCACAGACCAAAAAAAAATTCCTTTTTGCGAAATGGATCGCATACGAAATTTTAAAATACATATATGGCGGGCCAGATATTAATTCTTATTGGAAACCCTATTATTGGATTATAAATGTAAAGAAACTCAAATTATACTTACATTTCTTTCGCATAATATGTATGTATATGTAGTATTACCTACAAATTTAAAATAATAGTTTAAAGATTTTAAATACGATGTTCCACTTTGTAAAAAGTTTTCGAGATGGAAGATCAGTAATTCGCGTTGGATATCTTCGATGTTTCATTTTTCGTATCTTTGTATGTGTACGTATACTTCATTTCACGTAAAAAAATAGCGTTGGTTTAGATAAGGATATAAATTCTGCCCTTTGAGTAGTCAGAATGCAAACAAAAATGAAAAAAAATCACTTATTAATTGTCAATTATCAAATAAAATCTACAGAATTAAGTGATGTTTAATCATGTTTTGTTATAATTTTTAATATTCAGGTCTTGTACATTTTTACAGATATTTTTTTTTTTATTATTATTGACAGTAAAAGCGGTCGGTTATCAAGCGACATATACTATTTTCTTACGTGAAATGAAGTATAATAGGTACCAAAAATTAATATTATAATCTGAGTGAAATTATTCAATAATGCATAAATTTGAATGAAAATTTCGTTTTTAAATAGTACGACTACGAGTAACTTCAACACATTAGCTTGAAGATTAAGGGATTCTAATTGTAAATTCTCTTCAGTATCGTTGATGACAACCGAACAAATTTTGAAAAAAACTGAAATATTTCTGAATTATTTTAAAATCATTACATCGGCCGGCAAACATAGAGTTTATCACAGCACGAAAATGACAAAAGTTCTTTTCAACACTTTGGCTGGTAGCATGAAAAACTGATTAAGGGTGATTAGCGAGCAGTTGACTCGCAGTGCTTTATCTTTGTCAATCGTTCATGGATCATTTTGGAGAAAAATACTTCAAGTAGAGATGCGTACAATTATTTTTTCTGTAACTGTTATTTGAAATATTATTCTCTAAAACAGCGGTTCACAAATTTTTACGATTATGGAACTCTTAAGAAACCGTCTGCGTTTAGCGGAACCCTAACTCCATCTTACATTTTTATTGGTCATTGTGACTCCAAAATTAGAAATGTAAACGATATATTGGCGATATTGTTTTCTAATCGATAAATCGGAATTGACGATATTTCTTCGCCGATTCACCAATACATTTCGAATATACGCGTTCGACCAACCAACCAATCAGTACCTGACCCCTGATTTTCACAAATAAGTCGAGAGATATATGAAAGCCCCTAATATTAGAAGAGAAGCGGATCCGTTGGTTTTCTGGCGCGATATAGTCTTTACCAAAATTTTAAAAAAGCGGCACTAAAGTACTACAGTTTTCAGATGAGTTTTATGGAATTCGAGTGGCTCTTTTCAGCAGCAGGTCTCATTCAGACAGACTTGCATACTTGCAAAATCATTCGTATGCTAGCAAAATGTAAGCAAAATTTGTGTTTCTTTGTCCAAAGTAATTTTGATTTCGCAAAAAAATTATAAGCATTAAGCTTTTATTTTAATTTAAAGATGTAGTATGCGATTATTAAAAAAAAAACGTCAAGTAAAAGGTCATATCAAATAATAAGTTAAAAACAGATATCTGGTAATTAAGCTACGCGCAGTTCTTGAAATAACGCACATACATAGCCGTATTATGATTGAAAACTGTGCATTACAGGTCTGAAAATATGTAAATAATCAAAAAAATAAAGTAACTTTATATATAATTTTTACCTCTCGCTAAGAGAGGTATTGGATTCATGCTAAAAATCGCATATCCAAATTTTATTGAATAAACACGTTTTAAGGTCCCTACAATCCGATTTTAACATTTTTACGATGATGTGTGTGTGTGTGTATGGGGGGGGGATGTTGGAAGGACGATTTCTCAAAAACTATAATACTTAATATCTGTTTAACTACGTATTTCTCAATCTGACAATAATGTAAAGAGTTGAAAAGGTTTTGGTAGCAAATAGACAACTGGAAGTAGCATATTCTTAAAAAAACGAAATATATTTTTTTGAAAATTATTATTCTTGCAAATATTAAAGAAGATTAAATTCTCTGTGTGATACATTTAAATATTTTATTATATCTTGTATTGATTTAAAGATAAAAGAATATAATATATAAAATAATCTGTTGTAAGTACCTACATATATTATTTCTTCTTATTGTATTAATAGTTAAATATTTAAAATTATAGGTATATTACATATACCATTCAGAAATACTGGCAATCCCGACAATGAATTGGATAATTTCTTCATAAAATGAATTTAAAATTAAAAAATCTAAATATAAAGAATAGGCATAAATAGAATTTTGGAGTGTATGTGTACAAGAAATGTTAAATACAATAGGGCACGAGCAGTCATGTGACTTTGTTGGCCTTGACAAGCAGGTATGGGGGTCCATGTCAAAATGATAGCTAGTAATTATATGCATAGATGTAAAATATATTTTTTCATTCTAAATTTCGTAATTTTCCAATTCCATGTGGTTTATTTTCTTCAATAAGTAAATTCCACACTCCTGGTGACAAATTAACCATGAGAACTTAGAAAATCTTGAAATTTGAATGAAAAATTCTGATATTTGACATCTATGTACATAATTACTAGTATCTCAAAAGGATTATAAAAAAGCTGAAATATTTGTGAATTATTTTTAAAATCATTAAATTGACCTGCAAAATATAATAATATATTATTTTGAATAGATCTTCAATAAAGAAATTGTAACTCGATAAAGTTTTCAACAAATTATTACTGCGTATTTCGAAGATGCATTAGCAATTAGTCTTGTAATTCTTATAATTCTCAAGCTCTTAAATAGTGACCACTGCAAATATATACAAATATTAATGTTTACAGGGAGTTTGTGTCGTATGCCAGGTTGCACTACCCACACACGCGTGTGCACCTTGCGGACACAAATGTTTATGTCGGACGTGCAGCAACGAATTAATGGCACGTCAAACAATGACATGCCCAACCTGCAGAGCTGAAGTTTTGTTTTATATGGAGATTTTTTATTTTTTTTATTCCCTTCTTTTAGTTTATTATATTTTTTAGTTTTAGTTTTCTTTTTTAGTTTATTACAATTGTTGTTTACTTTTTTTAATTTTTTTTTTAGTTTATTAGCATTTTTTTACTTCCTTTTTTACTTTATAAGAATTTTTCATTTTTTTTAAGTTATAAGAATTTTTAGGTTTGTTTTCTTAAGATCTTTTTTTTTGGTACTGTATATATTACGTTAATTTAGTTTATAAGTTTAGTGTATATCTTAAATATACGGCCTGAGTGGCTCAATGGTTAGAGCAACGGCTCTTAGTCACGAATACGCTAGGGGACCCGTGTTCGAGGTATGGATGTTTGTATATGTGAACCCACTCTGTTATTAGGATTCAATTTTGTTGTAAAATAGAATAAAACGAAGCTGAGAGTTTTACATGTTTCGATTTGAGGTTCCCCGGTTCGAGTCTCTCGGCTAATAATCGAAAAAAAAAAAGTTGGCGAGACGACTTGACCGGTTGTCTATTTTAAACGTAGTTGTAGCTAATGACTACATTAGTACGAATCGGTCACAAAAAAATACATATAGTACCTGAGGCCTTGGTCTTTAATGGCTGTCGTGCAACAATAATGATTGTGATCAAGGCAAACTATTTTGCAATATTTTACAAATTTTATGTATCGTGTTGATACCTTATATTTAAATATATTTTTTTCAAATATGCTGTTTTTATTCCTGAAAATAAGCTTTATATTATAAAAATATTTTTGTAAAATTATTGCTACGCTATGCATAAATATATCATGTTATGGAAACAAATATTTTGTTTATGCCAATATAATACCACTTACTCCAAACTATTAGAAATTGATTAAAGGTAACTCCTAGATATAGATAACGACATAAGGTTTTATAAAGTGTTATCGTTATATTGATCTGTATATTAATATTTATTAATTTTAATAAAATAAAATGTTTCAAAAATAAAATTGTTCCGTTCACTGCTTATCCATGGGGCTACCTAATTTGCGGACCACAAAAAAAGCGGACTGGTCATAATTATTGGTTCTATAGTATTAAATCACAACATACTAGTTACTTTTGAATAACTATGGTATATAAAACAGGAAGATGATCGAGAACACCTTCACAGAGGGTTACTTTACTCCTGGTGTGTTTTGCGGACTAGCCATTTCTAATAAAGCGAGAGCGATCAAACTTGGAATTTGCAAGGCTTTTGTGATTCCTTGTAATATACAATTTAATTCAAACTCGAAATCATCTTCAGAAGGTTACATTACTCTTGGTGAATTTTGCAGACTGGCCATTTCGAGTGAAGCGGAAAACACCAAACTTGAAATCTACGTTGCTCTTATGTTTCTCTTCGCTATACTATTTAATTAAAACTCGAAATCATCACCAAAAAAGTAAAGTAACCTTCTGAAGATGATTTCGAGTTTTAATTAAATAGTATAGGGAAGAGAAACATAAGAGCAACGTAGATTTCAAGTTTAGTGTTTTCCACTTCACTCGAAATGGCCAGTCCGCAAAATTCACCAAGAGTAAAGTAATCTTCTGAAGATGATTTTGAGTTTGAATTAATAATAATAATAATAATAATTCTTTATTGTATTTAAAGTTACATATAACTTATTACAATCGATATATTAATGAGGGTGAGAATTTTCGCATATGTATTACATCTTCGATGTTTTTATACCTTGAGTTGATGGAGATGAGATAATGAAAGGACACACACAAACACCCAAGCCCCTGGTGGGAATCGAACCCACGACCCCAGGGTCCGAGCGGTGAAGGTCGCTTCGAGCGCTGTCCGCTGCCCCAACACGCACGACCACCGAGGCGGCTTGAGTTTGAATTAAATTGTATATTACAAGGAATTACAAAAGCCATGCAAATTCTAAGTTTGATCGCTCTCGTTTTATTAGAAATGGCTAGTCCGCAAAACACACCAGGAGTAAAGTAACCTCTGCGGAAGTGATCTCGATTATCTTCCTGTTTTGTATACTAGTTATTCAAAAGTAACTAATAGTATTTTAATATAATAAAATTCTCCATACTTACCTAAACGAAAACAAATTTATTCAGGATTAACTGTTCTCGTTGTTAATTTCGTAATTTAAATTTAATTATTAAATAAGATCGATATGATCCAAACCTATGGAGGTTATATTTTTTGTTTGACTGTGACTTTATTTTCTGTTCTGTCAAAACCATATGATCATCAACGACCACCTACACTGATGATCATGTGTTACTCGTTAGTCTCTTCATTTCGTTTATCCTCTATTAACCTCAAAATAAATTATGTTAAAATCCCAAAACCAACAAAATCATGTAAATAGATATTATAAACAAAAATTAATATTTTTTTATTCATTTACCTTTTTTTTATAACCAAGGTTTGAGTTTTCTTTTAGCTCATCACAGCACAACTTATTTTACTTTAATTTGGTTTGTACAATATACTTTGATATGTATTTTATTTATTGACATATAATAAGGTAAAATTTACAATAATTTATTTAACTAACCTATAGATTATCTTATATAGTCAGAAATATTGTTTGTATTAAATTAAAATCATTAATATAAAAATATAGTGGATTTTTATAAAACCGGACCTGAGTATCACTAAATACATGTTTATAAACAAAAGAGTTACTCTGATTATTTCATTAACATTTGTGTCAACTTAGTGCCAGTTTTACAATCCCCGGTTAGAATTTTTTAACTGTAAGAAACAATATTGAATCAGATTATTGACAGCAATGATCAATTTGTCATTTGACGGTTCATTTCGTTTCAACTGTTTTTTTTAACTGGCAGTTAAAATTTTAACCAGAGATTATTTGTCCCATATTGCATTTTAGGAAAAGAAGAGCAACTATGGAAAAATGGATAGGATTTTCAGTCTGTTGTTGCCAGTATAATACATCTCGTCAATTCCATTTTATTTTACATTAATATCGTATATATGCGTAATATTAATATTACAAATAAATTTTAAACAACTCAGTTTTATTACAATATGAACTATTTTTGATTTGTAATCTACGTACACATAATTTAGTAATGATAAGGTAACATACAATATTCGGTACATTGTTATTCTTTTAATATACTAGTATAAGTAATTTGTTTATTTATTTTCATAAAAAAAGTAAATCATTTATTATTATACAGAGAAATGTAAAGATTGTACAATCGTATCATGTGTCTGTAGTACTGCTTATGGTAGGTACATGTGTCATAAACCAGCTATAATTATCAAATAACTAATATATTTTATTTTAAAGGTGATTTTATTTTTCCCATACATTTCATTTTATCTTCATAAATGTTTCACATTTAGCCCTTCCATGGCCTTTCTATAATTATATTATAAAATGTTTATTGTTTTTATATACCTTCAATTAAATGGTTTTAATATTAGATTAGTATTGTGCTAAATTTATATCAAAAATAGGCACACATAATTTGTGAATAGATAAATTTATTTGGCATATATAAAATATGTATTTGATCAATTTTAAATATTGTAACCCCAAATATATTAACATTTTCATTTGTTTGTAATTCAAATATAATTATAAAATCAAATATTACTAAACAGTACCGGAATGAAGCGGTAGTGAACAAACCAGAAATGAATAAATCAATGCGCAACCGACTTCATAGTGGTAGAGATTTGCACAAGTCGAGAATTGTATAAGACAGTATAATTTTTTCCGAGATTTGAATATTCGCAAAACGCATAAGTCGTTATTTGAATAAGGCGATGTTAATTTTTTTGATTTTTATCCAATACGATGTTTTATAAATTGATATGTGAATAAAGTAATATTTGAATTTTCGTACACTGTGACCCTACCCAAGAAATGTACACTTTGATGCGCGCCAACTTCATGGGCTAGATTTGTACGTTATGACACAGTGCTTGACAGGAAATGTACAGGGCGATTTGTGTACATTATGACGGAGCGTGTGTTCCCCAATTTATTTGTGATAACCTTCATACATCAATTTTTTTCTGAGTTTTATTTCATATTTACCATATAGTACATTAATATTTTGCCTTTTTAACAAATGGCCTCTTGACCTTGAGGCTTCACTTGTACGTGGTTTGAGACCTATGAAGTTGGGTATCTAGGTTATACATAAACATCTCTGGTTATGCCTAGTGCACACGGAGAAACTTTTAGCTAAGTTCCCGGAAATTTGTTTCCCAATAAGAAGAAAGCCTAGTTTATAGATTGCATGGAATAGAATAGTTTGGAATAGAATGACGTCACTTTTATAACACTTTTACACTAAATTAACTAATTTATTGGTTATTTTTTCTTTCACTAATTTCATTTAGAACCGAGTAAATAATCATTGTTTGTTTTTGCTAAAAAAGATAGTATTTCTGCAGAAAAACTGTTGCCCACAATAAGTTTTTAGGTTAGGGGATGGGCCAAAAGCAACGAAGTCACACGAATATTAACGGAGCTAGCCGAATGGAACAGGAATGGAATACAATAGGAAATAAAATTTGGTTATTTCCTATTCTATTCCATTCTATTTCACTCTGTGCAAGTATAAATGGTTCCATGCATTTACATTGGTTTACATTTCTATTCCCTGTGCTATTCTGTTCTATTCTATTCTATGCAATCTATAAATCAGGCTGAAGTATGAAAAGTTGCCAGATAGTTAACGGCGCCGTTAAAACTCGAGAGGTTATGTGGAAACTTTTTGACGTGCACCTAACTTCTCATCTATTATAATATTTGTAAAGAAAAAAGAGGTTAGGATCACAAAAACTTTGATTTTTGGCGTCGATTATAACAATTCTTGTTTATAAAAATTGGTTTATTTCAGTCTAGTTTATTCAGAAATCTTATGTAGTTTAGTTTACTTCATAAATTTAGTTTTGTTGGAATTCTTAGTTCTAAGCACATACAGTTGTTTATTTCTCCATTTTATTTTAGTTAAATTTACTTCCTACATGTAATTTCCTGTACTTCTTGTTCTCTATCGAAAAAATAATTCTCCAAGAGTCTATAGATTTAGAGAAAAATTACCAGTTTTGAGGAAACTTTAATTTTTCTCGTGTGAACATACGGTACGTTGATGCAAAAACTTTTCCAAAACTTCTTCTTCGGGAAACAAGTTTCAGGAAACTTTACTAAAAGTTTCTCCGTGTGCACTAGGCATTAGGGTATCTTTATACCCAGGGTATGGTCATAACATGGCTTGCGTTTCGTCCGCCATTTGCGGGCCATTCTCATACTTGTTGTTGTGCAAATTATTATGTATTTTCGTGGCTATTTGTTTTATTTTAATGAAAAAAAAAAGATATAGTTTTAATATCTATTTAAAGTGTAAGATAAGGGTACGGGAGATATAGGGATCGTGCTAAAAATCGTATTTCGAGATTTTGGTAAATGACCACGTTTTAAGGTCCCTAAAATCCAATTTTAACGTTTTCACGATGATGTCTGTGTGTGTATCCTCTTTACGCTCTAACTCAAATATATGTGTATGTCTACCTTACTCTTATATGGCAAGATGTCATTAGATTTTGGAGTAAATCAGAAAACTGAACATGGCACCTAACTGGAAGCTTCTTCGAAAAATACCTTTAACTGTTATTTTTTCGAGATTTATGTTATATAAAAATTTAAGATTAATAAATTTTCTACACGTTTGCATTAATACTTTTTCTATATATTCTATGGATAAATTAATAAAACTATAATTTTAATCCCGCAGCCTACGCTTTAAACTTCGTTTCCATGGTTACACAGTTTAAATCTAAAATGCATGTAATTGACAGATATATGTCACTGTCAACAAATTAAGCATTTCAAATAATACTAGTAACGTTTTAAAAAGAAAATAGTAAATGGAACAATAATTATATGGAGAGGAACTTAATACGGTTTCCAGCATAAGTAAATATGTAGGAATATTGGTAAGATAATAAAAATATATAATTCACGGCATATTACCCATTGCTGGTTGAGCCAATCTGCTTTGTACATAGATGTCGGTAATAATGATGACATATTTGTACCGTGTGGGCGTTTACCAGGCGTCACTTCATGCGAATCTGAAGAACGGGTTTGATTCCGACCGACGCCAAATATTTTAGAATTTTAAATGGCACAAAAATGACCACTGTGGTGCACTCTCATCGCCAGCAATAAATATAGGTACGTATATAAATAAATAAATAAAATATACTCGTATCATCGCGGCATATTACCCATTGCTGGATCTGCCAATCTGCTTTGTACACAGATTTCGGTAACGATGATGATATATTTGTACCGTGCGGGCGTTTACCAGGTGTTACCTCACGAGAACTTTTTGCTGGCGTGGAGAGCACATCATTTGAAATTCGAAATATTTGGCGTCGGTCGGGATCGAACCCGGTATTTTAATTTAATTTTAAGTATTTACATGAATAAAAATTAAATTAAACGGGAGGTATTGTGTCATCATATTTTTTACATTCATTACATTGATAAACTTTAACGCCAGTGTTAATTTATATAATTAGCTAAGTGTGATTTTTGTGCAAACCAGTTTTTACATTCATTACAATTATTAATCTTAAATGCCAGTGTGTTGTTTCATATGTGTAACTAAGGTTGATTTATGTAAAAACCATTTTTTACATTCATTACATTGATAATTTTTAACACCAGTGTGTTTTTTCATATGTCTAACTAAGTTTGATTTTTCTGAAAACCATTTTTTACATTCATTACATTGATAATCTTTAATACCTGTGTGTTGTTTCATATGTCTAACTAAGGTTGATTTTCGTGAAAACCATTTTTTACATTCATTACATTGATAATCTTTAACGCCAGTGTGTTTTTTCATATGTGTAACTAAGGTTGATTTTTGTGAAAACCATTTTTTACATTCATTACATTGATAATCTTTAACGCCAGTGTGTTGTTTCATATGTGTAACTAAGTTTGATTTTTTTGAAAACCATTTTTTACATTCATTACATTGATAATCTTTAATACCTCTGTGTTGTTTCATATGTGTAACTAAGGTTGAATTATGTAAAAACCATTTTTTACATTCATTACATTGATAATTTTTAACACCAGTGTGTTTTTTCATATGTCTAACTAAGTTTGATTTTTCTGAAAACCATTTTTTACATTCATTACATTGATAATCTTTAATACCTGTGTGTTGTTTCATATGTATAACTAAGGTTGATTTTCGTGAAAACCATTTTTTACATTCATTACATTGATAATCTTTAACGCCAGTGTGTTTTTTCATATGTGTAACTAAGGTTGATTTTTGTGAAAACCATTTTTTACATTCATTACATTGATAATCTTTAACGCCAGTGTGTTGTTTCATATGTGTAACTAAGTTTGATTTTTTTGAAAACCATTTTTTACATTCATTACATTGATAATCTTTAATACCTCTGTGTTGTTTCATATGTGTAACTAAGGTTGATTTATGTATAAACCATTTTTTACAATCATTACATTGATAATCTTTAACGCCAGTGTGTTTTTTCATATGTGCAACTAAGTATGATTTTTGTGTAAACCATTTTTTACACTTATTACACTGAAATTCTTTGTTGTTACCACTTGCACCACCAGTAACTGCAATATTTTTGTCAGAGTTCATTTCATTATTATGAGAAACTACATCATGGTAAACAGAATTCTGATTATATTCATTGTCCATGTCAACGCTGCTGTCTTCTTGAAAATTAGTATCTGTTTCAAGTGGGCTTTCCTCCTTTTCCTCCTTCAATATTTCTTGTAATAAATCAAGTTCACGGCCAGAGGGATTTTCTGGTAGCGGCTCTTCTTTAATGCAAATTTCGTCCATTAATGAATATTTTACTTCTAGTTTATCATTCTTATCTATCACTTCCTCTATTATACAAACTTCTTCGATTTTATTAATCTTTGTTTCAGATGTCGTAAATTTCTCTGTTACGTCTGTGTTGTCCGGCGCCTCCTTGATCCACGCTTCCAGACGTAGAGTGTTCTCCACACAGTCCTTCTTAAATGTAGTAAACAATTGAAGTTTCTGTTCGCAAATGGAACAGAAGCGTAGCGGAAGCCTCAACTTGAAGATTGTCTGAAACATGAATTTTCGTTGTAAAACTATGCACATTAAGGATGTACATTTTCGATGTATCTCTGGTAATATTAACGATAGAACAAACCTGTTTCACATTCCGTAGTCAACTTTTCGAGAGAAATTTAGTAGTCGCCACAGGAATTTTCTATCGCCATTTGTTTTTGAGCTAAAGGTAAAAACTCGTTTTTCGCTAATTTCGAAAATAACTCATATCTTATTTAGTATGATAGAGAAAAATTGTTTGGGCATATTTTGTACAGTTTTTGGCGTAGAATAAAATGGCGTAATTAGATTTTTTTGAAAACTTACTAATTCTCGAGATTTAATTTTGAAACTTATATTTTTTAAGTGGAAACCTATGTTGAAAATAGTCTCACCTTTTTGCTTATTTTACAAGCTTTTCAATTTTTTCTTATCAAGTCTACATTCTATTGTTTTAAACATAAATAAAACATGAATTATTAATTTTTTGAGAAAATATTGAAAATGATTAAGAAACAAACGAAAAACTATTACAGATCAACTTTTTTATTTTTAATATTATTTTCTTAAGTTTTTTTCATTTTTTAAATCTATAGACCTCAGAAAGTATATCAAACTACTTTTTTCGACTTGTGTTAAAGCCAACTATAACGAGGATAAAAGAAAGTTGTTCATTTTAAATGGGCCACCATTGCTATCTTGAGAACTATAAGAGCTAGAAAGTTAAATGGGCAAACAATTTCTATTTTACAAGACAAATTTAACTAAAAGAAAAATATTTTTTTCGATCAGTGGCTCTCAAAATACAGGAACTAAATTTTTTATTTTAAATAAGAACATGTATTTTTTATTTGCTCCTTCGTTACGGAATTTAATTCTGAATTATGTGGTATAATATTTTTATATCTTCACATAACGTTTTTTTTTGAGAAAAACGCATGTAAATTTTTATATTAGTTTGATTAAAATATGGCTATAATAAGAGTGCCATGAATGGAAAAAAATGAATACGTGTTAATTCTTTACATAGAATTAGAATGCCATGAAAGAGATACGTGAATATTTCGTTTGCGTTAACATTTATGATTAATTAACAGAACAAAATATTCACTTCTCTCTGTCACGTCACTCTAATTCTATGTAAAAAAAATTAACACGTATTCATTTTTCTCATTCATGGCACTCTTATTATAGCCATATTTAAACAAATTAGTTTTAAAACTTTACATGCATTTCTCTCAAAAAAATCGTTATGTAGGGATATAAAAATATATATATACCATTGAATTCAAATTAAATTCCGTAACAAAGGAGCAAATAAAAAAATACTCTATTGAATGAGCCTAAAAAATTATACCATCCCATTGAAAAAATATATTTTTTTTTAACTTGAGAACCACTGGTTTAAAAACATATTTTCTCTATTAGTTAGTATTTTATTGTATCTTTAATAATATAGAAATTATTTGAGGTAGTTCATTAGCTAAAAATCGAAGACGATCCAAAACACGTGCAAGCAAAGCAGCTGTCAACAAGTAAGTGAACATTCAAAATGGCCGAGCTTGTCGACATAAGTGAGAGACATGAGTACCAACATAAAGCCACAAAAAGATCGAAATTCGAATATACGTAACCCGCGAAAATTCAAAATTCGCGATAGTTTTTGAACACACCTCGTATTTGAGTCACATTTTGAATAGACCAGAAAAGTGATGTTAGAATTTGCCTTTGGCGCGAGTTCATATTTTGAATACACTAGTATACATTTCATATGGGAGTCTGATTTTACAGACAAAAAAAAATATTTCGTCAAAGACATTAAACAGCTCTTGTTAAGAAACTCGATACTTTGTTTATTCAGTTATAGATTGCAAGAGTTGAAACTCCTAGAAAAGATAAAGTAAGAAATTTATTAGAAATTAAAATGCTATAAGCAAACGTATGTCGTTGATAGTCTCTCATGCACCCATAAATAGCTTGAGTTAAGCGGGTTAAACGTGCGAGATAAACACGTTAGTTTAGCGCTAAGTGAAGTATCTTAAATAATGGGTTGAGTTAACTAACCTACTTGAAATTTTGCGAGATAAACGGTTAAGGCTATGGATTAACCTCAAAAAGTTTTTAAAAACATGAAATAATTATTAAAAATATATATATTACTATACTCAAAACTTCTAAAAACTGTTTGTTTCGTGGTTTGCTTCAATATCGTGAGCGTTTTGTTATTTTTATTATAGTAAGTCATCCGCAAAATTTTCTATCTGTCCTTGTTTAACAGCAGTAGATAAACGCTAGTTATCCTGTAGTCACTTTAAGGGCCGGTATTTCCAACAACGGATAATAGTTATTCTGCAGATAAAAATATATTTTAATGTTGGTAGTAACGTAACTAAAAAGAAGTGAGAAAGATAGATTCAAGTTTGCATTGACTAAACAATGATGGCATAATTTTCTACTCCTTTCACTTGATTTGTTTGGAAGTTATAAGTTAGGTTAGATTGCTGTATTATTTGTGTCAAGAGAAATATACTCATATCATAATTATTGTAATTTGAAATGGATAAACAGGATAAACGTGAAAGAAGCTCCAATTTTACAGTGGCAGAAATAAGATTGTTAGTAGATATTGTTTATGAATATAAGCATATAGTTGAAAATAAAAAAACTGATGCTGTTGGAGTACGAGAGAAAAATGAAACGTGGGAAAAAATTTCACAAGCATTTAATTCCGCAACCGGGAACAAACATAGATGTGCAAAGACATTAAAAAGCTGCGGAGAATAAAAAACAGCTGTACATGACCGGTGGTGGCCCAATAGATTACATTCAATTTACAGACTACGAAGAGAAACTGTATGACAATATAAAAATTAATGTAGAAGGCTTGCCAGCAAGACACGACAGTGATAACCTCGAAGATAACATAAAAAATCCAGGTATGGATATTTAAAAGTGCATTTTGGTATAGTTTTTGTGAGTAATCTATTTTATTTCAGTTTTAGATCAAACCATTTCTATGGACAAGGAGAATGAAGTGATTGTGGTAAATTTATATAAAAAATTATAATAAATAATACATGTTATCTAATAATAATTGTTTTATTACAGGAAGTAATTAATAATGAAATTTCTAATAGTTTCGAAATAGAATCTATTAATATTGCACAAAATGTTGGTGCCAGCGAGAATATGTGCACAGCAGACATTAATGAAAAGAAATCTGCAACAAAGGTACGTATAAGTTGATTTCTTTGAATTACGAATATTTTATTTTATTTACAGATAGGAGGAAGATGGTCCGAAAATTAAAAAAAAAAGAAAATCAAATGTTCTACATTCTCACCGTTCTGGCACACAAACCAAATTTAATGAGTTGGCGGATGTAAAAAAAGAATTAGCAGTCCTTCAAATGGAAACAATTAAGAGAGAAAATGATACAAAAGTTATGATTTTAGATTTGCAGTTAGAAAAAGCTAAAAGTGAATTAGAATTGTTGAAAAAGGAGCTTGAAGAAAGAGATAATGTAATGAAAAGGAACAATGAAAAACATACATTGGAGCTGAAAATATTGGAATATGATTTAAAATTAAAAGAAATAGAAGTGTTACACAAAAAATTTAACAATTAAACAGATATTTGTATTAAATATTTATTTCCACAGAATGTATTTTATTTTTCTTACTTTTGTACAAGAATTTCATTTAATAAACATTTATTAAAGGCTAGCAAAATATTCTATTAATTCCCGTTGAACATTGTTTCGTACACCGTTCTGTTCATCACGAATGTTGAGTTAGTCATTATCTTCTATATTGAGTTGTTCATGTAATTCTTCACATAGAGGATCGTTACCTTTCCTAGCAATATTGTGTAGAATCGCTACTGCTACTATTATATCTTGTATAAGGGGAACAGAGCATCTCATGCCGGTAGCCAAAACTGGAAATCTTCTTTTCCAGATGCCTATAGTTCTTTCTATCAATGTTCTTGTCCTAATATGACTTTCGTTATATAATGCTTCAGAATTATTTTCAGGATTAGGTATTGGTGTCATTACAAAATTTCGGAGCCTGTAGCCGCTGTCGGCCAACAGTAAACCGTTATTAAATAACCCAGCTTCAAATTGTGCTCTAAGAGCTGAATTTTCAAATATGGTGCTATCGTGTGCAGATCCAGGCCATCTGGCTACGATATCAGTAATAAAATATTGAGCATTGCAAGCTATTTGCACATTTAAAGAAAAGTATCCTTTTCTACTCCGAAAATTTTCTGCTATTGGCCCACCTACAAAAGTATATGAAACTTACTTCTCAAATCATAATAAGAACTTGATTTAATACCTGGTGACAACATTCGTATATGAGTTCCATCAACTGCAGCTACCACACGAGGAAATCGAGCAATATTATAGAATGTTTTTTGTGTGGCCATTAGTTCTCTTTCATTTCATGGCAAATATATGTGTTGGTTACGTAGAGTTAGTATTGCACTTGTAACTCGTTTTACAATTTTACCAGCAGTAGTCTTTTGAATGCCTCCAAAATCTCCAACTGCTATGTACATGTCATTCGAAGCATAAAATCGAAGAGCAATCAGCAACTGAAGTACAGGAGGCACTGCGTTATTTCTATAAGAAAAACAAAAATATAAATATTTCATTTTTTTTTTTTAAATTGGGTTCGACCTCGTACTTTTGTACATTAGTCCGGAGCTATTTCATTAGATTTTCTATTGTTCTTGTTTTTTTATTACACTTCGATGTCTGTCTTACTGATAAATTTTGCAATTGTTAGATATATATTAAAATTGTTAAGAGCTATTAAGTTTTCGGCGCAAGCGGGGAACGAAATATTTTCTTTTAGTAGATCATTAATTAATGTTGGTCTATATTGTTCGTATTTACTACATTGAAAGATGTAGTGATTTAAATCCGCAATGTCTGCATTTTGGCATTCACATTTATTTGAATTTATAATTCGTAGTTTATATAGATGAGAAGGTAGTCTATTGTGGTTGAAGCGCAAATCTGCATAGCATTATTATTGTTTTCCTCGGTGCATTCATTTTCCGAAACCAGGGGGTTGTTTGAATTGTGGGTTGTACTACTTTATAAAAATGTCCTTTTCCTTCTGATATTTCACTATATTCATTTTGCCAGATCAAATTGTATTATTTTTTACTCAATGAAGCGTATTCTGCTGAAGAAATTGGTAGATTTATATATGTTCCTTCCGCTATAGCTAATTTTGCCAGTCGATCCGCTTCTTCATTACCTTTAATATGATGGTGGCCTCTGATCCAAGCTATTTTTATTGTTATATTTGTATGATTTTTGCAATATTCTATCATATCCAGAATATTGTAGATTATGGTATTATTGTGATGAAAACCTGGATGATGTAATTTTCTAAGTGCACTTTGGCTGTCAGACAGAATTAGGCAGTCTTTTTTGTATATGTTATTCCGATTTTCTCTTATGTAATATACAGCTTGCAGAATGGCAAAAAGTTCAGCATGAAATATTGATGTGTACCATGGTAACTTGTACATTTCTGAACGTTTATTTACTGGGTCGTAAAAAGCAGCCCCCGTTCCATCATTAGATTTGGAAGCGTCTGTATAGATTTCATGATGATTGGAAAAATGAGCATTTATGTTTTCTGTAAAGACAATGTTAAATATATCTTTGTATTGGGTATAGTTTTCCGTTAGTTGTGGATCGTAGTATATGTTATTATTGTACAATGAAAGGTAAAATTTATTTATGTAACATGATAACGTGCGTTGTTCTGTAATAGGATACATATAATGAGAGAAGTTTATGTGCGCGTTTATGATTGGAGGTGTATTCTTATGGGACCAATAGGCATTTGTCAAGAATTCAGTTGTTAAAACTGTTAGTTTCTCATTAATGGGGTGATTTATTATTGTTTTTCTTGTTATAAAGAATTTTTCTGCTAGATGCATTCTGCGAATATGTAGCGGTTGTGTAGCACATTCTGCTTGTAGACTATGGTTGGGAGTTGATTTGAATGCTCCTATACATATTCGTAGGGCTTTACATTGAATTTTATCCAATTTGTGCAGTAGTGGATTTGACGCTGATCCAAATACTATACTGCCATAGTCTAATATAGATCTTATGTATGACTTATAAAATAGTAGAGATATAACAGGATCTGCACCCCATTTTAATCCATTGATGATTCTGAGAATGTTTATTGCTTTCTCACATTTACTTATTATGTATTCGATTTCTGCTTTCCATGATAATTTAGTATCGAGATATATACCCAAAATTTTTACTACGGATGTGATTTGTAAATTATAATTGCCTAGGTTAATTGTATTTGGTGTATTGTTTAGTCTGTGCCGAGTAAAAATGCATACTTGTGTTTTATTTTGTGACAGTTCCATTCCATTATTGAAAAGCCATTTTTCCAGAATGAAGAATGCTTTATCTAATTCATCTCTGCATTCCCACAGATATTTGGATGTTGAATATATACAGAAGTCATCAGCGTACGTCATAATTTTGGTAGATTGGGGAAGTAAATTAAATATACAGGGTGTCCCTTAACTTCGAGCAAAAACTTTAAGGGCATATAGTACTGACCAAAATGAATAAAAAAGCTTCATCAACATAGGAATGATCTTCAACTGTTTCCGAGAAAAGCGAAAAATCTAAGAAAAACTGACAAAGATAGCGATCGAATAAAATTTTGTCTATGTCAGTAAAAAGACTATAAAAAACAATAAAATTTTATATGAAACATTTTTCTCAATTTCTTATAGTTACGTAGTTATATGAAAATTAAATATTGACCAAGGTCGCCACAACATTTCACTTTTGATTTTTATAAAATAACAAAAGGCCATCTAAGATTACCTCTCAAAGGTAAACAAAAAGTCTCAATTAATCAAAATCGTAATTCTTATAGTTTTCGAGATAGCAAAGGTAAATCTCGTAAAAACTCATTTTTCACTGCGTTATATCTGGGAAACTATTAAAGATCGGACACATTTTGACTGAGCTTTTTTTACTCATTTTGATCAGTATTATATGCCCTTAAAGTTTGTGCACCAAGTTAAGGGACACCCTGTATCTAGGCAGTATATATTGAATAGGAGAGGGCTGAGTACATCTCCTTGTGGTAAGCCTTGTGAAGTGTATCTTGGTCCTATAGTGCTATTCTGATTCTTTTCATAGAGGACTCTATTTGACATAAGTGAGATGACAGTGTTTATTATTGTGTCCGGGATGTTTATTTGTTTAAGTTTGTTTTTTAATATATGTAGGTGAACGTTGTCATATGCTATAAGATAGCTATTTTCTGAAAAACTGTTTTGTATATCATTTGTAAGTGTACAAATTATGTTATTGTTTATAGTAGTATACTTTGCTATTGCGCATGACCGCCCCCTCCTTAGAACGTAAGATAGTTTGAATTAGTTAGTATATAATCATGTGTTAGGAGCTAAAAAAGCAATCGTTTGTTAGTTTTGTTGTAACCAACCAAATATACTTAATGTATGTTTTAAACAGAAAATAAATTTATATTTTTCAAAGTCAAAAAGGCTTTAAACTTAATTTACATATATTATCTATACAACTTCGACCTTTGCGGAATCCGTTTATTGTAGCGGGGTATATGTTATATGCTTCTAACCACCATTCAATTCGGTTCTTTAGTATTCTTTCAAAGGTTTTTTGTACACATGATGTTAGGGCAATAGGACGATAGGAGTCTGGAGACGCAGCGTCCTTATTGGGTTTTAATAAAGGGATTATAAGATGCTCCTGCCAGGATGGAATAATAGCATTGGAGTACATAATATTATTAAATATTTTAATAAGAATATTTTTAGCAATGGTAGGCATTCTGTATAACATAATATAGTGAATGTTACCCATGCCAGGTGAAGTGTTTTTTGTGTGTTTTAGTGCATTTTTTAATTCATTAAATGTTATGGGCATTTCTAGTGGGTGATTACCAATTATATTGTCTTCGTTTTTAGGTAACTCTGTATAATCTGGAGTAAGTTTAGATAAAAATTCATACATTAAGTCTTCGGAAGGAGATGATCTCGTTCTTGGGTTTTTATAGTTGTTGAAGAATCTTACTTTTCTCCATACTTCACTGATTGGGGTGTTTTTATCTAAAGAACCACAAAAGGAGGACCAATTCTCTTTACGCTTTTTTTATATAGTTTCTTTGCATATGCAGAAGTTCTCTGGCAATTAATGTAATTTTCTTCTGTGCTTCGTTGTTTGTAAATTTTGTAGGCATTTTTACGTTTTTCTTCAGCTTGTCTGCATTCTTCGTCCCACCATGGCTTATTTTTAAAAGGGTTAGGCGTGTTTTTGGTAATTGGTATAGATTTTTCTGCAGCTTGATTTATCATATGTATAAGGTTATTATAATCTTCAACTGGATCATTTCGAAATCTGAAATTTTCAGATAGACTTTCTAAAGTATTGGAGAATGTGTCCCAATTGGCACTGTTTATGTTCCATTTTCTTGAGGTGTCCGTAGTCAATGACCCGGGTAAATTTGTATGAGTATGCAGGGTTATGGATGTGATGATCGGAAAGTGATTAGATCCGTGCGTATCATTTACTACTTGCCAGTTTGATTTTATTGCAATATTCGGGGAACATATAGTCATGTCTACCGCACTGTTACGTTGGTGGGGTAGTCTTTGAATTGTTTCCGTTCCGTCATTTAATATTATATAACTTGCATCATCGATGCTGTCTAATAGAGATATACCTTCGTTGTCAATAATACCGCATCCCCATGAGGTATGATGACAATTAAAATCTCCAGCAATTATTACTGGGTTTTGTATTTGGTCAAAGATGGATGTCCAGAATTGTTGATTAAGTTGATGTTTGGGAGTGCAGTATATAGATAAAAGGTGTATCGATTCATTTTTTAGATGCATTTTTATTGCAGTTATTTGGACCTTATTGTGATACGGATAATTAATGTTTAAAACAGAGTAGCATATACTCTTTTTGACAAGGATTGCAGTGCCACCGTATCCATCATTTCTATCTGTGTGGATTATATTATATCCCGAGATATAGGGATACTGATTGTTTGTTGGTTGCAAAAAGGTTTCTGCGAGCATTGCTATGTGAATTTTGCGTTGTTGTAATAATCGTTCCAAGGAGTTTCGATTAGATTTGAGAGATCTAATGTTCCATTGTAAGATGTTAATATTATCCATTAATAGTTGTATGGTATAGCCCCTCCGATAGCATGTTTTTAATTAAACCCTGTAAATTATCTATTTGAGAACTGGAGCTATTTGATTTATCCATAATTGTTTGTATTATATTAAGAATTATATTTGTTAATAATTCAATGTTAAAATCGTTTGAATTAGTGTTATGGTATCTTGGTGGGAAAGGGTTTTGTTGAATTGGTTTAGGGTTTAAAATAGGTATATCATATAGTAAATTAGTTGTGTTAGGAAGTGAGTGTTGAGTAATTATGTTAGAAGGAATTTGATTATTTCTATATGAATTGTGTAATCTGGATGCCTGGTTATGCTGCGTACTTGTACTCGCAGAATAATTCACGTAACTTTTTGATGTATTGTGAATGGAACTTATGTTTTTGTTATCTAATTCTGGATTTTTTTGTTTATTTTTATTATTTATAACGACCTGTGCGTACGATTTTGCGTAGAATTTTTTTGCTTCGATAAAAGACAAATTGTTATATGCCATGATTTCTTTTATTTTCTTCTGTTCTGCATACATGCGACATTTTTGATAGTCAGTTGCTAGATGGTTTCCGTCACAGTTTATACATTGTGGGGAACATTGTACTGTACACTCGCGAGAGTTGTGGTCTCCTTTACATTTATTGCATCTTGCTGAGAATTTGCAGTTTTTTATTGAGTGACCATATTTTAAGCAATTAAAGCATTGTGTGACTCTATATATGTATGGAGAAATTTCGCATCGACATCTATTAATATAGCCATATTTTGGTAAAGTTTGTGATTTGAAATGAATAATGACAGTTTTGGTTGGTATATATTCACTTGTATTTTGATTTGGTTTACGAGTTATTCGTATTATTAGCACTATTGGTATCTCAGATTCAATGTCTTGTAGTAATTCTGTATCAGACATGTTTGTCTCAATATTTTTTGACACCCTGTCGGATAGTCATGTGTGTAGGAATGTACAGAACAATTTTATCTTTCTTGAATGGATTTACTTTGACGAGGTCATTTGCTAGTGATGCACTTTTGAGTTCTATTTTGATTATTTGTTTTGACATTTTAGTTATGTTAAGAATGTGTGATTTGTTACCTGAATACGATTGAATTAATTTTTTCCCTAAAGCTATGGGATGAAGATTTCCAAGATTTTTATCTTCCGATTCCGCATATACGTAATAGGGTCCTGAGTCTTTATCAGAGTATTTGTTCTTAGTTTTATCAATTAAGTTGTTTTGATTAACACTATACGAAGACTTGGGAGATGTCTCTGATATATTTGTATTGTCCAGGTTGGTATTATTTGTATTGTTGCTTGAGATAGACTGTGTAATATCCATATTTGCCGAGTTTAATTCTGGATGTTCTTCTTCGTTAATTTCTACAAATCTATGTTGTTTTTGTGCTCTAGACGATATTTGAGAATCTGGGTTTGGACGTTTAAGGATATTTTGTATGATTAATGGTACCTCAGTGGTACTACCGTCATTGTTGATGATTTTGTAGGATTCTGATATTATGGTACCTAGATTTGTACCTCCAGGATCAGGTCCCTCTGGGGTTCCCACGGGAACCCCACTCTCATTGGACATGTTGAAAGCGTTGAGCTTATCAAAAAGCTTGTTTGTTAACACTACACAAATTAAGTGTTTAAAGTTTATACTACACTATCACTGCCACTACACCTACACTCACTGTTACGCGATCCATGTTCACACTATGATGGTTAGAACACGACTGGTTTTATGCAGTTATTTATTGTAAAATAATAATTTAATATACGAGTCTAATGCTGTCACTGTCACTGGGATTTATACTTCGGTATGCTTTGAGTCTATTTCATTTTATTTCATCAAAGAAAATATCTTACCGGTCGCTGTTGTAAACAAGTAGATGCTGAATTTCCTGCAATAATAACTGCACAGAATTTTTTGATAGGCGAAAGCGATTGAAAAATTCAACGTCATTCCAAATATTAAAATTATCTGGTCTATTTCTAATAGTATACGTACGTTGAATGTAATTAACAATTTCTTCGTCATCATCGTCATATAAATCTTCAATATCACTATCCATAATAAAGAACTGTAATGGTAAATTGTAGGTTATACCTTAGAATAATTATTTAAGAGTACGTGCAGTGGACGGATAAATTTATTCCCTAGATAGCGTATTTAATACGAGAATAAACTCTAACTGTAAGTAGAAATACGTAATTTGTATTTTATCTTTAGGTTAACATTTATCCCAGGGTTAACAAAATTTAACTATAGATGGAAATACCGGCCCTAAAACATGCGATATAAACGAACTGGAGTTAAGAGTTAATTCTAAGTCACTAGATTTTTAAGCGGGTTATGCCACTGCGAGATAAACGTAGTCATAGGGACAGTACAGCCATTTTGTTTGTTCTTGTCTGTGGTGTTTGTCGTTTGTGTTATATTTTTCTGGGATTTTAGTGTGATCTTAGTGGATGACTTATTAATATTTAGTCTATGTGTGTATGCAAAACTTTTTGAAAACTTATAATGTACGATTCAAACATATTGCAAAAACATTTCAAAATAAATGTTGTTAATGAGAATTTCTCAAAAATGTTATTTCAGAAATTTTAATTCACTTTTATGTAGACAAAAAGTCTCGAGTTTCATGTATTTTGAATACATAATTACGCACCATGGAGCAGTGCATTGCGGTACATGGCGCTTAAAGCGTAGATTTGAAAACGCTTTATTGAAAATGTCAAATTTCAATATTTATTTTCATCATTATGTGTGAAGAACGATTTTTTCCAAAATATTTTAAAGCAAAACATACTGTCTATTCAAATATAATATAATCGTTCTCCAAAAATAAGGGTGAAATTAAATATTGAAATTTGACATTTTCAAAACAAGGCTTGTTGTACCAGCCAATATGTGTACCTACATGTTTGAAGTGATGTTTTTTTTCAAAAATAAATAATGTAATTTCAGAAAGTGTTTCAAATATTTGTTTCAGTTTTATTTATCAAAATAAAAAAATACATATTTAATAGGTATTTAATACGGTATTGTTACGAAAACAATAATTTCATATGAAATATTTTTAATATCGTGTTCTTAGGGAAATAAATAAAAATACAAAATATTTATAATATCCTGATGAGTGTTCGAAATTATAAATCATGAAATAAAAGATTAATCCACATTATATGAAATATTCGTATAACAAAATCAGATTGACATTCTAGAACACAATTTACAAAAAAAACTTTAGGCACAAAATAAATGTTGTTTACACTTCAATGTAAGACAGCAATGATTCCAATTTTCGAATTAGCGCTAAGGAAAACTATGACAGAACAGATGGTGCTGTTATAAGGGCGCCGGGACAGCTGATCGTAAGGTTACTGGAAACAGCTGAGTGTCCGAGCTCTAAACTTATAGGCATATAAATACCTATTAACTAATATATGGCGGATCCCTTGCTTTCCTTGAAGCGTATGATGAGAATATCATTTCTGCATAAGTCTATCTGTCTCTAATTCTGGTTCCCTGATTATGCGCATTTGAATTCTATTGGCTAACGCTGATAGCGATTGCCAAGTTGATCCGGCGGGTGCGTTCCAAATCATGCCATGGAGTACGGGGTAGAGTATTAGAGTAAGAGTATATAACTATAAATCTGAGAAATGTACCTACTATTTATTTTGTGTGTAAATTCTTGAACATAAATATTAGTAATAATAAATAACAATGTTGTCAGATTTATAGTTATATACTCTTAGGCCCGGTCTTTCCAAGTGCGAATAAAGTGACCGATAACTAGCTGAGAAATAAATATATTAGGAGGTCTAATTACAAATAAAGTGTAAATGTCTTTCATACTGACTTTAACCATCGGATTATTATTCTGTAAATTAACGTAGCAAAAATAATTTTTTTCAATGTTGGCTGCAGTGAAATTACAATAACTGACTTCATGGTATGTTTAGAAAAAGATAGTTTGATGCACAAGGCTATTTGTTAGAAAAGGATAAACAATTGTTAGTTTTCGCAATCGAATTGTCAGGTGCAAAGAATAGATTTTAGGGATTTAAGTTAGCTGTCATCGTCTGCAGTTTTTTGACAACATAGATTTAGAAGTAAATATTTAAAAAAAATGCTGTAGTTGTGTATTAATTAATGTATTTTTACAGAATCGACTGAAATAATAACACTAATAAACAAAAGCGTGCAGTAAACTAAATATTTTAGCGTTAAGAGTAATTGGTTTAGTAGAGACAATGCGAAATCTAATTTAATTTATCGGTCTGTACGATGTTGTAATCGGGGTTCTATCTCCTCCAATAAATGCATCACGGTTGTTTTAAATATTCGAAAACGTCGTAAGAATTCTTTCTCATCCCATCTTTCACAATGGTTAATACGTTCTCTCACTATATGGGTGACGTTTGAATTTACAAAATCTATTTCTTGTATTTCTTGGTATTCAAGTTCTTTGAAATCATGAAAAATATCCATTTCAAAATAAATATAACATTGTTTTTATTTAAACTAGGTTAGAATTGACAACAGAAACAGTTAAAAGCGAAAATTTCAAAACTTCGTAGCTTTTCGGCTTTACTCGGTTGTTATTCACTACCCGAACCAGTTTATTCTGAACTTATAGCTCCTAATAACTTAACTGTAGAATAAAGCTAGATATTCTACGAATACAAATTATCTATTGATGGAAAGACGGACATAGGTCTTATTTGACAAATATATATTATTTGCAACTTTATTCGCACTTGAAAAGACCGGGCCTTACTCTAATACTCTACTCCGTACTCCATGGCATGATTTTGGAACGCACCCGCCAGATCAACTGGCAGTTGCCGTCATCAGCGTTAGTCAATAGAATTCAAATATTACGAGCATGTGCATAATCAGAGAACCAGAATTAGAGACAGATAGACTTATGCAAAAATGATATTCCCATCTCTCATTCTAGGCTTCAATTAGTTTCTACGTAAAGGATAGGAGCATTAGCAATATATTTAGTTAATAGATATGCTTATAGGGCACTTGCATCTGCGTTACAACATGGCGGGTGAATAGCTGATTCTGGGCAACCAAGCTTCAGTTTAACATTGTGTCTTATGCAACGAATGTGTTTTCTGTGTAAGAAATTCAGTTTTTCGCAAATGTATACATGCTACTTTAAAATGTAATTAGCCATAATTAATGATAAGCATATGAATTATTTACTAGTAAAACGAATCAGTAGTATTTGTAAATATATTATGAAAAATATTAAGTTGAAATATGTAGATAGTAGCATCAGGTTGCATTTGAGTTTTTATAAGTATTTTTTGTGTATATTGTTAAATGAACAAATGAATATTGAAATACATAAATATTAATTGAACTATTAGATTTTTTAATTTAGAAAGAAAATTAAATTTGAAAAATCTATAACGATATTTATATTCGGGTTCATTTTTTTTTCAGATGAGCTTATTAAGTTCATATGCCAATAATTTATCGTTGGAAGCCAAAGTACGTTAATCAGATGATAAATTAAATGGATAAATAATGATAATGTAGATGCTTACACATATTAACATGAGGATTGTAAATACCTATTGTAAGCACGTTGATTTCGCGGTATATAAAAACTCACCCTTAACCTGGAAGTACCTAAACTCTGCAAAATAAATCGCTGTTAACTCGTCCACAGACAACAAACGACTGATCATAACTTAATGTTTGCGAACATTAGAATACTTGGCTAGCATTGCATAACTGTTACATCACACCCCCAAATCACTCGTACAATAAGCTTCATAATTAATAACAAATTAATAAACATCGTGTTGTATCACACCACTACCATCAATACGTCACCCAAGCATCGTTAGCACTGACGTCATGGACAAGATGAACTTCATCCCTGCAGCGGCTCCAGGGACATCCAAGGACCCGTATTCAGTTCCATCTCGTGCGGGCGTCGCTGAAACTCAAACAAGCATTAGAATGCATTCCCTAAATACTCTCAGTCAATACGTAGGTTTACCTGTCCGATTTGGATGATGGCCCATTTGCGTCACAATCATTCTGCCGGTGATCGCATCGATTCCCAGCGCGGGACCCACCTTCGCGCTAACACAACCACGGCACGTCCTACGAAGGTGGTGTTTCTCCGACCTTCGCAGACGGCACTAACTCCAGCACGGGACCCACCTTCGTGCTAACACAACCACGGCACGTCCTACGAAGGTGGTGTTTCTCCGACCTTCGCAGACGGCACTAACTCCAGCACGGGACCCACCTTCGTGCTAACACAACCACGGCACGTCCTACGAAGGTGGTGTTTCTCCGACCTTCGCAGACGGCACTAACTCCAGCACGGGACCCACCTTCGTGCTAAGGGATCACACAGATACCCAGCGAACACTTCAACACGTTGCAGTAATCCGCAACTCTAAACCTGAAATCACAAAACTCCACACACTAGCACCGCACGCTTGTAAAGACGTGCCTCGACAGACAACGAGTCCGTACTACTGCAAAATAATGTAATATAGGGGTGATGCAACAATACAGCCTTTACCTAATACCCTTTTATTTCAATTTAACGATTAAAACACAATAATCAAAATTCTTAAATAAATAAATGAAACAATACTTATAAATTGTTCACATTCGGCCATCCTGCAAACTCCTCGTCCCGAGGAGTTACTCTGCGTCAGATGAATCCGATGTTGTGCTAAATGTAGAGCTTGAGGATGAGTTGTCTGTATCAGACATTCCGTGTTCCGGAATCCATGGTCGCATTCTGTCGACGGCAACGACAGTGTTATATTTTCCACGTTTGCTCCTATTTGACCCTGGCAAATCTGTAATTTCGTATCTATCGTTTGGTAATACGGTTTTTATACGAAATGGACCTGCAAAAGGTGGTAGCAGTTTTCGGCTAGTTCCTGTTGCAGCGTTTGCTTTTTCAGTCAAGATAAGATCTCCTACTTTGTAGGTGCGTGGTTTAATTCGCTTCTCGTCAAATTGTTGTTTTTGTGTTTCTTGTGCGTTCTTAATTCTTTCGGATGCTTCTGCTCGTACTTCGGTGATGTCTTGTATAACGTCGTGTATCTGCTCTAATTCCGCAGTCAAAATGGCGTCCGATGGTGCTCTAGGTTTATAACCAAATAGTAGCTCGCTTGCAGTTCGTTTTGTTGTTTTATTTACAGTGTTGTTTACTGCGAATTGTACGTTAGCGACTTCTGTGTCCCATGAATCATCATCCGCCGAACTTGCCGCGAGTGCTGGTTTGATGACACGGTTGAATCTTTCTACCTGCCCATTGGCCCTTGGAGTGGCTACGGCATTAAGTGTGTGAGTAATTCCATGCTCATTACAGAAGTTTTTAAATTTCTTTGCGGTGAATGCCGTTCCGCGATCTGTGATTATTCTAATAGGGACGCCGTAGCTTGCGAAAATTTCTTCGATGAATTTTATAACAGCTCTTGTTCCAGTGTTCCGTACAGGTTTCATCAGTAAATATTTGGTGAACCCTTCGACAGCTACGATGATATGGGTATTTTTCTTCTTGGTAAGTGTAAATGGCCCTAGGTGATCTAGGTGTATAGTGTGGAAGGGCACGCTAATTTTTTTGAATTGGGTGGAGAAATCCTTGTTTTGGTCCTGAAGTTTTCTTGTTATAAAGGCATGGGATACAACATTTGATATACTTTGTGACATAAGATCTCATGTTGTTAAACCAGTAATTTTCTTTCAGTTTTTGTAAAGTTTTATCGACGGCGAAGTGTCCCATGTCATCGTGCGTCATCTTAGTAACAGTTCGACGCATCCCTCGCGGAACTACCCAACGTTTTCCTTCCACAGTTTTCTTATAGATCCTGCCGTCACATAGTTCGTATTCCTTATGTGCTTCTCGTGACTTTTCGTCTTTTGCAGGATTCATTAATACTTCACGAATATTTCGCAACTTTGCATCCGACAGTTGTCCGGCTAGAATCCAGTCGTCTTCTCGAATATGCAGGATGCTTGCGTCAGTTGAGCTCGTTGTGGCTGCTGGTGGATTGCGGCTTAAGGCGTCGACGTGTGCCATCTTTTGGCCGGGTCTATATTCTATGGTAAAGTCGTAATCCGCAAGTTCCAACCACCATCTTGCTATTTTCGCATTCAGATCGCGTTTGGTTTGTGCTGTCTTCATCGCATTACAGTCAGTCTTCAATTTAAATTTTCTCCCTAGTAGGTAGACTCTAAATTTCCTTATTGATTCTACTGCAGCGAGGACTTCGAGTTCGTAAGAGTGGTAATTTTGCTCGCATTTGCTGGTTTGTCGGCTGTAGTATGCGACAGGTTGTAATTTATCTTCCTTTTGCTTTTGTAAAAGTATTCCGGCGATTCCAAATTTGCTTGCATCTGCATGAACTTCTGTTTCAGCGGTTTGACTGAATATTGCTAGTACTGGTCGTTTTGTTAAGATTTTCCGCAATTGATCAAAAGCTTTTGTTTGTTCTTGTCCCCATTTCCAACATTGACTTTTCCGAGTGAGCATGGTGAGAGGTTTTGCAATAAACGCGAAATTAGGGATGAATTGTCGGAAGTAAGTCGCAAGCCCAAGGAATTGTCGTAGTCGATGCACGTCTGTCGGGACGGGAAACTCTTGTAAAGCTCGAGCTTTATCTTCTCCTGGTCTAACACCATCTTCACTGATATGAAAACCCAAGTAAGTTATTGAGGTAGCTAGAAATTGGCACTTGCTTAATTTTAGCGTTAATCCTTCCTCTCGTAGAACTTTTAATACTTCTTCCAAGTGAGCGAGTCCCTCTTCAACAGTTTTGCTAGGGATGAGGATATCATCCAAATATACGGTGATTGCATCATATCTCATTGATCCTAATATCTTATTGATTAACCTCTGGAATACGCTAGGCGCGTTTGCCAGACCAAATGGCATGCGATTGTATTCGAACTGTCCATCTGGCGTAATAAATGATGTTAAATGTTTGCATTCTTCAGAGACGGGTATTTGATGATATCCATTGCAGAGGTCTAGGCTGGTAAAGAATTTGCATCCGTGTAGGCGATCTATCTGATCATCTATCCTCGGTAGAGGGTAGTGGTCCTTTACTGTCTGGTTATTTAGCTTCCGGTAATCTACACACATGCGATCCTCGCCAGTCTTCTTTTTAACGAGCAAAATCGGTGAAGTAAATGGTGAATTAGATTCACGGATAATACCGGCGCCAAGTAATTCCTGTACGATCATTCTTACTTGCTCTCGTTGGCTGGCGGATAGACGATATGGGCGGTAGCTCACTACTTTGTTGTCATCGAGTGTTATTTTCATTTTTGTTGATTTAGCGCATCCGAGTTCGTTAATATTCTGAGCAAAACAATCTCTGTAGCGATTTAAAAGGTCCCATACTTTCCGTTGATCTTCGAATGTGACTGGACCAGTCTGTATATCCGTCATCTGTAGTGGTTCAATTGGTGTTGCCTTCGTTTGGAGCACGACAGTTGGTAGCGCATCATTTTCTATATCCGCTTGAATGCATGGCCACCCCTGTGCAACTGTTCGCTGCCTTTTTATAATTAAATCGTGATTTGATAAGTTTATTACCGGGATCACGCTGTGTTCTTCTGGCTCCATTCGCAACATCACTTCTGGGATGCAGGACTTCTGATCTCCTTGTTCACGAATCTTAGCTTCAACGTACAAATCCCCCACATAACCGTCTACTGCGCCGACCTGAACATGTCCCACGTGGTTCGGTGGTATGACGATAGCTTTCTTCGCCCAAAGAGTTGTTGGTTTGGTAGTGCTTCCGCTGTCGGTATGAGCGCATTTCGCAGTTGTGATTTTCAGTCGTCGATGATCTTTGTGCACAACAACGTCCTTACTCTCAGTAAATGGTTGGCCGATTATCAACGGAATTACTTGATCACTGTCCGGAACAATGTCAGCATTCACATCCATCACTGCACCGTCCACTCGGAGGGTGAAACGTGTTGTGCCCAGTGTGTTTACATGTCCGTTGCCATAACCTCGGATTACCTTCTTTTTGTGTGCATCGACAGGTAGTTGCAAGCGGGTTATTTCACTTTCTCGGATTGCGATGCAGCCACTGCCGAAATCAATGTAACTTCTTATTGGCATCAAATTCACGAAAGCGTCGACAAAGAATTTCTCATTAGCTGAGGTACTCTCCTCGTTCATTATTAGGGTCGTGCCTATTGGTTTCGGTTTCGAGTGGCAGTTTTTGTCGATGTGCCCTGGTCTTCGGCATATCTTGCAGTATAGTCGAGTTTTGTGGCAATTTCTTGCAATGTGACCGATTTCGTTACACTGGTAACATTTTACGAGATTCGTATTTCGATTGCTCTGATGTCTGTTATCCTGTCTTGCTCGATTATTGCGATATTTGTGGAAATTATGTTTCTTGAATGTTTGAGGTTTAAATGCCCGTTCTCTACATGTTCTCAAATATTCGAAGAGAGCCTCGGGATCCGAGTAGTGGCCAGCTCGTGCCGCATTTTGTATTTGCTCATCAGGAATTCCATGAATAATGCATGATACGGCTTTAGTCCCCTTGATATCGCATGCGGCCACTAGTGCGGTCTTCTCATAGAAATACTTAGCCATGTCTTCGTCTGATCGCTTTTTACGGAGCAGCATTTCTTCCAACTGCACGGCGTAGTCTCTCTGATTGGGAAACGCACGCACAAGTTTTTCCTTCCACTCACTCCATGTATAATTTAACGATGGCAGACCGCTGTACCATGTAGCTGCGAGTCCGCGCAGCTTTCCTAGAGCATGGTAAATGGTGGTTTCCTCGGACCACTGAAACATGTTACGTAACTCATCTAACTTGCGAATCCACTTAGTAACATCATGGTTAGGATCCTCCGGAATGAAGGGGGGCACTGCGTCACCTCGAAATATCTGTGAAGTTGCCGGCGGCACCGGCGAACGAGAGCCGGATGCAGTATCAGTTTGATAACGCACAGCGTCTGCGAGACTAGTTACAATGGTTGTAAGTTCTGCCAAATTACGTTCCACTGATGGCGTCTGGCGCGCACGCTTCTTTAGCTGCGGAGCGAACATAGTTTCTTCACCGTCCGAGGAAGAACTAATTTCAAGTGAACGTCGAGGCATCGCGGGGCCAGTGAATACTATCCCACTTCTGAAAATGTAAGCACGTTGATTTCGCGGTATATAAAAACTCACCCTTAACCTGGAAGTACCTAAACTCTGCAAAATAAATCGCTGTTAACTCGTCCACAGACAACAAACGACTGATCATAACTTAATGTTTGCGAACATTAGAATACTTGGCTAGCATTGCATAACTGTTACATCACACCCCCAAATCACTCGTACAATAAGCTTCATAATTAATAACAAATTAATAAACATCGTGTTGTATCACACCACTACCATCAATACGTCACCCAAGCATCGTTAGCACTGACGTCATGGACAAGATGAACTTCATCCCTGCAGCGGCTCCAGGGACATCCAAGGACCCGTATTCAGTTCCATCTCGTGCGGGCGTCGCTGAAACTCAAACAAGCATTAGAATGCATTCCCTAAATACTCTCAGTCAATACGTAGGTTTACCTGTCCGATTTGGATGATGGCCCATTTGCGTCACAATCATTCTGCCGGTGATCGCATCGATTCCCAGCGCGGGACCCACCTTCGCGCTAACACAACCACGGCACGTCCTACGAAGGTGGTGTTTCTCCGACCTTCGCAGACGGCACTAACTCCAGCACGGGACCCACCTTCGTGCTAACACAACCACGGCACGTCCTACGAAGGTGGTGTTTTTCCGACCTTCGCAGACGGCACTAACTCCAGCACGGGACCCACCTTCGTGCTAACACAACCACGGCACGTCCTACGAAGGTGGTGTTTCTCCGACCTTCGCAGACGGCACTAACTCCAGCACGGGACCCACCTTCGTGCTAACACAACCACGGCACGTCCTACGAAGGTGGTGTTTCTCCGACCTTCGCAGACGGCACTAACTCCAGCACGGGACCCACCTTCGTGCTAACACAACCACGGCACGTCCTACGAAGGTGGTGTTTCTCCGACCTTCGCAGACGGCACTAACTCCAGCACGGGACCCACCTTCGTGCTAACACAACCACGGCACGTCCTACGAAGGTGGTGTTTCTCCGACCTTCGCAGACGGCACTAACTCCAGCACGGGACCCACCTTCGTGCTAAGGGATCACACAGATACCCAGCGAACACTTCAACACGTTGCAGTAATCCGCAACTCTAAACCTGAAATCACAAAACTCCACACACTAGCACCGCACGCTTGTAAAGACGTGCCTCGACAGACAACGAGTCCGTACTACTGCAAAATAATGTAATATAGGGGTGATGCAACAATACAGCCTTTACCTAATACCCTTTTATTTCAATTTAACGATTAAAACACAATAATCAAAATTCTTAAATAAATAAATGAAACAATACTTATAAATTGTTCACACTATCAAACATCACTATGAAATTAATAATTATCTAATTTTTCAACACTTGTGGGAAATACAGACACAAAAAATATATTTTTACCTGTTTCCCAGTTACTTCGTAACAAACAACGGCACAGAAAGATGGCATACTAAAAAAATCATTCGAGTTTTGTGATTTTGTTATTTAAGAAATATTTTCTCATGTTTTTTTATACAAATTATTAAAGAAAATTACATATATTTAAATATAAGTACATTAGTCCTATCCGATTATATTTAAATTGTTTTATATGTAATAAAAGTGTACAGAAATAACTAATTAGGTTAGTTTTAATTTAATAGCCTCGAACTCACAAAATAATAGCAATATCCTCAAATATTTTTTTTCGGAAAACACTGCTCATGCATTCATCTTTACATACACCAATCACTTTTTCCATAAGAAAACAATAAGTGCTGTAAAAGGACAATAAAAGCTTACGGGACGATATTTCTTCATAAGACGCAATGTAAACTGACGGTTTGCTTGTCTAGAATCAGCTGTTAGCCGCCATGTTGAAAGGTCACGTGCAAATGTCCCATATCACCCGTATAAGTGGAAAGTGTCCGCAACGTTAAGCTATCCAACCTTGTCTAACGCTCGACAGTCTCGACACGGTAGGCGAATAACGAATCGAATGCATTTGACGCATGCGCATAAGGAACACGCTTGAAAAGTGCAAAATGTTCCGGACATTTCTTGTATGCCTTTTAAGGGTATACCTATACTTTAATAGGTATATTATATATAGTGCGACAGAATCTATGCAGTGTACCGCATTTGTAGGATCAAATCGAGACATACGTTCATTGAATTTTGTAGTGTTGTATTTTTGTTTAAATAATTATAAAGTGTGCATAGTTCATGTGAATATTATTGTACGAATCAGGAAATAAAGGATCGGTTTCAGGGCATCGAACCCACCAAAAACTGGGTTCGGTTCAGGTTAATTCGTTTTTTTGAAAAATGAGTTCGTGTGCGGTTTTGGTTCTAGCCGAGGTTCTAGCATTAATAAAATTTGCGGTTTTGTTTCGGGTTCAGGTTCGGTTCGACCTAATGAAAATAGAATTAATGTTTTTTGAATAACAATCTTTATATAGACATAATTTAAAATGCGTGCTGGAATTTATAATTAATGCAACGCAAAACAAGAACATGAACACATTTTTCACGAACAATCAACAAGTACAGTGGCGCAAACGCAGAAGGCGTCGGTCGTCGATGATCGGCTATAAATGTTACGATTACGTTTACGTTTCGATCTAAACTTCTGAACTGAACCGGAGCTGAACCCTAAACCAGAATTTTGGTACCCGGTTCGGTTCCGACTCGGGTTCAATTGAAAAATATATCTGCGGTTCGGTTCTGGGTTCGCTAAAATGTTACGGTTTGGTTACGGTTTTGGTTCGGTTCTGATCGGGTTCGATGCTCTGTTCGATTTAGGTGCTACATATAATGCTTTGTGTAAGAGATTTAATTTTATGAGATTTCTTGGCCTTTAAAGTTGAGCAAACATTTCTTTCATAAGAAATACACGAGGATCAAAATTATGTTCTTAGCTTTATGAACTAAGTTTGAATTTGGAGTGTATGTTTGACCGTTATACTTTTCTGGTCCATTGTGACCATCAACATTGAACAAACATCTATCCGTCGCTTTTAATACCGGACTGTAAAGTGCACGAATTTTATTACATAGTTCTAGAAAGTATATGCCTAAGATGGCGTCATGGTTCGTTCAACCATGGAGGTAGGAATAATATGGAGGAAGTATTTGTATTTGCTAGTGACGCCGCTTCCCACTCTACAATATGTCCTACGTGTTGTCACAATTATTGTGCATTGCATGATTTTGTACTGTCCATACACGATGTAACTTGGCGAGGGGAAGTTATAAAATCCATAGGCGTACCAAAGAAGAATGAAGTTCAATTACGAATATTACAAAAAAAAAAAAACTCTTGTGACCATCACAATACCTCTTTCCCTTTCCATTGTAAGTATTGTATTTAACATTTCTTGTACACACAGAAAATTCTAATTACACCGAATCTTTATATTTTCGTATTTTCTATAAATTTATTCTATGAGCAAGTTTTCTCAATTCATTACCGGGATTGGCAGTATTTCTGAAGGGTTCATGTAATATACCTATAATTTTAAATATATAATTAATAATACAATAAGATATATTAAATATCGTTCCCAGAAAAAACCTTCAGTACTATCTCTGAATTTTAGATACTGACATTAGTGACAATTATCTGTCAATTACAGACATTTTAATTTCTCAAGTAGTTACCATGGAGATGTTTGGGCTGGAGCAGGCTGTGAGATTTAGTACAACAGATTATTTTATAGATTATATATCTATATCTCTAAATCTGTAGCAGATATAATAAAAAAATTAAATGTGTCGGATAGAGAATTTTGGTTTTTAATATTTGTAATAAAATAAATTTTCAAAAAATAATATTTACAAGATTTTTGTTATAATACGACTACTTCCGGTTGTCCAATTGTTATCAGAATCTATTTAACTCTTCCCCGTACCTCCAACAATGTCACACAAACATCCACATATACACACACACACACACAGACATCATCGTAAAAATGTTATTATCGGATTCTAGGGATCTTAAAACGTGCTTATTCACTAAAATCTGGATATGCGATTTTTAGCATGATTCCAATACCTCTCTTAGCGAGAGGTAAAAATATTTATATAAAAAACATATTACAAATATTGGAATGAATTATTTAATATATAAATCATATTATAATTATTTTTTAAATTAAGTTTGAATGTATTAGGGTGAAATTTGCTTCGTGTAAGGCAATAAAACATTGTAAAATCACTATTTCACTTCTGAACCGTTTGCGACTTTTTAATTACTACAGTACCTGCGTCCCTATTTACCGGGTTACATTCCCCTTGGCTTTACTTGAAGTTTATGTTCTCTCCATATTATTCCTATCTCCATGGTTACAACTGTATCACGCCTGCTCATTCATTCCTTACTCTTTAAAACACATTGTACATATAAATATTTAATCAGCAGGTGGAATTATTCCATAGACACTGAAGTGTTAAAAGTAGTAAGGATGGAAAAAATAATATTATTAATTTATAGACCAATCAGTCAATAATAAGTACTCCCAGCTTTTCATAAAATCTATGAAAAAGTTATTTTTAAGTAGAACTTTCTGTTTTCTAGATGAGAGTAGGATTTTAATTGTGGAAGAATGTGCCGTTTGTAACTTTTGAGGTTATTTTATTTATATGACGTCGTATTACAATATAAGTTCAAAAGTTATTAAATATCTTTAAAGAAAAGTAAAATATTTAAAGTTACTTACAATTTCAGGCATAAGATATTTCACTTGAATAACAATTTTGTTGTCCACAATGTTGCATTTGTCATCATTTGAGCACATAAAGCACAAATCAATCTTGGAACTCATGTTCAATAAATTCTTTAATCACTTTCACTAAACAATATCTACAAAATATTTATTTACAAACAAATAATTTGTAGTAGTTACAATAGAGGTTAACACAGTTCACAACCGAACTAAACTGCCACAGCTGTAACACGTTTGAACCGCTTGCAGTGCCATCTCATGAATACCCTATCGAGTTATATATTAAATGCTCACAAGTGTGTGAAAGGTTCTATAAAATGGTTCATTTTGAATAATAGTTGAATTTTGAACTTTCAATGCCTTTATTTTTGCTTTACACAACGTTTCGATTGAAGATATTATGGTAAAGTCAGAATGTACAAAAATGGGAGCAGGCGGTTGTGATATAGCCATATAGGTACTTTCTTCAACTATGTAATAAAATTTGTTGACTTTAGAAGGCGCGCGCTAGCACAAAGTACTCATAATTGAAGAATCCGATATTAAAGTGACAGATAGTTTATTTGGATTCTTCTTTAAAAAAAATATGCAAAAGTGTAAATAAGTCTTTATAGTTGAACAAAAGATGAAAAGAGTAATAAATTTTAAGTACAAATACAAAACAAGTATTTGTTTGTCCAAATCATTTTGAGAAAAATGAATTTTTATTATAATAATTAACATTGTTTCATGTGGATTTGACTATAATTGTAGTCTTAGGTCAGAAACACAATAAAATATCTCATGTGACCAACACAGTACCTCCCGCCATTTAATTTTTATTAATTTCAACCTATGAGGTTTCGTGGCCGCGAATATAGGAACCGAAATTGATCCCGAACAACGCTAAATATTTCAAATTTTAAATGGCACAAAATTGACCCCTGTGGTTAATTCTCGACGCCAGCAATGAGTGTCCGTGAGGTGACGCTTGGTAAATATTAAGTTCATTTCCATATAGCTATGTATTGTTCTATTTACAATTATCTTTTTAAAACGTTACTGATGATTCGACCTTGACTTTGACAGTGATAAGTACTGTTACTTTGATTGCGACTTACATTGTTAAATTCTATATAATACCACTCCACAGAATCACCAACTCACCGAATAAGGTACCGTCTTGCTTCAGAACATATTGGGGCATTCCCAATATGCTCAAAATTTGCTTTTTCCAAATTATTCTTTGGAAAATCACTCAGCAATTTTTTCTACAATCAGCACCATCTTATAAAAAATAGCTAAAACATCAACTACCAAAAAACAATCTACTACAATCATTTACCGACAAAAAACAAAGATGGAAGCATCCAGCTCTAAACATCGCTCGACAAACCTCTCAACTCAAACTAAAGGTCAGGACAGTCCCAGCACAATGACAAACTTAAACAACTTGAACAAAAACTCATTTGCAAATATTACCAAAAAACAATCCCAACCCAACATTTTCCCTAAAAAAGACAGCAATTCTCATGCAGGGTATGGAAGATCTAAAAATAAGGGATTATATCCTAGGTATAGGACATATAGCCGGTGCAAAAAATGTACTTTTTGCTTCACGAATATCGAATAATAGAATATGCAATGTACCTAAAATCAAAAAATATAGTAGATCAATTAATTAATGAACATGGAACTGTAACAATAAATAACAATGTAATCACTATCGGAAGAATAATCTCCCTGCAAAAAGAATTATTCATTCCAATGTGTGTCCATCAATTCCACATACAGAAATAGCACAAGCTTTAAAACATAAAAACATAAAAATAGTTTCATCTTCTAAGAGTGGGTATGGCAGAAGATACTCTCATGTAATTAGCTACCGAAGATCACTATATATAACACCAGACGAAAAAAACCCTATTCCAGACTCAATTGTTATTGAATATGAAGAAATACAATACAGAATTTTCATAACAGATGAAATAACTACCTGCTATATTTGCAAAAAACCGGGACATAACACTAACTAATGTACTTTACACTCACAAGACCAAGTACAAACACAAGAAACACAAAACACACAGACAACTATAGACACAAATACACAAATGTACACTGACAATGCATCACAAATCCCAGATACCAACACAAACTTTCAACACCAAACTACCTCTGCAAAAAGATCACGTCAAGATATATATGAAGGTACAAACAGTGAACCCGATCTCGATGATACGGAAATAATTATAGACACAAATATTCAACTAGAACTTGCAGAATCACAAAGTAGCCAAAATAAAAAAAATACAAATAAAAAACCTAGAACAATGTAAGATCCACTTAAACCAGTGGAAATTGAACTAAACAACAACCCTAATAAATACATCCTAAACTATAATCAACTCAAAGACTTTTTAGAAAACGTGCACGGATCGAATGATAAATTAAATATAGCAGAAGATTATACCACAGACCCCAAAGAACTCTCAACCACACTGAATCAACTATACCTATTTTTAACAGACCCTAATATGAAAAGAAAATTCACAAGACTCCAGGGAAAACTAAAAGAGCAATTCGCTAAAAATCTACGACAAATAAACAGATCTTCAGACGATTAACAAAACACACATGACTATAGTACAATGGAACCCTAATGGGTTTTATGCCCACTTAGAGGACGTACAAATGCTAACAAGCAAACATCAATATACCCCATAAATGGAACCTAAACAAGGTTGATTGGACATCGTATTCAGCACAAATGGAAAATATGAATACAACTTGGAAGTACAACAATGCAGATATAGCCTTAAATATACTGCATGAACACATCATATCTGCAGCGGAAAAGACCATAGGATATGTAAAGACAAATAAAAATAGAACCCCTGTACTTTGGCGGAACGACGAATGCCAAAAATCAATAAAAGAAAATAAAAAGGCTTTCTACACGTACAAACAAAATAAAAAAATCGAAAACCTAATCCATTTCAAAAGAACTAGAGCTGTAGCACGAAGAACAATAAAATCCAGTAAAAGAAATTCACGGAGGAAATACGTATCTGAAATCAATACAGCAACCCCTATAAATGAGATTTGGAATAAAATAAGGAAGATAAATGGGAAAAAGACAACCTTGCCAATAACAACAATAATAGAAAACCAAGTTCCAATTACCAAATCAGAAGATATTGCAAATAAACTAGCAGAAAAATTCGAGAATTATTTCAGTGATAATTACTATTCCAAGGAATTTAAAGACTATAAAACGCAGGAGGAGCAAATTAATTTGAACACAGAATCTGACGTACGCCTGTCACTGAATGACCAAATAAATATAGAAGAATTAAAGAAAAAAAGCAGTCCCGGACCTGACAATATCTCCTTTGAATTCATTAAACACCTTCCTGATAAAATCCTCAACTTCATCCTTCACATCTTCAATCACATATGGACCTCTAAAACTTTCCCTAAACAATGGAGGAATGTAATAATAGTCCCAATACCTAAACCCGGAAAAAACCAAACCAAGCCAGAAAATTACAGGCCTATTGCTCTGTCAGATCAGATTTTTTTGAAAAAATTGTGAATAAGAGACTGATCTGGTATTTAGAAAATAACAATATATTTATGAACACGCAATGTGGATTCAGGCAAGGACGATCTACAACGGACCATATAGTGCATTTAACATCCGAAGTACAAAAAGCTTTTAAGAATAAACAACATCTTATCGCAGTCCTACTTGACCTCCAAAAAGCCTTCGATACAGTTTGGAAACATCTGATCCTAAAATCTCTGATCGACAAAGATATGAAAGGGAATATTTTCCATTTCATCAAAAATTTCTTGACTGACCGAACTTTCAATGTTAGAGTAAATGGATCAATATCTGAAGCAAAACAGCAAAAAAACGTCCTCCCACAAGGAGCAGTACTCTCCGTCACACTATTTCTATTTGCTAAAAACTCTATACAAGATCAGGTACAAAGTCCTGTGAAAACTCTACCTTTCGCAGACGACATTATAATATATTGCAAAGGAAAAAATATGAATAGTATCTTCCAAGACATGTAGGCAACCATTGAAAAATTAGAACTCTGATCACAAAAAACAGGATTCAGGTTTTCACCGGGAAAAAACGAAAGGTATTTAATTTACCAAATTAAGGAAAAATAACCACCCCTTTCAACTAAAAATCCACGAAAATACGATCGAATTCAAGCAGAAAGTGAAATTCTTAGGAATGATTATCGACAACAAGCTTACATGGAAACAACACCTCATACAATTAAAAAGCGAATGTTGTAAAAGAATCAACCTAATAAAAACACTGTCGAGCCATAATTGGGGCGCGGACAGAGAATCCTTAATGACCATCTACGGAACCACAATCAGATCCAAACTAGACTATGGTTGTGTTGTATACGGAGTCGCAAAGAAACCACATCTGAAATATATTGATTCTATTCAATCAAATGCACTTCGAATCATAACAGGAGCATTCCGCACCAACCCTGTCGACAGCACTCTGAACATTGCAGGTGAACTTTCACTAGAAACCCGCCGGGCACAAATCACAGCCAATTACCAATTCAAAATAATGACCAACAAATCCCATCCAACATACAAACACAAATATCCCTTTAGACGCCTCATATACCCCATTGCAACTTAACATCAAAAATATCATCGTAAACCTAAACCTGACCATGCCAAACCAGAACATTTCACACACCAACCTACAAATCCCACCTTGGAACCCCGCAATCCACACATTCAATCTAGACCTCACCAAATTCCCAAAAGAGACGACAAGCACATCATCCAAAACAACTACAAGAAAATCATATACACAGACGGCTCTTGTGCAAATAACAAAATTGGAGCCGCGTTCATTACCTACGATGAAACATATAAATACAGACTGCCACCCTTAACAAACATCCTCTCTGCCGAATTATTAGCAATCGACCAAGCCCTAAAATATATTATTGAGCACCATCTGCACAGACTCACTAAATTCCCTATAACAGCACAACACCCCTTCCCCAAACACTAAAGTGATCACATTTTCATTGAGTCAAAGCGGGACAAATGGGATGAAATGAGAATTATAATTTAGTTATGAAAGCAGACCACTAATTTTAAAAAGATATTTTATTCTATACATATACTTACTTACAAATATAAAAAATGTATTTATTATTAATTATTTGTAATTATAAAAATATTTGTAAAAAATCTGATGTGGCCAGCACAATACCTTCCGTCAATCCTTTGTATTATGTACAAATTCCATACATAAATTTTCTTGCGAAAGATTCTAAATTTTTGGTATTATGTGATTCTCTTTCTCGGCAACTGAATTCCATACTCCTGATAACAAACAAACCACATGAAATAAGAAAATTATGAAATTTTGAATGAAAAATTATAACACTTGTCAGTTATGGACATAATTAATTGCTGTCATTTTGACACAGGTCCCCATATCTGCTTGCCAAAGTCAGCAAAATCATGTTACTGCACGCGCCCCATACATAAATTTTCTTGCAAAAGATCCTATATTTCCAGTAAAGTTATTTCATAAACAAACTATGCAAATTTCACTAGACACTGACATCTTCTTCTTTAGTTTTTCCCATTCGTTAGGGGTCGCTATTTTTTATTTTCTTCTTCCACTCATTTTTGTTTTCCGTGTCGTCCTCATTCAGTTCCTTTTCTCTCAAGTCTTCTGCAATACAGTCTTTTTATCTTATATTTGGTCTTCCTATGTTTCTTCCACCTTCTATTAATTTATACATCTCTCCTCATAACATGTTCAAACCAATGTAATCGTCTCTCGGTCTCTCTTATATCTAGAAACTTCTAACACTAGAGTTATTTCCCTTATTCTTTCATTGATTTACATTTTATTGATACTGACATCTGACAATTTGAATTACCTGAATATATTAGCAGTTTACATGGTTAAGTTAGTACAGCTGGCTGAATTATGAAATTTATATCAAATTTATTATCTTTATTCTTCTTTAACTCTATATCTGTTGAATATCAAATATAAAATGCAATCAAATCGTATAGACAATAATATATTCTTTAAGTTATAATAACATTTAACTGAGTTTTCCAAGAAAAACTGTTAAAATCTTCAAATGAGGATACTTCCGGTTGACCAATTATAACCAAAATCTAAATAAGTCTGCATATGGTTGTAAGGAAGAGGAATACGCAAGAATTGTAATTTTTGGAATTCTAGTATTGGAGATATCGTGCACGAAACGGCGGTCACACACACACACATACACACACACACATACAACACACACACACACACACACACGCACACACGAACACACACACACACACACACACACACACACATACAGACATCATCGTAAAAATAGTAAAATCGTATTGTAAAGACCCTAAAACGTGCTTATTCAATGAAAACTCACCACCGAATTTTTTGACCAAAGACAATCCCTTCCTTACCTAGAGGTGACGGAAGGTAAAAACAGGAATTTGGACATTATGATTTTTTTTTCAATTTAAATTTTCTGTTTAATAAATTATGATTTTCCTTCACGGTCATATTTTTGATCCGAGTGAATACTTTGCAATAGATTCGGATCATTTATTAAAATGTCGTGAAATTTCTCACATGAATTGGTCAAATTATATTTTACGCTTAATATAGATTTTAAAGTTTTAATGTTCAACTGAGTTTTTTCAGGTGTCGTTTAATGGCGCCTAATTTAGTTTACTCTGTATGCATTTTTTTTATTATTTATGTATTTTTTATTTCTTTATATTCACTAGAATAATTAATAAATAATAGGTAATATATTTTTACAGTACATTTAAAATAATAAATGCAGATATTTTCTAAAAAGAGGGACATGTTTAAAATTCGTAGGGACGCGGGACAGTCCACCAAAAAGCGGGACAGTCCCGCCAAAATCGGGACGTGTGGTCACCTTACCAAACACCCAATAGCCAAAAGTATCCGCCAACAGCTACAATACTTATCATCGCACAACAACTCTATCACATTCCTGTGGATCCCGTCCCACACAAATATCCCTGGAAACGAAAAAGCGGACACCGCAGCAAAAGAAACCCTACAAATCGAAGACATCACTAACGTACCCATAACCAATGATGAAATAAAAAACCACATAAAAACCCAAACGTCTCACTACTGGCTCAATATAATAAATAACAAATTATGATCAATTATAAACAGACACAAAAGCCTGGACAATACAGGGATCAAAAAAGGACCAAATCATATAACAAGAATGCGAATCGGCCACACAAAGCTCTCTCACGGTCACATTCTACCGAGAACACCGCCCCAAATGTGCGAAAGATGCAAAACCATATTAACAATCAAACACATCATAAAAAGACTGCCCGACATACGCACCGGAAAGTAAGCACAACATTCCGACTGATGTAAGAAGAGGACTAGCCAATAATAAAAAACAAGAAGTAAATATCATACTGTTCCTAAAAGACACAAACTTATACAATGAAATGTAATATAATATAATACACTATATTAATGCTATACAAAGATAATGCCAGATAGCTAATGTACCAGGGTTCAAATAACCTAACCATGTAGAAGTTGAAGAATCCTATAAATATACACAATAAAAAAAAGTACACTACTATATCGACAATACATACTTTTCGTAGCCCACGTATTCGGCTTTTGAATGATTCGGGCAAAGAGCTTTCTGGTGATGCGTGATTCTGTATTTGAATATTCGAGATTTGAATGATTCTGTTTTTGAATATTCGGACGTTGAAAACATTCCTAAAAATACAAATAATGTTGAATTGTTTTTATAAATAATAAATCATTTTATTGAAAATAAAGTTCTTTTTTAACTATATTCGCTTTTTTCAGTCATGGCACTCTTATTAATATCATATTTTGGGGGAATTCTAAACTTCATTATTTTATTTTTTTCGAAAGTTTATATAGTGGCATGAAAATTGTAAATCGTTGGATTCAAAATAAAGAGCTCTATTGAATAAGCAAATAAAAAGTATGTTTCTATTTAAAATAAAAAGTTGGTGTCCATATTTTAAGAACCACTGGTTGATTTTTTTACAGTTTATCATTGAAATACTCATGTAATATAGAAATTCTTTGCTAATTTAACCAACTTCGTATCTCCTGTAGTTCTCGGAATTGCAATGGTAGCCACTTAAAAATGAACACCTGTTTATTTATTTTAAACATATCTTCTGTTTGAATGTCTAGTATTTATTGCTATTAAACTATTTAAGGTAAAGAATTGTTCCGTGCATGTTTTCGAAAGCCTGCTTGAATTTCTGGCAGAATATTATTTGTTTCTGCCCAATTTAGAATTCTGCTCCTTAATATTGATGTAAATATTTTTGCTATGTTATTTATGAGCGATATTCCACGATAGTTATTTGGGTCAGTTACCATTCCTTTTTTGTAAAGCATGAAAAGAATTATTTTGCCCCAATTTTTTGGAACCTGTGCAGAGGTTAATATTTTATTATACAAATTTAGCAGAAATAATTTCCAAGGAAGTGGGAGATTTTTAAAAAATTCATTTGCAATTTGATCTTTACCAGGACTTTTATTAAGCTTTAATCTTTGTATAGTTTTCCCAATCATTTATTGCGATATTATTGGCAAAGGAAAGGTTATTATATCGAAAAGGTTTTATAGCTTTCCAAAAGTCATTCCGATTTTTTAATCGTAAGCTATTAAAGTATTCTATTTTTGAGTTAGTAATGAGCTGTCTATATGTTTTTTTACTATCTAAGTATTGTTCTCTAGTTTCGTTTTTGAAATTAGTTGCACGAAAATTCCTGTAACAGTTTCTCACAATCTGTTTTTGCTCTCTGCAGGCTTTATTGTACCAATTTTGTTTGTATGTACTCCTATTCTTATAATTTTTTATTGTAGTAACCATATTAGCAGAGTTTGCTGCTTGATAAATGCTACTGACAAGAAATTCATAAAGCTCATCCTGTTTATAATTATCTACAGGCGGTGCTTGAATCGCGATTTCTAGTAATAGGTCACTAATACATTTTGAAATTGATTATTTCATTTTAAAATCTTTTTAGTTTCCTGTACCATAGGCGCATTCACGTTTAATAATTTGGAAAAGTTGTAAGTAATTGTACCTGCTAATATAACAGAAGTTGAAAAATGATCTGACAAATGAATGGAATCAAAGACTATGAAATCTATGAAATATTTGCAACAATAATAGTTTGTCCATACCAAATCAATGACACTAAATTCACCTGATGACGTACATGTTATTTTTCCCTCCTTGTCACTTGTGCTTCTTCCATTCACCAAAATAAACCCGCATTCTTCCATGAGCTCTACCATTTGAATCCCACTTTATCATCCTCAGACTCTCTGACACAGCTTAGCCGAAGACTAGGGATATAATATTCTTCATCATATTGATTAAGTTTACCGACCCTGGCGTTGAAATCCCCGCCAATTATAATGTTTTCCTGAAAATTATTTGAAAAGTAAGTTACAATATTTTTGAAATTTTCTATTTCTGTACAACATTGTTTGTCTGGTCTAAGGTAAACTCTACCAATAATGTAACTAATATTATGGCAAAATGTTCTAAAAAAGATACAAAATTCTGTTTCGAGTAACAATTCAAATTTAATATTATTTTTATAAAAAATAGTTATACCGCCTCTACCTCTTCCCTTTCTATATATTTTATTGGCTAGAATTATATACTTGTTATAGCTTTGAAAATACTGAAACACAGTAGTTCGTGTCCCAAAAGAAAGTTGCAATCCTCTGTTGAAAATCTGTACAGATTATTAAACCCATAAATATTAAAGAAAACTACTTTAAAAGCAAGCTGTGTGTCAATGTTCATGGCTTTATCATTACATTGTAAATTACTTATCTTCGTTAAGTCGATGTTACTTGTTTCAGGGGTAATCCTAAAAAAATGTCCAAATTGCGGTTGTTCTTATTCATAGTGCTTGAGTTGAAAACTGGATAGTACTGTTTTCTGGATTTAGTTGCTTGGAGAGTTTTTGTTGGAGTATCTTCGGATGGTACACGATCCCTCTTAATACCCTGGCTGCTGCTGTCTGCGCCGGTCATGATTTGAATTTTATTTCTGACAATTTTCGCTTTAATGCCCTGTGCTTGATAGTTTTCAAGTTATTTAACTAAAGATTTTCGGTTTTCAAGCTCACGGTCCGTCAGGTCTAGGTTAATGTATATGTTTGAGTTTTTTAGCTGTCTACGCTTCGAAAATACTTCATTCTTCGTTTTCACACTTAAAAATGCAACATGAACATAAAACTATTCATTTTTTTTTAAATTTTGTTATATAAGGGTATGAAAATTGTATATCGTTGGATTCAGAATAAAGAGCTCTATTCAATAAGCAAATAAAAAGTGTGTTTCTATTTAAAATAAAAAAAAGTTAATATCCATATTTTTAGAACCACTGGTTGAATTTTTTTAGTTTATCATTGAAATATTCGTGTAAAATAGAGATTCTTTGCTAATTTAACCAACTTCGTATCTCTTATAGTTCTCGAGATCGTAATGATAGCCACTTAAAAATGAACATCCTTTATATTTATTTTAAACATATTTTTTAAATAATTCATACACAGTACATATAAGTAGAATAAATAAATATGATCGAAATATAAAATGGTTTTGACTTGTATTACACATATAAATTTGGTAGTTCACACACAGTTCATACGAGTACACAATATAGTGGACCGGATTAATAGTAAACATAATACTACAGGAATATCAAGCGGTGCTAAAAATGTATTATTTCTTTTTTCGTGAAAACTTTTTACTTTTATTTCATTGAATTTTTTTACTCCACTGTGTTGTTTCATATGCACGTCTAAGCTATATTTATGTAAAAAAAAACATTTTTTTCATTCATTGCATTGTAAATCTTTTAATCCAGTATGTTGTTTCATAAGACTAGTGAAGTGTGATTTGTCTATAAACCATTTTTTACATTCATTACATTGATAATCTTTAACGCCAGTGTGACGTTTCATATGTGTAACTAAGGTATATTTTTGTGAAAACCATTTTTTACATTCATTACATTAATAATCTTTAATGTCAGTGTGTTGTTTCATATGTGTAACTAAGTTTGACTTTTGTGAAAACCATTTTTTACATTCATTACATTGATAATCTTTAACGCCAGTGTGTTGTTTCATATGTACGCTTAAGTTTGATTTTTGTGAAAACCATTTTTTACATTCATTACATTGATAATCTTTAATGCCAGTGTGTTGTTTCATATGTATGACTAAACTATATTTATGTAAAAAACACCTTTTACATTTATTACATTGATAATCTTTCACGCCAGTGTGTTGTTTCATATGTTGAACTAAGGTTGATTTTCGTGAAAACCATTTTTTACATTCATTACATTGATATTCTTTAACGTCAGTGTGTTGTTTCATATGTCTAGCTAAGGTTGACTTTTGTGAAAACCATTTATTACATTCATTACAATGAAAGTCTTTAACGCCTGTGTGTAGTTTCATATGTGTGGCTAAGTTTGATTTTTGTGTAAACCATTTTTTACACTTATTACATTGAAATTCTTTGTTTTTACCACTTGCTCCACCAGTAACTAGAACATTTTCGTTAGAGTTAATTTCATTATTATCAGAAACTACATCATGGTCATCAGAATTCTGATCACTTTCGTCGTCCATGTCAACGCTGCTGTCTTCATGAAGATTAGTATCTGGTTCAAGTGGGTTTTCCTCCTTCAGTATTTCTTGCAATAAATCAAATTCACAGCCAGTGGGATTTTCTTGGATCGGGTCTTCTTTAATGGAAATTTCGTCCACTAATGAATATTTTACTTCTAGTTTATCATTCTTATCTATCACTTCCTCTTTTATATAAACTTCTTCGATTTTATTAAACTTTGTTTTAGATGTCGTACACTTGTCTGTCATGTCTGTGTTGTTCGGTGCCTCTTTGATCCACGCTTCCAGACGTAGAATGTTCTCCACACAGTCTTTCTTAAATGTACTAAACAATTGAAGTTTCTGTTCGCACATGGAACAGAAGCGTAGCGGAAGCCTCAACTTGAAGATTGTCTGAAACATGAATTTTCATTGTAAAAATATGTTCATTAAGTATATACAGGTGTCTCATTTTCGATGTTTTTTTTTAAGGTATCTCGAGTAATTTTAACGATACAACAAACCTGTTTGCACATTCCGTAGTCAACTTTTCGAGAGAAATTTAGTAGTCGCCACAGCAATTTTCTATCTTCATTTGTTTTTGAGCTATTCGTTTTTCGCTAATTTCGAAAATATCTCATATCTTATTTAGTATACTCGTAATAGTTAAAGAAACATTGCTTAGACATATTTCGTACCGTTTTTTACGTAGAATAAAATGGCGGAATTAAAACTTAATTCTCGAGATATAACACAAACTTATATTTTTTTAAAAATAGGAACCTATGTTGAAAATGATTTCATCTTTTTGTTTATTTTGTTTTTCAATTATATAAGTTATGTAATGAGTAGCTAAGAATCATACCACATTTTGGAAACTAATTTCGCTTAACTCACAAGAAAACTGTGAGAACAGCGTTATCAGTTCGCCTTAGAGGAAGTAGAAGTAATACGTAGTTTTTAGAATTAGTGTGCATCTAGCTATTGTACAAACCAGTTGTATCTACAATTACATCTTAAATAAAGTTTTTAAAAAGGATTTTGTCGACTTAAAATACTTAACTGGCGCAGTCGGTAGGGTGGTTAAGAGGTTTGCTACACCGAAATTCTGAAAAGAATCAATTCGTTGAAGTGTACAAATCGTTGGTTTCAACCATCTACTTAACATTTCAAAGACCCGACGGCAAGTGCGAAATCTGCAATCCCGAGGAGTCGACCTACGAGTCAACCAAGTAGATACAAGCAGATTGGCGATCATCCGAGGACCTCCAGAGGTACAACTCGTCGAAGGTGATCATCTGTCGGTCTGTACGTGCACCCTCCTGGTCCGGTATTCATCGCGGTCAGCCGCGTCATCGTCGAGCGAAAATCGACAACGGTTAACAAGAATAGCCCCATGAAGATCTTACTTTCTCTAATATTGTAAGTGAAGAGTGATATTGTATGATTTATAAAATTATTATACCTAGTCAAAATTGACGATCTAATCAATTCACTGAATATTTTAAATATTAATAATACAATGATTAGGAGTGAGAGTAGTTCTGGCGCTTTGTCAAACCTTGACACTAATGTTTTAAGAATTTTAGAATTAATTCCCGAATATAACGGTGATAAAAAATCACTATCACATTTTATAAAATCCACCGATGAAATTCTAGATATTATTAATCAGAGTAACCCCTCTGAAATTACTAAATCATTAACATTAATTATTATCAAAAGGAAAATCACGGGTAAAGCCAGCGAATATTTAACGACTTGCCCGACAATAAAGAAATGGAAGGAATTAAAAGACTTTTTAATATCGCAATATCAAGATAAACGCAACGAATGTACTTTAATGATAGAATTGTGTCAATTGCAACAAACAAAAGAAACAATTTTCGAATTTTTAATAAAATATAATGATTTATTTCTTTTGTATATTAATAATATTGAAAATAATTACAGTACTGCCTCTATAAAAGACTTTAAAAATTTTGGACACAAATTTGCCACTCAATGTTTCATAAGAAATTGCAAAGAACCGTTTAAATCACAATTAGCTGCAAGAAATCCATCCTCTCTAGATTAAATTAATACTTTACTTACAAATGATTTCCAGCACTATAAAATAAATACTAATCAGCATAATTCAAACACGACCAATCTCCAATATAGACAGCATATATCCCCTATGATGAAATATCCCCAAAGTAAACCAATGCAATCACAAATGACATAGCAACCCCAACCCGGTTCTTCTAAATTTCCCTCACAATCCATAAGGTTGCAACGTCAGCCACCGCCTACACCAATGTCAATTTCAACCCGTTCGTATAGACCAAATCAAAATTATTTTAAACCTACGGGAAAACCAAATTTTATTTCTGAAGAACTGCATAATGTAGAAGAGTATCAGGAGTTTGACCCTGAAATCCAAGACGAGACTCAAGATAAAACAGAATACTACGATAATGAAAATCACAGAGTGTAATGGAGTAAACGAGAATGAAAATTTTCCCATAGACCAGTGTGTCAATTTGAATCCCTAGCCATAAATATGATATCGAAATTGCCATATATTAAATTATAAGAGTTATTTATTCTTATCGATACAGGATCGTCTCAAAATTTCATTAATAAAAATTACGTGTATAGAAATAGAGAAAAATTTAATTTTTTTAAAAAATCATTCAAAATTCAAACAATGAACGGAGAGTCGGAAGGTTCAGAATACACTTTTATTAAATATAAAACAAAACATATTAAATGCTACTTGTATAATTTTCATAAATCATTTCATATTTTATTAGGTTTCAACGCGTTAAAATTATTACAAGCTCAAATTAATATTAAAAAATCTGTTGTGGCCAGCACAATACCTCTCGCCACTTCCTTTTTTTGGTTACATAAGTATAGGGCGCGAACAGTAATGTTACATTTTTGGGCTTCACAAGCAGATGTGTGGGCCCGTTTCACAATGATAATTAGTAATTATGTACATAGATGTCAAATGTTAGAATTTTTCATTAAAAATTTTAAGATTTTCTAAATTTACGTCAATTTATCACCAGGAGTTTAAAATTTACTTGTATGCCTTAGATATTTAACATTTAATTCTGCTCCACATGGAATTGGAAAATCACTAAATTTAGAATGAGAAATTTATACATAATTACTAGCTATCATTCTGACATGGGCCTCCATATCTGCTTGTCAAGGCCAACAAAATCATATGACTGCTCGCTCCCTATTGTATTTAACATTTCTTGTATACTCTACACCAAAAATTCTACTTACGCATATATCTATTCCATATATATTTAGATTGTTTAATTTTAAATTCATTTTTGATGAAGAAATTTTGTCCTCTTCTAATTTTTCGAAATGTTTCCAATTCTATTAATACATTAAGAAATAATATAATGTATGTACTTCCCAGAAAAACTCTTCAGTAATGTCTTCGGATTTCTGACACTGACATTTATCTGTCAGTTACAAAAAAATTAAATTTTCAACTATTTTCCATGGCCATTCTTTCGGCTGTAAAATTTATTATAACAGATTATTTTACATATTATATTTCTTTTATCTCTAAATCTATAGAATATATTATAAAATATTTAAATGTATCAGAAAGAAAATTTATTTTTCTTTAATATTATCAAGAAAAAATTTCAAAAAATATTATTTAGAAGATTTTTTTTCAAGAATCTTCTACTTCCGGTTGTTCAATTGTTACCAAAACCTTTTCAGATCTTCCCATGAATGTCCGATTGGGAAATACGTAGTTAAACAAATTTAAAGTCTTATAGTTTTTGAGTAATCGTCCTTCCAACATCCTACATACATACACACACACATACATCCACACACACACACACACACACACACACACACACACACACACACAGACATCATCGTAAAAATGTTAAAATCGGATTGTAGGGACCTTAAAACGTGCTTATTCAATAAAATCTGGATATGCGATTTTTAGCATGAATCCAATACCTCTCTTAGCGAGAGATAAAAAGAAGAAATAAAACTATAAACAATAAACATAAATTTAATTATTTTAACGAAGAATCGAAACCCGTTTTTAATGCAGAAATATTAAAAACTTTAAATATAAGATACGAACATTTAAACGAAGATGAACTAAACAAATTGATAAAACTTTTAAATCAATATAAAGACCTAACAATTACAGATAACGAAAAACTTACATTCACATCTAAAATAAAACACAAAATAGTAACAACCGATGATATCCCGATACATACAAAAAACTATAAATTCCCCGAAATTTATAAAACACAAGTAGATACAGAAATTGATAAATTATTAAACGATGGAATCATACAACCCAGTTATTCACCATGGAATAGTCCGAGGGGTTGCTCACTACCAAAAATTTTGTACAGGGATTGACAAAATACTTTGTATTTACAGTATTGTCAAGTATTGATAAGTATTTTCAAGAAAAGTGTAATACTGAAAAGTATTGACTAATATTGAAAGGTATTTAACGTATTGACTAATATTAAAAAGTAATGTGTAGTACTGAAGGGTATTGACTAGTATTATATGTATTTTTAAGAATTGTAAATTAAGTAAAAAAGATAAAACATGTGAACAATAATCACATTATTTCGTGGTACAATAAGATTTTACACAGAAAAAACATTTTTTCACATTTTTACCCAGCTTGTCTATCTTATTTTTATATAAAAAAAAATCTGATGTGGCCAGCACAATACCTTCCGTCAATCCTGTGCATTATATAAAGGGTCCGCCAAATAACTTTTTTTTTTAAAATGCTATAAAAAAAAACTACTGAATATTTTCTCAAATTTCTTTTTTTATTTGAAAGTACAATCCTTCCGGTTAATAATGGAAAATAATTTCATTCAAATGGCTGCCTCGGCTGGCCATGCAGTAGCGTACACGTTCGGTCCAATTTTTAAGCACATTATCGATTGTGTGCAGCTGTATTTCACCAATGGCTTCACGAATATTGTCCTTTAAAGCGTCAATTGTCTCTGGCTTGTCGGCGTAACACTTATCTTTGATGGCACCCCACAAAAAATAGTCCAACGGTGTCAAATCGCAGCTCCGAGGTGGCCAAACGACATCAGCTCTGCGGCTGATAATGCGATCTTCAAAAACAGGGCGCAAAACATCGAGTGTAGCTTCGGCTGTGTGGCACGTAGCGCCGTCCTGTTGAAACCAAATGTTGCCAATATCCTCCTCTTCAATTTTTGTGAACAAAAATTCGTTCAACATGGCCCGATAACGATCGCCATTGACTGTAACGGCCACTCCTTGCTCATTTTCGAAGAAAAATGGCCCAATTATGCCTCTGGACCAAAATCCACACCAAACAGTGACTCGTTTTGGGTGCGTCGGCTTTTCAATGTATTCGTGCGGGTTTTCTGTGCCCCAAATGCGACAATTTTGCTTGTTTACATACCCGCCAAGATGAAAATGAGCTTCATCTGAAAAGATGATTTTTTTGGCAAAATCGGCATCTTCTGTAAGTCGATCACAGGCCCACTCAGCGAAGCGAAAACGCATTGGATGGTCAGTTGGCTTCAACTCCTGAACCAATTGGACTTTGTATGCCGTCATACCAAGGTCTTTATGCAAAACTCGTCTCAATGATGTCTCCGAAATGTTCAATTGTTGAGAACGACGGTGAATTGATGTTGATGGCGCTTCACGCACACTTTCTGCCACAGCAGCAATATTCTCGGGTGTACGCACTGTTTTTGGCTTTTCACGCTTTGGTTTATCGATGAGGATGCCAGTTTCTTTCACTTTTTTCACAAGATAACGAACATACGGAGCTGACGGTGCATCTCTTCTTCCAAAATCCGTACGCAATTTTCGCACACATTCTGCAACATTACCATGATTTTCAAAGTAATGTCGCAATATTTCCCAGCGTTGTTCAAGCGTATACACAACCATATTCGTTCAGCGGAAGGATAAAACTAATTATCTGTCAAATCAAACATGAGCTAAGTGTTACCATTCACGAAATAAGCACTAGTTGAAAAAAAAAAACGTTAGATGGCGGACCCTGTACAAATTTCATACATAAATTTTATTGCAAGATTCTAAATTTCCAATAATATTATATCAGGTAAATGGCTCTTGACACTGACAGCTTTTTCTTTAGCTTTCCCCATCCGTTAGGGGCGCTATTTTTTATTTTCTTCTTCCACTTATTTCTGTTTTACGTGTCGTTCTCATTCAGTGCCTTTTCTCTCAAGTCTTCCGCAATACAGTCCTTCCATCTTATCTTTGGTCTTCCTCTGTTTCTTCAACCTTCTATTACTAAGCTATTCATTCTTCTTCCAATATATTCTTTATCTCTCCTCATGGCATGTTTAAACCAATGTAATCGTCTCTCTTGTATCTTTCTAGAAACTTCCAATACTCGAGTTATTTCCCTTATTCACTCATTCCTTACCGTATCTTTCCGTCTCTTCCGGAACATCTATCTCAACATCTTCATCTCTACAGCATTCATTTTCTTTTCAGTTAGAATTTTCTTAATATAGTAGCTGTTTCCATGATTATAGCACAGCTGGCTGATTTATAAAATTTAATTTCTTTATAATTCTTTAACTCTATTTCCATGGAATATGAAATATAAAATGCAATCAATTCATATAGATAATAGAATATTCTTTAATATTTATAATAACATTAAATGTGCAAATACTATTTCATTGTTTGTTTATAAAATAATTTTACTGGAAATATAGGATCTTTTGCAAGAAAATTTATGTATAGGGCATAACTGACAAATGCCATAATTTTTCATACAAAATTTCATTTTTTGGTATTTTATGATTCCTTTTCTCGGCAACTAAATTCCACATCCCTGATAATAAATAAACCACATGAAATAAGAAAATCATGAAATTTTGAATAAAAAATTATGACATTTGTCAATTATGGACGTAATTAATAGTTGTACTTTTGATACGGGTCCCCATATCTGCAGGGAGGTGAATCTGCATTCAGAAATGTGATAACAAGTTTTCAATCTAGTAGCCCTTGGAAATACTTCCTGACCCTTTCATAGATGGCTTTAGTAGTACAGATTTTACAGGGATTCTCAAACTTTAATGTCAAAATACTATAAAAAGGTAACATATGTTTAAGAACTGCTGTAAATTTCCCACAATTCTCTATTGCATCGTTCGAAATTATTTGACCTTTAAAACTATTATTTATGAATTTGTATCTTTATTAAATATAGTACTTTATCATAGGAATACTCATATTTAATTGTTTAAAACCAAATCTCTCCCGAATACCCTTCGAAATAAGTAAGGTCCTCTACGCTCTCCGTAGTTCTGTGCCTAACTATGACTGCCTTCTGCATAAGCGTGCATTTACAAGAAATATTATTCGGTATCGATATGTATTTTCATGTACCGTAAAAGTATTTCCATGTACCGTCAAATTATTTTGATGTACCGTTAAGTTATTTTCACATACCGTTAAAGTATTTCTGTTTTGCGTGGTATTGCAAAGTATTTTCATGTATTGTACAATAATACATGGTATTGTCAGATATTTATTTGGTACTAATAAGTATTTTCAGATTTTTGTACACGTATTGACACCAGTGAACACCCCCTCGGAATAGTCCTATTTGGGTGATCGAAAAAAAACAAGACGCCTCCGGTATAAAGAAAATTCGCGTAGTAAATGACTTCAGGAAATTAAATGAAAAACCTGTAGACGACCGATTCCCTATACCCGATATAACGGAAATTTTAAGCAAACTCGGAACATCAAATTATTTCACGACCCTAGACCTCACTAGCGGGTTCCATAAAATAGAAATGGACCCTAAAGACACGGAGAAAACAGCTTTCTCTACAGAAAAAGGACATTTCGAATATAAACGTATGCCTTTTGGGTTAAAAAACGCCCCTGCGACGTTCCAAAGGCTAATGAACTATGTCCTTACGGATTTAATTAATAAAGTATGCTTTGTCTATCTTGACGACATAATTATTCTCGGTACCTCCCTCGAAGAACACATACTAAATATAAAAGCTGTATTTGATAAATTACGAGAGGCCAATTTAAAAATCCAATTACACAAATGTGAATTTTTGCGGAAAGAGGTAGCCTATTTAGGGCATATAATAACAACTGATGGCATCAGACCTAACCCCGAAAAAATAAAATACTTAACTTATATAACATGTCAACATTCTTTTGTAATAAACATAAATAAAACATGAATTATTAATTTTTGGAGAAAATATTGAAAATGATTAAGAAACAAATGAAAAAATATTTATTTTTAATATTATTTTCTTTAGTTTTTCTAATTTTTTTAATTTATATACCTCAGAAAGTATATCAAACTACTTTTTTCGATTTGTGTCAAAGTCAACTATAACAAGGATAAAAGACAGTTGTTCATTTTAAATGGGCCACCATTGCTATCTCGAAAATTATAAGAGCTAGAAAGACGGTTAAATGGGCAAACAATTTTTATTTCACAAGACAAGTTTCAATAAAAGAAAAATATTTTTTTTCGATCAGTGGTTCTCAAAGTACAGGAACTAACTTTCTTATTTTAAATGAGAACATGTATTTTGTATTTGCTTCTACGTTACGAAATTTAATTCTGAATTCAGTGGTATAATATTTTTATATCCTTACAAAACGATTTTTTTGATAAAAATGCATGCAAATTTAATTAAAAGATGGCTATAATAAGAGTGCCATGATTGGAAAAATGACATTTGAAAATATTTTTATATGACATCATAAAATATAGAAACATTTATTTATATTTTTTTCCAATTTTTATAAACTTTGTTTTTGTTTTAATAGAGTTAAATGTTATTAGTATAAGTTTATTTGAGGGATTAATCTTATTATTTCCTCAACTTCAATCGCTGTCAGTGTGGGCAGTACGTGTTACGTTAAGAATGCAATTAGCTTTTTTCTTGTATATCTAAGCCAACAATCATTAAATTCTTCTTCTTAAGTTGCTTTTCCAATGCGTTTATTCTCTTTTGTTGATCGTTTACTGTTTTTGATAAAATATCAATATTTTCTGCATTATACATACGTGCATAGTGGTTTAATAGAATCCAGCTCATTATTGGTTTTTATCACTGATACCTTTATTTCATCTAATGCCTTCAGTTTTACTAGAATATTTTTCTCCATTCCGCCAAATTTTTATAAGTTATAATAATAATAATAATATTTATTACTCAAAAAGGTACAAGCCAAAACAAGTAAATGATATGATAACAAGTTATAGAAAATTACATACAAAATATATCAAATTATTATAAAATCTTTCAGAACTCATATTTCAATAGAATAATACAACCTTTTTAGTTAAATTCTGTTTGTATTTATTTAAATTACAACGTTTCGACAATATAGACTATTGCCTTCTTCAGGTAAAAACATGAACTACAAAACAACAAATACAAATAAATAACAAAACATAGCAACAGGTAACTAGGTGACAATTACAACAAATTTAAAATAGGAAGCCATGCACGACTAAGATCTAGACCGTCATAATGATTGAGATTATTACTCTTCGTTTTGTAAATCTCAATGGCTTCTCTAATTAACCTGTTGTTTAGGTGTGTAGGTCTCGCCAGTATTTTTGTATCTTCAAATTTGATACGGTGGAATTCTTCCAGGGCATGCTCTGCAACTGAAGATTTTTCTGGCTGGTTCAACCTGATCGAACGCTGGTGTTCATTCAATCTTGTAGAAATGGTTCTACCAGTTTGGCCAATGTAAACTTTCCCGCAGACACATGGAATCTGGTAAATCCCTGATGACTGAAGAGGGATGACGTCTTTAACTTGTCTCAACATATGTCGAATTTTAATATATGGAGAAAACGAAATCTTCATGTTCTTCTTACGAAGAATTCTACCAATCTTGTCCGTGACATTTTGGACATAAGGAAGTGAAGCAAACAATACGTCTCGTTCATTAGCATTGTTCATTGGTCTTTTCGGTTTTAGGCATTTTTCGATTGAAGATTTAGAAAAACCATTCTTCATAAAAATATTTTTAATTTCTTTCATTTCTTCTTCCAGTTTTTCTGAATGACAAATGTCTGAAGCTCTTCTCATAAGGCATTTAATTGTACCGTATTTCTGAGAAGGATGATGATGTGAATTGGCATTAATATATTGATTGGTGTGCGTAGGCTTCCTGTAGACTGAATGTAGTAAAGAACCATCTTCTTTTGAAAATATATCAATCTCATCAGAAACAGAATTATAAAAATAACACATTACATGTAAAGGTGATTTGTACAGAACATTAGAATTAGGAACGGGAAGATAAAACCTTTGATTGCAACGTGAAGAATATCTGGGTACGCGGAAATCTAGGATGGCTAATAAGTCTGGACTGTCAATTTTATTATGTACAATTTTTCTTAGGTAGATTAAAGAGACATTCTTGTGTCTGGTTCTAATAGAGTCAATATTAAATGTCTGCAGTATTGTTTCAGTTCTAGTGAGATGATCGGGGAAGGCTTGAAAGTATGTATACCACAGATACTTTAAGAATCTGCGCTCTTATCAAGTTTGTTTATATGGGTGTCGTAAGTTGGAAACCATATAATTATGCAGTATTCCAACTTGGATTGTATGAACGCAAAATATAATGATCTAAGAGCAGCGACACTCGAAAACTGTTTACAGTTTCTAATGACAAAACCAAGAATTTTATTTGCTGACGTTATAAGATTGTCTATGTGAAAAGTAAAGGCGAGTTCTGGATCGAAATAAATACCTAGAACTTTAATAAATTCAGAAAGAGATAAAACTTCGGAATTAATTCTATAATTGTAGAGTATGGGAAACTTTCTTTTAGTGTAGGTTATCACATGGCATTTACTGATATTAAGTGCTAATTTATTGGCGTTGCACCACTCTGACACAGTATTTATATAATTCTGCAGTTGGTTACAATCGCGAACATGTTGAATTTCCGTGAAAATTTTTACATCGTCTGCGTATAGCAATACCTTACAATTTAAGTTAATAAAAATGTCATTAATGACAAGCAAAAATAAAAAGGGTCCTAGATTTGATCCTTGAGGCACACCGGACTTAGCTACATAATATCTAGACTTATAACCATTGTATGATACGTACAATTAACGATTATTTAAATAAGACTCAAAAAATTCTACGAGGTTATCATGAAAACCGAAATTATAAAGTTTATTTAATAAGTTAACATGGTTTAGCTTATCAAACGCTTTAGAAAGGTCTACTTGACCTTTTTTGTCCAAAATTTCTGAGATGTATTGAGTAAAAATACATAAGTTGGATGTAGTTGAACGTTGAGGCATAAAACCATGTTGATAGGGAGTTATGTATTGTTTCAATTCCGGAAAAATTTGGTTGTAAATAACAATTTCAAATAATTTCGCGAAGTTACACAATATAGAGATAGGTCTATAATTTTGGACAAGTGATGAATCACCAGACTTTAATACCGGACAAATTTTAGTTAACTTCCAAATATCTGGAAATTGTCTGTTAAAAACGGATTTATTAAATATTGTAACGTTTTTATTTATATGGGTGAAGTGTAAAACATAGACAAATATTATTAACGAAAAGAATACGTTTATAAAACGATAATTAAAAAAGGATTAAAAGATAATAAAACACTATGATTAAATAATTATAAACACTAAGAATATTATTAAATGCTTAAACACGATTATTTATCTATACAATATTTACAGGTTTACTGCCGAACACCAAGTCACATGGCAGGCGCAACTCACGCCCAAATAAGACTCTATGCGTAGCCAAACATAGAACCTCCGCTTATGAAAATACGTGTGAATATGTTGGCATTAAAATATACAATGCTTTACCTGCAAATCTAAAAAGTGGAACTCACAGGTCAATCATAAAAAATGTAAAAGTAATATTAATTACCAAAGAATATTATAATATTCAAGACTTTTTTACAGACTGTACTAAGAACCTCTTTATTTAATTAACAAAATTTTATCACTCTATTAATAACAAGACTGAAGTTAGTTTTTAAAATATTATTTCGTGGTGTGTTTTTTTTATCGTTCGGACAATAGTTTACTTTTTAAATTTTTATCATTTATACAATGTACTATACAGGTGGACTATTTGTTGTTGTCCTAGTTTTATTTGTTCTTAAAATTTATTCTGCCTAATTATTATTATTATCTATGTTTTTTAAAATGTTATTCGTGCTGTGTTTTTTTTTATCGTTCTGACAATAGTTTATTTATTATATTTTTATTATTTATACAATGTACTGTATAAGTGGACTATTTGGGGAATGTCTTCAACGCCCGAATATTCAAAACCAGAATATTCATGCACAGAATCATTCAAATCCTGAATATTCAAAAACCGAATGAAAAAGTTTAGGCTACCTGTCACTAGATGTCACTGCGAAACGTATGCATTGTCGATATTGTAGTGTACTTTAATTTATTTAGATGAGAATAATAATAGACATACGTTTTCAAATGTCAAAAATGACAGCTTCATCGATAATTATATATGATGTGATTGAATAACTGAATTCTAGATAATAGGTACAGTACAGGCATGTCTACGGAAAATATGTGGAACTTAAAACATTTTTTGAATAATAAACCGTTCTACCGTTTAATAAATAAACAATTACAGTTACATTTTTACACGAAGTGCCAATATTATAAAGTATGTATATTATAATAACACGAAATAAATGTTATTTTTCTCATTACAGATTCATAGTTTGATTACAAAGATTATAGTAAAAAAATCGTTTCATGAGAGCCGTGAATACTGAAAAGTTCTATCAAACATCGATGATTATAGGCTATGTCTACATGACAATCTATAATACACATAAAATTGTTGTTAATTTTGGTTTGGCGTCGTACAAAGCTCTGCTCTGACACCTCTTATTTTCGCTCTTTTTATAGACAATTTGTGCTTTGAATTAAATTCAAACAACTTTGATAATGTAAAAATATTCAGAAATGTCGAGCCCACTATCTTCTAAAATTATTTTAATATTATTTCATGATGTAGTAACGTGGTAGTAACAATTTCAAATGTTAGAAAATGCCAAATCAGCAAATTTCTCATATTTCATCCACTACTCCGACACCGTTATAGACATTATAACATGGTTTGAATTCGACATGATTTTTTTTCCTTTCATGAATTTGCACGATTGTTGCTGAGGAATGGTTAGTAGGTTTGAAATTTGCCGATATGAATCTGTTCAAAATATTACAGAAATTTCTTTGGAATTGAAGTGTGTTTTATTTGTGACCCACTCTTTCACTCAAATCGTGTAATACATAATAAGAAAGAAAATTTCATGCTGAACTCATATTTCGAAACTGCGTTGTCCTGTTTATAACCGTGTGAGAGTGGTGAAAGAAAAAGGAGTAATGAGCCGATTTGAATATGTGTCTATAACTTGCAAATAGTCACCTGATCTTTAATACAATTGAAAATCTGTTGGAAACCATTGACAAAAATATTGCAAGGTATAATATTAATAATTCCAAGTAATTATTTAAAATTATAACGGACGCATGGAGATCTATAAAGCACAAAATGCCATGACGAATACAATCTATTATAAATAATTATTAAAGTAGGTATTAAATATGTAACTTTCTTTATTTTCTGTCTAATTTAAGTTTCTTTCATAAGTTGTTATTCTGGTTAATTTTTTAAAAATAAATATATTTTTATACAGTCGCTCTATTTTTTTGTTGCACCTCACATCTTTATTCAAATACGTAGTCGTGCCATAAATTCTGTCCCTGAGTATAAAACACGATAAAAAAAATATATAAAAATAAAATTAAGGGTGTCTTGAGCATTTGTTTTTTTCATCTGTCAACATATTGTAAATCATTAATTTCAAACCGATAGTTCATGCGTTCCTCCTTGGTTCATGCAGTAAACATGGAGTGGGGTATTAAAAAGAACCGTGTAGCAGTGATTGCGCTATACAAGTGCAACAAAATACCAGTAGAGATTTTCAATTTGTTAAAACTTCTGAAAATTACGAAGAACTTTGTTTACCGAACCATTGAACGTTACAACGATATGTTATTAATTGATGACAGACCAAGGAGCGGTTGGCCATGCACAACTAGGGATCCAGCAGCCGTCAAATCTGTTCGTGAGAGAATTTGGAGAAATCCACTCCGAAATCAGAAAATCATCTGTAGGGAAATGAAGTTCCCCGCTAGAACCATGTCACGCATTCTGAAAGATCTTAAACTTGGAACTTATCGCAGAAGCACAGGGCAGCGATTAACAGCGACCATACGTCACATAAGAGCCACGAGAGCTAAGATGTTATTCCAGCGACACGCAAACGGAAGTCATCGGAAAATTCTTTTTACGGATGAAAAATTTTTCACTGTAGAAGAAAAATTCAACCGCCAAAATGATTGAATGTATACCCATAGCTCTCGGGAAGCTGCAGAGAAAATCCCGAAGGTAGAAAGGGGTCACCACCTAGCGTCAGTGATGGTTTGGTGGAGGGTGTCGTATGACAGCGATATGAAGTTGCATTTCTGCGAACAAGGGATAAAAACGCGATCAGGAAATTACCAGAGCGACATATTAGAGCAAGTTGTAAAGCCATTGAATGATTCCTTGTTCGCTGGTAAGCACTGGATTTTTCAGCAAGATTCAGCGCCCGCACACAAAGCGAAGTCGTCGCAACGCTGGTTAGAGCTGAATTTACCGGAATTTATTGTCGTTGAAGATTGGCCCTCTGGAAGTCCAGACCTCAATCCTTTGGACTACCGCTTATGGTGTGTCAAAGAACGAGCCGGTCATTTTGAGTATTTTTTTTTAAATTAATAGTTATGTAACAATAAAATCACATTCATTTTTTACCAGATTTCTTTTTTATGTAGAATAAGCCTGCCTTGTATTAGGGACAGTATTTATGGCACGACTACGTAAAGCTAATCATATATGGCAACGGTAACTTAAGCACTTTGACCATGTGAAATTTGAAAACAGTGGCCACCATGACACTGATAGCTTGTATTTGTTATGGTTTTGGGTTTGATGGGAGCCACTTAAAATTGTATAATACATGGAAGTTAATAACGATAAAAAAATTGCTTCCTTCGGCGCTCTCATTTCGCAAGCGTGTTAATATTACATTGTTTTTACCTTTCGTCACCTTTAGGTAAAGAAGGTATTGTCTTTATTCAATAAAATCGATGGTGAGTTTTTAATGATTAAGCACATTTTAGGGTCCCTAGAATACGATTTTACTATGATGTCTGTATGTGTGTCACGATAATTTCAGCCGCGATAACAAAAAAAAAACGATTTTTACGTATTTCTCTTCCTTACATCCATGTGCAGACGTGATTAGATTTTGGTTATAATTCGTCAACCGAAAGTCCCCTCATTTGAAGAATTTTGCAGTTTTTCTTGAACAAGCGCTGTTAAATTTTAATCTCTATACGATTTGATAGCATTTTATAATTCAAATTCAATAGACATAGAGTTAAAAAAATTATAAAGAAATTAAATGTCATAAGCAGCAAGCTATGCTATAACCATGGAAACAGCTACTATATTAAGAAAATTCTGATTCAAAGATGTCAGTATCAAGTGCAATTGACATAGTATGTTTGTATTATAATTTTACTGGAAATGTATAAACTTTTGTTACAAACTTTCACTTTCTGTATGGAATTTGTACAAAATACCTAGAACTGACGGAAGGCAATGTACTGGAAATATAGGATCTCTTAGAAGGAAATTTCTGTATGGAATTGGTGTAAAATACGTACAGGTGTCTGCCATAAACGAGCCACCATTGCAAACTTTCTTATTTGAAGATATAGAAAGACGGTTAAATGGACAAAGTTAGGCGATATTATATGAAAAATTTAACGGTGAAAAATGCAAAACAATTGAACATCAAATACGCGACTTATTCAACAAAATAACATTTTTTTAATAGAATGCTAAATTGAAAGTGATACCATTTAAAAGATTTTTTTATCTGAATATAAAAGTTCATTATCACTATGCCTTTAAAATTAAAAACAAAAGAGTTATTTCAATTTCAAATTTAAATATTATATTTCTTATTTAAATACAAATATGACATTTTTGCTATTGGGATATTTCATTATGTAGAGATGGCGTTGTGTACCACCAACGTTAAACTTTCAACAAGGGGGCACATTTCTGTAACTTCCATAAGCGTATTATTGCTGTTAAGAGTTTTTCTTTGATTCTTCTTGTATTTTGACTTTTCTCTCAGTGTTTATTATTATTTTAGGTAGAGTATATTGGCTTGTATCCTGTTTTATTAATTGTAGCGGAAGATTAATTATTATTTTTCATTTTAAATACTTTAGTTAGTAGTTGTTAGGTTATGATCACAGATTTGTTTTTTCTTACGGAGAGCACATATTGGATAATAGTAGTTTAATTAATTGTAAATATTAGTTCTATTATCTATTTTCAATTATGTACACTACGTGCGTATGTAAAAACATACGAATGAAATAAAATTGCTCCCTTGTTTTTATTTCCAAATTTTTCCACCTGGTTCGTATTCTTAATGAAATATCCCAATATATTCAAATAAGAAAGTTAGGAATGGTGGCCCGCTTACGGCAGACATTCTGTACATAGAACTGACGAAAGGTAATGTGCTGGCCACATCAGATTTTTTTTACTTGTATTTGCCAATATCTTCCAAAAATAATTATACATCTACCTGTGGCGCGTGGCTCGTAAAACGAGCACATTTTTCTAATAAAATCGCTTTTATGGAGCACACTCCTCATAAGAATACAATATGAACGTGCGCTCCGTAAAAGCGCTTTTGTTATGAAAATGTGCTCGTAGTGCGGGATAACATTATTATTATTAAAGACTGAGGCCTTAGGCATTTATTTTGACAGCACATTTTATTTCATTTTCCAGATAAACGATACTATAACTAACTCTAGTAACTTTTAGTTAGGGAGTATAGGCATCAGAAATTTTGCAAATATTGATGTATTGTATTGAACTTCTCATTCATATTATTATTTTTTTATAAAACCAGTCCTGAAATTTGAACAACTGTGATTCCAATGCGGCCACCTGTGTATGTGTGCAGAGTGTGCTAATGTAATTAGGACGCAGAATAGAGATCGTTGCCTAGCCTATTGTGCAGGGCAGATATTATTTCAATTCAAAGGATTTTTTAAAATGTATTTTTTATTGGTACTGCGAAAAAACGTAAAATATCATATTAAGATAAAACAATAAAAATAAACAAATTCGACGTAGATTTTAATTCTAAACAACTTTTTCATTTACACTGTTAATCTAAAAATTCATAGAGCACGAATTGTCGCTAGTATTATAAAATTACCATTATAGTATATTTGATTTTAAATTATTTTTTACAAATATATCTTTGTTTTTTTACAGTAACCACAAACTGGCCACATCCGCCACAATACATATGTTATATGTGTTTACATATTTAAATCGGCCCTTTCAGAGCCACCCAAATATTTTTTTGAAAAGAATTTTTACTTCCATTTATTACCTTCCGTCACCTTTTAGGTAAGGAAAATAGGTTTGTTTGTTCCGCTATGCTGTATTTTGCAATTTACTGCCTATCGCCGTGGTAATAATTTAAATGACTAAAATTTATTTTTCTGTTCGATCCGTTTCCGCCATATTATTTATTTTAGAAAATACTTCAGGTTCTATTATATTTATAAAGGATACTCAGTAAGTAGTTATTTATGTATCAAGCCACTGAAGTTCTATTTTTATTACGAATGTGGAATTTATTTGCCGGGGTTCTTATAGCCGAGGAAAATAAAGCATATGAGTAATAAAAATCTGTTGTGGCCAGCACAATACCTTCCGTCATTCTCGTGTATAATGTATAAATTCCATAATTTTTCTTACAAAAGATTCTAAATTTCCAGTAAAATTATTTCATAAACAAACTATTCAAATTGCACTTGACACTGGCATCTTCTTCTTCTTTAGCTTTTCCCATTCGTTAGGGGTCGCTATTTTTGCATGTCGTTCTCATTCAGTTCCTTTTCTCTCAAATCTTCCGCAATACAGTCCTTCCATCTTATCTTTGGTCTTCCTCTGTTTCTTTAACGTCCTTTTACTAAACTATTTATTCTTGTTCCAATATAATTCTTCATTTTTCCTCATGACATGTTCAAACCAATGTAATCGTCTTTCTTGTATCTTTCTAAAAACTTGTAACACTAGAGTTATTTTCTTACCGTATCTTTCCGTGTATTCCCCAATATCTACTTCAACATCCTCATATCTGCCACATTAATTTACTTTTTATTGATACTAACATCTGTCAATTTGAATTATATGAATATATTACTAGTTCCCAAGTTTGGCATAGCTGGCTGAATTATAAAATCTAATTTCATTAAAATTCTTTAACTCTGTATCTATTGAATATGAAGTATAAATTGTAATCAAATCGTATAGAGAATAATATATTCTTTAAGTTATAATAACGTTAAATGTCAATAAATCAAATTTAACTGTTAAATCTTCAAATGAGTCTACTTCCGGTTGACCAATTATAACCAAAATCTAATCAGTTGTTCTTCTGGATGTAAACTTGAGGAATACGAAAAAATTATAATTTTTGGAATCGTGGTATTGAAGTTATTGGATCCGGAACTTTTGTTACACACACACAGACACACAGACACACATACATACAGACATCATCGTAAAAATGGTAAAATCGTATTATATGGACCCTAAAACGTGCTTATTCAGTAAAAACTCATCATTGAATTTTTTGACCAAAGACAATACCTTCCTTACCTAAAGGTGACGGAAGGTAAAAAGGAACTTCAGTGCAGAGGTGCATACTAAATTTTATTTGAAATCGAAAAATTGTAGAACCAACAGGAATATTTATTTTTATAGGTTTTATATGTCAGTTTGACATTCAATATTGCTAATCTCCGACACTGAAGTTATTGTAGAGAACACTCAAAATTATATGTTTTATCTGAAACTTGTTCATCGGAATTATTTAGTTCGTTCGTCTTGCACATATTTTTTATCATTTTACGTAAAAATTTACTATTGTACATCATACACTTGCCCAAATTACCTTACATGTATAATAATTATCATAAGGTTAGCAACACTACATTTGTATGAAATTGTCTTATAATGGATTACTTTAGTGCTAATTACTGAATTTTTAATGTCGATGTTTGCACAATTTAGTGACTATTTCCAATAAAATATAGTATTCCATTCACCACTATTTTAATTGTTTACTATTGTTATCAAATAAATTTACTTTATTATAAATTTCGTGGCCGTGTGCCTGGTCGCGAATCTGAGGACCCGGATTCGATCCCGACCGACGGCAAAAATTATTTCGAATATTAATGAACCCTGTGGTGTGCTCTCCACGCTAGCAATGAGTGTCTGTGAGGTGACGCCTGGTAAGCACCCGCATGGTACAAATATTTCATCATTACCGACATCTGTGTACAAAGCAGATTGGGACACCCAGCAATGGGTAATATGCCGTGATGATATATTTATTTTTATATGACAATGACATTTATTTATTTATTTCAATTCTAACATTTCATAGCATGTACTTATTGAAAAATATCAATTTTTTCCCAATAGTCATGGGTCACTGTAAAAATTATTACTACCAGACCTCGGCCTTTTACCGTAAGTTACTGGAAAAATGGAACGAACAGAATCTAGTAACTTTACAGTTAACCATGCACTGGATAGAACAGCAAATTACACCTCCGCGGATTGCGGCAGATGCAGAGTAGCGGAACGAACAAACCTTTGTCTTTGGTCAAAAAAATCGATGGAGATTCTTATGAATAAGCACGTTTTAGGGTCCTCGCAATACGATTTTACCATTTTTACAATTATATCTGATGTATGTATGTGTATGTATGTATGTATGTGTGTGTGTGTGTGTGTGTGTGTGTGTGTGTGTGTGTGTGTGTGTGCGTGTGTGTATGTGTGTGTTGATATTTTCAGGTTCGATAACTCCAATACTACAATTATAATTTTTGTATATACTTGAGTTTGCTTCCAAATGGAAGGTGATTCGATTTTGGTTATTATAAAGAAATTACGTCTCATAAATCTTGCTATACACCACTATGGAAACAGAATCTGTTCTGTAAATATAATTGATGGGCAGATGTCAGAATATTATGTTTGAGAAATAATTTTACTGGAAATATATTTATTGCAAGAAACATTCTATGTGGAATTTATACAAAATAGGTATTTACAGAAAACAGATCATATTGTGCTGGCTACAACAGATGTTTTAGCTGGATCTATTGAATTCTTAGGCCAAGAGTCAAATAATGTTGAGATTCAATTTAATCAAACTCTGTTTATTGATTAATACTTGATTTAATACATTTAGTCAATATTTATGTAAAAACAAAATGTAACTGTTCTGACTTGTAAAACGTAACTGAGAGAGTAGTTAGCTCCAACATAAAAAGGTGTGAATTTAAAAATCCCTAAATCCAGTAATTTTGCTTTTACATTTAACATTACTGAATTTAAACTATAACACTTTCCCTTGTTAAATAATAAAACAAAATCTGACTTCAAAACATTCCCATCTTTTTACACAAAATCTGTAGACGTGTCTTCGGCAACGGCTTCGTCATGATGTCCGCAACTTGGTCTTCGGTTGAGATATGTTGAACATTGAGTTCCCCTCTCTCCACCTTTTCTCGAATGAAGAAGTACTTCGTCTTTATATGTTTCGTTCTTCGATGAAGTTCAGGATTCAAAGTCAATTTTACTGCTGCTGCGTTGTCTACTTGTAAAATTGGATGGTGCTCCAGCTTCTTGATCCCTTTGAATAGACGAACTAACCAGATGATTTCTTTCGTCGCCTCATGAGCTGCACGTAATTCTGCCTCTGTAGTGGATGTCGACACTGAAGACTGCCGTTGGCTCAACCAAGAGATGACCCCTCCTGCATAAGTGATCACAACTCCAGACGTCGATCTACAAGTCTCCAGACAGCCAGAAAAATCCGAATCACTATAACAATCCAAACTGATGCATTTCATGTTCGATTTGTACGTGATACCATAGTGGGTGGTACCTTTCACGTATCTAAATACTCTTTTCAATCTTGATATATCTTCATCAGTTGGATTTTCGAGTGTCCTGGATAGAACTCCTACGCTGAAAGCTAAATCAGGTCTTGTTCCCAGCATCAGGTACATAAGTGCTCCCACTGCTTCTCTATACGGGAACTTCTTCTCCTTGTCTTTCCCTGATTCTTGAACCTCCGGCATTTTCAGTATAGGCGTAGATACTGGTTTACCCTCTGCGAAACCAAAACGTCTCAAAATGCTCTGTGCATAAGCTTGCTGATGAATCTTGATACTGCCATCTTCTCTTCTAAGTGCATCCTCAAAAGTCTCTGGATTTGTTGAGTTGATAAATGAATCTGCTATCATCACGAAGTCTTTGAAATGACTTGGTTTTTTCAAAGATGATCGATCTCGCAGCTTGACACTCGACCTATTCTCTTGATGATCTTTTCGACGATCCTTTTGATCTTTTTCATGAACCTCTTGATCCTGACGAACTTTTTGATCCTGATGAACTTCTGGATCACCCTCAGAATCTGTGTCTGCACTCTGATAATTTTCCAAATCACTTTCTGAATCATCTTTCTTCAAATTTTCTTCAGATTCATTTTCAGTTGACTCTTCTTTTTCAATATCCTTTAATGGTAACTTCACTCGTTTGACGCATCCTCCTGGCCTCTCTTCAAATTGCACATCTCTGGACAAGATAACTTGGTGACTTTCTTTTATCCAGATCCTGAAGCGTTCGTCTCCATCGTATCCAATCAGGTACCCTTTAACAGCTTTCTTATTCATCTTTCTTCTTTTCTGACTAGGAACATGAGCGTAACAGGTAGAGCCAATGATTCTCAAGTGCTTTATACGTGGTTTTCTACCTGTCCACAACTCATAAGGACTAACATTCTCCACTGATGATTTCCCTGTCCTATTCAGAATGTAGATGGCGCTGTTAACTAGCTCAGCCCAAATTCCTTCTGGATATGTCACTTCTGGATTTGAATACTTAAGCATTCTCGCCATTTCAACCACAGTTCTGTTGTCCCTTTCGCAGAGACCATTCTGTTGTGGAGTATATGGAGCTGTCAACCATTGAGTAATTCCACTGGCACGTAGAATAGATTTGACCTCCTCGTTGTCGAACTCTCCTCCATTATCGCTCAAAAGTTCCTTCACAATAATCTTCAAAGTCTTCGCATGTGAGAGGAAATCCTTGAGTACATCACTGACCTCTGATTTTTTTTCGACGAAATACCCATAACGAAACTTCGTGTAGTTATCCTTGAATAAAACTAGATAGCGCTTCTTCTTAAATGACTCGTCAAAAGGTCCGCATACATCCGTTGATATCAGTTCACCTGGTTTCAAAGACTTCTCTCTCGTCCCGAAAGGTAACCTATGCGCCTTGCCATAAATACAGGGCTCACATAGCTCTGCATCGGTCTTGACTTCAATACCTAAATCTTCTTTCAGCCTTGTTTTGACGTGACGTTTGTCCTGGTGTCCCCACCTTTCATGGTAAAGTTGAAGCAGCTTCAATTTCTCACCGACAACGACGTTCACATCAACTCCTTGCTGAGGTACTAAAGCTTTAAAGTTTGCTTTAAACAAAGTCCCATTTTGGTCACGGGTTCCATACAACCTGGCTTGGCCATCAACTTTCAATACACATGACGTAGCAGTGGACTCAAAAATACTGTTTTTGTTTCGATCCTGAGCAGCTAATACAGAAAACAGATTTTTAGAAATTTTTGGCACATACCATACGTCGACTAAAGTCATTTCTTCATGTCTGTCGTCAACTGTTGATAAAATCCTTATTGATCCTTTTCCTGTTGCCTTCAGAGTTTCCTGTCCAGCAGCCCTGATAATATGGGGTTCAACGAATGCTTCAAAATTCACAAAATATTCTGAAGAGTTGGTCACGTGCTTTGTTGCACCATTGTCTATCCACCAATTACGGACATCCACTTCTGCTGAACAAGCCTCACTGAAAATAGTCAACAGCGCCACATTCGTCAAAACAACCTTCTTCTCGTCTGTCTTCTGCGTTGCATTTTTGGCCGGTCTCCCGTCAGCAATCCACTTTTTACAGTTTTTGACCCAATGTCCTTCTTGTTGGCAATAATTACAAGTACCTCTATATTTCTTCTTATATCTTTTACCCTTATTCCCTGAACTCGACTTTACTAGTAATGCTTCTTGTTGGACATTTTCACTATTTACATTCCTTGTAAAATTTCTCTCAAACATGCATAACTGCATGTAATTCGTCGAACGTCTTCTGCTCATCTTTTGACAACAACATCCAACTTGATTTGAATGTCTCGAACTTTGTTGGCAAAATATGCAAGACTTTACATACCAGAATAAGGTCAGGTAAAGGCTGTTCTTCCTTTGCTCGAAGACCATTATTTAACTCGTTCCACAAACCTCTCAGCTTTGCGATGTGTGTAGAAACATCTTCTCCTGATGTCCAGCAGAACGAGAAGAAATCTGTGCAAATCTTGAACAGCTGATCCTTGGACGATGCCTCGAAATTCTGCTTCAGTGCATCCCACGCTTCGTGAGCCGTCTCTTTGTCCATGATCTTTTGATATACAGCATCTGTCACTGCACTCGTAATCATCGACTTGGCGTAACTGTTGGCTTTCCTGTAGAGATCCGATTCCACTTTGTGTGCTTTGATTGCAGCCTCGTCTGCGTCTGCGTCTGCCTTCAATGGATGCGGTTTCTTCAACTTGCCGTCAATTACGTCCAAAGCTCCCTCATGGTAGTCCAGCAGATCCCGAATTTTTCTCTTCCACATCGGCCACTCAGCCTCACTATTTAAAGACTTGATATGCTTGACTAAATCCATTTTTTCTGTTGAATCTCAAACAACGACAATAAACTCTAACCTCAAAAGTTTGTTCACTTATTTGGACGCGCAACTGGCACTCATAACCTATTGAATTCTTAGGCCAAGAGTCAAATAATGTTGAGATTCAATTTAATCAAACTCTGTTTATTGATTAATACTTGATTTAATACATTTAGTCAATATTTATGTAAAAACAAAATGTAACTGTTCTGACTTGCAAAACGTAACTGAGAGAGTAGTTAGCTCCAACATAAAAAGGTGTGAATTTAAAAACCCTAAATCCAGTAATTTTGCTTTTACATTTAACATTACTGAATTTAAACTATAACAGGATCATCTCCATAGCATCGAGGTGAACTTAGCGATGCGTCGCCCAGCGACGGGCGAGTGTAAGCCTACCGTTCAACCAAGTACATCGCAACTAAATTCTTCATTAATAAGGGTGATATAAAAAATCCTGGAGTAATATACAGTGATTACTTGATGCAGGGAAAATTACTAGTGCCCGTAGATATTAATTAAATTATAAACAGAAATGTGACGATTGAATTTTAAATCAAAACCGTATTTTTTTTATTTTAATTATTTTTCAGACTTTGTATAAAGCAATGTATATGCGGTTATGTTTAAGGGTTACCTACAACACCCCTACGGGATGGCCAGCTACAAGGCTATATGGGGGTGATTAGTAGGGTCCTTAGCTACAAAATAAAAAAGTACTTGAAGTGGTACAATGCCGTATTTTTTTATTTTAATTATTTTTCAGACTTTGTAGAAAGCAATGTATATGCGGTTATGTTTAAGGGTTACCTACAACACCCGTACGGGATGGCCAGCTACAAGGCTATATGGGGGTGATTAGTAGGGTCCTTAGCTATAAAATCAAATAGAAATTGAAGTGGTACAACGCCGTATTTTTTTTATTTTAATTATTTTTCAGACTATGTATAAAGCAATGTATATGCGGTTATGTTTAAAGGTTACCTACAACACCCCTACGGGATGGCCAGCTACAAGGCTATATGGGGGTGAGTAGTAGGGTCCTTAGCTATAAATTCAAATAGAAATTGAAGTGGTAAAACGCCGTTTTTTGTATTTTTTTATTTTTCAGACTATGTATAAAGCAATGTATATGCGGTTATGTTTAAGGGTTACCTACAACACCCCTACGGGATGGCCAGCTACATGGCTATGTGGGGGTGATTAGTAGGGTCCTTAGCTATAAATTCAAATAGAAATTGAAGTGGTACAACGCCGTATTTGTTTTATTTTAATTATTTTTCAGACTATGTATAAAGCAATGTATATGCGGTTATGTTTAAGGGTTACCTACAACACCCCTACGGGATGGCCAGCTACAAGGCTATGTGGGGGTGATTAGTAGGGTCCTTAGCTATAAATTCAAATAGAAATTGAAGTGGTACAACGCCGTATTTGTTTTATTTTAATTATTTTTCAGACTTAGTATAAAGTAATGTATATGCGGTTATGCTTAAGGGTTACCTACAACACCCCTACGGGATGGCCAGCTACAAGGCTATGTGGGGGTGATTAGTAGGGTCCTTAGCTATAAATTTAAATAGAAATTGAAGTGGTACAACGCCGTATTTTTTTATTTTAATTATTTTTCAGACTTAGTATAAAGTAATGTATATGCGGTTATGTTTAAGGGTTACCTACAACAGTCCTACGGAATGGGCAGCCACAAGGCTATATGGGGGTGAGTAGTAGGGTCCTTAGCTATAAAATAAAAAAGTAATTGAAGTGGTACAACGCCGTATTTTTTGTATTTTAATTTTTTTTCAGACTACGTATAAAGCAATGTATATGCGGTTATGTTTAAGGGTTACCTACAACACCCCTACGGGATGGCCAGCTACAAGGCTACATGAGGGTGATTAGTAGGGTCCTTAGCTATAAAATAAAAAAGTACTTGAAGTGGTACAATGCCGTATTTTTTTAATTATTTTTCAGACTTTGTATAAAGCAATGTATATGCGGTTATGTTTAAGGGTTACCTACAACACCCGTACGGGATGGCCAGCTACATGGCTATATGGGGGTGATTAGTAGGGTCCTTAGCTATAAAATAAAAAAAGTACTTGAAGTGGTACAATGCCGTTTATTTTGTATTTTAATTATTTTTCAGACTATGTATAAAGCAATTAGTGTTTCGGACGAGACGAGATATTCTCGAATCTCGTCTCGAAATTTCTTGTCTCGGTGAGACGAGAAAGCTTTTTGAACTCACGAGACGAGACGAGACTTAAATGTCAAGATTCTCGACAATTATTCTGAGATTTCTCGACTTTTTTTTTAATTTTTAAAAATACATTTTTTTAAAAAATTGGTTGGGACATTTTGTAATTTTTTATATTTTTGTAATTATAAATCTAAACAGAATCGTTAAAATTTCTTAAAATACAACTACCTCCTACTTTCCTGACGTCACAGTATTCTTGTTCACTTACCGACTCAGTGTTACACCCAGTAATGGGTAAAAATCGGATGATATATTTATTTTATTTTAATAATTTATTATTTATAGGGATTCTTTTTAATAAATAATGTTTAAATAAGCAAAAGATACACTTACAAAATTGATATTATATGAAACAAAGATGCATGAATATGAATATCAATATTAGAAAGAGATAAAACATAAAAAATGGACTAAATATAATTCTGCCATATGCAATTTATACAGTTTGTTTATTGAACACTTTTGATTTGCAAACCAAGCTTATTTATTTGTTTTATACGCTCTTATTTAATTTTCCTTATTTTGAATTTTCGCGCCAAAGAAACTTCCCAGTTCAACCGTAGTATAACATTGATAGTGAATAATATAGTTGTTTGACTCAAACTTTTTAATCACTCTGTATATTATTAGTGTTTCGGTTATATATCAACTTAAATCGCATATTGGATTTATTAAAAAAAAATCGAGAAATCTCGTCGAGATTCTCAGCCGAGACGAGATTCCATTGTTCGAGACGAGAAAAAATCGAGACGAGACTTAATTTCTTGCCTTCGAGACGAGACGAGACGAGACGAGACGAGACAACGTAGTTTCTCGTCTCGATCGTCTCGTCAGAAACACTAAAAGCAATATGTATGCGGTTATGTTTAAGGGTTACCTACAACACCCGTACGGGATGGCCAGCTACATGGCTATATGGGGGTGATTAGTAGGGTCCTTAGCTATAAAGTCAAATAAAATTTATTTAAATTTCAATTGAATTTTTCTCAATATTTTTGTTATGTAAGGATATAAAATAATCTCATAGTTGAATTCAGAAAAAAAACACTACCGAATAGGCATAAAAAATATGTATAATCCCATTTGAAAAAATATAACTTTAATGTTGTAACTTGACAACCACTGGTTTAAAAAAATATTCTCTTTTTTAATGGGATGTCCCACTTGGTCTCCTACAAATTTGTTCTATAGTATTTTTTTGTAACTATAATAAAGAAAATAATGGCGGTGGTCGGTTCTGGTGTTACACCCTGTATATATATTGCTTTATACAAAGTCTGAAAAATAATTAAAATTCAAAAAAATACGGCATTGTACCACTTCAAATTCTATTTGATTTTATAGCTAAGGACCCTACTAATCACCCCCATATAGCATTGTGGTTGGCCATCCCGTAGGGTTGTTGTAGTGAACCCTTAAACATAACCGCATATATATATATATATATATATATATATATATATATATATATATATATATATATATATATATATTGCTTTATACAAAGTCTAAAAAATAATTAAAATAAAAAAATACGGCATTGTACCACTTAAAATACTTTTTTATTTTATAGTTAAGGACCCTACTAATCACCTCCATATAGCCTTGTAGCTGGCTATCCCGTAGGGGTGTTATAGGTAACCCTTAAATATAACCGCATATACTTTGCTTTATACAAAGTCTGAAAAATAATTAAAATAAAAAAAAACGGCATTGTACCACTTCAAATACTTTTTTATTTTAAAGCTAAGGACTCTACTAATCACCCCCATATAGCCTTTTGCCTGCCCATCCCGTAGGGGTGTTGTAGGTAACCCTTACACATAACCGCATATACATTGCTTTATACTAAGTCTGAAAAATAATTAAAATAATAAAAAACGGTGTTGTACCACTTCAAATACTTTTTTATTTTATAGCTAAGGACCCTACTAATCACCCCCATATAGCCTTGTAGCTGGCCATCCCGTAGGGGTGTTGTAGGTAACCCTTAAACATAACCGCATATACATTGCTTTATACGTAGTCTGAAAAATAATTAAAATAAAAAAAATACGGCGTTGTACCACTTCAAGTACTTTTTTATTTTATAGCTAAGGACCCTACTAATCACCCCCATATAGCCTTGTGGCTGCCCATTCCGTAGGAGTGTTGTAGGTAACCCGTAAACATAACCGCATATACATTACTTTATACTAAATCTGAAAAATAATTAAAATAAAAAAAATACGGCGTTGTACCACTTCAATTACTTTTTTATTTTATAGCTAAGGACCCTACTAATCACCCCCATATAGCCTTGTGGCTGCCCATTCCGTAGGAGTGTTGTAGGTAACCATTATACATAACCGCATATACATTACTTTATACTAAGTCAGAAAAATAATTAAAATAAAAAAAATACGGCGTTGTACCACTTCAATTTCTATTTGATTTTATAGCTAAGGACCCTACCAATCACACCCACATAGCCTTGTAGCTGGCCATCCCGTAGGGGTGTTGTAGGTAACCCTTAAACATAACCGCATATACATTGCTTTATACGTAGTCTGAAAAATAATTAAAATAAAAAAATACGGCGTTGTACCACCAATTACTTTTTTATTTTATAGCTAAGGACCCTACTAATCACCCCCATATAGCCTTGTGGCTGCCCATTACGTAGGAGTGTTGTAGGTAACCCTTAAATATAACCGCATATACTTTGCTTTATACAAAGTCTGAAAAATAATTAAAATAAAAAAAAACGGCATTGTACCACTTCAAATACTTTTTTATTTTAAAGCTAAGGACTCTACTAATCACCCCCATATAGCCTTTTGGCTGCCCATCCCGTAGGGGTGTTGTAGGTAACCCTTAAACATAACCGCATATACATTGCTTTATACTAAGTCTGAAAAATAATTAACATAATAAAAAACGGTGTTGTACCACTTCAAATACTTTTTTATTTTATAGCTAAGGACCCTACTAATCACCCCCATATAGCCTTGTAGCTGGCCATCCCGTAGGGGTGTTGTAGGTAACCCTTAAACATAACCGCATATACATTGCTTTATACGTAGTCTGAAAAATAATTAAAATAAAAAAAATACGGCGTTGTACCACTTCAAGTACTTTTTTATTTTATAGCTAAGGACCCTACTAATCACCCCCATATAGCCTTGTGGCTGCCCATTCCGTAGGAGTGTTGTAGGTAACCCGTAAACATAACCGCATATACATTACTTTATACTAAATCTGAAAAATAATTAAAATAAAAAAAATACGGCGTTGTACCACTTCAATTACTTTTTTATTTTATAGCTAAGGACCCTACTAATCACCCCCATATAGCCTTGTGGCTGCCCATTCCGTAGGAGTGTTGTAGGTAACCATTATACATAACCGCATATACATTACTTTATACTAAGTCAGAAAAATAATTAAAATAAAAAAAATACGGCGTTGTACCACTTCAATTTCTATTTGATTTTATAGCTAAGGACCCTACCAATCACACCCACATAGCCTTGTAGCTGGCCATCCCGTAGGGGTGTTGTAGGTAACCCTTAAACATAACCGCATATACATTGCTTTATACGTAGTCTGAAAAATAATTAAAATAAAAAAATACGGCGTTGTACCACCAATTACTTTTTTATTTTATAGCTAAGGACCCTACTAATCACCCCCATATAGCCTTGTGGCTGCCCATTACGTAGGAGTGTTGTAGGTAACCCTTAAACATAACCGCATATACATTACTTTATACTAAGTCTGAAAAATAATTAAAATAAAAAAAATACGGCGTTGTACCACTTCAATTTCTATTTGATTTTATACCTGAGGACCCTACTAATCACCCCCATATAGCGTTGTAGCTGGCCATCCCGTAGGGGTGTTGTAGGTAACCCGTAAACATAACCGCATATACATTACTTTATACTAAGTCTGAAAAATAATTAAAATAAAAAAAATACGGCGTTGTACCACTTCAATTACTTTTTTATTTTATAGCTAAGGACCCTACTAATCACCCCCATATAGCCTTGTGGCTGCCCATTCCGTAGGAGTGTTGTAGGTAACCATTATACATAACCGCATATACATTACTTTATACTAAGTCAGAAAAATAATTAAAATAAAAAAAATACGGCGTTGTACCACTTCAATTTCTATTTGATTTTATAGCTAAGGACCCTACCAATCACACCCACATAGCCTTGTAGCTGGCCATCCCGTAGGGGTGTTGTAGGTAACCCTTAAACATAACCGCATATACATTGCTTTATACATAGTCTGAAAAATAATTAAAATAAAACAAATACGGCGTTGTACCACTTCAATTTCTATTTGAATTTATAGCTAAGGACCCTACTAATCACCCCCACATAGCCATGTAGCTGGCCATCCCGTAGGGGTGTTGTAGGTAACCCTTAAACATAACCGCATATACATTGCTTTATACATAGTCTGAAAAATAAAAAAATACAAAAAACGGCGTTTTACCACTTCAATTTCTATTTGAATTTATAGCTAAGGACCCTACTAATCACCCCCACATAGCCTTGTAGCTGGCCATCCCGTAGGGATGTTGTAGGTAACCCTTAAACATAACCGCATATACATTGCTTTATACATAGTCTGAAAAATAATTAAAATAAAAAAAATACGGCGTTGTACCACTTCAATTTCTATTTGATTTTATAGCTAAGGACCCTACTAATCACCCCCATATAGCCTTGTAGCTGGCCATCCCGTAGGGGTGTTGTAGGTAACCCTTAAACATAACCGCATATACATTGCTTTATACAAAGTCTGAAAAATAATTAAAATAAAAAAATACGGCATTGTACCACTTCAAGTACTTTTTTATTTTGTAGCTAAGGACCCTACTAATCACCCCCATATAGCCTTGTAGCTGGCCATCCCGTAGGGGTGTTGTAGGTAACCCTTAAACATAACCGCATATACATTGCTTTATACAGTCTGAAAAATAATTAAAATAAAAAAAATACGGCATTGTACCACTTCAAATACTATTTGACTTTATAGCTAAGGACTCTATTAATCACCCCCATATAGCCATGTAGCTGGCCATCCCGTAGGGGTGCAGCAGATGACTATTAAAATAAATTCTGTATTTTGATTTAAAATTCAATCGTCACATTTCTGTTTATAATTTAATTAATATCTACGGGCACTAGTAATTTTCCCTGCATCGAGTAATCACTGTATATTACTCCAGGATTCTTTATATCACCCTTATTAATGAAGAATTTAGTTGCGATGTACTTGGTTGAACGGTAGGCCTACACTCGCCCGTCGCTGGGCGACGCATCGCTAAGTTCACCTCGATCTCCATAGCTTCAATTGCTTCATCAGCAGCACCTCATCGTTTTTTTTTGTTCACTTTAGTTACTTTATGAAATAATTATTTATGTCAAATACAAACGTATTTTCTGTAAGAGGTGCATACAATTTTGTAGGGTGAATTTGGCATTTATACTCTTCATACCAACCGAGGCTTATAATAGTTCAATCAGTTTACATTTCCTATAAACAAATTATAAAACCTACAAAAATGGTGAGATATTTCTATCCTCTACTTTAAAATATAGATTTTAAACTTACAAAAACTGTATATGTTATTTAAGTACTCCACCAATTAATAATGGGGGAAGGGGTTATATCGCCTTTATAAATAATATTTTTAATTTTATTAGGCATTGTATTCACAAGCCTTGCACATTCTTCTGTTAGATTATTGTCCCATATGTCTTGTGCCAAACCTTTTAAATGCCGGTCGAGCTATTATCATACGTCTTTTGGTCCACAGTTTTTAGTCTATATTTGAAGTAAACGAAAGAATTTTGTGGAAAATTTCTTGAAAATGTAAGCTGGCTAACTATTATGAACCTGGGCTTGTATATATTTGAATAAAATGTGTTCGTTTGCTTTAAAAAATGAGTAAATTTATTTATTTACATTCCTGACATTCCTTTGCTCTACAATTAAATCATCAAAGTATTACAAGTGGAAATTATTTAAATATACATATATCAATTTAACAGAAAGTTGCTACATAATGACACAAATCTCCTATTTGTAAAAGACATTTTATAAATAAAATTAATAAATTATAAGCTAATATTGTTTAAAAAATTCATTTGGCAGTATTTTACACAAATTTTTGTAATACCTGTTGTAATCACCTTATCAAATAGTGGCTAACTCGTTCTAAAAGAAATAAACGTTCACCAAACATATGTTATTAATTTGGAATATAATATTTATTAATTTGTTTTTTAGTATATGTTCTCTTATTAGCGTAGCTGTCACTTTTGACAGTTGCTGTGGGCAGTTGAATGGATTGAATGCAGACGTATGTCCACTTACTTTCTTTTGACCAAATTAAAGTTCACTAGATTATCGACAACGCATATGTTGCACCACCATTGAACACGCGTTGAACTAGCTTTCGTAGTGACATCTAGTGACAGGTAGCCTAAACTTTTTCATTCGGTTTTTGAATATTCGGGTGTTGAATGATTCTGTGTATGAATATTCTGGTTTTGAATATTCGGGATTTGAATGATTCTGTGCATGAATATTCTGGTTTTGAATATTCGGGCGTTGAGTATGCAGGCTACGTATAGCTAGCAGGCCCATGTCAGCAGAACCTAATGAAAACTAGTGCATATTTTTTTGCTATTTATTTGCCAATTAATTACCACAATGCCAATTTAATTGCCACTTTTTTTAAAAAGATACGGGGGGACTGCTAGCTTGACAATCAAGTTAGCAGTCCCCTGGACTGTAATGCGTTACATTATAAAATATTAGTGTGTAGGAATTAATTGCCATTTAATTGCCACTTATTCATTGAAGATTTAAATAAATTCAGGCAAAAAAGTAAAAAAAAATAAAAAATACTACGATTAACATAAGACTTATAAATTCCATATCCAACTGATTATAGCAGAACCCAACAAAATGTATTCTACCATAAAGTTTAGACGTTACTAAACCAGTATAAACTATATCCCTTTTAATTACCGCATATTAACCGATTAAAACAATATTATATGAGAATGAATCAATATAACGTACTTTCATTCTAACATTGAGCTTTCTAAATTAATTGCTCTAGCAGACCCCAACAAAATGCATTCTACCATAAAGTTTAGACGTTACTAAACCAGTATAAACTATATCCCTTTTAATTACCACATATTAACCGATTAAAACAATATTATATGAGAATGAATCAATATAATTTCTTTTCATTCTAACATTGAGCATTCTAAATTAATTGCTCTAGCAGACCCCAACAAAATGCATTCTACCATAAAGTTTAGACGTTACTAAACCAGTATAAACTATATCCCTTTTAATTACCACATATTAACCGATTAAAACAATATTATATGAGAATGAATCAATATAATTTCTTTTCATTCTAACATTGAGCATTCTAAATTAATTGCCATTTAATTGCCACTTATTCATTGAAGATTTAAATAAATTCAGGCAAAAAAGTAAAAAAAAAATAAAAAAAATACTACGATTAACATAAGACTTATAAATTCCATATCTAACTGATTATAGCAGAACCCAACAAAATGTATTCTACCATAAAGTTTAGACGTTACTAAACCAGTATAAACTATATCCCTTTTAATTACCACATATTAACCGATTAAAACAATATTATATGAGAATGAATCAATATAACGTTCTTTCATTCTAACATTGAGCTTTCTAAATTAATTGCTCTAGCAGACCCCAACAAAATGCTTTCTACCATAAAGTTTAGACGTTACTAAACCAGTATAAACTATATCCCTTTTAATTACCACATATTAACCGATTAAAACAATATTATGTGAGAATGAATCAATATAACGTACTTTCATTCTAACATTGAGCTTTCTAAATTAATTGCTCTAGCAGACCCCAACAAAATGCATTCTACTGTAAAGTTTAGACGTTACTAAACCAGTATAAACTATATCCCTTTTAATTACCACATATTAACCGATTAAAACAATATTATATGAGAATGAATCAATATAACGTTCTTTCATTCTAACATTGAGCTTTCTAAATTAATTGCTCTAGCAGACCCCAACAAAATGCTTTCTACCATAAAGTTTAGACGTTACTAAACCAGTATAAACTATATCCCTTTTAATTACCACATATTAACCGATTAAAACAATATTATGTGAGAATGAATCAATATAACGTACTTTCATTCTAACATTGAGCTTTCTAAATTAATTGCTCTAGCAGACCCCAACAAAATGCATTCTACTGTAAAGTTTAGACGTTACTAAACCAGTATAAACTATATCCCTTTTAATTACCACATATTAACCGATTAAAACAATATTATATGAGAATGAATCAATATAACGTTCTTTCATTCTAACATTGAGCTTTCTAAATTAATTGCTCTAGCAGACCCCAACAAAATGCTTTCTACCATAAAGTTTAGACGTTACTAAACCAGTATAAACTATATCCCTTTTAATTACCACATATTAACCGATTAAAACAATATTATGTGAGAATGAATCAATATAACGTACTTTCATTCTAACATTGAGCTTTCTAAATTAATTGCTCTAGCAGACCCCAACAAAATGCATTCTACTGTAAAGTTTAGACGTTACTAAACCAGTATAAACTATATCCCTTTTAATTACCACATATTAACCGATTAAAACAATATTATATGAGAATGAATCAATATAACGTTCTTTCATTCTAACATTGAGCTTTCTAAATTAATTGCTCTAGCAGACCCCAACAAAATGCTTTCTACCATAAAGTTTAGACGTTACTAAACCAGTATAAACTATATCCCTTTTAATTACCACATATTAACCGATTAAAACAATATTATGTGAGAATGAATCAATATAACGTACTTTCATTCTAACATTGAGCTTTCTAAATTAATTGCTCTAGCAGACCCCAACAAAATGCATTCTACTGTAAAGTTTAGACGTTACTAAACCAGTATAAACTATATCCCTTTTAATTACCACATATTAACCGATTAAAACAATATTATATGAGAATGAATCAATATAACGTTCTTTCATTCTAACATTGAGCTTTCTAAATTAATTGCTCTAGCAGACCCCAACAAAATGCATTCTACCATAAAGTTTAGACGTTACTAAACAAGTATAAACTATATCCCTTTTAATTACCACATATTAACCGATTAAAACAATATTATATGAGAATGAATCAATATAATTTCTTTTCATTCTAACATTGAGCATTCTAAATTAATTGCTCTAGCAGACCCCAACAAAATGCATTCTACCATAAAGTTTAGACGTTACTAAACCAGTATAAACTATATCCCTTTTAATTACCACATATTAACCGATTAAAACAATATTATATGAGAATGAATCAATATAATTTCTTTTCATTCTAACATTGAGCATTCTAAATTAATTGCTCTAGCAGACCCCAACAAAATGCATTCTACCATAAAGTTTAGACGTTACTAAACCAGTATAAACTATATCCCTTTTAATTACCACATATTAACCGATTAAAACAATATTATGTGAGAATGAATCAATATAACGTACTTTCATTCTAACATTGAGCTTTCTAAATTAATTGCTCTAGCAGACCCCAACAAAATGCTTTCTACCATAAAGTTTAGACGTTACTAAACCAGTATAAACTATATCCCTTTTAATTACCACATATTAACCGATTAAAACAATATTATGTGAGAATGAATCAATATAACGTACTTTCATTCTAACATTGAGCTTTCTAAATTAATTGCTCTAGCAGACCCCAACAAAATGCATTCTACCATAAAGTTTAGACGTTACTAAACAAGTATAAACTATATCCCTTTTAATTACCACATATTAACCGATTAAAACAATATTATATGAGAATGAATCAATATAACGTTCTTTCATTCTAACATTGAGCTTTCTAAATTAATTGCTCTAGCAGACCCCAACAAAATGCATTCTACCATAAAGTTTAGACGTTACTAAACCAGTATAAACTATATCCCTTTTAATTACCACATATTAACCGATTAAAACAATATTATATGAGAATGAATCAATATAACGTACTTCCATTCTAACATTGAGCTTTCTAAATTAATTGCTCTAGCAGACCCCAACAAAATGCATTCTACCATAAAGTTTAGACGTTACTAAACCAGTATAAACTATATCCCTTTTAATTACCACATATTAACCGATTAAAACAATATTATATGAGAATGAATCAATATAACGTTCTTTCATTCTAACATTGAGCTTTCTAAATTAATTGCTCTAGCAGACCCCAACAAAATGCATTCTACCATAAAGTTTAGACGTTACTAAACAAGTATAAACTATATCCCTTTTAATTACCACATATTAACCGATTAAAACAATATTATATGAGAATGAATCAATATAACGTACTTTCATTCTAACATTGAGCTTTCTAAATTAATTGCTCTAGCAGACCCCAACAAAATGCATTCTACTGTAAAGTTTAGACGTTACTAAACCAGTATAAACTATATCCCTTTTAATTACCACATATTAACCGATTAAAACAATATTATATGAGAATGAATCAATATAACGTTCTTTCATTCTAACATTGAGCTTTCTAAATTAATTGCTCTAGCAGACCCCAACAAAATGCTTTCTACCATAAAGTTTAGACGTTACTAAACCAGTATAAACTATATCCCTTTTAATTACCACATATTAACCGATTAAAACAATATTATGTGAGAATGAATCAATATAACGTACTTTCATTCTAACATTGAGCTTGCTAAATTAATTGCTCTAGCAGACCCCAACAAAATGCATTCTACTGTAAAGTTTAGACGTTACTAAACCAGTATAAACTATATCCCTTTTAATTACCACATATTAACCGATTAAAACAATATTATATGAGAATGAATCAATATAACGTACTTCCATTCTAACATTGAGCTTTCTAAATTAATTGCTCTAGCAGACCCCAACAAAATGCATTCTACTGTAAAGTTTAGACGTTACTAAACCAGTATAAACTATATCCCTTTTAATTACCACATATTAACCGATTAAAACAATATTATATGAGAATGAATCAATATAATTTCTTTTCATTCTAACGTTGAGCTTTCTAAATTAATTGCTCTAGCAGACCCCCAACAAAATGCATTCTACCATAAAGTTTAGACGTTACTAAACCAGTATAAACTGTATCCCTTTTAATTACCACATATTAACCGATTAAAACAATATTATATGAGATTGAATCAATATAATTTCCTTCCATTCTAACATTGAGCATTCTAAATTAATTGCTGTAGCAGACCCCAACAAAATGCATTCTACCATAAAGTTTAGACGTTACTAAACCAGTATAAACTATATCCCTTTTAATTACCACATATTAACCGATTAAAACAATATTATGTGAGAATGAATCAATATAACGTACTTTCATTCTAACATTGAGCTTTCTAAATTAATTGCTCTAGCAGACCCCAACAAAATGCATTCTACCATAAAGTTTAGACGTTACTAAACCAGTATAAACTATATCCCTTTTAATTACCACATATTAACCGATTAAAACAATATTATGTGAGAATGAATCAATATAACGTACTTTCATTCTAACATTGAGCTTGCTAAATTAATTGCTCTAGCAGACCCCAACAAAATGCATTCTACTGTAAAGTTTAGACGTTACTAAACCAGTATAAACTATATCCCTTTTAATTACCACATATTAACCGATTAAAACAATATTATATGAGAATGAATCAATATAACGTACTTCCATTCTAACATTGAGCTTTCTAAATTAATTGCTCTAGCAGACCCCAACAAAATGCTTTCTACCATAAAGTTTAGACGTTACTAAACCAGTATAAACTATATCCCTTTTAATTACCACATATTAACCGATTAAAACAATATTATATGAGAATGAATCAATATAATTTCCTTTCATCTAACATTGAGCATTCTAAATTAATTGCTGTAGCAGACCCCAACAAAATGCTTTCTACCATAAAGTTTAGACGTTACTAAACCAGTATAAACTATATCCCTTTTAATTACCATATATTAACCGATTAAAACAATATTATATGAGAATGAATCAATATAATATCCTTTCATTCTAACATTGAGCATTCTAAATTAATTGCTGTAGCAGACCCCAACAAAATGCATTCTACTGTAAAGTTTAGACGTTACTAAACCAGTATAAACTATATCCCTTTTATTACCACATATTAACCGATTAAAACAATATTATATGAGAATGAATCAATATAATTTCCTTTCATTCTAACAATGAGCTTTCTAAATTAATTGCTCTAGCAGACCCCAACAAAATGCATTCTACCATAAAGTTTAGACGTTACTAAACCAGTATAAACTATATCCCTTTTAATTACCACATATTAACCGATTAAAACAATATTATATGAGAATGAATCAATATAACGTACTTTCATTCTAACATTGAGCTTTGTAAATTAATTGCTCTAGCAGAACCCTACAAAATGCATTCTACCATAAAGTTTAGACGTTACTAAACCAGTATAAACTATATCCCTTTTAATTACCACATATTAACCGATTAAAACAATATTATATGAGAATGAATCAATATAATTTCTTTTCATTCTAACATTGAGCTTTCTAAATTAATTGCTCTAGCAGACCCCAACAAAATGCATTCTACCATAAAGTTTAGACGTTACTAAACCAGTATAAACTGTATCCCTTTTAATTACCACATATTAACCGATTAAAACAATATTATATGAGATTGAATCAATATAATTTCCTTCCATTCTAACATTGAGCATTCTAAATTAATTGCTGTAGCAGACCCCAACAAAATGCATTCTACCATAAAGTTTAGACGTTACTAAACCAGTATAAACTATATCCCTTTTAATTACCACATATTAACAGATTAAAACAATATTATTTGAGAATGTATCAATATACCGTACTTTCATTCTAACATTGAGCTTTGTAAATTAATTGCACCAGCAAAACGCCAACAATATGCATTCTACCATAAAGTTTAGACATTAATAAACCAGTATAAACCATATCCCTTTTAATTACCACATACTAACCGTTTAAAATCATATTATATGAGTAAGAAACAATACACCGTACTTTCATTATAACATTGAGCTTTGTAAATTAACTGCTCTAGCAGGACCCAACAAAATGGATTCTACCATAATGTTTAGACGCTAATAAACCAGAATAATTTATATACCTTTTAATTACCACATACTAACCGATTAAAACCATATTATATGAGAAAGAAACAGTATACCGTACTTTCATTATAACATTGAGCTTTGTAAATTAATTGCTCTAGCAGAACCCAACAAAATGGAATCTACCATCAAGTTTAGACATTAACAAACCAGTATAAAATATATCCCTTTTAATTACCACTAACTAACCGATTAAAATAATATTTGAGGATGAATCAATATACCGTACTTTCAGTCTAACATTGTGCTTTGTAAATTAATTGCTCTAGCAGAACTCAACAAAATGCATTGTACCATAAAGTTTAGACGTTAATAAACCAGTATAAATTATATCCCTTTTAACTAACTAACCGATTAAAACAATATTATATGATAATAATAATAATCAATATACCGTACTTTTTTAATTGGTTTGTATGTGGTAATTAAAAGGGATATAGTTTATACTTGTTTATTAATAACTAAGCGTTATGGTAGACTGCATTTTGTTGGGTCCTGCTGTAAAATTAATTTACAGAGCCCAATGTTAGAATGAAAGTACGGTATATTGATTCATTCTCATATAATATTGTTTTAATCGGTTAGTTAGTGGTAATTAAAAGGGATATAATTTATATTGGGTTACTAACGTCTAAACTTTATGGTAGAATGCATTTTTTTGGGTCCTGCTAGAGCAATTAATTTACAAAGCTCAATGTTATAATGAAAGTACGGTATATTGATTCATTCTCATATAATATTGTTTTAATCGGTTAATATGTGGTAATTAAAAGGGATATAGTTTATACTGGTCTAGTAACGTCTAAACTTTATGGTAGAATGCATTTTGTTGGGGTCTGCTAGAGCAATTAATTTACAAAGCTAAATGTTAGAATGAAAGTACATTATATTGATTCATTCTCATATAATACAGTTTTAATCGGTTAATATGTGGTAATTAAAAAGGATATAGTTTATACTGGTTTAGTAACGTCTAAAATTTATGGTAGAATGCATTTTGTTTGGTTCTGCTAGAGCAATTAATTTAGAAACTCAATGTTAGAATGAAAGTACGTTATATTGATTCATTCTCATATAATACAGTTTTAATCGGTTAATATCTGGTAATTAAAAGGGATATAGTTTATACTGGTTTAGTAACGTCTAAACTTTATGGTAGAATGCATTTTGTTGGGGTCTGCTAGAGCAATTAATTTAGAAAGCTCAATGTTAGAAAGAAAGTACGTTATATTGATTCATTCTCATATAATATTGTTTTAATCGGTTAATATGTGGTAATTAAAAGGGATATAGTTTATACTGGTTTAGTAACGTCTAAACTTTACAGTAGAATGCATTTTGTTGGGCTCTGCTAGAGCAATTAATTTAGAAAGCTCAATGTTAGAATGAAAGTACATTATATTGATTCATTCTCATATAATATTGTTTTAGTCGGTTAATATGTGGTAATTAAAAGGGATATAGTTTATACTGGTTTAGTAACGTCTAAAATTTATGGTAGAATGCATTTTGTTTGGTTCTGCTAGAGCAATTAATTTAGAAACTCAATGTTAGAATGAAAGTACGTTATATTGATTCATTCTCATATAATACAGTTTTAATCGGTTAATATCTGGTAATTAAAAGGGATATAGTTTATACTGGTTTAGTAACGTCTAAACTTTATGGTAGAATGCATTTTGTTGGGGTCTGCTAGAGCAATTAATTTAGAAAGCTCAATGTTAGAAAGAAAGTACGTTATATTGATTCATTCTCATATAATATTGTTTTAATCGGTTAATATGTGGTAATTAAAAGGGATATAGTTTATACTGGTTTAGTAACGTCTAAACTTTACAGTAGAATGCATTTTGTTGGGCTCTGCTAGAGCAATTAATTTAGAAAGCTCAATGTTAGAATGAAAGTACATTATATTGATTCATTCTCATATAATATTGTTTTAGTCGGTTAATATGTGGTAATTAAAAGGGATATAGTTTATACTGGTTTAGTAACGTCTAAACTTTATGGTAGAATGCATTTTGTTGGGGTCTGCTAGAGCAATTAATTTAGAAAGCTCAATGTTAGAATGAAAGTACGTTATATTGATTCATTCTCATATAATATTGTTTTAATCGGTTAATATGTGGTAATTAAAAGAGATATAGTTTATACTGGTTTAGTAACGTCTAAACTTTATGGTAGAATGCATTTTGTTGGGGTCTGCTAGAGCAATTAATTTAGAAAGCTCTATGTTAGAATGAAAGGAAATTATATTGATTCATTCTCATATAATATTGTTTTAATCGGTTAATATGTGGTAATTAAAAGGGATATAGTTTATACTGGTTTAGTAACGTCTAAACTTTATGGTAGAATGCATTTTGTTGGGGTCTGCTAGAGCAATTAATTTAGAAAGCTCAATGTTAGAATGAAAGTACATTATATTGATTCATTCCCACATAATATTGTTTTAATCGGTTAATATGTGGTAATTAAAAGGGATATAGTTTATACAGGTTTAGTAACGTCTAAACTTTATGGTAGAATGCATTTTGTTGGGGTCTGCTACAGCAATTAATTTAGAATGCTCAATGTTAGAATGGAAGGAAATTATATTGATTCAATCTCATATAATATTGTTTTAATCGGTTAATATGTGGTAATTAAAAAGGATATAGTTTATACTGGTTTAGTAACGTCTAAACTTTATGGTAGAATGCATTTTGTTGGGGTCTGCTACAGCAATTAATTTAGAATGCTCTATGTTAGAATGAAAGGAAATTATATTGATTCATTCTCATATAATATTGTTTTAATCGGTTAATATGTGGTAATTAAAAGGGATATAGTTTATACTGGTTTAGTAACGTCTAAACTTTATGGTAGAATGCATTTTGTTGGGGTCTGCTAGAGCAATTAATTTAGAAAGCTCAATGTTAGAATGAAAGTACATTATATTGATTCAATCTCATATAATATTATTTTAATCGGTTAATATGTGGTAATTAAAAGGGATATAGTTTATACTGGTTTAGTAACGTCTAAACTTTATGGTAGAATGCATTTTGTTGGGGTCTGCTAGAGCAATTAATTTAGAAAGCTCTATGTTAGAATGAAAGGAAATTATATTGATTCATTCTCATATAATAGTTTTAATCGGTTAACCCATTAACTGCCAAATTTTTTTTCTTTATTTTTTTTTCATATTTGTTTAGATATGGTCTCATATACGTACTAAAAAATGTTAAATAAATATTAGTCATACAAATGTTATTAAAAATTACATTAAATGTTTGGTAGTCATTTGAGGACCATGGCAGTTACAGTGAACTTATGTTGTGTTACCAGTAAGCAAGCAATTATTTTAACTCTTACGGTTCAGAATTCGAAATCTAAGTATGGTTCTAATAATAATTTAATACAAGTATAACGTAACATTTAATACATTTTATTTACTATTTACATATACATACTATATTATAGAAACAGTACAATCATTTTTTTGTATGCCAAACGGGAAAACACTCTAAATGTAGGCCAACGTTGCATTTACTGCATTGTTTTCTAACATGACTTTTGCATAAAGCACATTTACGTTGTTTACCCTCTAGTGTTCTCTCCAAAATATGGCCAGTAGGGTCATATCGTATTTCATATGGTATACGACTGCTTATAGTTGTGCTTGGACGTCCTGGATTCTTAGGATTAGAAATTGATTCTTTTTTTAGATATACTCTTGTAATTTGCCTTCTAAAGCTTAGGAGAGGTATGTTTCCATTTGCCATTGTATAAAGTACATATGCATTGTAAACAGCAACATCTATTGCGTTTGTAAATAATGGAAAATACCACTTTTTACCTCTGAATTTAATGCGATATTTTTGTACACTCCAATCTAATTTATCAACACCTCCCATGTAGCGGTTATACTGTCCAATAGCAGAAGGGCGATTTATTTGAATATATTTTTTGTCAGATTTAGACCACCTTTTTACCTGATCTAAAGGTTCCAATCCTAAATGGTTCGATATTATTTTCACAGCATTGTTATCATTCCATGTCACAGCGAAAATTTTATTTTTTGTGTCATATCTATAGTCATATACACCACGATTTTCTTTTTTTATTTCTTTATCATTTTTTATGGGACATTTGTTCATCCTGTTATATCGTGCTGTACCAGTTGCCTTTATACCATTTTCTTTTAATTTTACAACTAGTTCAAAACTTGTAAAAAAGTTATCGAAATACAATTCGTACTCTGCTGGATGTTGTAATATTTTGGCCAATTTCATTATAACAGATGATCCTAAACCACTAACTTCTTGTTCTTCAGATTTGCCCTCATAGATGTCCATATGAAAGCAAAAACCGGTGACGGAAGAACATAAGGCCCATTGTTTGAATCCGAACCTTATAGGTTTCCCCCGGATAAACTGTTTTAGAAAATGATGGCCATAATATCTGACCATTTGCTCATCAATGCAAAGTTTTTCCGAAAATATTCCGAATTTTTTGAAATTAATATTCAGTTTATCAATAACAGGGCGAATTTTGAACAGTTTGTCTACCTTATCTGATTGAGAGATCATAGCATTATTATTGAAATGCAAATACTTTTTTATTTCTATAAATCTGTTTTTAGTCATACAATTTCGTACAGACTTGATATCGATATCTTCGTCTTCACACCAATACATTTGCTCTTGGGGTAATGAGTGATATCCAGATAATAAAAATATTCCAATAAATTTTCGGAGACAATCCGTAGATAAATTAAAATTGTGGCAGTTTTTCTGTTCAGCAAATATTTTACTTTGAGTAACAATATATTCTAATAAAGATTCATCAAAAATTTCTTCGAATACTTCAACTGGAGTTTTCCCTTTCAAATTTTGTTTGATGTCGCTTACCATTGAATTCACATTCGTAGAAGTATTTGAACTACATGGAAAACTTGGACTAATTTTTTTCCAAGATGAAGACAAAGTAACCTTCTTTTTCTTCGTAGTTGGTTCCGGCGTAGTTTGTGACTCAGTGACGTGTAATTCAACTTCACCACAAACATCTTGTGGCATAGTATCCTGTAATACATCTTCATCCATATCTTCGCAATCCGACACTGTATCTACCCTTTCTGGTGGTAATTCCACTACGTCGATAACGTCCTCGTCCAAATCTTTGAAAAACTCGTCATCTTCGAGTATATTTTGTAATTCAGCAAGCGTTAAAAATCTTTGGGTCGCCATAATTATATTACCACAAAAACTGAAATCACAACATTTATTATAATAAAAATGATCGTACATGCCAAGGTCCTCAAATGGGGACCGACATAAATATTCATGGTACTTTATGATGCTGCAACATGTTAACTCACATTTAGAATAAAATTTGTCTATAAAGTTCAGTTTTCAAATTACAGCAGTAAATTTCAAAATATATTCATAACTTACCCTGATAGACACCTTTGTAGTATTGCGACTTGCCAACATCTCACATAACCTAACATAATAGTCTTCAATATTATTTCATAACTAAACACTGTTGCCAACTTAAGGAGACTAATATTTATAATAATAATTAAGACTTCTCCTATGGTCTTGTGTATTTAATACATACTTTTTTTTTGTAATTAATTAGAAATTAAATAAAAAATCAGCGGTCCCCATTTGAGGACCATGGCAGCAAATGGGTTTTAATATGTGGTAATTAAAAGGGATATAGTTTATACTGGTAGAATGCATTTTGTTGGGGTCTGCTAGAGCAATTAATTTAGAATGCTCAATGTTAGAATGAAAGGAAATTATATTGATTCATTCTCATATAATATTATTTTAATCGGTTAATATGTGGTAATTAAAAGGGATATAGTTTATACTGGTTTAGTAACGTCTAAACTTTATGGTAGAATGCATTTTGTTGGGGTCTGCTAGAGCAATTAATTTAGAAAGCTCATTGTTAGAATGAAAGGAAATTATATTGATTCATTCTCATATAATATTATTTTAATCGGTTAATATGTGGTAATTAAAAGGGATATAGTTTATACTGGTTTAGTAACGTCTAAACTTTATGGTAGAATGCATTTTGTTGGGGTCTGCTACAGCAATTAATTTAGAATGCTCAATGTTAGAATGGAAGGAAATTATATTGATTCAATCTCATATAATATTGTTTTAATCGGTTAATATGTGGTAATTAAAAGGGATACAGTTTATACTGGTTTAGTAACGTCTAAACTTTATGGTAGAATGCATTTTGTTGGGGTCTGCTAGAGCAATTAATTTAGAAAGCTCAATGTTAGAATGAAAAGAAATTATATTGATTCATTCTCATATAATATTGTTTTAATCGGTTAATATGTGGTAATTAAAAGGGATATAGTTTATACTGGTTTAGTAACGTCTAAACTTTATGGTAGAATGCATTTTGTAGGGTTCTGCTAGAGCAATTAATTTACAAAGCTCAATGTTAGAATGAAAGTACGTTATATTGATTCATTCTCATATAATATTGTTTTAATCGGTTAATATGTGGTAATTAAAAGGGATATAGTTTATACTGGTTTAGTAACGTCTAAACTTTATGGTAGAATGCATTTTGTAGGGTTCTGCTAGAGCAATTAATTTACAAAGCTCAATGTTAGAATGAAAGTACGTTATATTGATTCATTCTCATATAATATTGTTTTAATCGGTTAATATGTGGTAATTAAAAGGGATATAGTTTATACTGGTTTAGTAACGTCTAAACTTTATGGTAGAATGCATTTTGTAGGGTTCTGCTAGAGCAATTAATTTACAAAGCTCAATGTTAGAATGAAAGTACGTTATATTGATTCATTCTCATATAATATTGTTTTAATCGGTTAATATGTGGTAATTAAAAGGGATATAGTTTATACTGGTTTAGTAACGTCTAAACTTTATGGTAGAATGCATTTTGTTGGGGTCTGCTAGAGCAATTAATTTAGAATGCTCAATGTTAGAATGAAAAGAAATTATATTGATTCATTCTCATATAATATTGTTTTAATCGGTTAATATGTGGTAATTAAAAGGGATATAGTTTATACTGGTTTAGTAACGTCTAAACTTTATGGTAGAATGCATTTTGTTGGGGTCTGCTAGAGCAATTAATTTAGAATGCTCAATGTTAGAATGAAAAGAAATTATATTGATTCATTCTCATATAATATTGTTTTAATCGGTTAATATGTGGTAATTAAAAGGGATATAGTTTATACTGGTTTAGTAACGTCTAAACTTTATGGTAGAATGCATTTTGTTGGGGTCTGCTAGAGCAATTAATTTAGAAAGCTCAATGTTAGAATGAAAGTACGTTATATTGATTCATTCTCTTATAATATTGTTTTAATCGGTTAATATGCGGTAATTAAAAGGGATATAGTTTATACTGGTTTAGTAACGTCTAAACTTTATGGTAGAATACATTTTGTTGGGTTCTGCTATAATCAGTTAGATATGGAATTTATAAGTCTTATGTTAATCGTAGTATTTTTTTATTTTTTTTTTACTTTTTTGCCTGAATTTATTTAAATCTTCAATGAATAAGTGGCAATTAAATGGCAATTAATTTAGAATGCTCAATGTTAGAATGAAAAGAAATTATATTGATTCATTCTCATATAATATTGTTTTAATCGGTTAATATGTGGTAATTAAAAGGGATATAGTTTATACTGGTTTAGTAACGTCTAAACTTTATGGTAGAATGCATTTTGTTGGGGTCTGCTAGAGCAATTAATTTAGAATGCTCAATGTTAGAATGAAAAGAAATTATATTGATTCATTCTCATATAATATTGTTTTAATCGGTTAATATGTGGTAATTAAAAGGGATATAGTTTATACTGGTTTAGTAACGTCTAAACTTTATGGTAGAATGCATTTTGTTGGGGTCTGCTAGAGCAATTAATTTAGAAAGCTCAATGTTAGAATGAAAGTACGTTATATTGATTCATTCTCATATAATATTGTTTTAATCGGTTAATATGCGGTAATTAAAAGGGATATAGTTTATACTGGTTTAGTAACGTCTAAACTTTATGGTAGAATACATTTTGTTGGGTTCTGCTATAATCAGTTGGATATGGAATTTATAAGTCTTATGTTAATCGTAGTATTTTTTATTTTTTTTTACTTTTTTGCCTGAATTTATTTAAATCTTCAATGAATAAGTGGCAATTAAATGGCAATTAATTCCTACACACTAATATTTTATAATGTAACGCATTACAGTCCAGGGGACTGCTAACTTGATTGTCAAGCTAGCAGTCCCCCCGTATCTTTTTAAAAAAAGTGGCAATTAAATTGGCATTGTGGTAATTAATTGGCAAATAAATAGCAAAAAAATATGCACTAGTTTTCATTAGGTTCTGCTGACATGGGCCTGCTAGCTATACGCAGCCGAGTATGCACCCGACTATTTGTTGTTGTGATACTTTTACTTGTTCTTGAATTTTACACTGCCTGATTATTATTATCTATGTTTTTAAAATATTATTCGTGCTGTGTTTTTTTATCATTCTGACAATAGTCTTACTTTTTATATTTTTATTATTTATACAATGTTCTGTACAGGTGGACTATTTGTTGTTGTCATAGTTTTATTTGTTCTTTGTATTTTATATTGCCTAATTATTATTATTGTACACGTTTCTAAAAATAACTTATCATCTCATCTATTGTACTGCTAATTTCAGGATTTGTTTGAAAATCAGCTGTTGTAGCTGAAACAAATTCCTTTTGTACACTTTATGTGCAATAAACATTATTATTATTATTATTACTCGATTACCCGTAGTAGACATATCCTCTGTGGATGTAAAGACATAAATAAATGTTATATAAAAACAAAACATTAGATATAAAAACTTTTATTCTTAAAGGGACAATAATTCTCTACAATACATCGACACTTGTGATAATAAATACTGTATACCTCTCCTTCGCATCATTATTCTCTTCGTCGGTTTTCGGAAACTTATGGGTCGATTCTGTTCACATCTGTAAATCTTACAGATCTGTAAATCTGTAAATAATGAATAAAATCGCAACGAAAACTGTCACTTTAACGTACAATTCTATATTAATCAACAAAAATAGATGCGTTTTTGACAGGTTTTACAGATTTACAGACATGTAAGACTCAAAGATGTGAACAGAATCGATCAATTAATCTGTATCTTCCCGAGTTGAAGAACTATCAATGTTGAAATTTCCTTCAAAGACCTACTTACAACCGGCTGGCTTATAATGTGCCAGCATGTTGTTTCCGACATTTCGCTGGTAACTTCCAACAGCGAAAATATTTAATGCTGTTAAAACCTAAAAACGTAAAATAATTTTAAATTACTATTTTAAATAAATAAATAAATATGTTTTCTTACTCTGAGATGCGGCGGAATTCTTGTGTTCCTTTGGCTTATTTCCATATGTGGAGACAATACTTCAATTATATATCGGCAAGCTTCTTTATTCAATATAAAATTCGCCACAAATTCGGTCTCTGACACACCGAAAGGATCTTCAGCGTCTCTTAAATTTCGTCTCAGTAGAGCAGCTTCTTCCAACTCTACATCCAGTTCTTCCTCTGCTACAATTTGCAGTTTAGCATATAATAATGCCATCTAAAGAAAGATTACAATAAATATGTTATATCGGATTTTTTTTTTTTTGTTAGCGAACCATTGCTTAATGTTATTGTGTCAATATTTACACAAAAAAATATTTTTAATATCCTTATTCATTTTTGAATAGTATATATCAAATTCACTTTGCAATAATAATAAGAAAATAATTATATTTTCAACTTACCTCAGAAAAATAAAAGATGATATAAACACAATTTGAAACTTATTGAATAGGGTTCCAGGACCCCTATTCTGTAACTTTTAGCAATACCGATATCGTGTTGATACGGCCATTTTGGAAAGAGCGCGCACGATAATGTCAGACAGAGTACGAATTATATGACGTCACTCTCGGTGAAGAATCTTGAAAAAAAGTAGGAGGGATAACACCACCTATGTAGGTAGTGTTATGGACATAGCAATACTGATTTGACAGTTTGTTGACGGTATTCGTGAGTGAAAGTTTAACAAGTTTCAAATTGTGCTTATATGTTTATATCATCTTTTATTTTTCTGAGGTAAATTGAAAATATAATTATTTTCTTATTATTATTGCAAAGTGAATTTTATATATACTATTCAAAAGTGAATAAAGATATTAAAAATATTTTTTTGTGTAAATATTGATACAATAACATAAGCAATGGTTCGCTAACAAAAAAAAAAAACTTTTTTCCGATATAATATATTGTAATCTTTCTTTAGATGGTATTATTATAAACTTATCTCCAAGTTGTAGAAGAGGAAGAACTGGATGTAGAGTTGGAAGAAGCTGCTCTACTGAGACGAAATCTAAGAGATGCTCAAGATCATTTCGGTGTGTCAGAGACAGAATTTGTGGCGAATTTTAGATTAAATAAAGAAGCTTGCCGATATATAATCGAAGTTTTGTCTTCACGTATGGAAATCGGCCAAAGGAACACAAGAATTCCGCCACATCTCAGAGTAAGAAAATATATATATTTGTTTACTTATTTAAAATAGTCACCTAAAATTATTTTACGTTTGTAGGTTTTAACAGCATTCATTTTTTTCGCTGTTACCAGCGAAATGTAAGAAACAATTTGCTGACACGTTATGAGTCAGCCGGTTGTAAGAAGGTCTTGAAGGAGTTTCAACATTGATAGTTCTTCAACTCGGGAAGATATAGATTAATTGATCCATTCTGTTCACATCTGTAAGTCTTACATATCTGTAAATCTGTAAAACCTGTTAATAACGCATTTATTTTTGTTGATTAATATAAAATTGTACATTAGAGTGACAGTTTTCGTTGCGATTTTGTTCATTATTTACAGATTTACAGCTCTGTAAGATTTACAGATGTGAACAGAATCGACCCATAAGTTTCCGAAAACCGGCGAAGAGAATAATGATGCGAAGGAGAGGTATACAATATTTATTATCACAAGTGTCGCTGTATTGTACAGAATTATTGTTCCTTTAAAAATAAAAGAGTTTTTATATCTAATGTTTTGTTTTTATATAACATTTATTTATGTCTTTACATCCACAGAGGATATGTCTACTACGAGTAATCGAGTAATGTGAATATATTCATTTTTCACTACAATATTTCAATCTGAAATATGTATATTTATTGACTAATTTATGCGGTTGTTACACGTTTTGAGGAAATGTCAGATTTTAAATGCATGACCAACCCACTGTAATTTCCCCAACAACATAGCCACAATAAAGTTACTAGACGAAAATCACGACCTGTTCCGAGAATATCCGGAATCAAACAATACTCAAACGATGACGTATAGCAACACTACCTGTTGCTAAAGTTACAGAATAGGTCTCCAGCTGTTAGTCGCTTGGCTTGGAGCGAATAAGGGGAGGGGAATTGGTTTGTTGGCAGTGTCAGAAGCTATTTTGTTTTGGATGACTTTCATTTGTTTTATTTGTTTTGTTATCCGTGGATTTTAGTTGTAACTATATTAAAGTATTATTAGTTAAGAATTTGGTTGCTGTTATATCAAAACTAGCAAGAAACACAAAAAAAGATCAGCTGAGAAACGAGAAAGCATCAATGGTGAACGCACTGCTTTTTCTTTTTCAACAAGCAGACATTACATACGTTATAGAGCGAATGAACGTCATATATCACGTGAATCCAGGGACGTAGCTAGGGGTGGGCCAGGCCCACCCTGCAAAAGCTCTGGCCCACCCATTGGCCCACCCGTTTAAAAGTCAAATGAGAGAAAACAGTTCACGCACATTATTTGAACTGCATTTCTCATTCCAAAACAATAATGACATTTATGGTAAAGAAACAGTAATATTATTTTATTCACAATCATTATAGTTATATGTCGATTCCTAACTTTCTAGAGGTTGGGAAATACGTCATTCCTAACTGCAATGACAATCTCTTAGGTGGGAAATAATATATTTCACTTCCACCCCGCGGGTTGGAAATGTTTATGTAGGGGTTGCCTAGCAAAATTATCATAGATCCGTATAATAAAGGATGTTTTTACTTTAATTTATGAGTAAGTACATATTAAATTATATGTATAAGTATTATTTTTATTTTTTAAACAGTTTTACAGAAACGGGTTCATTTATTTATAGAATTTCAAAATGCCAAAAAGAAAGTGTGTTTATAAAGAAGACGAATATAAAAAAGAAATAGGAAAAATATGCAGCTTCACATCCCTTGAAAAATTATAACTTTCAATTATAAGGCATTTGACCTTGAATGAAAAAAAAATTTCGCCTGCGGCGCTTATTTTTCTAGATACCTTCCCTCACCAAAGTCTTGATACACAAGCCGCAACTGTTTTTACAATCCTTTAAAAAATGTCCCGGTTTTGCAATTTATAAATCTGGTCACCCTAAGTACAAAACTTTTCTTAATGGCCCACCTATAAAAATTTTGGTCCACCGGTGGCCCACCCTACAAAAATATCCTGGCTACGTCTCTGCGTGAATCTTTTCCGCGCTAAAATAGAACACATGGAAGATCATATTAAATAAAACAATTTTTAGTTTATTTTCAGAATTCGGTCGTTTTTCAACCTAATTAATAACATTATGTTTATTCTTTTAAATTTTACTACACTGGAATACCCCATTGGTCAACCGGAAGTACCCTCATATGATTGCAACAATTGTACAAAAATATGTTTTTTTAAGTTATTACTTGAACAAGATATAATACAAGAAGCAGAAAATTGTCTTAAAATTGTATAATACTTGCAGTTGTAAAAAATTAGTCTATTTTTGACATAAATTGTCTATTATTATAGATTGCGTACCATATGTAACGTTAATGATCAGGTAGAATGTAGAAATTCACAGGATTCGTATTTTTCGTGTGTTTTATTTTCCAAGTTTGTACCACTGATTTCATTTACAGTTTGATATAATTTTAATGAAGAATCGTCTTCATTTATTGCGAATATAATTGAAAAATATGCTAACATCGTCCAAGTTCTCCAACTTTTCAATCGTAATTTCCGTGTGTGGTGTATCTTGTAATATTTAACTAATAGTAGAAAATATAATGTAAAACTAAATACGATAAAATGGTTTACAGATATCATACATTTTATAAGAATTTTTTTTTTGCTACAATACCTTCGCTGATATTTTAATTTTTTGGAATTAGTCACATCACATATAGCATTTTAAACAATTTCTTTATTAATTTTAATATACTATGATGTATAATATTCATATACTATAGCATAAACTCAAAATAAAGTTGTAAATTGTATCACCTTCTCGAAATGTATAAATTTATTCGATACCGAAGAGTTACAAAATAGCCGTAGTAAGAAAATAGTAGCTGTCGCTTGAGAGCCGACCGTTTTTATATGCATTAAATAAATAATTTAAATTAGTGAAACCAATCTCTATCAGTACTAAATATTTTAAAATAAATAAATAAATATTTCATCACGGCATATTACCCATATTACATTGCTGGGTGTGCCAACCTGCTTTGTACAGATATCGGTAATGATGGAATATTTGTACCGTGAGGGCGCTTACCAGGCGTCACCTCACGGGCACTCATCGCTGGCGTGGCGCACTGCCACAGGGGTCAATTTTGTGCCATTAAAATGCGATGTAATTTTTGGCGTCAGTTGGGATCGAACCCGGGTCCACAGATTCACGACCAGGCACTGGCATACGGCCACGAGACCTCATAAGACTAAATATTTTAATCTGTAAAAATGTACAATATCTGAATATTAAAAATTACAAAGTCGATATCAAAAACATGGTTAGATATAACTTAATTCTGACAGTTAACAGTTGCTATTTTTTCGCTGTAGTCAACTAGGATTGCATTCTGACAAATCAGAGGGCAGAATTTATTTCCCTATTGAAACCAACACTATATTCTAACGTGAAATGAACTATAGACTATAATGAAACTTTTCACCCAGGTTTGTATACTATTTTATTGACAATTGGATATTAATAATGAGTAATTAATATTTAAATAATAAAAATAATCTAACATAAATAAAAGAATAGTCTGAGCTTGTTCATTTGTCACATGAACGGTCAATTTGATTTCTAAACTTAAATTTTGAAAATTTCTTGACTGTGACGTGGATAAGGTATTAACAATTACTCAGTCAAACAGCATTTATTCTTATAACACCGACGTTTTGGTGCACACTTGCACCTTCTTCAGTGTAATAAGTTTTACAAATAAAATTTGTTTTACAAAATTTGTACAAAAAAAAAACTTAATACATATACAGTATATTTGAGGTTAATATTTTAATATGACTTCGTTTTCAAATATAGGTTCCTATTCCTAAGTTATTCAATACCCTTAAAGAAAAGCAAAATAGTTACTTACAATTTCAGGCATGAGGTATTCTACCTGAGTAGCAATTTTGTTGTCAACAATGTTGCAGTTGTTTTCATTTGAACACAAGCACATAAAACACAAATCAATCATGGAACTCATGTTTTATAAATTTTCTATTCACTTTCATTAAATAATATCTACTAAATATTTATTTACAAACAATGAATTTTTGTAGCACTTATGATCACAAAATTTGTTATATCTGTACCAACGACCACCTACACACACTGAAAGACTTGAGTGGTACAGTGCTTTCAAAAATTACTTATTTCACTCACGGACATCTGTACAGGTTAATAGATTTTTGTTTTACAATTTGTATCATAGATGGCATTGTAACATAAAGCTTGATTTACACAATTCTTACCGTTATTTGCATATACAGAAGTAACTTTATAGTTTGTATATAAATTGGGGATTATAGCTCAATCGAATTAAAAGAAATCAGTAAAAAAAATAGTGAAAGTATATGCTTAAAAATGAATATTAATAAATAAAATATAACTGAAATACTTCGGAAATAAGGTGTTTTTTGTTATAGCAGCTCGTTACTCATATAAATTCCTTATATATTATTTTGGTTGGCGACTCAAAGACTGTTTAAATATATGTAACAAACACCGAGTTAGGGGGAGAAGACTACTACCAATGGAAGTAGTGAAATTCAAATAGCGGAGGCATGGCTAGTATTACAATTCTCAAACAGTTTTTATTTGAATATAAATGTCTAGCATAAAACTTAATAATTTAAATACACTTGCAATTGTAAAGCATGGAGACTTACACAGTGTTATAATATTTACTTATATCTTTCAACTTATAATTTGCTTATATTTCATAATAGATGATTTTGCATACAGGAAGTTAAAAAACAAGTGTAACACATTTATAGGACGTAAAGAAAAAGTCAAAATACGCCGAAAAGTTTTATACAATTTGTGTCCAAAAAGGAACTATTTCGAAAATGTGGCAAGCCATTAATTTTTGTAAAATTTCGAATAATTGTTGCGTGGGTACAGACAGCCAAGTGTCAAAGATGACATTTATAACATGTAATTATGCCATCTTTGACACTTGGCTGCCCGTTATTTTACGAATAAATTCACGGCTTTCGGATTTACATAATAATTAAATTTATATAAAACCTGTCATAACTCCGAAACAGTTCATTTTTGGACACATATTGTATAAAACTTTTCGACTTTTTTGAATTCTCTATTTCCTATAAATGTGTTACACTTGTTTTTTAACATCCTGTATATTAAATTTGAGATAAATTTGTTTTTTTTTTATTTTGCATATACAGGTGTTTCCTTTAAAACACCCAGCGCTTTTTTGGGCAAACTAATGGCTTTAGAGAAAAATGTTATATACAAAAAATTACCAGGAAAAAGGGCTTAATTTATGAGGAGTAATAAATAAAAAATTCAACCAGTGGTTCTCAAACGATAGAATAAAATTAAATTTTTTTAAATGGCAACCTATATAAATTTTTTGTCTATTAGATAGAGACTTTTTTTTCTGATTTCAACGATATAAATATGATATGGCGTTGTATAACAATTATTTCGAGAAAAATGATATTAAAAATCAGAAATAATTTTACAATATTGAAATAGGCTATGCAATAAACAACTATTAATACGACTATTGCCTAGGTTACGATAGTATATTATTTTCTTATATCGAAAACAAACACTTAATAACGTAAGTAACAAAACTATCTGTCACCTGTATCATTTGTTTACATTTGTTTATTGCATAGCCTACTTCAATATTGTAGAATTATTTCTGATTTTTAATATCATTTTTCTCGAAATAATTGTTATACAACCTCATATCATATTTATATAGTTGAAATCAGAAAAAAATTCTCTATTTAATGGACAAAAAATTTATATAGGTTGCCATTTAAAAAAATATAATTTTATTCTACCGTTTGAGAGCCACTGTTGAATTTTTTATTTATTATTCCTCATAAATTAAGCCCTTTTTCCTGGTAATTTTTTGTATATAACATTTTTCTCTAAAGTCATTAGTTCGCCCAAAAAAGCGCTGGTTGTTTTAAAGGAAACACCCTGTATATATATATATATATATATATATATATATATATATATATATATATATATATATATATATATATATTATATATATACATCTCTCTATCAATTTGACTTCCGTACATAGAAACCTGCATTTAGCGTCTATGGGAAATACTGGTCCTAGGCGTCTACTTCTTCGAGTATATAGAATGTTTCACCCCACCTAATAATGTGAGCATAAGGATATTTCGAAAAACTCGTATTTAAAGAAAACAATATACACGTATATTTGACTTCCGTACTTTATACGGGTTTTTGCCGTCCCGCGTATATTTTTGTACGTATTACTGACAATTTGGCGTCCAAAATTAATATACGTTTACAAAAAGCTATCAATCGGGCATCCTGCACTGTTGCCAAATATTATGTACTGTAGCACTAACATGGATTACGAACATAGTCGTCTAACATGGGATCATGATTTTTTTTTAATTATATTTTTTTACTAATATTTTGAAAACTATTTGTTTAAATTTGGTTTACATGCAATTCTTCAATTAAATCAAAAAAAAACAAAATTCGTTCTGCATGTTTAATAAAATGGGTCTGCAGATATGTATATTTATACGCCTTATGTGCAAAATATTTTAACATTGCTACGTAAATGTCACATTTATTTGTAATTTTATTAAAATAAATAATTTTGTTCTTCCTCTCTGTGGTTTTGTTTTTTTATCTTCCGTTACCTTAGGTAAGGAAGGTATTGTCTTTGGTCAAAAATTTCGTTTTACTATTTTTACGATGATGTCTGTATATACTCGTATGTATGTGTGTGCATCTCTCACTCTGTGTGTGTGTGTTTATGTGTGTGTGTGTGTTTGATTGTGTGTGTGAAAAAAGTTTTCCGATAACTCCAACAACTACAATTCCAAAAATTATAATTCTTTCATTCTTTTGTACGTCCGTATAAAGACTTGATTAAATTTTGGCTATAGTTGGCACACCGGAAGTACTCTTATTTGCAGTTCTTAACAGTTTTTTTTTTTAAGTTAAATATCTCTTTTTGACATTTTGTTATCACAAATATATGTTATTCTCTGTACGATTTGATTATTTTTTTTTCTTTATATTCAAAGTATTTGGAGATGAAAAATTATAAAGAAATTAATATTCATAAATCTTGCAACCTACGTTGCTGTAAGCACAATGTAAATCAAATAGAAACAGTATATTTTAGTAATTGACAGATTTCTGTGTCAAGTATAATTTGCATAGTTTGTGAAATAATTTTACTGGAAATATATAATCTTTTGCAGGACACTACCTTATCTGTGAGTAATTTATATAAAATACATAGAAAAGACGGAAGGTCATGTGTTGGCCACATCAGATTTTATACAAATTTATGTCTGCTTCCGACATATTGAAAATTTGAATTAAAGTAACCAAATGCTTTTAGAATAGGTAAACATACTTGCACTGGGGTTTAGATGATTTAGCATATTTTTCGATTGTTTTACAGCCACAAATTAAATTTTTAGTTTAGGTGTTCCTAAATATATACAAGTTACAAGGTTCCTTTTGAAACAAAGTTTAACCGTAGGTACATGAATTATTAAATAAATATTATGATATAAGGACTATTTAATATATGTATCGCAACATCTGACGCCTAGACCAAAAAAGTATGAAATTGATTTTCTAATAAATTAAAAATATTGACTGGCTCTCTGAGCACCCAACTAAGAAGACTGAAGTACTTATACATTATATTAGCATATTTGCGTAAGTAATCGCTTGTAAATTTGGATGATCGGAATAACAATCATTATTTTTATTTAATAATTACCTACTAGTTTTCTCACATCTTTCATAAACTTGTTTATATGTACCTCAGCGTATAAGATATAAAAGAAATATTTTTTTTCCATATCTCAAAAACATTATTCACATAGATACATATATGTGTCATTTGCAAGTAAGAAAACTACCATCCATATTTCAAGCATTTTGATCATATTAAATATTTGTTTTGTTAAATTAAGTTTGTCTATCCTATAATAACAGTATTTTTTAATGAAATGTATATGTGTATCACATGTAATATTTAACGCTGTTTTTGCTACACCTTAACTTATATGATCGCAGTTCAAAAGACAGAAATAAATTTTCAAGTTTATTTTTGATACAAATTACAATACTGATTTTGAATTTTTAAAATACTGAACTTTTTATTTCATTATACACCAATAAAATTTAAGCAGCAATAATGTTGCGAAGTGCTATGTACATCTCTACATAGTATAAAACTAGTGAAACACCTTGGCTTCACATAGGAGCAATATTGAATTTACCTCCAAAAGTTTTATTTAATTGAGATCTTATAACATTTTACAGAGATAAGTCGGCTGGGGGGCCGCTCTTACAATAATATCCCCGAAACTATAAATACCGTATTTTAAAATTTTATATTTAAGTAATTTTCAGTTTTTATCCGATAGTGTTCTAAAGTTGTTAACCATTGTTTTATATTCTTGTCTATTTTAAATTTATTTTAACCTAATTGTATGTCATTATTTATTTTATCTCATTTATTCTTCTATTCAATTCTGAGGAATGTTTTATCTATAATTTAATATATTGTGTTTTCTATGTAATGACATCCTAAAGAGACATTGATTAATCTTGAAGATGGTAATTGTAATGACAGAAATGTTGGTGTAATATCAATAAATTTTCTTCACTCAGGTTCATAATAATATATAAAAAAATTTGGGCGAGGTTTTTCTTTATCAGTAATAAATGCTTATGATTATTTTTTATAAATGTTTATCGAGATATTTATAAAATCATTGTAGTAGCAGGTGTAGATGTATTTTAATACATAATATGTAATAAAAAATAATTTTAAATTTTACAAGTCACGCATTCACAAAATACTTATAACAGTATAATAACGTGCGAATGGGAATGCACGAGCAATACGATATTACTTTCGAGCGAGATATTTTTTAGACGATTATAAAAATACAGTATTTTCAAGAATTTTGTTTCAATTGCCAATACTTACTATTTTCATTTTTTCAATTAATCTACCATAGCAACAAAGGAAGCAAAGCTACCTGGCTATCATGATTTGGTATTTAAAGTACCTACGTGTAACGAGCTTAAAAGCACGACACGAAGCGTAGTGTTTTTTTTACGTCATTTATGCTTTGTAAGAACTTATGCCCGTATATTATACGCTATTTTCTTATACCTGCATATTTATACCTGATTTGAGAATTCGGACAATAATTTAATCAGTCTAATAATTATTTTACATCTGTTAAACTCAAAAACTCAAAATTACTTTCCAGCATAATGAAAATTAATTAAAAATTGTTTGAATTATTTAGTATTTTTTAAGATCCAAAACTAATTTCCTATTTCGCGTTTACAAAGTTTCATATACTGAATGAAGAAAATCTAATGTGGCCAACACATTACATGCCGTCAATTTTATATATTTTTAAATCCTTCTTGCAAAAGATTATATTTTGAGTAAAAATATTTCACGAACATATTTTGACCCTGACATCTGTCAATTAGTATAATTTGAATATCCAAATTGTTTCCATTGTGATGCTGCATAGACTGCAAGATTTATGAAACTTAATTTCTTTATAATTATTTTTCTCTTCCAACTATAGCAAATATAATGAAAATTGTAATCATGTAATATAATATTCTTTAATGTTATAATAAAAATTTGGGTACTTCCGGTCGGGTTGACCAATTATAACCAAAATCGAATCAGCTCTTAAGGGTATACAAATGAGAAGTACGTAAAAAATTGTAATTTTTGGAGTTTGCAGTTATCGAATAACGATTGTCACACACACACACACATGTACAGACATCATCGTAAAAGTAGTAAAATTGTATTCTAGGGACTCTAAAATGTGCTTATTCGTTAAAAACGGACTATGAATTTTTTGACCAAAAACAATATCTTTCTTATCTTTCTTATTAACGGAACGTAGAAAAAATAATTCATTTAAAATTTGTCATTGTCATAAAATGTTATTATCAAAGAAGTTATTGCATTCCTATATGACACAGTAACAAAATATCGGAACAATAAATAAATATGAAACTATTTTTCATGTTTTAATGAATAAACTTTCGTCGTTTATATGTGGAAAAGATTTTTTTTAATTGAGAAAATACGAGTTCTCAAAAAATAATTATTTTATAAAAATACATTATTTCTGCAAATTATCTTTATAAAATAAACAAAATAATATGGAAAATAATAGACATCTTTATAATTTTACTCAGTGAGTAAATTCTTTAAAAATAATAATTTCTCAATATAATATTTGATTATGGTATCATAACCAAATCGGATTCATAGTCTTTAAACATTTAAAGTGAAGAAATACTGAAAACTAAACGCACGAGTTACACATGCAATGTTGCCAAGTGTATGGACGTCAAATTGGCGGTGATTTTCGGTTTTCAATATACGGCGGCGTATATTATGATGCGACGAAAGCGCCACACACGGAATTTCGATGAACTAAATATACGGCTGTTAACAACAAAACAGTCATTTGGCGTCCAAAATTAAAATTTGCAGGTAGACTCCCCACATCACGTAGATGCTAAAAATGTGAGAAAAACTGATTTATAATTTGGCGTCCATATTCGGACGTCACTTTACGAAGGACGTCAAATTGTTGGGGATCTGGCAATGTACGGACGTTCGGTTGTTAGACTGATGAATATATATATATATATATATATATATATATATATATATATATATATATATATTTAGTGTATTATTGTATAGAATATAAAAAATTAAGTATTGTATAATAGTTTTGAAAACAAATACAATTCCAATTCGAACTAAAAACTCATAACCTCACTCCGCAAACAAGTAAACAAACCCACGTGAACTAGCCAGCAATGTGTAGTGTAATGCCTCAACATACGTTCAAAAAGGAGGTCTCACCATCTTTTCTGGGCATGCGCATAAGTCATATGTGACGTCACAAAAGTTCAATGATAAATAATTAATCATAAATAAATGGGCACATAAGTTTAACTTTCAATTACATTTCAACTTATAATTATTCATATATTTACGATTAAAAAAATATTTCACATGTAATTTCAATTACGCCAAACTTCCCCATTCTATGAAAAAAATTAACACGTATTCATATTTTTCCATTCATGGCACTCTTATTATATCCATATTTTAATCAATAATCAATCAATAATAAAAAAATTCTATTTCGGTGTTCTTATGTTTCTATAAACGCACTGTTTTGTACTGCAAACACGACGTTTAGAAGATCTATAAGCGTACTATTTTTGGCGCCTTTCATTTTCTAGAGTTGGTAGTCATGCTTTCATAACTGACAGATGACAGGTAACCTCAAAATGGTAAGTTGTTGATAATATTTCAATATATTACTTTTAATTATGGATTTTTATACTTTCTTTAGGTGATAGGACTAAAAAGAAATATAATATTAATTTCACAACCAGAATCAGACCTTGAATCATAAATACAATACACCTTGCAATACACTAATTAATCAATAGTTGACAAAATATGAAATTTCAATTGTTAGCGAGAAGCGTTACCATCATAAACATAACTAACAAAAAAATGCCTAGTCATAATATGACGTCGCAATTTAAATAAATTTAATCGTAAAATTACCTCAATAGAAAAAATAGTATAAAAAACACGTATCATAAGGCCTGTTGACGCACTCGTCCTTTGTAAAACTCGCCTAGCGGCTCGTTTTCCAAACTTGGACTCGTACGTTAACAGATTGCCTTATGATACTTGTGTTTTAATGTTCTATTTCGGTGTTCTTATGTTTCTATAAACGCACTGTTTTGTACTGCAAACACGACGTTTAGAAGATCTATAAGCGTACTATTTTTGGCGCCTTTCATGTTCTCGAGTTGGTAGTCATGCTTTCATAACTGACAGATGACAGGTAACCTCAAAATGATGTTGATAATATTTCAACATATTACTTTTAATTATGGATGTTCGTTGGCTTCTTGTAATTCATTTACACACCCTTTTTCACAATTCTTTTCTCGTAATTTCATTTGATGTTTTCTTTCGGAATTCTCGTTAATAATCTTTCTTGGTCTTCCTATTTTCTTTTGCTGACTACATTCCAATTCTTGGTTCGGTTCTTGTTCTAATTTTTCTTCTTCTCGTCGATTATTATCTGTGTAATCATCTTCTGTTTCTATCATTTCCTTTTCATTATTTTCTTTATCAATAATTTCATTTTCTTCATTTTCATGATCAATAATTTCGTCTTTAGAATCTCTCTCGTAATATACTTTATTATCCGTTTCTTTTATTTTCTGCTGAACATTACATTTTACATTTTCATTGAATACACAGTCTCTTGATTCAATCATCTGATTTTGATTAGAGATCCATACTCTATATCCTCGACCGTATAATGCATATCCAACTAAATAGCCTTTCTTTGCTCTTTCGGCAAGTTTTGAATTTCGTTTTTGTTTCGGAATGTGTACAAAAGTTTCACATCCTATTACTTTGAGATGTCTAATACTTGGCTTCTTATTGGTCCAAATTTCGTAAGGAGTCCTTGTATCATCATGATGATTCGTCGTCCGGTTTCGGATATATGCAGCTGTATGAGTTAATTCTGCCCATAGATATTTTGGTAATCCTGTATCGTTGATCGTACTTCTCACAAGATCCATCAATGTTCTGTTGATACGCTCAGCCTTGCCATTTTGCTGGGGAGTATAAGCCATAGTTCTCTCATGTACTATTCCATGCGAATTACAGAAAATGTCCCAATTTTTAGAACAAAACTCTAAACCGTTATCTGTTCTTATTTTTCGCACTGTCTTTTGGGTTTGGTTTTCGACTTGTAATTTCCAATTTTTAAATTCTCTAAGCGCTTCTCCTTTCATTTTTAAAAAGGATACATGTATATATCTGCTAGCATCATCTAATATACATAATACATATCGTGATCCTCCCATGCTTGCGATATCTAATGGTCCCATTAGATCTATATGTACCAATTCCATGACATTTGTTGTTTGTGATGATTGATTTTTAAATGGTTGACGTGTAGACTTTCCAATCAAACAATGATCACAAGATGTTGGTGTTGTGATTTCACAATGTAAACCGTTTACCGTTTTCTTTCTGGCCATCTTTAATATTTCATATTTGTTTACATGCATCATTCGTTGATGCCATAATTCTAATGATTCCATCTTTCTTTCATTTGTTAATGAATACGAAGCGGCATTTTTTATTTTAGTTTCTATTTGATATAGATGTCCATTCCTGTTAGCTTGAATTAGAATATTATTTTACTCGTCATATATATGACAACCGTTTTTGTCAAAAATGACTTTTCTGTTATTTTCAATTAATTGAGTGACAGATAGAATTCCATGTTTTAACTCTGGCACTAAGAAAGTATTTTTAGCTACAAAATCGTTTAGTAATCCTTTATTATGTGTGATTTGTGCATTTACTGTGCCAATACCGGCAGTCGGTATACTCGAACCATTGGCGGTTGTTACTTTGTCAACTTGAACGTTCGTATTTATTGAAGAAAAATAGTCTCTATTGGGCGACATATGATGAGTTGCATCCGAATCAATAATCCATGTGTTATCATTAGAAATTACTGTACCACAGGTTACATTTAAGTTCTTTGCATTTTGATTTTTATTTCGATTTTTATAATAAGTATTTTCTTTATTTACGTTTCTTATTTTATTTAAATTACTTGGACAATTTCTTGCTATATGACCTTTGCCGTTACATTTGAAGCAAATAAAACTTGATTCTTTTCGTTGTGTGTCAAAATTAATGTTCTTTCTTCGATTATAGTTTGAAGACACTGGTGAAGTTTTCGCATACATAGCAGTTTGTCTATCGTCGTTCACGTGTCACGTCTTCTTGCATCTTCAGCAAGTAATCTTCTTTTTACCGTCGCACACGTGAATTCAGCTTCAGGCAAATTGCATAATGCTGAGACAACTGTATCCCATTCATCTGATAATCCACATAATATTGACATAGCCAGATCGCCGTCGTCAATATTGTCACCTATATTCGATAATTCTGCAACAGTTTCATTTAGTTGACCTAAATAAACTTCCATTGAATTAAAATCACTTATCTTTAATGAATGTAATTTTCGTCGAAGTTGAACCATCCTAAATTTACTGTCTCTTGGTGCATACAATCGTTCTAATTCTTCCCAAACATCTTTCGGTGTTTTCAAATGTCGTATATGCATTTACTGTTCATCGCAAATACCAAGTGCAATTTTCGCGAGAGCTTTCCCTTGTCGCGTTGTGTACTGTCGTTTTATCTTCACATCGACTGGTTTATCTTCTCCTGGTTCTATGACTGTCCATAGGTCAGACTCAATCAATACCATCTTCATTTGATAACTCCATGTTGAATAATTCGTAGCATTCAACTTAGTAATCGTAGATTTATTTTCCGCCATTTTTCACTGCTTTAAATAATTTTCAAATTCTACAATCTTTACTTTATTGAATCACGCGTATAGGACTGGGTGTCCTGGGCCCATAACCATTGTTGGGTTTTTCAATAAAAATATACAGTAAACCTTAAACTGTTTATTAACATATAAATAATTACACAATAGATATTATATTCAACATGTCACATCACATCTATATTTGTTACTTCTACTGCACTCTATGATCTGAAAAATTTAGAAAATATAACAATTTTTAGTATAGGATAGGGGTAATTTAAGGATAGTAGGATGGGATAATAGTTGTAGGTTAATGTTTTAAATAAATAAACTAAACTAATACAACAATAAATCCAACCAATTTGAAATCTATTTATTTACCAAACGTAGCACTCAGCTTGCGATTGCCGCAAAGATAACTCTAATTAAGAAATGTCACCAAAAATTAACCTAAAACTGAAATTAGAATAATAAACTGAAAAATAGACTATTTAATTTTGAACAAATGAAGCTACAGAATTTAAAAGAAACATTAAGTAAGTGAATTTAATATAACTAAGAAGTATAAATAATATCATTACGGCATAAAACATTGTTTTTAAGGTCATGAATGGAAACGAAGGAACGGCAGGTATAAAATTAAGGAAATTGGAACAAAGGACCAAATTAGAACGTGACACTCTGTACTCTTTTTGCTAAAAAATAAATATCAATATTATTAATTTGTCAGATTTGAAATTATGAAAGCATAGTTACAGATTTTTTTTATTTCGCTCTTCAAGTTCTCATATAGAAACCCGTAGCTGTTTAGTAAATCGCTGGCCCGATTCAACTGAGCTATTACATGAATTTCTAATGGTTTCCCTCGCTTTATTTTTCATTTCGATGTATGTACCTTTGGTACATTTATTTTCAATTATGTCCTTGTTCCTGGGGAATTGGGAAAATAAGGTATTAGGAAGGGTTAAAATTAGGAATAAAATGCAACTGGGATATTATAGTATAACTAGTAACCTTTAGGAAAGTAATAAATACTAAACGTAAAATTTGTCTTCCTACTTAGGTCAATGTTTATGATTCTTTCGCGAAATTTTACTAACACAATGAAATTTAAAATCTAGTATTTTAATAGATACTTAGAACAATGTAAACTTTAGCATTTCATCAGGGAATCGCTCTATTGAGTCTGTAAGACAATTTTCTAAAAATTTGTATTCAACATTTTATTCATCTATCATTTTTCTATTAAAATAATATGTTATTCATATTTATTTAGATTAAATTTCAATAAAAACAATTAGAAACGTTTTATACACGGTAATATAAATTAACATTTTTGAATTTGTAAGAATAAATTGAAGAATAGATTTTGTACCAAAAAAATTTCACATAATCGTGATTGTATTAATTAAAACAGTACTTACTGCTCAACAAGAGACATCAGAGTTTTCTTCTCCCGCTCCGTGTAATTTTTTCGTTTTATATCCATTGTCTGAAACATTGATATATACATATACACATAGGTATCTTACATATTGTGGAATTAGGCGGACGACAAACACATTACGAGCGATCAGCTGAAAGCGTCTTTTTCATTGTGATTAGCTCTTTATATCATTTTTCGTTCAGATTCGTTCGCTATGTCATCTAATTATTTGTAAAAATAAAAATACTTACGTCTTCACCTTACTGGTTTCCAATGAAAACTGATGATCAGCTGTTGATTTAACTGTATCACGTGATCACACTGCGGTGTTGCCACCTATGTATTACCACTTTGTAACGTGCTTCGCGCAACGCGATTAAATTACATAACGCACGCTAGATGGTCTGGTGTGCGGCCGCTAGCTTTTAAACAGTGGAGGAGGGAGAGGGTAAAATTTGGTGAACAACCCCAAAAGGGGTTGAATGGGCGCTACGTAATTTTTAACGTGAAAATTACGAAAACGCAATATACTGTTACCTACCGTGATCTGTTGTTGCCTGAAAACGACAATGTTAAGGCTTTCTAAAATAGAACAAAAGTTTCAAGAAAAATATAAAAGTACGTTTAATAAATGTTAAAGAAAAGTTGGGTATACATAGATTGTAAATTACAAAACTAAAGTGGATCTGCAACGATGCAGTATACTTTATAAATTTTTAACTATGAAAGTAAAATGTAAATATAAATTACACGACTCAAATACGCCCGTAACCCGATACACATCTACAAACGTCCATTGTTGGCCAACCATACGACGCAGGGCAATTCACAGCCAGTTGAGACGGGCGACGGACAATTCGCGACGGACAAAACTTGACAAAATTACTATATCGTGTGTTAGGCACAACGACCTTAAGGTAGTTGTCACTCGAGTGTACCTATTAAAAACTTGTTCTATGTTCAAAATAAAAATTAAGCTAATGCAGTTTATATTTGCAATAATCAATTTTTTTTAACATTATATTATATACATAGATTGTGTAAAAATTGTTAAAAGCTTATATCAAAGACTGTAACAGACGAATTTTCTTTATTTTTCCGTAGAAAAGTTTTTTTTTTGAACTGTACCACTCGCACTAACACATACAAAAGTGTCGTATTCCAATTTACTCACACAACAGCACGAGTGTTGAAAAATAACTGTGGCAACGTCGCACTGTCGCACTTAGACAAGGACAGAAATATTTGGTTTGGTTTCAGAGCTTGAATTTTAATTTTGACATATGTGAAAATGTCGAATCGTGTACGGTTTTCAGAGGTATAATAACAAAAAACATTTTGAAACACTAAGTAGAATATATACAGAAAATGGAAGAAAAGGTGTAATTCAATTTTTATCAGAAATTGTAACCGGTAACACGAAACCACGTATAACCAAAAATAAAAGAATTTTAAACAAAATTGTTGATTTTTTAAGTAAAAATCAATAATTTTGTCTGAAATTCAATTTAATATAAACTCAAACTAAATAAATATTGTTTGTTTTAATGTTATATTTGTTTTATATTTTATCTTTGTTCTAAAAAAATACATTTAATAAATATTTATTTAGGTATATATCTTTATTATTTCCATTCATGTTATTTTACTTTTTCAGACTATTTATCATCGTTATTTCAAAAGAAAGGGCAGTAGGAAATATTTTCCTCCTATATTTACATTGTTATTAGTTGTCTAGTCAATTTTATCTTTTTCTACACAAACGCTTAAAAACTAATTTGAATTTTGAAGTTTTCCCACATTTATTGGTACATTCAGGCCATAAAAGTAATCAGATGTTTTGGGATATAATACTATTCTAAACTACAAATCGGAACTGCAAAACAAATTAATATATTTCTTTCTTAAAATTACGAAAGTAGTATTATACTGTTTGAAATTTTCATGCTTTTCACGTAAAATACCCATATAAAAAATATTTCCTTCGAATGTACGTTTGAAATTCCTTTAACCATAGAACACATCTTATTCACTAATACCACAGTAGGCGTTGTTAACTGACACTTCATCTGGAGAACTTGTACATGGTTGTCAAGTATCTTGCTTTGGGAGTTTCTGGCTGCTTCGGCATAGTTTATTCCTTCATTATCCATTATGCTGTGGTTTATTTTTCTTCTTATTGTTTGCTGGTCGTTATCATTTCTGTTATTGTATTTTAAACTTTTTATGACTAGCTTGTTTCGTGAATTTTGCAGTTCACGATATACTGCGCATCTTTTATAGTTTGCAGGGTGTGTGCCCTCGCAATGGATACATTTAGGTGGAGTTTCTTTACTTTTTGCGCATTCCTTTGTGGCGTGTTGTCCAGCGCATTTAACGCAGTAACACCGTCTGTTGCAGTATGATTTGGTGTGGCCATATTCTTGACATCGGTAACATTGCGGGATTTCTTTTTTCTTGCGGGGTGGTTCTACGTTAATTTTAGTACCAAGCAAGTGTGTTGTCTCGTATATTGCCTTGTTGTTTTGTTCTGGCTCAAGATCTACAAAGAACATCGGTAAATGATCTTTCGTTTGCCAACTTTTTATATTTGTAATGTTTCTTACTTTGAAACCTTTATTTTCCAGTTCTGTTTTGATATCCTCAGTCGGGACTGAGTGGTGTAGATTTTTAATGACGACCCTATAAGATCTATCCTGTTTGGGTTGATACGTGTGATTAGAGACATTGTTCACTTTAAGCAGGTGAACTAGCCTTCGGTAAGCATCTATTTTGTTTGTGTTAACTTTGATTGTATTATCTGCAATTGATTTGTAGACGAATTCAGATTAATCCAGTGATGTAATAGTTGCAATCATTGCTGGGTAATCAATTACACCTTATATATATATATATATATATATATATATATATATATATATATATATATATATATATATATATATATATATATATATATATATATAAACATATTTTACATAAATGACACTATAGGAACATTAAAATATAATTACAATAAGAAGGCAGAGAGAATTTATTGGACGAAACACTATAAAGATATAAAGATACACGATAGGTCGACAAAATAATAATAACAATACGACGAGGGAAACCAGATTTAGACGACAGGAAGGTACGTATATCTAGGGCAATAATAATCTGGAGCAAAATGTCACCACATCAATTTTAAAACGTAACAACTTATCAACGGCTCATCACATGATGGAAGATTAATAAGAGGTTAATTTGTTTTGTGCAACCCGATTTGAATTTGATGAACAATTAACTGATTACTGATTTGAGTAGCGTTTCTGCAACCGGGCAATTTGCCCGGTTGTGTTTTAAACAGTAATGATGATTGGAAGCAGGCGTGATATAGTTGTAATCATAGATCTACATATAAATTTATATATAGATCTGTGGTTGTAACCATGACGCCATCTTCGGCATATACTTGCAAGAACCATGTAATAAAATTCGTGCAATTTTCAATCTGATATTAAGTGACAGATAGAAGATATATAAGGTGTAACAGGTAAACGAACTACCTCAAATACTTTCTATATTATTAAAGATACAATAAAATTCTATAAGACAATCTTGTAGAAGATCAAGGGGAACATCCGAATAGAGAAGAAAATATTTTTTTAAACCAGTGATTCTCAAGTTAGAATACAAATTTATATATTTTTCATTGGAGTGGTATATATTTTTTAGACCCATTCTATAGAGTATTTTTACCTCTCGCAAGGAGAGGTATTGGATTCATGCTAAAAATTGCATATCCAGATTTTAATAAATAAGCACGTTTTAAGGTCCCTACAATACGATTTTAACATTTTTACGATGATGTCTGTGTGTGTGGGACGTTGGAAGGACGATTACTCAAAAAGTATAAGACTTTATATTTGTTTAACTACGTATTTCCCAATCATTTATGGGAAGATATGAAAAGGTTTTGGTAACAATTGGAAAACCGGAAATAGCAGATTCTAGAAAAAAAACCTAAGTTATTCTTTGAAAAATTTATATGTGCTTATAACTAAGAATTCTAACAGAACTAAATTTATGAAGTAAACTAAACTACATAAGATTTCTGAATAAACTACACTGAAATAAACCAATTTTTATAAACATGAATTATTGTAATCGACGCCAAAAATCAAAGTTTTTGTGATCCTAACCTCTTTTTCTTTACAAGTGTCATAATAGATGAGAAGTTAGGTGCACGTCAAAAAGTTTCCACAAAACCTCTCAAGTTTTAACGGCGCCGTTAACTTTCCGGGAACTTTTCATACTTCTTCTTCTTGCGAAACAAATTTTCGGAAACTTAGATAAAAGTTTCTCCGTGTGCACTAGGCATAACAGAACTAAATTTATGAAGTAAACTAAACTACATAAGATTTCTGAATAAACTACACTGAAATAAACCAATTTTTATAAACAAGAATTATTGTAATCGACGCCAAAAATCAAAGTTTTTGTGATCCTAACCTCTTTTTCTTTACAAGTGTCATAATAGATGAGAAGTTAGGTGCACGTCAAAAAGTTTCCACAAAACCTCTCAAGTTTTAACGGCGCCGTTAACTTTCCGGAAACTTTTCATACTTCTTCTTCTTGGGAAACAAATTTTCGGAAACTTAGATAAAAGTTTCTCCGTGTGCACTAGGCATTAGAGTTTTAAAACATTGTTAACAGTGCAGCGGTGGGATATGGTTAAAAAATTCAGTGCTTTGTGTTGAGGTGCTGTGGTCTGTGGAATCATAGTAGAAGAAAATTGCGAAACTGTTCCGTTGTGGTGTAATTTTTGGTGACAAAGGACAGTGAGCTGTGCAATAAGAGTGTTGCATGAGGAAGAAACAATTCATGAGTAAGAATTGTTTACGGAGACGCGGAGACATAACCTTTGTTATCGAAATATTGTGCGGGAAAAGTTGTCGTTTCGCGGTAAAATCGAGCAAACGCCGGGTTGCGCACGGAGTAGGAATAGACTGGTTCGGCAACGGTCGGGAGTTTCCGTCGTAACCGTCAAAGGTGTAACAATTCCGCATAAAACTTATAAAAAGGAATGATTCCGAAATCGATTTACAAACAGAAGCGGTGAACGTGTTTCATTCTACTGAGTGTACGCGAATTGAACAAAACAACGATAGTACTGCTACGGAAATGGATCGGGAACGCGAATTATTGAGACGCGAGCGGGAATTACTCGAACGGGAGCGCGAATTGTTAGCAAGAGAAAGAACAATGATGAACAATACTATGACATCGGAAGTGTCAGGAGCTACGGGAATTCAACGAGAAGTAGCAGACAGATTAGTTCCGGAATTTGATCCAGCAAATGTAACAGGCCTCACAGCTGAAGGATGGGTTAAGCGCGTTGATGCAATAGCTGCAGCATATGGTTGGAGTCAGTCGATGATATTAATTCATGTGTCAAGCAAACTGAAAGGATCGGCGAAGCAATGGTTGGACTGTAGTCTAGAAGAAATTACTATCTGGGATGATTTCAAACGGAAGCTAAAGTATAGTTTTCTATCTTCGTTAGATCAAGCAGACGTACATTTAACTTTATCGAGACGCAAGAAAGCCAAGAGTGAGGAACTGGAATCGTATGTATACGGAATGAAAACAATAGCTCAAAGAGGTGGAATTGAAGGTACGTCACTCATTAAGTACATTATAAATGGTTTAGATGATAGAGAATTGTCTCGATTTCTTTCTTTGTGCGAATTTCAAGATGTTGAAGAGCTTTTAAGTAAAATTAAAAGTTATGAGAACATGAAAGAACGAGAATCCTATGAAGTTCGTACGGTACAAAAGCCGCGTGAGAATAAAGGTGATGGCTCAAAACCGTCACGACCAGTTTGTTATAACTGTAACGAACAGGGGCATCTTGCCCGCAACTGTAGAAAAGCTCCTAATGAAAAACGCAGTTGTTTTGCATGTAAGAAAGTAGGGCAAATTCGCTTCTGCTTGCCCCACAAAAATAGAAGCATATGGTTCGAAACCGGAGAAGGACCGAAAGAGTGTGAAGAAAATCAAGAACATAAACGAACACGATGATTATAATAGAACCATACTCATAGATAATAATGAGTTGCAGGCATTTATTGATCTGGGCAGCGACTGTGTAACGATCCGAAAGACATCAATTGAGAAAATGAACATGAGATATACACCAGCACAAATTAATCTAAGAGGTTTTGGATCTGGATCGTGCACTACCATTGGCAAGAGAACACTTCTAATAAATTTGGAAGGAGTTGACTTCGAAACAGAAGTCCTTGTTGTGCCGGATAACGCACAAGAAGAAGATGTGATTATTGGAAGAAATGCTTTAAACCAACCAGGTATACGTCTGCTAATTGAAAACGGAAACATGATCATCACGAGAGAAGAACCAGAGCCAAAAGGGGAAGTACCAAGAATAATGAAAGTAAAAAAGAAAATTGAAGAGAACGAGTTAGATGTAAACCAAGAATTAAATGAAGAGGATCAAAGAAAAATAGGAGTTTTGGTAAATACTTACCGAGAATCCTTCGCAACAAATCTCGAAGAACTAGGTACTGTCAATTTCACTGAAATGGAAATTACCCTGACAGATGATAAACCAGATTGTTATAAGCCATACCGCATTCCGTATGCTGAGAGAGAAATTATGCGGAAAATGACAGATGAACTTCTCCAGGCGAAAATAATAAAACAGTCGAAGTCCGAATATACAAGTCCTGCTTTATTAGTCGGCAAAGCAAATGGTGAGAAACGACTTTGTATTGACTACCGGAAGATCAATGAGAAGACAAAAAAAGACAAGTTTCCCATGGTAGCAATGGATGAACTGCTCGATCGACTCGCAGGAAATCGGTATTTCACAGTATTAGATATGGCGAGTGGCTACTATCAAATCAAAATGGATGATGAATTGAGAGCATATACCTACAGCATTTGTAACTACAGAAGGGCATTTTGAGTTTATAAGGATGCCTTTTGGCCTGGTAAACGCTCCAACAATGTTTAATCGAATCATGAAAAGAGTTGAAAGCATGGTGAAACCAGATGACCTGTTAATTTACATGGATGATGTGATGATACCGAGTAAGACGGTTTCAGAGGGGCTAGAAAAACTTGAAAGATTCCTGAAAATAATAAAAGAAACCGAATAAATGCAAATTTTTACATAGTAAAATGGAATTCATCGGGTATGAAATCAATAAAGATGGTGTAAAACCAGGATTACGGAAAACTATTGCTATAGAAAACTACAAGAGGCCCACAAATGTTCATGGGGTCAGACAATTTATAGGGCTGACAGTTTTTTTAGAAAATTCGTTACTCAGTTAACTCGGAAAGGAGAAGAATTCCGTTGGGAAGCGCCACAAGTAGAAGCTTTCTCTAGATTAAAGAAGAATTACAACAACGACCCATTTTAGCTCTCTATGATCCAACGGCCGAACTCCATGTGCATACCGATGCATGCAGGAATGGTTTAGCAGGTGTACTGTTGCAAAAACAGAAAACAGGAGCATGGAAGCCAGTATGTATGCCAGATTTAGAATCTACGTACTATGACGAAAGGTCAAAGTTATAACAGATTGTAACTCACTAAAAAAAAATGTTGAGCAAGAGATTTAAACGCAAGAATTGCAAGATGGTGTCTAAAACTTCAAGAGTACGATATAGAGATCGAACATCAGGTAGGAAGCAAAATGAAGCACATAGACGCGCTGAGCCGTTGTCCAAGCGAAAACCCAAAGGAAGCAGAAACAGCAGGTATGAAAATAATGTCAGTAAGATTAAGCACGGAGGACTGGCTATTAACTATGCAACTACAAGACCCAAAATTAAGAGAGATAGAAGAAATTTTGAAAAATAAACAAATGGAAGGACCTTATAGGCAGATACACGAGGAGTATACAATACATAAGATGTACGTCTGTAAGAAAACAGAAGAAGGAAGGAAATGGGTGGTGCCCAAGGGAGTAATATGGAGGGTGATACAAGGATGTCATGACGAAATGGGACATTACAGTGAAGATAAAACTTTGGAACAAATTAAAAAACGGGTTTGGTTACCAAAAATGAGTAAGAGGGTAAAACAGTACATATCCAGTTGTGTAAGATGTGTATACCATAAAAGTACAGGAGGTAAGAAAGAAGGTGAGCTACACAACATAGAGAGGACAACAATTCCGTTCCAAGTAGCTCATATGGACCACCTAGGGCCTTTCCCCAAGAGCAAGCGAGGAAGTACATATGTTGTAGCGTATCAAGATAATTTTACAAAATATATTCTACTACGTGCTGTAAAGGATATGAAGGCGAAAACAACTTGTAACTTTTTGAAAGATGTTATTTGCATTTTTGGCTGTCCGCGGCAAACACTGCAAAAGAGTTAAGAAGTACGCAGAAACAACATGATAACTCATGTGAAGAATGCTACAGCCACACCCAGAGCAAATGGCCAGATAGAGAGGAGCAATGCAACAATTACGAACGCGATTACAACCAGTTACAACGACGAAGAAGGAAAAGATTGGGATATCAGAGTGAGAGAGATACAGTTTGCGATGAACAGTATGAAGAATAAAACTACGCAGAGGTCGCCACACGAACTACTACTTAATTATGATCCGAGGAATGCATTACAAAATCACTTTGTCTTGGCTCTACAGAACGAAGAAGAATTAACAGAAGCTGTTAGTGAAGATGAACAAGCTCAAAAGAGAAGAGAAGCACTAACGACAATAGAAGCCGAACAAAAGAAGCAAAAAGCGAGATACGATCTGAAGCACAAGAAGCCAAATGAATATAAGATCGGAGATCTGATCTTAATTCGGAGAGAATTTGCCGCCATGGGTCAATCTAAGAAGTTAATGCCAAAATAAAGGGACCTTATCAGGTAGCGGAGGTACTACCCCATGATCGATATCGACTTCAAGACATTCCTGGAGTCGAGAGAACCCAGCGCACTTTTGATTCTGTCTTCTCAGCAGATCGGATGAAGCGTTGGTGTAGCCTGAACGAGATGAGTGACACAAGCAGCGATGAAGAGACCAATGACGTGACTGACGTTGACGTACATAAAGATTACGAGCTTGTTACAGGTCCTGCCAATCCTCAGTCCCAAACCACCAGCAGGACCGAGGACGGTCCTAAATGTCAGGAAGGGCCGACTGTTAGCCGTGGTGCCCCTGGATGTGGATATGCCCCACGTGCGACGCCGATGAAGGAGTGGCTATGCAAGCGCAGATAAGCGCAAGAAGGAAGATGGCGGGGAAGAGTACAAGAACAGTGGAGCAGCAGTAGTTTTGTTTTATTGTTTTTTTTGAAAATGTCATGTATTGTGAAATTTAATAAAAACTTGATTAAGAACGTTAACATTAGTGTTTTAAAACATTGTTAACATATATATATATATATATATATATATATATATATATATATATATATATATATATATATAACTATTGTACCATTGTTAAACGATTTTGTTTTTTTTTCATACCTACTTACACTTCTAAGAATTATTTTTTTCATCCCCTCCTACGGGCTAGGGGTAAAAACTTTTTGCGTCATATTGTTGTATATCATTGTTGGAACATCATATAAAAAAATTGCGGTGCTACATTTCTTAATAATAGAACTATGTACTATTGTTAAACGATTTTGTTTTTTTTTCATACCTACTTACACTTTTAAGAATTATTTTTTTCATCCCCTCCTACGGGCTAGGAGAAAAAACTTTTTGCATCATATTGTTGTATATCATTGTTGGAACATCATATAAAAAAATTGCGGTGCTACATTTCTTAATAATAGAACTATTGTACCATTGTTAAACGATTTTGTTTTTTTAACATACACTTTTAAGAATTAATTTTTTCATCCCCTCCTACGGGCTAGGGGAAAAAACTTTTTGCATCATATTGTTGTATATCATTGTTGGAACATCATATAAAATAATTGCGGTGCTACATTTCTTAATAATAGAACTATTGTACGATTGTTAAACGATTTTGTTTTTTTAACATACACTTTTAAGAATTAATTTTTTCATCCCCTCCTACGGGCTAGGGGAAAAAACTTTTTGCGTCATATTGTTGTATATCATTGTTGGAACATCATATAAAAAAATTGCGGTGCTACATTTCTTAATAATAGAACTATTGTACCATTGTTAAACGATTTTGTTTTTTTAACATACACTTTTAAGAATTAATTTTTTCATCCCCTCCTACGGGCTAGGGGAAAAAACTTTTTGCGTCATATTGTTGTATATCATTGTTGGAACATCATATAAAAAAATTGCGGTGCTACATTTCTTAATAATAGAACTATGTACTATTGTTAAACGATTTTGTTTTTTTTTCATACCTACTTACACTTTTAAGAATTATTTTTTTCATCCCCTCCTACGGGCTAGGGGTAAAAACTTTTTGCGTCATATTGTTGTATATCATTGTTGGAACATCATATAAAAAAAATGCGGTGCTACATTTCTTAATAATAGAACTATGTACTATTGTTAAACGATTTTGTTTTTTTTTCATACCTACTTACACTTTTAAGAATTATTTTTTTCATCCCCTCCTACGGGCTAGGGGAAAAAACTTTTTGCATCATATTGTTGTATATCATTGTTGGAACATCATATAAAAAAATTGCGGTGCTACATTTCTTAATAATAGAACTATTGTACCATTGTTAAACGATTTTGTTTTTTTAACATACACTTTTAAGAATTAATTTTTTCATCCCCTCCTACGGGCTAGGGGAAAAAACTTTTTGCGTCATATTGTTGTATATCATTGTTGGAACATCATATAAAAAAATTGCGGTGCTACATTTCTTAATAAGAGAACTATTGTACCATTGTTAAACGATTTTGTTTTTTTAACATACACTTTTAAGAATTAATTTTTTCATCCCCTCCTACGGGCTAGGGGAAAAAACTTTTTGCGTCATATTGTTGTATATCATTGTTGGAACATCATATAAAAAAATTGCGGTGCTACATTTCTTAATAAGAGAACTATTGTACCATTGTTAAACGATTTTGTTTTTTTAACATACACTTTTAAGAATTAATTTTTTCATCCCCTCCTACGGGCTAGGGGAAAAAACTTTTTGCGTCCTATTGTTGTATATCATTGTTGGAACATCATATAAAAAAATTGCGGTGCTACATATTTTGATAATAGAACTATGTACCATTGTTAAACGATTTTGTTCTTTGAACATATCTACACTTTTAAGAATTAATTTTTTTATCCCCGTCCTACGAGCTAGGGGACAAAAATGTTTGCTTCATGTTGAATAATATTGTTGGAACAATATGTAAAGAAATTACAATGCTACATTTCTTAATAATGGATGTAAGGATCATGGTTTTGTATCTCATTGTTAGCACGTCATATCAAAAAATTGTGAGGCTACATTTTCTTAATTTATTCGTTAATATTTTTTAAATGAAAATAATGCAAACTATCATTTTTATAATATTTTTATTTATTACACTGTGGATTGGATATATATGTATATATACTCAGTAATTCAAGATACAAATGGTATATTTTTGTATATCATTTTAAGTTCCATATGATTACTTAGTTCGCATTTAGAGTAATGTTACCATCATTACCAAACATTTGACTTAAAATGAATTTTTATAATATTACTTTCGACGCCTTTTATAACAGACCCCTATATGTAATATTATACGGTGGTCTTTTTATCTATACATCATATTTTGTATAACTTAGAATTTTAATTTTATGCTGAATGACATGATGTAATATAAAAGTGTTCTAAAATATTTATTTTATAATAGCATATACACATACTATTAAAATTACTGAATCAATATTTTTTAAAATTATTATTGCTGTACAGAATTTGTCTCGCTACACTGTTATTTAAAATCGGATAAATATGTCTACAACGTGAAGTTGGCGTAGCCAATGTATGTGTGCAGCACTTTAGTGAACGGTAGACCACTAATAAAAATATTGCTGGAAGGCTATTGCTGGTTTCACCCGGGTCGAAAAATTACTGGCATTAAATATAATTAACAAACATCTACACGTTATAGAAAATAAGTCAACAGGAACTGTAACTTGAAGAGAAAAATAAATTGCATGGGATACAATTTCTGAAGAATTTAATGCCCAATCTCTAAATAAAATTTTTAGAAGTAAAGAATCCTTAAAAAAATTCTACGAAAATAAGAAAAGAGAAACTAGGAAGATATGTGCCGAGGAGAAAAAGCAAATATATGCCACTGGAGGAGGGTCTTATACAGTAAAGTATGATCCAACTATTGAATTAACTAAATCTATGATGAATAAGAAAACGGTGGAGGGCATTACAAATAATTTTGATGCTGATAGAATTCTGATAATACAGGAAGAAACTGACAATTTCCAGCAACCTAATGATTCAAAAATAGGAACTGCAAATGCAAGTGAATTATTTTCGGACATAGAAATAATTGTTAGTTTTAACTGTATTAATACATAATTTCGTTATTTTTTATATGTATTATTATTTTTTTTTTTAGAATTAACCTACTGCATTGATTAATTGGGGTGATTATAAAGTCCAAAATCTCCAAGCACCAATTTCAAAAAAACTAGAAAATAATTAACAAAAACTGTGAGTAATTTGAAAATTAATTATGTGCCGGTTTATATGAATCATTATTTATTTCAGACTACTTCAACTATTTCGTCTAAGGAAACAAAAACATTGCAGCAGCCATCGCAGGATGGCAAAATCGTCGCGCGGCATTTCCTCGAAATCGACAATGTCCATTTGCGCTCGAAACACACAATTTTTTTTTCTACAGTCGCTACCATAACAAAAAATAATAAAATGTACACTTTGTACTTACACTACTACTCAATTAATAAGGATTAATATAAAGAAAAAACGTCGTTTATATTTAATTTTAATTTATCGTTATTTCCCTTTCTTCTTGACCTATTGCTTCAATCTAATCTAAACATTTTATACTTTCGTTTTTGTAAATGAATGCCCTATTTTATTTTCACAATAGTGCGGCATTTTTTGTTGGTTATGTAATATACCGACAGAGCACAGAGCAGTTATATGTCAGATTGATTTGAAAAGGTGGTAAATGTGTCACTACAGTGCCATTAGTTCCTGACTAAACGTTTCCATTAAGAAGTGACATTTCTCAACCATTGTTATAGTTAGAAATTTATATTGTTATTTGTCTATTTCTTGAGATATTTATAATTAGATCCGGTGATCTTGCAGGCCACTTAATTGGCCCATTAAGTCCAATCCAGGAATCTGGAAATTCTTGATTTAGGTACACTTGTATTGCCTGTATGTTGTGTGCGGGACAACCATCCTGCTGATACTAAATATTATTGTGCCCCACTTGATTTACTCTTGGTCGAACAGTTGATTACAACAATAGCAAATATTTTAATCCCGTTAGACTACCTTCTATGAAATAAGGTCCGATAATATTTTGCCCAAGAATACCCGCCTAAACATTTACTTTTCGCGGATATTGGGTTCTTGTCAAATTTTGTTGTAGTGGCTTCTCTTTCGACCACAATCTAAAATTTTGGATGTTCGGTTCGTTGTGTAAAGTAAATGTACACTCGTCCGTAAAGCAAATATTTTTTAAAAAGTCTCTGTCATTATTGGCCATCTCCATTATTTTCTCACAAAATTCTGCCCTTCTTTCGTTATCGCCGTCTAATAGTTCTTGATGATTCTGTAATTTGTAGCTTTTATAACCTTGTTTTTTTAATATTTTTGAGACTTTTTTTCTATCAGTTCTCACTTCCGACTCCAATTTCCGTAGACTTATTGTTGGTTCTACTTCCACGCGTGCAACTATTATTTCTTCTTCGCCGTTTTCCACTTCTATTTCTTCATTCAATTTTTTGTGGTCGGCAACACATCCCTTACTCTCAAATTTATTAAGAAGGCGCCAGACAAATTGTTTTGTTATTGCCTTTTCTGGATTACTAGCGGAAAATAAATCTGCAGTACTTTGCAAACTATTTCCGCTATAATATGATTTAATTACAGCCACTTTATCTTTCGTTGACAATGCAATTTTAAGGGCTCGAAATATTATTTGTTTACAAATACGGAGTTCTACTGTTTTTGTTGTTTCATTGTCAAAGAATATTTTAATATTTTTTTAAAAATTAATTATAAAATCAGAAATTAAAAAAAAAATGTATAATCAAATAAAATTGGTAACATTAAAACTGCATCTAAAATTAGAATAAATAAAAATATAAAAAAGTTAAAGAGGTGTGCTAGGTTTGAACTCAGTACCTTTGGAACAAAAACCAAGGTGAACAAGTAATTTTATTCATTTCTTAATTATACATATATGCTTATATTCTATTGTTATAAAATAAGTTCCTATATTATTAAAATATATTACTTATTATTATTACTACATTATAAATTTGAAATACTTAATTAAATTTAATACAAACTTTATGCTATATTAATAGTGCTAATTAATTTATTATTATTTATACTTATATTAACTTAAAATCTATTGTTTTTATGTTTTTAGAAAATTATGTACAATAAAACTTATAAACTAAATAAATATGTAGAAATTAAATCAACTAACTAATAATATATACAATATTTACAATATTTACAAGGTTAAATTTTTGAAATTATGATTGTTATAAATAATAGTGTCATAGAACTGTTCTACTCTTCTTCTAATTCATATGGTTCATTGAATATGTCCAATAATTGGTATGGAAATTTATGTCTTAGTTCAAAATTTGGATGGTTTGATCTAATCTTTGTAATATTTTTCATTATATCGCTGTCGGTATTGCAGCTCAATTTAGTGTAAAATTTTGTTGCTATTTTTGTGATGTAATCTGTGATGTATGGTATATTAGTTTCTTCGTGTAGTGTTGTTATGCGTGTGTATCTGTCTTTACCAGTGATCAGACGTAGAACTTTGTTTTGGAAAACTTGCAAAGGCTTGAGTGCAGTTTTGGAAAGATGTGATATGATTGGCGCGCTGTATGTAATTAGTGGCCGTATAAGTGCAGTGTAGATGTGAAAAACCAAGGATGTTACCATTATGCTATGGTCGCTAATAGGTTAATGATTCTTTTGTTAGTGATAATCAGTATTACTTTACAATTGCTGGAACATTTTTTTTATTTTACTTAATTATTCTTTATTTATTTTAAACAATTTGTTATTAGTATGATGCAATAAGTGTTCCCAAACATGTGTATAAAGTTTTATTACAATAAGTTATAATGGGAGGCAAATATTCAAATTATTCTTATTTCCCATATTAAATGCCTATATAACGGCTTTCGAGCGCCACCCGGTATATATATATATATATATATATATATATATATATATATATATATATATATATATATATATATATTGTAATATGAGTAAAACAATTATTGCTGCTTATTTGAGTGCACATTGTCACGTTAGAAAGCAATGAATTATGTTGTCACGAATTCCCGCGTAAACGAAAAGTTCGTGTTTACATTACATAAAAAATATGCTTGACAAGACATGAGAAATTTATAGGGCGCGAGCAGTCATATGACTTTGTTGGACTTGACAAGCAAATATAGGGGCCCGAGTTAGAATGACAGCTGGTAATTATATACATATATGTCAAATGTCAATTTTCCATGCAAAATTTCGTGATATTCCAATTCCATGTGGTTTATTTTCCTCGACATGTAAATTCCACATTCCTGGTGACAAATTAACCACGTGAAAAATTACTACATTTGACATTTATGTAAATAATTACTGTCATTTTGACAAGGGCCTCCACATCTGCTTGTCTAGGTCAAGTATGACAAACTAACTACGTGAATTTAGAAAATCTTGGAATTTTTGATTAAAAATTCCGACATTTGACATCTATATACAAAATTACTAATTGTCATTTTGACAGAACCCCCATATCTGCTTGTCAAGGCCAACAATGTCACATGAATGCTCGCGCCCTATACTTATGTAACCAAAAACGGATGTGGCGAGAGGTATTGTGCTGACCACAACAGATTTTTATCAGTGAAGTGTGTTTCACTAATTAATAATGTCAATTTTCTGGTCGTTGAGGAATAGTTCTACTTCTTGGCGATGTTGGACTAATCCATTCGCATTCCACAAAGCTATTCTTAAATTATCCATTTTTGTTTTTAATTAACGTGGACAGTATGTTTAGTATTATTGTATTTTGATTTATTAATTGGGTGAACTTTGCTTCAAACTTATTTAGAAATTGAGAGAGTGAGATATCGTTATTATTTGGAGGTATGTATTTCTTTTGTTGCGATCTTGCTTTGGGAGTTTCTGGCTGCTTCGGCATAGTTTATTCCTTCATTATCCATTATGCTGTGGTTTATTTTTCTTCTTATTGTTTGCTGGTCGTTATCATTTCTGTTATTGTATTTTAAACTTTTTATGACTAGCTTGTTTCGTGAATTTTGCAGTTCACGATATACTGCGCACCTTTATAGTTTGCAGGGTGTGTGCCCTCGCAATGGATACATTTAGGTGGAGTTTCTTTACTTTTTGCGCATTCCTTTGTGGCGTGTTGTCCAGCGCATTTAACGCAGTAACACCGTCTGTTGCAGTATGATTTGGTGTGGCCATATTCTTGACATCGGTAACATTGCGGGATTTCTTTTTTCTTGCGGGGTGGTTCTACGTTAATTTTAATACCAAGCAAGTGTGTTGTCTCGTATATTGCCTTGTTGTTTTGTTCTGGCTCAAGATCTACAAAGAACATCGGTAAATGATCTTTCGTTTGCCAACTTTTTATATTTGTAATGTTTCTTACTTTGAAACCTTTATTTTCCAGTTCTGTTTTGATATCCTCAGTCGGGACTGAGTGGTGTAGATTTTTAATGACGACCCTATAAGATCTATCCTGTTTGGGTTGATACGTGTGATTAGAGACATTGTTCACTTTAAGCAGATGAACTAGCCTTCGGTAAGCACAGTGGCGTAACTACGTAGAATTGCGCGCCCCCGCGGGACTTAGGTTTGCGCCCATCATACGCAGGAACGTAATTAGGGTATTTTTTAAAAGAATGCGCCGCAGGCGTTTTTTTGAAAATTTTCAAGGTCAAACGTGTTTTAATGCAAAGTAAGATAATATAGAGTTCTTTATAATGAAGCAAATTTAACAAATTCTTAAAAAAATAAAATAAATATTTTATGATGAAAACGCGTATGTACGCTCCAAAAGCGTACAGTTGCCCATTCTACTAGGTACTAGGCTTTTCGCGCTTGCGTGTTTACTGTTTAAGATGCAAGATTAGTAGGTGGGCCAAGATTTCGACGAGGTGGGCCATGGGGTCATAAAATTTTATACAAATTTCTCCTTCGTGCACTCAAAATTTAAATTGTATACTCCAGAGTACAAATTGTAAATAATAATACTACCAATAACACAAACTCAATCTATTCTGATTCAATTTGTAGCCCAGAGTGTACATACTTTTAAACTTGTGAACGCGCGAAGAAGGAATTTGTGTAAGCGCGCCAACTTCGCAGACATCTGTACTTGTACGTTATATAAATGTACATGGCAAGAAGTGGCGCCGCGCCCGGCGTAACATTGTACCTACCATTTCGAGAAATCTATCAAAAATAAACATTAATTTGAATATTTAAATTTTGAAGTATTATATTTACTTTAAATAAACTGACAATGCATTTTGAACATCAGTGTTGGTAAGGGCGCCCATACGCTGTAAATATGTATTATTTTCAAATGTGCCCGTACTTCGATATTGGCTAGGTACTGCTTGAATCAGTGGCGTGTATATGCTGAAAAATTTTAAGAAAGGTGTAGATACAAACGTTTTATAACTATGACTGCGCCGGCTATGCTGGCGCCCTCCGGATGGCCGCGCCCCCCCGCGTCGCTGGGTCTGCGGGGGCGGTAGTTACGCCACTGGGTAAGCATCTATTTTGTTTGTGTTAACTTTGCTTGTATTATCTGCAATTGATTTGCAGACGAATTCAGATTAATCCAGTGATGTAATAGTTTCAATCATTGCTGGGTAATCAATTACATCTTGTATATATATATATATATATATATATATATATATATATATATATATATATATATATATATATATATATATATATATATATATACAGGGTGTATCAAGATAATGGAACAGTGCCATTTATTCGTGAATATGAAAAGTTACACAAAAAGTGATTAAGATATTTTGTAAAGCATAGAGGGGGACATATTTTGACATAACCTTTATTATTTTAAAGCCAGTGGTACTCAACTTATGGATCAATGTTACATTTTTTTAAATGGCATTATATATTTTTTATTCACTAATTAAATAGAGAATTTTCTTCTGAATTCAACAATATAATTATATTATACCCTTATATTGCGAAAAATTTGATAAAAATTAATTCAAAGTTAGTATCTCATTTCTATTTAATTTTTTTTAAGTAGGTTGAGTAAACATTTTATCATTAAAACAAAAGAAAATTATCTATCATTTTCGTATTTCATTGTTATCCATTATTACAATTTCGGTAATTTTCGTTACCTTTGTAATAATTAATTTAATAATGGCATCAGATTTAACAAAAACTGATTTTATTTATTGATGCAAGACCCAGCAAAATGCATTCCTAGCATGCAATTTATTTGCAAAAAAATATCCTAATTTTTCGTAAGACTAACTAGTCTTTACGCGAAATAAAAAAAAAGAATAACGAAATTTGGAACATTTCAAAAAAATAATATAGTACGTAACAATGACACAAAAATGACAGAAATTTTTCTTTTGTTTTAATAGTTAAATGTTTGCTTGGCCTACTTAAAAAAAATAAAATACTAACTTTGAATTAACTTTTATCAAATTTTTCGCAATGTAAGGGTATAATATAATTATATTGTTGAATTCAGAAGAAAATTCGCTATTTAATGTGTTAATAAAAAATATATGATACCATTTAAAAAAGTATAACATTGATCGATAAGTTGAGTACCACTGGCTCTAAAATAATAATAGTTATATAAAAATGTGTCCCCCTCTATGCTTTATAAAATATCTTAATCACTTTTTTATGTAACTTTTCATATTCACAAATAAATGGCACTGTTCCATTTTCTTGATACACCCTGTATATATATAGGTGGTGGTTTAGGTTCTGCGGTCTTGTTTGATTCCTGCACTGCAGCTTGTTCTGTTGGGTTGTTGTTCAGTATTTGAAATCTATTTGTATTGTTTATTATATTTGCGCGTTTTGGAGCTGGTTGTACTGTTTTCTCGTAATCTCTAGGTCTTTTTTTTTCTTTGTACTACTTGCCACTGGATTAGAGCCTCGTTGTTGTCATTATTTCTTGTTGGTGTGATTTGTGTGTTCGGGCTATAAGAGCTTGATCTTGGCATTACTGTGCTTGATATTGGTGTTGTTAGTGTCATTATCGGGCTGGTGTGATAGGTTGTCACAGATGTTGTTGTAATTACGTTGGTGACTGTTGTGGTTGTGAGACGGGAGCCCGCGCTGGTCTCCTGCATTGTTGTTCTTTATATTTGTTTATTTCTGTGCGGGTTGAGATTTGTTTTTGCTATGGTTGGCGACACTGATCTGATCTAGCTTTCGCGCAGAGTATGTGCGTGCAGCTGGCCTTGGGCTGTCAATCGAATACTTGATGGCTGGGTTGTCTCAACTACACAGAGTAATCACTGGATATTACGTTCACAGTGTTTTATAATTACTAGTTGTTTATTATTAGATGGTTGAGAAATTTTATTTTTAGTGTTTATTAAAGGGAAAATTAAATTTAGGATCACTGTTCGCAGTGTTACCAACTATATATTATGAAATTTTGAATGAAAAATTATAACACTTGTCAGTTATGGACATAATTAATTGCTGTCATTTTGACACGGGTCCCCATATCTGCTTGCCAAAGTCAGCAAAGTCATGTCACTGCACGCGCTCTATACATAAATATTCTTGCAAAAGATCCTATATTTCCAGTAAAGTTATTTCATAAACAAACTATGCAAATTGCACTTGACACTGACATCTTCTTCTTCTTTAGTTTTTACCATTCGTTAGGGGGTCGCTATTTTTTATTTTCTTCTTCCACTCATTTTTGTTTTGCGTGTCGTCCTCATCCAGTTCCTTTTTTCTCAAGTCTTCTGCAATACAGTCTTTTCATCTTATATTTGGTCTTCCTATGTTTCTTCCACCTTCTATTAATATCTCTCCTCATGACATGTTCAAACCAATGTAATCGTCTCTCTTATATCTAGAAACTTCTAACACTGGAGTTACTTCCCTTATTCTTTCATTGATTTACATTTTATTGATACTGACATCTGTCAATTTGAATTACCTGAATATATTGGCGGTTTCCATGGTTAAGTTAGCATAGCTGGCTGAATTATGAAATTTATTATCTTTATTCTTCTTTAACTCTATATCTGTTGAATATCAAATATAAAATGCAATCAAATCGTATAGACAATAATATTCTTTAAGTTATAATAACATTTAACTGAGTTTTTCAAGAAAAACTATTAAAATCTTCAAATGAGGATTCTTCCGGTTGACCAATTATAACCAAAATCTAATCAAGTCTGCATATGGTTGTAAGGAAGAGGAATACGCAAGAATTGTAATTTTTGGAATTCTAGTATTGGAGATATCGTTGACGAAACCGCGGTCACACACACACACACACACACACACACACACACACACACACACACACCCGCACACACACACACATACAGACATCATAGTAAAAAAAGTAAAATCGTATTGTAAAGACCCTAAAACGTGATTATTCAATGAAAACTCCGAATTTTTTGACCAAAGACAATACATTCCTTACCTATAGGTGACGGAAGGTAAAAAATGATTTAAAAGTATAATATATGAATTAACAAACTATTTCTAGTATATGTATTATGGTGGACCTTAAAAGGGGGCAAGTCGAATTTTAACCGGACTGCCCCCTAAAGTGGTTCCAAATAACAAAAAAAATTATACTGGCAATGATTGCTCTTAATTTTAATTTTGACGATGCCTAAATTCACTTCATTTTTCTGCATTTAAATAACATTCGGTTTTGGCACATTTTGGAACTTTATTTTTCTCCGAGATATCATTGGAATATATACCAGAATGACCCTTGAATATGTGGACAAAATCTGAAATCCCAATTATTATTCTTAATTCGAATGGAGTATAGCTTTTTGGGCGTTTGTGCGATAGTTTAACCATCTACAGTTAACTTAATAATAATGATTAGGACTTCAAATGTTGTAGACATATTCTCGGGTCATTCTAGTATATATTTCAATATTGAGTGAATTATTTAAACCTCTGTACAGATTTTAACTTGCAGTAGTGAATCAGCACAGCATATGGCACACCACGCCGTACCACACACAGCTAGGTTACGATTCTACTGATTCGCGCGTTTTCGTATATAATCGGTTCGTTATCACGTTGCTTGAATTTTCTTGATCAAGTCAACTAGTAGCGATAGAAAATCAAGTCAAGTCAAGTAATGAATGTGGCAATGTAATATCAGCTGCACTGTCCAATAATATAATAAATAAACTGAGCAATATTGAACATAAATTGAATAAGATTCTTATAACTGTCTTATGCGATCAATACTTTAGTAAAATGTATGTACACTGGCTTGCAAAAAAATCGCGTACACCTTGAAAATCAAGTAACTGAGTTTTGACCATTTTTTAGTTACGTAAATAATGTAAAAATTGATAATGTTGTCACTGTCATCACTATTTTATCTATCGTGGAGTAAATTCTTCATTGTATTTAATTTACCTTCATTAAATTACAAATATATTCCAAGAAAATGAAAGAACAACCTAGTATGTATTAGAATTTCTGTTAATTTTGACATGTTAATTGACATTAGTGACATTGACAAGTTAAAAATCAAGACCGACTTAATACAGCAAAAAGTAGGTGTACGCGATTTTTTGCAAACCAGTGTATATAAAAATCAACAATTTCATTTTAATGATGAGTGAAAAAGTAACACAAAATATAATTAATAAAAAAGTAATCTTTTGAACGAACTATTGTCAACACTTTTAGAAATTTGGAAACAATATAATTTTTTATATTTATATTATTCATAAGATTTCAGATATTTATGGCTGTCAAAGTAAAACGAAATAACTTTAAATATTTGCCTTGTCTCACAGCCTTATAACATTCATATACCTGGAACTACCTCATTAGTACCTTTACCTAAAGAATCATTGTTCAGAATTATTATTTACTTTTATTAAATTAATACATAATCAAAAACATGATGTATTTATTCTAATCTAATAATTTCTAATATGATTGAAATATTAAATAAATTTCAAAAACTTAAGTATTTCAAAAATATATTTTTAGAAGATTATTATTTTTTAATATTTTTTCTGAAATATTTGACAGTCTCTTAAATATTTGTAAATATATTTGTAGATGAATATTAATTTTAATTTCTGAAAGATTTACTGATGAAGTTCACTTTGTTCCTGAATGAAAAACTTGTATTTATGGATGTGACTCACAGTGTCAGTAACATTTCATTAAAATGAATTTTCCCCAAACAAAATAAAAATACTAGTATCTATGACAATATTAAGGAATATGAAGTATAAGTTTATGATATTATAGTATTATTTCTTACTCCATATGTACTAACAATTTGGCTGTTCAGAAGTAAGTTTATGATATTACAGTACATATTATTTCTTAACCCATACAACTATTAAAAATTTACTTTCTATTATTTCTCGGAAATACGAATATACAGGGTGTAATCATACTTGGGGAAAAAAATGAAAGGGCGTATAATACCCGACGTACTGATCATGGAACAAAAAGAATTTCTCAAAAATTCGCAAAAAATATTGCGTCGTATTTAGAGTAAACATTTGTTCTATCACTGGTCGATAGATATTCTTAATCATTTTATTCAAATCTACTATAATGCAGTATTTGTTTACACAACATGTAATAACGGTCTGATATTATGTAATTAATAATTTAATTTGATGAGGATAGGGCATTCTTTCGTATATATTACTGTTAATTATCATTCTTTGCTGGTTTAGTGTGTGTTCTGGTTCTGATTGTGCAGTGAATCGCAGTTTAGTGTAGTTTTTGTGATAATGAATGCATTGTACCGTGATAGTGAGTTAGTGGATATTCTGTTTATGGAGAAGCAGGGTAAAATTCTTTATTTTGTAATTATTGTACTTCGAGTCATCAGGTATTTGTTTAGTAATTTAGCAAATTATCTTAAAACTAAATACAATGCATTGATATTTGAAATTATTGTGTATTCAAAACTATTATTATCTCTAAATTGAAAGAACATTACGTAATGTTACTTTGATAATTAATTTTATTTAACACTTCTTTCAATAAAGTACGCTACTCCAGTGGTCCTAAAAATGTCCACTTTGAGTAAACAATCCTTAATTTTGCAAATTTTTGAAAAAAAAATCTTTTTGTTCCATGATCAGTACGTCGTCCAGTATATGCCCTTTCATTTTTTTTTTGCCGAAGTATGATTACATCCTTTATATGGATAATGCAACTTATGTTTGCAAACAAAAACATTTGTAGAAATGAAGTTTGGTAGAATTATATATCCCTGTCGAATAGGCACTAGATCCAGAATCCCAATATAATTTGTGGTAATTATGTATGCAGTAACCACTGTGATTCTTTCCGACGTGACTGATTTAACGAGTCCAGTCATAAGGTGATTCGGGAAGAAAATGCTATAATTCTTTATATACATGTTATGAATAATAATATCGATAAATTACACATTTTTTAGAAAGATACAAGAAAGACGATTACATTGTTTTGAACATGTCATGAGGAGAAATGAAGAATTATATTGGAACAAGAATGAATAGTTTAGTAATAGGAGGTTGAAGAAACAGACGAAGACCAAAGATAAGATGGAGGACTATTTTGCGGAAGACTTGAGAGAAAAGGAACTGAATTAGAACGACACGCAAAAATAGCGACCCCTAACGAATGGGAAAAGCTAAAGAAGAAGAAGAAGATGTCAGTGTCAAGTGCAATTTGAATAGTTTGTATATGAAATATTTTTACTTGAAATTTAGAATATTTTGCAAGAAAAATTATGTATGGAATTTATACATTATATACAGGATTGACGGAAGGTATTGTGCTGGTCACAACAGATTTTTTAACTTTGTAGCGATAGGATGAGTCTGGAAAAACGCCCCTCCCCCCTTAACTTTTTATTATAAGTAATAGAAAAAAAATGGCTCATATAAAAGATTTATTATTTTAAATATACTATTTTACGGCAGATGTACATAGATATTTTTTATAAAGTCAGGTTTACAAGATACGACTATCAACTTTTATTTTTTAAATAGCAACCTATAATTATTTTACTAAAATATGAACCGCCATTTTATTGTCTTTTCAACCATGTATTACTTTTTACCTCTCGCTAAGAGAGGTATTGGACTCATTCTAAAAATCGCATATCCTGATTTTATTGAATAAGCACGTTTTAAGGTCCCTACAATCCGATTTTAACATTTTTACGATGACGTGTGTGTGTGTGTGTGTGTGTGTGTGTGTGTGTGTGTGTGGATGTGTGTGTGTATGTATGTGTTATGTATTTGTGTATGTATTTGTGTATGTATGTGAGTGGGACGGTGATACAAAAACTATAAGACTTTATATTTGTCTGAAAAGGTTTTGGTAACAATTGGACAAACGGAAGTAGAAGACTCTTGAAAAAAAATCTTCTAAATATTATTTTTTGAAAATTTTTCTTGGTAACATTAAAGAAAATTAAATTCTCTATCTGATACATTTAAATATTTTATTATATTATATTCTATTGATTTAGAGATAAAAGAAATATAATATATAAAATAATTTGGTAATAAATTTTACAGCCGAAAGAATGCCATGGAAAATAGTTAAAAATTTCAAATGTTTGTAACTGACAGATAAATGTCAGTGTCAGAAATCTGGAGACATTACTGAAGATTTTTTCTGGGAAGTACATACATTATATTATTTCTAATTGTATTAATAGTTAAATATTTAAAATTATAAGTATATTACACATACCCTTCAGAAATACTGTTAATGCCAACAATGAATTGGAATCATCTCAAAAAATTAGAAGAGTAGGACAAAATTTCTTCATCGAATGAATTTAAAGAAGATCTCTCACCAGCAGAAAGGGAAAGACGTAAAAAAATCTACACAAAAGAAAACAGAATTATCCCTCAACGCTTCGAAAATAGCACTGACGGAAAAAATAAACGCAAACAACTGGACTCTACCTCTGATGAAGCCACGACTCCCCTGAAGCCAATGCAGAAAGTACACAAAATCAACGAAGCCAGCAATTCAACGAGAGGTGTACCCGGTTTATCCACATCTTTTTTAGCCATGCGCATTCCCCAGAAACTAGAAGAAGCGAGGCCCCTCACAACATATACACAGACCGACTGACAAATAACACACCCAAACCACATGGCAAACATAGGTTAAGTACAAATAAAAATTATATGGAAACAAAACAAGGTAATTTAAACATAAATAATTATTGTAGTACTTTATGTGTAAAATTTTGGAACATAAATGGTCTCAATAATCTGTATAATCTAGATAAAGACTCTGAAATTAACTTAATTCAGGGGGAAATTATTTGTATTAATGAAACTTGGTGTAGCAGTGAACTAATAAACCTCCCTAAGTTTTTAATCGAATATAAGAATAATATTGTCCATAGTAAAGCAATAAAAGATAAAACACAAGGCCGTGCTAGTGGCGGGTTAGCAGTATTTATTAAAAATAATAGTAAAATCTCATATAAAATACGAAATAAACACGACAGAAGAATGTACAATCTGCAACCTCCACCAGCACGAAAACTTGTCTCATTTCTTTTTAACTTGCCCTATTTATTCACCAATCAGAAAGCACTATTTACGCAAATATATACCAAACTTATCTGAAGAAAACATACAGAATTTATTTACTAATCTATACCCAGAAAAACTGTCTAATATATTTTACTGTACTGTAAATGCATTAAAACTAAGATACTTCTGTATGAACGAATAATACTAAATTTAATTTTAAAAAAATGTTTTGCCCCCAATACAAATATGTATTAAGGTGTATTATATAAGTCATATCAATAAAATTTGTGTGCATGTATATAATTAGTGAGAATTATTAAGTAGTTATATGTATGTAAATTAAAGGTAAATATATTCACTCCTAATTTGTAATAAGTATAAATAGTTACAAACATAAAATGTAAAATGGTTGTCAACATTTGTATAAGATTTCTTTTTTTTGCAACAAATAAACATTTATTATTATTATTATATATATATATATATATATATATATATATATATATATATATATATATATATAAAATCTAAATGTGAAGATGAAGAATAGATATAAGCGAGAATACAGCTCAAAGGAAGACGATATTTAAATGTTATAAACACAAGATGAAAGTGAAGATGGTCTCTACTCGGCAACGTAAAATACAGAAAAATTGTATCTCATTGAAATAATGAGTAATGAAAGAAAAATGTACTTGGAGTATCTCTTAATCCTTGACCTGTGACTATTAAGGAGGTGACAAGTCTAGGTTAAAGAACTTAAATTTGTTTCAAACATTATGGGACAATGTACATCAGCACTGTATGTAGACTAGAGTAACATTGCACTGCGGAAAAGCTATCAAATTCTTCAAGTAAGTTGTAAATATTGAGAAAATTACACATCGTTATAAGAATAATCGCAGTGAAATCTATCCATTACGTTATTAAAGGGAATTAATGTGTTATTTAGATACAACATGTATGAAAAAATAAAATGTTAAAGGAGATATGTGAAAATAAATAATAAATAAATAGATAAATAAGTAAATAATAAGTATGTAATATATATACATATATAAATCGTAATCACATGTGATTCAAGCAGTGTCAAGTTCATACAAGTGTTCGTGGCTAGTCTAAGACCGGGGGATCACTTCGCTCTTTAGCAAATTTTACTGTAATACGAGGGGGTGTTACAGACGACGCATGCTGGTGGCCTTACACTTCTTTTACCAACGATGACGAATTTCACTGACTGGTGATCGCTTGGATGGTCGCCCATCACTTGACCGACACACACACACACTTGCACTTGTCTTTGATGGCCGATGAACACTACATTATGGAAACAGACATTATATGGTATTTAAACTATTTTTTATTTACACATATATTTACATTTATTATGAGAGGATTATCTCTGAGGGGTTGAAGAGGGTATCATATGGCATCTATATCAAAATATCAGCCCTGCATGTATGCTTGCAATAACTTTTAGACTTAATTGTCAACAAATAACTGTCTAGTCCGTTGATATTCATTCTAAACAAATCGCTTTGGGAAAAATGATAATTATTTCTAAACACAATTTTGACTAACAAAGATAAAAAATTTGAAATATTGATCCTGAAACTATAATTTAGAGGAGTGTATAAAAGTTATTTATTTGTTATTGTTTGCCTTGTCACAGTACTATGCAGCGTTTATTTTGTGTTGTAACAAAAATTTCTAATTCTGTGCATTAACTATTTACGAAAAAAATCGGAACAAAGCGATGCCATGAATGCTATAGGAATCTTCAAAAAGAAGGAAGGACAAAACAAGCAGCGATGAAAGCAAAACAAGTTGATACCGAATGTAATACTTGTAAAAAAGTGTTTGGTTTACCCATGTTTCGAAAATTTCCATTAAAAACTCACAACAATAAATGTTATAAATAATAGCAAACATATAGAATATGGTATTGTCATTTAGAAGGAATGCATTTATTTGTATAAGTTCTGGAATGTAATAAAGATTGCAATAAAATAACTAATCCAAAAATCAAAGTCTATTAATCATATCTGATTCAAAACTGCACACAAAATCACTTTATTATATCATTCTCACACGTCCAGTTAGTTCCTAATATACAAAAATAAGACGTTCAGTTATTACGCTCTACGAGTCTATTTAAATCACATAATTATTGTAAAGTTTTTATTTGTATGGGTGAAGTGTAAAAACCAAAGAATTATTGTTAATTAAAATTAAATTTTGTTAAATGATAAATAAATATTAAAAAGATAATTAAAAGATAATAAATTTAACTAACACTATGATAAACAAATATTAACACTAATTTAAAGACTAAGAATATTATAAGACACTTAAACACTAAGATTATTTATTTAAACAATTAACAATACTATTTATGTCACTAATTACATTTATTTATGTTCACTTCTAGTTGACTATTCATAATACGACGCTTATTTATATCAGACTATCCGCTGCCTTTTTCGACGGTACTTATATACCCCGGCGACTTTTGTTCCAGTAACGACTAGAACATTCGCGAGATAAAAACATCGTGCACAATAGATCACGTCACCGCACAAATCCGAAAATGTGTGTTATGCGCGGAGATTCGAGCGAGACGCGGCGGCGCCGGGTATGGCGCGGTGGCGGCGAGGGCTGGCGCGGCAGTGCCGGCGATGTTACATTAAGACGTGCAAGTATCTATGTAAATATGTCCAATTAATAAATCACATGTCATTCATGGACAGTGAACGTCTTAATATCTTTCCATTGTTTTCCCTAATAAACGTGTCTTGTTTTATTCATTGATGGATAATGTGCATCATGTTTGAAAATTTTAAATTACGAAAAATGAAGTAAAAATTACGAAATGTACATTTATTTTTAACAAATAAAATGTGCAATTCGCGATTTTTGTCGTTTCCCAATTGAAAATAATTACTCGTATCATCGAAAATTTTAAATTTATTTTTTATTACATGTTTTAATAATTTTTTAAGGTTTTGACAGCACTGATTTTTTTTACTTTTATAAGCCAATCATTTATAAGATGTGTAGCAGGAGTCAGGTCAGCTTTACACGAATACAACATTTTCCAACGATGGATAAAATAAGCTAACACTCTTTAGGAATTGCAAGACGTGAGAAAAGGGTAAAGTTGCACTTCTCTCTCTTCTGTACTCGTATGTTCCCTTGATTTGATAGTGATGTTCTTGTAGATTTTATGAACAACATAATTTTCCGGGATTTGTTGGGTGTATCGACTGAACTCATGTGGCGCTCATTGCACCATCAGTTGACAAACAAATTTATGTAAACCGAAAGGGATATCATTCCATTAATGTTCAGTTGGTAATTCAATTCTCATTAAAAATTAAAATTTTATAATATTTTTAATCATTTGTACCTATTCATATATGTAGGCAGGTTTGCGACTCGACTATGATAATTTTACAGGCTAGTGCTTGATATCCTGGCAGCACAAATAATCAATTTATTTGCAATCTGCATAATCAAGGACATAAAATTATTTTTTACTAGGTTAATTTCGGTATCAATACTTTTCTCATGTGGTATATATTCTGTCAAGATAATATAGTTTGGTTCACGAAAGATGACAATTCAAGGTCATTTATTAACCGTATGCTATAATATTATTAGTAGATAACTTCACTGCATTTCGTATACATAGACATGCAACATGAAATATTTATGGATACATTTTAACTGAAAAAAATAAGTGTAATTTAAAAAGCTCGGATTATATGCAAAATGTATATTTTTGCATTTTTTGCATATTTCACCTAATTTTTGCATTTTTTTGCATATTTCATTGTGATGTGCATATTTTCTAAATTTTAGGCTATTTCTATCAATTTTAATAAAATTCTAATAATAATTCTTGCATTTTTTTCTATATTTCAATGCGATGTGCATATTTGTGTTTATTTTTAAAATTTACGTTACTTTGTTAATTTCAATAAAATTCTCATATCAAGAACATTGAAGTCACCGAACCAGTGATACGCCGCCAAAAATTACCCAGAATTTCATTGGTTGGCCCTGATCAACTGTCGTCATCAGTAAAGGGCCTGGTTGTTTTCTTTTCTCCCGAAATCCATTTGGAAACGTATGAGCAAGGTGAAATACATTTCTTAGCATTATCCTTAAATTTGTAATGATACCAGCAAATTTCGTATTGACGTCTTGGCGATTTGGAACAATTTCTATTACTTGAATAGTTTCTCATTTCTTTTACAGCTTTTGTTAGTTGAGCAATGGTCATGTCTAATGAATTTATTCTTGACAAATGAATTGTGATGGTGTTGTAATTTCAATTATTTTATCAACCATGGTTGCAACAGAATCGAGATCATCCTGACTTGTGGCTAAAATTTATCGTGCATTAGTTGGTAGACGTTGCAGGAACATGGTGCGAAGAAATTCGTCGGTAATTTGTGATCCAGCAAGAAGGAGTGTAGATGGCTTTTTATCTCCGCAATTTCTTACCTTTACGCTCCTCAGACTCCTTAAATTAATATATTAAACGTTTCTTTAAGTCTCTGTACGGATCTTTGGTCATGGGACGAGAAATAAAATTGTTTATAAGCTCGGCTACTTCAGAATTAATTGAGCCTAAAACATAATGATATTTTGTCTCTTCTGATACAATATTAGCTGTTACGAATTGTGATTCTATCTACAAAAATCACACTTTGACATTTTTTCTCCAGAATGGGGGTAATTTGACGCTAACTTTTAAGATTTCACTTCTTGGAAATAAATTAGAGTCTTCTTTGTTTGGCATAATAAACCAACTCTAGTTCAAGTTCGGGGTCACTAATTTAGCTTTTTTGGTTTAAACTTAATAATAAACTAATTAAAAAGAGTTAATTCAACTAACTATTTATTTAATTAATATTTTGACAGGAGAAAAATATTTATACTGAAAAACATTGTCAATCTATCATCATTATACATTACCGAGCAATCATATTAAACAACAATACAATTAAATTAATAAAAATATGGTTGGCTTCGTGTGGTAATATGACCAGCCACAATGCAAATAGTGTGCAAAAAATATCTAAATACATATTTGCTATTATCGTTAAATTATTAAAAGTGTAGTATTATAATGAATTATTTTTCATCTTCTTGTACTCTCAGTGTGTAGAACAGCGTGAAAAATGAATAAGCTGTTTTCAAAGTCTAAAAACAATTATGATTATTTTATTTTTACTTAGGAGTATATTTTAAAATGTACCGTTATGAATACTGATAAAGAGAGTCCAACTAAACTACCTGCTAAAATATAAATAGGAGTCTTACTATTTTCCATTATGATGAATAAAATTTTTCGAATCTTCTTGCTGCATTTATACCACTCAATCTGATACACACTGTCTATTATAGACGAAGACTGAAATAAATAAATAAATACAGTTTTTTAAATCAATTTTGAGAGTAATGATGAAAATAGTTATTTGTGTCCGCCAAAAATTTGATATTATTTAAACAAACGAGTGACTATTGTGGCCATCATGGAGAGTTAGAAGTAGAAAGAAGGCAGCATGAGGTTATATTAAAGGCCAGGGGAATGAAGCTTACGTGGGAACGGATGAACACAACTGCTGGTACAATTTAGAGAGGGGATAAGCGCGGATTTTTTTTAACAAAATTACATTGTTCATTCAAATAAAATTTTACTTTCTTAATCCTAAGCCTTTCTACCCTTTCGGGTGTAAGGCTGGGTGTGGGGTTGGCTATTCGTTTGGTTTCCGTTTCCATATCTTTCTCCATTGTTGTCTATCTTTTGTTAGCTGTTTTGCCTCCTTCCATTTGATGTTTCTCTTATCCATTGCTTTTCTCACTTCTTCTGTTTATATTTTCCTTGGTCTCCCTCTTCGGTTTTTCTTCGTTGACTTTGCTTCGTACACTTTTCTTGTAGTTCTTTCTTCTGGCATCCGTAGAACATGGCCAAACCATCTTAACTGGCTCTCTTTTATTTTGTACGGGTTCTATTTGCAGTCTTTCTCTAATGTCTTTGTTTCTCACTTTATCCAAGAGTGTTACTGCTTCAATTTTCTCAAATACCTTATTTCTGTGCTATTTATTTTATTAAATTGCCTTTATGTTGTAGTCCACGTTTCGGCGTCGTAGGTTATAATAGGAACGGCTACTTTTTTATATACTTGTAATTTTGTATTTCTTTTAGGTATTTCTTTTTTGGTAAGATGCGATTTTTTACACTGTTGAACAGTTTTCCTGCCGCTCCTGTCCTCTCTTTTATTTCCTCATCCAGTTTTCCATCACACGTTAACACCGCGCCTAGATATTGAAATTTGTTTACTTGCTCCAGGGTTGCTTCACCTAGTTTAATAACATGTTTCTTATCACTCCTACTTAGGATCATCGTTTTAGTTTTGTTGATATTAATTTTCATGTTTAACCCTTCGAGATGTTTCCTAAATAATTCTAAGTTTTTATTTAATGTTTCTTCATCTTGACCTACAAGCACCATATCGTCTGCGTAGCAGAGCTCTAAAACTTTTACTTTTTCCATTTTCAAATATCTGATGGTGTGGTGTCACGCTTCTTTTCTAGCTTGTTTTACTGCTTCATCGAGTACTAATGTATATAGTATAGAGCTCAGTATGCACCCTTGTCTTACCCACTTGTGTTAATTTTTTTTAGATTTTTAATTCCGTGTTCTTACATAATTCTTTGTTCCGTTATTAAAGACTCCGTATACTTTTGATCGTGTCTTCTTCAACCTCTCTTTTGCTTAAAACTTTCCAGATATCTTCTCTTTTGATTCTGTCGAAAGTCTTTTCCATATCCTATGGTGCAGAAGTACGTTGTGCGATCTTCTTTTATTGCTTTCTCGGTTATATGTTTCAATTAAAATATGACATCTTGGACTCCTCTGTTCGGTCTAAAACCGTACTGGTTGTCCTCTATTGTTTTTTCTAGTTGTATTTTTAGTCTTTTTTCTATTATCCTTGCAAATAGCTTCGATGCTGCACTTAGCAGCGTTATCCTTCTGTAGTTTTGATAGTCTTTTCTGTCACTTCTTAAAAATTGGGCAGATTATGCCTACTTGCCAGTCCTCTGGACCACTATTCTATAACTTTTCACCGATTTATGGTGTTATTTTAATGACATATCATCTTTCACCAGGGTAATATAAGGCGGTGCTGTTTTAGTAATATTCACTTGCTTATGTTCTCACATAAATATTTGTATGTTGGCACTATGAAGAAAATTTCAAATTTCGTTTACATTATCTATCAAGTTGACATTAGGAGGTTGTATATTGTAACGCGGCAGCGTATGAAACCGCCAGCGTACAACTAATTATTGTGATCGTCTAATTACCCTACGTTGTGTTATTTTAATAGTGCCCAGAATCTTTGATTTGAAGTCGTGGTAGTGTAAGGAATAAAACAAGTAATAACATAGATTCAACAATAAACAACGTTTATTCAGTCATTGGCATTCAAGAAATATACAGTACAAATATAATGACTGATACTTATGGCCGGGGATGCCGGGAGAATGCCCTGGGTTGGGCTGTGGCTGGCAACGGACTCGTACGTGGAGCGGCACCGGGCGCAGCGCAGGCAGCGTCTCGGGATTGCTGTGGGTATGGCCACGGGCGTGGACCGGTCACTGGCGGAACGGTACACCGGCCGCGGGACGTAGGCCTCGGTTAGCCGTGGTTACGGCCGCTGACGGGGTCCCCCAGGTGGATGACGGGACCAATGGGTGCATATACACAAAGATGCACAGACATACAAGATGTCTTACACAAATTTTATACGTGATATAGTATGGTGTTATAGCAAAATACTTGGATATTTAATTTTGCTATTGGACGTTGTTGGAGAATTGCAACTGGACCTTGCGGAGCGTGCAGTCCCCTGTTATCAACGTAGCAACTATACGGGGAGTAAATGACGAGGTTGGAGAATTGCAACTGGACCTTGCGGAGCGTGCAGTCCCCTGTTATCCTGACACCACTGACCGTTTTATTTATAGTTGCTCAGTTATCAACGTTGTTGGAGAATTGCAACTGGACCACTGTGTGGAGCGTGCAGTCCCCTGTTATCAACGTGTAACCGCCCGGTCAGTAAATGACGAGGTTGGAGAATTGCAACTGGACCTTGCGGAGCGTGCAGTCCCCTGTTATCCTGACATCACTGACCGTTAAATTCGTTTTAATAATATCCCAACGCTGCAGGTGAGAGCTTAGCCGACACCTGACAGCAATACCACCATATAACACCAATACAAAAGCCTCAAAAATTACACAATGATCGTAATGCAGATCAAGCTACTACAGAGGCTGATCCTGGCCGAAACCAAGATGCCCTTCCGAGTGCGGTGCACCCAGTTTTAAACACAGAAGCGCCACCCCTAAAGATTGGGGGTGGAAATGATGGAAGATTAGATGTCCATAGGTGAAACTGAAACAGACAGAATTTTCTGAGAATATCATCTTAATGATATGCACCTCATTTGCTGATGTCCCGGCGTAGTGGGAAAGTTTCTGCATATGAAGATTGTATGTGGGACGGAGATAGCTGATAATTGTTAACCCTGATTTGCTCGAACTCATCTCAAGTAGCCACGTTTGGTCCCTGATGCCTGGCTGTGGAAGGAATTCTCTCCTGTTGATTTGTTAATTAGTTGCATTCAAAAAGTCACATATGCCCTATATATTAGACAAAGATACATATATCTGCATTCTGGGTGTAAGACAAAGATGCCCCGAGGTAGTGATATATTTCACCCCTACTTAAACAAGGATGCCCTTAGATCTCGGCCTGGTGAGTGCGACAGAGATGGCATGTGCTCGTGTTGCTTTTAACTCCCATTTCTTACTGTTCCTCTAACTCTTAGTTTACATAAATTGTTTTTATTTATCCAAAATAACAATGTTTAAATAAATACGGAATGTTTATCTATATCAGTGATGAGCCTATCAACCATTTCTTTGATTATTTTGTTTAATGTTTTTATTTTACCTAGTATCCATATGTTTCGATCTCCCTTGCCAGGGCCGGCATCTACGAAAAGCTGTGAAATTTACTTAATAACATCCTCCTACATTGTTTCTCATGCTGGTGCAATGTTAAATCAATTAGTTAATGATAGTTAGTTCTATTAGTTGTTTATTAATTGTCAAACATTCTAAATATTATTGTAATTTTTTGTATTCATTCGAGTTCGACATTCCCACGCTAAAACACTCATTCCTACTCTGTCGTTACCTACTTAGCTTACGTTGGGACAGCCCCAGACACGGCGCCCCATAGCGATTTATTACCCTCTTGAGTTGACCTGCAAATCTTCTCTGCATCATACTTATCAGTTCTTAGGAGGTCTACACGTGCGTTTTGTTTTTGTATACATGTAGAAACACGATACTAAAGATTTTAAAAATAATAATGATACACACCAAATTCGGCCGCGTTTCAATCTCCCCCTGATATTAAACTGGAAGTGATGATCAATTTAATATCACTGTTCTCTGAAACAAAACTGGCAAAAAAATAGAAATAATCGTACATGCTGGAACAAATTTATTTATATAAACAAAAACAAAAGGAAGAAAAAAAATTTCATCATTCTATCTTTAACATACAACTGCCCTTCATCTGCTAGTGAAAAAAAATAAAACATGCAATTAATTAAGCAATTAGCCTCAATGATATATCCTGTAATTCTGGTTTACCCCTCAACGACCTCTTGTAATAATCCTCCCCCCGATTTCATACCCGAAACTGTCAGTTTACCTTCGCTGCGGATTGTTAGTTTATTTGTTGTTGTCAAATTGCTCGCTGGTGTGGTTGTTGGTAATGATTGTCTTTATAACATTTGTTCGTCTGCGATCGATTACATCTCATCGTACTGTCCCGTGAGGTGGCTACTGCCATAGAGTTATGTGGTAAGTGTTGTAAACCGTTCTTTTCTTGATACCCCTCAATAATGTTTTCCTGGTGTCTCAAAAACGTCATAAGTTCTGTAACCGTCTGTTGGTTACATACTTGCCAAAGTGATTGTATGTGAATTGGGAAATGTATCATTTTCTCGACAAATTGTGTCTCGGGCAGCGGAATATTTAATAATTTGTTCTGGCCTACGTACAAAGCAAGGTGAGACACCATACTTGGAGTTCTTCTAGGGTCCCATCGCTCTGTACTTATCCTCAGTCGCCATTTATTTTGAATACTATCCGACCAATATGTATGCAGAAAATCTTGTTTGAAATCTTTATACATCGTCCAATATCCCACATACACATGGTGTCCATTTGTCCGCCTCACCGACGACATTCCCGCGCAATGTCTAGTTGAAACTCTTCCGGAATTTGTAGGCGTCGGAAATATTTTTCCAACATCTCCAGAAATCTAACGGGATTCAACTTTAGACAATCCCCGTCAAATTTCGGTTTCGCAGGAAGAGTGGCTAGCCCTCTTTCGGATGTGTACGGCGCGACCGTGGGTGCGGGTGGGAGCACCACTGGCATATCATTTGGAGGATTTATAATAATTTGTGAAGATTCTCCCCCGAGGTGGGAGCCATTGTCCCCGTTAGAAGATCCTTCATTACTGGGTATCGACGGCGTAATTGTGACTGTCGGGCCTGACTCTATATTTGCCACCTGAGTTGAAGTCATAGGTGTTGTCACCTTGTTGACTAACTCTTTCATGGTGGAGCTTAACTCCCCCAAAATATGACCAATGTCCTCCTATTGGCATTTCCACTGCTCTTGCTGCTCGATTTTCCAATCTTTGAGCACACTGGCGAGGTCGGCGGTAACCCGCACGATGGGCTCCGCTGTGTTGTTCTCCTCCTTACCAGAGGATTCCATAATATCTAATTCCTAATTAAGGTGTTTAGAAAAAACAAAAGTATACCACTCATACGATTCTATTACGTAGTATTGTCTATCACACACAGGAGTTTCTCTCAGAGTCTATCGCTCACATACACACACACACACACACACACACGTACACACATACACACACCCACCGACACACACACACACACACACACACATGTTGAACATTGCTAATTACCCGTCTTAAACCTCACACCACCAACCTCAAAAACTTCAAATCCTGGTCACGGCACCAAATTTATTCTATAGTATGTAACGCGGCAGCGTATGAAACCGCCAGCGTACAACTAATTATTGTGATCGTCTAATTACCCTACGTTGTGTTATTTTAATAGTGCCCAGAATCTTTGATTTGAAGTCGTGGTAGTGTAAGGAATAAAACAAGTAATAACATAGATTCAACAATAAACAACGTTTATTCAGTCATTGGCATTCAAGAAATATACAGTACAAATATAATGACTGATACTTATGGCCGGGGATGCCGGGAGAATGCCCTGGGTTGGGCTGTGGCTGGCAACGGACTCGTACGTGGAGCGGCACCGGGCGCAGCGCAGGCAGCGTCTCGGGATTGCTGTGGGTATGGCCACGGGCGTGGACCGGTCACTGGCGGAACGGTACACCGGCCGCGGGACGTAGGCCTCAGTTAGCCGTGGTTACGGCCGCTGACGGGGTCCCCCAGGTGGATGACGGGACCAATGGGTGCATATACACAAAGATGCACAGACATACAAGATGTCTTACACAAATTTTATACGTGATATAGTATGGTGTTATAGCAAAATACTTGGATATTTAATTTTGCTATTGGACGTTGTTGGAGAATTGCAACTGGACCTTGCGGAGCGTGCAGTCCCCTGTTATCAACGTAGCAACTATACGGGGAGTAAATGACGAGGTTGGAGAATTGCAACTGGACCTTGCGGAGCGTGCAGTCCCCTGTTATCCTGACACCACTGACCGTTTTATTTATAGTTGCTCAGTTATCAACGTTGTTGGAGAATTGCAACTGGACCACTGTGTGGAGCGTGCAGTCCCCTGTTATCAACGTGTAACCGCCCGGTCAGTAAATGACGAGGTTGGAGAATTGCAACTGGACCTTGCGGAGCGTGCAGTCCCCTGTTATCCTGACATCACTGACCGTTAAATTCGTTTTAATAATATCCCAACGCTGCAGGTGAGAGCTTAGCCGACACCTGACAGCAATACCACCATATAACACCAATACAAAAGCCTCAAAAATTACACAATGATCGTAATGCAGATCAAGCTACTACAGAGGCTGATCCTGGCCGAAACCAAGATGCCCTTCCGAGTGCGGTGCACCCAGTTTTAAACACAGAAGCGCCACCCCTAAAGATTGGGGGTGGAAATGATGGAAGATTAGATGTCCATAGGTGAAACTGAAACAGACAGAATTTTCTGAGAATATCATCTTAATGATATGCACCTCATTTTCTGATGTCCCGGCGTAGTGGGAAAGTTTCTGCATATGAAGATTGTATGTGGGACGGAGATAGCTGATAATTGTTAACCCTGATTTGCTCGAACTCATCTCAAGTAGCCACGTTTGGTCCCTGATGCCTGGCTGTGGAAGGAATTCTCTCCTGTTGATTTGTTAATTAGTTGCATTCAAAAAGTCACATATGCCCTATATATTAGACAAAGATACATATATCTGCATTCTGGGTGTAAGACAAAGATGCCCCGAGGTAGTGATATATTTCACCCCTACTTAAACAAGGATGCCCTTAGATCTCGGCCTGGTGAGTGCGACAGAGATGGCATGTGCTCGTGTTGCTTTTAACTCCCATTTCTTACTGTTCCTCTAACTCTTAGTTTACATAAATTGTTTTTATTTATCCAAAATAACAATGTTTAAATAAATACGGAATGTTTATCTATATCAGTGATGAGCCTATCAACCATTTCTTTGATTATTTTGTTTAATGTTTTTATTTTACCTAGTATCCATATGTTTCGATCTCCCTTGCCAGGGCCGGCATCTACGAAAAGCTGTGAAATTTACTTAATAACATCCTCCTACATTGTTTCTCATGCTGGTGCAATGTTAAATCAATTAGTTAATGATAGTTAGTTCTATTAGTTGTTTATTAATTGTCAAACATTCTAAATATTATTGTAATTTTTTGTATTCATTCGAGTTCGACATTCCCACGCTAAAACACTCATTCCTACTCTGTCGTTACCTACTTAGCTTACGTTGGGACAGCCCCAGACACGGCGCCCCATAGCGATTTATTACCCTCTTGAGTTGACCTGCAAATCTTCTCTGCATCATACTTATCAGTTCTTAGGAGGTCTACACGTGCGTTTTGTTTTTGTATACATGTAGAAACACGATACTAAAGATTTTAAAAATAATAATGATACACACCAAATTCGGCCGCGTTTCAATATTATGGCAACAAAGTTCGAATAATGTACTCGTACAGGCATCCATCCTCGCATATATCCTTATTCAAACGAAAAATAGCAACAAATTCTATATCAATGATGCTTAATGGGTCTTGCATGTCGCTAATTCGCCTCCGATTCAAACGTTCTTCAGAATCTTCTTCCTCTAATTCTAATTCTTCAACAACTATTAGTTGTGTGTATAAAAAAAGCCATACATAACAAAATACCACAAATAAAAATTATTCATTTCAAACAAATGTCATACCAAACCAAGATAACACCGGCGATACAAATATAACACCACCTCTTCATGCGGTGATATCTCTTCGCCAAGTATTAGGTCATATGGCCATGTTTGACAATCTTCCGCAAGATGGCTGTCCGAAATATATCACGTTGAAGATGTCTCTTAAGTATTCCAACGCATGATCTGAACTTTCTGTAAGCATTTCTACCGTTATTTCATCGTGTCCTGGTGCCTTTCCTGTTTTTGCTTTCCTTAAGGCATCGTTTATTTCTTCCCTTGATATTTCTTCCTCCTGTTCTATTACTGTCTCTTGTTCGTTTTCCCTTCTACTTTCCCTATTTTTCTTATCGTTTGTTGTATCTTCTCCTTCTAATAAATCTTTAAAATAATGCCTCCATCGTTTGATAAACTCATCTTATTTTGTAATTAGTAAACCTTTTTTGTTTTTTATGTTGTTGAGCATGTAGGGTTTTTTGTTTCGAGTGTTTTTTATTATCCCAAAAAATATTTTCTGATTATTATTACATGCCTCGTTAATTTTTTTCTCCGAATTCTATCCAAAACTTTTTCTTCCCTTCTTTGACTAGGTTTTTAACTTTGTTCCTTTCTACTTTGCACTCTTCATAGTCTTTTTTACTCTTTGTGTTTATATATTTCTTCCATTTTTCTTCTCCACTGATTTTTTTATGTCCTCGGTCCACCAATGTGTTATGTTTACTTTTCTGTGTGTTTTTTGCTGATCCACAGCTTTCGTCTACTGCCTTTAATATTGCTTGTTTGAATATCTTCCATTTTTCTTCTGTGTTTTTCGTATGCCCACTTTTATGGTGTAGGCTTCGGTTTAAAGCTTCCTGAAATTGTTAATTTATGGCTTCATCTTTTAACTTGTAGCATTTTATTTTCTTGTTTAGAATTTTTCTTTTATTCTCTTGCTCTGTCTTAGTGAATGTATTTTTGAATGTGAGTGTTACTAAATAATGGTCACTTCCTATTTCAGCACCTCTTTTTACTTGTATGTCTTGTATTATTGGTCGCAATTGTTTACTACATAAAAAATAATCGATTAAAGATCTTTCGTTTCTAATTGCTACTTCTCTGGTCATTTTATGTATATGTTGAAAATGTGTGATTCCAATTACTAGTTCATTTTCCAGACAAAACTCGATTATTCTGTCTCCGTTTGTATTCTTTTTGTCTTCTCCATATTTTCCGAGGCATCATTCCAATCCCTTATTTTTATTTTCAACCCTACCATTTAGATTTCCCATTATTAATATATTATGCTTACTTTCATCTACTTGTTTTTATAGGTCGTTAAAAAAAAAACTTTTTCCTATTTAACTTCATTGTCATTTGGTCCATAGGCCACTATTATCATAAGCTATTCCTCATTCCTATAGCCTTTCATATTTATGTCATTCTCTAACAGATGATCCTTGAAATCGCACAGTGAGTTCCATAGACTGCGATACGACGGCTTCTGGTACGAGCGTGGTTTTGTGACCAGGTAGTAGATATACCGCTGATGTTCCGTATTGCTATCCCTCAGTCGTAGCGTTTGCCCGATGGATGGACCTTGGTGCCAGTTCTTGTACTGGTCGAAATTTTGTCTAAAGACTGAAGCTACGCCGCGTGACATTTTTAATTCTTTTGATGCGCAGTGGCCGAGGGAATAATCTGACGACATGGTGAACAAGTCTCGATGTTCTTGTTTCATCACGCCATACCGCGCCTTGTGACCAAAGGAATATTGTTCCATGAAGTCTTCAAAAGTCGGTTCCTGGGCTATGATGCGATGAACCGTTACTCCATGATGGTCTTCATTGTTGTCACCGGCGAACGGGGCTAGCCGATTAAAGTGTACTATTCTTGGCTTCCTGGTAGATGCTTTCCTAATTCTATACATTACGTCATTTATCCTTTTAATGACCTCATACGGACCTTCCCACTTTCTTTGCAGCTTTAGTGACAAACCTCGATGCCTTTGAGGATCGTAAAGCCATATTAAATCCCCAGGTTGGTATCCACCTTTTTCTGCCTTGATGTCATACTGGTCCTTCATTCGGTCGCTGGCAACTTGAATGTTTGTGCGGACTTATTCATGAATGTCGTCCATTCTTCTCTGTAATTCCGTTACGTAATCTTCCCCGGCCAGATTTTCTCCAGGTTTACTGCCAAACACCAAGTCACATGGTAGGCGCAACTCACGCCCGAATAAGATGTTCGCAGGAGTTTTCCCTGTGGTTTCTTGCACGGATGAACGATAAGCCATCAGGAACAGATGAAGATGTCGGCCCCAGTCTCTTTGGTGGTTGGAGACTGCCTTCGACAAGTATCGGTTGTTCGTTCTATTCATTCGTTCAACCATGCCATCGGACTGCGGATGTATGGTGTTTTATTAATTCCTAATATCTTACAGATATTTTGGAAAGCGGCAGATTCGAAATTTCTTCCCTGGTCGGAGTGAAGTTCACGTAGTACACCAAACCGGCATACAACTCTTTGACTATGGTTTCAGCGACCGTGATGGCTTCCTGGTTGGGTAATGGATAAGCTTCAACCCACTTGGTAAAGTAGTCCATCACAACTACGATATATTTGTTTCCGTCGTCACTTTCTGGAAATGACCCGGCTACATAAATCGCAATGCGCCCAAATGGAGTGCCAACGTTGTATTGACGCATTGGAGCTCTTCGTCGTCTATGCGGACCGTTGTTCCAGCGCAAACCACACGTTTCTTGCACCAGTCTTTAACATCCTCCTTGCAGTTAACCCAGTAAAATCTTTGGCGCAATCTTTCCAAAGTCTTGCTGACTCCAAAATGGCCGCCTCCAGATCCGTCATGGATCTCTTTCAACACGTCTGGTATTCTATTCGTAGGAATAACCAACTGAGTTCTCTTCTCAGTTCTATTGGTATTTTCCACCACACGTTTTCACAGGCCATCCTCAATCACCATGGAGTCCCATTGCGCCCAGTACGACTGTACACTCTGTGAGTGTGGTGCAACGTCTTCCCATATTGGTTTTCTCTCTTCTGTTTTCCATTCCAATACAATTTTCAAAGTCGGGTAATTTTCTTGGTCCTTGCGTAGTTCATCGAGCTGCCAACTATCGTCGACTACAGTTATTCTGTTGAGAAGTTTCTCTTCTAGTCGACTACAATGTTTGCAGTCCTTTTATCAAGGCCTTCTGGACAATGTATCGGCATTACGATGGCTGGTACCTGTCCTGTGTTCTATTTTGAAATCGTATACCTGTAGTCTCTCCCTCCATCTAGCCACCTGACCTTCTGGATTCTTAAATTGTAGCAGCCATTTTAAAGCAGCATGGTCATTTCTTATCAAATAATTTCTTCCATATAAATACTTATAGAAATGCTCCCCGGATTTCACGACCGCCAAAAGTTCTTTTCTGGTTACACAATAATTCCTTTCCGGTTTTGACAAGGTCTTACTAAAGTAGGCAACCTTCTCATGTCCGTCTTGTTTCTGGGAAAGAACGCCACCAATTCCAACGTTGCTGGCATCTGTGTCTAGTATGAATGCTCCTTCAGGTAGAGGATAACTTAGGACAGGTGCGCTTGTCAAGGAATGTTTCAGTTCTTTAAATGTAATTTTACAGTCCATTTCTCAGATAAATCGCCTTCCTTCTTCAGTAGGCCTTGTCAGTGGCTTAGCTATGTTGGCAAATCCAGGTACATATCGTCGATAGTAAGTACACAAACCAAGGAAACTTCTAAATTCATGTTTGTCTCTAGGTACTGGCCAGTCACTCACAGCCCTTATTTTCTCCGACTCAACTGCAATAGCCTTACCAGAAACCACGTGTCCCGAGTAATGAACTTCTTTTTGGAACAGATGGCACTTCTTTGGACTGAACTTCAAGTTAGCCTATCTCAATCTTTGGAAAACCTCTTCCAAATTCTTCATGTGGTCCTCGAACGTATTTCCTGCCACAATAATATCGCCGAGATAAACCAAACAGGTTTTCCAAGATAGCCCAGCCAATACGGTTTCCATAAGTCGTTCAAATGTTGCAGGGGAATTGCAGAGCCCAAATGGCATTACGGTAAATTGCCAGAGTCCGTCCCTGATGGTGAAGGCTGTCTTCTCCTTGTCCTTTGCATCTAAATCTACTTGCCAGTATCCGCTAGATAATAGAGTGGAAAAAATCTTTGATTTAGCCAAAGTATCCTGTGTATCGTCTATTCGAGGTAGCCGGTAGCTATCCCACATTGTTGAGTTGTCGATACTCGACGCAAAATCATGTGAAACCCATGGACTGCTTGAAGATTCGATTACACCTTCCATCTTCATGTCCTCATTAATGCTTTCGGCTTCCGCACGCTTCGCCAATGGCAGTCTTCTTGCTGGCTGATGGATCAGTCTTGCGTCTCTGGTGTCTATTTTATGGTGAACTATATTAGTTCTCCCTTTGGCTTTCTTGTCGAATTTGAACACGTCTTGAAACTTCCAATTAAATTATTTGCCTTGGTTCTCTAGTCGGCGGTTAATTCCTGAAATGATGTTGATATCTGGTTGATTAATGTGCCTGGAACTTCTTGAGATGTTTCCGTTGGCCTTCACAGTTCGAATAATCGAGGATACTGCCAAGCATTCTCCTACAATTGTTCCTCTTTTTAGAACAACCGGATAATTTATGTTCATTATTCGAACTGGAATTACCTGGCTGGTTTTCACCAGTGACTTTCCGACAAAACTCCAGTACCAGTTTTGGCATCATCATTCCTGGGCTGAAGCATAACAATACTTCCCTCGCAGAAACTACCATCTAAATGTGCTTCCAAGATAGTTTCACTTCGTTTTGCGAGAGTAACGTCTTCGGCCATTAGTACGCGCACAGATTTGTCGTCTGGTGGGTTTAATACGTTCTTCTTCATGGACCATCATCGTTCCCTTCTTCAGGTCAAGCTTAAAACCGTGCTTTGTCATTACGTCCATACCAATTATTAATTCATCTGCAACTTCAGCTACCAGCGCACGATGTTTAAAGGAGGTGATTCCAATAAAGATGGTGACATCTACTTCTCCTAATGCGGTAGCTAGTACTCCCGTCGCTGTGCGTAATCGCCACTTAGTTGGCTGAAAATTCGTCTTGCCAGTTTTCTTTGCCAAGTCGGGTCTAATTATAGTCTTTGCCGCACCCGTATTCAGAAGCATTTGCAGTGGGCTTGCGTCAATAGTGCCATTCACGTAGATACTATTGACTTGATAATGAAGGGATGCGGCGTAACATTGTGGGGCTACTAGATTACGGGTCGACGGTTGCCCCCTCGCATCAACCCGACTTAGTTTCCCGACTCCTTTCCTCCTTTGTCGATTCCGTTTTCTTTTGGATTTTTTTGCAAAGTCTCTGCGGATGGCCCAGTTCACCGCAATTCCAGCAGCGGAGTTTCTTTCTTCCGGTAAACACTTCGCTTGCAATTCGTCGCATCGTCTCTTCTAGATATTCAATGTTTTCATTTCTCTCAGCATCGATATTTCCTACTCGTGATTGGTTACGTGAGGCTTCTTTGGCAGCTTCATGCTCCAATGCATATGACAGTGCGTCGATTAAAGTTTTTGGGCGAGCCAATCGCAGTGCTTGCTGAGTTTCGCTGTCGCGAACCCCGTAAATGAATGATTGAGTGGCCAGGCACTCCAAAATGCTGTCAGGAGCTGTAGGATGTGCGAGACGGACCAAACGAGCTACGTCAGCATCAAATTCTTGCAGGCTTTCTTTTGAACTCAGATACCGGTTTTTCAGTTGCAACTAGTATATCTGCTCCAGATGCGCATTGCCATATCGCATATCCAACCGCTTGACTAGTTGGTTGTACTCTTCCTGTTCTTCAGATCACGTACTTTTAATTCATTTAATTTTACTTGTTTAGTCGCCATTTTATTTATTTTTATTTAAACTTCACAGTTTATTAACAATCCCACTTCTGACACTAATTGTAACGTTTATTTATGTGGATGAAGTAAAAATCAGAGAAATATTATTAATTAAAATAACATGTTTTTTAAACGATCAATAATTAGGATAAATATAAAAAAGGTAATAAAAATAACTATAATTAAATAATTATAAACACTAATTTAAGACTAGTAGTATTATTAAATGCTTAAACACTAAGATTATTTATTTAAACCATATTTATATCACTATATTTATTTTATATGACTAGATTTATTTATGTTCATTACTCGCAGACTGTTTATTCATATCACCCACTGTTTATTGCTCGTCGCTTCCATTTATCAGACTATGTTCGCTGGCTTAGGCGACGGGTTTATATAGCGCGATGTTCTTCTTGAACTTTCTGACGCTACAATGACATTGAATACAAAGGATCCAGGTCAACGGTGTAATTAACACATCTATCCGTATGGGGATTTCCGCCGCCGGGGTTTACGTCACCGCTCGGGAATATTCTACCAGTAGCGGCGCCCGAATACTCTTAAGTCAAGGGCGCACGTAACATTATTTATTGAAATAGGTTATACAATAATTATTTTTATATACATTTTCTTATTGATTTTATTTAATTAAATTTTGTAAAATATTTAAAAAAATGTTATTATATTAAGTAGAAAGACGAAAAACAAACTGAACACTCCAAAACGACACAATACAGACGTAAACAACAGAAATAAAATGGCTTTATTAGAAGGTTAAAGAAGTCTGACAGATGCTAAAACAAAAGTTGCCAAAGGATACGTAAAAGAACTATTTATGTAATAACCGCCTAAAAAAGTAATTGGCATACCTACCTCTGTTATGACGAATTGTCCATTGAAGCACAATAGACTAAGTTGGAGAAGGCATATAAATATAAATACAAATATTGATATATACTGGACACTTAAAAAGGGCAACTGCAAATATTTTTTATAACATAAATTCAGATTTATGGTAAGTACATATTATAATTACCATAAATATTTGCATTCCACACATGCACAATAATACAGTGCTGCCGCCCATTTGAGTTAATAAACCAGGACTGAACATATTACTCACATCATCAAATAACCTAAAAAATAATAGTGTTCACAAGACTGTTTTACATACTTAATATAATTTTATCTGCAACCGACAGGATAAAAGGCATTTCTCAAAAAAAGTTTAATATGAAAATTCGTATTTTATTGAACTACCTCAGTTAATAAACAAAGGTTCGGTTGCACCGCTTCCACTTAACTTTTAGGGAATGCATTATTGCCATCTGGCTCAGGATCCGAACATATTTGGAAATGAATCGCTGTCCAAATCGGGGTGGTATTAATAGAAATTAGTAAATGCTCCTACTGACAGTTTTATAAGTACTTAATAAAGTTTCAGTAAAAGCTGATGCTATAAGAAAATACTTATTTGGGAAAAGTATGTACTTATAATCAGAATAAGTAATTACTTAAACTGTATTAATAAAATGGAGTTGATTCTCATAGAATGAGACGTTGCACGATTTGTTTCTTTGCTTTAATCGAAAAGAGTAAGAAAAAATATTTTACCCGTACTTTTCAATTTTTTTCATATTACTCTTTATTCATGAAAAAATTGTCTCTGAAAATACAATAATTGCCGCCTTTTTATCGCTTGATGTTGTCAGAAAACTACTCACCAATGAAAATGGCTTGCATTTGCCGCCGACAGAATTTAATCGAGAGACTGCCGTGACAGCTGTCAATTATTACTAGCTACTGGTTATATCCATATTACTGATTTTTACCTCTCGCTAAAAGAGGTATTGGATTCATGCTGAAAGTCGCATTTCCAGATTTTATTGAATAAGCACGATTTAAGGTGCATAAAATCCGATTTTAACATTTTTACGATGATGTCTGTGTGTGTGTGTGTGTGTGTGTGTGTGTGTGTGTGTGTGTGTGTGGATATGTGTGTGTGTGTTAGGTTGTTGGAGGAACGACTTCTCGAATTCTATAAGACTAAAAGACCTGTTTGACTACGTATTTCTCAGTCAACATTAATAGGGAGAGTTGAATAGGTTTTGGTACCAATTGGAAAACCGGAAGTAGTAGTATCTTAAAAAAAATTCTAAATATAATTTTTTCGAAAACTTTTATTATTAGTATTAAAGAACGTAAAATTCTCTATTCAATACATTTTAAAATTTTATTATATCTCCTATGGGTTTGGAGATATAGTATATAATAATATAGAATAATCTGTTGTAATAAATCTCGTTGCCCAAAAAACAGTTGAGATATTTAAATGTAATTAACAGATAAATGCATTATGTCAGTGTCAAAAATCAGCAGTTTTTCAAACATTACTGGAAGATTTTCTGGGAGGTACGAGTACATTTAATATATCTTATTGTATTATTAATTAAATATGTTTTTAAAATTTATAGGTATGTGAATATTACATATATCCTTAAGAAATACCGGTAGTACTGTCAATGAATATTAGAAGAGGTCAAAATTCCTCATAGAACGAAAGAAGAGATACAATTTCAATTATTTGTATGTACAAGAAATCTTAAATTCGTTACTTACAGGGTGCGAGCAGTCATCTGACTTTGTTGGCCTTGGCAAGCAGATATGAGGATCCGTGTCAGAATGACGGCTAGTAGTTATTTGCCACAATTGTCATATGTCATAATTTTTCATTTAAAATTTCAAAATATTTTGATGGATATAAAATCATGGTATTTTGAACGAAAAATTATGATACTTGACATATATGTAAATTATTAATAGCTCCCATTCTGACACGGTCCCCCATAGCCGAGGCCAACAAAGTCTATGCAGCATAAAATGAAAATGGCGAGAGGTATTGTGCTGGCCACAACAGATTTTTATATTTTGTAAAGACCCAAACATGGCTATAGAATAGTATATTATGTAACAAACACAAAATGCAGCACATCTTGCACGTGTTTGAAAGTTTGCGACACGAGCCGACGGCGAGTGTTGGAATTCAAACGAGTGCAAAATTGCTATTTTGTGTGAGTTGCATACTATACTTTTTATACGACAACGACAATTATAAAAATAGATACAAATAAATATGCAAATATTTTATTTATAACTTTGGATCCATGAAAATACGAAATTATCTATTCATTAGCAGAGCCTGGACAGCAGTGCCCAACCAATTAAGAAGAAGAACTATGAAATAACTTCCTACCTACATATTTTTTTATTTGTTTAAGTTGATGTGCAATTATTTAAAATCATTTTTGGAGAACTTGTGGAATGCTGGATACTAAAATTTTCTTGATATTGACAATTTTCCATTGTCGAAGTAGATGGCATTTCACGATTTCCTATTTCTGAAGTCGATGGTATATTTGAAATGCTCTGTATTGCATTTACAATTTTATTAGCTGTGTCCCTCGGCGACTACCGTGGACTTCCAGCCACCGTGACGCTTCAAACTAGTTATGTCACCACCAGCATCAACAAGAATTGTTGCTGAAGATCGACGAAAGCAGTGTCCGGTGTATAATTCGTAGTTTGGCAATTTTAAATATTTAGCAATCTCTTTTCCCATACTTCCAAGCTTATTCACGCCTATTCTTTGGGCGGTAGATTTTCCTTTTTGGTAATTAATGAAGAACCATGGACCATTTACATTTGAAGGGCGGAGATTTGCATATTTTTGTAAATTTAATAGAAAGGACTAGTTATAGTAAAATTTCGTATAATTTTGGTTTTAGTGTCTGGTATAGTTACTAAAACAGCTGAACCCAAATCATTGAAATTAGTAATTTTCATTTGATGTAATTCAGGTCTTCTACATGCACCCATCATGCCCATAATTAATGCGACCTAAAATATAGACTAAATATATATTTCATTATATGGCTATATAAAACTTACTTTTGTCGCTAAATAGATCTCATCTGGGGCTTCTTTAATGAATTTATTGATGTCATTTGATGTAAAGATCTTCGACTTTTTGGGTCTGTAGCCGTCGGACTGTCGCTTAAGGAATGCTTTCAGTTTTAAGTATTTTGCAATATCTATATTATTATGTGCATTTTAATGGCACAAAATTGACCCCTGTGGTGCACTCTCCACGCCAGCAATGAGTGCCCGTGAGGTGACGCCTGGTAAGCGCCCACACGGTACAAATATTCCATCATTACCGATATCTGTGTACGAAGCAGATTGGCACACCCAGCAATGGGTAATATGCCGTGATGAAATATTTATTTATTTATTTTATTTATATTAGGTATTATGAATACTAAGAGTCGTTCGCAGCATTGAGTATTGTGTCCATAATGTGGAACTTTTGAATTTTTTCGCCAAGTCGCCAAAATACGCCATTAAAACGTTCTCGGAAGACGATTTTACGTTTCGATCTCCTTTCCACTCCAAGAATAGGTTATAAGCCCGTTTGTACATTTTCTTCGATGTTTCCGGCAATAAATTTAGTGTTGTTAAATTCGCTGCTTCTGTTATACTTGGAGGTGTCAATTCCAAGTCACTATCACTTTCCATATTAATTATCTGATTTCTTGGAAATAAATACGAAATTATTTGTAATGCACAAACTGATAACATTTGACGTTTGGCGTTATATTGTTTAAGCCACCTTAGGTTTTTTCATCAAAAACAGCAGACCGAACACGAAATATTTCATATTGCATTTGTTGTTTAGCAACTTGCCTAGCAACCGATGCAAAATGAAATTCAGTACAAAATGTAGCTTCTTTTGATTCAATTTACACTCTTGATATGAACATTTTTCGATGTTGTCGTATAAAAAAAAGTTTTGTGCTATTGTGCCCAAATAGAAGTGTTGCATTAGTTTATAGCACTAAATAATAATTATGCTATTAGATTCTCAACACTATTTATTTATGATATACAATAATAATAATACAGTAGAAATCCTTTAATCCGAACATCCAGCAATCTGAACATGGAGTAGAAGGACGGTAATTCGAACAAGGAACAGTTGAATAAAATTTATCCAAACGCAACAACTTGAACGTGTGATTCTTTGAAAATACTATCAAATTTTACTTTAGTTTTTACTCCTCAATTAGCGAAATATGATAATAATTTCAGCCCGAGATTACAACTAGTGGGTGTATGTACTGTTAACAATTAATAAATTTGTTTCATTACTTACTAATTATTATTTCATTGTTTCATTATTTTATGTTTATATGATTAGATAAAACTTCTTTAGAATCATATGATTCACCTTATGAATAGGAGCATTGTTTTATTAATTGTTATTGCAGAGTCGAGCCGCTGCTGGCCGACCGAAGGTGGATTATTGTTGAATCTGCATTCGGTGCGTTCAGATTACATGCCGCTCAATTTTTAATATTTCTTTATTTTCATTATTTTTACAATAAATCTTGTGTTTGTTTGAAATAATAATAATTATTTCTATTATTCCTAACAGTACATACATTGTTTATTATATTATAATACGTAGTACTTCAGCGACTGGCAATCAAAGCCGAAATGAACGCCCGAAATAAGCAAAATTTTATTATTTCCTTCAGAATTATTTATTTAGTTATTATTTTTAAATGAACATGACGCTTGCATCCCAATTACAGAATAATATTACATAGTAATATGAAAAAGTAATACATGTACAAGAAAAAATAAATAAAACTAAAGATAATACGAGTAATTATGTTTTTGTTTCTATTTTTTAATTTCAGCGTTATTTGTTTGTTGAAATAATATAATATATATTTCAAAACACTCTGAATTGACGTTATTTACATTTAACCATACAGATTCAGTAATCTGAACAAATCGTTAGTCTGAACACCCCCTTCTATTTAGCATTTCGGATTAAATATATATATATATATATATATATATATATATATATATATATATATATATATATAATATACAACAACAAATAATAATAGTAAAAAAAAAGTTTTAGTAGTGCCTCAAAACGAAGAATGAAATGGTTATCTCAAGTAAACATAAAACCATTTACAAAATCAAGGTTTCATTCTGTCAAGATAATTTTGCTGTAAGCATAAATATTTTTCTAATTAAATAAGAAATATTAAATATTTTTAAATTTTAATCCTTTCAGTTCTGCATTGGCTAGTATTTCTTGGACGTCACAGACACTGTAATTTGACGCCAATTCAAACATAATATACTTTTAAATTGCTATTGTGTTTAATATATACAGAAATTTAAACAGAACAATTCATATTTGCTAATACTATAGAAGGTACTCATTCGAATTTCAGAATAAAAAATCTCTTGTGATGAGCACAATACCTCTCGCTCTTTTCATTTTATGTTGCATAGGGCACGAGCAGTTATGTGACTTTCTTAGCCTTGGCAAGCAGATATGAGGGCCCGTGTCAAAATGACAGCTATACTCTGTTTTTAAATTATAGACAGTAACTAGAAATTCTAATGAGAAAATCAAAGCCTGTGATTGGCTGCCGGGGTATTTCGTGAAGCCGCATTTAACCAGACGAAATTTCAAGTTAATCTTCAGACGTAATTCAAACGTCAAATTCTCAGTAGTTGTCAAATCACTTGTTGAATTTGGACGTGTTTTTTGTTTCATTTCTCTTTTTGTGATATTTCACGATTAAAAACAGTTGTTTTCAGAACTACTAGTATTTCATTAACACTGTATTTTTATATTATCATTTATCACGCTTTCTTTTTCTTTGTGACTTTCATTTTAAAAGTTCAGTATTTTTGATTCCGCGTGCTTTTACATTTGAGAAGATGAGTTGTCCAAGCTCAAGTGCAATGCTTTATGTTTCACCACTGAAGAAACGCCGGCGTCTAGATCTGGGACACCACTTTTCTGTAGCTGAGAAGTAATGCGTTTTAAATATGAATAAGAAGTTAGTGACAGATTCGCCTGACCTGAAAATCACAGCTATTGTACGTGAAATTAATTAATTTTAATTAAAAGTTATGTATTTATGACTTTATATGAATAAATTAAGTAGATTATCTATAATAGTTTTGGCTAATGAAAATATAACCTGGAAAGTATAAATGCTGACGTGACCTTCATTTTAACATTTCAATTCCCCCGTCAAATAAATATAGTGACTTATTTTGGTAATTTCTAGCGGTGTAAATGTGACTTCGCCTAGTGCTGTCTATAGTTTTAAAACAGAGTATAGTAATACGGTACATAGGTGTCAAGTATCATAAATTTTCATTCAAAACATTATGATTTTCCAAATCCATGTGAATTACTTTCCTCGACAAGTATATTCCATACAATTGATGACAAATAAACATCAGAATGAAAAATTATGACATATGACAATTGTGACATCTATGTAAATAACTAGTAGACGTCATTCTGACACGGATCCTCATCTGCTTGCCAAGGCCACGATCACATGACTGCTCGCGCCCTATAAGTAACGAATTTAACATTTCTTGTACACATAAATAATTGAAATTGTACTTCTTCCTTCGGTCTATGAGAAATTTTGTCCTACTGTTCTAATATGTTCAAAATTCTTCAAATTCATTGATAGTATTACCAATATTTCTTAAGGATATATGTAATAATAACATAACTATAATTTAAATACATATTTAATTAATAATACAATAATATAAATATATTAAATGAACTCGTACCCCCCAGACAAATCTGATTTTTGTCACCGACATTTTGCATTTATCTGAAAATTTAAATATCTCAACTGTTTTCTGGGCAACGAGATTTATTACAACAGATTATTCTATATTATTATATACTATATCTCCAAACCTATACGAGATATAATATTTTTTTTAAATGTATCAGATTGACAATTTAATGCTCTTTAATATTACCAAAAAAAAAAATTCAAAAAATAATATTTATATTTTTTTTCAAGAATCTGCTACTTCCGGTTGTCCAATTGATATCAAAACCTTTTCAGGTCTTCCCATTAATGTCCTATTGGAAAATATGTAGTTAAACAAATATTAAGTCTTATAGTTTTAGAATAATCGTCCTTCCAACGTCCCACACAGATACACACACACATACATCCACACACACATATATCCACACACACACATACACACGCACACACACACACATTGAGAGAGAGAGATATCATCGTAAAAATGTTAAAATCGGATTTTTAGAGACCTTAAACGTGCTTATTCATTAAAATCTGGATATGCGATTTTTAGCATGAATCCAAACCTCTCAGCAAGAGGTAAAAAGATATGTTACATTTTTTGCAACACTTCAGTAAGTATTTACTTATAAATTTATAAGTATAATTTTCATGCTAATGGGGAACTGAACTAAAATTTCAAAGATTATATTAATTTAAAAAATATATTCTACGGCGTACTAGCCCGTATCTATAATTCGTAGGAAAAATTCTAGTAAACAAGATTTTGACAAATTGTATCGCTTTAACCCGAAAGTGTGGAATAGCTGTCAGAACACGTTTTTGGCATTAGCAATGAATCCAGAGGTGGTGCTCTTTGCGCCACACGCTGTGCCATTATTGCCGACCCTGGTAAGTGAACATTAAAAAAGCCGAAAAGTTATATTATTATAACAGGTTTTCAGATTAGTGTTGGTGAAGACCGCGAAGACAGTACTTTTTACCTCTCGCTAAGAGAGGTATTGCATTCATGCTAAAAATCGCATATCCAGATTTTATTGAATAAGCACGTTTTAAGGTCCTTACAATCCGATTTTAACATTTTTACGATGATGTCTGTGTGTGTGTGTGTGTGTGTGTGTGGATGTGTGTGTGTGTGTGTGTGTGTGTGTGTGGGATGTTGGAAGGACGGTTACTCAAAAACTATAAGACTTAAAATTTGTTTAACAACGTATTTCCCAATCGGACATTCCCGGGAAGATCTGAAAAGGTTTTGGTAACAATTGGACAACCGGAAGTAGAAGATTCTTGAAAAAAAATCTTCTAAATATTATTTTTTGAAAATTTTTCTTGATAATATTAAAGAAAAATAAATTCTCTTTCTGATACATTTAAATATTTTTATACATATTTTATAGATTTAGAGATAAAAGGAATATAATATATAAAATAATGTTGTAATTAATTTTACAGCCGAAAGAATGCCATGGATTTAAATTGTCAAAAAATGTCAGTGTCAGAAATCCGGAGACATTACTGAAGATTTTTTCTGGGAAGTATATACATTATATTATTTCTTATTGCATTAATAGTTTAATATTTAATATTATAGGTATATTACACATACCCTTCATATATGCTGTTACTTCCGACAATGAATTGGAAACATCACGAAAAATTTCTTCATAGAATGAATTTAAATTTAAAAAATCTAAATATATGGAATAGATATAAGTAGAATTTTTGGTGTAGAGTGTAAGTATACAAGAAATGTTAAATACATTAAGGCGCGAGTAGTTATGTGACTTTTTGGCCTTGACAAGCAGATATGGGGGCCAATGTCAGAATTATAGCTAGTAATTATGTATATAGATGTCATATATCATAATTTCTCATTCTAAATTTAGTGATTTTCCAATTTCATGTGATTTATTTTCCTCGACAAGTCAATTCCACACTCCTGGTGACAAATTAACTACGTGAATTTAGAAAATCCTGAAATTTTTAATGAAAAATTCTGACATTTATGTACATAATTACTAATTATCATTCTGAAACGGGCCCCCACATCTGCTTGTCAAGACCAACAATGTAACATGACTGTTCGCGCCCTATACTTAACCAAAAAAAGGAAGTGGCGAGAGGTATTGTGCTGGCCACAACAGATTTTTTCATTAATATTTCCGTCCTTGTCCTTGTCGCTATTTTCACAACTAAACATTTTTAAAATTTCAAAAATTTATATAGAAATAAATTTCAGATTAGTTTGTTAGCTTTTAAAAAAATAAATATAAGAATGAACTGTTAACAAATGTCAAAATTTACATTTTTTACAGACACAGGGCTTACTACTGTAGTACATACTACCTAGTATTTACTTATAAGTATCAGCATGTGGTTATTAATATGAAAATAACTATTTGTAATTCTTGCTGATACTGATAAGTAAATGCTAGTACTTATTACCTATACTACTTAATATAGATTTTGTACTGTTTTTTGCAACTACAGATTGAAAAGCACTCAAAGTAAAAATTGTTTTTATTTTAAATTTGATCGTTGACCCGCGAATTTAATTACAAAAAAAAAGATTCCAAACAAGGTTCGCCATCACTGGACTATGTTATTGGCAGGGAGTCGAACCGGACCCCAACCCTACAACCCAAATTAACCAAAAAGAGCTGAACCCGAATCTGAACCAATATTTCTTAACGGGTTACCCTAAATACATAAGGGTTCATGCACCTCATGGTTAACATTTGCTACTATTACCTAAGGTGGATTCACATAATATACCGTTATCACCGTCAAATTACTCACCGTTTACACCGTTCTGTGCTGTGATTGGTTGAAATCATACGGTACGAACGGCTTCGGCAATATGAACGGCGACGGCCGCCATTGAAATATTTCTATATTTGACGGCGTTGACGGGCCGTTACCGCCGTAAAGTTTAACTGCTCATGATCAGAACACACATTTCAATAATACCAACTCAAACCAGTTTGATATAAAATCTATTGTATTTTATTTCTTTTTGGGTGGATTATATAAACAGGGGTATTTTACTACTTAGGCAATTAAGAGTTCCGAAAAGTTGTCCATGGCGAAACCGGCGAAACAAAACTTATTATAGGTTATGACAACCGGCAATATCACTGAGTTCGAAACATATGTTTTAGTAGTATTTCGTTTTTCAAGTTTGGAACTATGCGCATCGACATTTATGACGAAGCATATGAACAGAGTAGTTGTTAAGACGGCCGCAAAATTAACGGTGGTAACGGTCCATGTGAATCGAGCTTTACTCTTCAATTCTTTGCAAGATGAAAATAATATATAAACATTTAACATAAAAGATTTGGGAAAATAACAAATGCAATATTGCACCTTACTGCAAATTGCATTGTCTGTACCATCATAAAGTGTGTGTTGAACAATTATTTTCATTACTAAATTTTATTTTGCCTCCGTAAAAATGCAATAAAGGAAAGAATATTAAAAGATATTTTATTATTCCGAAATAACAATTAGTTATTTGTGCGTCAATATTTAGATTCACAAATCATTTCAATTTAACCATTCACTATTGCTAAAAGTAATTCTTTCTCGACCTAATAACAATATATTATTTATTTTTCTATTGTTTTTTTTTAACCCGATCCGATCTTAAATGATATTTTGAACGGTTGCTTGGATCCGAAACCAAACCCGAACTTAAAAACATAAAGGTTTAGTGTGTTGCATTTGTTGCATCATATACTATTTTATTTCTTCTTACTTTTTAATATATTGGTGATGTCTGATACAAGTACTTAACCACTTTACAAGTTCTTCTTCCACAGTTTTTTCCATTAATTCAATATGATTTCCATTTTCGTCATCTTTAACATTATCTTCAGTTAAATTACAAGCGTATTCAACACAATTTTCCAAATTATGTTTCAACATTTGAATTTGGGCACATCCTATATTCATGATTACACTTACGTGTATATCTATACTTATTGTAATTAAGGCGCAACTCATAATTATTACATTTTGCCAGAGAAACGTATAGACGAATACAGAAGTAGAGTGGTATATATCATAGGGAAACCATCCTCTCATAGCTGTGCGTATTCTGTCAAATCGTTTATCCACTAAAAGAAGAAATAGATATTTATTTAAGAGTATTTTTCCAAGAAAATATATTTGAGCATTGAGCTTCAAGTATAGTACCACTTCCAGGTTTCTGATCAATTTGAAAATCGAATTCTATTCATTCTAGTAGAGAACGAATAGCATTTCTCAAAATTTTCTGATTTGAAATATTTAAGATAGACCACACATGTGGTTCACAAATATAAAACTTCATGGTTAATTCGAACAAATGACTCATTTTTCCATTCAATTTAATTTTTTATATTTATTTTATAGTTTTAAAACTTACAAATATGTTATACATCTGTTTAAATACTTAATTGACGGTGAGTAATATATCTCTAACATTTCAATATCACATTTTGCAATTTACAAACCAACTTAAAGTCTGTTCCACGAGAGGAAACATAGGAAAAGATAGGAACTAATTTAACCTTATAAGTGATTAGTTGAAATGGCGAGTAAGTTTACACACTGGAAAATATTTCTCCATCTCACCTTTTGTCACTTTCTATCGGTAATCGAAAAAAGAATATTCTTAAACACAGTAAGGTTTCAATGACATGTTTGTATATGTTTTAAATGTACCTACTTATTATCATTAAACGAGAAATGGAGAAAATAATATAATTTTCCTAAGTGATGACATTAACATGAAACCCTGTTAGAAGACGAAGCAAGGAAATAACATGAAATTTCAGTGCTCTGTGTTGATTGCAACAGTTAAGGTAGTGGTCACACTGGACAAGTGAGATCAATAGACGCCGATTGATTGCGATCGACTAAAAATTAAACTAACACTATCTTATGGGAATGGTCACACTGCATGAATCCACTATGATCGAACGATGTTGAATTGGTTTGATATATCAAATATGTTTGATTTTCTAGTCAATTTTGAATTAGTCAGTTTTCTCATATTTTTCATACCAACTTAACTGTTTTGACATTTGTGTACAGGTAAAAAAAGTTTTGTTAGAGTATTACAGCGATATTATTAGTATCATGACGAAAATGTGGACAGTTATGAAATAGACTATAGTTGAAAAACTGTGCAAGAAATAATGTACAATTATATGATCAAAGCACACTAGTATACAGTAATAATTATATGACAATGGATAAATTATGGAAACAATTTTCTCTAATTTTAAAAACAAAAGGTTTGACATTTATTTAAATATTTCTGAAAAACATATATTTGCGGCATTTTAGTGTAAGAAAAAAATATTTCTCTTTCAATTCAATTAGGTATCACATTTATCGAAATATTTACGTCGATTCATGTAGTGTGACATATCTCCTAAAATTTCGGTCGATCGCTGTTGATTTGCGACAGTCGATCTTGGTTGATCGATTGCATTCTACTTAGTGTAGCCACTGCCTATAAATAATTAGATGTATTTTATATTTATTTGCTCTATTAAAATGGTAATTAATTAATATTAAAACTTTAACCTCATAAATATTATACAGGATATAACAGAAATAAGTACATTAAATTTAACCAGTGATAGAACTCGTTGAATGTAACAATATTTCTTAATAACTATTTCTTGTAAACCTTCCAGATATTAAGTTAAAATTCTTAAAAGTTTTGTTACAAATTTCATTACCCGCCTACGGTCGAATAAAATAACACGTGAATGTCTGAAAAGTAGAGCGCGTTGCCATGATGGCAAAATTCAAAATGGGAGTATCTGCGCGTGCGCGTGAGTCTACGAACAGCTGTTTTTGGTTTGTTTCTGTTGTGACCTTGTGACTGTGACTGAATACAATAAAAGATTGAATTTCTACATGAAAGATTAGTAACTGATGAATGAATTGACAGATACACCAGAAGATGATTTTTTTTTTTTTTAAGAAATATTGTTGCTCTCGACGAGTTCTATTACTGGTTAAATATAATGTGCTTATTTCTGTTACACCCTGTATGCCAGTGAGCGATTTCTTCCAAACTGTAGACTGGAATTAGAACCATCGAAAATTGGATTTTCAATTATAAATACTAAAAAATAATGTATTGTAGTTATGTAAAATGATACATAAATCAAATATAAAAAGTATCTATTCAGTTTTATATGTTTCCTTACGTAAAAAAGTTGTTGCTGTGTATGTACTACGGTTTATGTTTATAGATTATAATAGGTAATAATTCAGTGTTTTGCAACTAATCTGTATCGTTACGTATCGTATAATTATAAATATCTGCAATAGATATTTTTATCGATATCTCTCAGTGGAGCTCCAGAAGGGGAAGGTAGTAAATTTGAATCAATAATGTAGAATTAATGGATGAAAACGCAACTGAGTTGTATACTTTGGATATATAACTGATAAGTTGATTAGCAATATGAAATTAAAATAATCCAGGTTCATTACAGCAATTAAATGCTTCCATTAAAATGTTTTGGTTTAAAAACATATACTTTACATATTAATCATGTGAAATTTAAATATGTGTTGATTACAACAATGAAAAGCTTAACAACACAATAATAAGCATTGATGCAGAAAAGTTAATATTTATCAAAAAAATTATTTTATTTCAACAATTATCATTAAATAAATATTAAATAATATTTTATCACTAGATTTGAATTTGGCGCCTAAATTCATTGTTTTCCATTGAGTAAATCAAGTTTCTGGTTACTGTTTTCTCATACATACATACATACATACATACATATACGAGGGTAGATTGAAAAGTTTTCGGAATGATATGAAAAAATATATATTTAACACAGACTATATTTTATTTTTCTATATAGTTCCCTCTGAGGTCAACACACTTAGTCCAATGTTTTTCTAACTTTTCGATACTCTCCCGAAATTGATTTTCTTTGAGGACTTCAAAATAATGTAACGTGCGACACTGGAACTCACTGTGTTATTTGAAGGATCATCTGCTAGAAAATGATATTTTGAAACTAGCAGTACCGAAGTTAGGCTGTGGACTAGATGGTTTGGAATGGAGGGTGGTGAACATGTTAGAGATCTTCTTCCGCTATACCGGTATTGGAATTCTCGTCTGCAGCTTTAACCTTATCGGACAGAAAGAAGAACTCCAGCGGACCATCGACTGTCACTTCTTCAAGACTTCTAAATGTACCAAGGTTAATACATGCAGATTTCGTTATCAAGAACTGTTCCGGGACGAAACAGTCTTAAGGAGGGGACAGTGTAACGTGCGCCACTGACTGAATATTATTCGGGCGCTGCTACTGATGGAATGTTCCCGAGCGATGAGGTAATCCCGGCGACGAAATAACCCATACGCGATGAGACGTGTTGATGACCTAAATCAATTGTGCTCGGTATCACTGTGGCATCGAAGGGTTCCAGAAGGACGCTGGTCTGTATAAATACCGTGCGAACGACGGCGGAGATATAGTCTGATATATAGAAGCAAAGAGCAATGAAGAGTGGGTGATATAAATAAACATTCTACGAGTTGTTAACATAAATAAATGTAGTTATATAAATAAATATAGTGATATAAATATTGTTTAAAAAATAATCTTAGTGTTTAAGCATTTTAATAATATTCTTAGTCTTAAAATTAGTGTTTATAATTATTTAATCATAGTGATAATCATTTTTATTATCTTTTAATATTTATCCTAATTAGTTAACGTTTAATAAACGTATTATATTAATTAATATTATTTCTCTTATTTTTACACTTCACCCAAATAAATAAAATGTTACAATAAGCATTTACTGCTTCGATGACTTCTTCGTTGGATCGAAATGTCTTACCAGCTAGAAACGTTTTGAGTTCGGGAAAAGATGGAAGTCCGAGGGAGCCATATAGGACGTGTACGGTGGTTGGCGGACGATTTCAAACCACAGTTCGGTTAGTTTTTGTTGAGAAATAAGACTTGTATGAGTTGGCGCATTGTCGTGGTGAAACAGGATCTTTTTCTTTGCTATTCCCGGGCGCTTTCCTTGAAATGCTGCTTTCGGCTTGTCTAAAAGTGTGGCGTAGTATTGTCCAATTACAGTTTTTCCTTTATCAAAATAATAAATTAGCAGAATGCCTTTGGCGTCCCAAAAGACTGACTCCATTACCTTTCGTACCGATTTAAATGACTTCACTTTCTTCGGGGCCGACTCACCATGACCAATCCAGGCTTTTGACAAAAATTTTGTCTTTGGAGTGTAGTGGTGTATCCAAGTATCATCCTTGGTATGAAACATCTTTTAAAATCGACCGGATTTATTTTAAACAACTTCAAATTTTCTGTTGAAGTTCATGCCCGAATGTGCTTTTGCTCCGAACTAAGCAAATGCGGAACCCACCTGGCGCATATTTATCTCATGCCCAGCTCATTATGTAAAATATGAACTAGACGTTCATAAGAGATCCCTATGGCTTCCTCAATCTCACACACTTTCATTTGGCGATCTTCCAGAACCATATCATGTACTTTATCCACAAATTCCAGTGTGGTAGCCGATTTTGGGCGACCTGAACGTGGCTCGTCACAGGTGTGTGTTCGGTCACGCTTAACTTCCGAAACCCAGAAACTCACCGTGGAAAACGAAGATGAAGCATTCCCAAGGACAGCATCCTACCTGGTTTCGTTGCCGTCTCCTTCCAAATAAGAAAACTTGATCACTGCACGAACTTCGTTTTTATCCATTATTGATTTAACGTTAGCTGGATCGACACAGACGCTTTTCACGATTAGACTGATTGTACTGAAATTTCTTGACAGTTCATTATGAAGAGTTAAACAAAACAAACGACATAAGATTGTTTTCGAAAAACCAAGGCCGGAAACTTATCGATCCACCCTCGTATACATACATAATAAAATCACGCATGCCCCACTTAGTGAGTTAGCACAAACCCAAAAATAATAACAACAACATCATACAACAAAATCTCACTCTTAACATATTTAAGTGACCGATATTCGGTTGCGAAATACCGCATCCGGATTACAATAATAGTTACGAAACAATCATCCTTCGCCACACATCCTGAGGTACACTTCTTTAGCCTCGGCCACACTCATAATCGCATTCATACATGCTCTTCTTCTCTTCCCACTTGGAAACTTTCTCTCTTTATTACCAACCACATCTATCCACTTATACACTGGTCGGCCACATATTCGGAAACCCTCAACGCTTTACGCAACAGCACGTCCATATACAAGTTAAACAACCACGGAGACATACTACAGACCACAGCCCTGATTCACACCAACATTTATACGAAACCAATTACTCAACCTACTATCTATTCTCACAGCAGCCTCACTACCCTCATACAACGCTCAAATCGCTCCCAACCAGTTTCCATTCACGCCGTACTCTGAGTACATCCCACATTATCATTCAATATATTTTCGGTAAGTATATTATCCTTTATATTAGCAATATTATACGGGGGTGATATAGAAAATTAACAACAAATTAATATTTCAGAAAATATTTGTAATTTCTGCGTAGTGAAGTTAGTGAAGAGAAACTATTCCAGAAGTTGATAATGCCGTCAGTGCCCAATAGAAGAAATGGTATGTGTAACTGCACCAGGAAAATATACCTTATGGCGGTACTCTTAGATGTTTGCACCGTAGAAGAGCTGCAAGATATCACATTCTTTGACGAAAACACATGAAGCTACATGTAATGATTACAACCTAAAATCTGAAAACGACTGAACGCATCCAAAAAAAAAAGAAAGTGTGGTTGTCACAATATCATTCACGTTGAATAGGCAATATTTTGCAATTTAGCTTGAGTGTTTTTGAGAAATAATTTTCACTTTAAATGTATGTATTTACTACAATAAATATTGATACAAGAATTCTGCAGTGTTACTCATTTAGCAAACAACATTTGGCGACCGTGACAGGACATTGCGTAGCACTTGTGTGAATCTTGATACTTCGAAATTGAAGGCAATCATGGATAAGGCGAAATTAGTGAAAAATTGCTCCGTGTTGACAACCACTTTTACTAAATTTCAAAAGAAGATAGAGAAAAGTCTCCACGAAGAGAATCCAGATGAAATCGACATCAAGGTGTCGTGCGACATATTTAGAGAGGCATGGTGAAATCGTCGCTCTTGCTGAAGAAATTTTAAACATTATGTAAGAGGAAAATGCTGCTGAAGATGAATTTGAATCCCCTTTTTAAACAAACTTAATATCGTGGACAGTAATCAATTATTTATTAAGTGCAAGGGTAAGTCCCGGTTTGAACTGTAGCAATAGCAATGTTTACTATACACCACACACAAGTAATAATGTACCTATACAATATACGAGCATATTGTAACGTGCGCCCCTGGAAGAAGAGTATACAACGCCGCCACTAACGGAACGTTCCAGAGCGATGACGCAATACCCGGCGCCGCAGCGGCTAGAGGCTAATTACGCCGTGACCTCATTCCTTTGTATACAGGTCATTGTCGCTTCCGAGTCCGAGAAAGCGGAGGGTCAGTCTCATGTATACAAGCAACCAGAAATGAACTCAGTGATATAAATAAACAGTTTACAAGTTGTTAACATAAATAAATGTAGTTATAGAAATAAGTGTAGTGATATAAATGTTAGTTAGATAAATAATCGCAGTGTTTAAGCATTTAATAATATTCCTAGTGTTTATAATTATCTAATCATAGTATTAGTTGTTTTTATTATCTTTTAATATTTAATCCTTAATTATTTTATCGTTTAATAAACGTATTCATTTAGTTAATAATATTTGTCTATGTTTTACACTTCACCCATATAGGTAAATAAAAACGTTACAATTGGTGTCAGGTGTGGGTTTGTTAATAACTGTGAAGTGTAAATAAAATAAAAATGTCGACTAAACAAATAAAATTAAATGAATTAAAAGTAAGTAATCTCAAGTGAGAATTGGAAGAACGAGAATTAGATACGACAGGACTGAAAAGCGTTCTACAATCTCGTCTGCGGCAAGCATTAATCGCTGCTGGTGAAAATGCTGACGATTACTTATTTGACCTATCCGAATTTGGTAAATTAAAAGAAGAATTAAATCTTATGGCAGAAAATTCTCGAACATTAAAAGGAGAATTTACAGAAAAACTAGAGGAAAGTTCTAGAAAAGCAGATGAAAATTCTAGAACACTAAAAGAAGAATTGACCGAAACACTAGAACAAAAATTAATAGAAAGTTCTACAAAGGCAGAAGAAAATTCTAGAATATTAGAAAATAAATTGGAAGAAAATTCTAGAAAGGCGAAAGAAAATTGTAGAACATTAGAGAATAAATTAGAAGAAAATTCTCGAACATTAAAAGAAGAATTGGCAGAAAATTCTAGAACATTAAAAGAAGAATTGACAGAAACATTAGAACAAAAATTAGAAGATAATTCTAGAAAAACTGAAGAAGACCTGAAGAATTTAGAAGAAAAGTGTGACAGGAACATAGAAGAATTATAAGAAAAATCACTAAAATTACAGCGTCGTCAATTCCGAATTCTGGTGTGGCTAAGCCAAGTCTACTAGAAGAAAGGAAAGTAGTAAAATCTGATACTACTTCAAAAATTCACATAAAGACACCGGAATTTGATGGCAAGTCTTCGTGGCTGAATTATTTAAAACAATTTGAAGCGGCCGCAAAAGCGAATAATTGGACGTCCGAGGAGAAGGCTACGGTGTTGACTGTCTCGTTGCGCGGAGATGCTATCGACATCCTGCAAACGCTGAAAGAAGAAGAACAAGATGACTACGACCAGCTAGTCAAGAGATTGGATATGCGGTATGGAAATGCGCATCTGGAGCAGGTGTACCAGACGCAACTGAGGAACCGGTATCAGAGTTCAAAAGAAAGCCTTCAAGAATTTGAAGTTGACGTAGCTCGTTTAGTTCATCTCGCACATCCTACGGCTCCTAACAGCGTTTTGGAGTGCCTGGCCACTCAATCATTCATGTACGGGATTCGAGACAGCGAAACTCAGCAAGCACTACGATTGGCTCGCCCATAAACTTTAATTAACGCACTCTCATATGCATTAGAGCATGAAACTGCCGAACAAGCTTCACGTAACTAATCACAAGTGCGAAATATCGATGCTGAGAGAAAGGAAAACTCTGAAGATCTAGAAGAGACAATGCGACGAATTGCAAGTGAAGTGTTTACCGGAAGAAAGAAACTCCGTTGTTGGAACTGCGGTGAACTGGGTCATCCGCAAAGACTTTGCAGAAAAATTCAAAAGAAGACGGAATTGACAAAGGAAGAAAAGAAGTCGGAAAACTAAATCGGGTTGATGCGAAGGGGCAACTGTCGACCCGTAATCTCGTAGCTCCACAATCCATCAGTTATGTCGGATCTCTTCATCATAAAGCCAATAGCATCTATGTGGATGGCTCTATAACGGAAGGCCACTGAAAATGCTACTGGATACGGGTGCAACAAAAACTATAATTAGACCCGACTTTATAAGGAAAACTGGCAAGACGCATCTTCAACCAACTAAGTGGCGATTACGCACAGCGCCGGGATAACAAGCTACCGCATTAGGAGAAGTAGATGTCACCATCTCTATTGGGAACACCTCCTTAAAACATCGTGCGCTGGTAGCTGAAGTTGAAGATGAATTAATACTCGGAACGGACGCAATAACAAAGCATGGTTTTAAACTTGACCTGAAGAAGGGAGTGATGATGGTCAATGAAGAAGAACACGTATGAAATCCACGAGATGACAAAGCTGCGCGCGTACTTATGGCCGAAGACGTTACCCTCCCAGAACGAAGTGAAACTATCCTGGAGGCACACTTAGACGGTAGTTTCTGTGAAGGAAGTATCGTTATGCTGGAGCCCAAGAACGATGATGTCAAAACCGACACTGGAGTTGTTGTCGAAAAATCACTGGTCAAAGCCAGCCATGTAATACCAGTTCGGATAATGAACGTAAATTTTTATCCTGCTGTTCTGAAGAGAGGAACAATTGTAGGAGAATGCATGGCAGTATCCTCGATTATCCGAACTGTAAAGGCCAAAGGGAACACATTTTAAAAAGTTCCGGATCGTTAATCAATCAATTGATAACATCATTTGAAGAATTGACCGCCGACCAGAGAACAAAGGCAAAGAATCTAATTGGAAATTTTAAAGATGTGTCCCAAATTGATGAGAAAACCAAAGAGAGAACTAATATAGTTCATCATAAAATAGACACCGGAGACGCAAGACCCATCCGTCAACCAGCAAGAATACCACTGGCGAAGCGTGAGGAAGCGGAAAGAATAATCGAGGACATGAAGATGGAAGGTGTGATTAAACATTCAAGCAGTCCATGGGCTTCACCAGTGGTGTTAGTGAAGAAGAAGAAGGATGGCTGTACACGATTTTGCGTCGATTATCGACAACTTAACAACGTGACGAAGAAGGATATCTACCCGCTACCTCGAATAGACGACACATTAGACACTTTGGCTGGCTCAAAGATTTTCTCCACTTTGGATCTAAAGAGCGGCTACTGGCAAGTGGATTTGGATCCAAACGACAAGGAGAAGACAGCCTTCACCATTGGTACAGGACTCTGGCAATTTACCGTAATGCCGTTTGGGTTCTACAATGCTCCTGCAACGTTTGAACGACTCATTGAAACAGTATTGGCTGGGCTATCTTGGAAAACCTGTTTAGTGTACCTCAACGATGTTATTGTGGTAGGTAAGACATTCGAGGACCACATGAAGAATTTGGAAGAGGTTTTCCAAAGATTGAGGAAGGCTAACCTGAAACTTAGCCCGAAGAAGTGTCACCTGTTTCAAAGAAAAGTTCATTACCTGGGACACGTGGTTTCCGGTAAGGGTATTGCAGTTGACCAGGAGAAGATAAAGGCTGTGAGAGACTGGCCAGCACCTAGGGACAAACACGAACTTAGAAGTTTCCTTGGTTTGTGTACCTATTATCGACGATATGTACCTGGATTTGCCAACATAGCCATGCCACTGACAAGGCTTACTGAAGAAGGAAGAAGATTTATCTGGGAAATTCACTGTAAATCTGCATTTAAAGAACTAAAACATGCTTTGACAAGCGCACCCGTCTTGAGTTATCCTTTACCTGAAGAAGAATTCATACTAGACACAGATGCCAGCAACGTCAGAATTGGTGATGTTCTTTCCCAGATACAAGATAGGCATGAGAAGGTTATTGCCTACTTTAGTAAGACCTTGTCAAAACCAGAGAGGAATTACTGTGTGACAAGAAAAGAACTCTTGGCGGTCGTGAACTCCGTGGAACATTTCTACAAATATTTGTACGGAAGAAGATTTTTGATTAGAACTGACCATGCTGCATTAAAATGGCTGCTACAATTCAAGAATCCTGAAGGTCAGTTGGCTAGATGGATTGAAAGACTACAGGAATACGATTTCAAAATCGATCATAGGATGGGTACCAGCCATCGTAATGCCGACGCATTGTCCAGAAGGCCATGCCAAGATGAGTGCAAGCATTGTAGTCGACTAGAAGAAAAACATTCCACCATTGCCAGAATAACAGTAGTCGATGATAATTGGCAGCCCGATGGACTACGCGAAGACCAAGAAAATGGCCCGAATTTGAAAATTATACTGGAATGGAAAACAGAAGAGAGAGATGAAAAGAAGTTGCACCACACTCACAGAGTGTAAAATCGTATTGGGCGCAATGGGACTCAATGATGATTGAAGATGGCCTGTTAAAGCGTTAGGTGGAACATACCGATGGAACTGAGAAGAAAACTCAGTTCGTTATTCCTAAGAATAGAATTCCAGACGTGCTGAAAGAGATCCATGACGGATCTGCAGGTGGCCATTTTGGAGTCAACAAAACATTAGAAAGATTGCGCCAGCGATTTTACTGGGTTAACTGCAAGGAAGACGTAAAGACTGGTGTGAGAAATGTGAGGTTTGCGCTGGAAGCAACGGTCCTCATAGACGACGAAAAGCTCCAATGCGTCAATACAACGTTGGCAGTCCATTTGAGCGTATTGCGATTGACGTGGCCGGACCATTCCCAGAAAGCGAAGACGGAAATAAATACATCGTGGTTGTCATGGACTACTTCACCATATGGGTTGAAACCTATCCATTACCCAACCAGGAAGCTACCACGGTCGCCGAAACCTTAATCAAGGAGTGTATATGCCGATTCGGGGTTCCATGTGAACTTCACTCCGACCAGGGAAGAAACTTTGAGTCTGCCGTTTTCCAAAATATCTGTAAGTTATTAGGGATTAATAAAACGAGGACAACTGCATTACATCCGCAGTCCGATGGCATGGTTGAACGCATGAACAGAACGATCAACCGATATTTGTCGAAGGTAGTCTCCAACCACCAGAGACTGGGACCGACATCTTCATCTGTTCTTAATGGCTTATCGTTCATCCGTGCATGAAACCACAGGCCATTTCCAGGAAGTGACGACGGAAACAAATATATCGTAGTTGTGATGGACTACTTCACCAAGTGGGTTGAAGCTTATCCATTACCCAACCAGGAAGCCATCACGGTCGCTGAAACCATAGTCAAAGAGTTGTATGCCGGTTTGGTGTACTATGTGAACTTCACTCCGACCAGGGAAGAAATTTCGAATCTGCCGCTTTCCAAAATATCTGTAAGATATTAGGAATTAATAAAACGTGGACAACCGCATTACATCCGCAGTCCGATGGCATGGTTGAACGAATGAATAGAACGATCAACCGATATTTGTCGAAGGTAGTCTCCAACCACCAGAGACTGGGACCGACATCTTCATCTGTTCTTAATGGCTTATCGTTCATCCGTGCATGAAACCACAGGCCATTTCCAGGAAGTGACGACGGAAACAAATATATCGTAGTTGTGATGGACTACTTCACCAAGTGGGTTGAAGCTTATCCATTACCCAACCAGGAAGCCATCACGGTCGCTGAAACCATAGTCAAAGAGTTGTATGCCGGTTTGGTGTACTATGTGAACTTCACTCCGACCAGGGAAGAAATTTCGAATCTGCCGCTTTCCAAAATATCTGTAAGATATTAGGAATTAATAAAACGTGGACAACCGCATTACATCCGCAGTCCGATGGCATGGTTGAACGAATGAATAGAACGATCAACCGATACTTGTCGAAGGCAGTCTCCAACCACCAAAGAGACTGGGGCCGACATCTTCATCTGTTCCTGATGGCTTATCGTTCATCCGTGCATGAAACCACAGGGAAAACTCCTGCGAACATCTTATTTGGGCGTGAGTTGCGGCTGCCATGTGACTTGGTTTTCAGCAGTAAACCTGGGGAATATCTGGCCGGGGAAGATTACGTAACGGACTTACGGAGAAGAATGGACGATATTCATGAACAAGTCCGCACAAACACTCAAGCTGCCAGCGACCGAATGAAGGACCAGTATGACATCAAGGCAGAAAACGGTGGATACCAACCAGGGGATTTATTGTGGCCTTACAATCCTCAAAGGCGCCGAGGTTTATCACCAAAGCTACAAAGAAATTGGGAGGTCGTTAAGAGAATAAACGACGTGATATACAGGATTAGAAAAACACCAACAGGGAAGCCGAGAGTAGTACACTTCAATCGGCTAGCCCCATTCGCTGGTGACAACAATGAAGACCATCATGGAACAACGGTTCGTCGGATCATAGCTCAGGAACCGACTTTTGAAGACTTCATGGAACAGTATTCCTTTGGTCACAAGGCGCGGTATGGCGTGACGACAGAAGAACATAGAGATCTCTTCACCGTGTCCTCAGATTATTCCCTCGGCCACTGCGTATCGGAAGACATAAAGATGTCACGCGGCATAGCGTCAGTCTTTAAGACAAAATTTGGACGACTACAAGAACTGGCCAACCAAGGTCCATCCGTCGGGAAGACGCTACGACTGAGGGATAACAATACAGAACAGCAGCGGTATATCTACTACCTGGTCACAAAACCACGCTCGTACCAGAAGCCGTCATATCGCAATCTATGGAGCTCGCTGTGTGACTTAAAGGATCATCTGCTAGAGAATGACATTTTGTAGCTAGGAGTACCGAAGTTAGGCTGTGGATTAGATGGTTTGGATTGGAGAATTGTTAGGAACATGTTAGAGATCCTCTTCCGCTATACCGGTATTGAAATTCTCGTCTGCAGCTTTAACCCTAACGAACAGAATGAAGAACTCCAGCGGACCATCGACTGTCACTTCTTCAAGACTTCCAAATGTACCAAGGGTAATACATGTCGATTTCGTCATCAATAACTGTTCCGGGACGAAACAGTCTTAAGGAGGGGGCAGTGTGACGTACGCCCCTGGGAGAAGAGTATTCAATGCCGCCACTGCCAGAACGTTCCAGAGCGATGACGCAATCCCCGGCGCCGCAGCGGCTAGAGGCTAATTACGCCGTGACCTCATTCCTTTGTGTACAGGTCATTGTCGCTTCCGAGTCTTCTAGAATGTTATAAGCGGTATAAATACCGGCCGAAAGAAAGCGGAAGGTCAGTCTCATACATACAAGCAACCAGAAATGAACTCAGTGATATAAATACACAGTTTACAAGTTGTTAACATAAATAAATGTAGTTATATCAATAAGTGTAGTGATATAAATGTTAGTTAGATAAATAATCGTAGTGTTTAAGCATTTAATAATATTCTTAGTGTTTATAATTATTTAATCATAGTGTTAGTTGTTTTTATTATCTTTTAATATTTAATCCTTAATTATTTTATCGTTTCATAAACGTATTCTTTTAGTTAATAATATTTGTCTGTGTTTTACACTTCACCCATACAAATAAAAACGTTACAATATAATCAAATTATAATATAATAAACAAAAAATTAAAAAAGACCAATAGAGAACATTTAGTTAGAAAAAAAGAGCGAAAAAGATCTGAGTCGATAAAAAGAACATGTTCTCTTTAAAAGAGACCTTCTGGCAATCCTATTAATATATGGTTCAAAATTTCTCAAATTTGGTATTAAAAACTCGTATATAATTTGAAACAACATATTAGATTTGGACTATGTATGATAAACCGGAAGTGGTACTTAATTTGGAGCTTAACAGATTTTCGAGGAACAACAATAAAATGTAATCCAAAATTTCATATTACACTTGGAACAATTGGAACAAATTAGATTTTGTTGACAAACGGTCACCCGAAAATAATACTTTACTTAAAGCTCACTGCTATTTTAAACATGTATTGGCGGGAGGATATGTGCTGGCAACATCGGTTTTTTTTTGTATAAAGTGACTGGATTAAGCAAGGATTTTAAGATATATAAGGCTTGTTGTAATTCATAACATTTGCGGTTTGTTCAATATTTTATCGGTTTCAGAAAATGAAAACTGTTAAAAAAATATTATTTCTTGAAATTCCCTCATAAGACAAATATTAAATTATGTGGTTTATTTCTCATGTTTGTTATTTTAGAATAAAGTAAACCGTGTTAAGAATGATACACTAACGTTATCCGTATGTATTAATGAAAAGGATTATATTTTCATTTTGTACACTGTTGTTGACATGTCAGTATGGTAATAATATTACTATTATTATTTAGTGACCAGCCTACTTTTGTACATGTAAACAAAGGCTTAATATCCTGAAATCAATAAATGGTATAAAGTTATAAGCGCCAAAATTTCCACTTCAAGTGCAAATTAAACAGGGTTTAAAGTGATTGTGCATGGACCTTCTGTTTGCAACTATGGCTAGGAAAAATCTTCATCGATATCTTTTTGTTGTGAAATTTAAATATCGATAAGTGGATAATATCGATAAAATTTGTGATATCAAGTATCGGTATTTATCCATAAGTTTCGATATTTATCAATATGTTTTGATATATACAGGTGTTATATTTTGGTGGACCCAGCAAATATCTCGCTTATTTATTAAGTTACTAATTTCTTTCATATAACATGATTTATACAGCAACATGTAAGCTACTTCATGACGGATGTACATTCATGATACCACTTCCTGTTTATTAGTAATTAATCAACTTTGAAATTTCAAATGGAACATACTATATTTTTTTACATATTTGAAAAGTACATCAAACAAAAACAATGAACTAGAACAATTGTAATTATTACTGAGTATTTACAGGTTGACATTTACCGTGTTACAATTGTTTTAGTTAATTGTTTTTTTTTTCAAGCCATAGTCATGGCTCACTCTTCTCATTTCGACTAGGTGTATAAAAAAGTGCCCGCCATTTTATTTTTTAATAATGTAACATGGATTATTTTACATGATTGTAAAGCAAATTTGATGTACTTTTCAAATTTGTAAAAAAATATAGTATGTTCCATTTGAAATTTCAAAGTTGATATTAATTACTAATAAACCGGAAGTGGTATCATGAATGTACATCCGTCATCAAGTAGCTTATATGTTGCTGTATAAATCATGTTATATGAAAGAAATTACTAACTTAATAAATAAGCGAGATATATGCTGGGTCCACTAAACTATAACAACCTGTATATACAAGGTGATCACGCGAGAATGAACCAGCAATTATCTCCCTTATTAAGCGAGATAGCGATTATCTTCAAATAAGAAAATTTACTATAGGCAATATGTGCAATAAAATGTCGTATCAAACAGGTTTCTATTACTTCCGGTTCCGAAATACGTGATACCAACTTTGAAATTTCAAGTGGAACATACTATATTTTTTATATTTTTGAAAAGTACACAAAATTTGCGTTACAATGATAGTAAACAAGTAGGACGTTATTATTATTAAAAAGTATAATGGCAGACGTTTGAAATATCTTACAAAATAAGTCAAGAAAGTGTGGAATTTTGTTTTATTGTATTTGTTGCCTAGGTACGTCATATGAATGAATTTATCTCAAAAAATACCATCATCTATGAACAAAAAAACAATAAAATCTCACACACTTGATTTTATTTCATTCAATATATTCATATTTCAAACGTCCGCCATTTTATTTTTTTATAATACAACGTACTACTAATTTACTACCTTTGTAAAGCAAATTTTATGTACTTTTCAAAAATATAAAAAAGTATAGTATGTTCAATTTGAAATTTCAAAGTTGGTATGACATACTCCGGAACCGGAAGTAACAGATCGCTTCTTGATACGACATTTTATTGCCTATAGTAAATTAGTTTATTTCAAGATAATCGCTATCTCGCTTAACAACGGAAATAATTGCTGGTTCATTCTCGCGTGATCAGCCTGTATATATATATATATATATATATATATATATATATATATATATATATATATATATATATATATATATATACTCTGTATCTGTTATTCCCCTGTCATTAATTTCTGATGCAAGAATTGCTAAATTCTTATCTAGCATCTTTGTCGTACACACATGACATGTATGAAACAATTATTTACTATCGCATTATCGTCGGTTTTTCGGAGGGGTATACGCTATCTCCGTCTAACCGACGGCAAAAAATGGAAAATAAACTGTAATGTAACCGCGGTAACAAAAAATGTGATTTTTAAATATTTGAATTATTTGAATATTCATGCCATTCAGTCAATCGTGTGATAAAGACGATTTTTTGATTCTGGCATCGATAATTTATGTTTCGTTGTGTGTTGGTAGTTTTGTTAATTCTTGGTATTATATTGTGCATTTTACTATTACAAAGACGGTGTTTCTAAGATTGCCGACAATTATTGCAACATATTTTTTTTGGACACGATATAGACCCAAGTAACACTAACCGACGGTCGACCAAAAAGTGACGTCGATTTCAGGTTGAATTTAAGTTATTTGCTACCGTCTAATCTGACGTCTACACGACGACACTGTGACGTTCATTTTTGTTCTGAAATAGGACTATTAGACGTCAGATTTGTGGTCGCTATGACGACCATGTGACGACTTTGTGGTCATAATTAGGTCTATTTAAACCTTTTTTTACCTTCCGTCACCTATAGGTAAGGAAGGTATTGTCTTTGGTCAAAAAAATCGGTGGTGAGTTTCCCTTGAATAAGCACGTTTTAGGGTCTTTACAATACGATTTTACTATTTTTACGATGATGTCTGTATGTGTTTGTGTGTGTTCGTATGTGCGTGTGTGTGTGTGTGTGTGTGTGTGTGTGTGTGTGTGTATGTGTGTGTGTGTGTATGTGACCGTTTTTTCCTGCACGATATCTCCAATACTAGAATTCCAAAAATTACAATTCTTGCGTATTCCTCTTCCTTACAACCATATGCAGACTTGATTAGATTTTGGTTATAATTGGTCAACCGGAAGTACCCTCATTTGAAGATTTTAACAGTTTTTCTTGAAAAACTCAGTTAAATGTTATTATAACTTAAAGAATATATTATTATCTATACGATTTGATTGCAGTTTATATTTCATATTTAACAGATATAGGATTAAAGAATAATAAAGATAAAAAAATTCATATAAATTTCATAATTCAGCCAGCTATGCTAACTTAACCATGGAAACTGCTAATTCAAATTGACAGATGTCAGTATCAATAAAATGTAAATCAATGACAGAATAAGGGAAGTAGCTCTAGTGTTAGAAGTTTCTAGATATAAGAAAGACGATTACATTGGTTTGAACATGTCATGAGAAGCGATGAATATATTAATAGAAGGTGGAAGAAACATAGGAAGACCAAATATAAGATGAAAAGATTGTATTGCAGAAGACTTGAGAGAAAAGGAACTGAATGAGGAAGACACGCAAAACAAAAATGAGTGGAAGAAGAAAATAAAAAATAGCGACCCCCTAACGAATGGGAAAAACTAAAGAAGAAGAAGTAGATGTCAGTGTCAAGTGCAATTTGCATAGTTTGTTTATGAAATAACTTTACTGTAAATATAGCATCTTTTGCAAAAAAAAATATGTATAGGGCGCGTGCCTTTGGCAAGCAGATATGGGAACCCGTATCAAAATGACAGCAATTAATTATGTCCATAACTGACAAGTGTCATAATTTTTCATTCAAAATTTCATGATTTTCTTATTTCATGTGGTTTGTTTGTTATCAGGAGAATGGAATTCAGTTGCAGAGAAAGGGGAATCATAAAATACCAAAAAATTAGAATCTTTTAGAAGAAAATTTATGTATGGAATTTGTACATAATACACAGGATTGACGGAAGGTATTGTGCTGGCCGCAACAGATTTTTATACGTCTAATTTGACGTCTTTATGACGATTATTTTTACTTTATTTTTCATATTATTAAAAATTCATATTTTAAATTTATTTAATTTGGCAATTAATAACATTCGAAGGGATATATTATTTTATATATCAATTCATTATGCAAAAATGTATAACAATATATTGTTTATTATAATGATTTTTAAAATTAGAATAAATGTAAACTTAATTTATATTTACATTCGCTCATGGACAATGACACAATACAAAATCAACAAAATGTTCAGTAGAGCGATTTGAAATTTAACATTTTAATATAATTGTTATTGTTGGTTATAATGGATGAATGCATTATTTCCAACAACTTCACTGTAATCTAGGTGTCATTATCAATCATCCCGTATGTTTGAAAGCTGACTATGAACCCTTAAAGTTATTTAAAATCATCATTATTTTGACTTGTGTCATTTAATTGAGTTAAGGAACTTTCTTAAAATAATTATACATAAGCAATATAGTAATTTTTACAAAGTTTTTTATTCAAACTGTGAAAAATAAGTTTTTTATACTACAAAGACATTAGTGTTTTTTAACACAAATATTTAAATAAACATATAATTAAAGGTCATGGTAGTAACTTAAATTATTACAAATTTTCGAAATAGGATGCATAGAAGGGAGGTATAGTTTTAGCTTGAACCAAATCTAGCAAATCATTTTTCTTCTTTTCTGGAAAATCTGGCTTTTTATAGTAGGCAGGTTTTAAAAGAATATCAGCAGGCTTTTTTTATTAGATTTTGAATTTTCTTTCTAATGGCAGTGCGACTGTTAGTTTGATTAATTTCTTTAAATTCTTCCTGGCTATAAGAAGTTTTGTAAAATATTGAAAATGGGTGTTTTTTCTCAACCCTTACAATTTTAATATCAGTTAATTTTACCGTCTCCTTATCAACATTTTTAGAGAAGTTTAGACCCATCCGCGAAGTCAGATCTTTTAAATCTGTAAAATCTTTGTGGCATAATTCGTGCACTTTATAGGGCTCGCCTGTCTTTTTAGCTGATCTTATTAGAGATATGTACTGGTCAGGCACATAGATGGGACCAGATTTTAATGATCGCTGTATTTGTCGCTCTATTAGTGCATGAGCATTGTCCCCTCATTTTAGGAATGTCCCTTAATAAGGAATTTATGCGTGATAGATCGTATGTTGAATTTAGACACGGCAAAAAGGTACATAGATATTACATACTGGTTCTTTTGCTGTCCAGTTCATCATTCAATGCGGAATTTCCTTTATTCTCTAAATATGTTAGCAGGCAGGAGCCAATTTCGTTTGAGCCTCTATTGGCCTCTCCTTCATGCCAAATATAGCAATAGGCAATATTATTTACTAGTTTGTAAAATTTAACACATTCAGTTTTGACTTACAGTAGAAAATCGAAATTTCCCCCTTGGGACACGGGAGAACGGCTTGCAAATCAAAACAAGCGACTACAAAGTTATCTGAGATATTATTTTTATCATTATCTTTGCTCTTTCGTGATAGGTCTTTTTCAATGAGATGTTTGTTATATGCTTCTTTTAATTCTAAACAATATGCAACTATACATTATATAAATTGCAAACCATCGACAAAGAGACATGATAGTGATTTTTAATACATATTTCGATTAACCAAGTTGCATTATTTTTTTTTTAATGGAAACTTAATTTCTAATTTCTCTTTTGTATAGATTGGCATTTGCTGTTATAGAATTTGTTGGTACAAATTCTATTCAAACTGCCGAAATGTTGGCTGCGTAATAAAAATAATAAAATTTATTGCGCTTGGCCCGAAAATTTGAAATATAAAAAAAATTGGTTCGTGCAATTAACAATTATTCCCAGAAGCCCAATTCTGAATATAAATTATACGAGGTGGAGATTTTAGAATAATTTGGTAAGTCGAAAGAATTATATTTTCATTTTTGTATTTACAACTCTTCTCTAAAATTAAAAGAAATTACAGCAAAATAAAAATAAATCAAATAAAAATTTACATAATGCTCAGACTACTGTGTATGTATGAACGCACCCTCCGCCATTTTTGTGTTGTGTCATGTCTAGCATTTTAATTACCACGGGAGAATACTGAAAATAACATTTCTTAATACGAACATTGAAAATTTAGTATATTGTAAGCAGAGACTAAAAACGAAAAATATTTCGTTCAGTTCTTATCCAAACGAAACCGAAAAATTTCGTTTCCGTTCTTAATGTTCCCACCTAAATCTTTTCGTTTTCGTTCACAGTAGTTAAATACCGGTTATAACTATTAATAAGTAACAATTGACGAAAATATAAAAATATATATTTTTTTTTATTAAACATGAAAATAAAACATACATATAAAGGAAAGATAATACATATATAAAAATAAGAAGAAAAGCTTATGCTATGGCCTGAATTTTTTACAATAAAGAATAAAACATTAATTACATTTTATTTCACCTAACTAATAGTACGTTTTCAAGCAAATCTTTCTTTATGTTAGTTCTCTTATATAAGTACTTAACATAACTAATAAGACGAATACCGACATTGTGTGCAAATGAAAATTATCGCAGTCAGTGTTCAATATAGATGAAATTACGAGTATACCTAACACGTAAATGCCTAGGTCACACCTGTATGATTCTGTACGATGTACGATGAAAATCGAAATGTACGATGAAAACTATAGGCACGGGTCACACTTGTATGACTAAAACCATATGAAAAAGTTATCTTCTTTAGATTATTCAACATGATACCATGAATTACTCATTTCACGACGAAGCTTTCGACCACTGTTAAACCTATGTTCATTCATGTTTATTGTTTGGATGTTTGAGACGCTTGGTTTTATAATTTTTTTTCAACAAATTCTTGGTCCACACAGATCTTTGCTTCTTAAACCTTTTTCTTTTTTATTTTGTTAATAAACATACACGCAGACATTAAAATTATGGTTTCGTCGGAACTACTACTCGATATCATGTTCGTCAATGTAAAAATTGTTTATAAAATGACTATTTGCTTAATTCAAAATAAACACATTCAAAAACTAATTATCCCGAAGAAAAATATAATATAGGTATAAGTATAAATATATGATAATATATTATAAACAATACGGTATAAAAATTGCTAAATGAAACAAAATATTATATAAAATAAAGGAAATTATATTACTAAATTACCAGTTTACTACAACAAAAGAAAATTAATAATAAAATCTAAAATACTAATGCAAAAAAGCAACACAAAAAAACTAAACAGATTATAAACAAAGATAAGAAAAGTCAAGATTTAAAAAAACATTAACCTAAAATGCTCAAATGTCAAACAATACAGTGAATTGAGATCCACTAGCATTGAAATGCATAGTTGTGAAATTAATAGCAAATATTTCATATGATTCTGTACGACGAAAATAGAAACGCTTCTATTTTTCATCGTACAAGACAAGTTTCATCGTACATCGTACAGAATTATACAGGTGTGACCTAGGCATAACATAGTTAGCTACTGGAGAGTTACTTTGAAAATATTTGCTGTAAATAAAATAAAATATTAAATAAAATAACGGTTAAAACCGGTAGCCGATATTAACTATTTTGTTTTCAATCATGAACAAAAAAAATATATTCCGTTTTCGTTCTTATAAAATTTCGGTTTATTTCGTTAGTTCTTTTCGTTCTCATTTCGCTCTTAGTCTTTGATTGTAAGTAGATAAAATTGTGCTTATATTACTTATTACAAATTTTGATTGTAGATATGGTCGACACGAAGCGAAGTGCCATTATGAAGAATATAAACAAGTAATGGTGAAATAGTTGAAATATGCAACACACTACAACGTGCAAATAAATACATAAATGTTTTTTTTTGTAGATATAAGATGCATTATTTATTTAATTAATTTTTCGTAATATTTTTTTAAATACTTTTTATGTTTAATATCTATTGTTGATATATTGTTTTGCATTAATATTTTTTATTTTTATATTATACAGTATAAATAAAACTTGAATTAAATTATTTATTTTTCCTGCCATCATTTATGTTTATACCGTAAAAATTACGTCGAAACAATGCCCTAAAATGACGTCCAACTGTCTTAAGAAGACGTCGATACGTCTTACTATGACGTCGAAACAACGTCTTATAATGACGTCGATACAACGTTTTATAATGACGTTTAAACAAGGACTTAAATGACGTCTAACAACGTCTTAAAATGACGTCTAAACAACGTCTTAAAATGTCGTCGTACAACTCCACGCTGAGACGTCTTCACGACGTCTATGTGACGTAAATTAGGACGTCACAGTGACGTCGATATTAGATCATTTGTGTTACTTGGGGAAGTATCTATATTTCATCCATTATACTTACATCGTATTTATTCAATTCAATATATTTATTATAATACTGTCAGTTTTGACATTAAATCATAATTATTTAATTAATTTATTATTGCGAAATATCTTACTTCGAATTTTGATGAATTCACACGGAAATCAGACATGACGTCATCAATTTCCTCCCTCCCCTGGCGATTTGAATCATATGGTTACAATTGATGATGTGGGGATCATTTGTGGAAACAGAGTATATATATATATATATATATATATATATATATATATATATATATATATATATATATATATATATATATAGTTGCAAATAAAGTATATTTTACGAAGAATATATCCATACCTACCTACAGGATATACAATTCCAGCCGATACATTAGTAATAGTGGAAAAGGTTAGTACTTTTCCATATATATGCGCGAATTGTATCCACTTCAAAACCATATCCCTCTGTTTCGAATTCCTGCTTTCAAATAGAGGATTTTCCAAATCTTTCAAAAACTGCTTATATTTCTCCCTCCTCATTATTGTTTGCATGTATTTAATAACGGCCATATATGTTGCAAATAAGAGATAGACAGCATCAAAGGCATCACTCCACTGAAATATATTATTAACTGAAACTCGCATATCTACTCTACCTGCTGAACTGAAGGCTCATTGAATGGCAATGGCTGGTCCTGGTCTGTTCGCGCATGTTCATGTCGCACTGAACATAACCGAAAGCCGGAGTTAGACGACTAGTGTACTTGCCGAATACATCAATATTGGATAGCGGTCTATTTAAGTTCTTTTATGGAACACTGAATACTTATTTTTCATTCGATTCTCTTCCAAGCATCGTTAATTACATTGCGATTTTTTATGATCCAAATGTTTTGCGCACCATGACTGGTTCGTTTTCATTTTAATCGAGAAACTCAAACACCACTTCATTTGATCACTCCATTTTAATGTTTAATCATTTAAACAGAAAAGTATTTTCAAAACACACAACCTTTTCCTACCGCTTATTTATATAGAATGAATAGTTGCGAGCCAAGCTACTATAAATGTACAACTCGAGTGAGCGCAACCACTAAGTATAGACAAGTTAATACTTACTACGCTTGACACGTAGGTATCAATAATTGTGATTCCTTTGACTTGTGCTATTTTTACCGACAGACGATGGGAAATTGACCAGTATTCACCATCAGTGACAGATGATTGTACAAATATACCACTCACATGACTTGGCAATATGGCTAGTATGCCATTAACAAATATTGGCCAAGTATACCAGTTGTCTGAGCCCGGCTGACTAATACACTGTATCACACCATATTCACTAATCCGTATTCGACCGACTGAGAATGCCATACACTAGCCCACCAAGGACTATAGTCTGGACGGGGAACAGATTCGGAAGAAACTCCTCCCACTAACGAGCGCTAAATTAAAATGGAACATTGCTATTGGTAACCCGTTTTTACACAGCTGCATGAATACGACTACTGAGATCGGTAATAGCGGAATTGGTACTAAGTCTGCCATTACGTTTGGTTTGGTATTTGCGTTCTAACCTATCTCTGTGAAATCTCTGAATTTTGTGAATAAATTAGTCTGCCTTGAAAACCGAAAAACGCCATTAAACATGTAATAAGTGAGGAAGAAAGAATGCGGCAACTGGACATTCTCATGGAAATGCAAGTGGAACCACTAATTATTGAATTAGGGAATGACTCGTCCTCATCTTCGGATTCCGAACTCGATGAATAATGTTAATATTTTTTATGTATAATATGTAAAGGACATTTTTTTTTAAATTATATATATAATTAAAAAATTTATGCATATAACATCACGGCACAATCCTATTCTATAGAATCATGGCCCAATTTATGTTTATTTCATAAATACGGATACTTACAAAAAGATATTTGGACGAATTATAGCTTATAATATTTAACATATGGCAGAATAAAATTTCTTACACAATTGTTATTTCAGAAAAACCATTAAACTACCACTTTTTGTATTTGAATTATCACCAAAATTTTAAAAGTTCATTATTCGTGCATAGAAATGTTATATACAAAATATAAAAGAATTTGGCCCACTCCTTTTCCAGTAATTAATGGATTATAGGTCCATGCAGACAGATAGACGTAATCCTATAGGAACTCTTATTTCAATATGACGGAAGGAAAAATTAACATTAAAATCTTTTTTTATAATTTCTTTTAATGTAAACTATATTTCGTTTTAGTTTCAATTTCCTCTTTAATTTGTACATAAACTTCAATTGAAATAAAAACAGAATGGTTTCATATTTCTTAATTTGTAACGTGTAAAGCTGACTTCTGCGTGCACTGTACTGCGCTAGTTAGGCCCTGCCCATTAATTTAATTACCAAATCTGTTCGCCGTCCAGACTATAGAGCAAAATCGCAACTGAGGACAGTGTAACAAGGTGAGCAATAACAAATAAGTAACTTTTTATAATCTTTTCTAAATTATACTTTCAGAAATAATATCTCAACTTGTTATCTTTGTTAGTCAAAATTCTGTTTAGAAATAGTTATCATCTTTTACTAACGGACTGTTTAGTCTAGCTGTCAGAAATATTAGACAGTTATTTGTTGACAATTAAGTTTAGAAGTTATTGCGAGCCTACGTGCAGGGTTGATATTTTGATATGGATGCCATATGTTACCCCCTTCACCCCCTCGGAGATAAGGCCTCTCACGAAAGAAACTCTTGGTTTAAGGCAGTGGGTTTTAGAGTCTTGTATTGTCGAGACATGGAGTTGGTTTTAGATACTCGTGTTGTCGAGATGTAATTTCAATATTAGTTTGAGTGCGTAGTAGACGCTACTGCGCAGAGTTACTATATAAAAATGTAACTATTATGTTTTATGTGCTTAATTAGGTTTAGTGAAATCCGTAATAATATGTTTAGTATAATCAATAATAATAAGTTTAGTGTAAATATTAAATAATTATGTAAATAAAGTTAGTTAGTTTGTAATATTAATAATTGTCTGTGTCCATAATAAATGAGTGTTCATCGGCCATCAAAGTGTTAAGTGAAATAGTGTCTGTGTTCCGTCCTCGTTAAACAAGCGGTGGGCGAACATCAAGCGCCTACCAGTTAGTTGAACAAGTGTCATCGTTGGAAAAAGTAAGAAGTAAAAATACAAAACCATCATTAGAGCTTCCATTCTAATCTCATTCTTGACCCCCCCCCGTGTTACATTGGCGCAGTCGGTAGGATAATCAGTGTAATTTTTATTCTGAATATTTATCCGTCCTCGTTAAACAAGCGGTGGGCGAACATCAAGCGCCTACCAGTTAGTTGAACAAGTGTCATCGTTGGCAAAAGTAAGAAGTAAAAGTACAAAACCATCATCAGAGCTTCTATTCTAATCTCACTTCCTGCCCCCCCCCCCCGTGTTACATTGGCGCAGTCGTCGATAGGATAATCAGGGTAATTTTTACCCTGAGTAATTATCCGAAAAGTTCCTACATTTTTTGAATTATATTAGTTTGTGACAGAGGAGAGGGTGTTCAGCGTGAAAGATGTATCCGTTTTCGACCACGACGCCAACGATGACACAGCAACCCAGGCCGTATCAGCCGTCACCGGAAATGCTGAACGTATTACTGGAAATAAATACGTTTTCTGGTGATGGGAGTGTGAAAGAATACATCCATACCATGGTTTCAGCCAGCAGAAGATACGGCTGGGATGAAGTTTTTCTCGGCAGTGCATTAGTGTTTAGGCTCAGTGGTAGGGCAAGGGAATTATATTTTGCAGTTCCATTGTATAAGCGCCCTACCATTGGCACAGATATGGTGCGTTGGTTAGAAATAACCTATGCAGGACGCGCCATATTACCACCATCATTTTTTCCGTCTTGTACGCCAAGGTTTTACGTTTCAACGTGGACGCAGCACCAGGTTTACGCACCACAGGCGCCGTTAGATTCGTTGTCTCCAGGGCATTCGTCGGTGGCACATAGCCACGCTTCTCTTGCCATGCCTGGTGTGCACGAGTTGCCAGTAGGACGGATTAGTTTAGAAGAAATTGAATCCTTGCTGGCAATAGAGGATCGCCGTGCGGTGGTAGACATCCCGCGTCCAAAGGGTCGACAAAGTGCGACAACAGCCGTCACAGCTAGTGACGATGAGGGCGTACAAGAGGGAAAAATGACTGAAGAAGATTGCCTGCCGGAGGAAACAGCAAATATGGAGTGTGAGGACGAACACAGTGAAGTAGCTGATGAACATATTATGGACACAGTATATGACGACAACAACCTGCACGACAAGGACCTGCAAATGGATGGCAAAGAGGACAACGTGGATGGCGACGTGGACGTGGATTTCGGCGAAGACAACGAAGCCTGCTCAGCTGTGCAAGTCTCCCGCCGCATCCATGGAAGGTACGCCACTGATGTTATCGCCAGTGACGTCATCATCCACAAGACAGAGGTGAAGTTTTTTGTGGTTATCTGTCTTAGGCCACTTATGTGTGAAGAGCCGCCCCCTGTAGTGTGAGTGCAGTGACCCTTGTATTTTTTATGACAATTGTGTGACGATCTTGTGTTAGTGTTTAGTTGTGGTTCGTAGATAAGGTTTTAGAAATATTAAGTTGCATTTATAGTTTTGTAAACATATATGATATTTGTGATTCTGAAAATCACCTTAGTTATGATAGGAAAATAAAATATTACCCTTTTCCTTAAGCAATAATTGTCAGAGTACGACAATTATTTTGTATTTGTGTCTCTTTTGAAACTTGCATTTGAGATATGTCTATAACGTTTTATGTTTCTGTTTTTATGTTTATGATATTCGTTTATAACGACTTATATTCTATGCTTTTATGTTTATGTTCTTATGTTTTATGTGTCATATTTGTAATATTTTACGCTTTTATGCTTATGTTCTGTGACGATACGTACCTTGTTGTAGTGTCCATCTCCGGTTATTTGTAAACTTTGTAAATTCATTACAATCCGCTGTTGAAGTTCATAGATCCCGATCACATGATGTCGCTCACAAACCGTGTTAAACTATTAAATAATGGATGTTGAGCGTTGTTTAATATTGTGGAACTGTCTACAGTGGGCCTATAGCGAGCCACACGCAATATAAATCGTATCTAGGTCACGCACTTTGTAAATTTAACCCTGAAAATGTTGTACAAATAAAACATATGTTTACCCGAACAATGATTGATGATATTGCTATGTAAATCATACCTTGGATATTGCATTGTTGTATTATTTGTGTATTTACTTTGTACAGGTTTTATTTTACATGTTTAATCGTTGCAATAATAAATTGTAACGGCTGTCATGGTTTGACAGCACGGAATTTAGCAACAACACTCTGTCAGACGCCTACCGTTACAACAACAATATTGTAGCTGTCATTATTTATTTGTATAATGTTTATTGTTGGTTTTTGATTGTTGTGAGTGATAAACTGGTACAATCGGGTTGTTTAATGACTTCCAGTAATTTTTATATATTTTATTTTTATTGTACAAACGCCATCAGCGCCTTTTTACATTAACTAAGTTTGAAACAATTCCCCACCAAGTTTTCTGCGAGATTATGCCGGATTACCAGATTTTGGGTATAAAAGACGCAGCATCACTTGGAGAGATCAGTTCTCGAACTCGTCTTGAATGGTCTCCTGAAGATCACGACTGAGTGCGAACATTTGAGTCGAAGAAGTCTACCGTGGATTTTGCCACTGTTTTTGGTGAGTGGAGAATCACCGTCCGTATTTCCTTGTGGGTGATAGACAACTCCGCCGTCAAGTTGTGCTATCACAGGGAATTGCTGCGAGCGCAAGTTGTCAATTGTTTTTTTAAACTTAGCGTTTGATGTTTCTTAGAAACATATTTCATATTTCATTTTTTTGGGTTACTTACCGTTATTAAAAGACTGTGCCATTGCCGTACCGCGGGGGCACAGTCACCATTCTTTTGGGGTTGTAAAGTACCAGTTTGTGGTTCGATAGTTTTGTCACACACTATTTTTCATTTATTATTATCAGTACCTTTTTTTTACTTACTGTTGTATTGTATTAAAATAGAATAAAGGTTATTTTGTTACGGGTTAAAAACGTGCTTTTTCAACCAAACCTTGGCCTCCCTCCTAGAGCTATCCCGGCACCTATTGTCCCTATTTCAGCCACCACCACCGAAGGCGCCCGAGTATTCCGACCGACGGCTGAGGGGACAATACGACGATGGCCCAGCCACCGATCACAACGGGGCCACCGTCACAGTTCTTATGTTTTATGTGAGTCATATTTGTAATATGTCTCACATTTATGCTTATATTTTTGCAATATGTTTTGTATTTTTGTGTTTATGTTTTTAGGTTTCATATTTGAATGTTTTGAATATGTTGAATGTTTTATGGTTTTATGTTTAATTCGATTTATGTATGTGTTTTATGTGCATTTTTGTTTTGTGTTTGCAGAATTTTTACGTTTTTCTTCCGTGAGCAGGACTTAAGAATAAATATATCAATTTTGCGATATATTTATGTCTTAAGGAGGGGATGATGTAACAAGGTGAGCAATAACAAATAAGTAACTTTTTATAATCTTTTCTAAATTATACTTTCAGAAATAATATCTCAACTTGTTATCTTTGTTAGTCAAAATTCTGTTTAGAAATAGTTATCATCTTTTACTAACGGACTGTTTAGTCTAGCTGTCAGAAATATTAGACAGTTATTTGTTGACAATTAAGTTTAGAAGTTATTGCGAACCTACGTGCAGGGTTGATATTTTGATATGGATGCCATATGTTACCCCCTTCACCCCCTCGGAGATAAGGCCTCTCACGAAAGTAACTCTTGGTTTAAGGCAGTGGGTTTTAGAGTCTTGTATTGTCGAGACATGGAGTTGGTTTTAGATACTCGTGTTGTCGAGATGTAATTTCAATATTAGTTTGAGTGCGTAGTAGACGCTACTGCGCAGAGTTACTATATGAAAATGTAACTATTATGTTTTATGTGCTTAATTAGGTTTAGTGAAATCCGTAATAATATGTTTAGTATAATCAATAATAATAAGTTTAGTGTAAATATTAAATAATTATGTAAATAAAGTTAGTTAGTTTGTAATATTAATAATTGTCTGTGTCCATAATAAATGAGTGTTCATCGGCCATCAAAGTGTTAAGTGAAATAGTGTCTGTGTTCCGTCCTCGTTAAACAAGCGGTGGGCGAACATCAAGCGCCTACCAGTTAGTTGAACAAGTGTCATCGTTGGAAAAAGTAAGAAGTAAAAGTACAAAACCATCATTAGAGCTTCTATTCTAATCTCACTTCCTGCCCCCCCCCCGTGTTACAACAGACAGCAACGCCAGTGGCGGTTCGTTGAGTCAGGTTAGGCCAGACCTCGCGTCTTAACCTTCCGTTAGTCTGGTGGGGTCTGATGGACCCAGTCAAACCGTAAATTTGATGTATAAGTTCAAATTTCACGCTTTAAATGCTGTCTGTTTTAGTACCTTCCTCTTTTGCATAACCTCAAACATGGTCATTCCCGGCTTGTCTGACATTGGCTCGAGTACGTGTTAATTAGAATATTTTAAACTCTTCGGGTTTAATAGACCCCACAGACTACTCACGTTGGTGATACTATTTTCGTAAGTTTGAGGTTTTTTTTATTTTTTTACTGTAAAATTAAATAAATAAAATAAATATTTCATCACGGCATATTACCCATTGCTGGGTGTGCCAATCTGCTGTGTACACAGATATCGGTAATGATGGAATATTTGTACCGTGTGGGCGTTTACCAGGCGTCACCTCACGGGCACTCATTGTGTAAAATTAATATTGTTTTTATATTAAAAAGGTCTTATATTTTACAATGGGAGAAAATTGTTTTTATTTTAAAAAAAATTGAATTATAATTTTGTTCCTTTTTGCTTATATTTTTTTATTTGGATTATTTTGACAATAAAACAATTGTTTATTGTATTTTTTCTTATTTATACCTATTATTAAAATAAGTGCAACAATGGAAGGAACTAAATACAGGAAAAATTATGGTACAGTCCTGTGGGGTCCATTGGACCCCAGCAGACCACTAAGGTAAGAAAAATTCAGCAAAGTAACGGAAGGTTAAATTAAAAACATTTCTAAAATATTTTTATTTTATTTTTAAAATGTATTGAAGTAATATAAATCTACAAAATATGAACTCGCAAACAATTATTGTTACTATAATATGCCAAATAATCATTCAAATAGTGTTATTTTCACGCGAATTTACACAGAGGCCAAATTAGGCTGTCCTCATGGACAATATATAAGTGCGAGTGAGACAGAACGTTTTTCCTACTATACGCTCTACACTACTGCCGATGAGCTACGCGGTGCCGGTGACTTGGCCTTTGGCCTCTCTCGTTGCAAGCAGAACGCACGGCAAACGTTACAACAGAAAATGCTTGCTTCAAACTAGTATATTTATATTATTTTCAATTAGTTTTTTTGTGTAACACGAGGGGGGTGACACAGAGGCTCTGACGATGGTGGTCTTGCACTTCTTTTACCAAAGATGACCACTTTCACTTCTTTATTTATACATATTTACACTAACACTAATCAATTAGTCGTATAAACTATTAAACTTATTATTATTGATTGCTAAACTAAACATTACATCAAATGAACTAAATAGTTACATTGTAACTCAGCAGGCAGGCGTTTATCCCGCGCCAGAAACTAAAACGCAGACATGTCTCGTCGACATGAGTGTCTAAGATCGACTACTTAAAAACAAAGGGTTAACTTCGTGAGAGGATTATCTCTGAGGGATATGGCATCCATATCAAAATATCAACTCTGCACGTAGGCTTGCAATAACTTCTACACTTAATTGTCAACAAATAGTTGTCCAATGTATCTGACTGAAACTATAATTTAAAAAAGATTATAAAAAAATATATATTTGTTATTGCATGCCTTGTTACATTTGTAAAAACTATTTAATAATTACTATTTATTGTTACTATTGTTGTTTTCATAAATTTAAACTAAACATTTATAAACAATATATAACTGTTAATGAATTGTAGAATTGTACAAATAATAACAACCAAGAAGAGACAAATTTAACAACAGTGCCAACTATTTACAACAATAATTTAACTGAACTGATATATTTTATGAAAAAAGTTAAATAAATATATAAAATATTACAATAATTAATTTTGCAAATAATGCATTGATGCTTAATATAGCATTCCTAACTTTTGAGGGACGGCATGAACTACATTAACTGGGATGAAAGAGGTGCTGGAATTTAATATTCGACAAAAATTAGTTCCGTTACATCCTGTAACTATAGTATATATTTTATTTCTATATTTGCATACAGATTGCTAGATAGACATTTAGTCTCCTAACGCTGAACCTATCTTTCTACTGTGTAAACCGAACTTTGCCCAGAGAACTCGAGTTTGCACCTATCATTAGTTTAATTGGTTAATAAATGAAACTGTTATTTAATTAGTTAGTATTTGCTTGAAAACTTTTATACAAAGTATTTATTATTGTATTGTAACGTTTTTTATTTATATGGGTGAAGTGTAAAACATAGACAAATATTATTAACCAAAATAATACGTTTATTAAACGATAAATAAATAAAGATTAAATATTAAAAGATAATAAAAACAACTAACACTATGATTAACTAATTATAAACACTAATAATATTATTAAATGCTTAAACACTACGATTATTTATCTAACTAACATTTATATCACTACACTTATTTATATAACTACATTTATTTATGTTAATAACTTGTAAACTGTTAATTTATATCACTGAGTTCATTTCTAGTTGCTTGTATAAATGAGACTGTCCCCACGCTTTCCTTCGGCCGGCATTTATACAGCGCACACCTTTCTAGAAGCTTTCGAAGCGACAATGAGCCGTATACAAAGGAATGAGGTCACGACGCAATTTGCCTCTAGCCGCTGCGGCGCCAGGGATTGCGTCATTGTTCTGGAACGTTCTGTCAGTGGCGGCGTTGTATACTCTTCTCCCGGAGGCGCACGTCACACTGCCCCCGCCTTAAGACTGTTTCGTCCCGGAACAGTTCTTGATGACGAAATCTACATGTATTACCCTTGGTACACTTGGAAGTCTTGAAGAAGTGACAGTCGATGGTCCGCTGGAGTTCTCCTTTCTGTTCATTAGGGTTAAAGCTGCAGGCGAGAATTTCAATACCGGTATAGCGGAAGAGGATCTCTAACATGTTCTTAACAACCCTTCAATCCAAACCATCTAGTCCACAGCCTAACTTCGGTACTACCAACTTCAAAATGTCATTCTCTAGCAGATGATACTTCAAGTCACACAGCGAGCTCCATAGATTGCGATATGATGGCTTCTGGTACGAGCGTGGTTTTGTGACCAGGTAGTAGATATACCGCTGCTGTTCTGTATTGTTATCCCTCAGTCGTAGCGTCTTCCCGACGGATGGACCTTGGTTGGCCAGTTCTTGTAGTCGTCCAAATTTTGTCTTAAAGACTGACGCTATCCCGCGTGACATCTTTAAGTCTTCCGATACGCAGTGGCCGAGGGAATAATCTGAGGACACGGTGAATAGATCTCTATATTCTTCTGTCGTCACGCCATACCGCGCCTTGTGACCAAAGGAATACTGTTCCATGAAGTCTTCAAAAGTCGGTTCCTGAGCTATGATCCGACGAACCGATGCTCCATGATGGTCTTCATTGTTGTCACCAGCAAATGGGGCTAGCCGATTGAAGTGTACTACTCTCGGCTCCCCTGTTGGTGTTTTTCTAATCCTGTATATCACGTCGTTTATTCTCTTAACGACCTCATATGGACCTTCCCAATTTCTTTGTAGCTTTGGTGATAAACCTCGGCGCCTTTGAGGATTGTAAAGCCACACTAAATCCCCTGGTTGGTATCCACCTTTTTCTGCCTTGATGTCATACTGGTCCTTCATTCGGTCGCTGGCAGCTTGAGTGTTTGTGCGGACTTGTTCATGAATGTCGTCCATTCTTCTCCGTAAGTCCGTCTTCCCCGGCCAGATCTTCCCCAGGTTTACTGCCGAACACCAAGTCACAGGGCAGGCGCAACTTACGCCCAAATAAGATGTTCGCAGGACTTTGCCCTGTGGTTTCATGCACGGATGAACGATAAGCCATTAAGAACAGATGAAGATATCGGTCCCAGTCTCTTTGGTGGTTGGAGACTACCTTCGACAAATATCGGTTGATCGTTCTGTTCATGCGTTCAACCATGCCATCGGACTGCGGATGTAATGCAGTTGTCCTCGTTTTATTAATCCCTAATATCTTACAGATATTTTGGAAAAGGCAGACTCAAAATTTCTCCCCTGGTCGGAGTGAAGTTCACGTGGAACTCCGAATCGGCATATACACTCCTTGACTAAGGTTTCGGCGACCGTAGTAGCTTCCTGGTTGGGTAATGAATAGGCTTCAACCCATTTGGTGAAGTAGTCCATGACAACCACGGTGTATTTATTTCCGTCTTCGCTTTCTGGAAATGGTCCGGCCACGTCAATAGCAATGCGCTCAAATGGACTGCCAACGTTGTATTGACGCATTGGAGCTTTTCGTCATCTATGAGGACCGTTGCTTCCAGCGCAAACCACACATTTCTTGCACCAGTCTTTAACGTCTTCCTTGCAGTTAACCCAGTAAAATCGCTAGCGCAATCTTTATAATGTTTTGTTGACTCCAAAATGGCCACCTCCAGATCCGTCATGGATCTCTTTCAGCACGTCTGGAATTCTATTCTTAGGAATAACCAACTGAGTTATCTTCTCAGTTCCATCGGATTTCCACCAAACGCTTTAATAGGCCATCTTCAATCATCATTGAGTCCCATTGCGCCCAATACGATTTTACACTCTGTGAGTGTGGTGCAACTTCTTCCCATCTTGGTTTTCTCTCTTCTATTTTCCATTCCAGTATAATTTTCAAATTCGGGTCATTTTCTTGGACTTCGCGTAGTCCATCGGGCTGCCAATTATCATCGACTACTGTTATTCTGGCAATGGTGGAATGTTTTTCTTCCAGTCGACTACAATGCTTGCACTCATCTTGGCATGGCCTTCTGGACAATGCGTCGGCATTACGATGGCTGGTACCCGTCCTATGATCGATTTTGAAATCGTATTCCTGTAGTCTTTCAATCGATCTAGCCACCTGACCTTCAGGATTCTTGAATTGTAGCAGCCATTTTAATGCAGCATGGTCAGTTCTAATCAAAAATATTCTACAGTACAAATATTTGTAGAAATGTTCCACGGATTTGACGACCGCCAAGAGTTCTTTTCTGGTCACACAGTAATTCCTTTCTGGTTTTGACAAAGTCTTACTAAAGTAGGCAATAACCTTCTCATGCCCGTTTTGTATCTGGGAAAGAACACCGCCAATTCCGACGTTGCTGGCATCTGGATCTAGTATGAAGTTTCCTTCAGGCAAAGGATAACTCAAGACGGGTGCGCTTGTCAAAGCATGTTTTAGTTCTTTAAATGCAACTTTACAATCCATTTCCCAGATAAATCTTCTTCCTTCTTCAGCCCTTGCTTGGCTATGTTGGCAAATCCAGGTACATATCGTCGATAATAGGTACACAAACCAAGGAAACTTCTAAGTTTGTGTTTGTCCCTAGGTGCTGGCCAGTCTCTCACAGCCTTTATCTTCTCCTGGTCAACTGCAATACCCTTACCGGAAACCACGTGTCCCAGGTAATGAACTTTTCTTTGAAACAGGTGACACTTCTTCGGGCTAAGTTTCAGGTTAGCCTTCCTCAATCTTTGGAAAACCTCTTCCAAATTCTTCATGTGGTCCTCGAATGTCTTACCTACAACAATAATATCGTCGAGGTACACTAAACAGGTTTTCCAAGATAGCCCAGCCAAACGGCATTACGGTAAATTGCCAGAGTCTTGTACCAATGGTGAAGGTTGTCTTCTCCTTGTCTTTTGGATCCAAATCTACTTGCCAGTAGCCGCTCGTTAGATCTAAAGTGGAGAAAATATTTGAGCCAGCCAAAGTGTCTAATGTGTCGTCTATTCGAGGTAACGGGTAGCTATCCTTCTTCGTCACATTGTTAAGTTGACGATAATCGACGCAAAATCGTGTAGAGCCATCATTCTTCTTCACTAACACCACTGGTGAAGCCCATGGACTGCTTGAAGGTTCAATCACACCTTCCATCTTCATGTCCTCGATTATTCTTTCCGCTTCCTCACGCTTCGCCAGTGGTAGTCTTCTTGCTGGTTGACGGATGGGTCTTGCGTCGCCGGTGTCTATTTTATGATGAACTATATTAGTTCTCCCTTTGGTTTTCTTATCAAATTGGAACACATCTTTAAAATTTCCAATTAGATTCTTTGCCTTTGTTCTCTGGTCGGCGGTCAATTCTTCAAACGATGTTGTCAATTGATTGATTAACGTGTCCGGAACTTTCTGAGATGTATTCCCTGTGGTCTTTACAGTTCGAATAATCGACGATATTGCCAAGCATTCTCCTACAATTGTTCCTCTTTTAAGAATAACCGGATAGTTATTTACATTCATTATCCGAACTGGAATGACCTGGCTGGCTTTGATTTTCCGACAACAACTCCAGTGCCAATTTTGGCATTGTCATTCCTGGGCTCAAGCATAACAATGTTTCCCTCACAGAAACTACCATCTAAATGTGCTCCCAGGATAGTTTCACTTCGTTCTGGGAGAGTGATTTCTTCGGCCATTAGTACACGCACAGCCTTATCGTCTCGTGGATTTAATATGAGTTCTTCTACGTTGACCATCATCACTCCCGTCTTCAGGTCAAGTTTAAAACCGTGCTTTGTCATTGCGTCCATCCCAAGTATTAATTTATCTTCAACATCAGCTACCAGCGCACGATGTTTAAAGGAGGTGTTCCCAATAGAGATGGTGACATCTACTTCCCCTAATGCGGTAGCTTGTTCTCCTGTCGCTGTGCGTAATCGCCACTTAGTTGGTTGAAGATGCGTCTTGCTAGTTTTCTTTACGAAGTCGGGTCTAATTATAGTCTTTGTCGCACCCGTATCCAGTAACATTTTCAGTGGTCTTTCGTCAATTGTGCCATCCACGTAGATACTGTTGGCTTGATGATGAAGGGATGCGACATAACTAATGGATTGTGGGGCTACTCGATTAAGGGTCGACGGTTGCCCCTTCGCATCAACCCGACTTAGTTTTCCGACTCCTTTTCTTCCTTTGTCGATTCCATTTTCCTTTGCATTTTTCTGCAAAGTCTCTGCGGATGGCCCAGTTCACCGCAATTCCAACAGCGGAGTTTCTTTCTTCCGGTAAATACTTCACTTGAGATTCGTCGCACTCTCTCTTCTAGATCTTCAGAGTTTTCCTTTCTCTCAGCATCGATATTTCGCACTCGCGATTGGTTACGTGAAGCTTGTTTAGCAGCTTCATGTTCTAATGCATATGAGAGTGCGTCAATTAAAGTTTTTGGACGGGCCAATCGCAATTCTTGCTGAGTTTCGTTGTCTCGAACTCTATAGATGAATGATTGTGTAGCCAGGCATTCCAAAACGCTATCAGGAGCTGTGGGATGTGCGAGACGAACCAAACGGGCTACGTCGGCTTCAAATTCTTGCAGGCTTTCTTTTGAACTCTGGTATCGGTTCCTCAGCTGCGTCTGGTATACCAGCTCCAGATGCGCCATATCGAATATCCAACCGCTTGACTAGTTGGTCATAGTCTTCTTGTTCCTCTTCCTTCAACGTTCGTAGGATGTAGCTTCTCCACGTAACGAGACAGTCAACGCTGTAGCCTTCTCCGTGGTCGTCCAGTTATTTGCTTTGGTAGCCGCTTCAAATTGTTTTAAATAATTCGGCCACGAAAACTTCCCATCAAATTCCGGTGTTTTTATGTGCATTTTTAAAATAGTATCAGATTTTACTAATTTCCTTTCTTCTAGTAATCCTGGCCTTACTACATCGGAATTGACATTGACGACGAAGTAATTTTAGTGAATTTTTCTCGTAGTTCTTCGATCTTCTTGTCATACTTATCTTCTAAATTCTTGAGGCCTTCTTCAGTATTTTCCATTAATTTTTGTTCTAAATTTTTAGAATTTTCTTCCAATTTTTCTTCTAAACTTCTAGAATTTTCTTCTAATTTTTGTTCCAGTACTTTAGAATTTTGTTCTAGTTTTTGTTCTAATGTTCCTGTCAATTCTTCTTCTAATGTTCTAGAAATTTCTTCGGCTTTTCTAGAACTTTCTATTAATTTTTCTTCTAATGTTCGAGAATTTTCTTCGGCTTTTCTAGAACTTTCTGCCATTTCCTGTTTTAATTCTTCTTTTAATGTACTAGAAGTTTCTTCTGCTTTTCTAGAACTTTCACCTAATTTTTCTGTCAATTCTTTTAACTGTTTACCAAGGTCGGATACGTCATCCGGAATTTCGAATAGGTAATCTTCAGGATTTTCACCAGCATCGGTTAATGCTTGCCGTAGTCTTTCTTGAAGAGTTGACTTCCTTCCTGTTGTTTCCACATCCCGTTCTTCTAGTTCTCCCTTGAGATCACCTACTTTCAATTCACTTAATTTTAATTGTTTAGGAGCCATTTTATTTATTTTTATTTATTTACACTTCACAGTTTAACAACCCCACACCTGACACCAATTGTAACGTTTTTTATTTATATGGGTGAAGTGTAAAACATAGACAAATATTATTAACCAAAAGAATACGTTTATTAAACGATAAATAAATAAAGATTAAATATTAAAAGATAATAAAAACAACTAACACTATGATTAACTAATTATAAACACTAATAATATTAAATGCTTAAACACTACGATTATTTATCTAACATTTATATCACTACACTTATTTATATACCTACATTTATTTATGTTAATAACTTGTAAACTGTTTTTTATATCACTGAGTTCATTTCTGGTTGCTTGTATAAATGAGACTGTCCCGACGCCTTCCTTCGGTCGGCATTTATACAGCGCACACCTTTCTAGAAGCCTTCGAAGCGACAATGACCCATATACAAAGGAATGAGGTCACGACGCAATTTGCCTCTAGCCGCTGCGGCGCCAGGGCGTCATTGTTCTGGAACGTTCTGTCAGTGGCGGCGTTGTATACTCTTCTCCCGGCGGCGCACGTCACAGTATTGTACAATATGAACTATTTAAGATACGAGTATACACCACATTTAATATCACTCTCACAGTAAGGTATATAAATACTTAATGATAAACTTTAATTAAACATGTATTTGTATTATTGTACGTGTATTTATCAGGTTTTCAATATTTTATTCATTTAACCTAAAAAAAGTTAATAGGTCTTATGTTTATATATGTACTGCAAATATTTGACTGTTTTATCATTTTATTTATTATTATGTTACATTTTCATTCAATTCCAAAAGTATTTAAAATGTAGTAATCATTTTTTAAGTATCTGACAGATTGCTAGATAAATTTCTTTTAAGAGGCAAGAGATATCTATTCTCCTAATGTTCAACTTATTTTTCTACCGCATATATAATGTTTCCCAATGTAAATCGAACTTTGCCGAGAGTACCCGATGTGCTTAGGACTTGTGGCAGTTTTTAGTCGTGCTTCGTGCAGTTAGTAGCTATGAGACTTTGAGATTACGATCTGCTTTCCCTGGTAGGCATTCTCTGTTGGTCGGCTACGACTAACCGCTCCGCATTAGACGAAGTAATTTTCGTCAACTCGAATTGTCCCGATATTTACCTATTCGCCCAGCAGCCGGCATTCAATAGGTCTTCATTGGCACAGTACGTAATCATGCGTGTTGCAAGCAATGATATATTTCAGTGCATCACTCACGTTGTCTACTACGTAGAGAATATCGACGGTACCAGAAATTATTAACAACCACATATTTAAAGTTATGAAATGGCTGTATAGTTTGTAAAGCCATGACCACTTTGTCTTGTATGTTGGCCAAACACCAAGATAAGATTGAACGGTTTTCGGATATTTTAGAAAATTTTCGATGTCTGCATTACTTACTGTAACAAACATTTTCACGGAGGAAAATAATATTAATTATACTTCTTTATTTAATTAATATTATATAGAACAAAATAATTATACTTAATTTCGTTATTATTATTATTCTGATTGATATATTTTTGTGCACTAGAACAAATAAAAATATAAAGACGTTATTAAGTATATATTTCATTTAATACCGTGTTTCTTCAAGGAAATTCTGTTATTCATATATTTATGTAACTTCTGTGTTATATAAATATGTAAGTATTTTGTAACTTGTTAATGACACACTTTTTCTTAAGCTTGTTTTACATTATACTTTTTTTGGCTAAAATCTAGTTACAATATTAAAACTATATTAACATATTGCGTATTTTATCCCTATAAAATAAAATAAGAAATGTAAGTAAATATTATTCATATTCTACAGTGGCTCACAAAATTATTCGTACACTAATAAATTAATCATCTTCTTTCGATATTTCAGGATCAAATGATAGTCATCAAATTTACAAAATGTTTAGTTTATTTTATGTAATTGTGCTGAGAACAAATTATAAACAAAAATTGAGACACAAAATTATTCGAACTGGGAGAGGATTATAGAGGATGTACCTTTTAAAACGACCAGGGCTTTTTTGGGCTTCAAAGAAAAATGTTATATACAAAAAATGATCAACAATAAAGGGCTAATGTATCAGTAATAACAAACAGAAAATTCAACCAGTGGTTCTCAAACGGTAAACCAAAATTATATTATGTTAAATGGTACCTACATAATTTTTTAGCCCATTAGATAGAGAATTTTTTCTCATTTTAACAATATAAATATTGTATAGTGTTGTATAACAATTATTTCGAAGAAAATGGTATTAAAAATTAGAAATAATGTCATAACAATGGTTGCTACTAGTGTAACGTAGGCAGCAGACATATCAATACCTGTATATAGCATATTCTATTGCAATAATAATAATAATAATAATAATAATAATAATTTCAACCGTATTGAGAATTTATAGTCGGATCTATATAGACGATTCCGAAAAATAAAATTTTCCACTATTTAGCACCGGACGAATCTGACTGAATTCCAGTTTTCATATCATATAAGCCTTGTTCCTTCGGGGTGTGAGTGTGATTTTGTGAATCCTGATTAGTTTATTCGTGATCCTTTTAAATGATGATTTAAAAAATATAGCAAGAAAACAACTTGAATAATATAAACACTATTTAGCGTCAAATATCATATGCAGACTAATGCAAACTAATTTATTTTATAAATAATCTACTGTCGAGTGTTATGTATCAGCACATTAAAAATGGATCATATGGAAGTAAAAAAAAATGTTCTTGGTAACGTATGAAGTATGTTTACTTAAAACAAATCTTTTTTGTAACATATTTTTTTGTTATCAAAAGTATGGTAGGTCATTACATGCTTTTTAAATTGCACTGAAATGGATCTTTGTGATTACTCAAAAAGGACGATTCAGAAGGGAAAGGTTGTCTAGTAATCACAAAATGAGAAAGTGGGGATAACGAATAAGAAATGAAAAAAAAAATACTTCTTTTTAATCATGATCACTTTGATGATTTAGATTGTGAATCACAACCCGAAGGAACATTGCTCTAATTTAAGGTTGATTTACACGCTGTCAGTGTACCAGTTGAGGTTACCAGTCATTGGATGCCAGCGATTAGCACCATATAACGATTGATGCCAGTCACTGGAGAAGCCACTGTGCCACTGGCGCGGCAGTAGCTGGCAGCAGTGGCAGCTCTAGCAGAACAAATATGTAGGAACTGAGAATTTAAGTTCAGATAATAACGCACTGCAGTCAATGTCACTGTGTAATAATTTGTATAAAAATGAAAGGGTGTGTAATATGAAACGTGTCTGTAGTGTTATAACACCAAATGATGATAATAGCAAGCTATGACTAAAACCTCTTTCTGGATACACATTATGTAACCTTAAACCAAAAATGTTTCAAAATTTTTTTTTGCACATTTTCAACCTGTCGTTTTTGGTTATTGTACAGCGGGTACCAAACAATGATGCAATATTCAAGAGTTTATCGCACAAGAGAATAAAAGCGTGATATTAATGCATTGACATTTATAAAAGGTTTACGTATGATGAAGCCGAGTAACTTATTAGCTGATTTTTTGACATTATGAATCTGCAGATCGAATGTAAATTTAGGGTCAAAAATTGCACCCAAATCTTTTATTTTGTAATCCCTGCATAATGGTAATGTATTTATGGAATAATTATGTAATATCAAGTTATTCTTGCGGGAATAAGTGACAATTTTACATTTATCAATATTCAAAGCTAGTTTGTTTCTTTCACACCATAATTGCATGTGACCAATATTTTGTTGTAAATGTAAGCAATTGTCAGTTGTTATATTTGACTGGTAAATTTTATCGTCATCTGCAAACATTAATATTTCACATGATATGTAATTTGGCAAATCATTTATGAAAATCAGGAATAATAATGGACCAAGATTTGGGTCTCGTGGCCGTGTGCCTAAGTGTCTGGTCGCGAATCTGAAGACCCGGGTACGATCCCGACTGACGCCAAAATTACATCGAATTTTAATGGCACAAAATTGACCCCTGTGGCGCACTCTCCACGCCAGCAATGAGTGCCCGGGAGGTGACGCCTGGTAAGCGCCCGGACGGTACAAATATTCCATCATTACCGATATCTGTGTACACAGCAGATTGGCACACCCAGCAATGGGTAATATGCCGTGATGAAATATTTTTTTATATTTTTATATTTATTTCAAGATTTGACGCCTGTTGCAATAAACTCGTTTGATTTTAGTCAATAAGCACCTTTTAAAGTCTCCAGAATCCGAATTTAACAGTTATGATGATGAAGTCTGTGTGTGTGTGTGTGTGTGTGTGTGTGTGTGTGTGTGTGTGTGTGTGTGTGTGTGTGTAGATGTTGGAGGTACGATTTCTCAAATTCTATTAAAATAAAAACCTGTTTAACTACGAATTTCCAAACTAACATTAATGGGAAGCAATGACGGACTGGTCATAAGGCTCACCGGACGATTCCCGGTAGGACGATGCTTTATGGGGCCTATAGGCCTGCGGCCTGCGGCCAATGTCATGGGACCGACCGGCGGAACGATTTTTAAGGTAATGATATAAATAATATTGAAATCAATTTTTCAATATTCTGTTTACTTAACCTTTGAGTGTCCTTCTCGAACTTTCCGATCCGACAATCATCGAATACAAAGGATCTCCGGACCGGATGTACTTAAACCAGTCTAAACGCATATAGGTTTTCCCCGCCGGGGATTACCTCATCGGTCGGGAATATTCTACTTGTGGCGGTGCTCGCATACTCTTAAGTCAGCGGCGCACGTTACAATATTTAAAAGGAATTTCTATTATTATTTTTACCTTCCGTCACCACTAGGTAAGGAAGGTATTGTCTTTGGTCAAAAAATTCGGTGGTGAGTTTTCATTGAATAAGCACGTTTTAGGGTCTTTACAATACGATTTTACTATTTTTACGATGATGTCTGTATGTGTGTTCGTATGTGCGTGTGTGTGTGTGTGTGTGTGTGTATGTGTGTATGTGACCGCCGTTTCGTGGACGATATCACCAATACTAGAATTCCAAAAATTACAATACTTGCGTATTCCTCTTCCTTACAACCATATGCAGACTTGATTAGATTTTGGTTATAATTGGTCATTTGAAGATTTTAACAGTTTTTGTTGAAAAACTCAGTTAAATGTTATAATAACTTAAAGAATATATTATTCTCTATACGATTTGATTGCATTTTATATTTCATATTCAACAGATATAGAGTTAAAGAATAATAAAGATTATTTTATTTTTTTATTTACTGATAATTTGCATTCGGAGTGAGACTCTATACAAATGGTTCACAATACTAAATATGTTTTTATACATAATATTAAATTTTATAATAATAATAATAATAATAATGAAATAATAATTATGAAAATAATATCAACAATACATAACCCAATTTAACAAAAATACGAACACATATTATAGTAAAGAGTGATTTAAATATTTTGTAGTTTACGAGTGTAAACTACTTATCCAAGTAAATTACATTTGAATTTGATAACTTTGCCTAAAGCAAAGCAACTAATCGAAGAATAATTATGACTCATTCAAGCAAAAGCTTCGCAATTTTAAAACTGAAGAAGTAGAAAATATTATTAATTTTGGTAGGGTCCGGTTTATGAAACATGTTTATTAAATTTTCCTGTGAATTTATATTAAATTGATTTATAAAACTACTTCTTATGGGGTTGTAAATTGGACACTCTATGAATAAATGGAAAAGAGATTCTAATTTATGAGAATTGCATATAGGACATATTTGATTTGTTTCTATAGTATATTTAATGCCGTTGTAAAATATTCTAAGTTCGTTTTTGTTAGATAAACGTAGTTGACTAATTATTTGTACTTTCTTAAATGGCATATTGAGCTGCAAATAATCGGCTGTATTAAAGTCTTTTTTCAATAGTTTATAGTTTGGGTTGTATTTTGACATGCTTACTCTTTCCAGATCTTCCTGAATCAAGGTCGTTTTGTATGTCTCAAGCACTGTATCAATTTCTTTCAGAGAGGCAGTTTGATTTTCCCAAATATACCCATAACCTAGGGAAACTAAAAACAACCTAATTTGAGAGGCCCAATTGAATTCAGTTTTGTTTGTTTCCAAATTATCCAGTTGAAGTAATCTATTGTAGAGCAATCTGGGTAACCGGTCATTTTCCATGAGTTGTATTTTTCTCCACCAAATCAAAATTCGTTTCCAGACTAAGTTTGCTATATGTCGGATACCAGTTTCAGTTCTGATGAAATGGTTAGGGGTATTTAATGGTAGATGCAAAATACTTTTAATAAATTGTAGTTGGCTTTTTTCTAACGTTTCATATTGGAACATACCCCAAACTTCAGTGGAATAAAGAGCTGTCGCGTTTATTATTGAATCTAACAACTTGACTTTTTCATTCCAGCCTGCGGATTTAGCTTTACAAAGAATAGAGATTACTTTTTGTTTAGCCATTGCTGCTTTTTTAACATTATCATGTGCTGCGAGATTAAATTTGCCGGAAGAAGAAAAACATGTACCTAGGTAATTGAAAGAATTGACTATTTCTAATTTCTGATTGTTATATAAAAAAGGTGATTTTACTGTTTTTGGTCTACCCTTGTGGAATTGCATTATTTTAGATTTATTAGTATTTACTTCGAGGGAATTAGCAGAACAGTATTCGTAAAGTAAGTTTAATTTGCGTCTAACATCTGCTTGAGAGTGCCCGAGTAGGGCCATGTCGTCCGCATATGCTAAAATTAAAAGTTCATTTATTCCGTCAATATTTATTCCTCTTACATCAGATTTTTCAAAAAAATTCCAAATATCGTTTATAAATAACAAAAATAAACAAGGTGATAGTGTCTCTCCCTGGAGAACACCCTGGGTGATATTAATAGGGTTTGAAGTTCGGTTATCTAATTTTATTTCCATTTTGGCTTTGCCATACAGGTTCTGAAGAATTCGTATCATTTTTCCGGAAATACCTTGTTCGTACAGTTTTTTCCATAGTAAATTATGGTTCACTGTATCGAACGCCCTTCTTAAATCCATAAAAATTGCCCAAAGGTGTTTTGACAATCTTAATTGTAAATGGGAAATAATAGTAAGAGCATAAACATTGTCGATAGTCCCTCTATTTTGTCTAAAACCTGTTTGGTTTTCATTGAATATGTTATGCATTTCACACCATTTTTGAAACCTGGCAGCTAATATTTGTGTAAATATTTTACAAGTTTGTACTAAAGCTATGCCACGGTAATTGAGGACGTCCAATTTGTCCCCCTTTTTGAAGAGAAGGAAGGTTTGAATATTTGCCCAGCTATCCGGTACCACCTCGTTAGATAAAATATTATTAAAAAGGTTTAACAAATAGTGAGTCCACTGCGGGGTGAGATTCTTATAAAATTCATTCCCCAATCCATCCTCTCCGGGTGCCTTGTTAGGTTTGCTCTTCTGTAAACTAATGTGTAGCTCTTTTAAACTAATAGGACAATCAAAAAAAGGGTGTAAACTGTCAAAATATATTACACTGTCTGTATGAAAGTTAGTTTCAAATAAACTTTTGTAAAATATTTCCCATTGTGTTAAATCTATTTCGTTACTTGTTAATGGTTTATTTTTTAGTTTTCTAACAGTTTCCCAAAACTCAGCGTTATTTTTTACATTGCTAATTTTAGTTTTAATTTCATTATTATAATTTTGCTTGCATGATTTGATTAACGCTAGGTACTCTTTTTTATCTTTCAGATATGCTTTTAAAATTAAATCTGTCAGGTTTTTATGGTATATATTTAGTCTCTTTTTGCAAATTATTTTTGCTTCTAAACAATAATAAAGATCAAAAATTCGTATAAATTTCATAATTCAGCCAGCTATGCTAACATAACCATGGAAACTGCTAATATATTCAAGTAATTCAAATTGACAGATGTCAGTATCAATAAAAAGCAAGTAATTGAATGAAAAAATAAGGGAAGTAACTCTAGTGTTAGAAGTTTTTAGATATAATAGAGACGATTACATTGGTTTGAACATGTCATGAGGAGAGATGAATAAATTAATAGAAGGTGGAAGAAAGATAGGAAGACCAAATATAAGATGAAAAGACTGTATATGAAATAACTTTACTGGAAATATAGGATCTTTTGCAAAAAAAAATATGTATAGGGCGCGTGCAGTGACATGACTTTGCTGCCTTTGGCAAGCAGATATGGGGACCCGTATCAAAATGACAGCAATTAATTAAATTAACAGGATTGACGGAAGGTATTGTGCTGGCCACATCAGATTTTTTAAATATACATAAATGAAAGAAATTTAATCAAGCAAACCCTACAACCACTACCCACTCCATTGTATTTCAAATGGGTCTCGGTAAAAGAGAGAGAGCAAACCGTCAAGCAACGTAGGTATTTGCTATATAGTGCGTAGTATACAATATTAACCGTCAAACGGTCGTAGGATGGGTGATCACGGGAGAATTAAAATAAGCGAGAATAATTGATTTCTGGTTCTGTGATTAGCCGAGAAGAGTGAATTATGAATCCATATTTCAAACAAGTGAATTATGGTTAGTGTAATTAATCGAAAAAAAAAAATATGGGGATATATGTTTACAGTAGTAGAAAAAAGTGTTTTTTATACAAAATAGTAATATATATATATATATATATATATATATATATATATATATATATATATTGTATAATAATTATTTTGAGAAAAATTGTATTAACATGACTTTACTACTACTGTAACCTAGGTAACAGCCGTATTTCATAGCCTATTTCACTATTGTAACATTATTTTTAATTTTAATACCATTCTTCTCAAAATAATTGTTATAAAATATTTATATCACTGAAATCAGAAACAAAATCTGTAACTAAAAAGAATTTTGAAGTTCATCTGTGCCAACTTCATGGTCGTGATTTGAACGTTATGAAATTGAACGAAACAATTAAGAAATGAACAAGGCGATGTATGAATATTAGGATGATGCTTTTAGAATGAATTTAGAATTATAAAAAATATTTAAATAATAAGAATAGATGTAATTAGAATTTTTGGCACCATACTTATATGATCTACAATGGAAATGGCGGCAGGTATTGTGCTGGCCACAAAAGATTTTTATTTTACATTTTACTGATAAAAGTAAAGTGTACGAATAATTTTGTGAGCCACTGTACGTATTGTTGTGTACCGTGATGGCAAAAGGATAATATAGCACAAAAACACAAGTACAAATATATATACATTTTATATATATATATATATATATATATATATATATATATATACTTTACTATTTTGAATATGCCCATAAACGGTGGTTTACTGACCACGAGAATTACGGAAAAAATGTGTGTTGAATACATTCGACTAGGATCTTATACGGTATAAGCAAGAGGTGGGGATAGTTTTGAAGCTAAGCGTTGTTGTTATGACTCATGGAATGGAAAATGTTGGGAACTTGAACTTCGGTTTGACTACATGGTGACTCATCTCGTGCTTAGAGGAATAGTTACACAATATATATATATATATATATATATATATATATATATATATATATATACAAGAAGTAAATAATATGATTCAGAGATAACTCATGAATAATAAAGTAAATAGGCACAATTTCAACAATTATTAAAAGCTAGACTTAACCCTAACATGCAATGGTAGATAATATATTTATTTTATTAGAATATAACTAAGACTTAATATCTAAGAAGAACAAATTATTTATAAAATAGCAATAACAATGGGGTCATTTCACATTTTCTAATTTATTTTTTTCTTGACAGAATAGGTCAAATTAAATAGTAGGAGTATGTTTTACAATCAGAGATATGATTTTTTAAAAGTTGTCTTTAATTTCAAATATTTGGACGCTGACGTCACGGCTTGGCGGATGCGACATTAGCTTTCTACCGGTTGTGTTTGGAACTATGATTTTTGGGTTAGCACTTGTCACTCGACTTGTCAGTTTGATTTTGTGACAGCAACATACTGTTAACGAAAAAGATATTTCATACAACTTTTGGTATTTATTTTAATAAATGTTTTATTTACATACCTTTAGTCTTAACTCTATTGTCACCTGTCACAATTTTAGGTTAGTTTGTTTACCGTTGTGTGTGGACCGTTGTGTTTGTGTGTGTGTGTGAGAGGAATGTCTTTGTGTAACAAGCCGTGACGTCACCAATTTTACAATCGCGAAAGTATATTGGCAAATTTATGAATGAAAAGTCGCATATTTCATGTCTTTTTATATTACTAGATTTATTAAGTGAGACGGATTTCATTTTATAAAAAAAACCATTTTTTTTAAATGACACCATTATGCGTACGCAACGGTATATGGATTATTCATTTGAAATGGGTCTTCATTGCTATTTCTAAAACTAGTCAAAAAAACAAGTTAAATCGGTAAACAATTTATATTTTATAAGATTAAAGTAAGGAACATTAAAAAAAATATTTTTCGACTAGTGGTTCTCAAAATAAGGGGGCCAAACTTTTTTATTTTAAATAGGAACATATATTTTTTATTTGCTTATTCGTTAAAGAATTTAATTCTGAATTCAATAATGAAATATTTTCATAGCGTTACATAACAATTTTTTTGGGAAAGCATACGCATATCTATGTTTTATATTAATTTTATTTAATAGTAAATAACTTACGGCACTTTTAAATAATTATTACCTATACCAAAAATCGTTTCATTGATTATGCTTAGTTCTATTTTTATAATTATTGTTAGCCATAGGACAATTCTTTATTTTTCAAGTTTTGTTCTTGAAATATGAGGGTAAACTAAAGCAATTTCAATAAAATCATTTACAATTTAATTATTTTAATGTCACCTTTAGAAAATTATATATTTTAATATAATTGTCTCTGTCTACTGTTTAAGTATCTAAAATATCTCATTTAAAACGATTTAAAAATTAAAATTTATTTTATAATTCTTTAATTTGATATTGTGATTGTCTAATTATAGTGATGAAGGTTACTGCTCATATATTATTTATTTGGAATTGTCGCTTCAATTCAAGTAATTTTTTTTAATTGTGTTCCTGGAAATTGTGGTCCTCTGACATACGTTTCACATGCCCCAGCCACCTTAGTCTTTGAGCTCTTATCGTTTCCACTATACCCGTTTCACCAAACATGTCTATTATTTCTTTATTAGTTCTCCGTAACATTATTTCACCGAACTTTTTCCCACCAAATATCCTTCTTAAAAATTTTCTTTCCCAAACTTCAAGCCTTTTTTGATTATCCACACTTAACACCCAAAGTTCACAGCCGTACAGCACTGTTGGTCTAATTACCGTCTTGTATATTGACACTTTTGATTTTTGCGATACTAACTTTGATTTGATAATCTGGCTTAGCGCACCCACACACTTGCTACCTTTTGATATCCTTGTCTGTATTTCTAAATCTTCTTTATTTTTATTGGTCAGTGTTACCCCAAGATAATTAAAGTTATCAACTTTTTTAAAATTGTAGTTTATACTTCCTTCACATTTTATAGTCAGACATTCTTCTGTTGAATTTTCTCTACCTATTTTCATATATTTTGTTTTTACCTTCCGTCACCTTTAGGTAAGGAAGGTATTGTCTTTGATCAAAAAATTCAATGATGAGTTTTTACTGAATAAGCACGTTTTAGGGTCCATATAATACGATTTTACCATTTTTACGATGATGTCTGTATGTATGTGTGTCTGTGTGTCTGTGTGTGTTTGTGTGACAAAAGTTCCGGATTCCATAACTTCAATACCACGATTCCAAAAATTATAATTTTTATTTTTAATTTATTTTAATTATAATTCCTCATGTTTACATCCAGAAGAACAACAGAAGAACAACTGATTAGATTTTGGTTATAATTGGTCAACCGGAAGTAGTCTCATTTGAAGATTTAACAGTTAAATTTGATTTATTGACATTTAACGTTATTATAACTTAAAGAATATATTATTCTCTATACGATTTGATTACAATTTATACTTCATATTCAATAGATACAGAGTTAAAGAATTTTAAAGAAATTAAATTTTATAATTCAGCCAGCTATGCTAAACATGGAAACTATTTATCATATAATTCAAATTGACACATGTCAGTATCAATAAAAAGTAAATTAATGAGGCAGAGATGAGGATGTTGAAGTAGATGTTGGGGAAAACACGGAAAGATACGGTAAGAAAATAACTCTAGTATTACAAGTTTCTAGAAAGATACAAGAAATATGATTACATTGGTTTGAACATCTCATGAGGAGAAATGAAGAATTATATTGGAACAAGATTGATTAGTTTAGTAATAGGATGTTGAAGAAACAGAGGAAGACCAAAGATAAGATAGAAACTGTATTGCGAAAGACTTGAGAGAAAAGGAACTGAATGATAACGACACGCAAAAATAGCGACCCCTAATGAATGGGAAAAGTTAAAGAAGAAGAAGATGTCAGTGTCAAGTGCAATTTGAGTAGTTTTTTTATGAAATAATTTTACTGGAAATTCAGAATCTTTTGCAAGAAAAATTATGTATGGAATTTATACATTATACACAGGATTCACGGAAGGTATTGTGCTGGCCACAACAGATTTTTTCCTCATTAACTCGCAACCCTAGTTTTTTAGCTTTCTGTTCTATTTCCTGGAATACATATTCTAGTTCACGGCTTGTCCTTGTTACTATCGTAGTATCGTCGGCATATGCGAGTATTTGATGTCTATGACCATATATACTACCTTTTCTGTGTACGCCTCCTTTTCTTATTACCCATTCTAGGGCTAAATTAAAAAGAATTGGCGATAGTGGGTCGCCCTGTCTTAACCCCCTTACTACTTGAAAACTTTGACCTTTTCTCCCATCAATTGTTACTTTGCAACTGGTATTGTTTACTGTCATTTCTGTCAAGTGTATAAGTTTTTCAGGTATTCCAAATTCTCTCATAATTAAACTTAATTTGTCTCTTCTTATCGTGTCATATGCCTGCTTGAAATCAATGAAAAGTATGTGAAGGTCAATATTATGTTCGTAGCTGTTCGCAATCAATTGTTTTAAACAGAATATTTGGTCTATAGTTGCTCTATTTCTACAAAAGCCTGCTTGGTATTCACCTATCATACTCCCTGCTATAACTCTTATACAAATTGCTAAAATTTTGTACGCCACATCTAGTAACGCTATACCTCTATAGTTGTCACAATTTGTTCGGTCACCTTTCTTATGCAGAGGAGAAATTATAGCTTCATTCCATCTTCTGGGCATTAGTTCCTGCTCCCACACATCTAGAATTAGCTGGTGCAAATAAATAACAAGACTTTCTCCACCGTGTTTGTATATTTCAGCTGTTAGACCATTTTCGCCAGGGCTTTTATTATTTTTCATTTCTTTTATTATTGCTATGATTTCTTCTTTGTCTGGAGGCTCTGTAAGATATTCGTAATTTTCGCTTTCTTCCACTCTACCGTCTGTTCCACTTCCTTCATATTCTTCCTCATCTTGCTTATTCAACAGATCCTCAAAGTACTCCGTCCATCGATTGATCTTATCTTCACCTGTGATCAACTGACCCTGCTTGTTCTTGCAGTATATTGTCTTTGGCTGAAAACCCTCCTAATCTCCTTAGTTCTATAATTCTCTTCTGCTTCTCTCAAAACTTCATCCATTTTATCCCGTTTTTTCCTTTTACATATATTTTTGAATTTTCTTTTTTCATTGTCGTACAGCTTTTTATTATGCTCATTTTCCTTTTGCAATAGATTTAACCTTGCTTTATTCTTTGATTGTCGTATATACTCACATTCTTCATCATACCAATCTTTGTTATTTTTCTTATCATCATTTTGCAATACTCTTTCTGCTACTGATTGTACAATATTTTCTATTTTATCCCATTTCTCTGCTATGGACATTTCTTCCTTTACATATAATTGCATCTTGGTATGCACTGATTTTTGGAACGCTAAACTTAGTCGTGGATTAATTAGCTTTTTTGCCTTAAATCGTATAGTGTTACTTGCTTTTACCTTTTTTTGTTGGCGGTACTTCTTGTTTTAGTCTTATTTCCACCATAAAATGGTCTGTATCTGCTATAGCGCCCCTTCGACTTTTTACGTCTTTAATTATTTGCGCATATTTTCTCTCTGTAAGAATATGATCGATCTGGTTACAAGTTCGGCCATCTGGTGATTTCCAAGTACCTTTATAGATCTCTTTCCTTTCGAACGCAGTGCTCATAATTTTCATATCCGTTTCTCCTGCAAACTCTATAATTTTCTTGCCATTTTCGTTCGTTACACTATGCTTACTATGACCGCCTGTTATATTCTTATACATATCTTCTTTCCCTATCTTAGCGTTCAAGTCTCCCAGTATAATTTTTATATCATATTTCGCAATGTTATTTATTATTCTTGTTAGCTTATCGTAAAATTCCTCTTTTTCTTCTTCCTCCTTCTCGTTGGTTGGAGCGTGAACATTAATTATACTTATTTTTCTATACAGGCCTCTAATCCTTAATTTACAAATTCTTTCTGAGATTGGCGAGAACTCTATTACTGCTTGCTTCAATCTTTTACTGACCATAAAACCAGTTCCAAAGTATTTTGTGTCGTAACCACTATTAAATACAACATAATTCTTCATTTCGAAAATATCATTCTTCTTCTGCTTTGTTTCCTGTAAAGCTGCTATGTCTATTTTATACTTTTTAAACTCTTCTTCCAAACCCTTGTACATTCCTATTGCTTTTGTGCCTTGCAAATTCCATGTTGCCAATTTGAGATCTCTGAAATTATTTTTCTTCCCTTCGTTTCTCTTTATCCCTTTACTCATATCCTGTTCCTTTTGCGTAGTCTTCATATGGCATCCTTTTTTGAGCATCCGAGAATTGATTAGTTTTTTGAAAGAGATTTCTCTGCAGATTCAGTTTCTTCAAGACATTCCTTTTCTGAATTCCATTTATATTGCTTTCCATCTACCATTAGCTTTTTGTACGTCACTTTCACTTTCTTTCCATTCTCCCTTTCAGTTTTTGCTTGTTTTCTAATAATAGATTGTATTCGTCTTTCTTCCTTGGTGAAGTCGTTATCAATATATATGGGCTTGTTTTGTAATTTCTTTTTGTTTTTCATTATTAGCATTTTATCTTCATATTTTTTCATCTCTACCCTAACTACCGGACCGTAATTGTTGTTATATAAACTTGATGCTGCTTTAATTTGACAATTTACTTGTAACTCTTTTATCATGAAATTTTTGACAGTTTCTATGGCATTTTTTTGATCCAGATGTAAACCTTTCACTACAATATTGTTACTTCTTCTTCTTTTATCCTGATCTTCCAAATGTTTTTCTGCAATTTTTATTCTGTCAGTCTGTTGCTCTAAACGGATCAGATTCTTTTTTATTATGCTATTCTGATCTTGCAGATGTTCCCTCAATTTTTCTATTTCGACTTTCATTTCTTCTTTCTCTAGCCTCCATTGTTCTTCTTTCATTTCGAAATCTTTTTTCAATTCTTCTATTCCTTCGTTATTTTTCTTAATCTCCTTTTTTAGATCATCATGGCTATTTCTAACTTCATCTGTAACTTCTAAAGTCATTGCAGTGATAAGCTTTTTCAACTCTTCCATGTCCGCATTACTCATGTTAGCTTTTACTGTATTTCTAACTGGTGAACGTGTAATCTTTTGACTCTTTGTGAAGGGATTATCGTTCTCTGTACTGCTTTCGTCCCTTCTTCTTTTATTTATTTCACTACTATCACTGACGCTGTTGACGCGACCCCTAATTTTGTCCATTTGTTACGCCACTGCTACTGTGCGGCCGCTTGACCTCCACTACACTGCGCTGAAACTTTAACCGGCTCCACTCTATCTTAACCTCACTCCACCACGTATTCACTAGATTTTAGGTTTTCTTACAAGATTACCCGTATTTATTTTTGTCACAATTTACCACTTTACTTTTACGCACTCACTGTCCAGTCCTCATTTGATTTGGCACAGTAATTCCCAAAAAAATGAGATTTATCACTGGTGCTAAACACAAACACGTTTTCCACGTGACACCATAGGCGTACAAATAAATCTACTGTCAAGTAATATAGTCAGTATTAAAAATGGATCATATTGAAGTTTACTTAAAACAAATCTTTTATGATATTTTCGTTGTTTTCAAAAGTATAGTGGCCTTTGCATAAAAATCATATTTCTTAATCATGATGACTGATCATTTAGATTGCGAATCACAGCCCGAAGGAACACGGCTCTTGTAACAAACTGTGAATTTGGTTTGAAAATTTGGTTACATGGTATAATAATTATATTTCAATATAAAATTGATATAATAATTTCATTAATTTGTAAAATAAATAAATTTAAATGAAATTACAAATTTAAAATGATAAATCGAAATAATTTTTTATTATCTAAAAAGCAAATGAACGATAGTTGAAACAAATGAATAATGAAGGTTTTCTACATTATTCATCCCAATTCTGTAAGAAATTTACTCTCAGTAACATTCTTAAAAATTGTAACCAAGTGAAACAAAAATGTAAAGCCAGTCATTTTCCTTTTTTATTCAATGTTCGCAATTATTATTGGTAATTTGCTGTAGCAATGTTACTATGAGTTAATAACTACATATTATGTTACGGAGTTGGGGTGAATATGTAATTCTGGGAGAATATTTTCAAATATATTTTTTTTAAGTATAATGAATTCGGAATATTATATTTTTACCTTCCATCACCTTTATGTAAGGTTCCCTATAATACGATTTTACCATTTTTACGATGATCTCTGTCTGTATATATATGTATATGTGTGTGTGTGTGTGTGTGTGTGTGTGTGTGTGTGTGTGTGTGAAATCCTCTTCCATCAAGACAATGCACGGGTGCACACCTGCGCTGTTTCGATGGCCAAAATTATGGAACTAAATTTTGAATTACTACAACATCCACCGTATTCACCAGATTTGGCTCCTAGTGATTTTTTTATTTCCAAACTTAAAAAAATGGCTCGGTGGACAACGCTTTACATCGAACGAGGAGGTCATCGCTCAAACAGATGCTTATTTTGAAGATCTTCCGAAATCGTACTTTTTGGACGGCTTAAAAAAGTTAAAGAAACGTTTAGAAAAGAATAGAGCTAAAAGGAGATTATGTTGAAAAATACCCAAAATAATTTGTTTTTCTATCTTTTTCTAAGGACTTATTGAACGACCCTCGTGTATATATATATATACATATATATATATATATATATATATATATATATATATATATATATATATATATATATATATATATATATATATATATATATATATATATATATATATGAATGAAATGCTTTATTATGTATAAAAAACATTGTGGCCAGCATAATACCTCAATCCTCTGTATTATGTATAAATTCCATAAGTAAACTTTCTTGCAAAAGTTTCTAAATTTCCAGTGACACTGACATCTTCTTCTTCTTTAGCTTTTCCCATTCGTTAGGGGTCGCTATTTTTTAATTTTCTTCTTCCACTCATTTCTGTTTTGCGTGTCGTTCTCATTCAGTTCCTTTTCTATCAAGTCTTTCGCAATACAGTCCTTCCATATTATCTTTGGTCTTCCTCTGTTTCTTCAACCTTCTATTACTAAGCTATTCATTCTTCTTCCAATATATTCATTTCCCCTCATGACATGTTCACACCAATGTAATCGTCTGTCTTGTATCTTTCTGGAAACTTGTAACACTAGAGTTATTTATGTACCGTATCTTTCCGTGTCTTCCCCAATATCTACTTCAACATCCTAATCTCTGCAACATTAATTAACTTTTTATTGACACTGACATCTGTCAATTTGAATTATATGAATATATTAATAGTTTCCATGTTTAGCATAGCTGGCTGATTTATAAAATTTAATTTCTTTAAATTTCTTTAACTCTATATCTATTGAATATGAAGTATAAAAAGCAATCAATCGTATAGAGAATAATATATTCTTAGAAAAGGAACTGAATGAGAACGACACGCAAAACAGAAATGAGTGGAAGAAGAAAATAAAAAATAGCGACCCCTAACGAATGGGAAAAGCTAAAGAAGAAGATGTCAGTGTCAAGTGCAATTTGCATAGTTTGTTTATGAAATAATTTTACTGGAAATTTAGAATCTTTTGCAAGAAAGTTTACTTATGGAATTTATACGTAAAACACAGGATTGAGGTAGTATGCTGGCCACAATGTTTTTTATACATAATAAAGCATTTCATTCATATACAGGGTGTTCCACGACTCGACCGACAAACTTATACCATATATATCGGGGATCATTATGATCAAAAAATGTTATATGACCTATATGTGAATCCCTCTTTGTTTCGGAGATATCAAAGGAATTAAAAAAAAATTGAGTTAGCCTTGACGAATTAACGTATGTTTGAAAAATAATAGTTTTTATTGACGTGTTTACTATCGTAGTTAATGCTGTATAATTTTTGTACTCTCTTATTAATTTAAGCCATTATGTCGCATTTTACTAAAGCAGAATATGCCAATATGGTTTTTGCAATGGAAGTGGACGTGCTGCAGCTGCAGAGTAACTCAGGCGATACCCAGATCGCATTGTTCCTTACAGAAACTTACCTTCACTTTTTGGAAGAAGAATTGCTGAATTACCTGGAAGATATTCCTCTGGAAGCTCGTCGTGGTATGTGATTCCAGCAAGATGAGGCACCACCACATTTTGGGAGACAAGTGACGGTGTTTTTTAATGAAAATTTTCCGGAAAGATGGATAGGACGAGGTGGTCCTTTACATTGGCCAGCTCGGTCACCTGACTTGTCACCTTTAGATTTTTTTCTGTGTCCTCAAAACTCGTGTGTATAGTAATGGTAAACACGGGAAGAGTTGACTGACCGTATAGTTGAAGCTACTAATTCCTTAAAGAATGAATTGGCAGTAATTAACTGGCAACATTCTATGACTCGAAGGATAAATGTATGTTTAGAAAATGGCGGTTCTCATTTTGAACAGTTGCTGTAATTTTGTGTTAATTAGGTATCCATTGATGAATACATTTTATTTTATCATTTTTTTAATTTCATCGTTATTTCCGAAACAAAGAGGAATTCACCTATAGGTCATATAACATTTTTTGATTGTAATGACCCCCGGAATATATGGTATAAGTTTGTCGGTCGCGTCGCGGAACACCCTGTATATAGATATATATTGTATAATAATTATTTTGAGAAAAATTGTATTAACATTAGAAATAGCGTAATAAAAAATGACTTTACTGCTACTGTAACCTAGGTAACAGCCGTATTTCATAGCCTATGTCAATATTGTAACATTATTTTTAATTTGAATACCATTCTTCTCAAAATAATTGTTATAAAATATTTATATCACTGAAATCAGAAACAAAATCTATAACTAAAAAGAATTTTGAAGTTAATCTGTGCCAACTTCATGGTCGTGATTTGAACGTTATGAAACTGAACGAAACAATTAAGAAATGAACAAGGCGATGTATGAATATTAGGATGATGTGTGTGTTCCCAAGGACATTTAATATATCATATTGTTTTATTAATTAAATATTTAAAATTATAGGTATATTACATACACCCTTTAGAAATACCGCCAATCCCGTCAATGAGTTGGAAGAATCTTGAACATTTAGAAGAGTAGAAAAAAAATGCTTTTAGAATGAATTTAGAATTATAAAAAATATTTAAATAATAAGAATAGATGTAATTAGAATTTTTGGCACCATACTTATATGATCTACAATGGAAATGGCGGGAGGTATTGTGCTGGCCACAACAGATTTATTTTACATTTTACTGATAAAAGTAAAGTGTACGAATAATTTTGTGAGCCACTGTACGTATTGTTGTGTACCGTAATGGCAAAAGGATAATATAGCACAAAAATACAAGTACAAAAATATATATAAATTTTATTTTAGTTTGTTGAATACTGTCGACTAGGATCTTATACGGTATAAGCCAGAGGTGGGGGTAGTTTTGAAGCTAAGCGTTGTTGTTATGACTCATGGAATGGAAAATGTTGGGAACTTGGACTTCGGTTTGACTACATGGTGACTCACGAGCTAAGAGGAATAGTTACACAATATATATATATATATATATATATATATATATATATATATATATATATATAAGAAGTAAATAATATGATTCAGAGATAACTCATGAATAATAAAGTAAATAGGCACAAATTAAACAATTATTAAAAGCTAGACTTAACCCTGACATGCAATGGTAGATAATATATTTATTTTATTAGAATATAACTAAGACTTAATATGTAAGAAGAACAAATTATTTATAAAATAGCAATAACAATGGGGTCAATTCACATTTTCTAATTTATTTTTTTCTTGACAGAATAGGTCAAATTAAATATGTAGGAGTATGTTTTACAATCAGAGATATGATTTTTTAAAAGTTGTCTTTAATTTTAAATATTTGGACGCTGACGTCACGGCTTGGCGGATGCGACATTAGCTTTCTACCGGTTGTGTTTGGAACTATGATTTTTGGGTTATCACTTGTCACTTGACTTGTCAGTTTGATTTTGTGACAGCAACATACTGTTAACGAAAAAGATATTTCATACAACTTTTGGTATTTATTTTAATAAATGTTTTATTTACATACCTTTAGTCTTAACTCTACTGTCACCTGTCACAATTTTAGGTTAGTTTGTTTACCGTTGTGTGTGGACCGTTGTGTGTGTGTGTGTGAGAGAGAGAGAGAGGAATGTCTTTGTGTAACAAGCTGTGACGTCACCAATTTTACAATCGCGAAAGTTTATTGGCAAATTTATGAATGAAAAGTCGCATATTTCATGTCATTTTATATTACTACATTTATTAAGTGAGACGGATTTCATGATTTTATATAAAAAAATATTTTTTTAAATGACACCATTATGGGTACGCAACGGTATATGGATTATTCATTTGAAATGGGCCTTCATTGCTATTTCTAAAACTAGTCAAAAAAACAAGTTAAATCGGTAAACAATTTATATTTTATAAGATTAAAGTAAGGAACATTAAAAAAAATATTTTTCGACTAGTGATTCTCAAAATAAAGGGGCCAAACTTTTTTATTTTAAATAGTAACATATATTTTTTATTTGCTTATTCGTTAAAGAACTTAATTCTGAATTCAATAATGAAATATTTTCATAGCGCTACATAATAATTTTTTTGGGAAAGCATACGCATATCTATGTTTTATATTAATTTTATTTAATAGTAAATAACTTACGGCACTTTTAAATAATTATTACCTATACAAAAAATCGTTTCAATGATTACGCTTAGTTCTATTTTTATAATTATTGTTAGCAATAGGACAATTCTTTATTTTTCATGGTTTGTTCTTGAAATATGAGGATAAACTAAAGCAATTTCAATAAAATCATTTACTATTTAATTATTTTAATGTCACCTTTATAAAATTATATATTTTAATATAATTGTCTCTGTCTACCGTTTAAGTATCTAAAATATCTCATTTAAAACGATTTAAAAATTAAAATTTATTTTATAATTCTTTAATTTGATATTGTGATTGTCTAATTATAGTGATGAAGGTTAATGCTCATATATTATTTATTTGGAATTGTTGCTTCAATTCGAGTAATTTTTTTAATTGTGTTCCTGGAAATTGTGGTTTGAATTAAGTGCTAGAAAAGTTATTTGTATCACTACTACTCTATACTTCATTTTATTTAAGAATTCTGTAACTAGAAACCTGATTTGCTTTAATCGTGATCCTTTTGAATCATTATGTAAAAAATATATCACAAAACAACTTGAATAATATAAACACCTCCTAGCGCCAAATGTCATTTGCGGACTAATTCAAACTAACTTATTTTATTTTACAAATAAATCTACTGTCAAGTATTATAGTCAGTATTAAAAATGGATCATATTCAAGTTTACTTAAAACAAATCTTTTATGACATTTTCTTTGTTTTCAAAAGTAAATTGGGTCATTACATGCCTTTGCATGAAAATCATGATGACTTTGATCATTTAGATTGCGAATCACAGCCCGAAGGAACACGGCTCTTTTAACAAACTGTGAATTTGGTTTGAAAATTTGGCGCTAAATTCAAATCTAGTTACATGGTATAATAATTATATTTCAATATAAAATTGATTCAATAATTTCATTAATTTGTAAAATAAAAAACGCCTAATTTGACGTCTTTACGACGATTATTTTTACTTTATTCTTAATATAATAAAAAATTCATATTCAAATTTTAAATTTATTTAATTGGCAATTTATAAGACACGAAGGTATATATTATTTTTATTTAAATATCAATTCTTTATGCAAAAATATAAAACAATTGTTTATATATATATATATATATATATATATATATATATATATATAAACAATTGTTTTATATTTTATATTTTATATATATATATATATATATATATATATATATATATATATATATATATATATATATATATATATTTATGTATCCTCATTACCAAAATCTACGAATACGCATAATTAATCTGCTTGTATTCGTAGATTTTGGCACACCCAGATAAGAGTAAGCCGTGGTAATATTTGTATTTTATTTATTTAAAACATATTACATCTTTACATAATTATTAATGCGAAACGGAAATAATTTATATCTGTTATATTTTTTGGTATAAAAACCATAGACATATTAATTTTCGACAATTTAAACAAAACCTAGTAGTGTTTAAAAAAATGTTTTTTTAAGAAATGTTGATAATACAGAAGCAAATGTATAAATAAAGGGAAATACATAATATAAAAACAAAGAGATTTATCTACAGTTTTACGATTTTACCTGTGTATTTCCCATATGTCCAAAAATCCCACTTTCCTAAATTTTCCAAGAATCTTTACATCTTCCCTATTGTTTCCCTTTCAAGGTACAGTGATTATTAAAAAATTATTTCGCTTCTGGTGATCTTGACCAAGTAAGTTGCGTTTTTTTTTTAAATGAAAACTTATTTTCTCTTTTGTATAGAATGGCATTTGTTGTCATTGAATTTATTGATACAAATTCGATCCAAACTGTGCCGCAATGTTGGTTGCGAAGTAAAAACAAGAAAATTTATTGCGCTTGGCCGAAAAAATTTGACGGTTTTAGGAAATATACACATGTGTATATGTATGAACGCACAATATTGAACACACCTTCCGCTATTTTCTGTCATGTCTTGGCTATGGTGTCATGTCTGATGTAAGTTAAAAAGCTACACACTGCAAAGAGAGTGTAGCAGATAGTAAAACATTGATGGTGTTTTTTGAAAGAACAAATATTGGAAAATAAGCAAAAAATATTAAAGAAAACTGTACAATGTACAATTTGCGACACTTGGTGAAGTTGTTCTAAATATTTAAATATTTGTGAACACTTGGCACACTTCACATGATTTCAGTCTCTGAATCAACCTCTCGGTTATTTATCAGAGACTGGCCCACTCAACCAGAACCACAGACGCGTTTCGCTGTTGTTGCAGCTCATCAGTGTGGTGTGCCTCTTGTGAGGCACTGAGACCGGTTCAGCGGGCGGATGATAAACTTCCCACAAAGGTATTAAGCCTGCAGAAGCAACTAACCACATACACAAATATTTAAATATTTAGAACAACTTCACCAAGTGTCACAAATTGTACATTGTACAGTTTTCTTTATTATTCTGCTAGCCAAGCTCGCGGTTTTTCTGGTAGATGGCTCTGTATGTGGTTAGTTACTTCTGCAGGCTTAATACCTTTGTGGGATGTTTATCATCCGCCCGCTCAACTCGCAAGAGGCGTCAGTACACCACACTGATAAGCTGCAATAACAGCGAAACGCGTCTGTGGTTCTGGTTGAGTGGGCCAGTCTCTGATAAATGACCGAGAGGTTGATTCAGAGACTGAAATCATGTGAAGTGTGCCAAGTGTTCACAAATATTTAAATACAAAAAATATTATTATTGTAGACTGTGATCAAAGAAAATTATACAGTTGAAATTGCCAGCAATTTTAATTACTACGAGAGAACACTAAATTGTAAGTATATAGATAAAAATGTGCTTATATTGCATATTACAATTTTTTTTTATAGGTATGGAAACTCGAAGCGTAATGCCACTATGAAAAATATAAACAAGCAATGGTGAACTATCTGAAATATGTACCTTAACAAGCAAATAAATAAAAAAATATATTTTTTCTTATAGAAATAGGATGTATTATTTAATTAATTTGTATTTTTCGTAAATATAACTTTGTTTCATATTTTATTGTAGATATATTGTGCTTTTATAATTTGTAATTAAATTTTTATATTATACAGTATAAATAAAAATTGAATTAAACTATTTATTTTTCCTATAATTATTTACGTTTTATACCATAAAAATTACGTCGGAACAACGTCTTTAAAAGACGTCGAAAGAACGTCTGAAAACGTCGATACATCTTAATATGACGTCGAAAAAACGTCTTAAAATGACGTCGATACAACGTCTTACCATGACGTCTTAACAACGTCTTAAAATGACGTCGCTCAACTCCACGCTGAGACGTCTACAGGACGTCTATGTGACGTAAATTAGGACGTCACAGCGACGTCGATTTTAGGTCATTTGTGTTACTTCTTCAACATTCATGTTACAAAATAATGCTTCCCAATTAGTTATTCAAGTGAGAATTTATTAGATTGTAGTCAGCTGATTTAAATTTATACATTTTCCGTTTGTTTATATGTAGTGTAGCAAATTGATCAGAAAACAAAAATATATCTAGGGCTAGATGATGATTTTCATCAAGTTTACTCAAGGGACTGTTACATTGGTTTACAGTAATATTCTCTTTGTTATATGAAACCAAGTCTGGTATTCTATTATTTGAATTAAGAATATTATTGTACTGGAGAAGATTAGAACAAAATATGCAATCTACAAATTCCTGAGATGACTTACTATATGAGCATGAAGGTGTTAAATGCAATAATTTATTATTAGGGATCCAATTTAAATAGGGCAGACTGAAATCACCACAAATTAAAAAAGTACTGTCATCGTTAGCATCAATAATGTTAGACAAATGTATAAGAAATTTATGAAGAGCGTTGTAATCACTGGGTGGAATGTACACACAACATATGAATATTTTACTGGAATCAAAATTTAAACTTATCCATATATCCTCGGATTCTGAACACCATTCCCTCATCTCGGTATAGGACTGTCAGTTGTGGACACCAATAAGGACACCACCACCATCTTGTTTGCAGGCACTTGAAGTAGCTCTGTCTCTCCGCACACCACTAAAGTTATTGTTCAGTATCTCGTGATCGTAAACATTGTTATTTAAATTAGTTTCTGTTAAACAGATTACATCATAACTGCAAACTGTAGAGTTTAATCGAATATCATTTGTTTTCGTCCTTAATCCTCGAACATTCTGGTAGTAAATGTTTAAAGACATTGAAATAAGAAGTGTTAATGTCGTTTACAAATAGAAAATATTAAGTTTCATAAGATCTTTTTTATTATTTATAACAAAAGTTCGCGAATTATTATCTTTTTTCAACCAATATCTTGCAATTTTTAGTCCAAATGTATTGGAATCCTTTCGCGCGAAGCATTTCACGAGTTTCTTTAAATAATGTATTATTATTGGGAGACAAATGTTCAGTGACAAACATTTTGTATTTAGTAGTATCAGGCCAAACGACAGCAGATGTTAGTGTTTTATTTAGTTTACAGGCCGCGAGAAATTCATCTTTTTTAATTCTAGAGGTGAATTTAGTTATTATTAATGGCGGATTTTTAGTTTTTTCGCGCTGTGGTAGCCGATGAGCAGCATCAATATCGTCAACCGTAACTTTTGCACCGACATGGTCAGCAATTTTTATTATAATGTCATTCACATTTTCGTTGTTTTTTATTAGAATGTTATGAATGACAACATTATTTAGCTTCGAATATTGTTCTATATCATTCATTCTATTATCTAATATTTTTATATTAGATTTTAATTTAACATTTTCGGATTTCATTTCATCGAAAAGTTTAACTTTATCTTCCAAATTATTAAGTTTCAGTTCAAGGTCTGTAAATTTATCGCAATAAAAACTGACCGATTTCATTAAAGTATCAAATTTATCAGTTATATCATTTTTGAAGTCTTTAAACAGAGAATTAAGATCACTTAATTTAACAGCAGAATCGGAGCTTTCATCAGGGTCAGTAGTCCAGTCATTTGGTGGTTTTAGCTGGAAAGTTTAGCGGAAGTTTTAAAAATTGGTAGTCTTTTAGATATTGAGGTGCTCTAACTGAATTTCTACTTTGCGACCTTGTGCCGGCATGGGAAATAGCGCCATTTTGGGTAAAATGGCACCAAACACCAGTTTTTCGAAAATATCTCCTTACCGGTTGATTTCTTACCAAAAATAGTTATGTACAAAATTGTTCTACAGAAAATTTCCAATAATTGATGTCGTATAATTTTTTTGTCAGAGGAATAGTTTCGACGTACGAGCGCCGCGAATTAAACGCAACACGTGCATTGGTAGAAAACACTTCGCTACGCGTTATAATATAATATAGACCGCAGTGTCGCTCCGTGGGTAAAAGGCGCCTTTGTGCAAAATTATATTCCAGCGTCCCTCATAATGCATAATTTTCAAATTAGCACACGCTTTAAAGTTTAAACTATACTTTTGATTCTTCGGAATATGCTAGATTTAAATATTGATGAAATTATCTTTGTTAGAATTCTTGTAATCAATATTATTAGGTTGTTATAATCAACAATTTTACGGTTATGTTTGCATTCCAAAATAACATCATAACAATGCTAGAAAATTATTCGCTTGGCAGAATCTTTTACCTTTTTTCTATTAAACTTTAATAGTAAATCAGGGAAATTCATTATCCGCAGAAAAGAAAAATAAAATAATATTACCAAGATTTCAGAATTGTAAACAGTTATAAGAATTGGATTCTTCGCAAAATACTAATATTTAAATATTGGATTAATTATCGGATTCATAGTAATCAATATTCTTGAAAATATTCTTTGTTATATTGTAATCATCTGCGCAGTTATTATTTTACTATAACAATGCTAGAAAAATATCCGTTTGGTAGTATAACTATTTTACTTATAATATAACTAGAGCTCTATCGCAAAAAATTAAAAAAAAAATACTGCTCACTTCTATCACCTTACTGTGTAAGTTATAAAGTAGGTATTTTTTTTCTTTACGAATAAAACCATTTTATTGAAATGGCGCCCCTTACAGTTAGGCGCCTTTGTGCAGGACACAACTTACCCACCCGCACGAAGCGGCCCTTTACAGACGGCATCCAACAGTCTATTGTTTGAAATCAGATATAACAGGCCCTTCCCCAGCGAATAATCGCCGCCGCTCCTGGTTGTCATGTCTAGGGATTTTTCTTGAATCTAGGAATTTTTAATATAGCAAAGGGGAAAAGGGATTTTTTAAAAACTTCCATAGATCTAGGGAAATTTTAAAAAATTCTGAAAATATGTATTGAAAATAGCTAATTTTCTCATTTAATTTTAATTTGATTTTATTTATCTCGTATTTTAACAATATGCCATTACTCTACCTCATGGTGGCGTGAAAATGAGTTTTCAGAAATATGCATTTGTTGTGGTTCAATTTGCAGTGCTCGTACGCCGAAACTATTCGTCTGACAAAAAAATTAATAAGACATCAATTATTGGAATTTTTCTGGAGAATAATTTTGTACACAACTATTTTTGGTAAAAAATCAACCGGTAAGAAGATATTTTCGAAAGACCGGTTTTTAGTGCCATTTTACCGATTACGGATATTACGTAGCAAAAGTATGGATTACAGATCTACAGATTTTTTTATTATTTCTACAGATTTTTCTGCTGTGTAAAACAGACTTTTCTAAAACAGTAGTGGCAACACTGGTCAGTTCTTGTCAGTGCAGTGGTGCAGTGTAATCTGCAGTCTATCAAATTCATATACCTATTTTGAGTGTAAAAAGTATATGTGTAAGTACAATGGATGTAAAAAAATCTTGTGTTCTCTAGTGATCTCATCCATTGTTAGGTATTTGGATATGTTACGAGTATTATAACATGAAAAGGTATAAATAAAACATCTAAGCTACAATAAATTTTATTCTCTACATTTAATATATATTTATACATTAACATTTAAACGTAATGCATTATATATTGACATAAATATTTTTATTAATGAGTATACGTATATGGTGTGCAGTATCATAAACTTTATGATTTACCAACATCAAAATTCAGCATAAATGTTAGAAGAGAGTACATCATCTTTGAAACCTGAAAGAATGTATTAAGATTATACATATGTCTGTAACATATGTCCCATAAGTTTTGGCATAAATTTCAACAATTCTTTTTGTAATTCTGCGTTGAAGTTCGTCTTTATTTTGGACTTCTCAACCTCCATCGTGAACTTTTCAAGATAAAATAGCCCAAGAATCTTCTATGGGACAAGACTAGGGAAGGCTATGAGATCGTCGTATCGAGGAACTACTGGTACGTTTTGATCAGTTAGCCAATTTTGAGTTTGTGTTTCATAGTTGGAGGACGCAAGATCTAGCCAGAAGATAAAATCATCTCCAGCGTGTTCTTCTTCAGTAACATTAACCAATTTTTAGATTATAACTATTTGTGATCCACCTTAAGTGCTTTTTAATAAATCGTAGAAATAGCCTTAATGCGGAGAAATTAATATATATATATATATATACAGTGTGTTAATTAAAAACCTGGCCATAGGCGTTTAACATGGGAAATCAGTTTTTCCTTGCGCAAAAGTTCCCAAATTATTTTAGGCAAAAATACTTCAAATAAATGTTGTAGAGAATTAAATTCTGCATCCAGATTAGTTATAAGATTTTATTTTCGACGTTTCATAACCGAGAAAATCAATTTCAAAGTTTTTCGAAAATTGCTGATTTATAGCGATAGCCATGAAACTCAAACAAAATTACGAACAATTGTATGACATTGACACAATGAATTAGAATTTAACTTTTTTAGAATACATAGCTGTCAACATATACAAAATAAAATAAAAATGAAAACAAGAATAATGTATTTATTTAAAAAGAAAAACAGAAAACTAGAATGAATATAATTTTATATTAAATGTTCAAATAACCCTCCATTTTGCGCTAAGCAATACCCAAGTCTATTATAAAAGCCATGTCGAACATTATGCAGCTGTCTGGCATTTATTTTTCTACATTCATTGGAAATTACAGCTTTAAGTTTTTGTAATAAGATTCTATTGTGGTTTTACTTGGAATTTGTCGATGTGACCATATTACACTTATTAAATCACGTATTTTTCTATAGCTTTGTCCACAGTAACACCATTTTATAATCTGAAGCTTTTCTTCATGAGAAAACTGTTCCATACTTCCAAAAAAATATGTTACTGAACGAAAATCACAAAACACAAACTTTCTTTGACAGTTAAGATGTCATACAATTGTTTGTAATTTTGTTTGACTTCCATGGCTATCGCTATAAATCAGCAATTTTCGATAAACTTTGAAATTGATTTTCTCGGTTATGAAACATCGAAAATAAAATCTTATTACTAATCTGGATGCAGAATTTAATTCTCAACAACATTTATTTGAAGTATTTTTGTCTAAAATAATTTGGGAACTTTTGCGCAAGGAAAAACTGATTTCCCATGTTAAACGCCTATGGCCAGGTTTTTAATTAACACACTGTATATATATATATATATATATATATATATATATATATATATATATATATATACAGGTGTCCCAGAAGTCGACGATCAAACTAAATGGGGTGATAGAGGAGATCATATCCAATCAAAATAACTATATATATTGTAATGCAATTGTTGATGGTTCAAAAGTTATTGCAACTTTTGTAGTTTCTCCTAAAAACGGCAAGGCGTCCAATAGAATTATTATTATTTTTATTACGAGACGTTTGTTTCTCTTTTTCTTTTTTATTGTATGCACCTGAAGGGTTCTACTTTCTAATAAAATCATTTTCTTGAACATGAGTACCTTCTATTAATAATAAAAATATTGTTTTGTGAAAAAAATTTCTACCGAAAAAAAGCTACTTGATTTTAAAGTGACGCTGACAGAAAAAAATGTCCTAAAAAAAAAATTAACCAACTATCAGAAGAAGTTGTGTATTTAATGTAGATTTTAACGCGGTATAACACATGGGGATATTCAGAGCAGATATATATATATATATATATATATATATATATATATATATATATATATATATATATTGTAACAGGCCAAAGAATAATTCTTCTATCTATTGCCCAGATGTAACAGTTTACAATAATTTAGGCCGGCCCTCTCAATGCAGCCTAGGTGAAGGGGAGGATAATTACAAACTGTTCCGGTGGTTAGCGAACTGTTGAGGAACCACCTATTGCGTAGCGGGCAGGTTGGACCGAAAATGGGAACAGGCGAAATGTGGAGTAAGCGTACTTACCGCGTACCAGACATACGTCACGCAACTGCTGGGCTAAACGGCTGGAATCTATAGTGTATATAAGAAAAAGCAAGCAGTTTGCTATAATTTTCTTTCGCCTTTATTAAGAATAATAGAACTTTTTTAGTTTAAATTCTGTATATTTATTTAAATTACGACGTTTCGGCAACAAACTATTGCCTTCTTCAGGAATGAACAACAACAAATACAAATAAATAAATAAATAAGTAATTATTTTTGAAATATGAGTTCTGAAAGATTTTTTAATAATTTATTTATATATATATATATATATATATATATATATATATATATATATATATATATATATATATAATGTGAACTTATTAACCATCACACATACGTAGATTATAACTATTTGTGATCCACCCTAAATGTTTTTTAATAAATCATAGGTTGATTAGAGCGTCGTAATAGATATAGGAAGGCCCTGTGTTCAAATCCCAGCGAGGTCCATGAATTTTTCAAAATTTCTTTCTTCGTTTATTTAATTTCTCCCTGATCCATTAAGACCATTTCTACGATTTATTGAACTAATTTTATTAGATATATCTTTGACTATCCAGAGCTTCACCTCACTCGGCCTACATAAGGCCTGGATACACCCGTTGTGGAAATAACGCATCATACCAAACATCTGCGAATTTAACCTTTTGTTTTTATATCTGACATATTAGGGACCTCTGCAATATTGTCAGTATAAAACCGATCATTTCCCTTAATTTAGGAGTTGCACAGTGTGAAGTCCGAAAAATCGATGTAAATGTCGTTAAAAACCCAATTCTAGAAGCCCGTAGAAAGTTCCGCCTTGTTGAAGAACACGTCCATCTTTAGTTAATTTAAATTCCTAATTTTGTTACTTATGAACAAAACATCAAGTAGATACATTTTATATTACAAAAAAAATTGTTAGCATTTGTGCCAAAACTTTTAGGACATATGTTATTTGACGGTGAATATAGTATTTTTTGTTACCCTGGCGAATGTCTCAAAATTAAGTATAAATATTCCCCCCATGGAAAGATTTACATATTTTTGCGATCTTTGGAGAGTTAAAACTAAACTCATACGAATATCTTTGTCTGGAATGTCTTGCCAGCGAATCATATAGACTGCATCAGCCACGGATTCTGACTGCAAAATAAGTAAAAAAAATCTTATGGCCAGTCCTGAATTGGCAGTATGTAATGTGATATACAGTTTATTTTTTAAAGATATTTGATCATGGTCCTGTCTCATTAACTAATTCATAAATTAGCATTATGTAATATTCACTTTTCGGTGACGCGCCACTGGTTTAGAACCGCAGGCACAAACATGGTTAGTTGTTCAGGATTTATATAGTGTCGTGCGGATCTGTGAGTGATAGTGTCCATAAGAAAAGGCAAACACGTGAGTGGTAAAGCTCACAGTCATTCTAATTATTATTGTACAGGTATAGCATTCAGTTGTGGATCACCACATGCTTGGTTGATAAGTTGTATACTGCATGGTGTGAGATATACGGAGTGGTGACCGCGACCCCGGAACATAGGACTTTAACATGTAAAATCATACTTTATTAATTTCCTACTTGCCTACTTATTTTAGGTAAAAATGCTTCAAATAAAAGTTTAGAGCATAAAATTCTACAAAATTGTAAACAAATGATTGACGTTTTATATGTAAGAAGAATATTATTTTTTCTTGTTTCGTGAGTTTATTACCAATAATTATTTATTAGTGTTCAATTTATAAAGTTAATTATAAGATAAAATGTTGGACAATTACGAGTACTCAATTAGCGAAAGAAATGAATTTCTTAAGCTTTGTTATGGTGGTAATAGTTTAAGACAAGTGCGAAATTTATTTGCGGGTATGTATCCTCACAAGCCAATTCCTTCAATTCACATAATTCAAAGAGTTATTATTAATGAAATTAAATATGGGTCAGTGTTCTATCCATGCCACAGTTGCATTAAAAAACAATTACATGTTGCACCAGAAGAGGAAATTGAGGATGATGATAATGATAATAAAATAAATGTTCTAGCTTCGGGATCGAATAACCCTAGTGCGAGTATAAGAGAAATTGCATCGGGATTAGGAATACATCACACCACGGCCTTAAAAATATTTAAAAACAACATAAATACGTCTTTTAAATTTTCTTGCCATCAAGAAATTTTTGAACATGATAGAATAAACCGCATGATATTTTGCGAAACTATAATGGAAATGGCGAATGCGAACAGAAATTGTATCAAAAACATTTGCTTTTCTGATGAATCTATATTTAGTATTAATGGAGAACCAAATGTTCAAAATTATCGTAGTTGGCACAAAGAAAATCAACATTTAGTTTTAAATAACCATTCTCAATATCGCGAAAGTGTGAATGTTTGGATTGGAATGTTAGGTTCCAATATTATAGGTCATTTTTCATTGATGGCACACTAAATGTTGCAGGGGGAAATATGATTTGGTTTCAGCACGATGGCTGTCCTGCTCATTTTACAAATGAAATTAGAATATTTTAAACCAATGTTTCTCAAATTGCTGGATACGACGCAGTGGTCTCGTAAACTGACCAGCTCGATCCCCGGATTTGTCCTCAAATGACTTTTTTTATGGGGACATTTAAAAAATAATATCTACTCTTTGAAACGAAAAATTGTGGAAGAATGCGGAAATATTACAAACCGACAATTAAAAAATATGCAACGCAATTTTTATCATAGACTTAGGTTTTGTTTGACAAACAATGGATATTTATTTGAGCACTTAATTTAAGACAATTCTGATTTATTCTGTTTTAAATTTTATATCTAAAAAAATCTAAAGATATTGATAATAAAAAACAAAGGTCCTTTACAGCAGTGATTCTCAACCGGGGATCCGCAAGTACCTACCTTACTAAATATCTGTTCCCAATAATTTAAAAAAAAATCACAAACGAAACAAACATAAATTAGTTTGTGAAAATATTTAAAAAATACTATTCGCATTTTTATTTAATAGTGAAACGTCTGGTGGCGGCCGGATGAACTGAATAGGTCAGCTGTTTTAACGTTTGTATAGGCACGTGCTAGTATTATTCATGAATGCGTATGCACTTGCGCTAGCGACTGTGTTGCGTTTGAGCGAGAAGCGGTTGTACTCATACATGCTAGTTTTATATATGTTGGCGGCAATATTTAGTGGTTGCTAACTAAAAGAAAAATCAAGATTTTATGTTAAAAGTTAAAATGAGCAAACAAAGTACACTTTTTGGTTTTACATCAACAACAGAAGAGCCAAATATATCAAAAAAACAAAGTGAAAATGAAGATGTGGCTGAAATTGGTGGAACAGGAAAAGAAGTGCTATCTTCTTCAATACCACTACTTAAAGGTAAAAAAAGAAAATATGATTCAACGTATATTCAGTATGGAATTAGTTTCGTTGAAATAATTCGATTCAAAATCCCCAATGTGTGATTTGCGGTGATGTATTGGCAAACGATGCATTAAAACAGGCAAAACTTCTTCGCCATCTAGAAACAAAGCATCCAGCAATAAAAAACAAATCAGTGGATTATTTTCAAAGACTAATGCATGTGTGCTTGATAAATCACTGAAAATTTAATAAAACCATGTATGATGGATGTATGTAATGAACTTTTTGGAGAATCTTCTACTCAAAAAATTAAAAATATACCATTATCTAATGATACTATAAGTAGAAGAGTTCATATGTTATCGGAAGACGTTACAGAACAATTAATAAACAAAATAGACTCCTCTGAATGGTTTGCAATTAAAATACATGAATCCACAGATATTACAAACCATACAATTTTATTGGTTTAATGAGATTTGTGGATTATTTAAATAAGGATATCTGAAAAGAAATGCTTTGCTCTTTACATTTAAAAGATTACACAACTGCCGAACGTATATTTACGGCCTTGAATGAATTTTTCGAGAGTAAAAACTTACAATTGAAACATTGTGTCGGTCTGTGTACAGACGGCGCAGCAGCGATGACTGGCCGTCACTCAGGAGTTGCAACTCGATTAAAAAAAATAGCTCACCCTGATTTTTTTACTACCCATTGTTTCATTCATCGTCAACAACTGGCTTCTATGGAAATGTCACCTGAACCTTTTGAAGTACTGTCGCAAGCGATTAAAATAGTAAATTTTATAAAAGCAGGCGTAGTAAATTCTCGTCTTTTCACGATTTTGTGTGAAGAAATGGGTACTTTGCATACTTCGCTTCTTCTGCATACTGACATACGTTGGTTATCCCGGGGAAAAGTTCTGACACGACTCATTAATATGCGATCAGAAGTACGATAGTTTTTAATAGAAAAAATCTGATGTGACCAATACAGTACCTCCCACCATTTACCTATGTATATAATTTTTATATTACTTTATAAATTTATTTATACAATATATAGAAAAAGTATTAAAGCAAACTTGTAGAAAATGAAATAATCTTTAATTTTTATAGTAACAAATTGAGAAAAAGTTACATTTAAAGGTATTTTTTGAAGAAAAACTATCTTGAGCTTCAAGTAAACTGCCATTTCCGGTTATCCGATTGCCACCAAAATCTAATCAGATATTCCCATATTAGAATAAGGTAGAAATACATGGTTTCAAAACTTTCTGAATGATAGTATTTGAGTTAGAGCGTATACACTATACAGGATCCACACATCATCGTGAAAATGTTAAAAATGGATTCTAGGGACCTTAAAACGTGGTCATTTACCAAAATCTCGATATGCGATTTTTAGCACGATCCCTATACCTCCCTTACCAAGGGTAGCGGGAGGTAAAAAAGTCAAGTTTCGGTACTTATTTTGACGATCCAAATTGGGTGACAAAAAGTGACATATTTTCCATACTTAATGAATTGAACCTTTCAATGCAAGGACGGCAAAGTAATATATTTGTTATATGAATAACAAAATCAAAGCCTTTAGGAAAAAAAAATACAAACATGGCAGGATAATGCTAATAAATCTGTAGGAGTGTATAATTCTGCGGGTATAATAGTTGACAGTGTTCCGTTTAGTAAATATTCTAGGGAGAACTGTGTTCCACTGTGAGTCGTTCTATTATACTCTTGTATGCGTTCTTTTGCTATTTTAGACCAGGGATAATTAGGTTGTTCACGTACTTTACACCGGATACGATTTATTAGAGTTTAATTTAACCTTTCATTGAGACCATTTGAAAATGGACAGTCTACTGCCGTCAGAACTAATGTAATACCATGTTGACGCAGAAAATTCTTGAATTGTGTAGAATTTATACTGGGGTATTGATCTGCAAGTAAGACTTTTATTTTATTCTTCTGCATAATTGGTTTTAATAATTTTATGAAATCTGCTGCCTGTTGATTAGATGAGGAATATGTGTATGCATATCTAGAAAAATGATCTACTAAAAAGTGCAGGTATTTTTTTGGTGATCAATATCCCATAAAACCACCCATCGTGTCCAGGCACATTATCTCAAACGGTTCTTTTATCTCTCTAGATCGACGAGACTTGTTTTTCTTACATATTTCGCATGCATCGCAATATGCTTGAATTGTCTTATCAAATTTCTTAAAGTAGTAGAATGGGCGTATTTTTTTGGACATAAGTTGTGCACCAATATGACCATAATAAAGGTGTATCTTTTGTAGAAGTTTTATTCCAAATTCTTTTGATACAAAAATTCTCTCTCGATTTTTCATTTTCTTGAAGATAATGTCTCTTTTTGTATGTGTATGTTTTTCTGCCGCCATCTCTTTCGCGTGACGTTTTGGTCTCTTTTTAAGTCTTCTATTTGAATGAACTTATTATTTTCAAAACATCCTAAAACTGGATTCCTTGAAAGGGCATCTGCTTCTTCGTTTGTTTTTCCAGGTATATAACGCATGGTAAAATTATACTGCGATAAGTAGTATACTAAGTCTCCTAATTCTTTATCTGGTTCTTGTTTTGATTTTTAGGTTCTCCAGAGGTTTGTGATCAGATATGACTTCAAAACGGTGCCCCAGTAGCCAGTGCTGCTAAAACTGCAATGCTTCTTTCACTGCCAGACATTCCAAGTAGATTGCTTTCTTCTTCTTTTGGGTTGGTGTTAATTTTTTTGAAAAGTATGCAACTGGTAATAGGTCTCCGTTATCTTGAGTTTGTTTTATAACTGCTTCTATTCCTATGCCACTTGCATCTGTGAAAATATATGTCCGTCGATCCGGATCAAAGATTGCAAGTATTGGACGAGTGTACAAGTGTTCTTTTAATTGTTGAAACACTTTCTCACATTTAGATGTCCATTCAAATATTACATCTTTACGTAAAAGCGAATGAGAGGTTCCAAAATTCTATTATCCGGAATATATTTATGATAGAAATTTGTTTTTCCTAAAAACTGCCTAACATTTTTTTTGTTCTGTGGAGTGGGGAAATCTCGTATTGCCTGGACGTTATCATAATGTGGTCGAACCAAATTAGATCCTAAGGTATGGCCCAAGTAATTTACTTTTGATTGTGCAAAGCGAAATTTGGATAGTTTTAGTTTATATCCTTTTTCCATCGTCTTTAGAAGTCTTCTAATATGATTTAAGTGCTCTGTAAAATCTTTCGAAAATATTAATATGTCGTCTATGTAATTAACACAGAACTCTTGTAGTCCTTTTCTACGCAGAATATTTGACAGAACTCGCTGAAATATTGCCGGTGATATTTTTAATCCGAAAGGTAGGCGTGACCATTGGTAGTGATCAGATTGGTTCACGAACGCTGTTTTGTATTTGTCTTTTTCGCGAATTGGAATTGACGAAAATGCCGAATTAATGTCCATTACGGTGTACTATTTGCATTTTCTTGTTTTTACTACTATGTCTTCTATTCTTGGGAATGGTTGTGATTCAGGGACAAGGATCTTATTTAGTTCTCTGAAGTCAATACAGAGTCTAGACCTGCTTCCTTCTTCTTTTTTATATGCCAACGTTACAGGTGAAGAATATGGTGAACTTGATTCTTCTATTCGTTCAAATTTTATTAAATTTCCTACCTGAGTTTCTATTTCCTTTTGATCTGGAATTGCACAACGATACGGTTTTTTTGATATATACAGGGTGTTAATACTAAGTCGTTACACCCGAAAATAGTAGATAGAACTAATTAAAACTGTTGAATTTTTAGTCAGTGGAATGAAACAATAAGTCAAGAATATTGTATAACGGATCTTTTATTAAGAAATGAACAGTGTTTTAATAAATTACAATTGATGACACCGAATATTTATTTACATATCTTTTGTATATAACAAGTGAACATAAACAACTGAACTACTGCCTACTTATAAATTATAATGTACGTTGAATAATTTGAAATCTCAATACTCCCACTATTCAAGTGCATTATAATTTGAACTACACATGCCAATTTTCTTTAATAAATATATAAGTTTATCTTTTGTTAAAGCTTTTGTTAGAAAATCGGCACATTGTTCTTCAGAACTTACATATTCAACATTTAAAATATTATTTATAAATTTTTCACGTATGAAATGATAATGAATATCTATGTGTTTACTACGTTTATGAAGCTCGGGATTTTTTACAATTTTAATAGCACTCTGATTATCTACTTTCAAAATTGTAGCGTCAACACATGGATATCCAATATCTAATAAAAGCTGTCGGAGCCATATAGTTTCTCTAGCTGCTGTACTCGCTGAAATATACTCCGCCTCGGTTGTGCTAAGCGCCACGAGTCTCTGCCGCTGTGAACACCATGATATTGGTCCATTTGACAAGCAAAATAAGTAGCCTGTCGTAGAACGTCGAGTCAAAACATCTCCAGCGAAATCAGCATCGGCATATCCTATTAATTTCTTGCACTCTGTCTTTCTGTAGCAGATTCCCAAATCACTGGTCCCTTTTAGGTATCTAAAAACTCGTTTTACTGCGTTCCAGTGTATGACTGTAAAACTATTTAAAAATCTACTTAGAAAACTAACAGCAAACATAATATCTGGTCTTGTTAATTGTGCCAAAAACATTAGAGATCCAATTGCTTCTCTATATGGAAATATATTGTTTTTATTGTCTATATTATATCTAGTGTCCATTAGTGAAGCAAATGAATGACAATCTATGGGAACATTTAATTGTTTTGCATCAATCATGTTAAATCGTGCAAGAACACGTTCGATGTAATCCTTTTGATGAATAAATATTGAATGATTTACTTCATCTTGTTTAATTTGTAAACCTACATATGATGATAAGTTACATTCTGTTATTTCAAAAGACTGCCTCAAAAAACTAAGGATTTCATCGATCGTATCTTGTGTTTTAGCTAAGATTAAACCATCGTCTACATACAAGGCTAAAAATATAAATTTGTCTTTGATAACTCCACGATAAACACAGGGATCAGCACAACTAGGAACAAGATTAAATTGTCTTAAAAATGTGTCAAATTTGTTGTTCCATTGACGTGAAGCTTGTTTTAAACCGTAAATTGATTTTAAAAGTTTACAAACATTGTCATTTTTACTCACTACACCTTCGGGTACGTCCATATATATTGTCTCTTTCAGCTCACCGTGCAGGAACGTCGAACTGCGCTAACTTCAGATCTTCTTGTGCGGCTATTGCTAGTAATGTACGTATAGATTCATACCTGGCAACTGGAGAAAAAATCTCTTCATAGTCGATGCCGCTTTTCTGAGTGTAGCCCTTTGCACAGAGCCGAGCCTTGAACCTTGGAGTAGTTTTCGAGGGCGTTGTCTTCAGTTTGAATACCCATTTGCACCCCACAGTAGATCTTCCTTCTGGTAGTGGTTCCATCCGCCACGTATGATTTTTCTCATGAGAAGATAATTCTTCTTGTATTGCTATCTCCCACTGCTTCGAATGAGGTCCAGAAATTGCTTCTTCATAGGTTTGAGGTTCGCATGCAACAAAATTCACCTCATATCTTGCAGGTTTCCTTAGATTTTTTCGATCACGAAGTTCAATTTTTGAAGTATTGTTTCCTTCGTCCTGAATGTCAATATTGACTTTGTCACTGTCATTACTGACATTGTCATTGTCATTACTGACATTGTCATTGTCATCTGTTTGACTATTTTTGATGTTTGAGTCTGATAAGGGAAGAATGAGTCCATTTTCAGGAGAATTTGACGGATATATATTCAAGTTATCCTCCTGAAATATGACATCACGTGAAATATTTACTCTGTCAGTTTCTGGATCAAAGAGTCGATAATTTTTCGATTCTGACTGATATCCTACGAATAACATTTTCTTTGATTTTGGGTCCCATTTCTTTCGGAGTTGCTTTGGAACGTGAGCGAAAGCGATGCTTCCAAATACTTTTAAATGCATCACGTCGATCTTCTTTCCTGTCCACACTTCATAAGGAATTAAATTCTTGTTTGCTGCTGATGGAGTCCTATTGTATAGATAAACGGCAGTGTTCATGGCTTCTGCCCATAATTTTATTGGAAGTTCCTTAGCATGTAACATGGACCTTGCTTTTTCGACTAATGTCCTGTTTTGTCTTTCAGAACATCCGTTCTGTTCCGGCGTAAATGGAGCTGTTGTTTCTAACTGAATTCCTTTAGTCCTAAAATAGTTCTTCATATTATTATTTATATATTCTAAGCCATTGTCTGATCGTAAAATTTTAACAGAATGTCCAAATTTATTCATTATTAAGCTGTCAAATTCCTTAAATTTTTCATAAACGTCAGACTTATGTCTCATAAAATATATGTTTGTAAATCCTGAAGCGTCATCTTTAAATATTATATAAAATCTCGATCCCCCAATAGATTCTTGTTGCATTGGTCCCCCTACATCTGTATGGATTAGCTCACCTGGTTTTATGCTCCTTTTATCAACATTTTCAAAGGGAAGTCTGTGTTGTTTACCTAGTTGACATGCCTCGCATAAAAATTCGTAGTTAGTAGGAATTTCTTCAATACTAATGTGGCCCTGTTTGGCCATTTCTCGCAATGATTTTAAACCTATATGACCTAAACGTTCATGCCAGAGTTGCAATTGTGAGGTTGTCACTACGTTTACTTCATTTTTAGGTAATACTTTAATCTTCATTTGGTACAGATTGTTTTCCTGTAGTTCTCCTGAAATCATTACTTCTTTATTTTTGCAGATATATACAGAATTTTGTTTAAATTTAACGTCATAGTTCTTTCTGACACATGCTCCCACTGAAAATAAGTTTCTTTTTAAAGATGGTACATAAAGAACATTTTCAAGTATTCCATCAAAATACTGTCCGTCTACTTCACGCTTAATATGTACGGTTCCTCTTCCTTTAACTTCGCAAGTTGATCCATCACCAAAAGATACATAATCATTCTGACAGTTGACAAAATTTTGAAACCATTTTTTTTGAAATGTCATGTGCTTGGAAGCAGCACTATCTAAATACCATTTCTCGGTGAGATGCTGGTTTTGAAAAAATGTTTCGACTGAAAAAGCACTAGTATTTCCTGGACGATTATTATTAGAAGAATATTTGGCATTTTGCCTCTTTTTACAAAATTTAATTACATGCCCTTTCTTGTGGCAGTAAAAACATTCTACATTTTTCTTGTCAATATTTGATTTTTGAAATTCCTTTTTAGGAGCAAAATGTTTGCCTGATTTTGTAACATTTACTGTAGCAAAAGCATTTGTTACCTCATCTAATGAAGTCATTCTGGATTCTTCTTTTATAAGACGTGTCGTTAAGCTATCCAAAGTCTGTTTGTCAGAATCTACACTGTCCCATGCGCTTACAAATGCATTATATTTTAAAGGTAGACTTCCAATGATTTTTGCCATTATTGTGATGTCTGAAACGGCTTCCCCAACATCCTTCAATTGACGGGCCATGTTTTCAACTTTGGCTATATGTTGTACGACGGAGTCAGTTGATGTCATCCTATATTCATGAAATTTTGTTAATAATAATAATTTATTAGTCTCACTTCTTTGTTCATGAAGGGAACATAGTTTACGCCACATTTCTGCTGACGATTCACAAGTTAGCAAATATTCTAACTGCATGGCTTCCATAGAAGAGGATATAAGAAACATTGCTTTAGCATCCTTTCTTATCCATGATTTTTTGGCTGCATCTTCTTCCGGTTTCGTTTCACTGCCATCGACAATGCTTAAAATGTCGTTCGAAATAAAAATCGCGCGCATCTGAAATTTCCATGCTTGGAAATTTACGCCACTAAATTTGCTTATATTTTTCACATCTATATATTCGGCCATTTTATAAAATTACACTTAAAATGAAAATTTCTGACTGTTCACTTTCTACGGATTGTTTCAAACGCGATCTGGGCCCATAACCTGTTGAATTTTTAGTCAGTGGAATGAAACAAGTCAAGAATATTGTATAACGGATCTTTTATTAAGAAATGAACAGTGTTTTAATAAATTACAATTGATGACACCGAATATTTATTTACATATCTTTTGTATATAACAAGTGAACATAAACAACTGAACTACTGCCTACTTATAAATTATAATGTACGTTGAATAATTTGAAATCTCAATAAAAACAAACAACTTTTCTTAGCTCAAATTTTTGATTTGGAGCCCCAGTTCATAGTTATTGCTTCGTGAGTTCTAGTATATCCAACATCATATTTATGTTTAGCAAATACGTGTGAAAATTCTTTCACGAAATCGACCAATTCCCCTTTTTCTACTTCATTTAACTTGTTTCCCATCTTTATATTATCTAAATTGTTTGATTTCATGCAGATTCGTTTGCAATATATACTTTTTTATCTTCTTTAACATCTCTAATTTTGTCAATCTTTTTATCATCTATTCTCTGATAAATGTTTAATTTATCATCTTGTATTAATCTGAATTCTTGAATGGCATCTAAACCTAGTAAAATATCATATGAAAATGTATTGTTTTTAATAATATAAGCTTCAATTTCTTTCTCAATCTTATTTATTTTTAGTGATAATTTTATTTTCCCATAACTCTCGGCAGCACCACTGATCGTTCTAAATATTTGTTTTTGAATATTTTCGTCTTTTATATTTTTAATTATCTTCGAATTAACTAACTTTACATTTGAACCACTATCATAAATGGCTTATATTTCTTTTATTTTATTTTATTTAACATTAAGTTTGATCAGTGGTGCATCTAGTCGTTTTTTTGGTTCGGATTGAACTTCATTAATCTTTATCGAATTTACAAACTTCGTCTCAAAATTCTTCTTATTTCGACACAATTCCACTGGATGATAACGCTCCTGTTTCCCTAATGATTCACAAATACACTATGGTTTTTTTTTCTATCTTGCTACGATTATCTGTTTTGGTAATACTTCCCTTGGTACTAAATGTTGATTCTTTTTTTGATCTCATTGGAGGAACTTGATTGTATCTTCGTAATTGATTCATTAGTTTTTCAGTTGTTGTAATCTTCTCTTTATCTAATTTATCTTGAATATAAAACGGTAAACCAACAACAATATGGTTTATGCGTGATGTCGTTGTTATTCCAGGTTCTGTTTCTAGTAGAAGACGGTCTTTCTTTAGAGCATAATCTAATAATGAACCGTTTATATACCGGAAAGTATAAGCGTATCGATTTATTTGCCAACTTTTATCGGCATAAGTTCTTTGAAAGATGTTTTCCATGTCTCCCATCTCTCTTTTATTGTTAATTTTGCTAATTTTGCTGTATACCACTCGATTGCATTTTCTTCCAGAAATATTCTCAATATTTGTATTTTTTTCTCATCTGATGTGACTTGGTGGCGTGTACATTCATCTTCAAACTGTTTAATCCATTCTATAGCATTCTGTCGACCCGAAAAAAATTCCAACACGAACAGTTGTTCAACTTGTGATAAGTTAACATTTTTACTCTCTTTTATTTCTAAACGTGCTGTCAATCCTTTAATTAATTTCCATAATTCATCTTTGTCATCCTCTGTTTTAATTTCAACCTGGGTTGTATTCATAGCTGTTTGTACTTTTTCTAAATAATTGCCATTAAACATTAAATACACAATTTTTGTCACTGTCAAAGTACTGTGGTACCATTTCACTACTACTAATAATAATAATAATAATAATAATAATAATAATAATAATAATTTAGGGGCTACAGCATGGCTTCGCCGCACCCATCAGGCTCTCTGTCTTTTCCACCTGGTTCCAGAGGCCCGCTCCAGTATGACCACGGAATACTGGTATCAGTGTTGTGTTGCCATTGTGCCCACCCACTGCCCAGCTCCGCGGTCCTGGCTGCGACAGAAGCGCGACTATGAGGGGTTACAGCCTGGCTTCGCCGCACCCTCTGGTCCCTCTGTTCTCACCTCTCGCCATCCTCCACCTGGTTACTTGGTGAAAACCCGTACCAGGTGTGTACACCGTTACCTCACCCTGAGTACTCGTCTGTAGGCGTACTACACAAAGTCACCCCGACCACCTGGGTGGCTGCCTTGATCATCTTGGCATATCGTCCGCGCCTAGCCTCTCCAGCAATTGCTGAGAGGCAGGTCAATAGTACCCAGGATTCCTGAGGTAGTGAGAAACAAAAGAGCGGAAATAATAATAATAATGAACTTTATTGACCCACGTCAACGGCGAGGTTCAGCCAAAGGCTGCTCTTCCACCTAACCGATACAACAACATACAATATTAAATGAAATGAACGTCGAACAAAAACAATACAAAAATACATTTAAGGAATATAAACAGAATACAATGTACATAAATGTTTCAAATAATCATATCATTAAAAGTAGCAGAATGTTTAATGTGATACATAAATGAAGTAAGCGAGAGAGATTTCAAATCTTGTGGCAGAATATTATAAAGCATAGGCGCTAGATAAGAGAACGAACATTTAAATTTAGCTTTTTTAAAAGAGGGTACAGCATATAAGTATTTGTTACGCAAACGATAGTCATAATGCTTCAAGTTTAATTTAGTGTGTAAGTAAGATGGAATACCTGAAAGTTTAATTTTATGGACTAGGCACGTGTAAAATTTCTGCACACGCGTTTCAATATCATCCATATTAGCTAAGATTCGATAGCTTGAAATATGATCATATTTGCAGACACCATAGACAAAACGAAGACACGAATTTTGTAAAATAGTAATCCTTTTCTTATCTATTTGCGTAAGATGTGTTACATAACAGAAAGCACAATAATCCATAATGGAACGCACTAGAGTGTTTACTAAGCGAAGTTTAAGATCAGCGGACAACACATGCCTATATTGATATAAGTGTCGAAGTTTAAATCTAGCAGCTTGTAATTTGTTGTGTAAATGTTGTCTGAAATTAAGATCTTTATCAATAGTCATTCCTAGTATTTTGATAAAAGGACTTGGAGTTGAAGTAGCATTGTCAAGAATTATACGAGGGACTGAGGAGGCGCCAAATATCAACATAGATGATTTGGTGGCATTTATTTTGAGACCGTTGTCATTTACCCATGTAACGAGTTTATCAAGATCATTGTTAATTTTTTCGCAACTTTCATGGAGCTCAGATGGATCAATGGTTGCCATAAATTGAGTGTCATCTGCATACGAGTGCACTGAATAAAAATTAAGAATAGATGGCATGTCTGCTATATATATTAGGGGGAAAAGTGGTCCTAGAATGGAGCCTTGCGGAACACCGCGTTGTAATAAGAAATAAGTTGATTTTAAAGAGAGCGAGTTTTTAGAAAGGCTGACAGTAAAATTTCTATTGTCGAAGTAATTTTTGCACCACTGAATAGCAGTTTCAGAAAAGTTGTAATAATGAAGCTTAGCAAGCAGAAGGTTATGATCTATCATGTCAAATGCTTTTGAAAAATCTATTTGAATTAAAATTGATATTTTATAGTTGTCAAAGTTAGAGACTAAGTTATCTATTAAATTTAAAAGGCTCGTATTGGTACTATATCCACTCCTAAACCCTGATTGTGTAGTTGGTAGAATATTCTCTGTAACAAAAGACATTATTTGATCATGGCAAATTCTTTCTAGTATTTTTGATAATGTAGGCAGTATACTAATAGGCCGCAGATCATCATAGGTTGATGGATTACTATTTTTGCAAATTGGTTTAATTAATGCTGATTTCCAGGTGTCAGGGAAAACTTCTAGCAAACAAGTATTAATAATATGTGTGATATAGTCTAGTATTAATGGGAGAATAATTAAAATCATCTTACGAGATATTCCATCTGCTCCTATTGCATTAGATTTTAATCTCATACAAATGCTGTTTACAACACTACTATCTGTACAGGTAAAGATAAAATATTGATTATTGTCATTAATCATTTTGTTGCTAAGAAAATAGTTTATATTATTGTGATTTACACTTGATGTACCAACTTTTTTTAACAAATTACAACCATATTCTTCTGGCTTGCATAGTGACTCTGGAATACTAGCTTTGTTCTCTTTACTAATGCCCAAACGTCTAAGATTGTTCCACAATTTACTGGAATTATTGATACTGTTATTAATATCATGCTGAAAAACGCTTGTTTTTCTCGTCGTATAGCAGCAGTTGTTAAATTTCGTAATTGCTTATAATATTCAAATTTAGACTGGGTTTTATGTTTTTTTATAATCCGCGAGTGCTTTATTTCGTTTCCCCTGCATGATCTTAATTACAGGAGTAATCCATGGGCTATAATGTTTACTAGCTGTAGTAGACTTTACAGGTGCATGTTTATCATATAAAGTAATTATATTTTTATTAATGAATTCAACTTTATCATTTATGTTGTTCATATTTAAAATATCATTCCAGTTAACAGTTTCGCATTCATTATAAAAATTGTCTACATTAAATTTTTTGAAATCTCTGTACATGAATGTTTTTTTTTTTTGAGAAACAAGTTTTTGGTATATTTAGGATACAGTATATACCGTCATTATCGGAAAGATCTTCACAATTAATCACACCAGAATTAGTACAAATATTTTTACCTGAAATTAGTATAACATCAATGAGCGATGTGGAGATGGGTCGAGTATATTTATTTATTAATTGTTGCATACCATTTGCTGATACTATATGTTTAAAGAAAGCAGAACGTGTATCATTTACAAGTAAATTTACATTTATGTCTCCAGTGCATACCAAATAGTCACATTGACACTAAGTGTCATATTTATGTTTCTGTATTGACATTCCTTTGTTAGAATTTTACATGTATTTTCTTATATTTGGCGCTTAGTCCCTTCCTGATTAGCATGATCCAATTATTCCTAATATTTTCAGATGGATTTTTTTTACAGTATTTACAAATAATTATAAACTAAGCATAGTATAATTATGCCAACCCTTTTACTTTCCATGATTTAAAATTTTACTTGGTGGCAGTGGCGTAGCTATGGGGGGAGGGGTTCACGGGCTCAACCTGCCCCCCCCCAATTTTTTGCAAAGTTTCCAAAATTAATGTGTATTGTTGCAATCCGTTAAATATATTCACTTTTCGCTCTTTCCTAAAATGTTATGTGGTCTGGCAATTTATTTTTGTACGTGAAAGGGGAAAAACATGCAGTTGCACATCCCTTGAAAAAATGTAACTTTCAATTATAAGGCATTTGACCTTGAATGGAAAAAAATTCGCGTGCGGCGCATTTTTTTTTCTGGATACCTTGCCTCACCAAATTTTGAGCCGCCACTGGAGACTAGGACATATATAGACGGGGAGGTCTATATATGTCCTAGTCTCCTAGGACCTTACTAGGGGAGGGGCCCTACGTCACTGCTTGGGGGTACACCAAGTTCGACATACTTTGCAGGGGGTCCCTGTTAATAAAAAGGTTCAGAAACACTGAGCTACGCGACTGCTTGGGGGTCCGCCAAATTCGACATACTTTGCAGGGGGTCCCTGTTAATAAAAGGTTAAGAAACACTGCGCTACGCCACTGCTTGCAGGTCCGCCACATTCGCCATACTTTGCAGGGGGTCCTTATATATATATATATAAACTCCATTTCCGCGACTTGATCCCTAGGTCATCAATCGTAACCATATGATTCAAATCGCCCGGAGGGGGGGGGGGGTCATGTTGAAATATAGATACCTCTTTTTATTGTCCAAAAGCAATATGTTGCAATAATTGTCGGCAATCTTAGAAACATTAGCAAAATGCACAATATAATATCAAGAATTAACAAAACTACCAAGACACAATGAAACAAAAATTATTGACGCCAAAATAAAAAAAATCATCTGTATCACATGACATAAGGAATGACATGAATATTCAAATAATTCAAATATTTGAAAACACAGTTTGAAAATTACATTTGTAACCGCGATTACAATACAGTTTCTTTTTCATTTTTTGCTAAATAAAAGTTTAGTAATTCTTGCATCAGAAATGAATGACGTGGGGATCAACTCGGTGATAAGTATACAGTGTATATATATATATATATATATATATATATATATATATATATATATATATATATATATATATATATATATATATATATATATATATATATATATATATATACAGTACCGGCCAAAAATATATCACCTTTATGTTTTTTCAGTATAACTTTTATAAAAATAAATCAAATGCGCTCAAAATTTAACAGTATATATTTGATGTAGATTAGATCTTGTACATGATGTGTGATGAGTTTTTAAAAGAAATATCATGTGTTTCAAGCTATTTTTTGAATTTATTTATTTTTTCTCGCTTATTCTGCCGTTGTATCTGTAGTTGAAACCGCAAAATTTTGCGTTATTTATTATTTTGTAATATGGCGAAGACAAAAGGTGCTCTAAATTTAGACGAACGACAACAAAAAGCTATTATAGAGGGCCGGAAACAAGGGCGGACGCATTAAGGAGCTCGCGCAATAGTTTCACATCGCCAGATCATCGGTGAATAAAATTCTTAAACATTGGAACCTCCAAGGAGGCTATGTTGAGAAGAAGAAAAGCGGCCGACCACGTTGCACTACTTCCCTTGTCGATCGCAACATCCTCCACGTATCCCACAGCGATCCACGTCTTACAGCGCCCGACATTGCGAAGGAAATAGCGACTCCTGGTCAGTCTAATCCATGCATACGGACCATACGTCGTCGCCTACAAGCCGCAGGACTGAATGGACGGCAACCTGTGAAGAAGCCATTTATTTCTGCCAAAAATCGGAAGGCGCGAGTGGAGTGGGCTAAAGAGCATAAAAACTAGACACCTCAGCAATGGTCTAATGTCATCTGGAGCGATGAAAGTAAGTTTATGTTGTTGATAGTGGTGGCATAAAATGGATTCGTCGCCCTAAAGGCAAACGTTTCAATTCAAAATATCAACTGCCGACTATGAAGCATTGTGGCGGTTCAGTCTTGGTGTGGGGTACTTTCTCAGCAAAAGGAATGGGTCCTCTTCACAGAAATCATGGTATCATGGATCGAAAAATGTACATAGACATCCTCAAAAATGTAATGCTTCCATATGGAAAGCGTCTTCATGGTCTTGGCTTCATCTACCAGCAGAATAATGATCCGAAGCATCGCGCGCGTGATTTGCAAGAATGGTTCCGACGCCATCGTCTAACTCTTATGAAATGGCCAAGTCAGTCGCCTGGCTTAAATATTATTGAACCGTTGTGGGATGAGCTGGAAAGACATTTGGCCGGCAAACGAGCGGCAAGCGCAGCCAAGAAGTTTGCCCAACTTGAGGAGGAGTGGACGAAGATCCCTCAGCAGCAATCGACGCACTCATTGCGTCTATACCAAGAATCATCCAAGCTGCGATCGACGTAAAAGGATTTGCAACAAAATATTAATTTTATTTAGTGTTAATTATTTACTAACTTCATTATTAAATATTTCTTATTTTCAGATATTTGAATAAAATTATTTTTTCCGCGTTATTGTTACTATTATTTAGTGAAAAGTTTTTTATTAAGTAAATTATACCTAATATCAAAATATATTATGATTTTATAGACATCAATTCTCTATAAGTCAAGTTATGTTGAAAAAACTTAAAGGTGATATACATTTGGCCGGTACTGTATATATATATATACAGTGTGTTAATTAAAAACCTGGCCATAGGCGTTTAACATGGGAAATCAGTTTTTCCTTGCGCAAAAGTTCCCAAATTATTTTAGACAAAAATACTTCAAATAAATGTTGTAGAGAATTAAATTCTGCATCCAGATTAGTTATAAGATTTTATTTTCGATGTTTCATAACCGAGAAAATCAATTTCAAAGTTTATCGAAAATTGCTGATTTATAGCGATAGCCATGGAAGTCAAACAAAATTACAAACAATTGTATGACATCTTAACTGTCAAAGAAAGTTTGTGTTTTGTGATTTTCGTTCAGTAACATATTTTTTTGGAAGTATGGAACAGTTTTCTCATGAAGAAAAGCTTCAGATTATAAAATGGTGTTACTGTGGACAAAGCTATAGAAAAATACGTGATTTAATAAGTGTAATGTGGTCACATCGACAAATTCCAAGTAAAACCACAATAGAATCTTATTACAAAAACTTAAAGCTGTAATTTCCAATGAATGTAGAAAAATAAATGCCAGACAGCTGCATAATGTTCGACATGGCTTTTATAATAGACTTGGGTATTGCTTAGCGCAAAATGGAGGGTTATTTGAACATTTAATATAAAATTATATTCATTCTAGTTTTCTGTTTTTCTTTTTAAATAAATACATTATTCTTGTTTTCATTTTTATTTTATTTTGTATATGTTGACAGCTATGTATTCTAAAAAAGTTAAATTCTAATTCATTGTGTCAATGTCATACAATTGTTCGTAATTTTGTTTGAGTTTCATGGCTATCGCTATAAATCAGCAATTTTCGAAAAACTTTGAAATTGATTTTCTCGGTTATGAAACGTCGAAAATAAAATCTTATAACTAATCTGGATGCAGAATTTAATTCTCTACAACATTTATTTGAAGTATTTTTGCCTAAAATAATTTGGGAACTTTTGCGCAAGGAAAAACTGATTTCCCATGTTAAACGCCTATGGCCAGGTTTTTAATTAACACACTGTATATATATATATATATATATATATATATATATATATATATATATATATATATTTGCAGTAGCGGATCCAGAATGTAGGGGGTTCTCGAATCCCCCTTTAACATTTTATTATAAATAATAGAAAAAAAATGGTTCATATAAAAGTTTTATTATTTTATATATACTATTTGATGGCAGATATAAATATTTTTTTATAAAGTCAGGTTTACAAGATACTACTATTAACTTTTATTTTTTAAATAGCAATCTATAATTACTTTACTAAAAAAATCTGATGTGGACACTACACGACTTCCTTGTACGATTATTAAACTATACATATTTTTTTAATAAATAAATTACAAAATATTAATTTTAACTTCAAAACAGTAAGATATATAGCGACCATAATCTAACCCGGTTCTTTTTAAAGAGAGTTTTGATTACAACAAAGAAATATTTGATTACAACAATGAATATGACTAATTTCACAATAAAAATATATTTGTTATTGTACGAATCATAAAATTTAATGTAATTTGACATGAACATTTTTTTTATGTTTTTGTCCTAATCCATAGCAAGCTTTATTACAAAAACAAAAAAAAAATATATAATTTTTAAATTTACATATCTCGCTTATACAAAGGGCTAATTTAATAATACTTGATGTGCTAGACACAGAAATTAATTCTCTAAAACTTTTAATTGAAGCATTTATTTCTAAAATCAAAATAAAATCATTTTATTCAAGAAAAACTGTTAACAACTTCAAGTAATGTACCACTTCCGGTTAGTCTATTTTAACCAAAATCTATTATGTTATTTCGATTGACATAAAGGTCTTGTATACCAAATTTGAAGAGTTTTGGATTATATTTTAAAACAGTTTTTTATTAAAATCCATTATAGACTTCATGTAAAGTGCCACTTCTGGAAATTGTGTAATAACCAGAAAGGGAGGTGCACAACTAGATGTTATAGGAGTCCTAAATACAAAATTTCAACTTTCTACGGCTTACCGTTTTTGAGTTATGCGAGATACGTACGAACGTACGGACGTACGTACGTACAGACGTCACGACGAAATTAGTCAAAATGGATTCAGGGATGATCATAATGGATATTTCCGCTGAAATCTGAAAACCGAAATTTTTCGCGATTACAATACTTCCTTTACTTACGTACAAGGAAGTAAAAACCGTCATTTATTGTCTTTTCAACGATGTATTACTTTTATTAATGTATTTCAAAAAATTCGAGAAAAATAAGATAATTCAAGATAAATAAAATATAACAATATTAAACATTTAAACTAATATTAACAAAGTATACATTTATTTGTTACTTATTTAACGTATTTTGTAAACAAAAAAACTTACGTTTTGAAATGTTTACAATAAATGAACTTATTGATATCATGCCCGGATATGGACACCGGCAAATGCCCGGTAGGCCTAACCTTAAAATCGGGCCGGCCAGAATAATTATTATTTTTACTGTAAATTTTTAATGAATAATCAAAGGAAAATAAGGTTTTTCCCACTTCCGATATCGTAAGTAGGCTATATTAGGACAGTGTTTTTAGGGATGTATGATTTTTTTACTGTCAAGGTATCAGTTTCTATTAGCAACTTGTGTCAAATATTTCCTCATTCTTATAATTTATGATTTTGAATTTAATTTCTACGAAATTGTCTTCATATCATATATATTTCCATTTAAAGATATTTTTACCTCCCGCTAAGAGAGGTATTGCATTCCTGCTAAAAATTGCATATCGAGATTTTATTGAATAAGCACGTTTTAAGGTCTCTACAATCCGATTTTAACATTTTTACGATGATGTCTGTGTGTGTGTGTGTGGATGTGTGTGTGTGTGTGTGTATGTATGTGTGTGTGTGTGTGTGTGTGTGTGTGTGTGTGTGTGTGTGGGATGTTGGAAGGACGATTACTCAAAAACGATAAGACTTTAAATTTTTTTAACTACGTATTTCCCAATCGGACATTCATGGGAAGATCTGAAAAGGTTTTGGTAACAATTGGACAACCGGAAGTAGAAAATTCTTGAAAAAAAATCTTCCAAATATTATTTTTTGAAAATTTTTCTTGGTAATATTAAAGAAAAATAAATTCTCTTTCTGATACATTTAAATATTTATATATATATTCTATAGATTTAGAGATAAAAGGAATATAATATATAAAATAATCTGTTGTAATTCATTTTACATCCGAAAGGATGCCATGAAAAATAGTTGAAAATTTAAATTATTTGTAACTGACAGATAAATGTCAGTGTCAGAAATCCGAAGATATTACTGAAGACTTTTTCTGGGAAGTACATACATTATATTATTTCTTAATGTATTAACAGTTAAATATTTAATATTATAGGTACATTACACATACCCTTCAGAAACACTGTTACTCCTGACAATAAATTGGAAACATCTCGACAAATTAGAAGAGTAAGACAAACTTTTTTCATAGAATGAATTTAAATTTAAAAAATCTAAATGTAAAGAATAGATATAAGCGAGAATACAGCTCGAAGGAAGACGTTATTTATGTTATAAACACAAGATGAAAGTGAAGATGGTCTCCACTCTGCAACGTAAAATACAGAAATATTGTATCTCATCGAAATAATGAGTAATGAAAGAAAAATGTGCTTGGAGAATCTCTTAATTCTTGATCTGTGACTATTATGGAGGTGACAAGTATAGGTTGAAGGACTTAAATTTGTTTCAAACATTATGGGACAATGTACACCAGCACTGTAGACTAGCGTAACTTTGAACTGCGAAAAAGCTATCAAATTCTTCTCAAGTAAGTTGTAAATATTGACAAAATTACACATCGATATAAGAATAATCGGAGTGCAATCTATCCGGCACTTTATTATTAGTGTTATTTAGATATAACATGTATGAAAAAATAAAATGTAAAAGAAGATATGTAAGAATAAATGCACAATCCAGATAAATACATTTTAGACCGCCCAAAATTAATGTTTTTACTAGACGAATATGAAGAGAAAGTAAACAAGAAGGTTGTTCGAATTGAAAATCGCTGATACCAGCCTAATATTTATATATGGTAAACTCTACTTTGTAATTTATTGGAACATAATTTATGGTAAAATATCTTTATGTTGAGACATGCTATTATTGAATAATAAAGAAGTTTATACGTCATAGATTTATATGAATATATTATTTGTATTTATAAAAATATTCTTTGCTTTATGCGTACAACCAGGTAAAATATACGGCGAGAGGTTATGTGCTGGCCACATCAGATTTTTTTTCAATGTATTTTAATTTTAAAACGGTATTCCTTGACATATCTGGCAGTAAAAATGAACAGGTAAAAAATAAATTATCGGTAGTGGAAAAAAATATTATGCAACATGAGTTGTAGGTATATTTGGCCATTCTCGAACTTAATGGGGTTGTTTTGCCTTTTTTGATTTTTTTTATTAGAAGCAAGTATTTTTAAATTTAAATTTTCCATAATTTTTTATTTTACACAATTCTTATTTTTAAATGAGAAAAAATACGAAAATATCGCATATATCTATACCGCTACTGTAACGTTACCATTGCTGCTTCCATTGCAACTTAGTTCCGACGTGCTGCTCAAAAGATGACAAAGATATTTTGCGACGTATGTCTTGCGGGGTACGGGGAACTTGTTTGTTAGGTGAGATTGCTATCAAGTTAGCACGTATTTTTACTTATTTTATTTTAAAGACAATCCATAATCATGTATATTTTTTACTTACAAGAAAGATATAATAAATGCCTAAAAAACAAATAGAAACAAGGTTATATCCACGGCGTCAGTATCACAAACAACTGTCACTTTGACATGTCACATCCCATCGTTGTAAAACAACGACACTAGCGGCATTTGCAACTTTAAGTATGTAAACGTGACGTCACAGAGGAGACGTCGAATTGAAGCATGTAATTTTAAATAACTCTTTTGAAATATTTATATAATAAATGGCGAATTTTATTACAGTATATGATGATCTTATAATGAGTCATATATTGTAAACAAATAAGAATTTCATTTAATTTTAACATATAATCCCTTTACGTTCCCTTCTAACCTCATACCTTTATCAACGTCAAATGTACGTTCATTACAAAGGCTTCAATTCTTTCTCTTTCTCTCCGACTTCAGGGATTCCACAAGGCTCAAACCTAGGTCCACCATTATTCCTTCTTTTCATTAATGATGTGACAGATGTAATTCATACTGATAAACTTCTTTTTGCTGACGATTTAAAAATATTTTACCCAATTTTCTCAGTACAAGATTGCCATCTTCTCCAAGAAGATTTAGTTAGACTCTTTAAATGGTGTTCAATTAACAAATTACATCTTAATCTAAATAAATGTACAGTCATGTCTTTTACTAGAAAACTATCGCCATTTAGTTATAATTATATGATCGAAAATGTTACCTTGTCGCGATCTACTACTGTACGAGATCTTGCGGTAATGACACCAAATTTACCTTTGTGGATCATATACAAGATATATATAACAGTGCCATGAGAATGCTAGGCTTGCTTCATAATAAGAAATAGTCGAACTTTCCAAAATTTATCAGCAATTACTAGCCTATATTATTCTTTCGTCCGTTCAAAGCTGAAGTACTGTCATATCATTTGGAACCCTATTTACGAAGTTCATCAAGATCAGATTGAATCTGTTCAAAAAAAATTCCTCAAATACCTTTATTACAAGTCACATAATAACTACCCCGACTATTCTGTAACTTATAAACAGATGCTACTTTTTTTAAATTTCAAGAGTCTTTTTGAACGACGTGAAAATGCTCTAATAATACATCTATTTAAAGTTGTAAACGGCTGCGTTGATGATCCCCGTACTCTATCCTCTCTCCAATTTCACACTCCCACTATTCGTACCAGAAGTAGCTTCACTTTTTATTTACCGGTTGCTAAAACTAATATTTAATGCTGTCGCTTCTAAATCGTATGTGCCATCTTTATAATAATTTTAAATTTTCGAGGGTTGGTATATTTCATTTAGAATTTAATAAATTCATTAAAGTATTATGTAGTATGTCGTAAAGTCTTCTGATCTTTGTGTGTATTTTTGTGTATTTTGTGTACTTTTTGTGTATTTTTACAACCCTTAATCTGGGCTTAGCCTGTTGGGTTCGTTGATAAATAAATAAATAAATAAATATGGTAACTGCCCATTGCCAGCCCTCGCTCTCGCTCGGGCGCAAAATCATCCTCGAATGATAAATGGTACCTACATCCCTTGTAGCACAAATACCTATTATTATATTTTCAAAAACAATAATTTAAAATGATTCTTTTTCAAATTGGGATTAATTTTGATTCGGACCGATCGGCCATTATTTGCCCGGACCGGCGATAGGCCTGATTAATATGATTCTAATAATTGATGAATAAACTGGAATCATAAGAAGAGCAAAACAAATTTACTTTGTTGTATCCTTCTCTCTCTTATGTACTTTACTTGTAGAAATCTATATCACTTTACTTGTATAAATCTATATCACTTGATCCTAAGAGTTCTTATAAGAATAGTACCTATTGTAAGGCATAGGCTTTCTCATATCCAGTTCGTAAGCTATATGATCTAAAGCAGTGATAAATAACCATTCTATACTACATTAACCCACTCGGTAGATTTAAATATTACATTTGGTGGCAATCGGTACATTGGCAGCAAACGCCAAAATCGTGTTCGTCTTTTGCTAAACAGCTAGAACGTCAAAATTTGATTATTTTTAATTCTTTAGTAAATAAACAGTTATTTAAAGGAGTATAATATAGTGAAAATGATTAGACAGAAAACTCACGTCATTCACCTGAAAAAAAACCTTATGAAATGAAATATAACTTGTAGAAATTTTTGGGTATTTATTTTTAAAAAACGAAGAAAAAAAAGTACTAGTATTAAGTAATGTATAATATATTATATTAATGATATTTAGATTTTTTTTTAAATAATTGTAGTATATTTTCGTACCATACGTTGGTACTACTGAAAATGACCATGTTGTGTCAAATAATTTTATATTCCGTAAAAGAAATAAGTATTGATTTAGAAATAATTGTAAATTAAAAATAAATAACAACTAATAATTACTACAAGTTATATTTCTTTTTATAATGTTTTTTCAGGTTGATGACGTGAGTCTGCTGCCTAATCATTTTCTCCATAGTATAGTATATAATATAGAATCTCAACTCAGACTTTTGCACTGACTACAACACTAGTTCTTACGACGTTCAGCAGCTGACTATAACGTTTTGTTACTTATTTTTCGCTTTTGTAAACTTAGTTCACGGTTAGAGCAATCAAAAAGCTGTAATTGTAACTTACTCCTAAGAAAACGACACCATTGAATTTAACAGAATGGGGGGGGGGGAGCTAAAATATTGAATAATACAATTCAAAGATGATCTTAATCAGACATATAATTTATAATAGTCCCGTTGGCGTTCCGGTAACGCGCTCGTTCATGCAAAAGATGTTGATGATTCATGTTTTGCGTTAGCGGGGCAACGGTAGCCAATCATAATGGTGCCCATATACGTTGATAATATTGTTATCTGCATTATTTAACAAAACATTGATGTTTTGAAACATTTTCAACAATATCATATTAAAAAACAAAAGCAAGTGCACTTAGACACTTTTCGAAACGGTTTTCAATCATTTTTTCTCAAACTCAATATTGAAAGTTTTACAGAAAATAAATTGCAGTAAAACTGTCTAACGAAAAATGTACCCCCCAAATGGTTATGTTCTGGGCGTGTATAAATAATAACTCGTCACTTTAAATTTCAATAAAATATGTATTCAAACTATAAATTACAATATCTATGTCGTTACAACTTGCTTCTATGTCTTCGTCTCTCCCTCTTCTTTTTTCGTCGTCCCCCAGTCTTGCCTCCCCAAAAGTCCCTAGGTTACTCCTGGTGTCTTGTTTTTATCACTCGGTCATTCCTGGCATTGTCACGTCCTCGTGACTGATCTGGTAGTCGTGCAGGTATGCCGGTCGTTTCCTCGTGCGTCTAGGTCATGTAGCCGTCTTCTCTTGAGTGTCAGCCTCCTCTCGAGTTTCTGGTTCTCGATTCATGTCTTCTTCTTCTTGTTTCTCCACTTCATCTGCTTGTCCGTTTTCTTCTTCCGGTGTCGATAAGTCGTCTTCTTCATCACCATCTTCTTCTTCGTGTTTTTTGTATAGTTTTAGCTGTGATGTGTGTGCAGTCCCTGTGTACGATCTATGTTCCTTAGGATTCAGGTGGTTTAGTCTGTACGTGTCACTCGGGAGTACATCAACTATTACGTACGGACCTTTGTATCGGGGTTGTGTCTTCGTTGGTTCCCCTGTACTCGTCTGGTTTTTTGTCATCACAATGTCTCCAACTCTATACGGCGTAGGCTTTCCACGTCTTTGGTCATGCCGTTGTTTATACTTTTTCTGTTCTTCTCTTACCTTCGCTTGTGTTTCATCTTGTAGTCTTGCTGGTGGTATCCAATTATCACTGTCTTCATGTGCTTCGTGCCTCAGCAAACCATCAACATGACTTGGTGTAAATCCATATAACATCTCATAGGGTGTTTTCCCGGTTGTTTGGTTGGTAGCAGTATTTAAGTCACGCTCGATTTCCTTCAGTTCTCTGTCCCAAGTTGTATCCATTTTCGTTAAGATAGTTGGTACTACGGTACGATTGACTCTTTCCACCATTCCGTTCGCTCGTGGATGACGGCTTGAGTTCAATGTATGATGTATACCGTTTTCACTGCAATATTTTTGGAACATTGATACATAAAACATGTTCCTCTATCTGTGACGATGTTCTTTGGCAAACCGAATTCCATCATGAACTCCTTCAGTGCGTTTTTCACGTTTGTCGACTTTGTAGATTTCATGGGGTATAATCTTACAAATCGAGTCAAGGCGTCTATTATTACCATGATGTACATGTTCCCTCGTCGGCTTTGCAGGAAAGGACCCAGATGGTCGATATGGATTCTCTCGAATGGTCGTTTGCATGGTGGGATTGGATGTAAATATCCAAATTGTTGTCCAGCCTGTTTCTTCGCTAATAAACACTCAAAACATGAGTTTATACGATATAGTACGTATCTTCTTAGTCCAGGAAACCAATACTTCTTCATTATCTGTACTACGGTTCTCTCCAATCCGAAGTGTCCCTTTAAGTTGTGATATTTTACAGCTAAACTTTTCCTCATACTATTTGGAATTACATACAACAGTTTTGTTACTCCCTGTACTATTACTCGTTTATAAAGTCATTCGTTGTGTATCCCGTACCCTTCTGTAGCGTCTTCTCTTCCGTATTTAACTTGTTTTTCTTCAATATGGTTATAAGTCGTTTTAATTTTTCGTCGCTATATTGGACCATCTGTATCTGGTCTTCTTCGGCTATCGTTATTAGGACTTCGTATCGTTGATCATAAATTTGCTCCATGGTGTTTTCACTCGGCTCAACAGGTGCTCGACTCAGTGCATCTACGTGGTTCATTTGTTGACCTGGTCTATGTTTTATTACGTAATCATACTCTTGCAATAAAAAATGACTCCAGCTTGCGACCTGTGGATTCAAAGTACGTTGCGTGTTTAGGTACACTAATGCTTGGCAATCAGTTACGATATTGAATGGAATGTCCAATAACAAATTCCTCAGTCTATCGACACACCACACAATTGCCATCAGCTCGAGCTTGCTGCTGTGGTAGCGGCTTTCGGCCTCTGTCGTTTTCTTTGATACGCAAAAAACCAGGTGCATTCTGTCATCTTCTCCCTTTTGTAACAAGACTCCTGCTAGTTCTGCTGCGCTTGCATTCGTATGAAGTTCTGTGTAGGCTTTCGGGTCATACAATCTCAATACTGGTTCGTTTGGGAGTGCTTTCTTTAGATATCTGAATGCCTCATCCTCTTTCTTCGTCCAGGTGAAGGTGTTTGTTTTCTTCGTTAAATCGCTCAACGGTCGTGCATCTCCTGCGTATTTCTTCACGAATTTTCTGAAGAAACGTGTTAGACCTAGAAATCTTTTTACTTCATGAACGTTTGTCGGCATAGGAAACTGTCGTATCGCTTCTACTTTCACTGGTCCTGGCTTTAATCCATCTGCAGACAGTTGGTATCCTAGGAAATCCACTTCTCGTTTCCCGAATACGCATTTTCGTAGTTTTAGCGTTAAACCAGCTTGTCGAAGCTTTTGAAGGATTTGTCGTAACTTCGAAAGCATGTCAGTCCAATCTCTGGCTGGAATCAACAAATCATCTAGGTAACACATTGCTACCTGGTTTCGTAGAGGTCCTAGCGTTAGTGCCATAAGTCGTGAGAATTCGTACGGTGCATTTGTCAGACCGAACATCATTCTCTCTAGCTGCCCGGTTTCATCGGGTTTGATGAAAGCTGTTTTCGGTTTCGCTTCTTCTGTTAGCGGTACTTGTAGGTAGCCGTGCGCCATATCGACTGTCGTAAAGCTAGTGCAACCTACTAACTGTTCAAATTGTTCTTCTAAGCTTGTAATAGGATAATTTTTACGTTTTGTTTGGTGGTTTAACTTTCGGTAATCAATTACTAGTCGTGGCTCACCAGTTTTCTTCCTAACTAACATCACGGGGCTTGCGTATGGTGAAGTTGTGTCTGTGACTAACCCATGTTCTCGCCATTCTTCTATAATTTTCTTTATCGTTTTCTTGTCTTCTAGTGTCGCTCTGTACGGCTTACTGGTTCGTTGTTGTCTTCAATATCCATTTTAATTTGATTTGTGCAACCTAATTCCGCTAGTGTAAACGCAAAACAATCCCGGAACTCTTGTAACAAACTGACAAGTTTTTCTATATCCGGTTCATCAATTTATTGATCAATGTTTATCATATCTTTGGTTATATTGTTGCATGTTGTTTACTTATGCGCTCTTTTACTGTCTTCAAATGTCTCTTCCATACATCGACCGATGATTGTGCCTTCTGGAATGAGTTTTGGTTCTTTTGAATCGTTTCGGACCGGTACTTGGATATTCGTTCCGTTACTTATCGCGTTCACAATGTTTATAGAATTCGGACTTATAATAGTGTCATCGTTTGCTTTTATTTTCACCGTCGTTTTCTCATTTCCGATTTCCATATTTTTAAACGGGTTTTCGTTTCTGTATTCAAATTACAACTTATCATCAATGCGCACATAAGAAATTTGTGATAGTTCTGTAAAAGAACGACCCACTAACATTTCTGGCTTCTGAACATCATCCGGTACAACGTATAATGCGATATTATCGGCCTTAACAAAATCACTTAACGTGACGTTCGCAACCTTGTCGCATTTTACCGAATTGCCGTTGGATTTACCAAAACCATAAAGTATTTGCTCGCATGGTTTACATACGAGTCTGAGTTTGTTTGCGTAACTTTCTCGTATGGTGCATACTCCACTGCCTTGGTCTATGAATGCTTGTACTTCATAGTAATCATTCACGATTGCCGGTTTCAAGAACTTTACATAATCCGGTTCAGGGCCTGTAATCATGCTCACCGTATCTTTTATGTTCTCGTCTTGTTTCTTCGGACATTTCTTCGCGATATGTCCGCTCTCTTTGCAGATAAAACATATCAGTTCCCGTTTTTTTGGGCATCCGCTGGCAATATGACCGTATTGTTTGCAGTTCAGGCATTTTGGTTCACTCTTTTCGTTCCACAATGGTGTTCGATGCTCACGCATTGGCTTCGGTGTCTGATTTTTAGCAAATCTTTCTTCTTTGACGTTGTTTACGTTAGCATTTTGAGGTTTCGTTTCGGTAGACTTCTATTGTTTTATTCTTGAAGATCTGGCTTGATTGATTCTGTCAAACTGTAGCAGATCATGCAATAAATCATCCGCATCCGCGTGGTCTCGCCCAACGATCATCGTGCACAACTCTCGTGAATACAATCCTAGAGTTATCTGTTCCTTCGCATCACTTATGTCCAGTCCAAGATCTAGGCATAAACTAAGTTTTCGTGGAAATACGTACTCATAGTTTCATCTTTGGTTTGTACACGTTCAACCATTTTCTTCCATTTGGCTGTTTTGCTTGTTTCTCCCCCAAATGTTTTTCGAAACGCTGCTGCAAAACTAGACCACGTCGTGATTTCGCTTCATTTCGTTGAATGCCAATACTTCGCGCCGCCAGTCAAGTGTGTTCTTGCTGTTTCTAGGACGAAACTGTCTGGCTATCGATGAAGAGTTTGCATTCCTTCTAAAGTGTTCAGCCACTCTCTTGCCTTTGCACCACCGCCCTCTCGCCTTTGCGCCACCGCCCTCTCCGTCATAGACTTGGATATTTTTTGTTAAGTCGGGCATGATATGGAAAGATGTTGGTGTTTCAGTATTATTAATTGGTGGAGTAATATTGAGTTTACTCACCAAATCTTGGAGTAATGAGTCTCGTCGGCGGTTTTCCTCTATCATAATGTGAAACAAGTCCTGCAGATTTGTTTCTCGTCTCGTCGCTGTATTTTGTCGAAAAACTCCTTCCAGGCTGTCATTTGACACTACTGAGCTAGCATCCTCGTCTTGCATTGCCGTTTGCGTCTGTAACTCCTGGTTTTCTCGTAAAATACTGATCTTTTCCTTCGTTTCGTTTCTTCCCGCCAGTTTTTTCGCGCCTTTGTTAACCTCACTTCTCGGTTCAACTCAATGTTAATCAGTATATCACTGGTACATTAGTTTCACTATCATCGGTACATCCTACTTCTGAATTTGTTCTGGGCGTGTTTAAATAATAACTCGTCACTTTAAGTTTCAATAAAATATGTATTTAAACTATAAATTACAATATCTATGTCGTTACAACTTCCTTCTACGTCTTCGTCTCTCCCTCTTCTTTTTTCGTCGTCCCCCAGTCTGGCCTCCCCAAAAGTCCCTAGGTTACTCCTGGTGCCTTGTTTTTATCATTTATAAGATATTGTACACTTGCGCGACGCACATTAACGTATGTGCATAACGTATTTATAAATTGATTATAACGTGAACAAAACGTGAACGTGGCATTTCGTAAACACAACGTCAATCTATAAATCGGGCTTACGTCTACATATTTATGGTGGAAATTCCTGGTTAATAATTATAGGTTTTTTTTCTAGGACTGTACTAGGACACCATGTAATATTTGTAATACAGATGATAGTAATGTGCTTGGTAGCGTCCTCTTGTTTTAATATGATAGATGGCATATACATCATTTTAATTTCTTTCGCTATAGCGCAATTTAAGATTATAAAATTTAGATTTCTGGGTCTAAATCCAAATGATTCAGTGGAAGAAAACAAGAAATAAATTGCTGAGTGCATCACCCATCATAATTTACTTTTTGAGTAAGTTAGAAAATGGGGTTCTCCTCCTCCATCGTAGTAACAAATTAGAACTTGTCATTTATATTAAAACTAAATCTTAAAACTGTATTAAGGACTACCAAAGTTAAAAAAAGGTATTAGTTGTTAAAATAATCGAGTTTTTAATAATTTCCTTATCTCTAATGCCCGTTTGCACCGACATGACTTAGGCTTTAAGTCTTCCTAATTTTTAAGTTTGACATAAATTTCTTTGCACCACCTATAAATTTGCAACTTAAAGTTCTAAGCCAACCTTAAATTTAGAAATTTTCGGTGTAATAAACATGCAAAACTGTATAAATAGAAAAAATTACATCAGGGCTGTATATTTTGATTCATAAATATAATGATAACGATTTTTTTAAACGATTTCGTTTAACAGAAGCAACAACTCATGAATTATTAGAAATGATTGAACATGGCATTGAATTCGTATATGACAAGTATGTAAGTTAATTTTGATAAAAATATTCATTTTTAAATTATACGATTTTCCAGAAATAATAGTGTACCTATCTCCTATAAATCAACTTTTTTTTTACAAACTCTCGCCACTGGAAATCATTTGCTCAGTATTGCAAATTTTTCTGGAGTACACTACAGTACAGTATCAGTATCTTGATTTGTTGTACGTTTTGGTAGAGTAATATCGAATTTAATAAATCAATTAATTAAAATTGTAGTTTTTGTAATGAATTAATGTTATGTTACATATAATTACAATATTTATGTGGTTTATCGCCGGTTTTTACTGAACTGCGTTGCTGCGTACACATATGTCAAAATACGTTTGAAGTTAGCAAGTAGTGAAATTCCCTAGAACATCTTGACTTACCTAAACACAACTCAAATATTCCTTGTGCAAACGACTTATATTTTATGTCTGACTTAACAAAAGACCTGTCTTAACAAAGTCGAGATTAAAATTTTGTTGGTGCAAACGGGCATAAGTCACACATTTACTCTATTCTAAATTATCATTATTTTCAAACCTTCTACTATTCCCTTTTTGAAATATCGAATCCATTTTTAGTATACGAGCCCAAACTCAAACTAGTACGCCGGTTTACATTTTCAACAAATTATAAAACCTACACAAATGGTTATAAATTTGTACAATTTTTTTTCTGCTACTTTGAATACAGACTTAAAAAAAAATCTTTTGTGGTCAGCACAATACCTCTCGCCACTTCCATTTTAGAATACAAAAGTATTGTCTTTAACATTTCTTGTACCAAACTCTAGACAGACCAAAAATTATACTATTCTTTGTATTCAGATTTTTTTAGTTTTAAATTCATTCTATGAAGAAGTTTTGTCCTACTTTTCTAATTTTTAGAGATTTTTCCAATTCATTGTCGGGATTGATAGTATTTCTCAACGGTGATATACCTGTTATAGTTATAATGTAGCAATCATGTGATTGCCAGATCTAGAAAAAACATAAAGCATTTTTTAGTTTTGTTTTCCAAATTCAAATTCATTCGAGTTGATTTTATTACTTAGTATATACAAGTTTAAATTTCACATTATACAAATGTACAGTTTACATAATACTAAACAAGTATATCCTATACTCTACATACCTATAATTTTAAATATTTAACTATTAATACAATAAGAAAAATATATGTATTTGACGATCTATGCTAAGCAATACTCTATCTAGCGGAATAAAATAAAACTAACGATGCTGTGATAAGTTACGCCATTACTAATTAAAAGTTTTTTTTCTGCATATTTTTGTTCAGTGGTTGCAATTCTATGCAATAATTAATATAATTTCATTTTTGAAAATGAGTAAGTGTATTGTTCTGTACTTAGTTGTGCAATTCTATGAAAAAAAAAAACGGAAAAACAAGTTTTAATACTGTAACATGCGCCCCTGACTATGAGTATACGAGCGCCGTCACTTGTAGAATATTCCCGAGCGATGATGTAATCCTTCTCGGCGGTGGAAAAACCCATACGCGTTCAGACTGGTTAATTACATCTGGTGGTGTGGTTCTTTGTATTCGATAATAGTCGTGTCAGAAAGTTCCAGAAGGACACTGCGCTATATAAATACCGTCCAAAGGACGGCGGAGAGATAGTCTGATGTATAGAAGCAACGAGCAATGAAGTTGGTGATATAAATAAACAGTCTATAAGTTGTTAACAAATGAATGTAGTTATATAAATAAATGTAGTGATATATATATATATATATATATATATATATTGTTTAAATAAATAATCTTAGTGTTTAAGCATTTAATAATATTCTTAGTCTTAAATTAGTGTTTATAATTATTTAATCAGTGTTAGTTATTTTTATTATCTTTTTAATATTTATCGTAATTAGTTATCGTGTAATAAACGTATTATTTTAATTAATAATATTTCTCTGAGTTTTACACTTCACCCATATAAATAAAACGTTGCAATACGTTTCCAAAGAAAGGTGAAGTCATGGTTAGAATTTTTTTTTTTTATTATCAACATTTTATTTACAACTGGCCTTCGGGGGCCAACAAGCAAATTTGTTACAATATTTACATAGCATGCAGGAGGATAACCCCCAACGGGGTTACCTCTATATATTATTGATTTATATAAATTTTAAATCTAGTGGTTTATTTCTGTTCAGTCTTCTGATGTCATTTTCGTTATTTAATAGGTTGACTGCTAATTCGTTGGGATGGTAATTTAATTTCTTTTCGTATGCGATAGCAAAGTTCCGAATGTGTTCGTGAACATATTTTATTTTAAAGTCTTTGTGAATTGTGTGGTTACTGACGTACCATGGCACTTTAGTGATCATTCGTAGGGTTTTATTTTGAAATCTTTGTATGATGTTCGCATTAGATTTTTTTGCGCATCCCCAAAGTTGGATGCCGTAGGTCCAGATTGGTAGTAATGTCACTGTACAGGAGCAATTTATTTTCTGTTGATAGTTGTGATTTGTGCCCAAGTAACCAGTACATTTTTCTTAGTTTTAAATCTAGGTGTTGTCTTTTCTTTTTTATGTGTGTTTGCCACGTAAGCCTTTTCTCCAGGTGCATCCCCAGGTATTTGACATCTTCTTTCGTCTCTAATACTTTGTTATTTATTTGTAGTGGTGGGCATGTGACTTTTCTGTTTGTAAAAACGATGTGAGTTGACTTTCCCTCATTTATTTTTATTTTCCATTTTTCCGCCCATTTCTGTATATCGTCTATGGATTTTTGTAGTCGATCGGCTGCCTCGTTTGGGTCGTCGTGTGATGCGAGTACGGCAGTGTCGTCTGCATATGTGGCGGTTGTGTTGTGACTTGTTCTTGACAGGGTAGATCTGCGGTAAACAGTTGATAAAGAAAAGGCCCTAACACGCTACCTTGGGGTACTCCAGCTCTAACAGGATATAGATTCGATGTACAGTCTTCGTACCGAACTTGGAAATACCTCTCGTTTAGGTAGGATTTTAGTAAAAGAAAATATTGGTGTGGTAGTTGGGATTTAATTTTGTAGAGTAGACCTGTGTGCCATACCCTATCAAATGCTTGGCTAATGTCTATAAAAGCTGCAGTACATATTTTTTTATTTTGTAGGCTTTCTTCTATTTCGTTTACAACTCGGTGCACTTGTTGCACTGTGGAGTGTTGCTCCCTGAACCCGAATTGATGAGATGGAAATATATTCGCCTCTTCTATTATTATTTTTATCCTTTTTAGCAATATTTTTTCGAACAATTTGGATAAAAGGGGTAGCAGAGAGATGGGTCTGTACGATGATGCTTCAGTAGTGGATTTTCCTGTTTTATGTATAAGGATAATTTGGGCAAGTTTCCACAGTATTGGGAAGTAGGATAGTCTTAACATAGCGTTGAAGATATATGTTAGGAATAGAATAGTCTTTTTGGGTAGTTCTTTCAGGACTTTTCCAGTAATTAAATTGTAACCTGGCGCTTTGTTGTCTTTTAAATATTTAATTTCATTTATTATTTCACCAGGAGTTACATGTTTGATTGGCATTGATAGCTGAAGTGGAGCCGTTAAATAATCATCAATCTCATTTTCTGTTTCTTTTTGTTCTTCGGCTGGCAGCGTTGATGGATTTGGTTGAAATGTTTCAGAGAGGTATTTCGCAAATGTTTCAGCTTTTTCCGAATCTTCTCTGGCCCATGAACCATCGTCCTTCTTGATTGGAGGTATGGATTGCACTGGTCTCTTAAGCTTTTTGGCAATCTTCTTAGGTTATTTTGAAAAGTTTCATTTTTTATTTCTCGTGCTAGTTTACTTATTTCCTTTGACAAGCGGTTTAGTTTGTTTTTATCACTAGGGTGTCTTGTAAAGTGCCATTTATGCCGCAGATTTCTCTTTTCAGCAATTTTCTCTCTTATGATTTTTGGGTAATTTGTTGCGTTTTCTTTGTCATTATCAATGTTTGGAGTGGAGTTCCACGCTGCCCTCTGGATAAGTTTTGTTACTTATTCGACTGCCTCATCGATGTGGTCAGGAGTAGATAATTGCATTTGTAAGTTTGTGTTGTTGCTTAGAAATTTCCTAAATAGTTCCCAATTTGTAAGTTTATTGTGTAGAGTTGAGTTCTTTTGTTTATGTATTATGCTGGAGCTTACAGTCATTATAATTGGCGAATGATCTGATGACAGCTCATAACTTGGTTCAATTCCAATGTAGTTTTGAGATATTCCTTTTGAGATAAAAAAGTCTAATAGGTCAGGGGTTTTGTTTGGGTCGGTTGGCCAGTAAGTTGGTTTTCCTGTGCTGACACAATTATATCTTTTTGTCGAGATTGTTTTATATAGTTCTCTACCTTTCGGATTTATTAATCTTGAACCCCAATAGGTATGCTTTGAGTTGTAATCACCACCCGATATAAATCTATTTCCAAGTGTGTTGAAATATTCATCGAAGTCTTTTTGTTTAATCGCATGTTTTGGTGGACAGTATGCTGCAGAGATAACAAGCGTACCGGTTGTTTCTTTAATTTTTATACTGGTAGCTTGCAAATATTCTTTATTGTATTTTTCTATTTCGTAGTGTTTGAATTTTTCGTTTATTAGTATCGCGGTACCTCCATGCGCCGTCTCGTCGGGGTGGTTTGTATGATAGGTTTTATACCTCGGAATTTTGAAAAAGCTTCTATCAGTGAAGTGAGTTTCTGTTATGAGAATGATGTCAATATTTTGTTGGTTTAGAAATATTTCTATTTCCTGGCGGTGTTGTGCCAGTCCATTCGCCTTCCATAGTGCAATTATAATTGAACTATCCGTTTGCTCTATTGATGAAGGCAGTGAGCAGATTAATTATCGTTATATTTTGCTGCATAAGTTGGCTGAACATGGTTTCAAATTTATTTAAAAACTGTGTTAGAAATAATTCTGTTTCGGTCTTGTTTGTTTGGCTTGTGTTAATTGTGAGATTGTTTGTCGGATTTTTTGTTATTGTAGCATAGTTTAAATTTTCGCTATTTGTTATTGTAGAATAGTTTATATTTTCACTATGCCTTGGAGGCAAGTTATTAATGACACCAGAGTGATTCTAGCGGCCAATTCTAGCGGCCACTTCTGTAACACAACCTATTGTGAACAAACATTATACAATGCATTACCATGACCTAACAGATACACCTGTGTAATTATTATAGAAATTAAGGAATAAATGACAATAAAGTATATATTAAACGAAAGAATAAATAAAAATAATACATATAAAATTATCAGACGCAGGTAATTTATTAAATTTGATGATACTAACCACATAAACTTTATAGGTTATGGCAGTATATAATGGACAAATGTATTTATTCCCTAAATATCTTGAGAGTGCCGCATCGAAATTATTATAAATAAATTTTATGTATTATAACAAATATACTCATATATATTTTGTAATACAACCACCCGTAGGGAATTTGTAAAAAAAATAATAAAGTTTACGTTATCTATCCTATGTGCATATTTTTTTAGATATCTCTTATATATTGCCGCGTGCCGCCTTGAAATAAATATAAATAAATAGTATGCATTATAACAAATTATATAATATATATTTTAATATAGCATCACCCGTAGGAGGGTGTGAAAAAAATTCATAAAGAAAGTGTGACCCGTCCTTCATTTTTATGTAATCTTAGATATCTGCTTTATAAGTTCGCGTGCCGCCTTGAAATTACTATAAATAAATAATATATATCATAACAACTTATTTAATATACATTTCAATATGGCACCACCCGTAGAGGGGTGTGAAAAAAATCATAAAGATTTTACGAGTCGACTTATATTTTTCGTATATTCTTAGATAACTCCTATATAAGTTCGCGTGCCGCCATGAAATTATTATAAATAAATAATATATATTATAACAACTTATTTAATATACATTTCAATATGGCGCCACCTGTAGAGGGGTGTGAAAAAAATTCATAAAGGTTTTATGACTCGCCTTGCATTTTTGTATAATCTTAGATATCTCCTATACAAGTTCGCGTGCCGCCATGAACTTATTATAAATAAATAACATATATCATAGCAACTTATTTAATATACATTTCAATATGGCGCCACCCGTAGAGGGGTGTGAAAAAAAATCATAAAGATTTTACGAGTCGACTTATATTTTTCGTATATTCTTAGATATCTCCTATATAAGTTCGCGTGCCGCCAAGAACTTGTTACAAATAAATAATATATATTATAACAATTTATTTAATACACATTTCAATATGGCGCCACCCGTAGAGGGGTGTGAAAAAAAATCATAAAGATTTTACGAGTCGACTTATATTTTCGTATATTCTTAGATATCTCCTATATAAGTCCGCGTGCCGCCATGAAATTATTATAAATAAATATTACATATTATAAAAACTTATTTAATATACATTTCAATATGGCAACACCCGTAGAGGGGTGTGAAAAAAATCATAAAGGTTTTACGAGTCGACTTATATTTTTCGTATATTCTTAGATAACTCCTATATAAGTTCGCGTGCCGCCATGAAATTATTATAAATGGCGCTACCCGTAGAGGGGTGTGAAAAAAATTCATAAAGGTTTTATGACTCGCCTTGCATTTTTGTATAATCTTAGATATCTCCTATATAAGTTCGCGTGCCGCCTTGAACTTATTATAAATAAATAATATATATCATAACAACTTATTTAATATACATTTCAATATGGCGCCACCCGTAGAGGGGTGTGAAAAAAAATCATAAAGATTTTACGAGTCGACTTATATTTTTCGTATATTCTTAGATATCTCCTATATAAGTTCGCGTGCCGCCATGAACTTATTATAAATAAATAATATATATCATAACAACTTATTTAATATACATTTCAATATGGCGCCACCCGTAGAGGGGTGTGAAAAAAAATCATAAAGATCAGTCCTAGGAAAGGAAAGTACAAATAAAATTATAATAACCATTTCTCTTCGTAACATTAAATGAAATTAGCATGTTATAGATGAATAAATAATAATTAGAGAAAAAAGAATAATTAATTATAAGATCTAACAAAACAAATTCCCCAGGAGCTAAATTTACCGAGTGTAAGTTTGGCTTTCAAAACGCGGCAATTTCAACAAATTTAAATTTGTGTAGTATATCCCATGTACCTACATATATTTTTCATATATCTCCTATATGAAATATGAATCTGTTTCGCTTACGAATTATTATAAATTAAAAGAATAACAATTATAATAAATTACACACCAGAGTGATTCTAGCGGCCAATTCTAGCGGCCACTTCTGTAACACAACCTATTGTGAACAAATATTATACATTGCATTACCATGACCTAACAGATATACCAGTGTAATTATTATAGAAATTAAGGAATAAATGACAATAAAGTATATATTTGTTGGAAATTCAAATATTCCATTCATGTTATTGTTTCCATAGAAACATATATATAGAATCATGTATTGTTGATGTGTGTGTTCTGTCACTGTCATTTTTGTATTGATGAAAAATAAAACGAATATAATTTAAAACGAAGTGTTTCATTTTATAAAACTTCAGGTTATGGGCCCAGGCCACGTCCACTAAACAGTGAAGTAAAAGATAATTTAAAAATGAGTTACACAAATGTAAAAATCGAACCACTTGGAAAAGAAAATTTTGACACTTGGAAAATTCAAGTCGAAGCACTGCTCATAAAAAATGATGCATGGCAATACGTAACTGGAACCAGGGTGAAGCCAGAAAACCCTGCAGAAATTGCTATTTGGGAAGCAGCGGAGGCTAAAGCAAGATGTGACTTAATCCTGTCAATATGCCCAACCGAATTAAAGCAAATCAAAAACTGTAAAACGTCTAAAGAAATTTGGGATAAATTGCACGCGGTTTATCAGTCGAAAGGACCTGCTCGGAAAGCTATGCTACTTAAGAATTTAATTTTACATAAAATGAAAAACGGTGAAGACATGAGAGATCATATTACACATTTCTTTGACGTCGTTGATAAATTAGAAGAAATGGAACTCGACATAAATAATGATCTTCTCGCCATCTTATTGCTATACAGTATCCCAGATGAATATGAATCTTTTAGAATTGCCATCGAAAGTCAAGAAAAATTACCAACACCGGATGCATTAAAAGTTAAACTATTAGAAGAATTCGAAGCTAGGAAACGTAACGAAAGAGGAATAGTGTCAGATGCAATGTTTGTACATAAAAATCATGGTAAGAAAAATTACAAAAAATCTGACCAACCAAAAAATCCGAATTATTTTAAGTTTAAATGTCATACGTGTGGAAAAATTGGACATATGGCAAGGGATTGTAGATCAAGATATTTTAATAGAAAGACAAGCGAATCGAAAAATAAGCAGCATACCGAAATATCTAGGCACGCCGAAATTGCGATGAAAGCTAACAAATACCAAAATCAACGATGGTGTTTGGATTCCGGAGCGTCATCGCACATGTGTTCAAATGAAGAAATATTTGAAGAAATGAACACTGCAAAAACTAAGACTTTAAACTTAGCCAACAACGAGTCGACAACTATAGAAGGATGTGGTACTGTTAAAGTAAAAATGAATAAGAACATCACTGCAAAATTAGAAGAAACACTGTTTGTCCCTGATCTTCGAGCGAACTTATTATCTGTCGGCAAAATAGCAGACCACGGCTACGAAATTCATTTCAGAAAAAATAAAGCAAGTATTAAAAATCCGAAGACTGGTGAAACAATCGCTTCAGCTGAAAGAAAAGAAGACTTGTATTATTTACAAGAACCTACAGAAATAGCCAAGATTACAAATGCGGGAATTACACCTTTGCAAAAATGGCATGAAAGATTCGGACACCTCAATGAAAATGATCTAAAGAGAATTATAAAAGAAAATAAAGTACACGGAATTAAGGAGAAGATGGAAGGAAATCTACCAATATGCGAAACGTGTATAAAAGGAAAACAGACGCAAACTTCTTTCCAGAAATCAAATTCACGAAGCACGAATCTTTTAGAATTAATTCACACAGATATTTGTGGGCCGATGCGTGTGAATTCAATTGGTGGATCCAGATACTTCGCCACATTCATTGATTATAAATCTAGGTTTTGAAGAAAAGAAGTGATATCCTTAATAAATTCAAAGAATTTAAACAATTTGTGGAAAACAAGACGGGCAAGAAAATAAAAATAGTACGGTCAGACAATGGTACTGAATACTGAAGTAATAATTTCGAAGAATTTTTGAAAAAGGAAGGAATAGAGCATCAACTTACCGTTGAGTACACACCCCAACAAAACGGTGTGTCTGAACGAAAAAACAGAACATTAGTTGAAATGGCTCGATGTATGTTAATTCAGTCTGGACTATCCCCCGGTTTTTGGGCTGAGGCTATACTGACAGCCAACTACATAAGAAACAGATGCTCTTCTCGAAGTCTAGGAGGTGAAATACCTTTCAAAATTTGGACCAGAAAAATTCCGAATGTCGGATATTTTAAAACTTTTGGCTCCACAGTATATATGCTCGACAAAACCCCAGGAAAAGGAAAATTTGATTCTAAATCAAAATTTTGTATTTTTATCGGTTACTCCACAATATCGAAAGCGTACAGACTTTGGGACCCATATTTAAAAAGAATTCATCGGAGCAGAGATGTAAAGTTCATAGAAGAATTTCAACCTGAAGAAGTATCAGAAAATTTTTATGAAGAAAACATTTTTCAAAGGCAAAATATAGAATTCATAAAGACTGAAAATACGTCAACCGAAGAACTTAAAGAACATACTGAAAATTCGTCAAAAGAAGAGCTCAAAGAATATGAAGAGCAAGAACAGAAAGAAAACGAAGAAGACGAAGAAGAAGAAACACAAAAAGTGGAAAATGAATTGGACCAAGTCAGAAATAATACGTCATCGATGAAAAGAGGAAGAGGACGTCCGAAGAAAATATTAAGTGGAAAAAGGGGAAGACCAAAGAAACAATACGTCGTAGTATCAAGAAACGAAGATGATGAATTTCCAGATGTGAACGAGACAAATCCTCAAGAAGGCGCTGAATTTCCTGATATGAATAACACCGCCAGTATGATCACATCGAACGACCCCGAAACGACGAGAGAAGCCTTTGCAAGCGTTGATGCAGCAAAATGGAAAAAGGCAATGAAAATTGAATATGATGCACTTAAAGAGAACGGAACATGGAGCATTGTTGATCGTCCAAGGGAACAGAAAGTAATTGGTTCAAGGTGGGTCTTGAGAACAAAATTCAACGCTGATGGTACGATTGAACGTCATAAAGCCAGACTGGTTGCAAAAGGTTTTGCGCAAACTCCAGGCGTCGATTTTACTGACACCTTTGCACCCGTCGCAAGAGCTGGATCTATCCGATTAGTAATGGCACTTGCAGCAGAATTGAAGCTCCAAGTACATCAATTGGATTTTATTAGCGCATATTTAAATGGTGAAATAGAAGAAAAAATATTTATGGAAATACCTGACGAACTACAAGAAATTCTTGACAAATATGAACAAGAACTATTAGTAAATTCAAATGATAAGGTACTACAAATCAACAAAGCGCTGTATGGACTAAAACAATCAGGACGTCAGTGGTACAAGAAACTAGACGAAAAACTTAAGAAATTTGGATTAAAACCAATGCATGCAGATCCTTGTGTTTATTATTCCAAACATGGCAAAGACATCTTAATTGTCCTCATATACGTCGACGATTTAATAGTAACTTCGAATAATTCAAGAAAAATGTTTCAGTTAAAGGAAAATCTATCAAAATCGTTCAAAATGAAGGATCTAGGCCCATTACATTTCTGTCTAGGAATTGAATTTATACAAAATGAGAAGAATAGTACAATTATGATGACCCAAAAGAAATATATCAAAGATTTACTGAATCGTTTTAATATGAAAGACTGCAAACCAGTTACAACTCCAATGAACCCAAATATCAAACTGTCGAAAGAAATGAGTCCGAAAACCACAGAAGAAATTGAGGAAATGAAGAAAACACCATACCAAAGTCTAGTTGGGTCATTGATGTATTTGGCAGTATCAACTCGTCCAGATATAGCGTATGCTATAAGCGTACTCAGCCAATACAACAACAATTATGGTAAAGAACACTGGATAGCAGCAAAAAGAGTCTTACGATATTTGAAGAATACAGAAGACTTCAAATTAATCTACAAAAAATCTGGAAACAATCTGGCAAATAGTCTAGTTGGCTTTGCAGATGCTGACTGGGCAGGAAACGTAGATGATCGGAAGTCATATACAGGGTATGTTTTTAATTTTGCGAATACTATTGTCAGCTGGAAATCACAAAAACAAAGGACAGTCGCAATGTCAAGTACTGAAGCAGAGTATATGGCACTGTCAGAGGCAGCAAAGGAAGCAATTTATCTGCGTCGCTTTCTATCAGAAATTTTGGAAAATCAAGAACCGACAATTATATTTTGTGACAACCAAGGAGCTGGACGGATGACTAAAAATCCCATTTTCCATGGTCGTACAAAACACGTGGACATTCGACATCATTTCATTCGTGAAGCAGTTGAGCGAGGTGACATAACTGTAGAATATCTCCCTACAGAGGATATGCCTGCTGATATCTTAAGGAAAGGGTTGTACGCACCAAAGCACGAGAAATGCGTCAACATGTTTGGATTACAACAAATTTCCCAATAACCAGAATGCCATTTGAGGGGGAGTGTTGGAAATTCAAATATTCCATTCATGTTATTGTTTCCATAGAAACATATATATAGAATTATGTATTGTTGATGTGTGTGTTCTGTCACTGTCATTTTTGTATTGATGAAAAATAAAACGAATATAATTTAAAACGAAGTGTTTCATCTTATAAAACTTCATGATGCTATATTAAAATATATATTATATAATTTGTTATAATGCATACTATTTATTTATATTAATTTCAAGGCGGCACGCGGTATTATATAGGAGATATCTAAAAAAATATGCGCATAGGATAGATAACGTAAACTTTATTATTTTTTTACAAATTCCCTACGGGTGGTTCTATTACAAAATATATAAGAGTATATTTGTTATAATACATACTATTTATTTATAATAATTTCGATGCGGCACTCTCAAGATATTTAGGGAATAAATACATTTGTTGATTATATACTGCCATAACCTATAAGTTTATGTGGTTAGTATCATCAAAATTAATAAATTACCTGCGTCTGATAATTTTATATGTATTATTTTTATTTATTCTTTCGTTTAATATATACTTTATTGTCATTTATTCCTTAATTTCTATAATAATTACCACTGGTATATCTGTTAGGTCATGGTAATGCAATGTATAATGTTTGTTCACAATAGGTTCTGTTACAGAAGTGGCCGCTAGAATTGGCCGCTAGAATCACTCTGGTGAAGTCAATACTATTCAAAAAAATATTAGTAATCTTTTAGTTTCTTTACCGGTAATCGTTGGTTGTCCAAATGATTAAAAGTGTACTGTTACTTATTGTAGTAACATAAGCAAAAATTTATTTAAAGCAATTTGGTCACATTTTGACGAGAAAAAAATATTTTGCCAAATTTGTCGCGATTATTATACTAGGTGTGTAGATCTTGCATATTTTGATAGACAACCTAAATTTTTCATAATGCAAGAAAGATTATCGCGATGCACAAAGATAAAATTAATTTTTTAATGAGGCAAGGAGTCCATACGAGTTTGGTCCTCGTATTCAGTTGAACTTCAGAAAAATGTCAAAGAAACTGGTTTTCACAAACCCACGAATGAAAGTACCATCGTTGCCAAGAAACTATCTAAAACTAGTGAATATTTTAGCACCAGGATCTTCTGAACACGAAAATTTGTAATATAAGGTTTTTACATGGCAAAACATTATTTTTTTTCATCTGCTATCTTTCCTATAAACTTTATAGGATGCATTTTACGATTTTAGAACATAAAATCCAGGATTTTTTAATGCCAAAATTTCTCAATTTCTGCTTTGATGACCTAGAAATCTTAATTTAAAGACGTTACAAAAATAGATTATTATTGTCTAAAATTTAATGTATAATATATCCCATAAAGTTTCAAGGTACAAATAATATTTGAAAAGAACTGTTTCTTATGTGTCGTGTTCACCTGCAAAATGTTATGTGTAAATCTAGCTTTATGCTACAGTGCCATCTATGATACAAGTAATAACACAAACATAAATTCTAACCTCTACATTTTTTTTAATTTTTAAAACAAAATTTAAATGTTGCAAATAGAAGTGTTTAATATAATTTATTTGTATTTTCCTTCCTTTCAGTATATTTTCCGTGTGTAATGAAACTTCTGCAGGTGTTTTTCCGAATTACAGGACTGATTAAAGTTTACGATTTTTTTTCGTACCCATTTTACAGAGGGAATTATATTATGTTAAATAATTTGTTATAATACATTCTATTTATTTATAATAATTTCAAGGCGGCACGCGAGCCTGTATAAGAATAATGTAAAATTACATACGAGCGACGGGCCATACAACCTTTATGATTTTTTTTTCACACCCTCCTACGGGTGGTGCCATATTGAAATGTATATTAGATAAGTTGTTATAATACAAACTATTTATTTATAATAATTTCATGGCGGCACGCGGACTTGTATAGGAGATATCTGAGATTATACAAAAATGCAAAGCGGGTCGCGAACTTATATAAGAGATATCTAAGAATATACGAAAATATAAGTAAAATCTTTATGATTTTTTTTCACAGTCCTCTACGGGTGAAGTCATATTGAAATGTATATTAAATAAGTTGTTATAATATATATATTATTTATTTATAATAAGTTCATGGCGGCACGCGAACTTATATAGGAGATATCTAAGAATATACGAAAATATAAGTTGACTCGTACAATCTTTATGATTTTTTTTCACACCCCTTTACGGGTGGCGCCATATTGAAATGTATATTAAATAAGTTGTTATAATATATATAATTTATTTATAACAAGTTCATGGCGGCACGCGAACTTATATAGGAGATATCTAAGATTATACAAAAATGCAAGGCGTCTCATAAAATCTTTATGATTTTTTTTCACAGTCCTCTACGGGTGAAGTCATATTGAAATGTATATTAAATAAGTTGTTATAATATATATATTATTTATTTATAATAAGTTCATGGCGGCACGCGAACTTATATAGGAGATATCTAAGAATATACGAAAATATAAGTTGACTCGTACAATCTTTATGATTTTTTTTCACACCCCTTTACGGGTGGCGCCATATTGAAATGTATATTAAATAAGTTGTTATAATATATATAATTTATTTATAACAAGTTCATGGCGGCACGCGAACTTATATAGGAGATATCTAAGATTATACAAAAATGCAAGGCGTCTCATAAAATCTTTATGATTTTTTTTCACACCCCTCTACGGGTGGCGCCATATTGAAATGTATATTAAATAAGTTGTTATGATATATATTATTTATTTATAATAAGTTCATGGCGGCACGCGAACTTATATAGGAGATATCTAAGATTATACAAAAATGCAAGACGTCTCATAAAATCTTTATGATTTTTTTTCACACCCCTCTACGGGTGGCGCCATATTGAAATGTATATTAAATAAGTTGTTATGATATATATTATTTATTTATAACAAGTTCATGGCGGCACGCGAACTTATATAGGAGATATCTAAGAATATACGAAAATATAAGTCGACTCATAAAATCTTTATGAATTTTTTTCACACCCCTCTACGGGTGGCGCCATATTGAAATGTATATTAAATAAGTTGTTATGATATATATTATTTATTTATAATAAGTTCATGGGGGCACGCGGACTTATATAGGAGATATCTACGAATATACGAAAAATATAAGTCGACTCGTAAAATCTTTATGAATTTTTTTCACACCCCTCTACGGGTGGCGCCATATTGAAATGTATATTAAATTAGATGTTATGATATATACTATTTATTTATAATAATTTTATGGCGGCACGCGGACTTATATAGGAGATATCTAAGATTATACGAAAATATAAGTCGAGTCGCACAATCTTTATGATTTTTTTCGCACCGTCCTACGGGTGGTGCCACATTAAAATATATATTGTTTAATTTGTTATAATATATATTATTTATTTATAGTAATTTAAAGGCGGCACGCGAACTTATATAGGAGATACCTTAGATTAAATAAAAATGAAGGACGGGTCACACTTTCTTTATGATTTTTTTTCACACCCTCCTACAGGTGATGCTATATTAAAATATATATTATATAATTTGTTATAATGCATACTATTTATTTATATTAATTTCAAGGCGGCACGCGGCATTATATAGGAGATATCTAAAAAAATATGCACATAGGATAGATAACGTAAACTTTATTATTTTTTTACAAATTCCCTACGGGTGGTTCTATTACAAAATATATAAGAGTATATTTGTTATAATACATACTATTTATTTATAATAATTTCGATGCGGCACTCTCAAGATATTTAGGGAATAAATACATTTGTTGATTATATACTGCCATAACCTATAAAGTTTATGTGGTTAGTATCATCAAAATTAATAAATTACCTGCGTCTGATAATTTTATATGTATTATTTTTATTTATTCTTTCGTTTAATATATACTTTATTGTCATTTATTCCTTAATTTCTATAATAATTACCACTGGTATATCTGTTAGGTCATGGTAATGCAATGTATAATGTTTGTTCACAATAGGTTCTGTTACAGAAGTGGCCGCTAGAATTGGCCGCTAGAATCACTCTGGTGGTTCATTATGAATAATTGATGAACTTTGAACTTCCACTGTCTTTCTTTTTGATTTACACGTTTCGATTAAGGGTAGGGTCAGAGTGTACGAAAATGGAAAATGGAAACAGGTGGTGGTGATATAGCAGGAATATATCCATGTACTATCTAGAATCATGGAATATTTTTTTTTACTTTAGAAGGCGCGCGCTAGCACAAAGTACACATAATTGAAGAATTCGGTATGAAAAGTGAGAGATATTTGGATTTTTCTTTAAAATAAATTGCGTTCTTGTATTAGATAAATACAAAAGTGTAAGTAGTCTTTATAGTTTAACAAAAGATGTAAGAAGAAAAGAATAATAAAATTTAAATACAAATACAAAATCTGTGTACAAAGCAGATTAGCACACCCACCAATGGGTAATATGCCATTATAATATATTTTTTTATTTTTTAAGTCCCTTTCCATATTATTATCTTTTTAATACGTTACTATTATTAATTTGAAATGATTATTTTTTTTGACAGTGACATTTATCTGTCAGTTGCATACATTCGAATTGAACTGTGTAACCATAGAGTTGTATTTAAAGCATAGGCTCCGGGATATAATTTTTATATTATTTTATAAATTTATCCATAAAGTATATAGAAAAATTATTAATTCGGTATTTGTTACATATTTATAAACAGTCTTTGAGTCGCCAATCAAAACAATATATATGGAATTCATATGAGTGACGAGCTGCTATAACAAAATACACCTTATTTCCGAAGTATTTCAATTATATAATTTTATTTCTTTATTAATATTCATTATTAAGCATATACTTTCACTATTTTTTTTACTAATTTCTCTTAATTCGACTGAGCTGTATATTCCTATTTATATGCAACATATAAAGTTTCAAATAACGGTACGAAATAGTGTAAGTCAAGCTTTATATTACAATGCCATCTATAATACAAATTATAAAACAATATTTATCCTGTATAGATATAACATATTTTGTAACTGTAACCGACTAAAGTTCATTGTTTATAAATAAATATGTAGTAGATACTATTTAATAAAAGTGAATAGAAAATTTATGAAATATGAGTTCCATGATTGATTTGTGTTTTATGTGCTTGTGCTCAAATGAAAACAACTGCAACATTGTGGACAACAAAATTGCTACTCAAGTAGAATACCTTATGCCTGAAATTGTAAGTAACTGTTTTGCTTTTCTTTAAAGGTATTGAATAACTTAGGAACCTATATTGAAAAACGATGTCATATTAAAATATTAACCTCAAATATACTGTGAATGTCAAGTTTTTTTTTGTACAATTTTTGTAAAGCAGATTGATTGTATCTGTAAAATCTTACTACCCTGAAGAAGGCGCAAGTGAACACCAAAACGCCGGTATTGTAAGAATAAATGTTGTTTGACTGAGATTTCGAGAAATTGTTAACACCTTATCCAGATCACCGTCAAGAAATTTTCAAAATTTAAGTTTAAAAATCAAATTGACAATTCATGTGACAAATGAACAAGCTCAGGCCATTCGTTTATTTATGTTAGATTAATTTTATTATTTAAATTTCAATTACCCATTATTAATATCCGATTGTGAATAAAATAGTATACTAACCTGGGTGAATAGTTTCATTATAGCCTATAGTCCATTTCATGTAAGAATATAGTGTTGGTTTAGATAGGGAAATAAATTCTGCCCTCTGATTGGTCAGAATGCAATCCTAGTTGACTACAGCGAAAAAAATATCAACTGTTAACTGTCAGAATTAAGTTATATTTAACAATGTTTTTGATATCGACTTGTAATTTTTAATAATCAGATCTTGCACAATTTTACAGATTAAAATATTTAGTACTGGTAGAGATTGGTTTCGCTAATTTAAATTATTTATTTAACGCATGTAAAAATGGTTGGCTCATAAGCGCCAGCTGCTATTTTCTTACTACGGCTACTTTGTAACTTTTGGGTATCGAATAAATTTTGCCATTTCGAGAAGGTGATACAATTTATAACATTATTTTAAGTTTTTGCTATTGTATATGAATATTATATATCATAGTATATTAAAATGAATAAAGAAATTATTAAAATTGCTATATGTGATATGACTAATTCAAAAAAATTCAAATACCAAGCTCTAAATGGAATCAGTGGTACAAGCTCGGAAAGTAAAATACATGAAAAATAGGAACCCTGTGAATTTCTACATTCTACCTGACCATTAACATTACACATGGTACGCAATCTACAAGAAATAGGCAAATTATGTCAAAAATAGACTTTTATTACAAATTTAAGACAATTTTCTGCTTCTTGTATTATATCTCGTTCAAGTAACTTAAAAAATCTGATGTGGTCAACACAATACTTCCCGTTTAATTTAATTTTTATTCATGTAAATACTTAAAATTAAATAAATATAAATACCGGGTTCGATCTCGACCGACACCAAATATTACGAATTTATAATGGTACAAAAATGACCTCTGTGGTGCACTCTCCACGCAAGCAATAAGTGCTCGTGAGGTGACACCTGGTAAACGCTCACACGGTACAAATATGTCATCATGGTTACTGAAATCTGTGTACAAAGCAGATTGGCAGATCCAGCAATGGGTAATATGCCATAATGATATATATACTTACCTATATATATTCATTGCTGGCGAGGAGAGTGCATCTCAGAGGTCAATTTGTGCCATTTCAAGTTCTAAAATATTTTGCATCGGTCGGAATCGAACCCCGTTCCCAAGATTCGCGTGAAGTGACGCCTGGTAAACGCCTGCACAGAACAAATTTGTCATTATTATTACCGACATCTGCGTACAAAGCAGATTGGCTCACCCATCAATGGGTGATATGCCGTGATGATATATGTTTTTATTATCTTACTGTGACGATACGTACCTTATTCTCATGTCCATCTCCGAGCAGTCGTAAATTCAGTAAAGTATTCCATCCGTGGTTGAAGCTCTTGCTCAGGATCAGAACTTGTTATCATTCACAAACCGGAATAAAACTCATAACTAATGGATGTTGAGCATTAGTAATTGATGTTGAACTGTATATATTGGCAGTTAATAAACCACGCACGATGTAAATCGTATGTAGGGCATGTTTTGTCTTCCTAACCTACGAATTTCTTATGATTGAAACCACATGTTTACCTGAATAATGATTGGCGATATTACTGTGTAAATCTTACCTTATTGCTGTATTGTTGTATCATTTGTGTATTTACTTTGTACAGGTTTTTATTTATCACGTTGTTCAATCACAACAATGTCACAGGTTTGACAAGCCCGTGAACTGGCGACATACGTCCTGTCGAAGGTGTTACCGTTACAATAATGTGTAACAACTGTCAATATTTATTGTTATAATGTTTATTATTGGTTTTTGATTGTTGTGAGTAATAAACTGGTACAGTCGGGTCATTTAATGACTTTTAGTAATTTTTATATATTTTATTTTTATTGTACAAACGCCATCAGCGCCTTTTTACATTAACTAAGTTTGAAACAATTCCCCACCAAGTTTTCTGCGAGATTATGCCGGATTACCAGATTTTGGGTATAAAAGACGCAGCATCACTTGGAGAGATCAGTTCTCGAACTCATCTTGAATGGTCCCTCGAGGATCACGATTAGAGTGCGAACGTTGCTAGTCAGAGAAGTCTTACCGTGGGTTTTACCACTGTTGTTTTTGGTGAGTGTAAAATCACCGTCCGAATTTCCTTGTGGGTGATAGACAACTCCGTCGTTGTGCTATCACAGGAAATTGCTGTCAGCGCAAGTTGTCAATTTGAATTTAAACTTGGCGTTTGTTTGTTTCTTAGAAACACGTTTTATATTTCATTTTTTTGGGTTACTTACCGTCAGTAAAAGACTGTGCCATTGCCGTACCGCGGGGGCACAGTCACCATTCTTTTGGGGTTGTAGAATACCAGTTTGTGGCTCGACACAGTTTTGTCGTACACTGTTATATTATTATTATTATCCTTATTATTTATTTGTTTTGTATTGGGTAAAACTGAAATAAAAGTTATTTATTTATTACGGGTTAAACGTGCTTTTTCAAGCGAACCTTGGCCTCCCTCCTAGAGCTATCCCGGCCCATATTGTCCCCCTTTCAGCTACCACCACCGAAGGCGCCCGAGTATTCCGACCGACGGCTGAAGGGACAATTCGACGATGGCCCAACCACCGATCACGACGGGGCCACCGTCACAAATGGCGCCCGAGCAGGGACCCAACGTTGAGGAAGACGATGCCACACTCACACGCTCTGGCTGGATTTACACCCTACGTAAAGCAGAACTGCAGGTACTGCTCCAGGGCATGGGTCACGAGCCGAGTGGCACTGTGGATGAAATGAGGAAGAAAATGGCGGCGCTGATGAAACCAGGGCCCGCCCGTGAACTGGGGGCAGAAAAGGACGACACGGATGACGTTGTCGCCGACCTGAGCAAAGCTCCAGGTCCCGTTACGGCCCCCAAAACACCAGTTTGTGCACCCATTTGCGAAACCGTGCGCAAATGGAACACGTTCTTCGACGGAAAGACAGATCCGGTGTCTTTCCTCGAGAGAGTGACGGAGCTACAGGCCAGTTACCGTCTTAGCAACCAACAGCTGCTTACGGCCTTACCAGAGCTCCTCCGTGGCGGCCCCCTGCAGTGGCTCCGCAACAACCGGAGTGATTGGGCGACCTGGGCTGACTTTCTGGTCGATTTTAACGCCTACTACATCGGCGAAGATTATGCGCTGAGAACAGAGGAGGAAATTAATCGGCGTAAGCAACGTCCTGGTGAAAAAGGAAAGGACTATTTGACCGATATACGTACCCTCATCCGGCGCTATGGCCAGCTGTCGGCAGAGCAGGAGCTCTTCCGGCTGTATATTAACATGCTGCCGGAATATCGGCAATATATTCGCCGTCGCGACGTCACCACGGTACGAGGCCTCATCCGAGAGATGGACGAATATGAACGCCTCCAGAGGGAACTCAAAGCCACGCCGCCGATCACCAGATTACATGCCCTCACAAGCCCAACGGCCGCCGTCAAGCGTACACCGCAGCCGTTGTCACAACCAGTCAAGACAGGCGCATCTGTGCTCTGTTGGAGATGCGGCCGGCATGGCCACGTTCGCCGCCATTGCCGCAACGAGCCTAAATTACCAACAACGGCAACGGCTCCATTACCCGGCATTCAGGAGCCCAACGGCCATGACAACCGTCTCTTCTTAACCTTAAACGTTAAAGGACAGGCGTTCAAGGCACTGGTGGATACTGGCGCCATGTATTCCTATATCGATTGCCACACAGCCGAGGGGCTGTCTGATCGGCATGCTAGGATACAACGCGCCCATTCCCAACAGGTCCAGCTGGCGAATGGATCCACCACGAGCACAGAAGGCACCATTACGCTGGGCTGCCTAATCGACGGCATCTGGAGGCGGCTGGCCTTCCAATGTTTGCCCAACCTGGCGAGCCCGATCATCCTGGGCATGGACGCGCTGGCGACCTTCGGAGCGACTATCTGCGCAGCGTCACGCAGAGTCACGCTGCCAGTACCTCCCACACCGGTCGCCCAGGTAAGCGCGATTCAGCCCCACAGGGAGAAGGGTGAGTTGTTACCACGTCGTCCAGGGGTATCCAGGCCAGCTACCGCCGTCAACGCCGTTCCCGAGTCAGCGAGGCCGCCGTCACGCCGCCGTAAGGGTCCACAGATCCAGCCAGTGGGGTCGCCTCTGTTGAGAGCCCGCCGACCAGAGGAGCGTCCGCAGCCGCCACCGTCGCAGCAGCTGCACGAGCGGGCGCCCCTCTCCACTTCAACGTCGAAGCCAGAGGCGTCCCCTACCCCCACCACCGTCTGCGTCGACTCCAGGGCAAGGAGTCGGCCAGACATCGTCATGGAGTCGGTTGGCGACTCGCCGAGGGAAGAGATGTCCCTGCAGGAGGCCCTCCTGCAGCGCTACGGCCCCGATCCACCTGAGGCGAGTCCGTCCTTTTTCAGGCCATCGACTCCATCGACGCCGACATCAGCCACGCTGTCACCACGGACCCTCGTGGACTGGCTGATGGTGGAGACGTCACCGCTGCCAACCACGCCGGACCGACCCATCACACCAAGGACACCGAGGTGGGCCAGCCAGGAGCAGTTGGACGCCCTGTTTGGTCTGTCTCCGGCTTCGTCAGCGAAGCGGTCAGGCCGGTCGCCCAAGGACTCACCGCCGGTTCGGGCACCGCCGTCGACGCCGTTCCCGTTTTTGGTGCCGGACCGGAAACCCTTGAGGGCGAGGCTGACCCCCCAAACGGCAGGCCTAGGGTGTCCCGTCCCGAGAGTTCCTGGCCCCACGACCTTGGGTGTGATGGCGGGGATCGTCCCCATATCCAACCCCACGTTGCCGCCTCCTCAGTCGCAGCCGCCAACGTCCGGAGACCGCCGGAGTGAGACGCGGGAGAGCCGTCCTGGAGGAGGGACCACGTGGAGGGTGGAGCAGCCGGGGACCAAGTGGAGGGTGGAGCAGCCGGGGACGTCACAGCCACGACGTCGCAGAAGACGGCGGAGGCGGCAGTCCACACGCCGCTGAGAACGGCACCCATCAAGGGTACCGCCTTTTCATTTTCTTTTTGTTCTTTTTGAAACCTGTAAAGGTTTACTTTTGTTATGTTGCGTTTGCAACTCTAGTTTCCCAAGCTCTTTGCTTGGTTGTTTATGTTACTTACCGTACCGCCATTTAAGTTTTTTTTTGTTGATTTTGGTGCACAGAAGGCCGTCATTTTTATCTGGATTTTATCCGTTTTGTTTTTCTTCTGTGGCCGATTACCGTTAAATTCCACTTGTAAAGTTTTTATGTTGCATTTAAAGCAACGACCGGAAAAAAAAATATTAAATGTAATTCACTATTTTTTTTAACCGGAGTAAGAGGGGGATGTGACGATACGTACCTTATTCTCATGCCCATCTCCGAGCAGTCGTAAATTCAGTAAAGTATTCCATCCGTGGTTGAAGCTCTTGCTCAGGATCAGAACTTGTTATCATTCACAAACCGGAATAAAACTCATAACTAATGGATGTTGAGCATTAGTAATTGATGTTGAACTGTATATATTGGCAGTTAATAAACCACGCACGATGTAAATCGTATGTAGGGCATGTTTTGTCTTCCTAACCTACGAATTTCTTATGATTGAAACCACATGTTTACCTGAATAATGATTGGCGATATTACTGTGTAAATCTTACCTTATTGCTGTATTGTTGTATCATTTGTGTATTTACTTTGTACAGGTTTTTATTTATCACGTTGTTCAATCACAACAATGTCACAGGTTTGACAAGCCCGTGAACTGGCGACATACGTCCTGTCGAAGGTGTTACCGTTACAATAATGTGTAACAACTGTCAATATTTATTGTTATAATGTTTATTATTGGTTTTTGATTGTTGTGAGTAATAAACTGGTACAGTCGGGTTATTTAATGACTTTTAGTAATTTTTATATATTTTATTTTTATTGTACAAACGCCATCAGCGCCTTTTTACATTAACTAAGTTTGAAACAATTCCCCACCAAGTTTTCTGCGAGATTATGCCGGATTACCAGATTTTGGGTATAAAAGACGCAGCATCACTTGGAGAGATCAGTTCTCGAACTCATCTTGAATGGTCCCTCGAGGATCACGATTAGAGTGCGAACGTTGCTAGTCAGAGAAGTCTTACCGTGGGTTTTACCACTGTTGTTTTTGGTGAGTGTAAAATCACCGTCCGAATTTCCTTGTGGGTGATAGACAACTCCGTCGTTGTGCTATCACAGGAAATTGCTGTCAGCGCAAGTTGTCAATTTGAATTTAAACTTGGCGTTTGTTTGTTTCTTAGAAACACGTTTTATATTTCATTTTTTTGGGTTACTTACCGTCAGTAAAAGACTGTGCCATTGCCGTACCGCGGGGGCACAGTCACCATTCTTTTGGGGTTGTAGAATACCAGTTTGTGGCTCGACACAGTTTTGTCGTACACTGTTATATTATTATTATTATCCTTATTATTTATTTGTTTTGTATTGGGTAAAACTGAAATAAAAGTTATTTATTTATTACGGGTTAAACGTGCTTTTTCAAGCGAACCTTGGCCTCCCTCCTAGAGCTATCCCGGCCCATATTGTCCCCCTTTCAGCTACCACCACCGAAGGCGCCCGAGTATTCCGACCGACGGCTGAAGGGACAATTCGACGATGGCCCAACCACCGATCACGACGGGGCCACCGTCACATTACCTATATTTTTACATATTTACTTTTGCTGGAAACTGTATTAAGTTCATTTTCATATAATTGTTGTTCCACTTACTATTTTCTTTATAAAACGTTAATATTATTATTTGAAATGATTAGTTCGTTGACAGTGACATATATCTGTCTGTTACAAATATTTGAGATCTAAATTGTGTAACCATGTGTATGAGTTGTGTTTAACGCGTAGGCTTCGGGATTAAAATTATAATAGTTTTTTAAATTTATCCATAAAATATATAGAAAAAGTATTAACGCAAACCTGTAGAAAATTTAATAATCTTTAATTTTTATGTAACATAAATCTCGAAAAATTACATTTAAAGGTATTTTTCCAGTAAAGTGCCATTTCTGGTTATCTGATTTACTCCAAAATCTAATGGCATCTTTCCATATAAGAGTAAGGTAGAAATACAAGGTTTCAAAATTTTCTAAACAATAGTATTTGAATTAGAGCGTAAAGAGGATCCACACGCACGCACACATACACACAAAATGTTAAAATTGGATTCTAGGAACCTTAAAACATGGTCATTTACCAAATTCTCTATATATCTCATTATAGTTTTCTCCAAAATAAATATAATTGATAATATTCGACATGTCTGTTAATCTAACACTAAGAACATAAAATTCTTCCTAGGTGGCACTGCCAAAGGCCTTGAATCATTATATTTCCCGAGGGAATATTTGCCATTGTTATTTCCCTTGGAAAATAATAAAGCGCATTAAGGAATGATTTTAATAAGTATAAAGTTAACATTATTTACCGGTTGTATACAGGGTGTTTCCTTTAAAACAACCAGCGCTTTTTTGGGCGAACTAATGACTAGAGAAAAATGTTATATACAAAAAATTACCAGGACAAAGGACTTAATTTATGAGGAATAATAAATAAAAAATTCAACCAGTGGTTCTCAAACGGCAGAATAAAATTATATTTTTTTAAATGGCAACCTATATAAATTTTTTGTCCATTAGATAGAGAATTTTTTTCTGATTTCAACGATATAAATATGATATGGGGTTGTATAACAATTATTTCGAGAAAAATGATATTAAAAATCAGAAATAATTTTACAATATTGAAGTAGGCTATGCAATAAACAAATGCAAACAAATGATACAGGTGACAGATAGTTTTGTTATTATGAATTTCTTAGTAAAACAAGTTATTTTAGATATAAGAAAATAATATACTATCGTAACCTAGGCAATAGTCGTATTAATAGTTGTTTATTGCATAGCCTACTTCAATATTGTAGAATTATTTCTGATTTTTAATATCATTTTTCTCGAAATAATTGTTATACAACCCCATATCATATTTATATCGTTGAAATCAGAAAAAAATTCTCTATCTAATGGACAAAAAAATTATATAGGTTGCCATTTAAAAAAATATAATTTTATTCTACCGTTTAAGAACCACTGGTTGAATTTTTTATTTATTATTCCTCATAAATTAAGTCCTTTTTCCTGGTAATTTTTTGTATATAACATTTTTCTCTAAAGTCATTAGATCGCCCAAAAAAGCGCTGGTTGTTTTAAAGGAAACATCCTGTATAAAAAAAATCTGATGTGGCAGCACAATACCTTCCGTCAATCCTATGTATTATGTACAAATTCTATTCATAAAATGTCTTGCAAAAGATTATAAATATCCAGTAATATTATTTCATGCAAATGGCACTTGACACTAACATTTTCTTCTTCTTTAGCTTTTCCCATTCGTTAGGGGTCGCTATTTTTTATTTTTTTCTTCCATTCATTTCTATTTTGCGGGTCATCCTCAAGTCAAAATTTTTCATGCAAAATTTTTTTTTTTTGGTATTTTATGATTCCTTTTCTCGGCAACTAAATTCCACACCCCTGATAATAAATATACCACATGAAATAAGAAAATCATGAAATTTTGAATGACATTTGTCAGTTATGGACGTAATTAATAGCTGTCATTTTGACACGAGTCCACATGTCTGCTTGCCAAAGTCAGCAAAGTCACGTCACTGCACTCGCCCTACACATTTTTTTTGCAAAACATCCTATATTTCCAGTTAAATTATTTCATAAACAAACTATTCGCATTGCACTTGACACTAACATCTTCTTCTTCTTTAGTTTTTCCCATTTGTTAGGGGATCGCTATTTTTTATTTTCTTCTTCCACTAATTTTTGTTTTGTATGTCGTCCTCATTCAGTTCCTTTTCTCTCCTTTCATATTATATTTGGTCTTCCTATGTTTCTTCCAACTTCTGTTATAAGCTATTCATTCTTCCAATATACTCATCTCTCCTCATGACATGTTCAAACCAATGTAATCGTCTCTCTTATATCTTTCTAGAAACGCCCAACACTAGAGTTATTTCCCTTATTCTTTCATCATTTACTTTTTATTGATATTGACATCTGTCAATTTGAATTACCGTGAATATATTAGCAGTCTCCATGGTTAAGTTAGTACAGCTGGCTGCTTTATGAAATTTTATAATTTTTATAATCTTTATAATTCTTTAACTCCATATCTGTTGAATATGAAATACAGTCGACTCTCTCTAAATCGAATTCGTAAGGGGTATTTGAATTTGTTCGAATTAGAGAGAATTCGAACTAGAGAGACTAAAAGAAAATGAAATGAACATTTGTATAAATTAGGTACATAAAATCTATATATGAAAGTTTATTCAGTTAATATGTACATATAACGGAAAAATAAAAATGTAATACATACAATTACAGAGGCTTGAAGAAATTTGAAATTTTTGTTTGTTTTAATATTTTGTTGTAAGCTTGTTTTTCAAAGTACGCTTCTACTTTTTGGAAGTTTTTGAAGATTTCTTCGGGGACGATCGCATCGAAGAATTGTATCTAATTTCGATTTATAGAGAGTCGAATTTCATTGAAAATGATGACAAATGCCAAAAATTTAATTCGATTAAAGGAAAGTTCGAATTACAAAAATTCGATTTAAAGAATAATTTTTACATATAAAAGTTTATACAGTTGTACGTGTCAAAAAAATAATTCGATTTAGAGAAAAATTCAAATAAGAGAGAGTTTGAATTAGAGAGAGTCGACTGTATAAAATGCAATCAAATCGAATGGAGAATAATATATTCTTTAAGTTATAATAAAATTTAACTGAGTTTTTCAAGATAAACTGTTAAACTCTTCAAATGAGGATACTTCCGGTTGACCAATTATAACCAAAATCTAATCAAGTCTGCATATGGTTGTAAGGAAGAGGAATATGCAAGAATTGTAATTTTTGGAATTCTAGTATTGGAGATATCGTTGACGACCCAGCGGTCACATACACACACACGCACATACGAACACACACACACACACACACATACAGACCTCATCGTAAAAATAGTAAAATCGTATTGTAAAGACCCTAAAACGTGCTTATTCAATGAAAACTCACCACCGATTTTTTTGACCAAAGATAATACCTTCCTTACCTAGAGGTGACGGAAGGCAAATATGTGGTTGGCCAGTGTTACCAGGTCCTTAAAAATTTTTTCCCCAGATTTTTTTTAAAAAGTTGCCAGACTGAGAACAAAATTCCCCAGATTCCCAGATTTTTTAAATAAAAAATAATAACTGATACATACTCAGACTGTTAATTAAAAATCGGACCATAGGCGTATGGGAAATGAGTTTTTCCTTGCGCAAAAGTTTCCAATTAATTTTAGACAAAAATGTTTTAAATAAAAGTTGTAGATAATTCAATTCTACACGTAAATCATGGAATACATTTAATTTTGCATGTTTGGTAACCTGTAAAATCAAATTTGAAAATTTATAAATATTGCTCATTTGTGTTAAAATCGTAAAGTACAGCACACTTTATTATTCAGGGGAAACCCATGTACCGTGCACAGTAGTTGCCCCGATCGTGTCCATCTCATTAACCAAAATCTAGCTTATACCACCGACCGCCGCGAACTTTAATTTGTATTGTTGGTTCCATATCATATACTTATTCAATATTAGCACAATACCTCCATACTTTTACTTTATATTTGCATTGTGCTTTTATAGTTTTGATTTTTATTAAATGTATAATTAATCAAACATATTTTCCTTTACATTTCTTATTTCCAATTTTCCCCAGATTTTCGTTGTTTTAAAAAAGTTTTTCCCCAATCCCCAAATATGAAATTTCCCCAGAACTGGGGAAAAATCCCCAGACCTGGCAACGCTGTGGTTGGCAATATTGTTCGTTGAAGGAAGTATTAAAACTTAAAGTAAAAATCTTATAAAAGTTAAAAACGAGTATTACTACTATTAATCCCGAGAATATCAATTTAAGAATTTCATAATCAAATATTTTGATAACTTTCAGAGCCTATTTTACTAAAAACACATATAACGATATCGTTACCATACGACTGCCGCTAAGAATTTGATTTAACGATGTTGATAACGACAAATGCCAAAAACCTATTCTACTTATCATATCGTTATAAGTTGTGGTTATCATGATTTTAACGATAATATCTAACTTCATGTTTCTTTTGACAGAATAAATTTTTCAATATAAATTTGACATATTGATACATTACATTCAAATGGATTTACATGAAATATAAAGCAAAGAACAATTTATAAGTAGGTACTCGAGAAATTTATTTTTTAAATCTAGTTGTTTAACAAATAGTGATCTCAAAAACCCGTCATATTATAGTTTTTTGCAAGGTAATATTAAAGTAATTTAATAAGTTTTTATTCCTAGCGCCTAGCGCAAGCTTTCCAAATTGTCTACAGATGGCAATAGTAGCTCTAGCATAGCCCACAACAAGAAGAAAGAGTTTGATAGTTGACAGATGACTACCCACCAGAACCAATCTAACCTAGAAGTTTTCTAAGTATTATTGAATTATTTTAGATATTTCATTTAAAATTAAATTAGATTTTTGGAAATAAAGTTTTTAATTTGAATTCAAGATTATTATTTTTTAAAATGTGTTACAGAATATGGGTACGAAGATAATGATTATCGTTAAGTAGATATAACGATTTGCATAATAACGATTTCGTTATGATAATGATTCGTTAAGCGAATATTTTACAGAATAGGCCTGTTGGTATCAAGTTCGTGAAAAATTAAATGTTTAGCACGTATTGACTTACTTGAACAATAAAACAATTATGAAACATCTAGATTTTCTTGCTTTGCCTACTACGAGGGGTCTAATTTTGTGTTCTCCAGTTGCTTTTGCACATGCAAGAAAAGTAAGTCTTGTTCTTTGAGCCTTTCTCCCTAGGGCTGTTTTTTCATTGTTCGTTATCGTAGTTTTCTCGGGCAATAACTTCTTTCACCAACCATTTTTGAGTAAATAGTACATCGGAGTTTGTGAGACACCACATCACCATTGACGTAACTATATTTCTATAAAGTGTGAGATTGCGAGTCAATAATAATGTAAGTATTTCGAATGAAATATCAATTGGTTCTTGCTTCATTTGTTTATACTCGTAATTTTAGATGTGTAATCGAGCAATTACTTCACGTACAGTGAATTTTTTGGATCTTGACTAAAATTTTATTATTATTTTAGAGATTTTTATTGTATTTTTTGTTCAACTTTACCTGTTGAATATTTTGTTATCCTTCAAATATTTGTTTCATTTGTTGTTTTAAAGGGTAGCATATACTTTACTGTAAAAGGATAAATAAAACTTTTAGTTATAAATCAGTACTTTTTTTATCAGAAAAAAAGATTAAATACCCAAATTTCATTTCCTTTAAGTGTTCCTATTGTACAATTTCATGTGATATAAGACATATTCAGTGCATTTAAAGAAATTTTGCTGTAGTAACTAATTAAATATGTATAAATAATATTTATAAACTTCAAATCGACCCTTGAAAACAATTACTTTATTTGTAAGTAGTCTGTGGGACTCCACATCACCATTTAAGTAACCACACCGGTTACGGGTTAATCTATCTACAATTGCATGTAGATCTTTAAATGGATCAATAAGGTCGGAATTTGAAGATTGCCTTTCAACAGATATTTTTAAAAACCTGATGCCAAATCTACGTTTAATTTTTTGTAACCATCCATCACTTACAAAAAATTCATCTTTTTCCTTCAAAGTTTTATATAGAATCTTTACTTTAGTTTTCATGAGTTCACTCATAACTGTTAGGTTTCTTAACCTTTATTTACAAAACCATTCATATATTTTTTTTTTTCATTTTAGGCTTTTCTTCAACATTTTTCTTTTACTTATTCCTGCACATTTCCATGTAACCTTTAAGATATTATTATTTTTTTAAGGAACATACTGTAATTTGGCAATGCCGTATACAATATATGAAACACTCATTCTTCCAAGCATTTCATAATTTTACTTTTATCTGAGAGAGTTAAGGTGAAATAATACTCCCTTTTATTTTGTTTCTACGCCGAAGCGCTAGTGTGCACTGAAATGAATAATTATGGCTGAATCGATAAAGTAGATATATTTGTACATTTAACAGTCTCCATCTATTCGGTAATAGTCATACTTGTTCCAAGTTCTAAACCTAAAAGTAAAATATGTCGTTTGGCATCAACTCTCGTAAGTTGCCTAATGAAAATTGAACATTTTATTGAACGTATAATAATAATTTTAAAAGTATTGACGAACTTAAAGATATTTTATTTGTATGAAATATTAATAATGTATTGCAAGAGGGAAGAGTGATGAAGTGAATTAATAATAAGTAACAAAATTTTAAAAATCGTACGTAACATATATTACATATTATTCCTTAAATACATAATATTTTGTATTTACCGTCGGAAACTTTTATTATGAACATATTTATAGACTGTAAGAATAAACGTTACAATTTCACAATTATTAAAAAAAATAATAATATGTAGGTAGGTACATCACAATATAAATAATTTTCGTATGGTATTAAATGTATTGTCTTCGTATAATATTTGGTTTGCAATGAATGTCTTGTTCAGTGGCGTAACTACCGCCGGTCCAGCGGGTCCAAGTGCCTGGGCCCCCCGGGTACAAGGGCCCCCAACTGTTTTTTTTTTTACTTGAATATGACTTGACGCGATTATAATTGAATATTTGAATATAAGAACTCTTGAATATAACCCAACTTTTATTGCAAACCACGGCCTGACAGTTTTCACTGAAAGTAATTTCCGATCATCACAGTTTCCTTACTTATTACTTGAAAATAATAAATTAAGAAGACACTAATCCCGGTACTTCAGACTTTAACAATCACCTTAAATAATTCGAATTTTTTTTTTTTTTTTTTGCGCATCAAGTTTGAAGGGGCCCCTACGATGCTCCTCCCACCGGGGCCCCGGAAGGGTTAGTTACGCCACTGGTCTTGTTTTTAATGTAATATTTAATAAAATATTATGCGACGGGTTTCAGCAATTCAGCGTCATCCATATCCACTCATCCAGCGTTATCACCAATGACGCTTTAGTTTAGTATTGTAATAATTGCTCCTAAATATTCTAAAAAAAAATTGAATATATTTAGTTGCATTTTTTATAAATATGTTACAATCTATATATATGATGTAATATAAGCCAAATAGAAACCTGTTTCACATTTTTCGAAAAGTATTTGAAATAAAAGTTTATGCAATATTTTTTTAGTAATATATTTTTTTAATTTCTTATTTTCGTAAATAATTAAATATAAATCTGATGTGGACAACACAATACCTCCCGTTTAATTCAATTTTTATTCATGTAAATACTTAAAATTAAATACCGGGTTCGATCCAGACCGACGCCAAATATTTCGAATTTTAAATGGCACAAAAATTACCCCTGTGGTGCATTCTCCACGCCAGCAATAAGTGTTCGTGAGGTAACACCTGTAAACGTCCGCACGGTACAAATATGTCATCATTATTACCGACATCTGTGTACAAAGCTGATTGGCAGACCCAGCAATTCAAGAAAAACGCTGGGAATGGCAAAGAAAAAGAGAGGTAGGTTAAGTTGGCCCCCCCAAGTCGGAATTAATAATAACAAATTAATGTGACCAATTGCGCCCTTTATGCGGTTGTATGCACCACCTTTACTTATTTATGCGCTCTTCTAGTTTCTATTTTTTTTTTCAATGGGGGGGGGGGCAACTTAATGGGTAGCCCCCCCCAAATTGATAAATACGTATTTTATTGTTAGGTATGGCTTGATAAACATATGCGCTACTATGCGCCAGTGCAAAATATTAATGCACCAATCACGTTCAGGATATATGTATTATTGAATGTCGGGGGGGGACTACATTAATGCTGATTTTTTTTTAATTTTTAAAAATTTGAAAAAAGCTATTATATTCGAATACGTGTGCGCTCTTATGCGCTACCACAAATTTTCAATGCGCTTTTTCCGTTGAAGAAATAGAATGATGAAGGGGGGGGGGTCAAGATAATGATATATTAAAAATTGAAAATTATGAATTTTCTAAACGAATTTTTTTTATAAATATTATACCCTACAGTTTACGGTGGAACAAATTAAAAAAACCTAGAGCATACAAATCATATAGAAAGGGCCATAGGAAGAACCAATTTTTTTAAATATTAAATACGATTCCATCATTTTGAATGCCTTATGTAACAATAATATTTAAAGTTTGTGGGGCATTGACAAATTTTCAATATCCGTTAATAAGAGAAGAAGAAATATTCTACAACAATGAACAAATTGTAATTCAGTAACATTCTGTATATTAAATTATTAAAAAATCTTTCAGAACTCATATTTAAATTAAAATGATACAACCTTTTTTAGTTTTATTTCTGTAACTACTGCCTTCTTCAGGAATGAATAACAAATCAACAAATATATAAATAAAAATAATAACAAAAACATTAGCAACAGGTAACCAAGGTGACAATTACAACATATTTAATATAGGAAGCCATGCATGACTAAGCTCTAGAGTCACAATGATTGAGATTATTACTCTTGGTTTTGAAAATCTCTGATTAACGTGTTGTTTAGGTGTGTTGATCTCGCCAGTATTTTTGTATCTTGGAATTTTATACGGTGGAATTCTGCCAGGGCATGCTCTGCAACTGAAGATTTTTCTGGCTGGTTCAATCTGATAGAACGCTGGTGTTCATTCAATCTTGTAGAAATGGTTCTACCGGTCTGGCCAATGTAAACTTTTCCGCAGACACATGGAATCTGGTAAATCCCTGATGACTGAAGAGAAATGATTTAGAAAAACCATTCTTCATAAAAATATTATTAATTTCTTTCATTTCTTCATCCAATTTCTCTGAATGACAAATTTATGAAGCTCTTCTCATTAGACTTGTACCATATTTCTGAGAAATGGCATTAATATATTGATTAGTCTGCGTAGGTTTCCTGTAGACTGAATGTAGTGAAGAACCATCTTCTTTTCTCTCTAGCAACACATCCAGGAAGGGAATAATGCCATTTTCTTCAACTACAACGGTGAACTTAATATTTTCATGGATGTTATGCAAATGGTTTAAGAAAATTGATAAGTTTTGATGTCCATGGGGCCAAATAGCGAAGACGTCATCAACATAACGTAACCATTATGAAGGTTTCATCGTAGTAGAATCCAAAGCTAATTCTTCAAAGGACTCCATATAATAATTAGCTATGGAAGGAGACAGAGGATTGCCCATTGCAACACCATCAACTTGTTTGTAGAATTCGTTGTTAAAAATGAAGAAGCTTGACGTTAAACAATGTCGAAAAAGTTTCACAATATCTTTTGAAAAATTCTTTTCAAGCAGCTTCAGGGTGTCTCTGATGGGGATCTTCGTAAATAATGACGTAACATCAAAGCTCACTATAGAAGATCTTCTGATGAGATATGTTTTTTCTTTATAATTTCAATAAAATGTTTGGAATTTTTCACATAGCATGATGAATTTCCAATGTAAGGTCTTATAAGATTATCTAAATATTTAGATAAATCGTAAGTGCAAGAATTAATACAATTCACAATCGGGCGTAGGGGTACATCTTATGTACATTCAGTAAGCGATAAAATCTTGGAACATAATGGGTCTTGAGGAATAAGTTTTTGTTATTATTTTTATTTATATATTTGTTGATTTGTTATTCATTCCTGAAGAAGGCAGTAGTTAATACTGCCAAAATGTCATTATTTAAATAAATATACAGAAATAAAACTAAAAAAGGTTGTATCATTTATTTTAAATATGAGTTCTGAAAGATTTTTTAATAATTTAATATACAGAATGTTACTGAATTACAATTTGTTCATTGTTGTAGAATATTTCTTCTTCTCTTATTAACGGATATTGAAAATTTGTCAATGCCCCACAAACTTTAAATATTATTGTTGCATAAGGCATTCAAAATGATGGAATCGTATTTAATATTTAAAAAAAAATGATTCTTCCTATGGCCCTTTCTATATGATTTGTATGCTCTAGGTTTTTTAAATTTGTTCCACCGTAAACTGTAGGGTATAATATTTATAAAAAAAATTCGTTTAGAAAATTCATAATTTTCAATTTTTAATATATTATCTTGACCCCCCCCCCCTTCATCATTCTATTTCTTCAATGGAAAAAGCGCATTGAAAATTTGTGGTAGCGCATAAGAGCGCATACGTATTCGAATATAATAGCTTTTTTCAAATTTTTAAAAATTAAAAAAAAATCAGCATTAATGTAGTCCCCCCCCCCCCCCCGACATTCAATAATACATATATCCTGAACGTGATTGGTGCATTAATATTTTGCACTGGCGCATATAGTAGCGCATATGTTTATCAAGCCATACCTAACAATAAAATACGTATTTATCAATTTGGGGGGGGCTACCCATTAAGTTGCCCCCCCCCCCCCATTGAAAAAACAAAAAAAAATAGAAACTAGAAGAGCGCATAAAAAAGTAAAGGTGGTGCATACAAGCGCATAAAGGGCGCAATTGGTCACATTAATTTGTTATTATTAATTCCGACTTGGGGGGGCCAACTTAACCTACCTGAAAAAGAGTTTGTTTCACCACGACAATGCGCCAGCTCATTCAAGTCGTGCTTATTTTCAGGATCGCAAAGAAAGCAGAACACGTGACTTTTTCAAAATATCCAAATTTCAAAAATATATTGTAAAATATCTAATAAATATTTCGAAATATTTTCAGTTTTCATATTTAGAAGGCATATAAAAATTATTATGACAGCCCTATTATTGTTGATAGTTCATCATGTAGAATCTTCTATATAAGAGAAACTAATTAATATAACAGAAAATTAATACAAGTGTAAAAAATGTCAAACATATATATTTTTATTTTCATATAAGCAACAACTCATTTTTATGACTACATATAACAACAATAACATGGCAACACATAATAAATATATATCGGAATAGCTGTGACTCTCAACACTCCCCTGCAATTTAAACTTTAAATGTGCTATAAACAGAAAAGAAAAATTAAATAACAAAATATAACAAAGTTTAAATTGTATAATCAAAATTCTAATATTTCAAAGCAATAGCATCTCGATGTCTTTCAAATAAATTCCTGTCTAAAGCTTTTGTAAATAAATCAGCTGGATTATTCTCACTGGCAATATATTTTACTTCTACGTATCCTGTATTAATTAATTCCTTTATAAAATGATATTTGACGTCTTATTTTGTATGTTTTTGATTTCCTGTCCCATTTGCAATAGATATTGCTAGATTATTATCTTCAAATATTGTAATTTCATCCTTTTCCTTATTTATGCCAATCTCCTTTAAAAATCCATTTACACTGACATGCTACCAAAGAAAGAGCTGTATATTCGGCTTCTGTACTGGATAGGGTCACTGTATTTTGTTTTCTTGTAGCCCATGCTACAGTTCCACCGAATGCTTTTAAACAATATCGTTACAGATTTCCTGTCCTCTACATCATTTGCCCAATCTGCATCGCAATAGGCTTCGACGTTTTGTCCTTCCAGAAATTCCAATTTTAAGTTTTTAGTTGTTTTCAAATATCGAAGTACTCTTCTTAAATATTTCATATTTTCTTTCGTTGCATTTATTTGGTATCGACTTAGATAATTTGTAGAAAAACAAATATCAGGTTTTGTATTTAATGCGACATACATCAAAGCTCCTAATAATTGCCTGTATTCATTTTCTACTCCTTCTCCACTTTGCTCTTCTTTCTTCAGTACAAGTCCTTTTTCCATTGGAGTTTTGATATTTCTCTCTTCACTTTCACAATATTTATTTATCAATTTCTCTATATATTTTGTTTGGTGAATCTTCAAAATTTTCTTTTCTCTATCTCGTTCTATTTCCATTCCAATAAATATTTTTACGTCTCCAAGTTCTTTCATTTCAAATCTATTCATTAATTTTTCTTTTAATTTCTGTACTTCATTTCCAATGAGTAAAATATCATCCACATATAAAATTATATAATTATTAATATTTGTGTTAAAATATACACTTTCATCGTATCTCGATCTTGTAAATCCTATTGACAAGACAAAATTAGTAAATTCATTATTCCAACATCTCGAACTTTGTTTTAAACCATATAATGATCTGTTTAATCTTTTTATATTATTATTTTCTTTAAAAGGTCCTTCAGGTAATTCTATGTAAATTTCTTCTTGTAATTTACCATTTAAGAAAGCAGTCTTCACATCTAAATGTTGTATTTCCCAGTTTTCCGAATTTGCAATTCCAAGCATTATACGTATTACTGTTGTACTAACTACTGGAGCATAAGTATCTTCATAATCTATACCATATTGTTGACTAAATCCTCTTGCAACCAATCTTGCTTTATATATTTCTTTACCATCCACACCAAGTTTCTTCGCAAATACTCATTTACAAGAAATTGGTTTCTTACTCACGTTTTCAGCATCTGTCCAAGTTTTGTTTCTATTTAATGCTTTTATTTCTACTTTCATTGCTTCTATCCATTTTTGCTTATCTTTTCTTTCTAATATCGCATGATAATCTCGTGGTATATTTTCTACATCTGCTAGAAGTACCAAAACATAATCTTCCATCCATTTTGGTTTAGTTAATTTCCTCTTATTCGAATTATTTTGAGATACATCTTCCAATACAATAATTTCATCATTATTTTGTAATGTTTGTTCACCTGCCTTTTCTTCGGTACAATTTTCTTCGTCTGCATTATCATCTTCTAAATTAATTGTATGATAGTAATGAGGAAGTTGTTTTATCTCATCAAATATTACATCTCTTCCTGTGATAAATTTTCTACCGTCCCACAATTTATATCCATTTGCAACGTAGCCAACTAATTTACATTTGATTGCTTTTTCATCTAATTTACTTCTTTTATTTTCTGGGACATGTAAATATGCAGTACTGCCAAAAACCTTTATTTTCTTTAAATCAGGTTGACATCCAAACCATATTTGAGCGGGAATCTTCTTTTCATTTGTAGGCAATCTATTTAAAATATATGCTGATGTTTGAATTGATTCCATCCAAAATGATTTTGACATTTCACTATCAATTAATAAACAACGAGCCATTTCTACTAATGTTCGATTCATTCTTTCCGCTTTTCCATTATTTTGCGGTGTATATGGAATTGTTTTCTCAATTTTTATACCTTTTCCTTTCAAATATTTGCTAAAATCATTATTGACATATTCTGTTCCATTATCGCATCTCAATCTACTGACTTTCATATTATTAAAATGTGTTTCAGCTTCCGCTACATATTCTTGAAATAATTTAAACACTTCATTTTTATGTTTTATGCCAAAAACCAAAGTGTGTAAAATCGTCTAGAAATGTAACAAAGTATTTATATCCACCAATTGAAATAGGACTTACCGGACCACATATATCGCTGTGAATAAGTTCTAACGGTCTTCTTGTTTTCGGAGCTTTATTTCTATAAGGTAATCTTGTCATTTTTCCTCTTAAGCAAATGTCACAGTTTCCATCCAACGTATCAAAATTATCAATGAGACCCATATTCTTCAATATTGCTAGCGAACCATAATTTACGTGATCTAATCTTCTGTGCCAACCTATTCTTTGTTTACTGACATACGCCTCTCCAGTTGAGTTTAAACCAAATCTCACTTTATATAAGGAACCTTCTCGATAACCATATGTAATAACTTTATTGTTCTTCTTTATTAAAACTTTATTATTTTTAAAAAATGACTATGAGACCATTATCTGCTAACCTACGGACTGATAATAAATTATTTTTTAAATCGGGGACATATAAGACATTTTTAATTTCTGCAACTACTGATTCGCTCTTCTTTGCTACGTCAATTTTGATTTTTGGATTAAGTATTTTCTCTTCATGGAAATATTTCGACGAATTAATCATATGATCACTTGCTCCAGAATCTATTATAAAAACTATTTCTTCTTTATTGTGGTAATTCGTTAAAAATGCTACTTTTGTATCTTCTTTAGACTTATTTTCCAATGAATAGTAAGCATTTTTATATGGACCTTTATTTACATAGTTTACACGGCAATTCTTTTTCAGATGACTAAATTTGCCGCAGTTAAAACTTTTTATTACAACATTATTTGTGCAATTTGTTTTAGTATGTCCATTCTTCCATCTGAAACAAGTAATTTTTCTTTTATTATTACTTATCTGAAACGCAACATCATCTTGTTTCATTAATCTTTCATTCTCCATTTTCGTCGACTTTCTTCTAGTTTCTTCATCTAACAGCCTTAATTTGACATATTCAGTAGTCACCTTCGAATCATCTATTGTCTCAATTGCTGAGATTACTCCGTTAAAATCTTCTGGTAAAGTCATATGTAAATTGCATACAATTTCATTTTCGGACATCACTGCACCTACAGCCTTAAGCTCTCGTGTCATACGATCGAAAAGATTAAAATGATCTTCCAATGAATTCTTTTTTTCGTATTTTAATTGCAATAACCTCCTCCTTAAATATAATTGAGAAGAAACTGATTTTCTTTCATATTTGTCAGATAAAGTTTTCAAAATTTCTTTCGCAGTCTTTTTATCCTTTATAGATTCCAGACATTTGTCACTGATACAAGAAATTATAATACATTTTGCCTTTAAATTATTCTTTTTCCATATTTCTATATCAGGTGCATCATTCTCATCAATTTCTACTGCAGATAGGACTCCTTTTTCTTCTAAAATGACAGACAATCTAAACTTCCAACTATTAAAATTTTCTCCATCAAATACTTGAAGACCACATACTGAGCCTGATCCTGGGCCCATAACCTGTTGATAGTTCATCATGTAGAATCTTCTATATAAGAGAAACTAATTAATATAACAGAAAATTAATACAAGTGTAAAAAATGTCAAACATATATATTTTTATTTTCATATAAACAACAACTCATTTTTATGACTACATATAACAACAATAACATGGCAACACATAATAAATATATATCGGAATAGCTGTGACTCTCAACAATTATACCTTCTTGTACATAAGTATCCGAATGGTTCTGCTAATTATTCATCATGTCATAGATATGTACAAGCTTTTCATTGAGAATATGTGTTCGTACTTTCAGAATAATAGTTATTTATGTATCAATTAAGGTAGGTACTGAAGTTCTACTTTTTATCATGAATGTGGAATTTAGTTGCCAAGGCCGTAGGGCTGAGGAAATAAACCATATGATGATAAAAAGGAACTTTAGTGCTAAAACAGAAAATTTGTGAAAATTAAAGGAATATTTATTTTTATAGGTTATGTTGACAAATTTTTCAGCTGTTGTCAGTCACACAAACGTACGTATATTCAGTGTTGTGAATCTCTGGACATTGAAGTGATCGTAATGAACACTCAAAATTACGTGTGTTATCTCAAATCTCATCGGAATAATTTCATTCATTCTTCTTGCACATATTTCTTGTCATTTTACGTATAACCATGTACAATAATTTTAATAAGGTTGCATTTAAATGAAATCATCGTATAATGCAGCGATTCTCAACCTAGCGTTTTTCAAACCACGCCCACGTATTCGGTCATTGAATGATTCGGGCGAAACGCTTTCTGGTTACGCGCAATTCTGTTTTTGAATATTCGGGATATGAATGATTCTGTGCATGCATCTTCTGGTTTTGAATATTCAGAAGTTGAAGACTCTCCTTAATTTTTCAGTTTTGTAGGATAAGAATAAATTTATCCAAATATTTTCAAAATAATTAAATCCTTCTTTATATTAATATAACACATTTATGTAAATGGAGATTAATTTCATTTAAAAAAAAGTTCTCTATTTTTGCATTCTTCTCTGAAATTAATAATACCCGAAAAAAAATATTAAGTTGATAAATTTGCTTGAGACGCCACATCGCTGTGATTGCTACAAGACAGAAGTCGAATGATAAAGAGAGTAGAGGGAATACATCGACAATAACAAGCGCGTGAACAGTTTCGTAGGAATCGAACATATATAAATATTCAAAAATCGTTGCATTTAAAACGATTCTTAAATTTCCAAGTGCACTTGACACCACTCGGAATTTGTAACTTCTTTTAATTCCTTTTTTAGATCACATATATTTTCTCGTGTATCCACATGACTAGTTGTCTTTTGGTAATTTTAAAAATTCTTGTCCATACAACCATCGTTCATTGTTTCTTAATAATGACAATTTAGACCATTTTGTGACTTCACCTGCCATATTTTCTTCCAATGCTAACCTGTCGCTATTTGCCGGATTTTATTGTCTTGTATTTCATCATTTCGATGACCAACAAATTATTTAAATATGTTATCCGTAGCAGTGGCGACTCGCTAGGGTACCTAGGCAAAAAGGCAACGCCTACCTATACATCGTAGTAATACCAAAATGAAAAATATGTTTTGTCTCTACTTTTTAATAATAATAAATATTAAGTTTATTCACAATTATTATAATAATATGTCGAGTCCTAACCTTTTAGAGAGGTTGGGAATACGCCATTACTAACTGTAATGATAATCTTTTGGGTGCGAAAAAGCAGATTTCACTTCCACCCCACGGGTTGAAAATGTTTATGTAGGGGTTGTCTAGTACTATTGTCATAGATCCTTATAATAAGGTAGGCCAAACAAATTTTAATATAGCTGTCAAAAAATATTAACTTATGATTTATTCTGAAAATTATTGATTTAAAAAGAGGATGATTGTGAATAAAATAGTATACATAGCTCGATGGGAGTTTCATCACAGCCTCGCGCTGTATCTCACCTCAAGGATTCGCCTCTCGGTAATACACATAAGCCCTCGGCTATAAGCTATAATGAAACATCCCACCTCAGTTATAATTTACTATTAAAAACATGGCATATAAAATATTTTCTCCAACATTATTATAGGAACTACATATTCTACCACTACAAATTATGTTGGAATTAATCAGTGTTGCATTACTCCGTTTGGAATAATTACGCACGGCTTCCGACAAATCATTATGTGTTCAGCGGTATATTAGCGTGGTACGTACAGGTCTCCGAAATAGGAACTCATTTTACGTTGCTTACAGATAACATGCGATAGCCTGATGAAAAGAGAGAAATAATACTATAATTCTAGCTAAATAATCATTTGTACAGTCGTGCAACTACTTCAATGACCGCTTGGCTAGCTTCGCTCCTCTTCGTTCGGATTCGTGCTTACGGAAGATATTGGTATATATACTACGCTTTATGCTTGAGACCATGGTGTGAGTATAATATGGTGTGCTTACGCGCAGGCAGGCGGCTGGCTATGACGTCAGCAACGAGGCACTCACGCTAGCGACAATGCATAGTGTAACGAAATGCAACTATTTTTTTTGAATTATTATTAAATTTCAAGCAAGACCGGTTCAAAGACGGTAGCTCCTATTAAATATCATCGAATTAAATAAAATAATGTACACATTTATGAAGAAAATACCTACATATGTATACAAAATAATTTTAAAATGAGAAATTTTACTTGACTGTTTTTAAGTAAAAGAGAATAAAGTTAAATTACATTCGGTATTCAGTGATTCAGATATTATATATTGTTCATTTATTTAATTTTGTGATCATTACTAAACGCTAGTTCATATTATTTAATAATATTTTTGTTTACAAGAAGTTTTCCAGAAAATTTATATATTTATTTAGGTACATTGTATTTTCTGTATTGAATAAATTAATTCTACACCCCGAAGTTGAACAAGAGAAAATTAAATATAAAGGTAATTAAAAAGTTACAAAATTTTATTGTTATATGTACAATTTTTATTTTTTATTCGTAAATTTGGACATTTTTTTGTAGTTTTCGTTTACAATTTTCAAAACTTATTTTTTTATTTAGATGTCGTAATCTGATATATGTCCTTGTTCTGATGAAACACAATAAAATTTCTTCAGGAAATTTGTTTGTTCTTTCACCAGAGACTATTCTAATTTTCTCTAGCAGTTTATTAAAAATTTGACACTCATTGGAAAAGAAGTTTTTATGAAATTTCTGAAATTCTCCCTCAATCAAACGGGCCATTTCCATTAAGTCATCACTTGGATGTATAAGATCACCTCTCGATAAAAATTCTATCCAGTCTGGAGCTTTGCATGTTTGAATATGTTTTGTCTTGGTTCCCAAATTTAAATTTGGATATTTATCCTTAAATCTGTGCGCTACATATCCAGCAATAAATTGAAGTCCCTCATTAGAAATAGTGTCAGCCATTTTTTTATCACCTAGAAAGTTCAAGGGTTTTTCATGATTTTCAGAAACAATAGCCGAATTATCTGTTTCTAGCAAATGATTACATTCATCCAAATTATGATCTGGATTCGAAAATGTATAGTTAGAAAAATCCATATTTTCAACGTCAATTGATGGATTCCTATATTTTTTCAAATCGCTATCCAGAATGACATTGCTGAAAAATTCTTGTGAGATGCAAATTTCGTTTTCAGCCATATCCTGATGAATATTTTGTCTTTGCAATGGATCAAGTAAACAAGGTTCGGAACTTTCCTCAGTATTTTTGTTCAAAGTAAAAATTGCACGTGAATGTTTTCCAAGAATGTACCATCTCAATCTATATTTGATATCAAGGGTCGTTGGATGGTCATTGGCTGCCCCCATGCCGCGAATATACGAAAAATATCCTGGTTAAGTCTATATGTAAGAATATATTCCAAATTATATTCATTATTTAAATATTGATAGAGTTCCGTCAACGACTTGTTACTAAGTAAAATTCCTTTCTGAAAAGGTAACAGAGTCTTATGTTTTCCAACAGTCATTGTGGCTATTGTATCAGACGTTTTTTTGAGAATCAATAATTGTTTTTCCAAGTCGACACCCAAGGCATTACCTCCTGGATGGGCACCGTATTTCATTTGAACGTTGAAAATATCGAACTAGTCATTTATAAGTTTTAAAAACATACTTGTTTCTTCCCAGTTTATATTCTTTAGGAAACCTTGCAAACCACACCATTCCACTGCTTTTGCAACAGTATTTGATAATAACTGCGCTGCCGGACGAACTTTTTGACGTTCGGTTCCTTTAATGTTCAAATGATATTCATTAATTTTATGGGCAATTTTCAGATCATTGCTTGAAGACCTAATAATTTCTTGTATACAATTTTTGTTAATGAATTTTCCATTTATGTAAAATCCTTGGTCAATAAAATGATTTCTCAAGAGTTTCAATAAATGTGGCACGTCTGCAAACACAAATATTTTCGAGCTTGAAATAACAGGATGGGCAAAGTAAGAATTTTCTTTATAAGAAACATTCAGCTGTGACCAAAGAGATACATTTTTGGTACCCATATCACTTGTGATAGAAACGACAGTGTAACCAGCTTGGTGTAATTTAGTGATAATATCAATTAAAATATCTTTAGTCATAGGTGTATCAAAGTTGTAAAAAAATGGTTGCTTCCATTGGGAACACAAGCCTCTTACCATTACCACCTGGCATGCTTTGTGTGTTCCAAGTACTCGTTGTTCTTTTTGATCGATACATAACTTATTGGATATATAAATTTCATCAAACGATAATGAACATAAACGTTCATTAACACTTAAAGTTGCAGATTTCAATTTCATAAGTTCAATAACGTCTGTTAATATGCCAGGATTTAATTCAAGATTCAAAGCCCATCTTCTTAACGTACTTAATGCCGGCAAAGGATATCCTTTGTTTTTCAGATACCTGTAGGCCTTGGGGCTTACACTCCTTAGGGAAATTGCAGATGCAATGTCATCCGGACTCCAAGATGAGAATTTTTTATCAGTATGAGTTAAACGTTTAATCTGACCTGAGGTAAAAATATTTCCTAATACACTATTTAATTTTGATAACTTTGTATCAGACGCTAATTTATCTTTTGTCAGTTCTTCAGTTTTCGATTTTAAATGTTCCACTTCTTTTTCCAACGATTTAATTTTGATTTTCATATGTTCTAACTTTTCCATTAATTCTTCCCTGTAGAAAATTATTATTTAATAAATAGTGGAAATGTAAAATAATATAAAATTACTCACATACTAATAGAAGAATATTCAACTTGTTCCGCCACTGCTTGAGATTCCATCTGCTCGGGATTTAAGTTATTTGAATCTGACAAAATTTCTTTAATAATAGCCTGCCGACTTTCAAAATCATTCCTGGCTTGAATTCTTCGGGATCGAGAACTTATTAATTAGTACTTTTTTTAGGAAGGAATAAAGTTGGGATGGCATCACACTTTAAATTCCTAAATTTTTTTGGCGGTGTTATATTTAACAATTCGTACTTCAAATTTCTTAAAAAACATTTACTTTCAAAATGTTTGGAACAAATAACAGCTGAAATTATTTATGTGTTATTACAGTTTTTGATCTAAAATGATATAAGTTTACCGTTTTTACGATTCACTTTATCTTGTCTACCGCAAGCATGAATCCATTGGAATGCCAGATCATCATTGCTTGGAAATGTGTAAAATTTTATATCTGCTGCTTCTTTTTTCTTATTTTGGTTTTTACAACCAAAAATAGCACAATGTGGCATTATATATACGTGACAAATTTAAAATGAAACAAAGTATGTCTAGAAAATATAAACTTCGTATGCTAACGGTATGCTGTCAACAACTATGAATATAAGGGAAGCAATGAGGTTTGCCTCGTTGCTGACGTCATGCGCAAGACGGACGAAAATGAACCGGCTAGCGAGCACACCATATTATACTCACACCACACTTGAGACAGTACAATATAATTTCCCTTTCATTTTGTTATTGCGCATGCAAACTTGAAATGAGCTGATATATTGGGTTTACTTTTGGGGTCTCGTGGCCGTGTGCCTGAGTGTCTGGTCGCGAATTTGGGGGACCCGGGTTCGATCCCGACCGACGCCAAAAATTACTTCGCATTTTATTGGCACAAAATTGACCCCTGTGGCGCACTCTCCACGCCAGCAATGAGTGCCCGTGAGGTGACGCCTGATAAGCGCCCACACGGTACAAATATTCCATCATTACCGATATCTGTGTACGAAACAGATTGGCACACCTAGCAATGGGTATTATGCCGTGATGAAATATTTATTTTATTTTACTTTTGTGTATATCAAATATTATGGTTCGGTTGCTATAGTAACGTCTGCTTGTTTTATTTATTTCTGAATTCGCGTTTGACGTTTTGAACAGTTTCGGAATTTTCTGTTAACTTTTACAGGTTTTTTTTTGAGATCGTCAGAGCAATAAGTTTAGCTAAATAATAATATATTACTCAGAAAATTAACTATATAATATTTTGTCGACAAAAATATCAAGTGGTAGGTAATAAAGACAAATATGGAATAATGGGGAGCCAGTTATTACCAAATAAATCAAAACAACGACATGAATTGTGTAATAAGTAATTTATGACATGTTTAAATTAATATTGTTTGTTTCATAAAAAAAATATTCTCTTAAGTAAGCTACATTTTTCGTATCATTTCTAAATTTTGTTGGAAAAAGTACTCTGTAACATGTTTGGAATGGCTTATTCCAATACTTGTTGTAGTTGTAGAGGATACTATTATTTATTTAGTTACAAACAACAAAATACAAGAGAAAATATACCCCTAAAAGCGCATAATTGAGTAATTGAAATCGTGAAGCATACAATCACACATTCGTCCTGCACGAGAATGTGAGAGAGAGGGAGACGAAGCTATGGAGACTGTAAGAGATAGAATATAACGCTGTACTGGGAACCAATGATCTCAACTGTTCTATAGATGCGCCATAGAGAGAGAGAGAGATTGTGTTTTAACCATTAGAGAGCGACAGGTAGTGTATGTCACGTGGTAGGGTCACTAGCAGTGTGTATAGGACGGGTAGTTTTCTGTGAAATTTCCAGTGTTTCATACATAAAAATCAGGGTCGGACCGAACCCACCGAGATGATGAGAAATTTCTTCCGCAGTCAGTTTTCTTTTAGGTTTACCTTTCCAAGCCCAACATTCTTTACCGTACATCAAAATGGGCACAACACTGAAACTAGCATTTTTAGATGCTTTTACGTTTCTAGAAATCTCTCTAATCAATTTCATGGTAATTTTGTCCAATCATACTACCCAAATATACAAACTCATTCTCCTGCTACAGCTTCCACCAAATTCATTCTGTCGACAATTACTTTTTTCAATACTAATATCTTGCATTTATCAATATTCAACACCAGATTCATATTTCTTCCAATTACATGTATTCTCTTCTCTCTCAGTTGCTCCTCATTTTCAATAAAAACAACTAATATCATCCGCATGTAAATGTTTTTATTTACCCCGATTTTAAAAAATTAGAACCTCGTTTGCTGATCTTTTTGCGACAAAATAACTTTGGCTGCTCGTTTGCCATTATTACAAAACACGTGAATACAGTAGACAACAAAATACAACTTTACACTACGAAACCCAATATAAAATAAATGCTGCGAAAAATATGTAAGACAATGTATAAAGTCGTGAGGAAATATGGAGCCACCGATTTCATTATAGTTTATCTATTCACCGCTAGGTCTACTCATAGCGTCACTTCCTTATATTTCATGACAATACTTACCGAATTTGTTTAAATTACGAATATATTCTATATTAAAAGAAGAACTTCAGACACTTTCTCAAGTGTCTGAAGTTCTTGGAACGGAAAATGGAATACTAAGTATTAGGTAAAAAACCAAATGGGGAAATAAGAATTTGTTTAGACCCGACTAATTTAAACAAATACATTAGAAGGGAACATTTTCTCATACTCACATTTGAAGAAGTAAGTGCTGATTTAGCAGACGCGAAAATATTTAGTACTTTAGATGCAAATCACGCCTTTTGGCAAATACAAATAAGTGAACAAAGCTCGGATTTATTAACATCTGGTACACCTTTTGGAAGGTTCAAATTTATGAGAATGCCATATGGTATTTCTTCCGCATCGGAGATTTTTCAAAAATGTTTCCAAGAAACATTCGGTGATATTGAAGGTGTTCGTGTATATATTGATGATGTAATTGTTTGGGGAAAAGATAAAAACGAACATGACGAAAGATTAGAAAAAGTGTTACAAAAAGCGCGAGAAAGAAATATAAAGTTTAACTTAAATAAATGTAAATTTGAGAAAAACGAGGTTCGGTATTTAGGCCACATATTCTCGGATAAAGGTATTTCTTTAGATGAAAATAGAATTAAAGCTATAGTAGAAATGGAAAGACCTAAGAACAAACAGGAATTAGAAACATTTCTGGGAATGATTACTTATGTAAACAGATTTATACCAAACATGTCAGATAAAACTCTTGTCTTGAGAAATTTGTTAAAAAAGGATGTAGTTTGGGACTGGGATGCAAATGCAGAGGAAGCTTTCAATTCATTAAAAGATGTATTAATTAAAAAACTTGTGTTAAACTACTATGATTATAAGAAACCCGTAGTTGTAAGTGTAGATGCATCACAACATGGTTTGGGATGTGTTTTACTCCAAAACTGTCTACCGATTGCTTATGGTAGTAAATCATTAACTAAAACAGAATGCAACTACACACAAATTGAAAAGGAAGCCCTCGCAATTGCATTCGGTTGTAGTAAATTTCACCAATATATTTATGGTAAAACTGTTAAAGTTGAAACTGATCACAAACCGTTACAGGCAATATTCAAAAAACCCTTGAACCAATGTCTTGTAAGATTACAACGAATACTTATGCAATTACAGTAATATGACTTAGTTGTAGAGTACAAACCGGGAAAAGAGCTTTTGTTAGCAGATGCATTATCTCGTGCACACCTTGAAGATGAATCGGAAGATTTTGCAAAGGAAATAGCAGCTCATGTTTTTTTTGTAGAGAATTTACCGATTTCATTAGATAAAAAACAAGAATTTTTAAAAGAAATAGAGGTAGATGAGGAAATGCAGCTGTTAAAAAAATGTATTGAATTAGGTTGGCCATGTGATAAAGCTTTGGTTCCGGATTTAATTAAACCATACTTCCAATATAGAGAAGAATTTAACATAATAGAGGGATTAATATTTAAATGTCAGCGTTTAGTAATACCAAAACAATTTAGAAAAGAGATATTAAACAAAATACATTATACGCATTTAGGCATAGATAAATGTAAGAGTAGAGCTCGTGAAATATTATATTGGCCGACAATGAATTTAGAAATTGAGAATCTAATAAAAAACTGTATTCCATGTATAAAAAATCAAAAAGCTAATGTTAAAGAAACAATGATTGTAAGAGACATTCCAGAAGGACCGTGGAAAACTTTGGGACTTGATGTTTATTATTATAAAGAAAGTAACTGGTTATTAGTTATTCATTATTTTAGTAAATATGTGGAAATTGCGAAGCTTGAAAATCTCAGTGCAAATACTATAATAGCTAAGTTGAAATCTATTTTTGCACGTTATGGCATTCCAGAAAAAGTATATTCTGATAATGAAACACATTTTGAAAATTCATTATTTAAAAAGTTTGCATACACATGGAATTTTCAAACTATATCCTCAGTCCAATGGGATGGTAGAAAGGCATATATGGATAAAAAAATATGTTTAAAAAAGTAGAAGAGAATAATAAAGATCCTAATATTGCACTTTTGGAGTATCGTAATACACCTATTTTAAGAGATATTCCGTCTCCCAACGAACTTATGTTTGGTCGTAAAACTAGAGGTATTTTACCTATTCAAATTAATCAGGGTAATGTAATTAAATTACATGATAGGCAAAACATCCAGAAATTTTATTATGACAGAAACGCGCATAATTTGAAACCATTTAAATTGAATGACAATGTATATGTTAGAAAAGAATTAGACAAAGCATTAGAACCTGGTAAAATTGTAAATTGTGATTTACGAAATTAAATTAAACGATGGTAGAATAATAGATCGTAACAGAAGACATTTATACAAAGGAATAAAAGAGCCTAACAAAACAAACTATGAAACTGATAACTTGCTTAAAGAGAATTCGACAAATCAGTCAAGTGAATCTGATTTATGTTTATCTAATAAATTTACAGATAAGATAACAGAACAAAATTTTCCAAATGTAACTACTCGTTCAGGTAAAATTATTAAAACCCCACAACATTTAAAAGACTATGTTACCCACTAGTTTTAAGACTTTATTAGCTAAGGGATTACTATTAAGGTTATTGTTTGTTATTACAATGTATTTTTTTATTTTTAAGAAAGGAGATGTCATGTAAGTTGTAGCCTACATATTTGTTGATGTGACGCTTAAAAAATAAAGACTGATTTGTATAAGCTAAACTAGTGTTTTACTGTAAACCATATTAATATTAAATAATATGGCACTCAGAAAAATTACTTTTTAAAAACTTTATTTTAAATGAATAAATGAACAAAGGGTTATACAATGTTCTTGCTTCAAGCTACAATCTACAATCTGTCTGTTACAAAGCTATCAGGCTCTTTTATAAGCTTATTTACAATATTCAGCACTTTATAATCTAAGGCTGATGAAATGTGGTGCAATCAGGGAGTGTCTCTATATAATTTACATACTGTCCGAATACCAGCATTTCATTTGAATTTATTTGTTTATGATTGCTCTTAATCATAAAAATATTATTTTTATTCCAAAAATATTATCACCATTTATATGTTCAGATTGACATTGACAAATGCGTCATAATTTTTTTAATGTTTTTCTTCTTAAATTTTTATATGTATTCTACGATCTATTGTTTCAATGTACCAAATTTCAACGTTTAATAATTTTTTTCACAAAAACTATGCATCCTACAGAAATTTTACCCGTATGTAGGGACCTGAAGACAAGAATTTCCTACAGTTTGGTACAAGTTTTATGAAAATCGGTCTTATCGTAAAGCTTGTAGAGGTGAGCAAATTTTCAGCGTTCGTCGTGATTAAAGAATAGTGAATATGATCGTTTAGTATATAGACTAGCGAAAACTCGGCTACGCCGAGCTTCCCCTAGGTGGATAGTGTTTTATGATTGTTTATATGCATTCCTAAATTATAATAGTTTAACATTTATAAAAAGTGCTACCGCCGTTGTCTTCAGCATTTTATGACTGTTTACACGCATTCCCACATTGGAAACGTGCATAAGCTATACAGAGTGCTAACGTCGCAGGCCCTCTTATGATATCCACAAGAATTAACATTCTTTAAATCAATACATTTACTATCTTACAGACCGACCAGATTGTATGAATTAATTTTCCGTCGCATATTGTTAGACAAATAACATTAGAACTGTTTGAAGTTTTACCACAGCTGTTTGGTTCCACCGTAAAACCATTTGTCTGCACGGTAGAATTAGTAATCATATTTTCTGGTATTGAATGCTTGCGGGGATAGGTCAGATGATAAAATTGTAAATTAAAACAAAAGTGGGACGCGTAGTATAACGCCGGTTATTTAGCTTGAATAGTTTAAAAAAGAAAAACAACAATAACCTCACCTTATGTACAAAAGTTACGCTTGGAAAATTCGGGCATGTTTTGTGCATTAGATTATTTTATTGTTGTTATATTTGGAAAAATATAACATTTTTGTTTCTGATTCCACACGACACGATTATAGAGTTCCTTGAGGTTGACACCAAGACCGACTCGACCAATCCACATATTTTCAAATGCATTGATTAAGTATAGAAGAAATCACAATTTTTTGACGTACATTTAAGGGAGTTTCTTTTAAAAGTTTTGGCAGATTATTTTGTAAAAATACATAATTTTCAGCATTTAATTAATCTAGCAACGAAAAGGGGCCAATCGACTGTGAATTTAGTAAATCGGCCCATATGTTCACAGATAATCTGTATTTTTTAAATAATATAACATATTGTTTTCGCACTGTTAAATAGCAAGTTTCATGTACTTTTCAAATTTGAAAAAATATATAGCATGTTTTATTTGAAAATATAAAGTTACATATCATTGTGTAAAAATGGAACACCCGTAGAAAAACTTATACTGCATATTTATACACAAACTTTGTTTGAACAATTTTCTATAATATTTAAAATAATCGAGTTATTAAAAGAAAACAGACCGAATAATCATCCTGTATTAATAAATAAATAAAACTTAACTATTATGTAAATAAAGATACCGGGTATTTATTTTTGTGGACTATAAGAAATACAATGGTAAAATTTTTATATGGCTGTAATTTCTGCCCTATTAAATTAAAAACAAAAGTATAAATAGGTACGTAAAATATTTAGAATTAAAAACTGCATGAAATGAGCTTAAATTTGTTGATATAATAGGTTTTTGTCATGAGAAAACCATAAAATGAAATAGCCGTTACAAAATTTTAAAAAAGAAATAAAAAATATCCTATAACTTTTAATTATAGTATTCATACTACAGTTCTAAATCGCAAAGAAAATGCTAAAGACCTCGAAGTGACTTTTAACACTAAATTTAGTTTTTCACAACATATTAATAATATTTATGAGTCCAATCGATTGCTAGGTTTTATTATCCGTAATACCAAAGATTTTATCAGTATCACGCCCATCATAACACTATATTACAGTTCCATTCGTTCCAAAATGGAATATTGCTCATTAATATGGAACCCAACTTATGAGAGTCATCAAGATCATCTCGAAAGAATTCAAAAAAAGTTTTTGAAATACCTGTATTTCAAAATAAATAAAATTTACCCGGACTATTCAGTATCTTATTCTACCTTACTGCACATCTTTAATATGCCCAGTCTTTATCATCGCCGTGAATTGACTTCTGTTTTTCATCTCAGTAAGTTAATTCATGGTGAACTTAACGACTCGTCTTGATTGTGTCTCCTTAATTTCCACATCTCATCCTTTCACTCACGGAACTTCAGTACCTTCTATCTTCCTACCCCTCGTACAAACATAGATTATTCTTGTCCCATATATACAGAATGTGCTCAACTTATAATACTAATATTCGGATGTTGACATTTTTCATTTGCAACCTAAATCTTTTTATAATGTAATACGTAATGTTAAATATATACTATTTTTTATTTTGAGCAATATTAATTTATATTAACTTATGCTATTTTATGTATTATTATTTTTTCCTGTCCTCAATTGGGATTTTTTCCTGTTGGACAGTGTGTCTAAATAAAAAAATCTGATGTGGCCAGCACATAACCTCTCGCCGTATATTTTACGTGGCTCTAATCATAAAGCAAAGAATATTTTTAGAAATACAGATAATATATTCATATAAGTCTATGACGTATAAACTTCTTTGTTATTCAATAAGAGCATGTCTCAACATAAAACAATTTTCACATATATTTACAAAATCTAAGATATTTTACTATAAATTATCTACAATAAATTACAAAGTAGAGTTTACCATATATAAATTTTAGGCTGGTAACAGGGACTTTCAATTCGAACAACGTTCTTGTTTACTTTCTCTTCATATTCTTCTAGTAAAAACATTAATTTTGGGAAGTCTAAAATGTATATATCTGGATTGTGTATCTATTCTTACATATCTTCTTTTACATTTAATTTTTTCATACATGTTGTTTCTAAATAACACTAATTCCCTTTAATAAAGTGATGCATAGATTGCACTCCGATTATTTTCTTATATCGATGTGTAATTTTGTCAATATTTACAACTTACTTGAGAAGAATTTGATAGCTTTTTCGCAGTTCAATGTTACTCTAGCTTCAGTGCTGGTGTACATTGTCCCATAATGTTTGAAACAAATTTAAGTCCTTCAACTTAGACTTGTCACCTCCATAATAGTCACAGATCAAGATTTAAGAGATTCTCCAAGTACATTTTTCTTTCATTACTCATTATTTCGATGAGATACAATTTTTCTGTATTTTACGTTGCAGAGTGGAGACCATCTTCACTTTCACCTTGTATTTATAACATTTCAATATCGTCTTCCTTCGAGCTGTATTTTCGCTTATATCTATTCTTTCCATTTCAATTTTTTTTATATAAGTTCATTCTATGAAGAAATTTAGTCTACTCTTCTAATTTTTCGAGATGATTCCAATTCATTGTTGGCATTAACAGTATTTCTGAAGAGTATGTGTAATATACCTATAATTTTAAATATTCAACTATAAATACAATAAGAAATAATATAATGTATGTACTTTCCAGAAAACATCTTCAGTAATGTCTCCAGATTTCTGACACTGACATTTATCTGTCAGTTACAAACATTCAAATTTTCAACTATTTTGCATGGCATTCTTTCGGCTGTAAAATTTATTAAAACAGATTATTTTATATATTATATTTCTTTTATCTCTAAATCTAGAGAATATATAATAAAATAATTAAATGTATCACATAGAGAATTTCATTTTATTTAATATTACCAAAAAAAAATTTCAAAAAATAATATTTAGAAATTTTTTTTTCAAGAATCTTCTACTTCCGGTTGTCCAATTGTTACCAAAACCTTTTCAGATCTTCCCATGAATGTCCGATTGGGAAATACGTAGTTAAACAAATTTAAAGTCTTATAGTTTTTGAGTAACCGTCCTTCCAACATCCCACACACACACACACATACACACACACATCCACACACACACACACACACACACACACACACACACAGACATCATCGTAAAAATGTTAAAATCGGATTGTAGGAACCTTAAAACGTGCTTATTCAATAAAATCTGGATATGCGATTTTTAGCATGAATGCAATACCTCTCTTAGCGAGAGGTAAAAAAAATATAGCTAACGATTCTGGCAGATAAAATGGCAAAAATTTGTTATTCTGTACAATTCCATAGTTATCGGTATTAATAATAGAATTTAATTTAATATACATGTATATTTTATTTTTCTATTGATACCACAACCATTGTTGTCAGTTAAAACAGTCTGTGAATAACAATTTGCCCGTATTGACGGGCTATGTTTGGGTTTCAAGTATTCACCCTGTATAAATGTTTTTAAAGTTAATGATGCATTATACTTTTATCATAAATACTGATATTTATATTTTCTATTTATTTATTGTAAAATGTTTAATCATTATTGTTACATATCGAAGAAACATTTTCTCTAAGTTTTCTAGTCTAGTCACGCCCGAGAGTCAATTTCCTGATGACACATTAAAATAACACTTAATATTTTTGTCATAAATAGGTATTTTTATATTTTTTATTTATTTATTGTTCAACGTGTAATCATTATTGTAATACACATCGAGTGAAAGACTTTTCAAATTTTTCTTTGCAATCATGTAAAATATGACGTTTAATTGAATTTCCCGCGCCCGCACGCCATGGGTTGTGTGAATAAATGAACTTTTTTTGAAGACTAAAGGGGCTGACTAAGAACTCACATACTGATTAAGAGCAAGCGAAAGTGTCAGACTGCTAATACTATGGTATAATATTCATTTGATATGTCTATTTGAAAAGTAATGTTTGAAATAGTTCTGATAGACATCAACAGATGGTGGTGTATATCTCGATGTTACCAGTTTATTATTAGTATAATATATGTAAATAAATTGAAATAAGTTCTGTAAACACTTATTTTAGTTACATTATGATATAATATAAGTGATAAAATGAAAATAGTTTTAAAATAATGTTTTAAACATATCAGGGGATACGCCAAAAACTCCCTAGAATATTCTATTTCCTTACATAAGTTGTTTTAAGAAGAAACTTGTATATACAAGTTCACAAAATAAATTATTACGTACTGTTTATAAACAATATAATTTATTTCTTCCTATTAAGATAGTTTGAAATTGAAATTTGTGACTTGAACATAGGTGAGCCAAGGTTACTTTTGAAATTTTGACATTGAATAATTTCTGTCAGAGATGATGTAACGTTTCTTTTCTATTTTACATTGATTGTCTACAATAATATGTGTGACTTATAATGATAATTAAGACGTATAATTATGTATAAGTTTATAATTTTAATTTCTAACTTTATGAATGGTGTTATGCGAGCAACAGTAAATCTTTGTGGACTTTTTTTTTAAATGATTGTATTATGTATGTGTGTGACAGCGGTTATATTATAATGTATTAACTGATTGGTATTATTTGATAACAGCCGTTTACGTAGAATGTCACCCGCCCGATTGGAATCGATAGAAATGTGAAAACCTTTCTTGGCGGCATTTAAATCATTTAAAAAATCGATGAATATGAACATTAAATGTTGTGTTATGTTAATTATGATAAATATAAAAATTTTCCTGTATCAATTCTTATTATTGATTGAATTAATGATTGTATTGTTAAGAATTTCATTGTTGCAATCAACAATAATTACTTTTCATTATAGCGGTTATATATAATAATATATTAACTGATTCGTATTATATGGTAATAGCCTTTTACGTAGACTGTCACCCGATTGGAATAGAAAAATCTGATGTGTAAGAAAGATCTCATGAGAATAATACATGTACCTACCTTATAAAAACAGAGTATAATAAGAAAAATGGCTATAATTTTATAACAAGGAATTATTTGGCACACACACACACTGATATTTATGAGGTTGTTTAAAGTTTCAATATTTATTAATTACCATTTAAATGGAGAAAATAAATATCATATGATTCATGGCCAAGAGAATGTGTTATTGATATTTATTTAAATTTCGCGCTAATTTTATTTGTATAATAAATACAATTTCTAATATTAAAGTTTCTTTATTTGTAAATGAAATACGTTTCCTAAAAGTATTATTCTTATCCTTTTTGTCTGCTGACTCGACAAGATGACGTATATTTCATCAAGAAATTGTTGATTAATAGTGCACATTTTTATAATTTCTAGACATTTTACACAAACAATATTTATCAAATAAATTAAATTATATACATTTATTAATATTACAATATATATTTCATTTTAAAACACTCTATGTATAAAAGAAATATTTCAAACTTTCTTCACATTTCAATTACCCACAATTTTTTGAGATTAATTTTATAATAATTAATTACCACTTAATTGGGGCAAATATATATAAAACACATGTAATTATTTTATAATTAGCCTGTAAAACAATTTTTCGTTCTTGTAATAAGCACAGATTATTCACATTTCATGTTCTTTTGATAACCTGAAAATTTAATTTTAGTATTACAAAAATATTTCATGTTTTAATACTTACAACTAATGTAAACTATTTTCTCATGTTTATAATTAATTAAAATTATAATAAATCGTTGTTATATTACTCTATTTTTCAATATTCATATTAATTATGTCAAATGTGTCGTGACCTTGGTTTCTTATTTTGTTAATTATTGCACAATTGGCAACACTGACCAAATACATATGTAACGTCAAAATTTTTATTTTTTAAATATAATGTATTACACCTTTTTTACCTGTGTGAAATAATTGTCTATTGTCATTATTTATCATGTTAAATTTACTTTATTTCAAATATTCTTCATTACATAAATATTTACATTAAAAGTTTCAAATTGACAATGTCAAAAAATGTGTCATAATATTTTCTCGGCGATATTCATCTTAAAATTTTCAAAGAGTACTTGAGCTTTGTCTCAGTTTTAAAAACAAAAATCCAAAAATTCACATTAATTAATTTTTTCCACAAAAACTATGCATCCTACAGAAAAAACACATAAGGCTAGGGCACTCGAGCAAAGAATTTTCTACCATTTGGTAAAAGTTGTACGAAAATCGCACAAACAGTTAAAGCTGTAGCCTTGTTCAAATGATGGGCGATTGTCGTGATGAAAGAATAGTGAATCTAACCCTTTAGTATATAGGATTTACTTGCATTTTTCTCAAAAAGAATCCTTATGTAAGGATATAAAAATATTATACCACTGAATTCAAAATTAAATTTCGTAACGAAGGAGCAAATACAAAATACATGTTCTCATTTAACATAAGAAAGTTAGTTCCTGTACTTTGAGAACCACTGATCGAAAAAAAATTATATTATTTAAATTTGTCGTGTGAAATAGAAATTGTTTGCCCATTTAACCGTCTTTCTAGTTCTTATAGTTCTCGATATGGCAATGGTGACCCATTTAAAATGAACAATTGTATTTAATCAGCGTATAGTTGACTTTGGCACAAGTCGAAAAAAGTGGTTAAATATGCTTTCTGAGATCTATTAATTGAAAAAATAAGAAAAATGAAGAAAATAATATTAAAAATAAAGACGTTTTTCATTTTTTTCTTAATCATTTTCAATATTTTCTTCATAAATTAAAAAATCATGTTTTATTTATATTTTAAACAAAAGAATGTAGACGTTATATATAATTGAAAAGCTTATAAAATAAGCAAAAAGATGACAATATTTTCAACATAAGTTCCCACTTAAAAAAATATATGTTTGTGATATCTCGAGAATTACCTATTAAATTTTCAAAAAATTCTAATAGGTACGTTGTTTTATTCTACGTAAAAAACGGTACAAAATATGTCTAAACAATTTTTCTTTAACTATAAAACAGGTTTGTTGTATCGTTAAAATTGCCCGAGATACCTTGAAAATACATAAAAAATGAGACCCCTGTACATCCTTAATGAGCATATTTTTACAATGAAAATTCATGTTTCAGACAATCTTCAAGTTGAGGCTTCCGCTACGCTTCTGTTCCATTTGCGAACAGAAACTTCAATTGTTTAGTACATTTAAGAAGAACTGTATGGAAAACACTCTACGTCTGGAAACGTGGATCAAGGAGGCATCGGACAACACAGACATGGACAAGTGTATGACATCTAAAACAAAGATTAATAAAATCGATGAAGTTTGTATAAAAGAGGAAGTGATAGATAATAATGATAAGCTAGTAGTAAAATATTCATTAGTGGACGAAATTTCCATTAAAGAAGACCCGGTCCCAGAAAATTCCTCTGGCCGTGAACTTGATTTATTACAAGAAATACTGAAACAGGAAAACCCACTTCAAACAGATACTAATATTCGTGAAGACAGCAGCGTTGATATTGGCGACGAAAGTAATAAGAATTGTGATGACCATGATGTAGTTTCTGATAATAATGACATTAACTCTGACGAAAATATTCAAGTTGCTGGTGGTGCAAGTGGTAACAACAAAGAATTTCAGTGTAATAAGTGTAAAAAATGGTTTTTATATAAATCATACTTAACTAGACATATGAAACGACACACTGGCGTTAAAGATTATCAATGTAATCAATGTAAAAAATGGTTTTCACAAAAATCACACTTAACTAGTCATATGAAACAACACCCTGGCATTAAAGATTATCAATGTAATGAATGTAAAAAATGGTTTTTACATAAATCAAATTTGGTTAAACATATGAAACTACACAGAGGTATTAAAGATTATCAATGTAATGAATGTAAAAAATGGTTTACACAAAAATCAACATTAGTTACACATATAAAACAACATACTGGCGTTAAAGATTATCAATGTAATGAATGTAAAAAATGGTTTACACAAAAATCAACCTTAGTTACACATATGAAACAACATACTGGCGTTAAAAATTATCAATGTAATGAATGTAAAAAATGGTTTTCAAAAAAATCAAACTTAGTTAGACATGAAACAACACACTGGCGTGTTGATTTCATTTGAAGAAGGCTATGTAAAAGTATTCGTATGTTGAGACCCTGCCCGTTTAAATATACACCACACAACAACGTGCAAATAAATACATAATTTTTTTTTGTAGTTATAAGATGCATTACTTATTTATTTAATTAATTTGTATTTTTCGTAGTATATTTTTTAAATACTTTTTGTTCAATATTTATTGTTGATATATTATTTTGCATTAATAATTTTTAATTATTTTTTTATATTATACAGTATAAATAAAACTAGAATTAAATTATTTATTTTTCCCACTATCATTTATATTTATACCATAAAAATTACGTCGAAACAATGCACAAAAATGACGTTGATACAACGTCTTACAACGACGTCGAAACAATATCTTATAATGAGGTCGATACAACGTCTTATAATGACGTCTAAACAAAGACTTAAAATGACGTCTAAATAACGTCTTAAAAACGCGTCTGTACTTCTTAAAATGACGTCGTACAGTTTCACGCTGAGACGTCTTCAGGACGTCTATGTGACGTAAATTAAGACGTCATTTGTGTTGCTTGGTTATGTAACTTCATGGGCTAGATGTGCGGAGTCGAAACATGCATAAGTCGTGATTTGAAGAAGACTATGCAAAAGTATTCGTATGTTGAGACCCTACCCACATAATTTGTTAACAATTTATGACTGCCTGAAACGTGCGTAATTCTTTTGTGTTTATTTATATTTACTCAAATTAAGTAAAATACAAAACAAATTCTGTTATTTAATGTAGTTATCTCTGTAATAATATACATATGTTGTTCAATAATTGTTAGAAATATAAAAGAAATAATAATTATAAAATCTGATGTGACCAACACAGTACCTTCCGCCATTTACTTATGTATATCATTTTTATATTACTTTATAAATTTATCCATACAACATATATAGAAAAAGTATTAAATCAAATTTGTAGAAAATGGAATAATCTTTAATTTTTATAATAACAAATTGAGAAAACATTACATTTAAAGGTATTTTTTGAAGAAAAACTATCTTGAGCTTCAAGTAAACTGCCATTTCCGGTTATCCGATTGCCACCAAAATCTAATCAGATATTTCCATATTAGAATAAGGTAGAAATACATGATTTCAATACAGAATCCACAAATACATACATACAAATTAAGTTTTAAAGCCTTTTTGTCTTTAAAAATATAAATTTTATTTTTGGTAAAAAATTACAATATATGAACTTTTACAATTAATTTATAACACTACGACTGACTAGCGATTGCTCGTCCGTGTCTTTTTCTTATTATTTATAGACTTACATATTACTAATATTCTTAAGTCCTAAGAGGGGGTGATCATGCGCAATAGCAAAGTATGACTTATAATAATATAACATAATTCCTCCCTTGCAAGACTTTGCTATGTCGCATAAATTTTAAGCTAAAGGATTTAATTCAATTTCTTTTTCTTCCATTTTTCTCTTTTTACAAAAGTTTATACAAAGTTTTTTCTTATATTTAAGTATTAGCTTAATGTGTTTTGGAAGAATAAAGAATAGTCTTTATTTTGTAATTGTTCTTGCATTCTTATGAAAGTATCTGTCACCTTAATAAATTCTGTTTCTATTTGGGATATATCATACTTATAATATACTAATTGCTCCGACTCTTTTATTTTGCATTCGCCTAATTCAATTAAATGGAATCCATTATTTTTAGATATGTCAGTCAGTTGTCCATGGGATAGTCTGTAATAATAGTTGTGGTTATTTTATTGTTTTATTCTGTTTATTCTTATGTTTTTGTCACCGTGTTCGTCAGTAATTTTTACTTTTCCTAATAATGGGTCGTAGGCCTTTAGAGAATATTTTTTATATAAAGGCTTTCTTATTTTGCCGAGTAATCTCGGATTTTGTTTAACATATATTTTTTTCTTTAATTGTAATGGGTTATCATTTTCTTTGAATCTACTTAATTTTTCGTTCGTAATTCTAGTTTTTACTAATTCATTTACTATATTAATGTTGTCTTGATGTTCATTTAGGGTTTGGTCCAGTGTAGTTTCTTGTTTAAAATATTTATTCTGGTCAGGTCCGAATAATATTTCGTTGGGTGTTAGTTTGGTTGTGTTGTGTTTTGTATTGTTGTATGCTATTACTGCTAAGTCTACCTTTTGAATTAAATTTTGATCCTTTATTCGGTCTTTTTGATTAATCATTCGTAATGTCTCTATTATTGTAGAATGGAATCTTTCGATTGCATTACTCTTTGGATTATTCACGCAAATAAAATGGATGTTAATTCCATATCTTTTTAATAAATCTTGTAACAATGTATTTTTAAATTCTCCTCCGCTATCTGTTATTATCTTATCGGGTATCCTATAAGTTTGCAGGTATTTAATTAATGTCACATATAGTTTTAGCTGTTTTATTAATAAGGAAATATACTTGTGCGTGTTTCGAGAATTGATCCATAATAGTTAAGAAGTATTTACCCTCTAATGTTAACAAATCTAAATTAATTACTTCGAAAGGTTTCTTAGGGGTTGGGGTGACATTATCTATTGCAGGTATCGGTTTTCTATCATATTTATTTAGTTTACATAACTCACATTTGTTTATGTATTCTATAATATCCTTATTCATTTTTGGCCAATAATATTTTTCTCTCAGTGCTTGAAAGTAGCATTAATTCCTCTGTGATTTGTTATACCATTATGAAATTCATGAATAGTTTCTAATTGTTCTTCTTCCTGTTCAATATCAGTTACTAATTTGTCTACTGCTATTATATTTATTGAATCTGGGATGAAATTTTCTGATATAATTTTTGTTACTTTTTTATCAAGGTCTTTATTAAATATAGCTAAATATCGAATTTTTGGAACAATATAATCTTTTAAAAATTCAAGAGTTTCTTGCTCAAAATTGTCTTCATTAACTGTTATGTGTATTCTTTGTTTCTTATTGTTAAATAATTTTGTAATTTGGATATTTGTTTCTTGGCTATGTGAGTCGAATATAATTTGATTATCTGTTATGTTTAACCGATTGTTTATATATTTAATTCCTGCTATAATATTCTCATTGTCTGAATGCACTGTATTAATATCATCTTGTTCGCTATTTGGGTTTTCACTAACGTTTGTTAGGTGGTAATTTTCTGGTAAACTAAAGACATTAATTTGGATGTTAGTATCTTCAAATATTTTATATAATTTTTGTTTCACATCTGTCCATGATAATTTATCTAAACCACAACCTAATTTGGGAATGTTTATTTCGTGTAAATCATTCATTATTAAAAAATCTCTTAATTCCTTTAATGGTCTATCTAAAATTTTAATAGAGGGTTTGTCGTAATAATTTTGTTTTGTTATTAAATGAATAATTATTTTATCACCTAACTTCTGTATGACTAAGTGTTTATTCAATGAGTCATAATTTTTGCAATAATTTTTACTATCAAATTTTTTTGTTATTTGCTCTGCTAATCCTTTTGACATTTCGAAGTCGCGTGACACGCAGTGTGCGATAACTCTTTTATCTAACAAGTTCCCAGTAATTTCTGTTATCTTTAACTCTGGACGCTGTCTTGATAATAAATCCGCTACGACATTTTGTTTTCCGTTTAAATAATCGATTTCGAAATTATATTCCCCTAGTTCAATTTTCCAACGCATTAATTTTTGATTTGGATTTTTCATATTAAAGAGCCATACCAAAGGTTTATGATCTGTTTTAATTTTGAATTTTCTTCCGTATAAATAATGCCTGAAATTTTTTATTGCCCAAAAATAGCTTTTAATTCTTTCTCTATTGTTGAATAATTTTGTTCAGCTGAGTTTAAAGTTTTTGAAGCGTAGCAGATAGGTTTTTCTTGATTGTCATGTGTTTGTGTTAATACTGCTCCGATTGCATAATCCGAGGCATCAGTTGTCAGTATGAATTCTTTGTTAAAGTCCGGTGTTTGCAGTAATGCTGATTCAGCTATTATCTTCTTACTGTTTTCAAATGCGGCACGATATTCGTGCTCGTAGATGTCTACGTGAGATTCTTTCTTTAAACACTTAGTAAACGGTTTCGTTAATTCTGCAAAATTTGGAATGAACCTTCTATACCATCCCAAGGTCCCTAAATATTGTTTTATTTCCTTTTTTGTTTTGGGAATATTTAATTTTTTTATACTTTCAATTTTACTTTCGTCGGTATTGAGTCCGTTTTCATTTATTATGTAGCCTAAATATTTAACTTCTGGTTTCAAGAATTCTGACTTATCTTTTTCGATTTTTAAATTTGCTTTACGTAATTTTTCGAATACTCGTTCTATATTAATTAAATGTTCTTCTAATGTTTTTCCGAAAATTATTATATCGTCTAAATATACGAGACAGATGTCATTAACTAATTCTCCTAAGGCCGTATTTATCATTCTCTGAAACGTTGCTGGGGCATTCTTTAAACCGAAAGGCATTCTAAGATATTCGTAGTGTCCTGAAGGGGTGGAAAAAGCTGTTTTTCCTCAATCTGATTTGTCCATAACTATTTGGTGAAATCCTGAATGTAAATCCAAGGTTGTAAAATATTTTGATTTGCCGATATGATCAAAAATTGCATCGATATATGGGATAGGAAATTTATCATATTTTGTTCTCGCGTTAATTTTTCTAAAATCGATCACCATTCTAGTTTTATTTTTATTAGATGCATCTGCCTTTTTTGGAACTATCCAAATAGGGGATGACCAGGGTGAATATGATTTTTGAATTACTTTTTCTTCTAATAATTTGTTAACATGGAGTTCGATCTCTTTTTCATAAACTTGCGGTAGTCGATAATTTTTTGTATAAATGGGTGTTTCGTCAGACATTATTATTTTGTGTGTGAGAATATTTGTGTGAGATAAGGGTTCGTTTTCTTTTGGGAATAAATCTTTATAATTTTGAAGTAGTTCATCTAACTTTTGTTTTTCTATTGCATTCAAATGAGAGTTACGAATTTCTATTGAGTTTATTTCTTTTTCGTAATTTTTTTCGCTTAATTTGTAGTTCTTTTCATTCATTGTTACTGTATTATTTTTGAAATCTAATTTTATATCAAATGTACGAAATGCTTCCATTCCAAATAATAAGTTATAATTTTTGTGGAATTTATATACATAACATTTAATTATTTTTCCATTCATTTTGATTTCTACATATTTATTGCAAGTTGATTTACCGTTTACTGTTTTAAATGTCAATTTTGTATCTGTTTGTTTTAATTTTAGTTGTTCTGCCAAATCTGGGTGTATTAAGTTTATGGAGGATCCGGTGTCGAAAAGTATATTTAAATAATTTTGTTGTAGTGAAGGTAGATCATTTGTTAATGAGGACATTATGTAGTGTTCTCGTGTATTGTTGTCTCTAATTCTAAAAAATCGTTCTCTTGGTCGATTTTTTGTTCGTTTGTTTCTTCTTCGTCGTCTTCGTATGTTTGTTCGTCAGTTTCTATATTATAATTATGTCTTACAGTTTGAAACGACATAGGCTGGGTCTGTCTAGTCTGCATTGACATTGGTTGTGGGGTAAACTGTTGTCTAGTTTGTACGGCATTTTTTGCATTCTGCCTGGGTGCGAAAGGAGTGTTATTTTTGTTAAAATTTTGTTTAAAGTTTATTGGTTGTGAAGGGAAATTATCAGCTGGGAATTTCCGTGGTGGTATTTTAGTATTGGGTGCATTTCTCAATAGTGGAGAGGTGTGTGGATTTTGATTAATGAAACTAAATTCGTTTCTTAATAATAAGTCACATTGTTCTAGGGTAGTAGGGTTTTTGACAATGAATGAACCCCTTATACTTGTGGGTAGTAAAGAAATGAAATGTCTTACTATTAATTTTTGGACTTCAGTGTTAATTGCATTCTTTTGGTCTGCAGTATATGTGGTCAAAAGTATTTTTGATTTGTATTGTAAAAATTTTTCTAGTATGAATTTTAATGTAGTTTCTGGGTTCGTTTTTAATTTACTATACATTATGTCTTGCAGTATTGTCTCTGCTGTTAATTTGTCAGTGAAGTTTGTCGTTAAATATAATTTTAGTTCTGCCCAATCTTTAAAGTTGTTTTCGGAAAGAAGTTCCGCTGCTTTATTAATTAATTTGGTTTTTACTATGCCGAATAAGTACGTCTTTTGTAGCTGTGATAGCGCTAATGTGTCGGTGGTTGCATATACTTCATCAACCATTTTAATAAAATTGTTTAATAATTTTATATTTCCTTCATATTGAGGAATAACGTCAGTAAATGTTTTTAGTTCTCCCAAACTAATGTTAGCCATGGTAATAGTGTTTGCAAGTGCACTAGGCCGTAATGTAATTTGAATGGGGGTGAAATTTACTTCTAACTCAGAATCTTGTTCTTGAGAATCTTGAGAATCGTCTGATTCAGATGAGTCGTCACTCATTAATTATTTTAAAAAAATATTTATAAATATAAATGTTTACAAGAGTAGATAAATATATTGCTTACTGTAATATGCTTAACAATATTGCGAGTTTGACGGACATCCGGAATCTGGCTAGTAGTCGTGTGTTGTAGCTCTGCGGATGACTGGTGTCTTCGACGACGTGAACAGGTACCGATCAGCAAGTTCTCTTCCTTCGATGAGGACGTGGTCTGGTTACCTGGACAGCAAGTTGTCGGTTGGGTTAGTCGGTCCGTTAGAGATGGGTCGTATGAATAGACCTCTGATGGGCTTAGGTTGTAGCCGGTTTTGAAACACTTGTAGATTTTTGTTGAAATAAGACTTTAAAAAGTACCACAGACGAAATTTTTGTATTTAATTTCTCTGTGTTTTCAACATCCTACAGCGACTGCGCCAATTAAGTTTTAAAGCCTTTTTGTCTTTAAAAATATAAATTTTATTTTTGGTAAAAAATTACAATATATGAACTTTTACAATTAATTTATAACACTACGACTGACTAGCGATTGCTCGTCCGTGTCTTTTTCTTATTATTTATAGACTTACATATTACTAATATTCTTAAGTCCTAAGAGGGGGTGATCATGCGCAATAGCAAAGTATGACTTATAATAATATAACATAATTTACATACATACATACATACATACATACATACATACAGACATCATCGTGAAAATGTTAAAATTGGATTGTAGGGACCTTAAAACGTGGTCATTTACCAAAATCTCGATATGCGATTTTTAATTTTTAGCACGATCCCTATATAGTCCGGACGACTTTACTTGGCAAGGGATTGGTATGTAGGTCGGTTCACCATTCTTACGATGCGTTTTGTTAAATATATACTTTTTCTTAGATACCGCACTGCGTTAAAAGTGGAATAGTGATTTTACAACTATTGGGGGATTAACACAATAGAAAAACCTTTCAAAGCGGATTCTTTATTACACTTATATTCAAACAGTTCTATTTGTACATAGACGTGCATAAATTTTCTTACTGACAATAAGAAAACTACAAATAATTCAACTTTTTGAATATTTATTTTAAATTTTACATATAACATGTTAGTACAGTAAACGTATTGACAAATATTTATATTTGTAGCATAGTAGTAAACAAATCGAGGAAGTTCTCGATACATTTATAATAAATGTTGACGATGATTCTACAACAGAATCAGAATCAAGTAGTGAGGATGATGTAGAAAGTGAGTAATTACATTTTTGCTTTGTATGTATTTATTGTTTAATATTTTTCATTAATTTTTAATATCTATGACTTGCTGATATACAGGTGTTTCTATACTTATAGATCAAGCTTTGAGGGATGATAATATTGCTGAAAGTCCAATTCTCAACTATTTCCGAGATATATATAGATCTGTAACGAAAGGATTATCTTCGTCCGATAATCCAATCGTTACAACTTGTAAAACAAACACTTTGAAATTAAATTGTAAAGATATTGTAAATATAAATTTTATTAACAAATTTTGACAATCGTGGACGAGGAATACAAAAGTAATGATCTTTTGGTTGTCAGCTGTTCCAAGGTAACCTCGGAACAGCTGATCAACAATGGGCGAGGTTAACGTGGCGGATAACTTGATTAATATTGAAGTATACTTGATCCGCCACAGATCATCTAATTTACTGATTTTTCGTCTTTTTTCATTAATATCTTAAAAACTATAAGAGTTACAACTTTGGTCATTTTTGTTTATCTCTAAGAGGTCTTCTCGTATCTGTTTCTAATTTTCCAAAAAATCCTCAAAATATGACAATCAGCTTTATTTTTTTTTTTGAGATAAAAGAAGATAAGAAATAGATTTTTTTCTGGCGCGCCTATGGTTTTTATAACTTTTTCCTAACCGCAGATAAATCTTTATTATTTCAACTCGCCAAGTAAAATTGTCCGGACTATATGTATTTAAATAAAAAAATAACTATATTATGAGGATATATTACCCTTTGTTGGTTGAGCTAATTTGCTTTGTACACAGATTTCAGTAATGATAATGACATATTTATATCGTGCGGGCGTTTACCAAGCGTCACCTCACGGACACTCATTGCTGGGGTTGAGAATTAACCACAGGGGTCAATTTTGTGCCATTTAAAATTCGAAATATTTAGCGTTGTTCGGGATCGATTTCGGTTCCCTATATTCGCGGCCACGAAACCTCATAGGTTGAAATTAATAAAAATTAAATGGCGGGAGGTACTGTATTGGTCACATGTGATTTTTTATTGTGTTTCTAACCTAGAACTACAATTAAAGTCAAATTCACATGAAACAATGTTAATTATTATAATAAAATTTATTACTCTTGTCTTCTTTCATCTTTTGTTCAACTGTAAAGACAACTTATACTTTTCCATTTACCTAATACAAGAACGCATTTTTTTTAAGGAAGAACCCAAATAACAAACTATCTGTCACTTTTAATACCGGATTCTTCAATTATGAGTACTTTGTGCTAGCGCGCGCCTTTTAAAGTGAACAAATTTTATTACGTAGTTCAAGAAAGTACATGGGTATTCACCACCGTCTGCTCCCATTTTTGTATATTCTTACCCTACCCTTGATAATATCTTCAATCGATACGTTGTGTAAATCAAAAAGACAGTGAAAGTTTAAAATTCATCTATTATTCTAAATGAACCATTGTATAGAACCTTTCAAATACTTGAGCATTTAATATATAACTCGATAGGGTATTCATGAGATGGCACTGCAAACGGTTCAAACGTGAACTATACAAGTGTTACGGCTACAGCTGTTACAGTTTAGTTCGATTCAGGGTTGTATATCGAACTGTGTTAACCTCTCTTATAACTACTACAAATTATTTGTTTGTAAATAAATATTTTGTGGATATTGTTTAGTGAAAGTGATTAGAAATATATTAAACATGAGTTCCATGATTGATTTGTGCTTTATGTGCTCAAATGATGACAAATGCAACATTGTGAACAACAAAATTGTTACTCAAGTGAAATATCTTATGCCTGAAATTGTAAGTAACTTTAAATATTTTACTTTTCTTTAAAGATATTTAATAACTTTTGAACTTGTATTGAAATACGACATCATATAGAGAAAATAACCTCAAAAGTTACAAACGGCACATTCCACCACAATTTAAATTCTACTCTCATCTAGAAAACGGAAAGTCCTACTTAAAAATAACTTTTTTATAGATTTTTATGAAAAGCTGGGAGTACTTATTATTGACTGATTGATCTATAAATTAATAATATTATTAAGGTCCCTAGAATCCGATAATAACATTTTTACGATGATGTTGTGTGTGTGTGTGTGTGTGTGTGTGTGTGTGTGTGTGTGTGTGTGTGTGTGTGTGTGTGTGTGTGTGTGTGTGTGTGTGAGGTTGTTGGTGGTACGATTTCTCAAATTCTATAAGATTAAAGATTTGTGTAACTACGGATTCCTCAATCTAACAATAATGGGAAGAATTAAATAGATTCTGGTAACAATTGGACAACCGGAAGTAGTAGTACATTGTGGACAACACAATTGTTACTCAAGTGAAATATCTTATGCCTGAAATTGTAAGTAACTTTAAATATTTTACTTTTCTTTAAAGATATTTAATAACTTTTGAACTTGTATTGAAATACGACATCATATAGAGAAAATAACCTCAAAAGTTACAAACGGCACATTCCACCACAATTTAAATTCTACTCTCATCTAGAAAACGGAAAGTCCTACTTAAAAATAACTTTTTTATAGATTTTTATGAAAAGCTGGGAGTACTTATTATTGACTGATTGATCTATAAATTAATAATATTATTAAGGTCCCTAGAATCCGATAATAACATTTTTACGATGATGTTTGTGTGTGTGTGTGTGTGTGTGTGTGTGTGTGTGTGTGTGTGTGTGAGGTTGTTGGTGGTACGATTTCTCAAATTCTATAAGATTAAAGATTTGTGTAACTACGGATTCCTCAATCTAACAATAATGGGAAGAATTAAATAGATTCTGGTAACAATTGGACAACCGGAAGTAGTAGTACATTGTGGACAACACAATTGTTACTCAAGTGAAATATCTTATGCCTGAAATTGTAAGTAACTTTAAATATTTTACTTTTCTTTAAAGATATTTAATAACTTTTGAACTTGTATTGAAATACGACATCATATAAAGAAAATAACCTGAAAAGTTACAAACGGCACATTCCTCCACAATTAAAATCCTACTCTCTTCCGGAAAACAGAAAGTTCTATTTAAAAATAACTTTTTCATAGACTTTATGAAAAACTGGGAGTACTTATTGACTGGTTGGTCTATAAATTAATAATATTTTTTCCACCCTTACTACTTTTAACACTTCAGTGCCTATGGAATTATTCATTATTATACATAACTTTTTGATTAGTGGCCCACCTAAATATTTTTTGGCCCGCCGCTGGCCCACCCTGCCATTAATATAAAACAATTTACATATAATCGGATAGGAATATATTGTACTTATATTTAAATATACAGGCCGATCACGCGAGAATAAACCAGAAATTATCTCTGTTATTAAGCGAGATAGCGATTATCTTCAAATAAACAAATTTACTATAGATTATAAAGGTATTTTTTGAAGAAAAACTATCTTGAGCTTCAAGTAAACTGCCATTTCCGGTTATCCGATTGCCACCAAAATCTAATCAGATATTTCCATATTAGAATAAGGTAGAAATACATGGTTTCAAAACTTTCTGAAAGATAGTATTTGAATTAGAGCGTATACACTATACAGGATCCACACATACATACATAAATAATGTGACGTGCGCCCCTGAGAGAAAAGTATGCTTGCGCCGCTACTGATAGCATGTTCGAGAGCGATGACGCGATCCCTGGGGCTCAATTCTCGACATCGTTCGTATTCGCACGAATGCGAAAGCGAAGCGAAGCTCCAATGCGAACAGTAACTCTAAAACGTATTCTCGACTACCCTTCGCTTCGCGTATCGTATGAACACGAATTACACGAAGTACAATATTTGGCAACGTTGCATGAGGCTGCTGGACAATTTCACTCTTCACATATATTTTGACATTTCACTGTTCGCCATTTTGCGAGTAGAAGAAGTTTGAGTTTTAAGTTTATTTTTATTATATTAACATGTAATTAGACAAGAATAGTTAGAAAATATCGGAAAACCAAAGAAAAACACTTATAGAATATATAACAATCAACAATTGCTTACTAAATTCTAAATTTACTACAACATTTACATATAAAGACTCTAAAAGAAATGGGAGGATTTTTTTGTTGAAATACATAAAAATATAAATAAATATACAAAAGTAAGTGATATACATAATTATAACACTAATAACAATTATATGCGTAGTGCTAAACGGTATAGACTTGCAACTTCATATAAAAATACAATTAATGTTAAACTATACAATGTATCGGCATCCTTTAAAATATTAAATTTAAAAGAATTTAAAAAAGTAAAAAATATACTAATTATTATTTTTATTCTGTAGAAGAATAAATAAGTTATACTTCTCTTCACTGTGTATAGCTTCATTCAAAGTTTTTTTTATTATTATTATTATATATAATTATTTAATTCCAACGACTAATTTTAGATGGAACCATATATTATTTTTTATATACGTGTGATGAGTTATAAATGTTTTGTAAAATTGTATACATAATATAACCAAATAGGTAAACTATTTCTATGTTATCGATAATTATAATGTAATTTTAATTTTATAGAATTTTTAGAGAATACATACATTTATTAATTATTGAAACCCTTTTTATTTCTATATTTCATCAAAAGTAAAATACAAGAAAAATGTGGACATATAAAAAACATATTTTAACATTTCTGATATTCAAATGTCTACAAGTATAACTGTAATCTTGGGTTAATATTTGAAAAATGATTTTTACATTACTATTTTATTATAGATGTAGCTTAATATTCTAAAAAGGTGCTAATCCAATGAAATTTCGAAAAAATCTCATCAATGCGAAATATCCGATAGATCATTTATTGGTATTCCAGTTACATTTTGATATTCTTCATCTAATTCTTCATTTTCTAATCGATCTACTAGTATAAAATTAAATATTTCGTCCATTTTATACTGGTAAAAACAACGTAAATAAGACACAAGTATATGAAAGCGAATGACTTAACACGAAAGCGAATGGTTTTACCCTCTCGCTGCAATACGAACAGTATTCCACGAATTCGCAACGAAACGAAGGGTCGTGAATACAGTTATGTAGCTATTCGTACGAAAGCGCATAACCTTGGCGATTACGAACGCTCGAGAATCGAGCCCCTGGCGCCGCAGCGGCTAGAGTCTAATTACGCCGTGACCTCATTCCTTTGTATACGGGTCATTGTCGCTTCGAAGGTTTCTAGAAAGGTGTGCGCTGTATAAATGCCGGCCGTAGGAAGGCGGAGGGATAGTCTCATATAAGCAAGCAACCAGATATGAACTCGGTGATATAAATAAACAGTTAAACAGTTGTTAACATAAATAAATGTAGTTATATAAATAAGTGTAGTGATATAAATGTTAGTTAGATAAATAATCGTAGTGCTTAAGCATTTAATAATATTCTCAGTGTTTATAATTATTTAATCATAGTGTTAGTTATTTTTATTACCTTTTAATATTTAATCCTTAATTAATTATCGTTTAATAACCGTATTCTTTTATTAATAATATTTGTCTGTGTTTTACACTTCACCCATATAAATAAAAACGTTACAATAACATACACATAGACATCATCGTGAAAATGTTAAAATTGGATTCTAGGGACCGTAAAACGTGGTCATTTACCAAAATCCGATATGCAATTTTTAGCACGATCCCTATACCTCCCTTACCAAGGGTAGCGGGAGGTAAAAAATGAACCCAAATATAAATACCGTTATAGATTTTTCAAATTTAATTTTCTGTTTTCTTTCTAAATTTCAAAAAAAAATCTAATTTAATAATTAATAATATATTTCTACACTTCTAACACTTTTAAATAGATGTGGCACGTCATATAAAGCAAAAATTTGTTTGTTTTTTACGTAAAAGTGAGGGTTACTTTCATTAATATTTAGCAAATTATACATTCTCCGATTATTCGACCCCTGGTCACTCGTCACAGCTCATATTTAATCCTAAATGCTTAATTCCATTATAATATTTTCAAGTAATTGCTTTAAAATATGACCTTTAACAGGACCTGCACTAATGAAATACGAAACAGGAAGTTTCCAAGAGGAAAGTAAACCTCGTACCATGAAAACTAAAACTTGAGTTCCTATAAGTGTAGATCTTCCTAAAAAAACCCAGGTCATTAAAACCTTCTACAATATCGCGTATCTTATTATACTCTAATCCTTGTTTAATAGACATTTCATCTAATTTAAAATAACTTTATTTTCCATATTATTCATACCATTAACTTTCAATTTTAGTTTGGAAAACAAACTAGGAATTACTCCAGTAGGTAATTGAAAAATATTTGCCCATTTTCTAATGGTAGATAGAGCAAGAATATTAAACTTTAAACTGTGTTTCATATATTTATAATTACTTGCAGGTTTAAAAAATAAAGTTAGAGCCATATTTCTTTCAGATATTGCCCACTGTTGTCTTTTTTTTCGTTAACATATTTATGAATATATTAGAATTTTTGTTATTTGTTGTTAATTTAATAAAATAAATAAAACCCATTGCTGGGTGTGCCAATCTGCTGTGTATACAGATATCGGTAATGATGGAATATTTGTACCGTGCGGGCGCTTACCAGGTATCACCTCACGGGCACTCATTGCTGGCGTGGAGAGTGCGCCACAGGGGTCAATTTTGTGCCATTAAAATTCGATGTAATTTTTGGCGTCGGTCGGGATCGAACCCGGTCCCCAAATTCGCGACCAGACACTCACGCACACATTATTTTCTAATAATTGCAATTTCCTTTTCAAGTTAAATATTTCATTTCGTTTACGTTTTAATAAAATGGACTGCCTATAAATGTTTTAATAATTTAGTAGGAGATTTTTTTTTAATTGGCGACGACGTTGCAGGTAATTTTATGTTAAATTTTCTGGTGATGGCAAAAGATTCAATTTTCTTCTAACTGACTTTTCGGGAGTTACTATTTTAATTACACCTGAACTTGTTTGCACTTCAAAGTCTAAATAATCACATTCACGCTTATAAGTTTTTTCTTTCAAGTTTTTGGGCGATAAGGGATCCGTTTGTTTAGATGTAGTAGATGTAATTTGCTGGCTTAATGGCTGTGGTATGGCGTTTGGAATGAGTTTATTTCGAAGAATTTTATAAATAAAATCACTTTCATGAAAATGTTTCTCACATATTAATTTTGATGATAATGTTTCTTTTGATAATTTTAAAAGTTCAATGTTTCCACAATTTTCTAACCACGAGTCACAAAGTGATTCATTTTGAATAGGGAATTTTAAAAAAATGTAAATTTGGGTTTGTTTTCCGGATTGCGACATTGCGAGACACGATGCGAAGGTATAATCTGGTATCTCATTTTATAATCGATTCCAAATTTTCTTTTTCTAAAATGGATATTTCTGCTGAAATCTGAAAACGAAAATTTTTCGCGATTACAATACTTCCTTTACTTACGTACAAGGAAGTAAAAACAACAATAATAATATATGGCATGAATAATTAATATTATGTAGTATTAACAATATCGGACAAAAAAAATAATAATATTAATAAAAAATGCAAAAAATTATATTAATATTACTTGCATTTTTGTGTAATTGTTGCTAAATTTGAAACAGGCTTTACGTTCATTTAATATTTTTATAATACGTATTTTGTTTATACCAATTAATGAAGTAGGTAAAAGTGTACGATCTCGACTTATTAAAGAATTAGACCCGGCATGAAATTCTGAGAAGATATATATATATATATATATATATATATATATATATATATATATATATATATATATATATATATATGTATATATATATACAGTACCGGCCAAAAATATATCACCTTTATGTTTTTTCTGTATAACTTTTATAAAAATAAATCAAATGCGCTCAAAATTTAATAGTATATATTTGATGTAGATTAGATATTGTACATGATGTGTGATGAGTTTTTAAAAGAAATATCATGTGTTTCAAGCTATTTTTTGAATTTATTTATTTTTTCTCGCTTATTCTGCCGTTGTATCTGTAGTTGAAACCGCAAAATTTTGCGTTATTTATTATTTTGTAATATGGCGAAGACAAAAGGTGCTCTAAATTTAGACGAACGAGAACAAAAAGCTATTATAGAGGGCCGGAAACAAGGGCGGACGCATTAAGGAGCTCGCGCAACAGTTTCACATCGCCAGATCATCGGTGAATAAAATTCTTAAACATTGGAACCTCCAAGGAGGCTATGTTGAGAAGAAGAAAAGCGGCCGACCACGTTGCACTACTTCCCTTGTCGATCGCAACATCCTCCACAGCGATCCACGTCTTACAGCGCCCGACATTGCGAAGGAAATAGCGACTCCTGGTCAGTCTAATCCATGCATACGGACCATACGCCGTCGCCTACAAGCCGCAGGACTGAATGGACGGCAACCTGTGAAGAAGCCATTTATTTCTGCCAAAAATCGGAAGGCGCGAGTGGAGTGGGCTAAAGAGCATAAAAACTAGACACCTCAGCAATGGTCTAATGTCATCTGGAGCGATGAAAGTAAGTTTATGTTGTTGATAGTGGTGGCATAAAATGGATTCGTCGCCCTAAAGGCAAACGTTTCAATCCAAAATATCAACTGCCGACTATGAAGCATTGTGGCGGTTCAGTCTTGGTGTGGGGTACTTTCTCAGCAAAAGGAATGGGTCCTCTTCATAGAAATCATGGTATCATGGATCGAAAAATGTACATAGACATCCTCAAAAATGTAATGCTTCCATATGGAAAGCGTCTTCATGGTCTTGGCTTCATCTACCAGCAGAATAATGATCCGAAACATCGCGCGCGTGATTTGCAAGAATGGTTCCGACGCCATCGTCTGACTCTTATGAAATGGCCAAGTCAGTCGCCTGACTTAAATATTATTGAACCGTTGTGGGATGAGCTGGAAAGACATTTGGCCGGCAAACGAGCGGCAAGCGCAGCCAAGAAGTTCGCCCAACTTGAGGAGGAGTGGACGAAGATCCCTCAGCAGCAATCGACGCACTCATCGCGTCTATACCAAGACTCATCCAAGCTGCGATCGACGTAAAAGGATTTGCAACAAAATATTAATTTTATTTAGTGTTAATTATTTACTAACTTCATTATTAAATATTTCTTATTTTCAGATATTTGAATAAAATTATTTTTTCCGCGTTATTGTTACTATTATTTAGTGAAAAGTTTTTTATTAAGTAAATTATACCTAATATCAAAATATATTATGATTTTATAGACATTAATTCTCTATAAGTCAAGTTATGTTGAAAAAACTTGAAGGTGATATACATTTGGCCGGTACTGTATATGTATATATATATATATATATATATATATATATATATATATATATATATATATATATATATATATATATAAACTTACTTTCATCGCTCCAGATGACATTAGACCATTGCTGAGGTGTCTAGTTTTTATGCTCTTTAGCCCACTCCACTCGCGCCTTCCGATTTTTGGCAGAAATAAATGGCTTCTTCACAGGTTGCCGTCCATTCAGTCCTGCGGCTTGTAGGCGACGGCGTATGGTCCGTATGCATGGATTAGACTGACCAGGAGTCGCTATTTCCTTCGCAATGTCGGGCGCTGTAAGACGTGGATCGCTGTGGAGGATGTTGCGATCGACAAGGGAAGTAGTGCAACGTGGTCGGCCGCTTTTCTTCTTCTCAACATAGCCTCCTTGGAGGTTCCAATGTTTAAGAATTTTATTCACCGATGATCTGGCGATGTGAAACTGTTGCGCGAGCTCCTTAATGCGTCCGCCCTTGTTTCCGGCCCTCTATAATAGCTTTTTGTTCTCGTTCGTCTAAATTTAGAGCACCTTTTGTCTTCGCCATATTACAAAATAATAAATAACGCAAAATTTTGCGGTTTCAACTACAGATACAACGGCAGAATAAGCGAGAAAAAATAAATAAATTCAAAAAATAGCTTGAAACACATGATATTTCTTTTAAAAACTCATCACACATCATGTACAAGATCTAATCTACATCAAATATATACTATTAAATTTTGAGCGCATTTGATTTATTTTTATAAAAGTTATACAGAAAAAACATAAAGGTGATATATTTTTGGCCGGTACTGTATATATATATATATATATATATATATATATATATATATATATATATATATATATATATATATATATATATATATATATATATATATATATATATAATAATGCCAATTTATAAGAAAGGGGACTCAAGAAACTGCTCAAACTATAGGGGAATAGCATTATTATGTATAACAGCCAAAATATACGAAACAATACTGGAGGACAAACTACAAAAGAAAATAGACAACAAACTACAAGAAACACAAAGCGGATTTCGAAGGGGCTACAGTACACAAGACCATATCTTTGCCATTAGACAAATTACAGAAAGAACTTTAATGTTTAATAAGGAAGTATACCTCGGTTTTATCGACATTGAAAAAGCATTCGATAAGGTAAACCGAAGGCAAATGTGGGAAATCTTAGAGAAGAGGAAAGTAGGAAACAAACTACTGCGAGCAATACAGAACATCTATAAAAACACGAGGAACTATGTACGCACCGGAAACTGTATGTCAGAACAATTCAAGACCACCCAAGGACTAAAGCAAGGGGGAAACCTAAGCCCACTATTATTCATTATATATATGGATGAAATAACACGAAAGACAAAAGAAAGAACAAAAAAGATAACCATAGGATATTTAAATTTAAACACAGTAGAAGTTTCAGAACTACTATTTGCAGACGATATGGTCATATTTGGAAGCACCGAAACAAAACTGCAAAACAACATACAGTTATGACAAGAAGAACTTATAAAGGCCAATATGACAATAAATCTAGAAAAATCGAAAGTAATGCGAATAGGAAAAGGAAACAAGAACATGGAAATAACCGTTAACTCCAAAAAACTAGAGCAAGTACAGAGCTTCAAATATTTAGGAAGCATCATAGAGAGCCACGGAGGATATGAAGAAGAAATAAACAACAGAGTTAAAACAACGGCCAAAATATACCACCAACTACAATCAACGTTTTTCAGAAACAAAAACATATCAACAAGGCCAAAACTAACAGTATATAAAACAATAGTTCTACCGACCCTATTATATGGTAGTGAAACCTGGACAGTGAACCAAAACCAGAACAGCAAGATCCAAACCCTTGAAATGAAATATCTAAGAGCAATAGCAGGAACAACAAAACTAGACAGAATACGAAATGAAGACACCCGGAAAACTCTGGAAATAAAACCAGTTAAACGATTAATAGAAGAGAAGCAACTAAGTTGGTTCGGACACCTCATCAGACTGCCAGAAACAAGAAATGTCAAAAAGATATGGAAAACACGCACAACTGGCAAGCGAAGCAGGGGAAGACCACAAACAACTTGGGATGACATAACAGAAAATATCTTACGAAAGAAGAATACAACAAGCAGCTCGGCACGCCAACTAGCAAAAAATAAACTAGAATGGAAGAACTTCGTCGAAAACTAATTTGAAGGAAAACAACCTCTACACCCAAAGGGTAGAAGAGGAATCAGACTATATATATATATATATATATATATATATATATATATATATATATATATATATATATATATATATATATATATATAGGGTTCGTGTTAAAAATCGCATAACGAGATTTTGATAAATAAGCATATTTAAGGTCCCTGGAATCCAATTACTTAATATAAGAGTAAAATATTTTAAAGATCATAATGACTAACAATTGGAGCGATAGTTATACATTAAAATCTTTTACATTATTGTTAAATTTGTATTTATTCCACGCTTATAAATATGTAGCAAAATTTCAATTATATTAAAATTAAACTAATATAAAATAAAACATCAGAGTGCTTTACAAATCTTTTGATTATGAACATATATAAAAAATTTATGTTTTACTTTATTAATCTTATCTTGATTTTAGACTTCATTTATGTTCATTATTTCGGGAAACTTGCTTCACCTATGTATACCTTAGGGCATAAGTCTAACTATTTTTGTTTAAATTTTTCAAAATCATGCAAAAAGATTTAACTCTAAATTAGTATTAACTTTTACAAAAAAATTGAATTTGCCCGTTTCTGTTACCGAATTATTAAAGATCAACATATGCACTTACCAGTAATACGAAAATAATTTGAAAAAAATATAATTGTCGAATAAAAATGCAAAAAAGCACTATTCCCTCACGAATACTAATTGATATTTTAGGATGCATTCTTTGTCAATATCTTCAGTATACTAAATACAATATCTAGAAAATATAACGTTCCGGGATACGCTACACATTTGATTGTTTTGTTATGTCAGACAGTTAGTATTTATGATAGTTTTTCTAAGTCAGTGTTAAAGTGTTATTTTTTAAATTTTTAAATATCCTCTACTTTATCCAAACAAATAAGGCATATTAGAGATCATGAACAGATAATGGTTTCTACTATATCGATCGAGGGATCATGGAATAAACTTGATGTTGCTCTTCCCCACCTACAGATGTCTCTAGTATCGCGGCGCGACTCTATACGTGAGCAATCTGTATAGTGTTTTGAATCTGTGGTATAATTCATTTAAGTTTCTGCACAACCTATTTATTAAGGAATGCTGACCATATACAGTACGACTAAAGTTGATATTGAATATATGATGCGATCTTGATCTGATATGAGGTATTTTGAAATGAAATAAACTTATAAGTTCAGGGGCATCTATGAAGCTGTTCAGCACTTTGAAAGCAAATGTAATTTCTGCTTTTTTTCTTCTTTCAGCTAATGTTTTGAAGTTTAACATTGTTAATCTTTCAATGTACGGAAAGTTTTCTTTATTTAAATTGAGTTTATAAAAAATAAAGTTTATTTTATTTTTCTGAATATTTTCAATTCTTTTAACACTGTTTTGATAATATGGAGACCAAATAATACTGCAATATTCCAAGTTACTACGAATTAAAGAGTTATACAATAATATTACTGAATTATAATTTTTTAGATCTTTACAATGGCGAAGAATAAATCCACAAAGTTTAAGAGATTTTTAACTATGGAATCAATATGTAATTTAAATTTAAGATCAGCATCAATGAGGATACCTAAATCTTTGTTGACGTATACTTTTTCAAGTTGAGTATTATTTAATTTATATTGGAAATCAATAAAAGTTTTTTGCCTAGAAAATATTATATATTTGCACTTTTCTATATTAAGTTCCATATGATTTATTTTACACCAGACTTCTAAAGCACATATATCAGCTTGTACCATAACTGCATCAGCAAAATAATTTAAGGTCGTCGGCAAATATTAAACATTTAACTTTTTTAAATATTTTTACCTCTCGCTAAGAGAGGTATTGGATTCATGCTAAAAATCGCATATCCAGATTTTATTGAATAAGCACGTTTTAACGTCCCTACAATCCGATTTTAACATTTTTACGATGATGTCTGTGTGTGTGTGTGTGTGTGTGTGTGTGGATGTGTGTGTGTGGGATGTTGGAAGGACTGTTACTCAAAAACTATAAGACTTAAAATTTGTTTAACAACGTATTTCCCATTCGGACATTCATGGGAAGATCTGAAAAGGTTTTGGTAACAATTGGACAACCGGAAGTAGAAGATTCTTGAAAAAAAATCTTCTAAATATTATTTTTTGAAAATTTTTCTTGATAATATTAAAGAAAAATAAATTCTCTTTCTGATACATTTAAATATTTTTATACATATTTTATAGATTTAGAGATAAAAGGAATATAATATATAAAATAATGTAATTAATTTTACAACCGAAAGGATGCCATGAAAAATAGTTGCAAATTTAAATTATTTGTAACTGACAGATAAATGTCAGTGTCCGAAATAATGAGTAATGAAAGAAAAATGTATTTGGAGAATCCCTTAATTCTTGATCTGTGACTATTATGGAGATGACGTGACTATTATGGAGATGACAAGTCTAGGTTGAAGGACTTAAATTTGTTTCAAACATTATGGGACAATGTACACCAGTACTGTAGACTAGAGTAACTTTGAATTGCGAAAAATCTATCAAATTCTTCTCAAGTAAGTTGTAAATATTGACAAAATTACACATCGATATAAGAATAATCGGAGTGCAATCTATCCGTCACTTTATTAAAGGGAATTAAGGTTATTTAGATATAACAAGTATGAAAAAATAAAATGTAAAAGAAGATATATAAGAATAGATGCACAATCCAGATATATACATTTTAGACCGCCCAAAATTAATGTTTTTACTAGAAGAATATGAAGAGAAAGTAAACAAGGTTGTTCGAATTGAAAATTGCTGTTACCAGCCTAATATTTATATATGGTAAACTCTACTTTGTAATTTATTGTAACATAATTTATGGTAAAATATCTTTATGTTGAGACATGCTATTATTGAATAATAAAGAAGTTTATACGTCATAGATTTATATGAATATATTATTTGTATTTATAAAAATATTCTTTGCTTTATGCATACAGCCAGGTAAAATATACGGCGAGAGGTTATGTGCTGGCCACATCAGATTTTTACTATATCATTAATGTAAATTGAAAAGAGTATAGGGCCAAGGTGAGAGCCTTGCGGAATTCCAGATGGCACAGATATTCCATGCGAAATATGGTCTTTTATTTTTACATATTCAAATCTATTTACGAGATATGATTTAAACCAATTTAATAAGTTGCCCGTGACGCCATTTACTTCTAATTTATTTATCAATAAGGCGTGATTAACTCGATCAAAGGCTTTTTTAAAGTCTGTTTAAATAGCATCAACTTGACCTCCTTTATTAATTGTTTGTTCAATATAGTTAACATATATGGCTAAATTTGTACACGTAGACCTATTTTTCATAAAACCATGCTGTTCAATACAAATTACGTTTTTAAATGTATACTTTAATTCGTCTGTCACAATTGATTCGAATACTTTAGAAAATATATTTAAGCCGGATATTGGCCGATAGTTTTTACCTCTCGCTAAGAGAGGTATTGGATTCATGCTAAAAATCGCATATCCAGATTTTATTGAATAAGCACGTTTTAAGGTCCCTACAATCCGATTTTAACATTTTTACGATGATGTCTGTGTGTGTGTGTGTGGATGTATGTGTGTATGTATGTAGGATGTTGGAAGGACGGTTACTCAAAAACTATAAGACTTAAAATTTGTTTAACAACGTATTTCCCAATCGGACATTCATGGGAAGATCTGAAAAGGTTTTGGTAATAATTGGACAACCGGAAGTAGAAGATTCTTGAAAAAAAATCTTCTAAATAATATTTTTTGAAAATTTTTCGTGGTAATATTAAAGAAAATTAAATTCTCTATCTGATACATTTAAATATTTTATTATATATTCCATAGATTTAGAGATAAAAGAAGTATAATATATAAAATAATCTATTGTAATAAATTTGACAGCCGAAAGAATGCCATGAAAAATAGTTGATAATTTAAATTATTTGTAACTGACAGATAAATGTCAGTGTCAGAAATAATGAGTAATGAATTAAAAATGTACTTGGAGAATCCCTTAGTTCTTGATCTGTGACTATTATGGAGATGACAAGTCTAGGTTGAAGGACTTAAATTTGTTTCAAACATTATGGGACAATGTACACCAGTACTGTAGACTAGAGTAACTTTGAATTGCGAAAAAGCTATCAAATTCTTCTCAAGTAAGTTGTAAATATTGACAAAATCGGAGTGCAATCTATCCGTCACTTTATTAAAGGGAATTAAGGTTATTTAGATATAACAAGTATGAAAAAATAAAATGTAAAAGAAGATATATAAGAATAGATGCACAATCCAGATATATACATTTTAGACCGCCCAAAATTAATGTTTTTACTAGAAGAATATGAAGAGAAAGTAAACAAAGTTGTTCGAATTGAAAATTGCTGTTACCAGCCTAATATTTATATATGGTAAACTCTACTTTGTAATTTATTGTAACATAATTTATGGTAAAATATCTTCATGTTGAGACATGCTATTATTGAATAATAAAGAAGTTTATACGTCATAGATTTATATGAATATATTATTTGTATTTATAAAAATAATCTTTGCTTTATGCATACAGCCAGGTAAAATATACGGCGAGAGGTTATGTGCTGGCCACATCAGATTTTTTACATCGTTTTTATTCCCTGATTTGTAAATTGGTGTTATATAAGTTTTTTTCCAAGCAGCAGGAAATTCTTGAAGGCTTTCTTTTGATACCTGTTCCTCAGTTGCGTCTGGTACACCTGCTCCAGATGCGCATTTTCATACCGCATATCCAACCTTGTTCTTCTTCTTTCAGCGTTTGCAGAATGTCGATAGCTTCTCCGCGCAACGAGACACGAAGACTTCCCATCAAATTCCGGTGTCTTTATGTGCATTTTTGAAGTAGGTTCAGATTTTACTTCTTTCCTTTCTTCTACTACACCCACCTTTGCTACATCGGAATTCGACATTGACGTCGATGTAATTTTAGTGATTTTTTCCTGTATTTCTTTAATCTTCTTGTCATACTCATCTTTTAAATTCTTCAGGCCTTTCTCGGTTTTTCTAGAATTCCCCTCTAATTTTTCTTCTAGTCTTCTAGAATTTTCTTCTAATTTTTCTTCTATACTTCTAGAATTTTCT